>JASAUF010000470.1:330000-1625000 GCA_030180095.1 Magnolia changhungtana | reverse complement strand
GTGTGGACAGCGGGCCAAACCTGACGCACGTGCGCAGGGGCCTAGCCGTACGTGTGTGGGGGCCACGAACCCAGAAGGTGACTTCTTAGGTCTGGTCGGCCAGGGGTGGGCTCCAAAACCTCCGATTTTCAGGCTGATCCGATATACGGTCTGTGTGTGGTCTCCACCGAAGTTTCAGCCCTTCTGCAGGGCCAGATTCCAGAAATCTGTTGCAAATGGAAACGTCTGCAAATGTTAATAGATTTGCAGATGGGATGTTTGTAGGAAAAGAGAAATATGGATGGTAGAAGGTGGGGGCAAATCAGGATAGGTGTGGCTTTGCACGACGATAATCAGCCCTTCGATGAAGGAAGGGTTTCACACCCAATTGAATCTCCACAACTCAGGAATTTAGAAGAGCAGAAAAACGCATAAATTTTATTAATCTTCAATGAATCAAAAAGACTACAAGGGGTGACTATTTATAATAAAACCATATACCCCAAAACTTGGGCCATGTGCGCAACCTATTACTTGGAGACGAAGTAATAAAAAATAACAACTAATCAAAACAATCTAAACCGTCCATGATATTCCTAATAACAATAATAAGCAAAACCCAAACTACTAGATTAATTAGAATAGTGGGCCACGATCATGAGAACCCCTGGAGGGCTTTACATGACTATCAGGTCCACTCCAACGAACCAAAACGCAGTCCTCTGACTAGGAGGCCCTCCCTGGATGTCGTCATCGATCCAGATCGATGGTAGGGCCCTCCTCCATTCATACATGAGTTGGGGGGGAGCGTGTGCGCGTGATGTCCCCATCACAAAAGAATCGCATTTAACCGTTGTGAAGAGAATCATCAAGTATGTGGTTGGGACCACAGATTTTGGCCTCTGGTACCCGTTTGACACTTCAACCAAAATTGTCGGGTACTCAAATGTTGGCTGGGCTAGAAACATAGACGACAGAAAATGGACTAGCGGCGGGTGCTTTTATATAGGGAACTACTTAGTGTCATGGCATAAAAAAAAGAAGAATTCCATTTCATTATCCACAGCTGAAACCGAATATATTGTAGCAGCTAGTTGTTGCGCCCAACTTTTGTTGATGAAACAAATGTTGACAGATTATGGGATTGCACAAACTACAAGGACATTATTTTGTTATAACACTAGTGCCGTAAATATCTCCAAAAGTCCGGTGCAACATTCTAGAACAAAGCACACAGATATCCGACATTATTCCATTCGAGAACTTGTTGAAGAGCATATCATATCGCTGGACTGTGCCAACTAAAAAACAATTGGCTGATATATTGACAAAACCCTTGGACGCAAATAGATTTGGAGATCTCGAAAAGTCCATTGGAGTATGTGCTACATAGGTAATTATCAGCTTGTTATGGTTTATTGACAAATCTAAGTTGAAGCCTCATTTTCGGAACTTTGTTTGTTATTATTTCTTTTATTTTTAGTTATTCTTTTTTATTTATGTTTGTCCTATTTGAGTGTACAACTACAAAACTTGAAGTTCAATCTTTATGTACACCTCAAGTCCGAAGTCAATCCCATGCACATCTAAAAGAACACATTTCTTTAGCTTTTCTTCGATGGGACTTCGATGGCACTTTGATGCCATCGAAGTTTGACATCAAAGATTCTTCTATGCCATCAAACTATCGATGACTGCACTTTAAAAGGGTGCGGCGGTTCAATTTAAATCCGCGATTTTTTATTTTTTTGCGCTCCAACTCGCCAAATCATCTGCCTAAATCGGGGTCTAGGGCTTCCAAGTGCTCCAAGACCGTTTCATTTTCCTCGGATCGTTGATCCGTGCCTTGCTCTGATCTCTCCTTGAAGCAGTAGGTTTCTCTCTCTCGCCGTGTGTTTAAGTTTCCCTCTCTCGCTGTGTTGTTGATTTCTACATCTTTTCAGCCGTGTTGTCCTTTGAACACTCAAATCTTTCTTAATATGCCAAAGGATAACAAAGGGAAAGCCCCAACGGTAGAAGAGATTTCTAGACCCACTCAGGTCAAGAAGTTGGCTCCACAGCAGCACTCGCCATCACCCATACCATCGCTGAGTGAGCCGTTCCATCCACAGTAATGAACCATTAGTACCCGAATCACCCATGTCAAACTCTCCCTCATCAAAATATGCCGGCCACAAAATTATCCATGAGAGGAGTTGATATGTAGTGTATTGAGCCCTATGGAGTCGATGAAATGCTACAGGCCATCAAGTGGGCAAATGTACTGAAGTTAGGAAGGATGGTCTATATAAACCAAGTCTATAGGTTCTTGTCTAGCTGTAGGAGCCCCACACTCTGCCCTCAGTCGTTCGAGGTTGAAGTCGGTGGTTGTATTGCCAAAATAACCCCTGCTCGAGTCGCTACACTGATAGGTATTCATGTGTCCCGTGTGCCCGAACCAGATTATAATCTTACATCACTGCAAGTGAGGGACATGATGACAAGATTCCTCTACAATGGGAGAGAGGAGAAATGGATTCAAGGGAATGCACTCCGTTCTTCACAAATGTCCAGTAAATTTCGCATTCTACACTCCATCTTTTCGAGCAATGTCTATCCTTGGGGCACTAACCGTGTAGACCTCACTCCCTTTATGGTCGACATTTGCTACAATGTTGGGACGGGTGTCCATTTGTCTCCCCACTATTATTGTACATCAGCTCGCACAGCTCATCTGAGGTAGTCGCCCCACCTACATTCTGTTTGGTCATCTTTTGAATTTTCTCGCTTGGGAGGTTGGGTTCTCCCCAACTACGGATGCACCAGTTCCAACTGCTTCGATCACCAGTGACAACATTAAAAAGATGCATCTACTGGCTCTGGAAGCAGCAACTGTTGACACTGAGATGCCTGCACCAGCAGCAGCCGCAACGAAGATAGGACAAACCAGCATAGAGGCGACACAAGCGCGTGAGCCCTCAACGCAAGCAACTCCGGACATCGCGACCACATGACGATATATGCAGCAGTAGGACCGTCTGGACCAGTTGAATGCTGAGCAAATGCGACAGATAGAGCGCCTCTCGCAGCTCAAGCAGATGGCTCATTCACTTCAGCAGACGGCGCAGGAGATTCTCGCCTTCCTAACCTGTTGCCAAGATAATGTTGCTCCACCAGGATCCGCCGCAGACAATTACAGATAGGATGTGTGTTTCGAGTTTTTGTTTAGTTGTGTGACCACTCGGTCGAATATTCCTTTTTTATTGAACTGAGTTGGCTGAACAATGTTATGAATATTTTGGATTTTATACTTGTGGATGAATGATTATCTTGAATATATTATACATTCTCTTCTTGCTTCATATCCTGTGTTAAATTGCCTATTGTCTTTTTCCCTCTTATGATGCATAACATTCCACATTTTCAAGCTTCAGTTGATAATACCTTCATTTATGGATAACCTTTGCCAATCATTGACAAAAAGGGGGAGAAACATACTTCCACCAAGTGTTATGTTTTATCTTTTTGGTAACATTTGTGTCGTAGAGACTTAGGGGGACCATTAAAGAGTACATTGTGAATGTCTTGAGTCATATTTGTAAATCTTGTAAATCTTAAAACAAGCAATGTAAAGTTACATGTTTATTGAGTTGTGTGTGTGTGTGTTGTAGGTTTTGTCACATAATTGACAAAGCGGGAGATTGTATGTGCCCTAGTTTGTCAATTAGTGTGAGTTACTAGGCTTAGAGTCCGGAGAGCCCCAAAGAAGAATCGAGTTTGAAGACTCAAAGATTGAAGGCGTCCAAAGCATGCAAAGTAAGAGAAAGACCAAGATCGAACTCAGTCACCAAAATGTCCAGTAACCTCAAGTCAAAAATAGGGATTTCTCGATGGCATCAAGAAACCCTTCGATGGCATCGCAGGGCACTTGATTGCATCGAACAGAACTGTCCAGCAACATATTGAAAAAAATCTGATTTTCTTGATGACATCAAAGGTCCTTCGATGGCATCGAAGGGACAATTCAATGCCATCGAAGACCAATCAATGAGATCGAATCTGACAGTTTTCTACCCCTTTTTTTACCGTTGCAAATCTTCTCTATATATACGAAAGGGGGGTTTCTTGGCAATTCGGTGAGAAATAGAGAGAGCCTTGTGTGTGTGAGTAACCTTAGTTAATACCCTACTTCTCAAGCTCTCTTTCCTCATGGAATTCATCTTTCAATCCACGTCTTAAAGACATTCGTTGAGCATTCAAAGCTTGGATTGAAGAATGAACTTTAGCATTCATTAATGCTCTAGCAACCACAATTATTGGTAAATACATTATGCTAGATTGCATTGAATGCTTACCCATGGGAATCCTTGTCTTGCTCATAAAGACTCATCATTGTTAAGCTAGGATCCACCAAACCCTTAACCCAAAACCTTGGCTTCTTCAACAGCACATCATCGATACGGTTCCGGTACAAGGGAGTTAAAGATGCTTCACAAATCGAGAAGATCTTCATCGAATGTGCTTTAATGGGGCTCATCCACTTTTAGGTAAGAAAGTATTTTTGAGTCCATTGTGTCTAGAAACCATTCCTTGTGTAGGATTGGGTTTCAGAGATTGAAATAGCAAACTCGACAAGACCTTGTGTAGGCCTCCGATGGGAGAGTACGTCGTCGTCCTTGTGTAGGACTTCGTAAGACCTTGTGTGGGCCATCGACGGATGAAAAACGTAGACCTTATGTAGGTTGTGAAGGTTTATGGTGAACCTGATTTAAAAGCATCTGAATAGTGTAATCCAGGATAGTCTAGGAGAGAGTAGGTTAGGCGGGAGTGGAGTAGGAACTTATCCGAATCACTATACATCTTGTGTAATGGGTTGAATGATTTAAATTCTTATCTGTATGTTTTACTAAACAATATACTTGAATTACTTACTGCAGCAAACGTGTTTGACAAAATGCTTGAATGATGTTTTCAACACCCCTGTAGGACATTGGCCATATTTTCAAGTTTCTCTTGCAGCGGTAAAATCGAAATTTCACATATTCCCTCCACTCCAAACCTCCAAACCCATTTCCCCAAAAGCACTGCATTCATTGTCATTAGATTTTTTGACATTCGTATCTCATCCTGATACGGCTTGCAAACCTCCTCCCTATTCAAGACGTCAAACTTCTACTTCTCTTCCACTCCTTGCCAAAGAAATCTCTTATAGACTTCTCCAACTTGCTCAACACTGTCGCCAGACATCTATAAAGAGAAGAAACATATAGTATATTGGGAGATTAGATAGAGCAGCTTTGATCAGAGTAATTCTTCCACCCACAAATAGAAGTTGGCTCTTCCATTTAGAAAGCTTCATCTCCACCTTTCTATCACCCTGGCCCACAAATGATTCACAAGCTTTCCTACACAAAGAGGAAGCCCCAAATATGTCGTCAGAAAGTAGCTAGCCTAGCACCCGAATATATTAGCCAAACCATTCCGTTGTTCCTTAGACGTGCCCACACCTACATGTCACTTTTTGCCACATTCGCCTTAAGGCCTGAGACCGCTTCGAAGCACCTTACTATTTTTTTATCAATTGTTTTTTTGGAAGGCAAGGAAAAACACACTTATTTCTTCTAAGAGGGTACATAGCTGAAAAAAATACAAGGAGGCCCACACCTCGGACCAGGGAAAGAATAAAAGGAAAAAACAAAGAGAAAAAGTAATAAAATAAAATAAAAATACACACCGCGGGCCAGGGGGAAAGGAAGGAAGAAAGTAAGAGAAAAAAAAAAAAAAAAAAGGAAAAGAGGAAATGGGAAAGAAAAGTGCCCAAACACCCAGCTAAGGGAAAGCCCACACCCCAGGAAGGGGGGAGAGACAACCAAACCTAACCCTCCAGAAGAAGAGGAATAGAGATATGTGGAATAAATGATCAGAAAGGCCATCTCAAAAGAAAAGATGATCCAAGGAAGATTGTTAATAGGGATGCTCGTGAGCCTAGAGATGAGAGCTCTCCAATGCCTACTGACAATCTCCACCACTTCACAAGAGGTAGGAAGCAGGTATTCTGTATCGGTAACGGTGGCCGTAACATTCACCACCGTTACCAATACGAGGATTGGTTGTAATGGCCGATATGAGGCCATAACGACTATTACGACCCCCGTAACAGTTCAAAAAAAGTTTTGCCCAAAATATTCTAGAAAAATATCTAGAAAATCTAGAATAATGTAAATATTCCAAATTCATATTCATTTTTTTTGTTTTGTACATGTTTATGGTAGTGTAATGGTCCACTCTTTGGTGAGAGTGTTATATTGGGTTGTCTAGTGAATTTATGAACATGGTTATGTGTCTCTAATGTTTACGCATCACAATTAAGCATTAGAATTATAAATTGGAAAAAATACATATATACCACATCTTTTTAACCCTCGGAGCTTCTATTCGCCCAAATTGCTTCAACCTACTATTTTAATTCTAAAAACTATAGTACAAGTGGTCAAAATCTATTGTCGAATGATCTAGAAAAGTTTTTTGAAATAAGAAAAGTGAAAAAAAAAAAGGGAAAAAATGGATTTAAATAGAAAAAAGAAGTGGCTTTTTTTAAACCTTTAAGGGGGTAATGATCATTATGCCTTGTAACGACCGTTACGGCCCCTGTTACAGTCAATAGGGTCCAAAGAAGAAAAAAATGACTGCCCTGTTTCACCCCGGTATCATGTAACGGTCATGGTTGTTAGCTATACGTCTCGGCCTTTACAGCCATATCGTAACAGATACGGAACATGCGGGCAAAGAGTCACCTATTCCACAAAGAGTCAAGAGGGTCATCATTGACTACACAACAATCCTCATTGTGCACTTCTACAAGGATACCTGGAACCATAACAGAGGAAAGACTTAAGAAGGCCATACAATAAAATGGGAAGGCTCTTATCTCTGGGCCCTTGACTGTCAACCTTAGAGATTACTCCCCAGACAATTCTAGAGGTGGGCAAAAGCAAAGGAGCCCAACCTTGGTGTTGTTAATCTCAGCACAAGCAATGGACCAGTGAATGCTTGAGATGCCTGGGAGATTAGAAACACTAAGAGTGGGCATGTTGTGGGGATGATGAATAGTAGTTGGCAAATTCCCAGCCACAGAGATATTTGTAAGAGATGTCATTACAATGGAAGGTCTCAACAAAGATGTTACAGGACCGCACCTCCTGGAGAATATCCTTTAGAAGGGAGGTGATATTAAATTGACGATTGTTACACTCCCTCTAGATATGCCAGGTAAGGGTTGGGAAACAAAGCTTGCTCAATAAGGCAGAAACAAGGTGGAAACAAAGTTAATAGAGTGCTCCACAAGACTATTGATTACAAGGGCAATTGACGAAGAATGGCTATAGGGTAGATCGAATTTTTGAAGGATTGTTTCCCAAACCCAACGTATGTAAGGGCAATCAAGAAATGAGTGGTCAGTGGATTCCAAAGGACAGGAGCAAAAAAGGAAATGACCCTCATCAATGATATTATAAGCAATTAACAAGTCTTTCATTTTACACCTCCCCATAAATACCATCCAAGAAGTAATGGAGTGCCCATGAATATTTCCTTTGAACCATACTAGGTCTGCCCAATCAAGAGTAGAATGCAAGCCCTTGATAAGCAAGGATCACTTAATTGAAGAAAATTTGGCCCTTTGGGGAAAGGGCCCAAACAACCTCATCATATGTTAGAACAAGGGGGAATCGCCTCGTTTGACCAACGATTTCAATAAGGGCCGGCAAGGATGGGTAAGAAGTTTGCCATTCAGAGTCCTGGACAAAGGTGCAGACCTTTATATCGACAATCATACCCAAATCCAAGACGGCTTGTTCCCCATAACAATCAAACTAGCTATGGTCACCAAGCCAAGGATATTACCAGAAGGAAGTAGAACATCCAATTCCAATCAAGAATCTAATATGCCTTTTAATTGTATCCCAAACATTAAGGATACTGCGCCAAGACCATGACACTACTCTAGCCTTCTCTAGTAATCTCCACATATCTTTACACACTCTATATACATATCCTCTAATGTACAAGGCGAGGCAAAAAATGGTTAGTCCCTGGAATAGCCTCTTATGAGCATGTGGACCTAGCTATTGTCGGATCAGGATGTTGATCTACCGTGCCCAAGTTTGCCGACTTAACAAACTCGTAAAGTTATTCCTCTATAATCAAAATGTACCTAATTTCTTTAATTTTGCATCTTCAAAATTGAAATATCTTGATTGAAATTCCATGTCATCGCTAGGATTGAATGCCAGGCGAGTTCAACCCGACCGACCCGTGACCGACTCAACATTGGGTTGGGCTCGGGCAGGATGTATTAGGTTCGGTCTTAAGCTTGGGCTATACAAACCCCAACCCGATAAAATTTCGGTCGAGTTCAAGTTGCCCGACCCAACCCAAACCCGATCAATATTTACTTATAAATTATAATTGAGTGCAGATCATCTTCCTGTGCCGTCGCATCTCATTGGTCCATGTCATTTCCAATGACTCAAGCTAACAAGATATGGCGGATTTCTATTTCCCAAATAGATTGCATGCTCCACAACACGACTTTTAAAGTGTGGAACATCTTTGGCCCCACAATGATTTTTGTTTCAAATCCACACCATCCATCAATTTTTACAGATCATTCTAGAGCATGACCCCAAAAATGAGGCACATTCAAAGCTTAAGTGGACCACACCACAGAAAGCAATGGGGATTGAACAAACTACTGTTGAAACTTTCCTAAGGCCAACTGTGAGGTTTATTTTCCATCTTACCTGTTCATAAGATCACAGATACCTTGAGGAAGTTAAAATACAAATATTAGCTTGATCAGAGCCTTCTGTGGCCCCAAAAAGTTTTCAACGGTAGCATCAATTCATACTGTTTTTAGTGGTGTGGTCCACTTTAGCTTTGGATCTGCATTTTTTTTAGCTCATATCCTAGAATGATCTAAAAATTTAGACGAACGGTGTGGATTTAAGAAATACATTATCGTGCATGGCCCACGTAAATTTCACACGTCAAGAAATTTTGTTGCTTGTTGTGTGGTGCAGGGGAGCGGATTATATGAGACCGCGACCTCACCCAAGACTTTGCAGCCCTTACCATGGGGCCCACCTTGATGTGTGTATTATATATCCACTCCACGCATCCAGTTTTTCGAATCATTTTAGAGCATGACCCAAAAAATGAAGAATATCTAATTATCAGGCGGAATATAGTCCAGGAAACAATGGTGATTAAACACCCTACCATTAAAAACTTCTTAGGGTGCAAATTAATGTTTTTGTAGATTTTATTTGTCATCCAATCTGTTGAGCCTAGATGAAGGGAAAAACAAATATCAGTTTGATCCATGACTTTTGTGTCCCATTAATGGTTAATCACCACTATTTCCTATGGTATGGTCCACCTAATAATTCGATATGCTTCAGTTTTTGCATAATACCCTAAAATGATCTGGGAAAAAAGGATGGATGAAGGTGGATACGGAATACACACATCAAGGTGGTCACCATGGTCAGGGTCGCACCATCTTGGGTAAGGATGAGGTCTCACCTAATCCGCTCCCGTGGTGCATCACGTTCCAGGTCGAGAGAAGAAAACCGAAAGTGTTGACATGTGGAACTTTTATGGACCCTATCATGATGTACGTATTAGATCCATACCGTCCATCCATTTTTCCATACCATTTTAGGGAATGGGACAGAAAACAAGGCAGATCCAAGGCTCAAGTAGGCCACACTATAGAAACAATGGGTATTGGATGGCTATTATTGAAAACTTCTTAGGCCCACAAAAGGCTCTAATCAAGCTGATATTTGTGTTTTCCTTTCATCAAAGTTTGTGTGACCTTATGAAGAGGTTAGATGGCAAATAAACCTTACAGTGGACCCTAGGAAGGCTTCAACGGTAGTCGTTTAATCCCCATTACATTTTGTGGTGTGGTCCACTTGAACTTTAGATGTGCCTCATTTTTGGGCTCATGCTCCATAATGATCTGTAAAAATTGATGGACAGTGTGGATCTAAAACATAAATCATTGTGGGGCCCCAAGAACTTCCACACGCTAAAAGCCATGGCAGGCAATCCATTTGGGAGAGAAATCCAGCGCATCTTGTTAGCTGGAGTCATCCGCATCTGGGCGAGAGAGG
Organism: Magnolia changhungtana; assembly: GCA_030180095.1. NCBI lineage: Eukaryota > Viridiplantae > Streptophyta > Magnoliopsida > Magnoliales > Magnoliaceae > Magnolia > Magnolia changhungtana. Next base: position 1,614,861 of record JASAUF010000470.1, on the reverse strand, counting down.
GAGTCGGAGAGCCCCTGTCCGTGCCTAGATGAGAGAGAGAGAGAGAGAGAGAGAGAGAGAGAGAGAGAGCATCTCACAAGGTATCTATCACCATCAATCTATTAATCTCTCTCTCTCTCTCTCTCTCTCTCTCTCTCTCTCTCTCTCTCTCTCTCTCTCTCTCTCTCTTGCATCACACAAAGGTTGGTTTGATGGTTTTAATGGTCCAACTATGTGGGTTTTCAGTTTGTCCAAGTGGGGTCATGTTTCAATGTTCCAAAGCCTAAACCATTAACATGCTTAAATGATTGTTGTGTTACTATTGGAGTAATTTCCTATGACAAAACATACTTTAAAGCCCCCATTAAATGAAAACTAATTATATATGCATTCTTTTTGTAATTTTTTATTACTGAATATGCAAATATGTGTATTTTAGCATCTCTTAACGTTTCAATGAAAAAATCCAGAGTCTTCCCATGTTTCCCCCGCATTTCCAGTTATCAGCGATATTATCGGCAATAGCGATATTGTTTCCGTATCGCCAGCCAACGAAACTTGTAGCGATACCGACAACTTGAACACTGACTAGAACCAAAAGCCTATCCATCCATCCTCCATGTATAAATTTCATAGCAACTAACAAGTTCTAAATCTCTAGCTCGTTAGTCGAGCTGGTAGACACATTTGCCCACCAGGGGAATGACCGGGTTTCAAGCCCACATAAGTTCCTTACCAACCCCTTGTAGATGGATCCTCCCAAGAACACCCAACAAAAAAATTGAAATAAAATTAAATAACAAGTTCTAAAGGATTCCTTGCTCTTGATCTCTTCAGACACGGTCATCTTCAAGAAAGAAAGAACTCATAAGTTATGCCCTTGGATTAAGTCCAATACAGGGTATCTATCACACTAAGCAGCCCCATCTTAGGTCAAAGAAGATATTTAATATATGACAGGACCCCTCTTGGGTTCATTATTAACTTCGAGTTTTTTTTTTTTTCCGTTAAGAAACAAGCCACACTAAACCTAAAATGATGCACAATCATAAATGGGAGGAAAAAAAAAAAAGATTAAGCATCATTATATTGCTTTCTTACCAGTATTAGTTCTTCATGCCGTTTTGATGGTAATCTCGATCCATGGCGTAGAAGTGCCATAGCTGCTGTTCGTAACTGTAGAGGAGATACTCCTGCTTCCTCATGATTCCCAGTAAATCCCGATGTCTCAGGTATCCGACATTCTCCTTGATCAACTACTTTTTGAATGAAAAGCGGGATGTCAAACTCTGCTGCTATCTGTTTCTTATACTTCTCTGCAGCAGAATGAGCGATTTCATGACAGTCCACGCAAAGTAAGACGATATCATGAGAGCGGTGACTTTTCAAGTGCTCAGGAAAATGCAGTCTGTAGCATGAGGGTATAATTCTGTAACGTAAATAGTGGTTCCCTTCACCACAGCCAACACACATGTTTTTCTTGCTCTGAATGTAGAAGTCATTATCTTCATCTTCTGGACGGCCTTTGGGTTCAAAAAGAAGCATTATAGCTGGAGGATCCTCTTCAACAAGCTTTGCCAAATCCCGTCGAAGATACCTAAAATAATTGAATAACAAATATAAATCCTGGATATAAGATCACAAAGTAAACTGAAATGCTCAGGGTGAAAACAACCACTAACCACTCAAGCTTTCTCCGATCACAATAACAAAGCAGCCTACCATCACTTGCATAAATCCTGCAATTGTGATAAACAGGTGATTTGCAAGAGAATTTTTGTACAAAAAGCTCGCGGGAAGCCTTTCGACTGGCCTGTTTTGTGGGTTTTCGTCCATTTTGCTTGGAAACTAACCTATTTGTTAGTTTCAAACTTAATTTGGATAACAGGGCATAATTATAAGCAGATAATTGGCACATCCCATTTGGCCCTAGATGTTTTTGAATAATTCTTCCGAAAAACTCATCTGAATCGCCGGTGTCTTCTTGGAGGAGATAGGACAAGTCCTCCAAATGACTGCAAGCAATAGGAGAGGGGGATGGCAGGGAAGGACTGACGCATGAAGAATCAACACCTAAATCAGCTTGTAGTATGGTATCATATATTTCTTTTGTAGTCCTTGGAACTATCGAAGCAAGAGCAGCAATGGCTGGATCTGATAATACATATCTCAAACTTTCATCATGGATTCGGGCCTGAAAGAAAGTTGAGGAACCATAGTCATTACAAATTGGATCGCCATTTTTCTAAAGAAGCCAGTCTTCTGCATATTCGGTCAATTGAGTATTCTGTTCATGTTGCCACTGCAGATGTTAGTAGACAAGCTACTATAGTAACTGGTTCTTTGGAGTACCAAAGTAAACCAAAAAAAAAAAAATGGTGGAAATTCCTGAATTCAAGGACTAAATGGAGAACAAACATATATAGTGATTTGTCAGCTGTGACAGAGAAAGGTGTAAAAGAAATGCATAACAACTAAAAATGGGTATTCTCATAGTTTCAGTGTAATATGTGAGCATTTTGTTGCAGGCACAACTGATGAAATATGGTCAGAGCAGTTCCTACTGAAATGCATTACGCCAAAAGAAACTTGTGGGCTGTCATTCAATGCAACCAATCGATAAAGTCGAGATTTGTACTGTTCCAAGAACTAGTGAAGGCAAACCATTTATGATTACTGGTAGAACGGTCCCCTCTAAAACCATCCAATGAAAAATGGTCTGTAAGAACAAAACATTATCATGTAACCAACAAGCGTTTTACTTTCATGTTCCACTGATACGTGGCATCCGATCTATATAGCTGGAGCTTTTTTAATGGAAGTATACCTAATCAATCATCTGAACCCACCAATACTCACGGAAGGTTTAAGTTTGCTGCAGTTTATGACTGTCACCTGATTATGGATTTCTAGGATATTTTGGGTTTGCATGCCACCTTAATTTGGCTGAAATATTGGCTGATGCATATCCAATCTGCTCCATGCACATAAGATTTGTATGGTGGCTGGGTCGACAGTTTCCTAGGAACCGGCCACCTCAAAAATTTACAGCAATCTCAGGGCTGTATAAGCCAGAATCAAGCCCTATAAGAGTAACAAACTCTGTAATGCAACCATGACAGTTTTCAATTTCTTCCAATCTTTTTCGCTACTCTCACTGGAAAGATGATTCTCAACCAACAACTACCATATTTTTTAGAGTAAAGTAGGAGGATCAAAGCGTACATCAGATGACAAAAAGTAATACTATCTTTCCTTTCTGATTTTCCCCTTTCCTTGATTCATTATCTTATTTATTTATTGAACAAATAAACCATCCCAAAAAGAGAAGGAAACCAAAATCATCACAAGCAAGGAAGTGAATATCAAAGACTTTGGTTCTACTTTATTGGTTTTCCTCCAAATGCAGGTAATAGAACATGAAAGGACCATGCTTACTAGCCAACAAAAATAGCTTATATTAAAATTGGTTTGATCCATCCCAAGGAAATTGGTGGACCTGCTATGACTTCAAAAGCCAAGTGACAACATATTTCAAGACAAATCATGGAAAAGTGCTGGCAGGCGATGATTTGGATTGCATCTATAGAGAGATGTGTTTGTGCATGTGATTATGTGGTAATGCGGAGTCCTATAATCCATTTTCTCCTCCCTCTATCTCAATGAATTTATTCATAACCTTGGACTTATGGTGATGCAGATAGATATATAACTATCTGGAGAAGTCATTTATAAGGGTCACAAAATATAGATAACCTCCCCCACCTCTCTCACATTCAAACATCAAAGTGAATCAATTCCAAACATTCCCAAACCCTAACTGCAGCTTGGTCATTTTGCCTCTCAGACATGACTTGCATGCGCCAAACAGTTTGAGTTGAGAACTCACCCAATTGCCCAACATTGAAGAGAAGTCAGTCTAACAAGGCTAGTATAACCTAACTGCATGTGCCACAAATAGGTGGGATTTACATATTTGAGGATGATTCATCATGCTTAGTACACATCGAACCATGCATCAAAACAAAAGGCAACATTTCAAAAAATAGATTATTTATTAGTTTGGCAATGCCCACATAGATGCCACCAAAACTAATAGGCATATCACCATGTATAGTGACACTACAACCATGCTCTACCATCTTTGAGACTAAAATAAGGCATTGTCTCACATCAGTAGAATAGAGACCGTCCTAAAGCACTATCATGCTCCCATTATCTAGGGTTAACAAATAAGACCCCATGCCCAAAACTCTCACCCTCCCATCTGTACCAAGATATAGCCAACAAATGTCATTGTCCTTCTAAATCTCCTTAAACCCCCACATGGAATTGGACACATGCATGGTCACACCTGAGTCCACAACCCACACATCAGGATTAATAACATGTAGGTTAGATTCACAAAGGAAAAAGATTTCATGTGGACCTGAACCTGTCCTATTAACCTTCCTTGTCCAGCATTCCTTCCTTGAGCCCTCTTCACATGAAGGAAGAGGCTGCCTTCGAACTTGCTCAAACCTTACGCCACTTGGACCAGCTTTGAAGAAAGATTCTTTCCCAGTATTGACAACCTTCGACGCCACACCACCTTATACTACATGCTTTACTTAGAGAAGCTACTTCTAAGTTTCTGTGAGTTTCACAAGATCCACTAGGTCAGGATAAGACATGCAACAATTACTACAAAACTCATGCCTAGTCCTCCGATGTCAAAACACTTACTTAACAAGCCAAGGTTAAATAATATCCCGATCATGATGGGGACATCACGTGCACACGCACGCCCCCCTACGCACGTACGTAAGGAGGAGGAGGGCCCCACCATCGATCTGGATCGATGATGATGTATAGGGAGGGCCTCCTAGTTAGAGGACTGCGTTTTGGTTCGTTGGAGTGGACAAAATCGTCATGTGAATCCCACCATGGGTTCTCATGATCGTCACCCACTATTCTAAATAATCTAGTGCTTTGGGTTTTGCTTATTATTGTTATTAGGAATATCATGGATGGTTTAGATTGCTTTGATTAGTTGTTATTTTTTATTACTTCGTCTGCGCACATGGGGCGAGTTTTGGGGTATAGGATTTTATTATGAATAGGCACCCCTTGTAGTCATTTTATTCTCATGGAAGATTGAATAAAATTTCTGCATTTTCCTGCTCCTTTCTAAGTTGTGAAAGCCTAATTGGGTGCGAAGCCCTCCCTTCTTCGAAGGACTAACTACCGTGGTGCGAAGCCACACCCATCTCAATTCACCCCCATCTCCTACCATCAATATCCACCATCTCCTACGACCAACCAATCATCAAATCCATCATCCTTTCGCAGCGATTCTCCCCCTACAGCAGAATTTCGGAATTTGGCCCTACAGAGGGGCTGAAACTTCGGCGGAGCACCGTGTTCAAACCGATCATCCGTTTGGCCTGAAACTTGGAGGGAAGGTGGCCCACCCCTGGCCGACTAGGGCCAATCTGACCTTTTTCTGATTCGTGGGCTCCACACACGAGTGGGCCACCACCAGCGCACGTGCATCAGGCGGGTTTGTTGTCCACACGTGCAGAATCGGTTCCAGGTTCTCTCTTTCCTCTCCTTCACTCCTCTCTCACCTGATTTCTCTAACCCTATATTGTCTTAAATCCCTATTTTCATACCCCTTTTAAACCCTAGGGTTCCCCAAATTGAAATCCGTGAATCCCTTGGATTGGGGAAATATATTTGTGCATGTGTGGATGAATTTACTCTCCTTTGAGTATTGTTTGGTCTATAATTTTTATTGATCCAACCCTAACATGTGTAGGCCTGGACCCGCATAGATTCCCCTTGATTGAGTGCTTGACTTTATATGGGATGTGGAAATTTGTGTGATTGTTTCTAATTTAGTATAATCTTAAGCCTGAATTTTTTTTGCATATCATGTTTAATTTCCATATCCTGCATCAGATCAACTCATTCACATTATCTTTCTTTAGAATTCATCGCTCAAAATGGCTCTCCAGGAATTTCCTAGTAATTAAAAGACATGCATCAAGTGAACTTGGCTTAAATAACTAATGGATTGATGCAAAGTGATGGGGACATCAGAGAGCTTACTTGAGTGTACCAGAGACGGAGGCAACCACCCGCATCAGCACAGCTCTCTTTGTGGATGGGAGACAAGTTCCGGATGGGGCCCATCGGGCCACTTTGAAGACCCCACATGCATTGGACGTGCATTAAGAAGACCCCACTTAGGGATAATGCATGTGGACTGCTTATGAGACAATTTTAGTTATAGGATTTTTTTTTCGTGTCGATCCGACTATTGGATCTTATTGATCAGGCGATTGGGCCACCAGATCTTCTACAACTAGGCCCCTTGTACATTGATATAGTTTTATTCAAGTTTTTTTGTTATTTTTAGGATTTATTTTATGGTTAAGATTGATGATAAGTGTTTTATTTTGCTTATGTTGAATGATGGCCCATGTTACATAAGTGAGTGGCATGTTTGTAATTATTTTTTAAAATAAACTTATTCCCCAAATCTGATTTTATTGGTATCATTGTTTTCTCACGTGGATGTTGCACTACCCACGCTAGATTGGAAGTCCCTACTTCCAAGTGAACCACTATCATAATACTTTATATCTTCATGCACCACGTATATGATAGTCTGGGCCATTTACGTTGTTAATCTGAATTTTCTGAATTTATTATGTGAATGTGTTTGATTTTATATCTTGGATACTGAAATCGATGTGTATTTGATCTCACATCTTACATCCTAAGTTAGTTTCACTTATCCTACATCAAATTTGGTATGGTATCAAAGCCTAGGTCAAGCATAGGGTAGGTGATCGATGAAATTCCTAAACCAATAGTAGAGCATATAGATCACATATAACTTGCTGAAATTTCCGATTTGGCTTGCTGAATTTTCTGCTTCGGTATTTTAAAATCCTATATTGCTGGAATTTTCAGACTTAGTGATTTTAAGACACCTAGTTGCTGAATTTTCAGTTTTGCCTTTGTTAGAATCATTCTAGAACTATCCATAGAGTTTAACGTACTTGGGGTCATCATATATAAAGTACAGGTGCATCATATAGTATCACATTGAGCATCATCAAATCTGAATTTTGCATCGCATTCATCATATGGTACACATACAGTTAGGTTGCCTTTCATTAGGGTCGTTTAGTGTATGCATACGCGAACAGGTCATGGTTTTGGTCTATTCCCCACCATGAGCCTGAATCAGATTGTTGAGGCTCTCGAAAAGATTAACCGTCGTTTGACAATCATTGAGACGCACAATAGGACCACTGACACACAATTGATTGCTAATAACCAATGTAGCACGCGGCTAAAAACTATCTCTCACGGTACCCCCGTCATCGGGGAAGACCACTAGATTTAGGTAGGAAAGCCAGCGGATGAAGACCTAGTTGAATAGTGTCTAGTCCCAGTAGAAGACATTAAGGGTCGTAATAGGAACTTTAGTCAAGGAGTAGGTCATGTAGGACCATGTGCCCCATAGAGAGCCACAGAATCGTTGCGACCCTGAGGAACGGGTTGTGAAGAGCATCTAAGTCGATGCTCCCAATTTTGATGGCCGCTTGAACCCGAATCATTTCCTTGACTGGCTAGCTGACATAGACCACTTCTTTGAGTGGTGTGACATGTTAAATCGCCGTCGAGTGAGGTTCATTAAGATGAAGTTGACGGGTCAAGCCAAGCTATACTGGACCAATACAGAGAGGAATGCAGAGCGACGTGGAGATGAACCCAATACATCATGGGTTGAGATGAAAGAACTTCTTAGAGAAAAATATGATCTGCTCTCCTACCATGATCGCCTTTCGGATCAATGGCGGTCAATGCCTGTATCGGATTACATCGATAGATTCGAGTACATGATGCGATGTGATGTCGACGAGTCCCCTGTTGTGACCCAGTTTGTTTTAGGACAGGCCTGCGCCTTGAGATTAGGCATGAGCTCATCCATCATGATATTGGTACACTAGAGGATGCCTACTTTAGGGTAGAGGAGCCTGAACGATACTTAGTGCAACCGATTATGAAGCAGTTTAGGTCTCATGATTCCAATGGCAGGATTACTCCTCGAGAAGCCAAACCTTACCCTGGGAGCTAGATTAAAGCCCTAATTGGTGCTCCCACCTATAATAGAGATGTTAAAGGTAAGGGTGTAGCCAGCACTAGTTCAAAGAGAAATGAGCACATGCAGTGTTTCCATTGTAATGGTTATGGTCACCTTGCAAAGGAATGCCCGAACAAAGAAAGAAGTAAAACTCCAATGACAGATGAGGCAGATGAGGATGCCAAGGGCAATTGCGATGTAAAGGAACATGAGCCTAATATTGCTATCAGTGATGAGGAGTTTGATGAGCAGGAGACCCACACTCTCGCAGTAGTCAGATGTGCATTTGCCTAAGCTAAAGAAAATGATGATCAGCGTAGGAACACAATCTTTTACACTTGTACCAAGTATGGAGAAAGGCATTTTCACACCGGGCTCGAGTGGGGTAGCCCGTGGGATGCAAGGACACACTCGGGGTCGGTGACCCATGTGATTTGGGGCCCACGAGGGAGGTCTCGTGTTCGAGACTCCTCACCGGGGCCGATTAATGCAGGGGCATTTCACACCGGGCTCGAGTGGGGTAGCCCGTGGGATGCGGGGACACACTCATGGTGGGCGGCCCATGTGATTTGGGGCCCACAAGCCCATGAGGGAGGGTTCGACTGAGGTCCTAACCTATGAGATGTAGGGCCTGGGCTATGAGATAAAGGGATTAATTTGCCATACTCTAACAGTTCGAGCTTTTAGAGCAAGTCGTTAATTGTCCTGCATCAAATTGGTATCAGAGAGGGAGGTCCCGTGTTCGAGACTCTTCACCGGGGATGATTAATGCAGGGGCATTTTCACACAGGGCTCGAGTGGGGTAGCCAGTGGGATGCAGGAACACACTCGGAGTGGGTGACCCATGTGATTTGGGGCCCACGGGGGAGGTCTCGTGTTCAAGACTCCTCACCAAGGGTGATTAATGCAAGGGCATTTCACAACAGGCTCGAGTGGGGTAGCCCGTGGGATGCGGGGACACTCAGGGTGAGCAGCCCATGTGATTTGGGGCCCACGAGCGCACCAGGGGGGTTCGACCGAGGTCCTAACCCATGAGATGTGGAGCTTGGGCTATGAGATAAAGGGATTAATTTGTCATACTCTAACAGTTCGAGCTTTTAGAGCAAGTGGTTAGTTGTCCTGCATCAAATTGGTATCAGAGCGGGAGGTCTCGTGTTTGAGACTCCTCGCCGGGGGTGATTAATGCAGAGGCATTTCACACCGGGCTCAAGTGGGATAGCCCGTGGGATGCAGGGACACACTAGGGGTGAGTAACCCATGTGATTTGGGGCCCATGGGGGAGGTCTTGTGCTCGAGACTCCTCACCAGGGGTGATTAATGTAGGGGCATTTCACACCGGGCTCGAGTGGGGTAGCCCGTGGGATGCGAGGACACACTCGGAGTGGGCGGCCCATGTGATTTAGGGCCCACGAGAGGGGTTCGACGAGGTCCTAACCCATGAGATGTGGGGCCTAGGCTATGAGATAAAGGCATTAATTCTTCATACTCTAACAGTTCGAGCTTTTAGAGCAAGCGGTTAATTGTCCTGCATCAAAAGAATTGTACAGTGATCGTGGACAGTGGCAGTTGTGCCAACATGGTCTTTACTAGCATCGTGAGTCAACTAGGCTTGAAAGTCGAGTCTCACCCTCAGCCCTATAGAGTGTCGTGGGTTGATGAGTTCTCCATTCTAGTCTCACAGCGATGTTTTATCCCCATCCAGTTTGGGTTGTATGAGGATTCGTTGTGGCGAGATGTGGTTCCCATGGATGTCAACCACATCATCTTGGGTAGGCCATGGTTATTTGACTTGGACGTTGCAATATTCGATCACTCAAATATCGTTACGTTCATGTTTGAGGGCAAGAAAATTAGATTAAGTCATCTTCAACCCAAGAGCATGCCGAAAAAGAAGGAGACCACCAAGAAGGGTGATCCTAGAACTTCGAGGAAGTCTAAGCCTAAGTCTCTTCAAATCATTAATGCAAAAGAATTTGGAAGAGAAACTAGGGAGGATTCAAAGGTGCCCTTGTGACTAGAGAAGCTATACCCCATATTGGTGTAGAATTGCCTAGTGAGGTGATTTCGGTGATGGAGGAGTTCAGTGATTTCTTTCCTAACAACCTCCCGAATGAGCTTCCACCTATAAGGAATATCCAACATGTCATTGATCTTGTCCCTGGGTTGACTCTCTCAAACCTTCATTATTATAAAATGAACCCCACAGAGCGTGCAGAACTCAAGAAGCAAGTTGATGAGCTTCTCAAAAAAGGGTTCATTCAGGAGAGCATGAGTCCATGTGTCGTGCCCTCCCGTCTGTCGCCCAAGAAGGATGGCACGTGGCATATGTGTGTGGATAGAAGAGCCATCAACAAGATTACCGTTAAGTAACGGTTTCTTATACCACATCTTGTGTTGGACATGATGGCCAATGCTATAATTTTCGCTAAAATAGACCTCAAGAGTCGATATCACCTGATCCATATTTGCACAGGTGATGAATGGAAAACTGCCATCAAGATGAAGTAATGGTTGAATGAGTGGCTAGTCATGCCTTTTGGGCTGACCAATGCCACGAGTACATTTATGCGGGTGATGACCCAAGTGTTGAGACCCTTCATGGAGAAGTTCCAGTCGTGTACTTCGACCACATCCTTATTTATAGCATGACTAAGGAACAACATCTCCACCATCTAAGATAAGTGTGCAGGATCCTTAGTGTAGAGAAGTTGTATGCCAACCTCAAGAAGTGTTCTAATGCAAGACATGAAATTAAATATGACATGCAAGATTTCAAGCTTTAGATCATACAAATTTTAAACAATCACAAAATCCCACGTCCCACATACGATCAAACATTCAACAAAGGGAATCTACAGGGGTCCAAGCCTACACACGTTAAGGTCGGATCAAATAAAAAATTATAAACCAAACAATGCCCAAAGGAGTGTAGATTCATCCACTCTTGCAAAGGATTGTTCCCCAATTCAAGAGATTCACCAAGTTTCAATTCGGGGAAAGTCTAGGGTTTGTAAAAGTAGGAAAGAACTTGGAATTTAGGGTTAGGGATTTAAGGCGAGAAATGAGAGAAATAGAGGAGAGAAGAACCTGAGACAGTCCACACATGTGGACAGCAGTCCAACCCAAAAGGACGTGCGTGGGTTCCTGTCCGCACGTGTGTAGGGCCCACGAAACTAGAAATGGCCACCTAGGGTGTGGTCGGCCAGGGCCCACTCACACACCAAATATCACGTCGATCCACTGTCCGGTTTGAGCATGGTGATCCGCCGAAGCTTCAGCCACCCTGGAGAGCCAGAATCTGAAAGTCTGTTGTAGAGAAGAACTTAGGTACAAAAAGGATAAATCTGAAGATGGGAGGGCTATGGAAGATGGTGGATATGGGGTGGAGGAGGTGGTGACGATTTGGGATGGTTGTGGCTTCCCGCCACGGTAGTTAGCCCCAGTGTTCGAAATATCGGTATTGTGTTACGTATTGCACCCTTGGGATATGGACACATATCGGTTATCACATGGGATATATCGGTTGTATCGCTGATGTTGGAAACATGGGGAAACATTGGGAATTGGTCGAATTTTTCAATGAAATTTCAATGATTGTTAAAAAAAACATCAATACACACTTAATAAATCAAAACATTACAAAAAACAAGTGCACATAATAGGTTTTCTTTGTATAGGGTCCTAATCTATGCATTATCTAACTGAATTGATGCAAATATATTCAAAGTTTATTCATATAATTTATAAATGTAAGAAGACGTGTGGAAACACAAGTAATACATTCAAAAGCAAAAGAAGGATCACTAAATCAGGTTACATACATCTTTGAATTTATGTTTGGACACAGATTACAACCGATTTATGATAGAGACATCATAAAGTTGAGCGTGACTTCCACTGACAAAACAAAACTCCTGAACCGCTCCAAGATGTCAGGATCAAGTCTCTGAAGCTCCTCCTCAGTAAGCCACATACTGTCTAAAGTTGAGCGTGACTTCCACTTGACCAGGAACTTTTGAAACCCACCGTCCAACGTCGAGACTATCTGATGGTCCAAAATATCCTCTATCTCCTCTCTGGGTGTGGGAAGAGTAGGTATGGGAGGTAGAGGTTGGGAAAATGGATCGGGAAGAGGCCATGGATCAAAGGAAAGGTCTGGGGAATCAGGAAGGTCCAGTGAAAGGCTAGACAATGTATCAGTGGTTCTCTAAAATGCAACTAGATCCTCCACATTGAATGTGAAACTAATTCCCATGAAAAGTGGAAGATCTACCATATACACGTTGAGACCGTTTCGTTTTATAATTTTGAATGGTCCAGCGCTACACGCGTGTAATTTACGAACGGCTCTCTGAGAGTACCGCTCTGGCCTAATGTGGACCATCACAGAGTCTCCTACATTGAATTCCTTGAATCGTTTATGTTGGTCTGCAGAAATTTTGTAATGTTCATTACTAGTATTAATCTTTCGCCTGATTTCTTGATGCAATGAATGAATGCGATGTGCAAAGGACTCTGCAGACTTTGATGGCCTATGGGAAAAGGACATTCGAAAAAGATCAATACGCTTCCTAGGTTTATATGATCCAACCTGAATAGGAACAACATCACACCAAAGTATCTTTATATGATCCAAACTGAATAGGAACAAGACAACGGTGCGAGACTGGAATGGAAGTTTGATCAACTCAAGATGCTCTATAGGGTTGAGGAGGGTTTCGAGCTTCAAGCCCAAATGGCTCACATTACTGTTGATGCCACGTTGGCACAACTATCACTATCCATGATCATCTTGTAGCTCTTATCACCACATTTTGCGTAAGTATCAGAGATCGTGTTGTGGCGCCAATCGTCGGTATTCTTTGCTTGTGCAAATGCGCAATGCACAACTGCAAGGGTCGCAAACTCTTGCGCTCCATCTTCCTCATCACTAGGGGTTTCTGCTGGCTCATACTCTTCCTCCTCACCGTTACTTTCTGGGGGCATTGCTTCTACTTGCCCATCAATAAGAAACACCTTAATGCCCTCTTTCATGCCACACTGGTGGGCAAAGTGACCAAACCCCTAACATCTAAAACACCTAGTCGCAGCGCTTCTGTGCGAGCTAGACCCGACAACTTCTTTACCCTTATCATCCTTGGGCCTAGACTGAGAACTACTTTAAGGCTTATACTGATATCCAGTGCCAAGTTTAGTTCCAGAAGGGTTGGCCTTAATGCCAGAATCACGAGACTCAAACCGCCTTCCCACAGATGCTTTGAGGTATTGCTCGACCTTCAGCACTACTTGATACATCTACTCAAGAGTGTCTATGTTATTGGCGAGCAATTCTCTCCTAATGTTAGAACAAAGGCCCGTATTAAATCGAGCAAGCGTGAGTACGGAATCCTCATCAACTTCACACCGAGTCAAATACTCTTTTCGAACTTCTCAACGTATTCAGCTCCACTCATGGGACCTTGTCGAAGAGACTACCATTCTTCAAGCAACTTGAAGTGATAGGAGAAAGGGAGGTACTTTTTCTTAAGAGTTTCTTTCATTTCTCCCCAATGGACTATTAGGGGTTCCCTTGACCTTTCCTTCTTTCACTCCACAGTAGCCCAAAACCTATTTGCTTGGCCCACAAGCTTCATCTTGGCAAATTGGACTCGACGAGCATCCGACATGTCGTACCACTAAAAATAGTGGTCCATATCCGACAACCAATCTAGAAAAGATTTAGGGTCCAAGTGGCCATCAAACGTAGGTGATTCTACTCTAACTCCCTTGAGGAGTTGCGCATCTGAGTCATAATGACCATGATACCCCTCGCCGGGTGGGTGCACGGGTGCGCGCCCATGACCGTTTCTTTCGCCACCCCCATTCCCTTGTCTATCTTCCTGACCACCTGCCTGAGATTGGACATCTTCCCCAATGGTGGGTTTGCCCGGGCGGAGGTCTCTAGTTGGGTAACACACATTAAGATGTTCAAAGCGTTGGTCAATACATTATTCCAAGTGCCTACCCAAGAACTCAAACTGCTGGGTTATTTTGTTCATTGACTCTTGCAATTGCTCCATGTTTAGTGTAGGGTGCAAGCCAAAACCACGACCAGTACATGTGGGCATACAACTACTCACTCAACTCAAAGACCCTCTAATACAACTATATGCGCCTAAACGGGACTAAATGATCCTATAGGACTCTACATGAGGGAAATTACACAACGCTACTAAAATTCCAGCAACATAACTGCCCAAATAGTTTGTTAAAAAAAAAAATCAGCCATGAAAATTGGGGATTTTCTGACAACAAAAAATTCAGCAGTCCATGTTGTAAATGATGGGTCCTAAACAGCCCTATATGATGAGACTTAATGCAAAATAACCCTAAACATGCAATGCATTCCTCTATGAAAACCCAAAGCTCTGATACCAAATTTGATGCAGGACATGAAATTAAATATGACATGCAAGATTTCAAGCTTTAGATCATACCAATTTTAAACAATCACAAAATTTCACGTCTCACATACTATCAAACATTCAACAAGGGGAATCTACGGGGGTCCAAGCCTACACACGTTAAGGTCGGATCAAATAAAAAACTATAAACCAAACAATGCCCAAAGGAGTGTAGATTCATCCACGCTTACAAAGGATTGTTCCCCAATTCAAAAGATTCACCATGTTTCAATTCGAGGAAAGTCCATGTTGCAAATGATGGGTCCTAAACAGCCCTATATGATGAGACTTAATCCAAAATAGACGTGAATAGAATAAACCCTAAACATGCAATGCATTTCCCTATAAAAACCCTAAGCTCTGATACCAAATTTGATATAGGACAAAGTTAAATATGACATGCAAGATTTCAAGCTTTAGATCATACCAATTTTAAACAATCACAAAATTTCACATCCCACATACAATCAAACATTCAACAAGGGGAATCTATGGGGGTCCAAGCCTACACACGTTAAGGTCGGATCAAATAAAAAATTATAAACCAAACAATACCCCAAGGAGTGTAGATTCATCCACTCTTACAAAGGATTGTTCCCCAATTCAAGAGATTCACCATGTTTCAATTCAGGGAAAGTCTAAGGTTTGCAAAAGTGGGAAAGAACTTGGAATTTAGGATTATCTAGGGTTAGGGTTAGGGATTTAAGGTGAGAAAGGAAAGAAATATGAGGAAAGAGAAGAACCTGAGATAGTCCACATGTGTGGACAGCAATCTGGCCCAGACGCACATGTGTGGGTTCCTGTCCGCACGTGTGTGGGGCCCACGAAACTAGAAATGGCCACCTAGGGTGTGGTCGGCCAAGGATGGCCCACTCACAAACCAAATATCATGTCAATCCGCTGTCCAGTTTGAGCGTGGTGCTCCGCCGAAGTTTCAGCCCCCCTGGAGGGCCAGAATCTGAAAATTTGCTGTAAAGGAGAACTTGGGTACAAAAAGGATAAATCTAAAGATGGGAGGGCTGTGGAAGATGGTGGATATGGGGTGGAGGTGGGGACGATTTGGGATGGTTGTAGCTTCGCACTACGGTAGTTAGCCCTTCGAGAAAGGGAGGGTTTCACACTCAATTAGCTTCTTCAACTCAGAGGGATAGAGAACAAGAAAAAATGCAGAATTTTATTCATAAACTTCAGTGACAAAAAACCTACATGGGGTTGCCTATTTATAAGAAAACCTTAAACCCCAAAAGCCGCGCCATGTGCGCATACTAATACTTAGAGACAAAGTAACAAAAATAACAACTAATCAACGCAATCAAAATCGTTCATGATGTTTCTAATAACGATAATAACCAAAACTCAAGATCCTAGATCATCTAGGGTAGTGGGCCACGATCATGTGATCCAATGGTGGGATCCACATGATGATCGGGTCCACTCCAATGATCCATAGCACAGCCCCCTAACTAAGATGTCCTCCATAGATGTCGTCGTCAATCCAGATTGATAGTGGGGCCTTCCTCCTTGAGTACATGCGTGGGGTGGGGGGCGTGCGTGTACGCATGATGTCCCCATCATGTTCATTTTTGTTTAGTAGCATCATCTTCTTAGGTTTTATCATGTCATTTGAGAGCAATGCAGCGGATCCCGAGAAGATCAAAGCCATAGTCAGTTGGCCTGAGCCGCATAATATTCATGAGGTGTGTAGCTTTCATGGCCTAGCCACCTTTTGTAGGTGATTCATTAGAGGGTTTAGTTCTATCATGGCTCCCATTACCGATTGCATAAAAAATTTTAAAAAATAAAAGGAGTTCTAATGGACTAAAGCAACCATTAGGGCATTCAAGGAGATCAAAGTCAAAATGATTGAAGCACGTGTCATGTGACTTCCGGATTTTTTCAAAGCTTTTAAGGTTGCTTATGATGTGTCTGGTGTCGGTATATGTAACGTCCTGAAAATCGGGGGTCGAGCAGAAGCTTAGCTCCCGAGTTCCAACGCATCACTTATGCAACATAGATAATGATGATTGAATGTTGTTCGTATTAGTGCATTAAGCATGAGTGGGATTATACCAAATTAGCATATCATACTCCAGAGACAGTTAAATATAACAAGTGTAATGGCATCTAATCAGCAACCCTGTAACCCCGTCGATCAGAACATGGTCTACATAGACCCGCCTGATAACTGCATATAGGAGAAACCCTCCTCATCATCATAAAAGTCCGGCTCCGCTTCGTAAGCATCACCATCATATGAAACTAAAACAAGGTATGGTTGGTGTTTAACACACCGTCCCGTAACGTGGGAGTGAGTGATCAACTCAATGGAACTATAAGGCAATGGTTAACATGTTATCAATTCAATCAAGCAGTAATGATAAAGCAATACAATCAAGCATCCCTAAGTACTCTGATTAATGCAAACATGATATGTATTAATGATGCATGCCCTCGCCTACACTCAGCGTCTTCATCTCACGGCGCGTATGGCAACCTCGCGAAAGTGCTCTTCCTCGCCAAAGCACATGCAGTGCGGTGCATGCTCATGTTAGCCAATACTTAATTAGATTGATTCATACAACAGGGTTAGGAAGCTAAGGTACCTCCCTTATATCAATTCTCAAACAATGATCCATTCTAGGGTCATCAGTTCTAGCAAATCTCATACGATGTTGCAGTTCTAAGTCACTACAAAGGGCTCGTCACCTGATCAATGTAGGCCTAGTTTATACTCTAGTTGCTATGGAAAAACTCGTCGCCTCAACGCAGTCTCAGAGTATGCTCGAGGTCACTACAAAGGGCTCGTCACCTGATCAGTGTAGGCCGACAGCTAGAATATAGTGTCCCATACCACCGTATTCGGCTCACGAGGCGGTGTTGCTCACTGGTCACTACGGGGAGGCTCGTCGCCCCAGCGTAGGCCGACAACTCGACCACGGTGTCCCACACCACTATGCCCGGCTCATGAGTCTTAGCGGATCGAGGTACCAAGGTTTAAACGGGATTTTCACTAGTACGTTTGGTACCTTAGGTTCAAGCAATGGCGTCCATACATGGTAAACATACATCGGGTCAATCGGGTTACTTAACAAGTTCGATTGGTACGAGCGTATACTGAATTAATCGACATAGAGCGCTAACCACTGTCGACAATCATCGTACGACTCGAATTCACCGGATGCATCAACTGTGGTGAGACTAGCTCGGCCACTCAAACAGGAGTTTTTACCGATTGCCTGGACTACGTCGTAGTCCCAAACACATTATGATGTAAGAAATATGTACACGTGGTAATCATACAACACTTAACAACCATTTCCATGGATAGCATTTGAAAATACAATGAAACATATATAACAAGCCATGTTACATATACATATTCTACTCAAACACACCATTTAAATTTACCGCTACTTTAAGGAATTTATGTACATAGCTAAGGTGGTTGAGAATCCTATCTCAACTACCTTATTGACTACAGTTCATCTAGCAACAACTCATTCAAGCATTTTGTCAAACACTTAGACTACACATAACCGACATACATGACGTATGTTGATTTCAACATATAATAGGGCAAATCCTTTCACCGAGGAGTTGTCTAATACACATTAATCATGTTCTTACATTCCATACACATGGCAGGCACAAATCATGAATCCATATTCATTCAGTCATTTCAACAAACACTTAGACTACACACTATAACATACATGACGTATGTTGGCCATAACATGGATTAGGGCAAGTCCTTTCGCCAAGGAGTTGTCACGAATACAACAGGCATATATCCACGACGGATAATTATGGCAAGCAGGGATTCAAATTCCATACTCATTCAATCATTTCCACAAACACTTAAGACTACACATTTCAACCTACACGATACAACTCAGTTATAAGCTATATTAGGGCAAATCCTTTCATAAGGAGTTGTCACGTATTCAACAATCACATATTCACAATGAATAATCATGGCAAGCACAAAACCAAATTCCCAACATATCCAATCATTTCAACCTACACATGGAATAGCCTATATTCAACATAATTCATATATAACCGTAAAGCAAGGGAAACAGCGTATCTAACATGTGAAACGGCAACTCAGTCGGCTATAAATCATTAACCGACATTGAAAGCCTTGAAAACCATAACCTATACGTTTATAGTCCACACCTTTCGCCGGTAAACTCGTAACGGATTCGGTTTGAACACTCTACCTTCGTCTACGGCATAACGGCAACCTATAGTATGAAATAGGTTAGCTATTTCATCACATACACTATCTGAATCCCTAAAACAGATTAGGGTTAGGATTTCTCACCCAAAAACGGAATCAGAATCGCCGGAATAGCGATACGGTAGTGGTAGCTAAGCACGTGGAACGGCGGGATTGAATCCCGAGAACAAATCGTAACTCTACCTCTCACTTTCCCTCTCTTTCCTTCTCTTTCTTCTCTCTTCTTTCTCTAGAGTTTAGAAATTCGTATGTGAAGGGAGAGTCCTTATATAGGCCCAAAATCGACCTCAATGGCCCCAGGGCCATGGTATACTTAGGTTATAGCCAAAACCTAACTGTTTCGATTCAACGGAGCTGTTCTGGAGGCCCCTTTTCTGCGTGCAGTCGGACTTAAGCTCCCTGACATTGGATCCAGGTCGAGTTAGGTTTTTGGTCCGATCGGATTTATAGATCGACCGTGGCGGACCAGTTTCAGTTCAACGGTCACTGGTACTCGACAGGGCCACAAGTGCACTGACATGTGTTGGAAATTTTTCCTAATCCGAGGGTGTAATTGGGTCAGATTCTGACGGTCAGAATACTTAGATTTGACCCGGAAGTGAACAACTCAATTCACTTAAGTTTCGGTTCGTTTTCTAAAGATATTCGCATTTCTCACACACTTTGCTCCGGGCTCAAGTTGTGCGGTTCGGAATACTATTTGGACTTGATTTCCGGGATGGTAGTCAAGCCCAATAAGGCGGTCGTATTCATATAGTTTCGCAACAATCGAACTTTCGACGCGCGGTTCAGGTCCGATACGAAGTTTCAACGTGCTCCCGAGAGCAACTGGGTTTGGAGATTGATTCTAAATTTTAAGGTAATGTAGAGTTAACGGTTCATTTCGTTTTGGGTCTTACGGATCGTATTTAAAGTTGTTCAAGGTAATTATACTGATTATTCAGTTTAGTACTTAACTAAATTATGCCCTAATTACGACAGAATAAGGCCTTAGGGCAGAAGAGGCTGATCTTTCCAAATAACCTATTCGTTTTGTGAGATTCCATAAGGTTAATGGTCAAAAGTCCATTTTACTTATGTATTTACTATTTACAGTAAGTGATGAGGACATCGTGCACACGCATGGCCGCACACCACCACCCCTACGCATGTACGTACGCAGAAGGAGGATCCCATCATCGATCTGGCTCGATGACGACGTCCAGGATGGGCATCCTAGCTAGAAGACAAGTTTTTGTTCAGAAAAGTGGGCCCGATAGTCAAGAAAAGCCCATCATGGGAACTCATGATCGTGGCCCACTCATTGGATTGATTTCATTTTTTAGGCTTTGCTTATTGGTATTATTTAGAACATTATGAACACTTTAGATTTCTGTGTTTGGTTTTTATTTTAGTTTACTTCATTGCCAAGTA
Source organism: Magnolia changhungtana (assembly GCA_030180095.1). NCBI lineage: Eukaryota > Viridiplantae > Streptophyta > Magnoliopsida > Magnoliales > Magnoliaceae > Magnolia > Magnolia changhungtana. The sequence continues at coordinate 1,594,640 of JASAUF010000470.1, read as the reverse complement.
ATAGGTTGCGCACATGGTGCGAGTTTTTGGGTATAGGGTTTTCCCTATAAATAGGCACTCCTTGTAGTTCTTTTATTCATTGAAGTTTAATAAAAATTCCTGCTTTATTTTTCTGCTCTCTTTGTGAGTTGTGGAAGAATTCAAAAGTTAGGTGCGAAGCCCTCCCTTTTCGAAGGGCTAACTACCGTGGTGCGAAGCCACATCGACCCCGATTCATCCCCATCCTCCATCATCTTTTTTTTTCTATCTTCCACCACCATCCATATTTCACGTTCGTCCTTGGTTGCATCAGTTTCCTTTTATTACAGCAGGTTCTTAGATTTCGGCCCGCAGGGGGGCTGAAACTTCGACGGAGCACCACGTCCAGATCAGAGCTCGGATCGACGTCAAAATCGGGGGTTTTGCAGCCCAGGCCTGGCCGACCAAGGCCTAGGAATCCTTTTCAGGATTCTCTCACCCCTCACACGTGCGGCCAGCCTCAAGCGCACGTGCGCCCGCACCTGGCCCGCTGTCCACACGCCGGGATCATATCAGGTTCAAGTTTTTTCTATTTTCCTCTTTTTTTATACCTAATTGCATAACCCCATACCTATATTACATTATCCCTCACTGATTTGCCCTTTTACTCACCCTAGGGTTCCTTGAATTGAGATTAGGGAATCCCTTGGATTAGGGACTGATTTTTATGCATGAGTGGTTGATTTTATTTCCCTTTGACATCATTTGGCTTATACTTTTTATTGGTTCACCCTAGCTTTGTGTCGGCTTGGACCCGCATAGATTCCCCTTCTTAATTAAATGTTTGGATTTTCATGTGGGATGTGGAATTCGTGTGATTGTTTCTGAATTGGTAGGATCTAAGCCTGAAATCTTGCATGTTATATTTAATTTTCCATGTCCTACATCAGTAAGTTTTAGTTTAAGTATTGTTCTTCATCATTTAAACTTTAGGATTTGTGTCTAATGCGAAAGTACTTAGAAAAATCTGAAGAACAAGGTGGTGAAAGGTGAGATTTTAAAGGAAATGGGTTGAAAGGGAATTTGAGGCTTTAGGATTGAGTTCTGAGAAGTCAATTAAGGTATCATGATCGACTCATTGCCTAAGGACGTCTATCTCCAAGTTAGCAAAAATCCGGGGTGTTACAATATAAGTGGAGGGTTTAGTCAGGAAGGGCACCCGATCGCTTTCTTTAACGAGAAGTTGAATGAAGCGAAACAAAAGTATTCTACCTATACAAAGAATTATATGCAATAGTGCAGTCTTTGTACCATTGGTGACATTATTTATAACCACAGGAGTTCGTCTTATTCTTTGACCATGAGGCTTTACATTATCTCAACTCGCAAAAGAAGTTGAACCCGAGGCATGCTCAGTGGGTCCAAATTCTTCAAGAGTATATTTTTGTGTTGAAGCATAAGGCCAGGGTTGAGAATAAACATGCCAATGCGTTGAGTCGTAGGGTTGCGTTACTCCGATCCATGAACGTCGAAGTCACTGGGTTTGAACGATTAAAGGAAGATAATCCTAGTTGCCCAGATTTTGGAGAGGTGTATGCATTGTTGTTAGATGATCAGTCTAGGGGTAATAGTGAGTTTGTCCTAGTCGGTGAGTTTTTGTTTCGAGGCAATAGATTGTGTATACCACAAACATCCCTCCGTGACTTTCTTGTCGGAGAGCTTCAGGTTGGAGGGATAGCTGGTCATTTTGGGCATGACAAGACCATTGCCCTTGTAGATGAGCATTTTTTATTGGTCAAGTCTCAAGCAAGATGTGGCTAACATTATATGGCAATGAAAGACTTGTCAACTAACAAAGTAGAGGAAGCAGAACACTGGTTTATAGACTCCTTTGCCAGTCCCCCACACCCCATGGGTTGATATTAGGATGGATTTCATGCTTGGGCTCCCCAAGATAATTAAAAAAAAAAAAACACGATTCCATTTTTGTAGTTGTGGATCATTTTTTCGAAAATGACTCAGTTCCTCCCATGTTCTAAAACATTTGATGCCACTAACGTGGCTAAGATATTCTTTGTGAGGTAGTACGTCTGCATGGTTTGCCTAAGACCATTGTGTCAGATCGAGATGTGCAGTTTATGAGTTATTTTTGAAAAACTCTGTTGCACATGATGGGAACTAAGCTATAATTCTCTTTGGCATACCATCATCGGATTGATGATCAGACAGAAGTTATTAATTGAAGCTTAGGGAATTTGCTACGATGTCTGGTGGGAAACCATATTAGGACCTCGAATGCGGTTTGCCCTTAGCTGAGTTTGCATAAAACAATTCGATTAATAGGTCCACAGGAATGAGTCCATTTAAGATGGTACTTGGGTACAAGCCTAGAACGCCCATAGATCTCATACCTATGTCCATCTCACAAAAGCCATCTGAGTCCGCAGAAGCATTTGCACAACATATTCATGACTTGCATAGAGAGATCAAGAGGCGCATTAATGCTGGTAATCAACATTATAAAATGTTTGCAGATTCACATCGTAGGTTTGAGTTTCAAGTGGGTAACTACGTCATGGTCCGCATTAAGCCCGAACGATTCCCATAGGGAATTGTGAAGAAATTGCATGCCCGCAATGCAAGTCCCTATGAAATTTTGACAAGAGTGAGCCTTAATGCATATGTGGTGGATCTTCTATCTGACAGGTAGTGCAACATTCAACGTGGAGGACCTTTTTCCTTGTGACGGACCCACACCTCCATCTTCTAGCCCTCTTGCAGATCTTTCTCCTACCCTACATGATGGTGTCTCGACCCCGACCCCAGTCTATGGCCTTTGCTAGACCTTACTCCCCACCCATTGCCTTCTCTTCCATCACTACCTAGATGAAAAGAATAGAACGAGGATGTTCAGGACCACCATGCAGTCTCTACACTCCAGGGAGGATATCAAAAATACGTCATGAAGTGGTACAACAGGCCAAAGTTAAACAACACCTGGATTACAGAGACATAGTTCCAAAGCATTGATCCCGACTTCCTCAAGCATTACCATGGCTTTATTTCAACAGTGGCGAATTCTTCTCAGCCGGGGAAAGTTGATAGGTATATCAGAGGACCTACTCAAATGTAATAGAGACGGAAGTGACCACCTACATCAGTACAACTCTCCTTGTGGTTGGGAGACGAGATTTAGATGAGGCTCGCCGGGCCACTTTGAAGACCCCACTTAGGGATGATGCATGTGGGCTGCCTAGGAGAGTTTTTTTTCGTGTCGATCTAACCGTTGGATCTTTTCGATCAGCCTATCGGGCCACCAGATCTGGGGCCCTTGGACCTTGATCTTGTTTTATTTATGTTTGTTGTTGTTTTTAGGATTTATTTGACGGTTAAAATTGATAGTAAGTGTTTTAGTTTTCTTATTTTAGATGATGGGCCATGCAACTTAAGCAAAAAAAAAAAAAATTTAAGTTTTAAGTTAAAAGCAGGGGGAGGGCCCTATTGCTTGAGAAAAAAAAAAAAAAATTTAAAAAGTCTTCCTTCTTTTGAAAATGTGTTCTTCATCTTCCTTTACGGTTTGTGAGAAAACCCTCCCTTCCAATCGAAATGTGGAAGGGTAGAAGCTTGCTTGGTGGTGGAATCCTCCAAGGTGTCTTTCTTCTGCTTACTCCTCCAACAAGGTACACCCTTTATTCACTTACCTTCTCCTTCCCTTACAATTCCTATAAACCTATCAAAACCCAAACCCAATCCATCTCCTTTCTTTTTCCCCGACCCATCCACACATGAACATGCACGCACACTACCACATGTGGGCCCCCCTTTTGGTTCTTTTCCTTCCTTGGGTCTCCTCCAAACCCTACCTATAATGAAGCCCTAATCTATATATCCCTAAATCTCTAGATCCCTAATTCCCAAAATCTCCAAACCTCAATCTCTAAACCCCAAAACCCCTAACAAAAATCTGATTTTTTTAAAAAATAAACACATTCCCCAAATCTGATTTTATTGGTGTCATAGTTTTCTCATGTGTATATTGCACTACCCATGCTAGATTGGAAGTCCCAACTTCCAAATGGGCCATTCTCAAAATACTTTGTTTTCGTGCACTGCGTATGTGATAGCCTAGGCCCTTTACGTTGCTAATCTGAATTTTCTGAATTTATTATGTGGATGTGTTTGATTTTATATGTTCAATGCTGAAATGGATGCGTATTTAATCTCACATCTTACATCCTAGGTTAGCTTCACTCATCCTATATCATAGAGCATGTCGCAAATGCATTCTTGGCGAACTTGGACAAAAGAAGCACAAACAAAAGTAGTAGTCCGTTAGAACCAGACCCAAGCCTACATAGGGCATGACATGATTGGGTCCCAGGCATGTCGGGTTCGAAGAAAATTATTCCAGATATAGAGGATTTGTCATTTGAAGTTTTTACTGTAAAAGAGTTGTAACTTTTGATCTGGACATCGTCACGAAATATGCACAATTTATCGATCTTTATCTAGCGGTGAATCTGGGGTCAACCGACTTGCGCGGTAGGTTACGGACGTCTGTTTCGTGAGAAAAGTTTGTCTTAAGGGTCAAAAAAGAAAGAAAAACCCCAAAGCTTGAACGAATTAGTAGATCCAAAGTATTCTAATACTCCTCAACCTCAGAACAAGAATTAGTAAAAAAAAAAAAAAAAACTAATTTAAAAACTTTTTTTCTAAAATTTTTCAAAAACAGCTACATAAATAAAAATTAAAATTAAAATTAAAAATGAAAACACCCCAAATCCAAATAAAATCAGCCAAGATCTGATCAAAATAGTTTATATTGTTGTTTCGATGGGATTCCAGAACGAAACAACAAAAAAATATTATTTTACCTTTTTTTTAATTTTTGCAAAACTGAACTCGAGAGCTTCAATTCTTTGATTTGATGCAAAAAAAAAAAAAAAAACAAGTTTTTATCTTCGAATCCAGCCTAGATTTGGTCAGAAATTCCCTTAAAACAATACCTCAAAACAAAGAAATCAAAAGGAGAAAACACAAAAAAAAAAAAAAAAAGGAGTAGTTGGAGCCTTTTCTAGCGATATCAGTTGAAACGGATACGACCATAAAATATCAATACCAATACAACCTGATACAACCGATACAGTACCTTTTTTCATAACGAGTCAATACGGACCCATATCGTGTATCATATCCGGCAGATACAGATACGATACGGCCGTATCGGCCGATATTCTAATCTATAAGTGGCAAGCATGTTTACAAAGTTTGTAAGTTGTGGTCATCTAATTTGCTTCTTTGTCAAGGTGAGCATTCATGATATATATATATATATATATATATATATATAGAGAGAGAGAGAGAGAGAGAGGGACAGAAAGAGAGGAATGCTCACTTGCGCACCTTCTTACGTGAGCACCCGTGCGCACCTTTGCACACGTGTCATGGCCTCATGGGCACAAAATTTGAACGATTCACCTAATGCGGCACCCATTGAAACTCTATGGGCCCAATTTTCAGTCTGATCCAAAACTCTAGTGGGCCATAGCAAAGAGAATGCAAATCAAGGGAGGAAATTGTTTCCTTTTGCCATGGCCCACCAGAGTTTTGTATAGGGTTGAAAGTTGGGCTTGTGAGGTTTCAAGAGGTGCCGCATCACGTGGACCATTCAGATTATGTGCCCATGACACGTGTGCAAAGGTGCACATGGGTGCTCTCTCTCTCTCTCTCTCTCTCTCTCTCTCTATATATATATATATATATGTGTGTGTGTGTGTGGGGGGGGGGGGGGGTGGAATTGGTGCTATGAGGTCAACCTCATCGAAGTTTCCCATGCAATCAAGCCTCTATGGGCCCCACTGTGATATATGTCGAACATCCATACCATGCATTTGGTGTCCCCTCTAAGTCATGGGATATCCCAAAAATAAGCCATATTCGAAACTCAAGTAGATCACACCATCTAAAACCATGTGAAATCATGCCTAAAACATCTAAAAGCACTTGGGGGGCCCAACTAAGTTTTGGATACAGCTGAAACGTGGTGTGACCCCTTATCCAAGTGGTACACACGCAATGGATGTGCAGGATGTCTGAACCACATCTTAGTGGGCCCTATAAATGATCATGAAGGCTTCAATGGGTGGGTATCCACTGTCAACTATTATTTGTTGTGTGGCCAACCTAAGTCATGATTTGGCTTTTTTTTAAAAGCTCGTGGGCCACCATTGAAGGGTGCATCTAATTGATGAGGTGGGTAACACATCTCGCCCATATATATATATATATATATATATATATATATATATATATATATATATATATATATATATATATATATATATATATATATATATATATATATTCGCCAGTCTCCTATTAATCGGACTGTACATAAGCAATTTACGATCCGATGCATTGATCGGTGCAGGTGGGCCCCACTATGATGTGTATGTGAACTCCATTCCGTACATCATGTCTTAGCCCATGTTAAGCCTAGGGCCCAAAAACCACACCCATCCATGATTTAGGTGGGCTGCACTAAGGGAAACAATTTGGAGGGTGAGTGTCGCCTTTAAAATGTTTCCAATTGTGTGGTCCACTGGAATCATGGATGGGGCTGGTGTTTCATCCTAAGCCTAAAATCGGGCCACTCACCTACTGATTGGAGTGGATCTTGAAAATATATTATGGTCGGCCACCTCAACTGGATGACCCTTTATCTATAATTAACGTATTACGTGGACACGAATTGTGCAATGAAGCAGTCACCACACTTTGATGTATACTTTTTTATCCACACCATCCATCCATTTCTCTAGCACATTTTAGGGCATGAGCCCAAAATTGAAGGATATTCAAAGCTCAAGTGGACCCCACCACAAAAAACTATGGGGACAACGGCATCCACCATGCAACACAATCTAGTGGGCCAACTTTGGTTCTTGTATGATTTGATTCGGTTTGTAGGCCCCAGCATGTGTTGGGTGAAGTCTTAGGCTGATGGGCTGACTTACCACAATGGCTTAAGCATACTCGTAATTTTGCATTGATTAACGAAGCCCTAATCTAATAAAGAATAAAGGTGGGGGCGTGGGGGGTATTGCAGGCCCCTCTCTCTCCTTTCCTCTCTCCTTTTCATTTCTCTCATTTCTCTTCTCTTTCTATCTCCATTACATATTTAAGAACAATTTTGAAGAAGATTTTGCCCAAAAAGTCAATTTGCAAATATCGAAATCCTAAAGTTACAATTGGGAGAGGATGGAATTCAAGAGTAGGAAGGGACTTTTGAATGTAAAGTAGGAAGTCTATTGTCCACTTACCTTGGACCAGCATTCCGAGTTGGCAATATTACCAACAATATTGCCATGGCAATACTGATAACACTGGTAGTATCAGAAATTCTAGGTATTGGTGATATATCGCCATGTATCACCGATGTATCAATATCGCAAATGAATCACCAAAGTTTTCAACTATGTAAATTCCAAGCGTCACTTGTATCACCAATGTATTGCCAATTTGTCGATATCACCAAAAATCTGCTTATTAATTTATTTATTTTTATAAAAAATTAAAAAATTAAAAAATTTAAAAATTTAAAAATTTAAAAAAAAAAAAAACATCAATTTTTTTATGGGTGCATGGTTGTATGATGAAATGCATGTTATGTTGTATGCATGCATGGATGGATCATGGATGGATGTATGTCTGTATGCATGGATGAATGGACAGTTGGATTGTTGGTTGTTTAAATGGCTGGATGGATGGATGTTTGTAGGTAACTATGTATATATGTGTGTATGTGTATATGCATGCATGGATGGACAATGGATGGACCATCCATGTGTGTATGCATGCATGGATGGACAATTGATGGACCATGCATGTGTGTATATATGTATGTATGCATGCATGGATTGGTGGATGGATGGATCATGCATGTGTGTTTGTATGTATGTATGTGCACGCATGGATGAATGGTCGGATGGATGGAAGGATGAATGGATCCATCATTTCCCCCATGTTCCACCAACATTTCCTCAAGCCAACGATACATGCTTTTAGGCCCCTATTAAAGGGAAAGTTATTATTTGATTCCTAAATATGCATCTCTTTTGCTGTTTTTTTATTATTATATATGCAAATATGTGTATTTTAGCATCTCCAAAAGTATCATTGAAAATTTCCACCATTTTTCCCACGTTTCCCCAATGTTTTCTTAAGTTAAGGTTACATGCTTTTAGGCTCCCATTAAAGGAAACTTTTTTTGTGCAATTATTTGATTTCTAAATATGAAAATGCATATTTTAACATCTTATGAAGTTTCATTGAGAAATTTGACCATTTTCCCCATGTTTCCCTCAGTCAATGATACATTTTTGGGTATTAGCACTAATATCGACAATATCGCTACATGTCTTTGTATCCCCAACCAGCGATACGTGTAACAAAACTGATACAACGAACATTACCTTGGACTGCAGTTATCTATAGGAAAACCAACTAAGAATAATTGGGATGAGGTCATGGAGAGGGAGAGGAAATTCTCCCTAGAAAGGTAGACACGTGCCCCTTGGAGGACATTTAACCTGCAATAAATTGAAATTCACTAATATTATAATCTATTTCATCATGTTATTCCAATTTCAGGCAAAACTTATCAAAAGGCTGGAAAGGTTACAAAGGGACTTATTATGGCAGGAAAGGGAAGACATAACTTCCATCTTGTGGAGTGGAAAGGAGGGTAGAAGCCACATAAATCGAGGGGGGAGCAGAAATTTAAAAGCTCGCCATCATGAATCATGAATCATGCACTGTTGGGGATTTTGCAAAAGTTCTCCAAACCAGTAATCAAGGAATGACTAAAGAGATTCTTCAAATGTCACTAACTGGGCTCATGGGGCATTCCAAGCCTTGGAATTTAGCCTACATTTGCTACAGAATTTGCAACTACACTTACAGGTTAAACATTTTATTTATCCATGTGGAGAGAGGTGATTGTTTTGGACAAAGGAGCGGCCTATTCTTTGTATCGGGAACTTCTTTATCTTATTATGTCTTTAAGCTCTTTTCAAGTTCAACAAAGGTATTCTCAGAATAAATAAATAAATAAAACAAATGACAAATGTGAAACATAGAACAAAAATAATATTTTCTTTGTTCTACATTCATATTTTCCCAAAGCTTGTCACATAACAATCGAATCCTACAAAAGAAATATGTCATTGGAAAACAAAACAGAAGGAACCGGCCTTCAACTTTCGTTGAGTTATAAGAGCAGAATTCAAGCAGCCACTCTTTCCCCAGAGCAATAAATGCAGTCTACAATCAGGAGAATGTATGGGTAGGTTAGAAATGACAAACCATTAGATCTCTCCATGTGCACATTTTCCTCACAAGTTCCTGAAATTGAGCAACCCATTGAAGGGTGAAGAAACCCACTTTAGACATATAAGCTTCTATAATATAAGAGGATTCTAGGAAAAACTGAAGGAAAAGGTGGCTTACTGTGGTTTCACGGCTTTTCCAAGTACCTCCTTGAACATGCAAGTACCTCGAAATTATAGATGCTGCAGCAGAATCTCCAGGAGAAGCCTCACTGTCTTTTGCATAAAGTTGCAAAGAGACCATGTTCGAACGACGGCTAGCCTCGAGAACAAAACTCAATTTGTCATTGGGACAAACTGAATTCTCTGACAAATTGTAATCTTCAGAAATTAGATGGTTTGAAGCAAATCTATGTAGAATCATCACCATGATAATGACCAGGCTTGCCCACAAAAATGCAAAGAATGACTGGTGCTAGAGCAAAATATAAGTATGACAACAAAATGAAATATATTTTTTTGAAAGATTTACAAAATGAAATATATTAGAAATTATAGATGCTGCAGCAGAATCTCCAGGAGAAGCCTCACTGTCTTTTGCATAAAGTTGCAAAGAGACCATGTTCGAACGACAGCTAACCTCGAGAACAAAGCTCAATTTGTCATTGGGACAAACTGAATTCTCTGGCAAATTGTAATCTTCAGAAATTAGATGGTTTGAAGCAAATCTATGTAGAATCATCACCATGATAATGACCAGGCTTGCCCACAAAAATGCAAAGAATGACTGGTGCTAGAGCAAAATATAAGTATGACAACAAAATGAAATATATTTTTTTGAAAGATTAACAAAATGAAATATATTAGAAATTATAGATGCTGCAGCAGAATCTCCAGGAGAAGCCTCACTGTCTTTTGCATAAAGTTGCAAAGAGACCATGTTCGAACGACGGCTAGCCTCAAGAACAAAACTCAATTTGTCATTGGGACAAACTGAATTCTCTGGCAAATTGTAATCTTCAGAAATTAGATGGTTTGAAGCAAATCTATGTAGAATCATCACCATGATAATGACCAGGCTTGCCCACAAAAATGCAAAGAATGACTGGTGCTAGAGCAAAATATAAGTATGACAACAAAATGAAATATATTTTTTTGAAAGATTAACAAAATGAAATATATTAGAAATTATAGATGCTGCAGCAGAATCTCCAGGAGAAGCCTCACTGTCTTTTGCATAAAGTTGCAAAGAGACCATGTTCGAACGACGGCTAGCCTCAAGAACAAAACTCAATTTGTCATTGGGACAAACTGAATTCTCTGGCAAATTGTAATCTTCAGAAATTAGATGGTTTGAAGCAAATCTATGTAGAATCATCACCATGATAATGACCAGGCTTGCCCACAAAAATGCAAAGAATGACTGGTGCTAGAGCAAAATATAAGTATGACAACAAAATGAAATATATTTTTTTGAAAGATTAACAAAATGAAATATATTAGAAATTATAGATGCTGCAGCAGAATCTCCAGGAGAAGCCTCACTGTCTTTTGCATAAAGTTGCAAAGAGACCATGTTCGAACGACAGCTAGCCTCAAGAACAAAACTCAATTTGTCATTGGGACAAACTGAATTCTCTGACAAATTGTAATCTTCAGAAATTAGATGGTTTGAAGCAAATCTATGTAGAATCATCACCATGATAATGACCAGGCTTGCCCACAAAAATGCAAAGAATGACTGGTGCTAGAGCAAAATATAAGTATGACAACAAAATGAAATATATTTTTTTGAAAGATTAACAAAATGAAATATATTAGAAATCAGAATAACAATTTGCAAGACTGGCTTAGATAGTTAATACTTTTTTCTCACACAAGACCGCCTTGAAACCATCTACACATTACTCTCATGGCATTGCAAATAATAAATATACAAAAACAAAAAACAAAAAAAAAAAAAAAAAAAAAAAAAAAAAAAAAAACAATTGAAGTATTGCAAGCCAGAAGGACCAGCAACATGGTAAGATGTTCACTCCATTGGAAGAAATTAAGGATCAAATGAAAGCGAAAAATGAAAAGTTAGACAAAAGCATAGAGAAATAGAGACACAGGAACTCTAGAAAATCAGACCCAAGGAAGAACAAAATATAAATATTTCAATAGAAGTGGAAAATTTTTTTCTTTTTTTGGACATAAAGCCCTATATCCAAGTTTGTGGGGTACACAGTGCATTGTATCAAGGGTACTAACATTTGCAGTACAAGACAGGATTGAAATGACCATGCAATGTTACCTGTGTTAATATTATTGTATAGGTGATTCCATTGGGATCAGAGACTCCACATGCATTGAAGGTACGTTATGGCATTGTCATCAATCCGAGCATTCCGGGTGGTGACCAACTTAGCATGAAAAGCAAGACTATGCCATTCATTCCAGAGCATCGATTAGAAAGTTAAGGGAATATACATAAGATAACATAAGATACCCTTGAGCAAGAGCTGTAAAAAAGAGGAACTTCATCGTAGATTTAGCATATTAATTTTCCCAACCTCTTGAACTTATCCTTCAAATAATTATTCCTAACAGTGGCTTATCCAACTACAAAACAAAAGTTGAATCTTTCCATTTAATTTTTCCTTTTCTTTTTTGAAAGATGTCTTTCCATTTAATATATTTCCATTTAATATAGCTGCCACTTTTACATCATTATACTGAGTTGCCACACTAAGTCCATGATAGTACATGATGGTTACCAACCTACCATAACATCGGTCACTAATTTTAATGGGTAATATCCATTATCTATAATTCTGGATTTCATGTGGCTGATTCAAATGCTCATAACATACAATAAACAGCATAATAAATGATAGCATGCAATGCATAACATTGGCAAAGATAGTTTCTCTAATACCATGTCAAACGACCACTTTCTCTAAAAGCTCGAGCCATTAGAGGATGGCGTATCAATGTAGATCAAGGGTCTTAACACTCCAACAGTTTATTCTATGCTAATAATTGATTTTACATCAAGTGCCCTATGTTAGACTTTTCATATAAATAAAATCAAGGGTTCATCTGCTCCATGCAACTTCATCACTTCTAAATCATGAGATAATGATCAAAGATATTTCCAATTTCAGCAGTCAAAAGTTATCAAAAGAAAAGGGTGTACCAATGCCTTTCTTTTTTAGCTCCTCAACCAAACAATGGGCAATATACAATAAATAGTGAGCATCAGAACGAGCATAATGTACCATCTGCACTGACAATGGACGCAGTCTCCAGTCTTCGCGCTGAAATTAAGAAAGATAACGAATAAATAAGCCAAACTTTAGTACTCGAAGACATGTAAAGTTTGATGATTCTGAAAACCATGCACATTATCTAATTTATGGCTATTAAGCAAGGTGGACTATATCAGTCATGTAACAGCCGTTATGCAATACTATCGGTGCAGCCCTTTACAAAATACAGGGTCGTAACCAGTGTTCGAAGTATTAGTATCGCTATAAGTTTCGCTGGCCAGAGATACAGAAACAATATCGATATCGCCGATAATATCGTTGATAAATGGAAATGCGGGGAAACATGGCGAAAATGGTGGAATTTTCAGTGAAACTTCGGGAGATGTTAAAATCTACATATTTGCATGTTTAGAAATTAAAATTAAAAAAATAAAAATAAATAAAAAAGAATGCATACATAACAAGTTCCATTTAATGGGGCCTTAAAAGCATGTGTTGTTGTAAGAAATCAGTCCAACCATCCCATCCAACCTATTTAACCATCCAACCTTCCATCCATACATCCATCAATTTTGCAAAATATCAACAACACATGATATTTCACCAAGAAATTATCAACAATTGGAAAGGAAGCAAAAGATTGTGCTCTCAATATCGCGCATGTTAATATCGAGATATTATTAATATTATCAATGATAAATTGAACACTACATACAACCATGTGCCCATGGAAAAAGAAAAAAATTCAAATAATTTTTTAACAAACAAATTTCTAATGATATCAATACATTGCCGATATTATTGAAATATCGTCGATATACTTATGATACAAGCATTACCTAGAATTTACATGGCAATACAAGCGACGCCTAGAATTTACATAGTTAAAAATATCGACAATTACATTAGTGATATTGAGACATTGGTGATACTTAACGATACATTGCTAATACCTGAAATTTCTAATACTACCAAATATGATCGAAGATCGCTACTGACAGGTGTTCAAAAACGGTTATGTGAACGGTAGCAATGTGTGCGATTCAGCGCGTTACTGGTCGCAACGACCACCCCTTAATTTTGTACCCGTAACAACCATTACTCCCAATAACATTGCCCGTTCTTTGCCCATAACGCACCATTCTTGCCCGTAACGGTCGGTAATGGTCGGAAAATGGCTCTTTATTTTTTTTGCTTTTTAAGCTCCGATTTTTCACATTTGTTGATACTTTTCTCTTCCAAATTCTTCCTAAACCATTTTATTGCAAATTCCGACCACCCTTAGCTTGAAATTAAGAATCAAAACAAGTTATATTAGGGATTTTCTTGATTCGAAGTTCCGTGGGCCATTTTCGAAAATTCTTCAAAAATAGGTATTTATACTTTTTTTCAATGTATTGTTGTTTTAATAGTAGAATATGATGTGTTAATCATAGAAGAACATAGTAATGTTCATTTAACATATTATAGTAGTGATTTTATATTTTTTTTTAATTTTTTCTATTTTCGCGCTATTTTCGGCCAATTTTTAAAAAATACGAAAAATCATTTTTTATTCAAAGTATTGATGTTTTAATGGAAGAATATTATGTGTTAATCAAGCACTGCTAAAGCTGTAAAAATAACAACTCTGACCAACAATCAATGGAGGTACAATCAAATGACGAAACTCATGTATGGGAGTAAATCAAATATGTTTTTTTTTTCTTGAGGATGACAGGACAGAATGAAAGTTTAAACCAATTCATTTGATATAAAGGAGGTAGGTAATGGCAGTACCCTAGAAATGAGATATTTTGTATTACATTCGCATTAATATATTTATCATTGATATTAGATATTCGCAAAATTAAAGGAGTTTTGTAATCAATCCAATTCTGTCGGGTTCATAAAATCATCAGACAAGTTGAGACAGCATTCTCACCAAAGATTAGACCGTTATGCCATCATAAAAATGGTAGGAAAAAAAATATATATATTTGGAATCCTCTAAATATTTTGGATTTTTCCCTTCTTTTTTTTTTAATCTTTTTTTTACCAAAGAAAGTAACCGATACAGAGGCACAACAACCATTTCACATAACGGTATCAATGGGGACCATTACACCCACCGATATCATTATGGCAGACCTTGCTATTGAGAGCAAAGTTTCATGGTTCCCATGAATAGTCTTATTCGAATTATAGTAGTATGCAATAATGTGTGTGCGCACTGGTGTGAAGGTGTATTTATGTGGAAATCTCTTATATGCATGGTGTGGGTGTACTGTATTCTGGTGCTCATACTAAACACCATTCCTTTTATTGTTAAAAAAGGTTGATTATAATAATATTAGGGTGTGAGAGATTGATTATTCCCAAACCCTTCTCTCCTAAAAATTTCCCTTCTCCATATGGAAATTTACATGGTATAAGAGCGAGTCAAATCCACAACCTAAGAGATCTCCCCCTCTTACAAGAGTATTAGTGGTGAATGTTATTGTATAAGACCAAGTAAATATGGGATACAACTGCTAGTATGTATTCTCAACATGATAATTTTATCCACACCTACCAATTGCATCGAGAAATCACAAATATGCAAGAGGGTAAATTTTAAAAAAAAAGAATACTATGTAACTCTCCACAAGAGATGGGATGAATTGGATCATTGTATGCTAGTATATTTTTTTTAGCACTGAATTTTCTTAAGAGAAAAACAATGATAAGACATGATCGCAAACTACAAAACCTAGCCCTTACAAAGAGAAGAACCACCAAGCCCTTACTAGGAGGCAAGCATCTCCTCGTTTACATTTGCCACCCTTGCCCATCCAATAACAAGATGCTTGACCCTAAGAAAGATCACTTCAGAATAGCGAAGTTTGTTCTAGAACACATGATTATTATGCTCACACCACACCTCCCATAACATTGCACATAGGAGAAGGTTCCTTAACTCGTTCTTGAGGTTTCCAATCCTTACCCCACTACTTCAAGCCCTAATGACAGATCAATGTATGATGCCAAAATCCAAACCTCTCCAACCAACATAAAAAATGTCCTCCATATGTGACGTACAAAGGTACAACGCAAAAAGAGAGAGAGAGAGAGAGAGAGAGAGAGAGAGAGAGAGAGAGTGGTACAAACGGCCTCCTTAAGACACATAACACATCCATTTGTAATATGGAGGCCTCTCTTCCTCAAATTATCAATCATAAGCACCTTCTCCTTACCCGCATCCGAGGAACCTTAATCTTCCAAATAAGGTTGATCTTCTAGAAAGAACTCTGCAAGTGGCTAGCGCAATGAAAATTTTTGAGTTTTTAACCAAGCTTCACTTTGATTTCGAGCACAGCGTGTTCAAGTTCTTGGAAGGGATAATTTACCTTCCCTAGAAATTGTGCACAACTATATTAGAGGTGAAGCAAGTCATTGTGCATCTTCTAAAATTCAGAGTGCCAAACTTGGGTACTGAGCTAAGGGTCAAGACAAGGATTTTGGATTCCCTTTTCCCAAGACGCAGAATTTAAGTTTACTCTGTGTTTGGAATGTTAGACCTTCTACTTCTTTAGAACTCGGTGAGCAATGCAAGTTGAGCTACAGGCCCGACTTGTAAATATTGTTACTGAGATATCTTAAAACAATATACCAATGAGTTATAACAAAACTCGCCATATTTTTAACAAGGATCTTGGTGTGCACATTCGTAAATGAGTAGCAATCTTGCATAAAGAAATCAAATAATACAATTTGGTATATATTTCTAATAAGATGCATGAATTTAAGCACATTAGTAACTCAAAAATAACATCTACTACCACAATTTTAATGGAAGTTGAACATAATAATTCAGTTAGCATGTAAAAAAAAAAATTCAAAAAATAAAAAATAAATGAATAACCAAGAATGAAATACATTATTGATTCCCTTTTCCATAATGGCAACTGAATTTTATATGAAGCAAACCCAGAAGGAAAGATGCCAACAGAAGTAATATAACAAAAGAGCAAGACGAGCTAAATGTTGGACCTGTAACATTTTGTTGGTAGATACTCCACAATATGTTTCAAGCAAATATGCCAATGACTTGTGCTGTTTTGATAGCACCTCACATGCCTACAAGGGACAAACAGCGGCAAACAATAAATCATTCATACAGAAGATGAGTTGGAAAGATCTGTGAAGCATATTTATAAGGGACTTGCAATTTTAGACCAAGAAACTTCCACAGCAAAACAACAATATTAAAGTAAGAATAGATTAAAAGTTGGCTCACATGTCACACTGTAAATCAGCCAATGCAATTATATCATGACAATCAGACAGCTTTTCAAATTGCAAGTAATCCTTTGCTCATGAGCGAACCAAGCACATCAAAGTAGATTGTCATTTCATCCATAATGTCTTCAATAATGAAATATCCACTCCATATGTCAAATTTCAGTACCAACTTGCTGATGTATTCGCCAAAGTACTTCGTCGTAGCCAATCTGAGAGGTTTTCCAAATTGGGCATCAATGATATCTACACTCCAGCATGAGGGGAAGTGTTGATGTGTTTGTACAACTGTATGGACAGGATCTATGGACGTACATATGTATGGCCTAGATATGTTGTCATAGAGTTGTGTGAACAACCTGATCATGTACTTTTCATGTGCATGAGTGTGTCATATCTGCAGACCCACATACAATGGGGTCCATAAAAAGCCCACATAGGGGCAGTCTGCTCTTTTCACTGTAATTAGAGCACTCAAAGTAATGCAAAAAAGAGAGATACAAAGGGAGGAATGTAACATCCTTTCTCCCACTTTTTCCCTTTTCACTTTTTCGTTTCTCCTCCTTTTCTTTCCATCATTCACATTCCTTGATGCCACAAGGTTGAAGGGCCTGATAGTAGAATGAGGAGAATTCCTAATAGGCAATGGTCAAAAGGATATACCAAAGCTTTTCACTTATAAAGGATAAGGCCACAAACCAGCCTCACATAACTGGTACAGGATTAGAGATATGACTAAATATATGCATGAGGGCATTGTTGTAAAAGTGAGGATTACTTGTGATGAGGTAGTAGAATGATAGATAAGCTTCTTGTAGCGGAGAGTCTTCCTTGGGAGCTGGCATTAAGCCCATACACTCTTGACACTTGTTATAGATGAACTCTCTTTTTCCTTCTTCTTTTTTTTCTTTTTTTTTTTTTTTTTTTTTTTTTTTGGGGGGGGGGGGGGGGGTATGACATGGTCGATGAGACTCTAGAGGTGGAAATTCTAATATAAAGGTTGGCGGAAAGTTCTAGAGTACAAAGGTGCATATATTAGCAACTGACAACGAGTATTCAACATGAAACTATGGTAAGAACAATTAAAGAGATGTTATATTAGTTAAAATCAGTGTTCGAAATATCGATACTATCGGCCGATATTATCGTTATCGCACCCCTGCAAGACGATACACTCGCGATAACCCCCAGAAGATACCAAAAAAACCCAAAATCCATATATCGGCCGATATATCGTCGATATCGCACGATATTTTGACGATATCGCGCGATTTCCTCTCCATTATTGTCGGACATTGACGTCATCATTCGAAAAAATTGGGAAAAAAAATTAGAGGGTGGATTTCGGTACCTGTAGAAGAGATCGCCATGATCGGAAGCTTCCATTTGGTGGGTCATTCGAATTGAAGCGTCATTCCTAGGTTACCGCAAATAAAATCTCTGATTTTGGAGAGAAATCCGGAGACATCCACTCCGGTTTGGGAGAAATTTTAGGGTTCCGGCTTTTGGAACCCTCTCTGCTTAAAAAAAGGTTGTTCGAGCCTTTTATTTGGACGCGGATTAGCTACTGACAGGTTGAGTAGCGAGATCGCTACTAAAGTGACGTCACCAAGTTACGTGGGTCCCACCATGATGAATGTGTTATATCCACACGGTCCATCCATTTGAAGATATCATTTTAGGACATGAGTCAAATAATGAGGCAGATAAAAATCTGTAATGGACCCCACTACAGAAAACGGTGGAGAAAGTGACATACACTGTTGAAACCTTCCTAAGGTCCACCGTGATGTTTATTTGAGATCCAACCCGTTAATAAGTTAAAAAAGACATTATAAAAGGGAAAAAAATATATATCAGCTTAATCGAAAACTTTTGTGGCCCTCAGAAGTTTTTAATGGTGGGCGTCACTCTCTCTACTGCTTTCTGTGGTGGGGTCCATTGGAGCTTTGAATCTTAGTCATTCTTATGCTCATGGCATAAAATGTTCTCTCCAAATGGATGGACGGTGTGGATACAAAACATACATCATGGTGGGGCCCACGGAACTTGGCGACGTCAATTCAGTAGTGAGACTCGTTGCTCAACTAATCCGCACCCCTTTTTTTATCAAAATTGAGTGCCGCGCACACCACCGAGCTGTGTGTTGACGTCACCAAGTTTCGTGGGTCCCATCATGAGGTATGTGTTATATCCAGACCGTTCGTCCATTTGGCGAGCTCGTCGTAAGGCTTGAGCCGAAAAATAAGACAGATCCAAAGATCAACTGTACCACACTGCAAACAGCAGTGGTAGATTGAACGTCTACCATTGAAACCTTTTTGAGGGTCACGGAAGTTTTGGATCAATATGATATTTATTTTTCCTCTTCATCCAGGTCTGTGTGACCTAATTAACAGATTGGATGGAAAATAAACATTATGGTGGGCCCTACAAATGTATTAATGGTGAGAATCAGTCCCCCACTGCTATTTGTGGTGTGGTCCACTTGAGCCTTGGATATGACTCATTTTTTGGTTCATGATCTAAAATGATCTCTCCAAATGCATGAACGGTGTAGATATAATAAATAAATTATTGTGGGGCCATGTAACTTTGAAATGTTTGTACAACTTGAGCACGAGGAGCATCAGCGCCCTGCCAAAGCCTTCCACAGGAAGTTTTTGCGCTTGAAACCTTAGTGGGGCTACCACGATGTTTGTGAGGAATCCACTCCGTCCATCCGTTTTGTGAGATCATTTTAGGAGATGGAATAAAAAATGAGTAGGATCTAATACTCAAGTGTGCCAAAAATGTGAGGATTGAACATCCACACTTGAAATATTCGTGGGGCCACATAACTTTTGAATCAGACTATAATTCATATGTTTTATCCACTCCGTCCATCCATTTTACCAGATAAATTTATGGTTTGAATGAAGAGAAAAAACTATTATTAGCTTGATCCAAAACTTTTGTGGCCCACTAATGGTCAATCACCATTGTTTCCTATGGTGTGGTCTACCTAATTATTGGATTTGTTTTATTTTTTGGATAATGTCCCGAAATGATATGGAAAAACGGATGGACGGGGTTGATACTGAATATAGTTGTCTTAGTTCAATCGGACAGCGCATAGCTTAGGACCCTATACAAAGGAAATCTATTATGTACACTTCTTTTTTGAAACTTTATGATTTAAAAGTGTGTATTAAGGGCCT
Organism: Magnolia changhungtana; assembly: GCA_030180095.1. Classification (NCBI taxonomy): domain Eukaryota; kingdom Viridiplantae; phylum Streptophyta; class Magnoliopsida; order Magnoliales; family Magnoliaceae; genus Magnolia; species Magnolia changhungtana. The sequence continues at coordinate 1,574,639 of JASAUF010000470.1, read as the reverse complement.
TGTTAACAATCCCCAAAGTTTCATTAAAAAATTCAACCATTTTCCCAATGTTTCCCCATGTTTCCCAAAAAGTGCGATAAACTATGCGATACAAACGATATATCCCGTGCGATAACCGATACGTATTTGTATCCCAAGGGTGCGATACATTGTGCGATACCGATATTTCGAACACTGGTTAAAATCAATGGCTACAGGAGTCCTCAATTACCTTTGTTTATCAACATAATGGTAAGTTAGATGAAGAAGTTTCCACTACGATTAGAGCTAGACGGATGAAGTGGAGATGTTCCTCTAGAGTGTTGTATGATTGCTGCATGCCAAAGAAACATAAGGGAAAATCCAACAATATAGCTATTTAGATGGCTATGCTATGTGTGGCAGACTGGCAGCATTGGACAATTAGAAGGCACATGAGCAGAGGATACGCAGTGCTGAGATTACAATATCAAGATGGGTGAGTGGATGGACTACTAGAACAGAATCAACAATGAGACATTTGAAGAAGCCAAACAGCACCCTAATAGATTATATGTAGAGGACCAATCAAAATGGTCGTCCATGTACTACAAAAACTGTAGACAAGTAGGGGAACTTTAAATTGGAGTTCAAAGGCAAGAAAGGATGATAAGTGAAAGGCCTTGGATGATGATATGAACGCAAGAGCACAGTGCACTAACCGATGACAATGTCTGATCAGAAAATTAAGCACCATAATTTGTTTGACATTGATCTAGGCCCTAAAATGTCCCAATAGTTTTGACCATCGACGATCCAATCAATCTGCAGATCCATAAGTTCATATAGTTAAGAGCTATTTTATGTTGTAAACAGTTGGTGAATGACTTATTGAGCAAGTTTCAATTTTGGAATCAATTAGCAATTTCATCACTTATTTTGTGGGCCAACTGTCAAGTATCAAACAATGCCAAAATGACAAAACTTGACACAGCTGAAAGCATGTTCAGGTATCTTTCAAAGCAGCCCAAATCATGTCAAACCGACATTAATTTACTTACCACAGTTTTACGTAGGGGTGTACACCGAGTCGAACCGAGTCAAGTTGGCCTCAGCTCGACTCGGCTCGGCCACTAGCTGACCCCAGCTCGAACTTGGCTCGGCTCAGTCCTCGAGCCTGACAGGCTAGCTCAGCTCAGTTCAATTCGGTCAGCAGCTCGGGCCAGTTCGAGCTGAGTTCGCCTATGCAGCATTTTCACAAACACATGGACTGCACCTTCAAAATCTCACTGTATGTAAAACAGCGGCAGTGGTTTTACAGGTATTTTATCAAACACCTTCTAAGAAACATAGAAATCAAGAAAAATAAGGGTATTTGTTTCATATACAAACCTTCCTTGCCACGCCACACTTCGTTGAGTCATTTCATCAAACACTTGGTGAGCAACATCAATATCAAAGTAACCGAGTCACCGAACTGGTTCGATCTGAGTTCGATTCGAGTTGGGTTCGATCCGAGTCGAGTCAAGCTGGGGCCAGCTCGAACTCGGCTCGAACTCATTTTCGAGCTCAAAAATTCAGCTCGACTTGGCTCGAACTCAGCTTTGAACCGAGTCGAATCGAGCTTTTTCGAGTCAAGTCGAGCAAGCTAGCTCGGTTCGTGTACACCCCTAGTTTTAGGCAAGGGTTGTATGTTTGTTACTGTATTGGTGCAATGTTAGCCACTACTAATATATTGTCAGGATTAGAATAAATGAACGGTTAGGTTTAGATCAAGGTTTCTAAACGAATGAAAACTAAAGCTTCATTGTTATGATTTGCAATGGATCTTCTCCTCTTTTTTAAGGATTTATTATGGGATTTGTTGAAGAGAGATTATTAGATTTTTGTTGATGAGAATCCACCAAAACTATTTTCATGAAATTGTACACCAAATTTATTTCTTCTTTACCATTTGGATCAGTTCCTAGTTACAGTTTACAAACTCTGGTGAGTTAGATGCTTTCCAGTGCTTTGATTGGGTTTTGCATTGGCTACTAGACTTCCATGCTTATTCAACACAAAATCGGCTAAATTTTCATTTGAAAAGGGCGCCAATGGGAATTTAGTATTCTATACCTATACTGCATTACAGTTCCTAGAAATTCACTTTTCTGCAACCTTCCTGTGTCAACTTGTTGATTGGCGGATAGTATGAAAACCCATATCTAAGCATGTGCATTGTGTACAGTGGAGACGTATATTTGCAACAAAAAGGCTTAGACACAAAAGTTCTCAGAAGGACCACGATGTGAGGAGAATATGGAGATGTAGCAACAAGCGTGAGCCCAGCCCAAAACAGTTCCAATCCTCATCAATCGCTTAGTCGCACCAAAGGATTTCCAACTCAGAAGCTGATATTATCTTTGAACTTGAGGCATGACAATATATTAAGACCTATGGCCACTATGTGAGAGTACAAGATTCTTGAACAGAAGGAACAAAGTCCATTAAAGAACTGCTCGAAGAAGGCATTACAATCAATAATGAAAAACAATGACAGATCAGATGAATAAATTAACAGAGATATTTGGTTGGACCAACAAATGGATCCTCAGATGGATCAATTCACATCAACCAATGGATCAATGAATGCGTTAAGGGATGGATCAATAGATAAAGCTGTGGAAGAATTGGCAGATGGATCAACAGACAAATTGACAAATGACCGACAAGTAGATCAATGGCATATGTTAAAGTTCATATGGACACATTGATCATTCATGCTACAATGTAGGGCCAAATGGTTGGAAGATCAAAGGCAACATTGGAGACAAAACGATTATATCAGGACACATGAAAATGAAGTATGCGATGATGCACAATGATTTGCATGCACATGAAGTTTATGCCAAATGACAGGTTTATATACATTAACTACTCTCACCGAAGCTGAAACAGGAATCCATTGATTGACATGCACTGCAAGTTGAGGTCAAGGCCAAGTTCTTCCCAACTAGGACTGATGCAGTTCATGGGTGCACGGTGCACCCACATCCTGTCCAAACAGAGATTTGGGCCCCACAATTATTCAATCACTGATCTAGGCCCAACAATCTGTTCGGACAGTTTAGTGGGCCCCAGGGGTTGCTCCAATCAGCCTGTGAGCCCCAAGTGAGTGGTCTGGTCAGTCTATGAATCCACAAATCCATATGGTTTGTGGCTACTTTCTATGGTAACAGTTTGTCAGTGACTTGCTGAGCATGTTTCCTATAGTAACACTGATCATTTTGACCAGCTCTTTTGTGTGCCATTTTTCAAGTGTCGAACAACGTCAGAATGGCACAAAGTGGGTCCGCTTCAAACGCCTATTGGGTTGATTAATGAGCCGAGAAGCATGTGGCTGCTACATGAATTGCATGAATTATGACTGATCTTCCATTTAAAAAATTATAAAATAAAATAAAAATATGACGGATTGAGATCAAGTGATGTGGTAGTGACGGGATTTAGGGGCATTAATGTTTTAATGAAACGGACCGTTAGGATTAGAATCAATGAATGATTAGGATTAGACTAGGCGTTCCTTTTGCTTTGGGGAAAGTATATAGATGTGTAAACGACTATGCTCTGAGACTGTTATGAATAGATGACCAAAAATTTAAGTTTTTTTCTATTTTGTCCTGGGATAGAATTGTTGAAGAGAGATACTTCAATATTCAGTGGTGAGACTAAATAGAAACCATTTTGGGGAGACTCCACATAGATGGTCCATCTTTTTACCCTTTATGTAACTTCCTAATTATAAATAGGGACTGTTTTCGGTTGGGATTTGCATCCAGTTGTGATTTTCTAAGCATATTTAACACAAATAATTCTCAAGATTCAATTTAGATTTTCATTTGAAATGGGTGGTGTTGTTGTAACTTCAGGTTATTTTATCCATCTATATTGGGCTACTTTTGCTGGAAAATCAGTTTTTCACTTGCAAATTCATAAAGATGACCTCAAATAGATGGAATGCAATGAGAAAGGCTGCCCAAAGAGTTCATGTGAGAGACAAAGAAAGATGTGAAAGATGTTGGAATTATGTTCCCTTGGATTTTGGAAGCCAGTCTCTTGTATAAAATTGTGGACCTATATTATTTGTCTTTAATATATATTACTTGTTTTTTTTAATATCAATGTACATGTTGATGAGGACATCGGTTCGCCTGTTTGAATGTACGCGAGGAGGAGAGCACCGGTGTCCTTGTGGTTGGACGACCCATAAATGGGTCCCGCTAGTGGGCCTAGATCTTCAAGACATCCTCCTAAGGAGCATCAGACCGTTGAATTTCATCGATATTTCATTCTGACCATTGGATCGCAATGGGGAACATCATCATCGTCGGATCATGACCACGGCCACTTATACGGCCCCATGGATGATACATAGGCTTAGGACTATCTTAGGATTTATTTTTTAGTTTGATTTATATTTTTGAACTATTTGTGAGAGGTATTGTTTTTTTTCTAGAGTATGGTTAATTTAATAAAAGTACATGAAATAAGGACCTTTTTGGAATTTCGAAAAGTTTCTGAGCATATAAAGAGCGGGGGGGCGTGTGACCTCTCCATTGTGGAATTTCCCTAAAACAAAAACAAAAACTCTTTGTTTCCTTCTTCATGTGATGTGAAGTCCTGTTCCAGGCGATTTGGAACGAAGATCGATGCAATGCCCTTCTTCAATCACGAGAGTGCGAGGTTTCCATCTTTCGGCCGTTGAATTTCTTCTCCATCCAAGGTACTCTTTTGAGATCTTCATCTTTCCCATTCCAAAACCTTTACACCCTTCCAGAAACCAATGTTTTAAATATGGACGATATCGGCTGATATATCCACGATATATCTTATATCCCACCTGTGTGATACAAAATGCACAGGTAGTGCCGATATATCCCACATGTTCAATCTAATGAGCATTTTCAATTTCCGATTCCTTTTTTTTGTTGAAATTATATTAAATCAGTGTCAAATGGTTACAAATCCATTGGTTCTTCATGTTTTGCAGGAAAAATCATGGAGTTGGAGCTTTGATTTCAATATCCATTGGTTTTTCATGTTCTCCATTTTTTTTTCGAAATTTTCCTTCAACCAGCTGTTAATTAAGACTAATTTCAAAGTATTTAGAAATATTTAATGAAATGATCATCACATACACTTTAATTTCGAAATTTGAGAATAGGTGATCCGATTTGGGAAATTTTGAGAAAATTTGAAATTTCTGCAATTTCTCCCAAATTGCTTGCAATGTTACACTCCAACATGAAATCAAGCATGTATGAGCCATGAGGGCCAATCTACTAGTTTATTAAGTCCTTGTCAATTTTTTTAAAATAAAAATTATTTTTAATTAAAAATTATGAAAATATTTTTTAAAAATCAAAATTTCCCTTCAACTGGCTATCGACTGAGACCAATTTCAAAGTATTTAAGAGTAAATTTTCATCACATACACTCTAAATGTTATGCATTCAATTTGAATATAGTTGCATTAGTTCAATCAAACAGCGCATAGCTTAGGACCATATACAAAGGAAACCTATTATGTGCACTTCTTTTTTAAGATGTTATGATTTAAAAGTGTATATCATGGTCTTTTTTAACAATCCCTGAAGTTTCATTGAAAAATTCAACCATTTCCCCAATGTTTCCCCATGTCTCCCAAAAAGTACGATAAATTACCCGATATAAACGATATATCCCGTACGATAACCGATACGTATCTATATCCCAAGGGTGTGATATGTAACGCGATACCGATATTTCGAACATTGTCAGAAACCTAATCCATTCTTCTATCTAACCTTCCCTATCTCTACCCACCTTAGAGAACACAAACCCTAGCCGTCCAAGCCCACACGTGTGACCGTACGGCCACACGTGTGAAGCCCACGGGCTGGTCCGTACAGCCACCTCCTTTCCCCTTTGCATCTCTTTGACTCCCTAATGTAGGACCGATGCATGAACTCAAATATTATGTGAGATTAACCAGCAAAATTAAATTAATAAATAAAAATTACAAAACTTGCTACCATTATCATAAATAACAAAATTCCAAAAGGAGATCATGCATAATTCAAGCCTATGTTACCAAGCATCATCCTACAAGACCATTAAAGAAGTGAAACTACGATCTAATGGACGTATGGACATCCAAATAGCATAGGGTAAACCTATTTCTAGAAGGGAATGTCTAATACTACCTAGGGTGAAATTAGGGTTTAGTGGAATTGGGTAAAAACCTGGAATTAAGGATAATGGGATAAATTGGGTAAGGGTTTGAAGGGTTTAGGTACTAGAATAAGAGAATTAGGGTTTTGGATGGAGGGAATGTAGGGATTTGGGTTCAATTGAAGGTTGTGAAGAACTATGGTTTGGTGATTTTGGGAAATAGGAATATTTGGGATTTCTAGGTTTAAGGTTAGGGTTTGGATGTACAGGGGATGAAGATCGAGAGGATGTTGATGGCTTGGGATGAAGGAGAACGAAAATCAAAGAACGTGGAAGAATACTTTGCTTGTTGATGAAGAGATGAGAGTGTGGGGGATAGAAGGAAGCCACGCGCTTCCGTTGAGGAAGATAAGCTTCGCACCTATCTTCCTTCCAATTCACATGGAAGTCACCCTTACATCACATGAATATGGAAGAAGCCTCCCCCCCCCCCCCCCCCCTTTTTTTATAGCCTCAAGAACTTTTCAAAATTACAATTTAAACCGTCTCATGAATTTTGACTAAAATAACCCTAGTCTAATGAAAAATCAAATAAAATCACTTAGAAGGTGTCCAAAACATAAATCAATCATAAATTAAATCCTAAAAAATAATAATGTCCAATAATGATGAAAACGATCCATGATTGATGGCTCGATTATGTGATCTATGCGATCCAACAGCCTGATCGTCACATCCCTCGAATCCAACAGTCTGAATCACTCCCTAAAGCCTTCCCATTATGGGGTCTTCCATATGCTCGCACATGCACATGAGGTCTTCAGATCATGGGTACTCACCTAACCACAGAAAAATCGGTGTGGCTCGCCTCCTCTGATACGTACGCAAAGGTGAACATGAAATGATGTCCTCATCACTCCCCTATCATCCCTCACCCTAGATTCCTTAACTTTCCAATTTCCCCCAAATCTTCCAAACCCTAAAACTCCAAATCCCTAACATTCAATCATCTAAAACCCCAATCCCTTTTAGTTGAAACCTAATCCCCAAATCCCTTTAGCTAATTAAACCGATTAAGCCTTAATTTCAACTTTTTCCCCAAATTCCCTAAACCGTAGGTTTACCTATATCTTGATCAAGCAAGCCCTACGTAGTATTAGGTTTTTCCCTTTTAAAATAAACTTATCCCTATGCTATTCAGATGTCCTTACATTCATTAGATCCTAGTTTTAAGTATTTAATGACCCTGCAGGACGTTGTTTGTTAATTTAAGCTTGAACTATTCATAGTTTCTTCTTGGAATTTTGAGATGTGTGATGATTTTAGCATGTTTTATGATTTTGATTAATTAATTTAATTTGTTGAATGATCTCCACTCATTATTTAGCTTCATGCATTGGTCCTGTATCAAATTTGGTATCAAAGCATAGGTCTAGCATAGGTTATTTGTGTCGCATCTAGGTTAGAGTCACATATAGGTTGGAACTTACATCTAGGGTTGTTACTTGTTAACGCATTCATTGCATATAGAGTCTAGGATCATATTGCTGAAAGTTATTGGGAGTTTTCATATTGCACTATCGCAAAGTAGATGGAGGAATGTGATTCTTGATCTCTTGTGGCAATGTAGAGATCCTTTTAAGGGGCACGATTTTGATGGACTGCATTTTTGCTTGCCAATTGAGTGTTGCTTCAACTGTCGAGACGCGGCGGGTAGTTCCTTCTACCGTGAGGCCAGGAGGATCACGAATCTCCCATGCATGTCTCAATCTGTCAGTGGGATACTCAAAATCTTTTAGATCAGGAAACTTAGGGTCCTCAGATGGTTCGTATGCGCAAACCATAGGACAAGAGGCTGGTTCGGCGGCCATTGAAGCGCACAATAGGCCCACAGCTACGCAATTGGCCATGACCAATGCACGTGTCAATCAGCTTGAAGCTTCTCTTGTGCTATGGTTTGTGCATACGAACCATCTAAGGACCCTAAGTTTCCTAATCCAGAAGATTTTGAGTATCCCACTGACAGATTGAGATATGCATGGAAGATTCGTGATCCTCCTGGCCTCACGGCAAAAGGAACTACCCGTCGCGTCTTAGCGGCTGAAGCAGCACTCAATTGGCAGGCAGAAAATGCAGTCCAACAAAATCTTGCCCTTCCAAAAATATTGCATGGACAGAAGCAGCTCGCAAACGCCATCTAGCAGCAGACACTTGTTGTCACTCTGCTTGAAGAACGAATATCACGGGTAGAGAAAGAGCTCTACCAACTTGCTACCACAATTCGCGATACTACCTAGCTCCAACAAAAAAAGGCAAAAGAAAATTTCTTCAAAACTAACTCAGATCACTCAGTCTAAAAGGGCCAAGTCCTCCTTTCTCTCAGCCTTCGCTCAATGAAATTTTCCGTTACCAACTCCTCCAAACTACTCCCCTGAAGTACCATGAAGCGCTTCCCCTAGCGTTCCTTGGAGTACTCCTCCATCGGTCACGGCTTCCTTCCATCCAAGCTTTTTCACGGAAACCCCACAAAACCAACTCAAATCACTCCGCCCAGAAGGGCCAAGTCCTCCTTTTCTCTCAGCCTTCACTCAAGGAAATTTTCCGTTACCAACTCCTCCAAACTACTCCCCTGAAGTACCATGGAGTGCTTCCCCTAGCGTTCCTTGGAGTACTCCTCCATCGGTCACAGCTTCCTTCCATCCAAGCTTTTTTGCAGAAACCCCACAAAAGCCACGCCCATCTCAACCTCCCAGCACTTCCAAGGCTCCAACCTCTCTCCCATTACCAACTCCATTCCCTTCAATTCCTTCCTCCTCCAAAGGGAAACATCCTCTTGATGAAGATCATCCTTTCACAACGGATCTCATGGCTTCGTGATGGGGACATCTCACGCACATGCATGCCCCCCTACACATGTACGCAAGGAGGAGGGCCGCACCTTCGATCTGGATCGATGATGACATCCATGGAGGGCCTCCTAGTAAGTGGACTGTGTTTTGGTTCCTTGTGGTGGACCCGATCATCATGTGAATCCCACCATTGGATCTCATAACATAGCCCACTACCATAGATGATCCAGGACTTTGAGTTTTGCTTATTATCATTATTAGGAACATCATGAACGGTTTAGATTGCTTTGATTAGTTGTTATTTTTGTTACTTCGTCTCTAAATAATAGTGTGCGCACATAGCGCGGCTTTTGGAGTATAGGGTTTTCTTATAAATAGGCAACCCCTTGTAGGTTTTTTTTCATTAAAGATTATTAATAAAAAAAATTGTTTTCCTACTTCTCTAATTCTCTAAATTGTGGAAACCTAATGGAATGCAAAACCCTCACTTCTTCGAAGGGCTAACTACCGTGGTGCGAAGCTACACCCGTCTCAAATCGCCCCCATCTCCTACCTTCTATATTCATCATCTTCCACAGCCATCCCATTATTAAATCCACCCACATTTGCAGCTAATCCTTCTCCTACAGCAAATTTGCAGAAGCAGGCCCTGCAGGAGGGCTGAAACTTCAACGGAGCACCGTGCACAAGCCAGACATCCAATCGGCCTGAAACTTGGAGGGAAGGTGGACCTCCCCTGGCCGACTAGACCCAAGTTGGCCGATTTCAGATTCGTGGACCCCACACACGTGCAGGCAAGATACCATGCACGTGCGTCTAGACCCAGTTGTTATCCACATCTGTGGAACATCTTAGGTTCGTCTCTCTCTTCTATTTCACTCCTCTCTCACCTTATTTCCCTAACCCTAGATCATCCTAAATCCCAAGTTCTATTCCACTTTTGCAAACCCTAGGCTTTCCCGAATTAAAACGTGTGAATCCCTTGGATTGGGAAGTAATCCTTTGCATGTGTGGATGAGTCTACTCTCCTTTGAGTATTGCTTGGTCTATAACTTTTAATTGATCCAGCCCTAACATGTGTAGGCTTGGACCCTCGTAGATTCCCTTTGTTGAATGCTTAGACTTTATGTGAGATGTGGAATTTTCATGATTGTTCTAAAATTAGTATGATCTAAAGCCTGAAATCTTGCATATCATATTTAATTTTCATGTCCTACATCACTTCATATCTTCCAACCACTGAATTTCTGCCACCAGAATCTCCTAATCCAATTGCATCCTTCCTCAAAGCTAAAGCTCCTCCCACAAACATCTACTCCATCTAAACTTTCAGAAGACATTGATCTTGAGATCCCTTACCTCTTCATGCAACAAGTGCAAGGTACACCACCAGTTGCACCTAGCCCCCCAAATCCACATCCGCATGTGTATGGGGCCACAAGCGATATTAAAGAAGAATGCCCTCCACCACAAAATCCAAGAAGAGTTGTTATGCCAGAAACCATTGATAACAAAAAGCTCTTCACTTTGGATGACATTCCTCCGCATGAATGGCTAACTCGGGTTATGGACATTTATGCCTGGATGAATGTTGAGATGCAAAATCCTGACGCCACAGTCCGGGGCATTTGCAAGAATGTTGTTGCCTGATTCAGTGGAACTCTTCGAGAATAGTGGACAGCCCTTGGAGAATATCGGCAATTGCAAGCATTACAACAAGCCACAGTCGATGGCATTTGTTGGCTGCATGTATGTTGAGTTTATCGGCGAAATAACCTCCCATGCAAATACGGCTAGAGAAGAATATCTACAGATGTATGTTTGCTCTTTTAATAAGTCGAACCTGGACAAGCATTATGCAAAAATGACAAAACGATTTTATGTCATTGGAGGTAAAGATGACATCAATCTTAAACGGGTCTACCTCAACTCCTTGCCTGATCCTCTTGGAGATGAGACAAGAAAGCTTATTGAAATGTGAAACCTGCCCATGCAGCGAGTCGCATTGGGGCAGATACACCAGATGTCTCTCATCGCAGTACAGAAGCTTCATAACCAGCACAAGTTTCTCAAACGAGCCGAAAAGACAAACACCCGATTGAGATCCGCCTGCGAACGACCTTATCTCTCCATCAAGTGTAAGGATAAGCACAATTGTAACTGCCCATCAAAAAAGAAGAGTCACTTCAGAAAGGTGCGATATACAGGAAACAATAGGGCCGAATTTCATGGCAAATTCCAGAAGAAGCACAAGTGGAAGTTTTTAAAGAAAAAACCCTTCAAGAAGAGAACCACTAATCAATGATACATTTGCAACCAAAAAGGGCATTATTCTAAACAATGCCCAAAGTGCCACAAGCCAAAATTTGCCAAAATGATTGAACAAGACTTCTCCATGTTGCCCCAGAAAGACGACGACCTTGGGTCTGTCTTTTACCTGTGTAATAAATACGACCCTACCATTGTTATGGCTATAGGGTACAGCACTGATGACGATTCCCTTTCGGATTCATCCAGCTCAGAATCTGAGCAGTTTGAAACTCTTGGAATTAACGGCATTTTTGAGATTGTTTCCCTCCCATCCGTTTGCTCTACCATCCCAACACTGCTCATCCAAGTCAAACTACTCCATCCTGCCTCCCTACCTATTCCTATGATCACCCTTGTTGACACAGGAGCAGTTGCCTCCATCCTTTATCCAGCAATCCTTCCCCCCTTCTTTTGGAACCAACACTCAATACTTCAAGGCCGCAAATGGGAGAGTTTTTCATGTTAACAAAATCAGTCAATCCATCACCTTGAAAATCTTCCCACAACTCACTCTCACCCATACATTTCTAGGATCCTCCCTTTCAGGCAAAGAATTTATCCTTGGTTTTGACATCCTCCATAGAATCAAAGGACTCCAATGGCTTCCCAATGGCCTGGCATACAATTCAAACTTTCTTCCATGGTCCCCTATCACCAATCTGCATTTACCCAGCCTATTGCAGACATTAAGGCCCTGCTCATTGAGCAATGTTGTGTCGACTCACATTCTGAATTTGCACAAAAGCATCCATCCCCCTTGACCATAACAAAATTCTTTGTTCATCTCCAGTTCAAGCAACATGTCACCATAATACCTACCAAGGCTAACCACGAGGGAATGAACCCAGACCTTCTGGCTCTTGCTCAACAAGAACTCTCCACTCTTCTTCAAGAAGGCCTCATTGAGCCCACAAACTCACCTTGGGCTTGTGAAGCATTCTATGTCAACAAACATTCTGAACTAGTTCGTGGGAAGTTGCGTCTTGTCATCAACTATAAACCATTAAACCAATTCCTCTAGGATGACAAGTTTCCCTTGCCATACCGAGCCTCCCTCTTCCAGCACCTTACGGATACCCAGCTCTTTTCCAAATTTGACCTTAAAGCTAGCTTTTGGCAACTCGGTATTAATCCTTAGGATCGACACAAAACAGCATTTACTGCCCCAAATGCTCATTATCAATGGACAGTAATGCCATTTGGCCTCAAGACCGCTCCACCCCTTTTCCAAAAGGCCATGGTTCGGATCTTCCAGTCAATTCTTTACCATTGTTTGGTTTACATTGATGATCTTCTCTTATACTCTCCAGATGAGAAGACCCACAATGAATTGCTGCAAAAATTCCACTCACACTGTGTGGAACATGGCATCATGCTCTCTTAAAGAAAGATGTAGCTGGCACAATGGAACATTGATTTCCTTGGAATGGAAATCAAAGATGGCAAATATTCACCCCAGCCTCATATTGCAAAGCATCTCTTGCAGTTCCCTGATGTACTAACAACAATGAAACAAATTCAACAATTTGTAGGCATCGTTAACTATGTCTCCAACTTTATTCCTCATGTGAGCACATACCAGAATCTCCTCACATCTCTTCTTAATAAGAATGATCCGCCCTGGAATGATAGCCATATTGATGTAGTCCGAGCACTCAAGCAGATCATTCCACACTTACCTAGTCTCCAGATCCCCAGTAAGAATGCAGTTCGGATCCTCCAAACAGATGCCAGTGACACTCAATGTGGTGTCATGCTCATCCAAGAACTCAATGGAACAAGACAAATTTGCAGATACCGAAGTGGTGTTTTCAAGCCCTCTGAACAACACTACCACTCCACATACAAAGAGATCCTGGCCATGAAATATGGCATCACAAAATTCCAATTTCACCTTGTCGGCCATCATTTCTTAGTAGAAATGGGCATGTCCACATTCCCGCACATACTTGAATTCAAACAAAAGATGATTCCTCAGCCATAGCTACTATGCTGGCACAATTGGTTCACACAATGGAGCTTCACAGTCAACAAGATTAAAGGGACAGATAATATCCTTGCCGATTTTTTATTAAGGCTTCCCCCTGGAAAACCGCCAACACCACTTCAGCCAGTCCATATGCTCTCCTTCCCTAATATCTTCCCCCTTGAAAGGATCTCTACACCAATGTTGTCGAATCGCATATGCGATCATGTGCGATCGCATATGCGATTGCACAATCGCAAATGCAACCACATATTTTTATTTTTATTTTTCAAAAAATTTATATATATATATATATATATATTAGGGAAATTTTCAAAAAAAAAAAATTGTAAAAAAATATAAGAAACTAAGGGGAACTTTTTCAAGTTAATAGATTACTAATTTTACATATTTAAAATATATTTGAGAGAAAAAATCAATTAAACATCAAGTCATCAACATTCAACAATATAGTTAACAAGAAGTAACAACAAAATCAACAAGCTATTTATTTATTATTGTAGAAAATCAACAAGCTATCTTCCTTGAAACTTAAAAGTGCTTAAATCTTGATCTTCTAACTTCCAAGAGAGGCAATGCAGGAGAGAGAGATGAAGATCACTTGGAAGTAGGAAATACAAGAGAGAGAGAGAGAGAGAGAGAGATTAAGACCACTCGTGATTAAGAAATGTAAGAGAAGAAGAGAGTAAGAGAGTTTTGGAGTGAGTATATTGCAAATGGAGGAGATTTGGAAGCCTTTTTATAGGCAAAATGTTGTTTTTTTGCAAAAATAAAATAAAATAAAATAAATTTAATGTGCCATGGCCAATATGTGATCACATATGCTACATGCGATCGCATACATTGCATATGTGATCGCATATTTTCACATATGCCACATATGCGATCTCATATGTGCCATGATCGCATATGCAATTTGCATATGGATATGCGCATATGTGGTCGCACATGACAACACTGCTCTACACTGCCACAAGAGATCAAGAATCACATTTCCTCCATCTACTTTGCGAATAGGCCTTCCCATAATCTCCGCACTTTCCTCGATATACACCTATTCCCCAACGCCCCTGTTTTCTAGCATATTCCTCACCCTAGCTACCCATTCCTCACTCCATTGTTTTCTGGGATCTTTATTACTGTCCCAAAGAAGCATTATGTTTCTTATGGTATCTTGTTGAAAAATGGACCATCATGATCATCTTCGAGCAGGCGAAGCTCATAGCCTACTTCTGCAGGATTGATTGGGACCGCGATAGAGGCATAAATTGGCTCACTGAAAATAATAAGAATGTTGTCAAATTCTTAGAATGGTTCCAACCACTTCATGTTTGGCAATCTTTGCTCCAGCATCATGATTATGAGTTCATTGAAATCACTTTCCGAAATCCACGAGATCTGATCCAAGTTAAAGACAGGGACTCTTATTATGTCACATATGCACAAGATAAAGCCGTAATTCGACGATGGAGATTTTTCAATCTAGCCAGAACATGGAGGATTAACACCAGCATCTTCCATTCATTCAAACGAGAAATGTGCGAGTTAAACAACATGCATGAGATCCCTGCAGATATTTGGGAAACACCAATTGCCACCATGAATGAGACACTTGGGCTTGACTATTTCCTCCATTATTTTGACCGCAACATGGATATTCTACTGTACCGATCAAGCAGTGATAGTGACAGCTCAGATAGCTGAGTTTTCCAGTTGTCCAGCTAGTTGTCCCGACACCCGTCTCACCAACTTTATTGGTATCCATAAAGCTTTCCTGTTGTCCCAGAAGTGATTCCCTCTTATCTGCCAGCTACTGCATAACGACAAAGAAAATCTCACCAGCCAATGAAAAGAAGATTCCGGCTTATCTACCCAGCACTCTTATCCCGCACTTGTGGGTGTGTTAAGTGTATGGATTCCAAAAGTCTTGAAATCCGCAAGCATGTAAAAATCCTATAAATAGATGTGTTCTCTTGTTTGTAAGGCAGGGTCTGCCGAGAAGTATTAAGAGTGATGTATTAAGAGAAACGTATCAAGAGTGATGTTATCCATAAATAAAAATTGTTTTAAGTTTCGTGTTCGTGTTAAACGTCTGGCATGTTTTAGGATTTCACGTTGTCTTCATTAAGGATGTGATTTTTTATATGCCATGTTCCAGTAACATTACACTCTGTCATTATCAACATCCTGCTTATCCATGTGTCAGTCATGCATTATCACTTTAGTCGGTTTTCTCATTTTTATGTTAATTTGTCTGTGTGGGTTATGTATTCGCTCATGTAAAGAAACCCTAGCAAATTTATATCTGGTTTAGGGCTTTTTAGGGTTTATTAGGGTTTATTGGGGTTTATTTAGGGCTATGAATCTAGAGCAGATAGCCAAGGCCCTTAATGCTATCAACCACCGTCTGACGGCTATTAAAGCACACAATAGGCCCACAGCTACGCAATTGGCCGCGACCAATGCATGTGTCAATCAACTTGAAGCCTCTCTTCATGCAAACCCCGACACTGGGGAAGACGTTCAATCTCAAGCTAGGGATCAAGTTGATAGGCGAGAACGTGATCATGGCCAATGTGTTGACCATGGTAGAAAACAAGTGCAACCACAACGTGAGGAACGTCATGACCATCATGACCCAAATACACAAGCCATGAAGAGTGTGGAGTTTGAGGCTCCCAATTTTGATGGTCGCCTGGATCCCAAGGTGTTCCTTGATTGGATGGCAGGCACGGACCACTATTTTGAATGGTATGATATGTCTAATCCCCAACGTGTAAAACAGCGTAAGATTGAGAGAACTGGAGATCCCCCAATTGCACACTGGTAGAGATGAAAGAAATACTCAAGGAAAAGTATCTTCCTCTCTTACCGCCAGAGGCTCCTTGACCAGTGGTCTCTATGCCAAGGATCAATGACCGTGTCAGATTACATCACCAAATTCAAGAAACACATGATGTGATGTGACCTTGATGAGGACCCAATGATCAAATTGTCTAGATTTTGGATGAGCCTCCGATTCGAGATCCAAAGAGAACTTTTTTCTCGTAACATTGGCACTTTGGAGCACATGTACCAAGTGGTGCAAGACATCGAGTACTACCTCAAAGCACCAATTGGGAGGCGATTTGACTATCGGGATTCAATTGTTAAGACTATTCCTTAGGTGACTAAGTCTAACGTAGGGAGTCAATCCAAATCCCAAATTGGTTCCCAACTCAACCCTGGAGATATTAAAGGAAAGATTATAGCAAGTGCTAGCTTTAGGGGAGGTGAGGCAACGCGATGCTTCAATTGTAATGGGCTCGATCATTATGCGCATCAGTGTCCCTCGAAAGAGAGGAACAAGGCCCTAGTGATTGGCAAAAGTGAGGAAGAGGGAGACAAACATGGCCAATAGTGAAGAAGTTTATCAGCCCAATGTCGTTGGTGCTGGTGATGAGGAAGTAGAAGAAAATAAGGCCACCACTTGCAGTAGTCAGGTGCACCTTAGCCCATGCAAAGGAAACTAATGATTGGTGTCAGACTATGATTTTCTACACTTACACAAAATGTGGGGAAATGAATTGTACGGTGATCGTCGATAGTAATAGTTGTACAAATGTGGTCTCTACTAACACTTTATCCCATTTGTGTTTGAAACACAAACCCCACCCTCAACCCCTTTTAATTGGTGCTAGGCTTACCAAAGACTATCAAGAAACATGATTCCATCTTTATGGCTGTGGACCGTTTTTTCAAAATGGTCGATTTCATTCCGTGCTCAAAAACATCGGATGCCTCTAATGTTGCTATACTTTTGTTTTGGGATGTAGTGCGATTACATGGTCTACCTAAGACCATAGCGCCTTATCGCAATGTGCGCTTTATGAGCTATTTTTGGAAGACACTGTGGCACATGATGGGGACAAGGCTTCAATTCTCATCAACCTATCATCCCCATACAGATGGACAGACTGAGGTTGTCAATAGGATTCTTGGAAATCTGCTTAGATACCTCGTGGGGGATCACATCAGAACTTGGAATACCGTTTTGCCTATAGCCGAGCTAGCATATAACAGTTCCATTAATAGGTCCATAGGCATGAGTCCATTTGAAGTTGTGCATGGGTATAAACCTATGAAGCCTGTAGATCTCATACCTATAACAATGTCCCATAGGCCATCAGAGTCAGCACATGAGTTTACACATCACATACATGATTTGCATAGTGAGATCAGAAAGCAAATTAACTTAAGTAATGAAAAGTACAAAGCATTTGCTAACTCTCATCGTAGATTTCGGAATTCCAAGTAGGAAATTATGTCATGGTTCATATGAGGAATGAACGGTTTCCACAAGGAGCCGTTAAGAAATTGCAAGTGCGTATTGCAGGACCATACAAAATACTGAAGAAATTGGGTCCTAATGCGTATGCTGTAAAGCTTCCACCTACCATGGGAATTAGCTCTAATTTTAATGTGTAAGATCTAGTACGATATAAGAGTCCTGCGACTTCACCTTCTTATCCATTTTTAAACCCTCACACAAACCATGACCCAGCCCCTAACCCATGGCTTCCTCTACTTGACACATCATCCCAATATTTACAATCCTTACCCTTGCTTGCACGAAGTGAACAAGTTGAAGATATACTAGATGCGCAAGCAGTTTCCACTCGCTATGGGGGATTTCAAAAATTCCATGTCAAGTGGAAAAACATACCATCAAGTGGAAGAACAGACCGATTTTAGATAGCACATAGATTACAAAGGCAGAGCTACAAAACTTGGACTCGAACATCCTTGAGCGGTACAAGAGTTTTAGTCCACTAGAGGTGAACTCTTCTCAGCAAAGGGGAGTTCATGAGGACATCCGTGTACCCGTTCGAGAGTACGCGAGGAAAGCACCGATGTCCTTGTGGTTCGACGACCCATACATGGGTCCCACTAGTGGGCCTAGATCTTCGTGGCATCTCCTGAGGAGCACTGGACTATTAATTTTCACTGATATTTCATCCTAACCACTTGATCGCGATCAGGATCATCATCACCGTCGGATCGTGACCGTAGCCACTTGTGCAGCCCCGTGGATGATACATAGGCTTAGGACTATCTTAGGATTTATTTTTCAGTTTGATTTATGTTTTTGAACAATTTGTGAGAGGTATTCATGACCGTGGCGAACTCTTCTCAACAGAGGAGAGTTCATGAGGACATCTGTGTGCCCGTTCGAGTGTACGCGAGGAGAGCACCGGTGTCCTTGAGGTTGGACAACCCATACATGGGTCCCACTGGTGGGCCTAGATCTTCATGACATCCTCCAGAGGAGAATCGGACTGTTGATTTTCATCGATATTTTATTCTGACCATTGGACCGCGATCAGGACCATCAACACCGTCATATTGTGATCGTGGCCACTTGTGCGGCCCCATAGATGATATAAAGGCTTAGGACTATCTTAGAATATTTATGTTTTTGAACTCTTTGTGAGAGGTATGATGTGTTTTTTCTTAGAGCAAGGTTAATTTGATAAAAAGTACATGAAATAAGGACCTTTTTGTAATTTTGAAAAGTTTCTATGAGTATATAAAGACGGTGGGGCATGTGACCTCTCCATGGTGGAATTTCTCTCTAAAAATTTATAAAAAAAAAATAAAAAAAAAAAAAAAACAAAGCTCTTTGTTTCCTTCTTCATGTGATGTGAAGTCATGTTCCATGCAATTTGGAACGATTATCGATGCAATGCTCTTCTTCAATCACGGGAGTACGAGGCTTCCAACTATCAGCCGTCGAATTTCTTCTCCATCCAAGGTACTCTTTTGAGATCTTCATCTTTCCCATTCCAAAACCTTTACAACCTTCTAGAAACCTACTCTATTCTTCTCTCTAACCTTCCCTATATCTACCCCACCTTAGAGAACACGAACCCTAGCCGTCTAAGCCCACAAGTGTGACCATACGGCCACATGTGTGAAGCCCACAGGCTGGTCGGCCACCTCCTTTCCCCTTTGCATCTCTTTGACCCCCCATCAAAACCCTATCATCCCTCACCCTAAACCCTAACCCTAACCATAGATTCTTAACTTCCCAATTTCTCCCAAATCTTCTAAACCCGAATTCCCCTAATTCATCTCAAATCCCTAACATTCAATCATCCAAAACCCTAATCCCTTTTAGTTAAAACCTAAATCCCCAAATCCCTTTAACCAATTGAACCAATTAAGCCCTAATTTCAACTTGTCCCCAAATTCCCTAAACCCTAGGTTTACCTACATCTTAATCAAGTAAGCCCTAGGTAGTATTAGGTTTTCCCTTTTAAAATAGGCATATCCCTATGCTATTTGGATGTCCTTACATCCATTAGATCCCAGTTTTAAGTATTTAATGACCCTGTAGGACGTTGTTTGATAATTTAGGCTCGAACTATTCATAGTTTCTTCTTGGAATCTTGAGATGTGTGATGATTTTAGCATGTTTTGTGATATTGATTAATTAATTTAATTTGTTGAATGATCTCCACTCATTATTTAGCTTCATGCATCACATGTAGGTTGTGGAAAGGCACTATATGGGTCAGTGGGCAAAACTCTTTGAGGGTCAATGCTAAGTCCCTATGTTAAGTAGGTAGAGCCCAACAGTGAAATGCTAGTGGGAGAATTGGGATCACGGTTCATGAGTACCTGTTTTTAGGATCTTGCAATATCACTGATATATCCCACGATACATCAGTGAAATACTAGTGGGATATATCAGTGATATCACTAATCAGTCCTTGTGTTAAGTAGGTAGAGTACAACAGTGAAATGCTAGTGGGAGAATTGGGATCACAATTCATGAGTGCCTGAAAGTAGAGTTTTTAGTATCTTGCAATATCACTGATATATCTATTATCCCAGCTGAGCGATACGAAACTCAACTTTAATATCCATTTTTCATGGCATCATGCAATGCATGCTGGAAGAAGAAATCAAACATAGAATCAGATAGCTTTATTGCCTATACACACCTTTGCCGTATCAAATAAGTTTACAACATATATATGAAAGTCCCTTTCAAGCCAAAGGACATCATTATCAGATCCATGAAAAACCTACATCAGAAACAACTACGTCAATTACTTGAGAATCTATTTTGGAACTCAAAAGCAAAGTGAATTGCTCATTTCATGACTTGAAGAATCTATTAAAATGAAAAGGAAGAAAATATATCATACAGAGAGTTCTCAGAAACTTTGACCCAAACTGTAATAGGTAGTGGAATCTGTTTATGCAGCTTTTTATCTTGTAAATGAACATTTGATACATGGGTGTGCCATTATTTACAGCTGATTGAGGCATCAAGGCAGGGAAAGCTAAACTTTTTTTTAATCAATAACACTACATTATTGATTACATGATGAGGTAATTTGAACATACAAGCAGTGTTCGAAATATTGGTATCGCGCTATGTATCGCACCCTTGGGATACAGATATGTATCGGTTATCGCATGGGATATATCGTTTGTATCGCATAATTTATCGCACTTTTTGGGAAACATGGGGAAACATTGGGAAAATGGTTGAATTTTTCAATGAAACTTCATGGATTGTTAAAAAAGACCTTAATACACACTTTTAAATCATAACATCTCAAAAAAAAAGTGCACATAATAAATTTCCTTTGTAAATGGTCCTAAGTTATGCGATGTTTAACTGAACTAATACAACTATATTTAAATTGAATGCTTGGCATTTATAAATGTATCAAAGACGTATGAAAACACAACCAATTCATTGAAAAGTAAAAAAAAAAATAAAAATTAAGAAATATACATATCAATGATAGAGATTGGTTGAGGATTGAACGTACACAATTGAAATATTCATGGGGTCACAAAAGTTTTGAATCGGATAATATTTGTCTTCTCAGTTCATCTCAGTAGGAATGACGTAATGAACATTATGGATGGTATTTAAGCATTACTGTTGACCCAAGGAGGTTTTAACGGTAGGAATTTCCCTACCCACCTTTTCCTTTAGTGCAGCCCGCTCGAGTCTTGGAACCTGCTCACTTTTGGTCCCAAGTCCTAAAATGAGCTCACAAAATGGATGGACGGAGTAGATTTCTCACAAACATTATAGTGGGCCTCACCTACGATTCTAGCGCTGGAACTTCCTACCAAAGGCTTTCCCAGGAAATCCGCGGAAATGGATTCGCTGGTGTACCATACACCACCAATATGGTTGTGTGTTGACGTCAACAAGTTATGTGGGTCCTCATGAGGTATATCCAAACCGCCCGTCAATTTGGCGAGCTAGTCGTAATGCTTGAGCCGAAAAATAAGGCAAATCCAATTATTAAGTGGACCACACTGCAAAATGTAATGGAGGATTGAACGTCTACCATTGAAACCATTTTGGGGTCACATAAGCTTTGGATCAATATGATATTTGTTTTTTTTTTCTCTTCATCCAGGTATGTGTGACCTTATGAACAGATTGGATGGAAAATAAATGTTATGGTGGGCCTTACAAATGTTTTAATGGAGAGAATCATTGTCCCACAACTATTTGTGGTGTGGTCCACTTGAGCTTTGGATATGACTTATTTTTGGGCTCATGATCTAAAATGATCTCGCCAAATTGATGAACGGGGTGGATATAATAAATACATCATTGTGTGGCCCATGCAACTTTGTGATCTCTTTGAACCATTGGTACAACTTGGAGCATCAGCGCTCGTCTTTGCACCACACAACCCATGTGGTACAAAGCAAGATTTGTCACAGGATCTGTGGAGTCCAACTTGCTGTATATTTTATCTAGGCCGTCCATTTATTTTTTCATATAGTTTAAGCATATTAATCCAAAAATTAAGTAGATCCAAATCTTGGGTAGACTGCATAGAAAAATTAAGTAGATCCATATCATTTAATGGTAAGTTTTCATTAATCATTGTTTAATGTGGTATGGTCCACCTGATAATTTGAATATGTTTGATTTTTGGGATTACATCATAAAATGGGCTATAAAAACGAATGGATGGATTGCGTCTACAACATATCATCAACGTGGGCCCTACAACAAGCGTAACACCAACTAAGTTGTTACTCACGCAGCATCAATCCACCCACGAGTTACAGGTGCACTTAGGGGTGCATTTTATTTTGTGTACTTAGTAAACACTGTGGTGTCCACCATGATTTATATATTTTATCCACTCCTTCAAACCAATTTAAGAGGTAATTTTAGGACTTGAACCCAAAATTAAAGCATATTTAAAGCTCCAATGGACCGCACCACTGGAAACAACCTGAATTGAACATATACCATTGAAAAATTCTTGATGGCCACGGAAGTTTTGGATCAAGCTTATATTTATGTTTTCCCTTCATCCCTGTTTCTGTGATCTTATGAACAGGTTGGATGACAAATAAACATCAATGTGGGCCTGGCAAGGTTTCAACGGTTGTAATCATTATTCCCATTGTTTCATATGGTATGGTCCACTTGAGCTTTGGATATGCTTCAATTTTGGGATCAACCCCTAAAATGAGCTGGAAAAACAGTTGGACGGTGTGGATAAACCACATACATTCACGGTGGGCCCACGGAGTTTTATCGGTACGATAAAGCGTACGAGTAACTCAGTAGGCAATCGGATATCTAAGCAAAGCTCCATTTTGAAAGAGTTCCGGAAGCTCCGCAACCCTAAAAATCTCAAATTTCACCTCAATAGGCTCGATTTCTCGCTGAAATCTCAGTTGGAGAAATCCCTTCGCCGAAATCTCCGTTGCGTTGCGATGCATCTCCATTGGATTCAAAGAAAAAAAGAAAGAGGGAAATCGAAACCCACCAAATTCGACCTCCAATCACGGTACTGAAATCCTCCCTCAAGTTTTTCCTCTCTTTAAAAAAAAAAAAAAGAAGCTCGAACTGTTAGATCGGGGTGGGTTGTATTGGCGATGTCGACGATGTATCACACGATATCGACGATATATAGCACAATATCTGAAGTTTTGGATTTTTGGTATCTTCCGGGGTTATCGGAGGAGTTTCGTCTCGCAGTGGTGCGATACCGATAATATCAGCCGATATATCGGCCGATAGTATCGATATTTCGAACACTGCATACAAGGAATTTAAAATAGCAAGTATAGACTAAATTCAATTTGGGGAATACAAATTCAAAATACTTCTACTCAATCAAAGCTAGACAGGCATCTTCCAGAATTTGGGAAATTAACGATAAGGATGGGGTTACCTGTACCAATCAAAATGAAATTCAATGTGCTTTGGTAGGCCATTTGAAGCAAATTCTCAACTCTTGTGATGCAGATGGCCCTCAAATTGACTTAAGCATCATAGATAATCTCCAAAGACTCTCGTGAGCAAAGCAAGGAGCTAAGTAGACCTCTTGCCATATCAGAAATTGAAAATGCCATTAAATATGCTAGTCCCAACAAGGCCCCAGGTCCGAATGGTTTTAATGCACATTTCTACAATATCTATTGGCCTATCATTGGCAAGGATATCTGTGGGGCTATCCTTATCCTTTTTCATTCAGCAAAGATCCTTAAGCAGCTAAATACAACTTCTACTACTTTGGTCCCCAAGACAAAGGAGATTACCACTCCTAACGATTTGAGACCCATGTCCCTCACTACTAAGATTTATAAAATAATCTCTTGCATAATTGTGAACAGGATGAAGGATATTGTGCAAAATATTATTAGCCAATCTTAATATGCCTTCATTTCTGGTAGGAATATATCTCCTAATATCCTCCTCAGTCATGATCTCCTCCATGGAATTCATCTTGACTCAAGGCCGGCAAGGATGTGCGTTAAGGTTTACCTCAAAAAGGCTTTTGATTCCTTATGTTGACAATTTACTCAAGTTGCACTTCATGCTTTGAATTTCTCGGAAAAAGTGGATCTCTTAAATCTCTGCTTGCATATCTTTCCCTACCTTCTCTGTTATAATCAATGAGGAAGTTCGTGGCTTCTTCAAGAGTAATAGATGCCTACGTCAAGGAGACTCTACCTCCCCCTTCCCTTTTGTCATAGCCATGGAGTAGTAGTAGTTAGTAGTAGTAGTAGTAGTAGTAGTAGTAGTAGTAGCAGCTAGTAGTGGTGGTGGTGGTGGTGGTGGTGGTGGCAGTGGCAGTGGCAGTGGCAGTGGCAGTGGCAGTGGCAGTAGCAGTAGCAGTAGTATTATTATTATTATGATGACAGGGTGTCCCCAGACTCCCCACCCCTTTTATAGCCATGGAGATTTTCGTCGTGCTAATCTCTAAATGTTGTGATAATGGCTTAATCAGATCCCCCTTTTCAAGTGGTGAGCTAACCATATCTCATCTCCTATTTGCAGATAATCTTATGGTTTTCACTAGTGCAGATCCGCAAACCAATGTGAATTTAATGCCCTTTCTCTAACTTCAATAATCACTCCGGCCTTGGGATTATTATTATTATGACAACAGGGTGTCCCCATCCCCTTTATAGCCACGGAGATGTTCTCCGTGCTACTCTCTAAATGTTGTGATAATGGCTTAATCAGATCCCCTTTTTCAAGTGGTGAGTTAACCATATATCATCTCCTCTTTGCGGATGATCTTATGGTTTTTGCTAGTGCAAATCTGCAAACTGGTGTGAATTTAATGTGTCTTTTCTCTAACTTCAGTAATCACTCCGGCCTTGGGAATAATCTTCAAAAAAGTGTCATTATCTTCATTGGTTCCTGCCAGTCAAAGGACATGATAAAAACCATTCTAAGCATGGAGGAGGGAAACTTGCCTCTTAAGTATTTAGGCATTCCTCTTTGTTCCTCTCTGTTTCATATTCAAGATTGTCAATTATTGATTGATAAGCTTAATGGCGAACTTAGAGGGTGGAAAGCTAATCTCCTCTCTTTCACTAGAAGACTTGAGTTGATAAAGTCGACACTATCCAATCTCCATATTTTTTTGCTGCATGCTTTTCTGCTTCCCAATGGCTTGTATTGACATGTTGGAAAGAATGGTTCCAGATACAAAAGAACGGGACAAGATCTTAGCTCTACTGGACTTTATACAAAGAGTGAGAGCATATTCTTGAGGGATATCGTTATCAAGCATCGGACAATAAAATTGTACAGTAAGTAGTATGAATATTTCAACTCTCTTACAAATAGTTCTTTACGATCTAATCTACAAAGTCTAACCTACTTAAATTGTTTTTCTCAACTGACTGGTGGGTTGCCTATGGACTATGGAGTGAACCCGAATAGGAATGATCCAGCTCTAAAGAAACTAGCCATGAGAATTCTTTGACTCACGTGTTCTGCTAACAGTTGTGAGCACAATTGGAGCACATTCGAGGCAGTAAGTTTGAAAAAAATGAAAATGTTAACATTTTATAGTTTGATATAATTGTAAGTGTAAGATAAGCTAATGCCTAATGCACTTTCTTTCATACAGATTCACACCAAGAAAAGGAATCTCCTTAAGCAACAGAAGCTCAACTACTTGGTCTTCGTCCAATACAATCAGAATTGTGAGAACGATTCCAAGCTAGGAAAGAAAAGCTTGGTTCCTATTACCCTATATGCCTAGATGAGCGGGATGCAGATAATGAGTGGCTTGTAAAAATGGAAGGCCCGGTCTTTGCTGGAGAGGAGTTGACATGGGCCCAAGTTGAAGATGCCGCATACGGATCGACACCTAGAAAAAATACTTCTACCACTCAAAAGTGAGGGGGGGGCCAAGTAGTAGCAGTCAGGCCGTGGAAGAGATTGAGGAGATGAAGAAGGAAATGATGATCAAGCTGAACATTCACCATTAGATATTGATAAAGTATTAGTACATACAGATGATGATGAAACAAAAGAAGTATATATGAAAGAAAGAGATGACTCCAATGATAATGGTGATGATGGTGGTGGTGGTGATCAAATGCCACAATGGCAAATAGATCAATGTATATAGCATTTGGTATTACTTTGTTCGTGTATAACTTATATATTATATTTCCATTTTCTACAATCAATAATAAATAAGCTTCTTCATTTTGTTGTTACCTGTTACATCTTACTTATCAAGTGTTATTTGTTAACTATATTGTTGAATGTTAATAACTTGATGTTTAATTCATTGTTTAATTGATTTTATTTCACTCAAATGTATTTTAAATATATAAAATTAGTTATCTATTAACTTAGGAAAGTTTCCACTAATTTCCTATATATTTTTACAATTTTTTCTTATTTTTTCCTATTTCTTTTATTTTTTCAAAGAAAAAAAAAAAACAAATATGCGCACAAGCATATGCGATATGACAACATTGATGTTACCTCCCTTCCAAAAGAAATTATCCTTAGGCATATTCTAGAGGAGTTTAGGTCACATACCATTTTTGTTATGAGGCCTTCCATTGCTAGAATCTCGCTGAGCAATTTCTTCGTAGCCTAGAATTTACCAGCTAGTATCCACCATTCTAGTAGTCTAATTATTGGTAGCGGGACTAATCCTACTGGTGATGCCAGCCCCCATTGGTCTATCGCTTGTGTTAAGATTAGTTCCACCATAGTTGGGCTTCTTTGCTTTTCTCCTACCTCTATAATCATATGGGGCATAATCTCTATGGTTGATAGCCATGGACCTCGAGATAAGAGCTTACATGTCTTGCGTTTTGGGATTCTTAGGCTAACTTCTATTGTGGTTACAGGTATTGTGATTGAAGTCAAAATAAAGATCGTTACGTGGCTATCAAAAATCCTATCGACAGCTTCATGCCCACACCCTGCATTCAAAGATCTCTTCTATTGGTGGAAATGTGAAAATTGTTGATAGGTGTAGGACAACTCTCATTGCTAAACTTGCAACTGCCCCCGCCAACAATTTTCCTAGGATTATTGCTTCTTTTGAATTGGTCCTGTTAATCCGTTCCGCCTTTCACCCCCCTCTAGGACAGTAGTCATATATTCAAGCTTCGCTTGTAAGCGGTAACACCGCGATTTCACTTCCTTCTATTTGGCATGCGGTTAAGGTTGCCAAGCACAAGAAGCCTCTTTGGTGATCGACTCTTCTTACCACCTTGTGGGCAATCTGGGGAGAACAAAATGGTAGATGTTTCCAGAATGAATCTTCTAGGGTGGGAGAGGTTTCCTCTAAGGCTATTTTCCTTGTAGTGGAGTGGGTCTCCTGTATTTCCTCTATTAAGGGATTGTAATTTGTTTCTTTTTTGCATCAGCTGTAAGCTTGTAGCGTTTGCACCATCTCAGCACTCTCTTAATAAAATTTTGTTACCATTCAAAAAAATATTGATGTCTCATCAATCACTTGTTGAAGGCTTGAAATTTCAGTACATCCCATTAGGTTGTAAAACATAGGTTATTTCGTATGTGTCATAGTCATTTTATGTTATTCTCTTTTTAAAAAAAAAAAAACTTGAACACTTCTGTTAATGTAAATTATGGAAGCTTTTATTTCTCCTGCACCTGCAATCAACGAACCAGCTCATCTAACTACATTTGGATCTCTTTGAATTCTAAAAGAAAGCTTAATGGAAACAAGTTCTTTCCATGGACAGACAAGTCCAAAACACATTCTTAAATGCATGGAGTCCCAATGGACAACAAAAGAACTAACCAAAGAGTTCAGGATCTTGGACAACACACAGATAAACAAACCAAAAACAAAAATAATAAATAAATAAATAATGGAGACATATTTGTAAAAATAAAAAATAATTAATTAAATTAAATTTATCTTCGTAACATAGTGTAACGAACAAACTAATAAAGCATATACAGAGCACCAGATTGAGAAGGATGAAGTTCCAAGTTGAACAAATTACGTAGAGTCATCTTTTTTGAGGTTCTGACCCATATATTTACACTTGCTATAATGTACAAACTAGTGTTTTATATGAAAAATATACAACTATGACTACGGCTTCTTCTCAACTGATTTAGGACGAAATATGGCGAAAGAATATACCTTACAAATAGAAGGGTTTGCAAAAACAGGGCGAAGAATGCCCATTACATCATGCAGAGCAATTGTATCCAGCAGATAGTCTTCTTTCACAGTAGAAATCTGTCCATTTCAAAACAAAAACAAAAACAAAAAAGTTAAAAGAAAAAAAAAAAAAAAAAAAAAAGCATCAGAATGCTATCAACATTCTGCACTCGATACCTCATAGTTTAAAAGAGACACTCATTACCTGCATTAGAGCAGTAAACCCTAGGAACGAACGTGCACTATGTTGTTCTGTATCAACGGAAAAGACTTGTTCTTTACTCAGTATATCTGCAAGCTCCTCTAGCTGGGAATTGGTGCTTACCCAAATATAAGAACCACCCATATCTGAGTGCTTGTTTCTAATAACAAAGTTTAGCGGTGGAGGATGCTCCAACAAAAATGTGATCTCATGTTCATACGGATGTAAATTCGTTGATTTTTCTGATCAAAGTAGTGATAGATTAGCAAGAGAGGTACTATGAATAAGTATAGTGTACTGTTACAGCTAAACAGAATAAGTATAATGTACTGCTACAGCTAAACAAAAAGAAAAAATGATGAGGACTTTTGATGGACTCGACATCACTCATACCCAACTTGATGCAGATACAATACAAGCAAAGGGTAGATTACGGAATAAATATTAAGAGGTAGGAGATTGAGCAATTTGGTCCTCAATTAATCAAGACAGCCTTCTTGTAGTGGATCTTTAGGGTTAGGCAGAATCTTTTGATGTTCTGGTGAGATTTGGAAGGAAAGATCAATAAGACAATTTGAAATAAATGGTGCTACCTGGCTAAGTGCAATTTTCTGTAAGTCAATTAGCAAATATAAGCAAAGGGAAGTTAGAACTTCAGACAGAGGTCATCTGCCTAAAGGAAGTATTACAAGTAAAGAATGACTTCCATTCCATGAACCTAACAATCATCAACCCATGCTTGGGGGAAAAAAAAAAAAGCTTCAACTTAGCATAAAGTTGACACAAAGGGCATCATCTTCTTTTTACCTTTTGCCAAAAACCTTTGAAATGAAAACAATGTCTGCAGAATACTACTTTTGACGCTGTTTGCAGAAAAAAAAAAAAAAAATGGTTCAGAATCCATTTTCTATTTCCAAGCTAATCCAAAAGGAAACCAATGTCACCCAAACCAACAAAAAAAAAAAAAAAAAAAAAGGTCAATAAATCGATTTCCAACTGCTGAAAATAAATACAGCGACCATTTGACTGTTGACTTCTTCACATTTCTCCACTGATCCATCAAAAACTGCTGGTAGAGACAATGTAGTATGTGTGAGTGATCCAGGGTTCAATCCCTGGTAGTGTTACCTTTCAAAAAAAACTGCACTGGCACTCCCTCCCACACCACGGCTCCTTGTGTTTGCGACCATCGCCACCTGGCTAAGTGCGACTGGCATTGCGACATGTGTCCAAACAGCCCAATCTTTGGGCAGTGCGATTTGACCCCGAGTGCACGGCCTGCCCACAGCACACGCCAACAGAGCTTTTCCCTCCAATCCAATGGCAATGCAAAATGTGTCCTAACGACCCAAACACCTCAATATTTATCCGCAGCTACTCATGAGTGGGAAATAACTGACCTATAGTATAAATAGTCCTCCAGGCATTTCATTTGGACTCTTCACTCTCACTTAAGTGCTCTTTCTCTCGGATCTCCACAAGAGCTCCTTGAGACATCTCCTTTCAGCTCCCTTCCTGTTCTCCATGCCAAGGTACAGACAAGGTGAGAAGCGTAGCCAACTAAGCCAAGGACCACTTTGTTTCTTCTTCCCATTAGCACCAGTTATGGACCTGCCATCCACGCTTACTGTCCGAGTCTCCAGCAGTGGCTCTGTGCCAACAATCTGATTCCAGTAGCAGCCTTCGCACTGACTGTTTGCATGCACTGAGCAGAAGGTCCAGTGCTGTGTGTACAGGACCCCTGGAACAATTCTCTGTTGATCATCCAGTGGCCCTGAGAAGAGGTTCAACAATGACCGTTTGGATTGCTCAATAGATCTCCCCAGAGACCAGGAGCTCACTGTCAAGGCAGTACAAGCTACGCTCCACATGTTACATGCTACGCGCTGCGCGCTATCCATGTTATCTTCCTACCGAAGCAGGATATAAATGCTAAGGTTACATAAGTCCTCAAGCACTGGAAGATTATGCTAATCAATGATGTGGATACTCTTAACTACAAGGATCATCGATCAGGGCATCATTTGCATATCTCTCTTACAATAACTCTCATTGGATTTTCTTCTGTTCCTTTAATCAAGGGTTTTCCCTAGGGGTGTACATCGAGTCAAACCGAGTCGAGCTGGCCTCAGCTCGGCTCAATACGGTCAGCAGCCAGTTCGAGCTGAGTTCGAGCCAAGTTCGAGCCGATTTCGCCGATGCAGCATTTTCACAAACACATGGACTGCACCTTCAAAATCTCAATGTATGTAAAACAACAGCAGTGGTTTTACAGGTATTTTATCAAACACCTTCTAAGCCACATAAAAATCAAGAGAAAAAAAAAAAAAAGGGTATTTATTTCATATACATACCTTCCTTGCCACCAGCCACACTTCGTTGAGTCATTTCATCAAACACTTGGTGAGCAACATCAATATCAAAGTAACCGAGTCACCGAACTGGTTCGATCCGAGTTCGATTCGAGTTGGGTTCGATCCAGGTCGAGTCGAGCTAGGGCCAGCTCGAACTCATTTTCGAGCTCAAAAAATCAGCTCAACTCGGCTCGAATTCAGCTTCGAATCGAGCTTTTTCGAGTCGAGTCAAGTCGAGCGAGCTAACCAAGCTAGCTCAGTTCGTGTACACCCCTAGTTTTCCCCAGTGACTATAATTAAGGGCATGTACTAGACCACGGGCCAGAATGTATCCTTGTTCCCAGATTAATAAAAACCCTTCGACAGGGCACATTCTTTGGGTGCACATCTTGGCTATTTCTCTATTAAATTTCTCTCTCTCTCACAACAACAATAACAACGGTGCGGCTAGATGCAATTTTCTGTTATGTCGATTAGTAAATATAAGCAAAGGGAAGTTATAACATCAGACAAAGGTCATCTGCCTAAAGGAAGCACGACAATAAAGAATGACGCTGTTTGCGGAAAAGGAAAAAAAAAAGTTTGGAATCCATTTTCTATTACCAAGCTAATCCAAAAGGAAACCAATGTCTACCAAAAAAAAAGTCATTAAATCGATTTCCAACAGTTGAAAGTAAATACAACGACCATTTGACTATTGACTTCGTCACATTTCTCCACCAATCCATCAAAAGTTGTTGGTAGAGACAATGTGGTGTGTGTGAGTGATCCAGGGTTCAATACCCGGTACTGTTAACCTTTCAAAAGCAAAAAAAAAAAAAACCGTAAGTGCATCTCCACACTGGGGTGGGGTGGCCCACAAGGTGGGGTCTGGGAGATGCAAAATGGCCATAAGGTGGGGCCCACTATGGGATTTGTGAGATGTGGGGTAGCCCACGGGGAGGTCTCGGTCAGTTTGCCCGGGAGAGCCAGGCTAAAGGGATATTCTAGTGCTTCCCCAAAAGCTCTAGAGCTTTGGGTGCGTTGGTCGGTACTCCCTGCATCAAGTGGTATCCGAGTAGGAGACCAGTGTTAAAGTCTCATTACCGATGTGGGTGGATGATGGAGGTGCATCTCCACACTAGGGTGGGGTGGCCCACGAGGTGGGGTCTATGAGATGCAAAATGGCCGCGGGGTAGGGCCCACTATAGGACCTGTGAGATGCGAGGTAGCCCACGGGGAGGTCTCAGTCGGTTTGCCAGGAGGGCCAGGATAAAGGAATATTCTAATGCTTCCCCAACAGCTCTGGAGCTTTTGGTGAGTTCTTTTGATGCATTGGCCGGAACTCCCTGCATCAGTCACCTTTCAAAAGAAAAAAAAAAAAAGTCACCTAATGCCAAAAGCACATATTTCCTTATGGAGTGCACAGTTTTCCATCTCAGGTGCATTCCGTGTCCATTTTTCCATATCCACGAAATGGTTTCAACAAAAATAAGCATGCGCTAATAGAAAAGCAAAAGGAAACCTAGGGATGGGTCTCCATGTGGAACCAATACAACATAGGAGATCTAGTATCGGTTCATCTACAACAAAGCTTGTTGAACATATCATAAGCTCAAATTCAAGAAGATTGGATCCTATTGAATGTTGAAGAATTTGAGGGATACTACATATTCGTTGGATCTTATTGAGGATATCATCATCAATGCTACCAAGACACTTCTACTTTCTAGGATTTTGTGGTGCCGACACTTGGGGACACTTGGACACTCCCACACATGACGAGACAATTCATAATTTGTACAAACAAATTGTCCTACTGATGTTATCGAAAAGTGCCACATATTGGACACTTTATGTGAGACATCCAAACATTTTTCTTCACAAAGATTTCATTTCACCTTCATCACTTTTTATTTTTATTTTTATTTTTTTGGTTATGCAAATTTATTTTGTGAGGCTAAAGATACTCCCCTTTAGCCCTCGAGCATGCCTCCATTCTCTTGCTCCTGAAGATTACCAAATGGACTACTCATTCTCTCTAGATTCCAATTCATTTTTCCATTATAGGTACCATGACCAATATAATAAAAAAGTAATTGTTGTTCTTTTCGTTCTTTTGTTCTTTTGTTTGGGTTCTAATATTTCATAAGAACTACCATTTCCTAAGTTGATTATACGTGATTTTTTATGTTTTGTTAATCAATTTTTTAGTCTAAACTACTGGTAATTTATTTCTATTGGAATTACATTAACATTATTTCTAATTTCCTTTGTATTTAGTGTTTTCAATGTTTTTATTTATTTTCTTAATTTATTATTTATTTGTGTACGGAAGCGTCCCCAAGACTAGATTTTTAAGTATGTTTGGCTGGACAACTTCCGGCACTTTGGCACTTGCCACTTGGCAACAGTTAATTGTGTCTAGGTAACATTGATCATCATCATCAACA
The DNA here is from genome assembly GCA_030180095.1 of Magnolia changhungtana. Taxonomy (NCBI): domain Eukaryota; kingdom Viridiplantae; phylum Streptophyta; class Magnoliopsida; order Magnoliales; family Magnoliaceae; genus Magnolia; species Magnolia changhungtana. The sequence goes on along the minus strand of JASAUF010000470.1, from coordinate 1,541,389 downwards.
TCAACATCAACATCATCATCATCGTCGTCGTCATCATCATAGCCTCATCTCAGCTAATTGGAGCTGACTACATATATGATATATCATGATCAGTCATTCCACTCTATCAAGGACATAACTTCAGTTAGACCATAGGTCTTCGGGTCTTTTTCTGACTACCTCCAACCATGTCCTTTGGACCTTCCCCTTGCCCTTTTAAAGACTTCAACTTGCACCAATTCACTCCTAACTGGATGCAGTTCTTGGTCCACATTGCAGATGACCAAACCATCTAAGCCACTTTCCCTCATCTTATTAGCTATTGTTGTTACTCCTACATTTCCTCTATATTAACCATGGGGATGAGATATCCAAATCAAAAGAGAAAAGGCAAGATTAATCGAGGTTATTCTAGATGTATGTACAGTGACAATGGAGCATTGGAATTATCACAACTACCTTGTGCATTTGGCAGGACGTCCCTTGACAAATTGTTAGTGGATCGGCAAACTTGAACTAAAGGAGCTTGATGAAGATATGTTTTACTGGTATATGGAGGTTAACTAAACAAAGCGAACTTTTTTGCAACCCAGGAGTGATGCAAAGTGAGTCCATATCCTGATCAAGAATCATTGGGAGTCTTATACATCTGGTGTGCTACCCCTTGATGAAGAGATTGAATCAGTTAGATCCCTGGATTGCCCTGGACACATCAACAGTGGTGATTTGATCGCATATCCCAACAACGAGACTGCCTTTTAAGATTGATTACTAGGCCTTAATTGACTTTAAGAAAAAGAATCAATTGAATGACTTAATCATATTAAAGAAGAAAGAAAACAAGAAATAAAATCAAAAGAGTAAGAAAGCTTCAGACAAGATGTGCCAAAACCTGCAAAACTAGCACAGGCTGAAAGGGACCATTCCCGCTGCTACTGCCCTCACAAGCATTCAGTGATCAAAAGCTCCCATAGATTCATAGCGTCATTAGCTAAGGTATCTGACTAAGAGTTCATTGACTGGTGCAAACGGGAAAGGAAGTAGCAATAAATCGACAATATCAAATGCTTCATCAATTTCATTATCGTCTCCATTGACATTGGCAATCTTTGATCTATTTGATCACATTCCTCGAATATCCTTCAACAATGATAAGGGCGTAATGAAGATTATTGATGGACAAGAAATATTTTTCCCTAACCAAAGAAGAAGAGAACATGAGAAGAGTGGCAGCTGGCAATACCATCTTCTCCTTCCTCTCGCTTGAGATGCTTAAAAGGAGTGTATGAATTGTCGGCCAGGACCCGTTTAAAGCTGTTCTGGGGCTTATTTTCAATGTCTGAGAAGCAGCAATCATTTCCAGCATTCCTCCCCTCCTCTTTCAACCGCCTTCGATAAAGCGTTGCGAAGAATACGGATATTGCACCAAAGCATACGATAGCAAGCACTGCTTTCATCTTCATCTTCTCGCTCATCTCCATTCCCGATATCATCTCTCTCTGTCAAGTGGGAAGAGACGATTCTGTGCAGCTCCTCCGCAGGAAGCGGATTTCGTACCTAGTAACTCGGTACGCAATAGCATAACTCAGTGAACTTTTTGGGGCCCACCGTTATTTTTGTGTGTTATCCACGTCGTCCATCCGTTTACCAGCTTACTCTATAACCTGATCCTAAAATCTAAGCATATCCAAGGCTCAAGTGGACCACACTACAAAAAACAGTTCAAATTGAACACCTTCACTTGAAAACTTTTTCATCGCTACATAAGTTTTAGGTCCTAGGGACTCTAGTCCTGAACCCTAAACTCATCTCATTCAACCTAGGCAAACTATAAGTGCTTTTTTATGTTTAGCATACATGATTTAGCAAATTTCGTAAAACAGAAGTGCTTCAAGTCAGATTGCAAGTTTGGAATCACAACGGACTCACAACTATGGAATCACAACGAACTCACAACTACTCAAGATCAGCTTATGATCCGCTTAAAATCGGCTTATGATCAGCTCAAGATCAGCATTTCTTCTCAATTAATCGTCGCCCGATTTCAATACAATATCAAGTCAAAGTTCAAGACAAGTTATCCCATATATTTTCTAAAAACATAGGTGGTATAACCCTAAAAAAAACTCTAGGCTACGATCTTTCAAAAAGTTAATAAATTTGAGTTTTAGTGTTTTTTCTTTGGACTTTGGTCAGCCTAACTTCTGGTTTTGCCAGCCTAACTTCAAGTCCGAGCAAAATAATAAATTTCATTGAAAATTCGACCAACCTAAGTTTTAGTTCGGCTAGCCCGAGTGAGTTCGGTCAAATTTCATAATGTAAAATTTTTATTTTTGTGGGAATTTGGGCAGCCGATTAGCAAATTCAGCTAGCCAAATTTGACCTCGAGCCAGCCGAAGTTTGAATAAATCTTATCCCGCGCAATCTGATAGTTGTTGGAACGAATCTGGTGAAATCCGGCCAGCCGAAACCGGTCTTAGGCTAGCCGAATTTTCAATATCTTAGGGTATAAATAGAGGCATTCTCTCATTCTAAATAACAACGAAAAATCACTCTGAACGTTTTTGCAAGAAAGAGAGAAGCTCAAGTCATCAACAAGCTAATAGCGTGATATTTATAATTTAATTTTTAGCTTATTTAATTCCCTTTTTTCTCAAAATCATTTCGAATCTCATTTTAAGATTAAAAAAAACTTTTAAAAAAAATTTTAAAAATAAAAAACTTATTCTAATGAGTATTCTATACTCAATTTGAGATCTAAAGAGAATTGAATTAAGTAACATTTGAATTTTTTATTTCTAAAAATCTATAGAACCCTATACTCTTTCTTTTGAGCGAATATTGCCTTCATCTACATTTAAGAAAGAAGTTCTTCTACTACAAGGTTCTACCACATCTTCGACTCTACGTTTGGAGATAAATATTTTACTGTTTTATTTCATTTTAGGTTTGTTTGAGATAGCCTATGAAAATCTCAAGGGTTTTTATTTATGATAGCCCGTCAAAATCACAAAAGAGGTTTTTATTTGTGATAGCCCGTCAAAATCACAAAATGGATTTTTATTGTGATAGCCCGTGAAAATCATAAGAAATTGTATTAGGTTATTAAGGAGAACATGTGAAAACCTTGTTATAGTGAAAACCAAAATTACGATGGTAGTAATTTTGGAAGTGGAGTAGGTGTGATTGTTTTAAGTACTAAACCACTATAACTCATTGTGTCTTGTGGTGAATGCTTTATTCATTTGATGGTGAATGTTATGTATTTTCATTCTCGTGGTGAATGTTGTAATCATTTCATATTCTCTTGCTAGTTTAAAAGATTGATTTTAAAGACATTCGTGAAATAAAGTTGTCTTGCTTAATATTTTAAGTGAAAGTTGTCCTACACATCATTTAGAATCAAGGTTTCAATACTTAGGGGCGGTTTGGCACCGTGGATTGGAGGGGATTGGAGGGGGTTTCCAATCCCCTAGTTGTTTGGCAGTATAAAGTAGTTGGGGGTTGCAAATCCAGGGGGTTTGCAATCCCCTCTTTGAGGGGGTTTGCAATCCACGGTGAGAGCTTGGATTACACCTAAAATCATTTCAATAGTTGCAGGTGTAACATGTGTGTTACTATACACTATCATTCTATTGGGCACATGGCCCACTAATGATGATCAGCACCGTCCAAACATTGTCCATGTAAATCAACAACGTCTAAACATTGTCCATATAAATCAACGATTAAAAATCATTGGTTAGTCACTCAGACATGATCTTGTGCTTGTGGCCCATCCGAGAGTTGAAATTTCTTCATTTTCGGGCAAAGCATATATTTCAGCGGGCTTATCACAACCATTATATCAAAAATTACATATCTCAATAATTAGAGATATTAAATTTGAATTAGTAATTAAATTCAAATCCCTATAAATATACTACGGATAGGTACTTTTGGATTAAAGTTGATTCACACTCCAGGGTGCCAAACACACCGGGAGGATTGCAAATTCAGGGGGTTACGAATCCACGCTCCTAAACAGGCCCTTAGGTGATTGAGATTTTTGTATTCTTTATATATTCAGCAGTTATTTCAATTATTTGGCATTGTCCTACCCCCCCCCTAAGGACATCGATAACTCTCAGTTTAACAACTCAATCAGCTTAACCCCAAATCTTAGGAACCTAAAACCCTAGAGCCTTGAGTCAGCTCGGTGAGTCAACTCACGCAGCCAGCCTTCCCAACCCCATAACCCAGTCAACTCACCTAGTTAAGCCCCTAAGCAAACCCAATTGAATAAATATACAAAACCTCAAAATAGCAACCTTCACAGTAGAGCCTCCACATGCTTAGAGGATGCTGATTGCCGAAGTAGGAAATCCAAGTGGGGACTGGCGACAGCCAGGTTGCCCCTGGCCACGTGGTTGTAGACACCCCACCTCAGGATGATAAGCTAATTGAGTTTAAACTAATGGATGGATAACCAAACACAAACCATAACCCTAGAAACCTCAGTCCTAAATCATAAACTCAACCCATTCAACCCAGTTAGCCTAACCTCGATCCCTAGGAACCTAAAACCCTAGAGCCTTGAGTCAACTCACCCGGTCAGCCTATCCAATCCAATAACCCAATCAACTCACCTAGTTAAGCCCAAACCCAAGCCCAAAAGCAAGCCTAATCAGATAAATATGCAAAATCTCAAACCAGCGAACTTCACAGCAGAGCCTCCACACCCTTGGAGGATGCAACCTACTAAAGCAGGGAGTCCATGTGAGGACTAGTGGCAGGCTGGCTGCTGCCGGCCATTTGACACTCTCCCTCTTTAAGACAGCGTCCCTCAAGCATGTGGAGCTCTCCTTTTTCGAACCTTAAATGTACAGTTGAAATGCATTTACTCCGACGCCCACCTCCTTACCCAAAACTATCATTTTACCACATCATTCAACCCATGAAATGATGTTATGTGGCAATCTCAAATCCTGGCCCTTTAACCATCTTTTGCCCATAGGATTACCAGGAATTACAAGAAAACCAGGTTGGAGGCTATAAATAGACCCTTTCCCTTCATATTTCAAGCATCCCAGAAACATCAGAAACCATGACTTCTCATTTCAGAGGCCACACCCATTAGGGCCCATTCCTCTACCAAGGAGAGTAAGAGTGAGAGAGAGAGAGAGAGTGAGCCCAGCCCTGGTCTACTCTAGCCTAGTCAGAGTCCAAGCCTCCTGAGTTACCTGTTGAGGGTCAAATATTGTATATTATCCCTTATTTATTACTTGGTTTTATGAACGTGATAATGCTTAACATTCTATTTTAATTATGTCTATGTTGCAAGGTGAATTTAAGAGCTTGGGATTGAAAATGATGCTAAAAGCATAGATTTAACGCACAAGAATCACCAAAGCCAAGGATGGATCTTATGAGACTAAGAATGAAGAATTCACATGCCAAAGATCAAAGAAAACCAAGTGAGGAATGAAAAAAATTGAAGACTTGAAGTGGAGAAAAATAACCCTAAAAATTTGCCTGCTTCGATTAGTCTAAGCCCTCCTTCGACCAGTCTAAGCTCTTCCTTGACTAGTCGAAGGATCTTTGACTCAAACTCTAGCGATCAAAATCGTCTAAATTCCTGTCATCCTCGACCAATCGAAGGTAACCCTCGACCAGTCGAAGGCTATCCTCGACTAGTCTAAGGTTACGCAAACAACACACAAATTACAGAAATTTGAGGCAGTTCCAAGGTTGATTTGCAGAAATTCAAGGTCGGTTTGCAAGAGGGTATTGCACAACTATAAATAGGAGTTCCTAGGATGTTCATAAGCATCTTCTAGAGTTTAAGGAGTGGAGTAAAAGGGTGGAGCCGCCGCTCAGGAGTTTTTCTTATTTTTCCTTAGTTGGTCTTTTTGTTTTGTTTAAGAGTTTTTAGTTCAATCATGTCTATGGTCGGCTAAACCTCTTACCTATGGCTAAGAGGTGAAGCTTGTAGTATGATTGGAATGTTTATTTTATTTTGATTCATATTTTGTTGAACTCTCTTGGATTCTAGTTCTTTATTAAGGAATATTTTTAGTATTTAATGGTTTGTTGTGACAAATTACAATAGCTGTACAATTGCTTGGAATATCTTCTTTCTTGAGATTGTAAGATTAATAAGCCTCGTTGTTCACCATCGTCCCTTGGGCATGGTAGGGTAATGGAATCCTTCCTAATCTTCACAATTCTCCTATGATTAGTTTTTGAGTTGGTAAATCCTGTTGTTTGCCATCGTCCCGTGGAAATGGTTTGGTTACTTCCAATTCTCATAACTCTCATCCATTGAGACTAGATTCATGATAAGTTCAGAAATTCAATTATCTCTCTTTTCTAATTGGATAGGATAGGACTCGAATCAAGAAAGATAGCTCCCTGATTACTACAAGTGGATCCTTGGCACCCTAGTTACCACCTTTGAATTTGTTAGTTTTAATCACTTTAATCACAATTGCTCTTTCGATTATTCAGATTTAGTTTTAGTTCTTCATTTAGTTCAGTTCTAGTTAAATTCAGAAGACATATAAGTTCAATCCCTGTGGATTTGACCTCGGTCTCACCGAGATTATTACTATATCGCGACCCTACACTTGGGGTTGTGAACATTACTTAAGTTCAAATCTAAACCACTCAATCTATCCATACGACACTATCGTTCATCCGTCCATTCAAACTTTTATCAATTTCATAAAAACCGAAGCATTAGCATTGTGCAATATTCATTCCCTTCTCAACCTCCTTGCTCCACACATACATCACATCATAGTGCATTTCCATCATTTTACCATATTTGACTGGACGGTGTATGCTCTAAGACCTGCTGATACAATCGCAGCAGGTCCATCAGAAACCTTAGCCGGTTGGCCGTCGTTTTATCATAAGCATCCATATAACATCATAAACATCCCATACATGTACTTTGCACTTGATCGTTTTGAACATATGCTCTGTGGCTTACCAATATAGTCGGATCCCGCCCATCAGAAATTCAGATCGGTCAATCAACATTGTTATTGCATCTCATTACATTTTCTGCATGCGAGAACTATTTTTTATTCCTCATAAATTAGTCAGATCTTATGAAATAAAGATCGTACATCCGTACTGGTAGAGTGGGTGCCTAACACCTTCCTCTATGTAACCGTGGTCCCTTACTTGGAATCTCTCAAACGTAAACTCACGAGTCATCTTAAGGTTAAGAATCTTCAGGTCCTCAATCTTAAGTGTTTCTATAAGGTCTAATTGATAGTAGAATCGTAATAATTGGTTAGTGGCGACTCTTGTCAAATATCACACCCTTTTACCCTTTTCGAAAGCCCTCGATCGAGGCAACCAGTGGAAAGAAGAGAGTCGATCTCCCATCCCCTTGGTAATCTGCCCTCGATCAAGGCAACCAATGGAAATAAAAGAGCCGATCTCCCAACCCCTCGAGAATCTGCCCTCTAGTGTCCACTGAATGACGAGTATGCCGGGGACAAACTAGCCATACTAGTCGTGACCCGACTTGAAAAATAAGATCTTACAGATTCCTGAGGATTACAAAGTTCTCGCACATCTGCATTTGCATTTGCATATGCACATGCATCAGCATTCATACCAAAAGGAACAAAAAATTTATGCCTCTACGAGTCAGGCGTTGTAACACCCTGAAAATCGGGGGTCGAGCATAAACTCAACTCCTGAGTTTCAACGCATCACTTATGCAACAAAATGAATGATGATTGAATGTTATCTGCATTAATGTAGTGAACATGAGTGAGATTAAGCCAAAACAGCATATCATACTCCAGAGACAGTTAAATTGCAAGAGGAAGACTGTGATAGATATATAAAATATATAAACTGTGGTGAGTCTCCAAAGTGTGATAACATTACCAGGTTAAATAATTACAAGTATAGTTCCAAAATATACCAAATGTGTAAGGTCCTCTAGTCAACATCCCTGTAACCCCATCGATCAAGGCACGACTTACATGAAGCCACCAGAAAATAACATATACAAGAAAGTGTCCTCATCGTCGCAGAGGTCTGGCTCCGCCTCACAAGCATCGCCATCTGCAATCAGACAAAGTTTGGTGGGTGTTCGGAACACTGTCCCGTAACGTGGGAGTGAGTAGCTAACTCAGTAGAACAATAAGGCACAGGTTAACATATTATCAATATAGTCAAGCAGTAATGATAAAGCAGTACATTCAAACACTCTTAACTACTCTTATTAATGCAAGTATGAATGCAGTCATGATGGATGCCCTCACCACACCCTCCCTCGTGCGACACCATCTTACGTTCGTGGCATAATTTTATCCCTCAGTGCTCCACATCTTCCAGGCACATGCAATGCATGATGAGCATGATTATAGAGTTTTTATTAGCCCATTTCAAACAGCATGATTGGGAAACTAAGGTACCTCTCTTGTATCATTCCCAAACATGATCCATTCTAGGGTCGTCAGTCCTAGTTAATCTCAGACGATGGTGTGTTTTTTAGGTCACTGCAAAGGCTGCCAGGGCTGTTACGCACAAAGGTTACACTACTCCCCCATCACCTCTTTAACGATTTATCACTATACAGAAACAGGCCTAGTTCATACTCTCTACACTGCGGCAAAACTCGTCGCCTCACCGCAAATTCAGAGTATGCTCGAAGTCACTACAAAGGGCTGCCAGGGTTGTTGCTCGCATTCGTTGCACCACTCCCCCATCACCTTATCAATGTAGGCCGACAACACGAATATAGTGTCCCATACTACCATAATCGGTTCAGGAGTCTGGTTGCTCACTGGTCACTACGGGGAGGCACGTGACCCCAGCGTAGGCAGACAGCTCGACCACGGTGTCCCATACCACCATGCTCGGCTCATGAGTCTTAGCGGATTGAGGTACCATGGTTAAAAGGGATTTCACTGGTAAGTTTGGTACCTTAGGTTCAAGCAGTGGAGTCCAAACATGGTGAACATACATAAGACAGATCAGGTTGCTTGACGAGCTCGGCTAGCTCGAGCTCACAACAAGTTGAACGATATGAAGCGCACAAGCACTTCGTGTGGCCAACCACTATCGCCAACTGAAGTACGACTCGGGTTCGTCGAACACATCTCACGTGACAAATGAAACTCAGCCACGAATTCGATCCTGTTACCGACTGCCTGGACTATACAATAGCCCCAATTACATTCAATTTCAGATATTTAAAGCAGTAATGGATCAAAATTCAAATCATACAATCAAAGACTGATATTATCCGTTTAGGGCTGCCAGGGCTGTTGCACGCACTCGTTGCTCCACTCCCCCATCACCCATGACGGATCATACAACGTAAACATGAATTTAAACATACGTATTACATAGATAAAATCATACATTCAATTGAGCATGTTATGAAGTACAACATAAGCATGATTTTGTACCTATTCAATTCCTAATCACACAGATATCTAAAGAGATCATACACATAGTTAAAGAAGTTGAGAACCATATCTCAACACCCTTAAACATTACAATTTACTAACTACTACTCATTCAGACATTTCAGCAAATACTTTAAAATACATACATCAACATACATGATATATGTTGATCACATAGGCATTAGGACAAATCTTTTCACTAGGGAGTTGCCCCAATCATAACACGCGTACACCCACGACGGATAGTCATGGAAAGTAGGAATCCAAGTTCCATATTCATTTGAACATTTTCACAAACACCTGGGCTACACATTTCAACATATATAGCGTATAGTGGCCGTGGCGTGATTCAGGGCAAATCCTTTCGTCAAAGGGGGTATCGCTAATACAACAATCATATATCCATGACAATTAGTCATGACGAGCACGAATGAGAATTCTATACTCATTCAGTCATTTTCACAAACACTTAGAATACACTATTTCAACATACATAGTGTATATTAGCAAAACTTGTATTAAGGCGAGCCCTTTCGCCAAACAAGTATTTTATCCATATATAATATATTCATACAGAAAATAATCATGGCAAATACATTCCTAAAATTTATTCGTATACAGTACTTTCTATAATACACTATTTCTACATACATAGTGTATATTAGCAAAACATGTATTAGGGCGAGTACTTTCGCCAAACATGTATTTTATCCATGTATAATATATTCATACAACAAATAATCATGTCAAACATATTTCTAAAATTATACATATATGGTACTTGCTATAAATACTTAGAGTATGTAAAATTTCATATTCTTCACCTTTAACCGAAACGGAAAACAGACAGCACTTTGTACATGTGCAATTGTATGCAGATCATGAATCTATCATTATCTGACATTGAAAGCGTTGAAAACCATAACCTATACACCTAAAGTCCGCACCTTTTGTCGTAGAATCGTAACGGATACAATAGGTTTGCCAAGTTTCCGTATTCGGCAGTTTGGCCACCTATAGATTGAAATAGGTTAGCTATTTCATAACCTACAACCAATACAACCCCAAAATAGATTAGGGTTAGGGTGTCTTACCTAGAAACGAAGTCGGAATCGCCGGGAAAGCGATGAGAATGGGGTGGTGCAGCTTGTGTAGTGGCAGGGAATAGTAGTTGGGAGATTCTCCCACTTCTCTCACTCTTTCTCTCTCTTTTCTCTTCTCTCTCTAAGTTTCTCTCAAATTCGTATGGCTATGAGAGAGAGGTTTCTAAGGTTTTTTTATAGCCTAAAAACTCTCTAAAATAGACTTGTGGACAAGGTATACTTAGGTTATAATCAAAGTGGCTTTGTTTCAGCTTAACGGAGGACTTCTGGCGGGCCTCCTTGAGCCAAAGGTCAGACTTAAGCTCACAGACTATGGATCTAGGTTCCATTAAGTTTTCATTCCAGTAGGGTTCTCAGATCACGCGTGGCGGACCAGTTTCAGTTCAACGGTCAGCGGATCTCGATCGGAGATTCCGAGTACATGGATATGTGTATGAAATTTCTCCTGATCCGAGGGTGTAATTTGGTCTGATTCTGACGGTCTGGTTGCTTAAAACTGATCCGCAAGCGAGAGGTGCCAGATTACTATTTGAGATATTTATTTGAAAAGAAATTCAAGTGTTTTCACACTCCTCGCTCCGGACTCAAGCGAATTACACTGGGACACTATCTGGATTTGATTTCCGAGATGGTTGTCAAGCCCAGCGAGGCGGTCCTAAGTCTTTAACTTCGTATTATTCGGACTCCCGATGTGCGGTCCAGACCTGATACGGAGTTTCAACGTGCTCCCGAGAGCAGTCGGGTAATGAGATTGATCCTAGATTTTAGGGTAACCTAGCGTCAATGATTCTACAAGTTTTGGGTCTTGCAGATCGTATTTAAAGCGATTCAAACAGATTTTGTAGCTAATCTAGTTTAGCACTTAGTTACTTTGTCTCATTTCTAAAGGATTTAATCCTAAGTGATTTCTGGTCGAGGTGGTACTCAGGCCTTTGTAGTTTGTATATAAGGTGATCCAAGTTATAATACTTAACTAGTTTAAGATAGTGTCTAGGGTGAAAGTACTTAGGAAAATTAAAAGAACAAGGTGGTGAAGGGTGGGATTTGTGAAGGAAATGGGTTCAGAAGGGATTTTAGACTGTGGGATTCAGTTTTGACAAGTTAATAAGGTGTTAGGAGCGGCCCATTGCCTAAGGACGTCTAATTCCAGGTTGGAAAAAATCCGGGATATTACAGGCGTCGTAAAAAATTTCCCTTATCGCAACATAATCAAATCATGAATAACCATGGCCAACCATAAAGAAGTAGCTCTCCCTTTCTCCCTCTTGATATACAGGAAAGTATTCCCTCACAACTACATCCAGCAGGATCATTGCTAGCCTCTTGCATCCAAGAGTTGGTCCAGAATATGAAGATCATGCAAGAAATGTTTCACCAGCTCACACCAGCCCTGAGTTCTAATATCCAGCACCTAAGTTGTCCCAATACAACAACTGCAACAGTCAAGGTTCATGTAGGACTTCTGATACCCTCCCAATGGAGAATCCAACTAGCACAACTATCCACCTCAAAGCATTTCTTCCAATATCCTCCCATAAATGAGAGTCAATTCCATCATTCTACACCCTGAACCCCTAGTCAATTCCAAAATTCTCTCCCTTACAAGAATTCCAGTCAATTTCAACAAACTCCTACAACCGGAATTTCTTTGCAGCCTCCTTTTTCAGTCCCAGTTCAACAAACTCCATATAATGGGAGCAACCACTAGGTCCAACATCCTCCAAGTAGGAATCATAGATGTGTCAACAAGGTTAACTATTACGAGAAGGATGCAGGGAAGCTTGGCAAGGGGCAAAACCTCTCTCATCCGATCCCTCCAAAATCGAGCAATTATAAGAGATGGGAAGAAAACTACAAAAGCAACGTGGGGTAGATCTCCCATTCACTAAGTTCAGGGATCTCTATCATTTCCCTGATGCAAAGGTACCTATAGGCTTCAAGGTACCAATATTTAAAAAATATGATGGTTTAGGATATCTTATAGACCACCTAAGAGCATTTTGTGGAGAGCTTAATGTCGTGGCAGGCAATGATGAAGCATTGATCCGTCTATTTCAGAAGTCCTTGAAAGGCAATGCATTAGAGTGGTACACGTCACTGGACTACTATCGAATAAAAACTTGGGAACAACTTTCCCAAGCATTCATTCATCGTTTCACGTACAATCTTAACGTAACACCGAGAAGAGTGGATCTTATTGCCTTAAGGCAAAGAGATGATGAGTCAATGTCTGCTTATGCTAGACGGTGGCGGGCTATGACCGCCAAAATGAAAACACCCATCGACGACGAGGAGCAAATCTCCATGATCATCCACTCAGCAAACCCGAATATATCTGGATACCTTGTCTCACATCCATGTGCCAACTTTACCTAACTCATCCGCATTGGGGAACAAGTCGAAGCCAGAATAGGGGCTGAGATGATCTTTCCTTGGTGGCTTCATTAGGCTTCCCCAATACAAACGATAGTGGAAGGAGGGGAGAACGGTAATGGAAGTATTCTCGTCCCCCATCCAATGGAAGAAGATGATCTTGTTGCCTCCACCAAAGATGCACCATTCGCCCCTCAACAAGGACAACATCAACAACAACAATGAAAGCACAGATGGAACCCACAATACCCCAATCAAGGTTGGAAAATGAGCATGGTCTGGGATCCTAGGCAGTTCACACAGATAAACAAAACTTATAATGAAATGCTAACCGCGCTAGTCCAATGACAACTTCTTACCCACTTTCGCCTAGGTCTGCACCAAACCTTTTATCGCCGACCTTCGATGAGAATGAGTATTGTGTATACCATCAAACTAGGGGTCATATAATGGATCATTGTTTCACCTTAAAACACATGGTCCAAAACTCGATTGACCAAGGAAAATTTGCCATTACGACTCCTAACACAGCTAAGGACAACATACTCTTGAATCCTCTGCCACAACATCAAGCAGGTCCCAGTACATCGGGCACCCATACCATCGATCTTATAAGGGAAGAATCTCCTCTCCATCCGGTTCAATTTGTCCATACCATTGACTTTCATTTGGAGTTTGAATCCCTCATCCTGCAAGGGTAACCCATAAACAGTCCAATCTCCATGCCCCTAAATATACAAGGGGCATTTTCGGTCAATCCAGTCTTCGCACCCTCAATCAATCAACAACATCCTCGCTCCGGTAATCAACCAGGGGCACACCTGCTAGTCTTTGCACCCTCAGTCAATCAATGGGATAATCTCCTTGCTTTAGTAATCAACTAGAGGTATACCTTGCCAGCTTCAATCAAACAAGGGCACGCGCTGCCAGCTTTAACAACCAACCAAGGGCACACCCTGCCCGCTTTAACAATTAACGAGGGGTACACCTTGTTTGTCTCAACTTCAACCAACTAGGGCCATACCCTGTCTGTCTCAGCTTCAATTAAGAAGGGGCACACCCTATGTAACGCCCCGGATTTTTACCAACTTGGGATTAGACGTCCTTAGGCAATGGGTCAATCCTAACACAGGTTTAAGTTCTTAAACGCTCAACTAAAGTCTCAAATCGTTCCTTAAATCATTTTCTTCACAAATCCCACCCTTCACTACCTTGTGCTTTCAATTTTTCAAAGCACCTTCGCCCTAGACACTATCTTAAACTAGCTAAGTAGTATAACTTGGATCACTTTATATACAAACTACAATGGACTAAGTTCCACCTCAGATGAAAATCACTTAGGATTAAATCCTTTAGGAATTTAACAAAGTTAACTAAGTACTAAACTCAATTAGCCATGAAATTCGTTAGGATCGCTTTAAATACGATCTGCAGACCCAAAACTTGCAGAATCATTGACGCTTAGGTTACCCTAAAGTTTAGAACCAAACTCATTTCCCGTCTGCTCTCGAATGAAACGAAACTTCGTATTAGGTCTAGATCGTCATCGAGTCCGATTTACACGAAGTTAAGGAACTAGGACCGTCCCACTGGGCTTAACAATCATCTCAAAAATCAGCTCCATCCGATGTCCCACGGTCATTCGTTTCGAATCGGAGCGAGGTAGTGTGAAAAACACTATTCATATCCAAAAATAAATATCTGGAATAGTGATCTGGCATCCTTCGTTGACGCGTCAGTATTAAGCAACCTGACCGTCAGAATCAGACCAAATTACACCCTCGGATTAAGAAAAATTTCAGGAACATTTACATGTACTTGGAATTTCTGATCGTGGCCCACTGACCGTCGAACTGAAAGTGGTCCGCCACGTGCGATCTGGGTATCCGATCGAGTCAAAAACGTAATCCCATGTAGATCCATCGATGGTGAGCTTAAGTCTGACGTTTGGTTCAAGGAGGGCCACCAGAACTTCCCTTTTGAGTGGAAAAGCGTGAAAATCCTATATTAGCAAGTACCCTTGAACACGAGTCTATTTTCGAATGTTTTTGGCTATAAAAGGGCCTTAGAGCACCCTCTCTCACAGCCATACAATTTGAGTTTTGGGAGAGAGAAAAGAGAGAAAAGAGAGAGAAGGACTTGGAGATCGTTGCCGATCTTCCTCCACTGCATTGGCTCACCACCACGGCCTTCACCGCTCCGTTCTAAGTGATTTCATTTATCCACCCATTTGGAGGTAAGAAACCCTAACCCTAGGTCCGAATTTTGGTAGGATCGTTGTAGGCTATGTAACAACTAACCGATTCAAAGCTCTTTAGGCTAGAAAACTCCCGTATACGGAAGTTCTACTACCCTTGCTTGATTCGTTTAGTTTCCAAAGGCAAAGGTGAGGACTTTAAGTGTATAAGTTATGGTTTTCAACGCTTTCAATGTCAGATAATGGTAGATTCATGATCTGCTTGTAAATGCACATGTACAAAGTGCTTTCCGTTTCCTGTTTCGATTAACGTTGTAGAAATTGGAATTTCACATACTCTAGGTATACGTAGAAATACCGTATACGTATTTTTTTTGGAAAAATGTTTGACATGTTTAATTAATGTATTATTATATGATGTATGGATAAAATACTAATTTGGTGAAAGGAATTGCTGAAATACATGTTCATGTGTAAATGCTACGTATGTTGAAATTGTATATTTTAGAAATACCGTATATGTATTTTTTGGGAAAATGTATGACATGTTTATTTAATGTATGATTATACAATATATGTATAAAATACTAGTTTGGCGAAAGGAATCGCCAAAATACATGCTCCCTTGTAAATGTCAAGTATGTTGAAATTAAGTATTCTAGAAATACCGCATATGTAAAATTTGGAGATGTATTTATCATGATTATTTCTTTGTAGTAATATATTATACATGGATAAAATACTCACTTGGCTAAAGGATAGCCCTAATATATGTTTTGCTAACATACACCATGTATGTTGTAATAGTGTATTCTAAGTGTTTGTGAAAATGATTTGAATGAGTATAGAATTCTCATTCGTGCTGCCATGACTAATTGTCATGGATTCATGATTGTTGTATTGGCGATACCCTTTTGTGAAAGGATTTTCCCTAAATCACGCCACGGCCAATATACACCATATATGCTAAAATGTGTGGCCCAAGTGTTTGTGGGAATGATTTGAATGAATATGGAACTTGGATTCTCTTGCCATGACTATCCGTCGTGGGTGTACGCGTGTTATGATTGGGGCAACTCCCTAGTGAAAGGATTTGGCCTAATGCCTATGTGATCGACATATGTCATGTATGTCGATGTATGTTTGCTTAAGTGTTTCTTGAAATGTCTGAATGAGTAGTAGTTAGCAAAGTGTAATGTATAAGGGTGTTGAGATATGATTCTCAACCTCTTTTAATTATGTGTATGATCTCCTTGGATTGTTGTGTAATTAGGAAGTATAAACTCATGCTTGTGTTGTGATTCATAACATGCTCAACTGCTTTATGATTTTAACTATGTAATGCATATGCTTAAATTTATATTTACGTTGTATGATCCGTCATGGGTGATGGGGGAGCGGAGCAACGAGTGCGTGCAGTAATGTGACCACACTGACCTAAACGGAAAATACCATACCTTGATTGCATGAGTGGAAATCTTGATTCACTATTGCTTTATCTATCTGCACTTGATTGTGTTTGGGGCTATGATTATAGTCCAGACAATCGGTACCAGAATTGAATTCGTGGTTGCGATTCATTTGCCACGTGAGATGTGTTCGACGAACCCGAGTCGTACTTCGGTTGGCGATAGTGGTCGGCCACGCGAAGTGCTTATGCACTTCATGTCGTTCAACTTGTTGTGCGCTCGAGCTAGCCGAGCTCGTCAAATAACCCGATTTGTCTAATGTATGTTCACCATGTTTGGTCGCCTCTGCTTGAACCTAGGGTACCAAACTTACCAGTGAAATCCCTTTTAACCATGGTACCTCGATCCGCTAAGACGCATGAGCCGGGCATGGTGGTATGGGACACCGTGGTCGAGCTGTCGGCCTATACGCCGGGTCATGTGCCTCCCGTAGTGACCATTGCGCAACCAACCTCGTGAGCCGATTATGGTGGTATGGGACACTATATTCGAGTTGTCGATACTTACAAATGAGAGCCGAGTACGGTGAGACACATTGCTCGTCTTGACGGGCGACGAGTCCTCCGTAGTATCTTCGAGTATACTCCAAGTGTCTGTGTGATTGGCGACGAGTCTTTCACAGAACTAGAGTATGAGTTGAGCCGAGTACGGTGAGACCTGTACTCGGTGACGGCTAGTGATTGGGCCAAGTACGGTGAGACCTGTACTTGAGTTGACGGCCAGCAATTGAGCCGCATACGGTGAGATCTGTATCCGCGCTGACGGGTGACGAGCCCTTTGCGATGCCTTCACTACGCTTCTCAAACCATAATATCGTATGAGAATAGCTAGGATTGACGACCCTAGAATGGATCATGTTTGGGAATGATACAAGGGAGGTACCTTAGTTTCCCAATCTGCTTTGTTTGAAATGGACTAATAAAAACTTGGTAATCATGAGCATCATCGCACCGCATGTGCTTTGTAGATGTGGCGCACTGAGGGAGTTAGCATTCGCGAACGTAAGATGATGTCGCTTGAGGGTGGTTTGGCAAGGGCATACAGCATCATGTCATTTCATTTTCGCACTTAACAAGAGTAGTTAGAAATGTTTGATTTGTCTTGCTTTATCATTATTGCTTGATTGAATTGATAACATGTTAACCTATGCTTTCTTGTTCCACTTGAGTTGATCACTCACTCCCACGTTACGGAGACGGTGTTGTACACACAAACAGTTTGTTGAATTTCAGGTGGTGGCGATGCTTGTGAAGCGAGCCGGACTACTTCTATGATGATAGGAGGAATTCTCCTATCTGTATCTCTCTGGCAGGTCAATGAAGACCTGATATTGTATTGACGGGGCTATGGTACATGGGATAGGAGGTATTACACTTCCTCACATTTGGTACATTTAGAACCGCACTTGTATTTATTTAACTTTGGTAATGTTATCACACTCGGAGACTCATCATAAGTTATATATTTTATCTATCTATCACAGTCTTCCGCTTGCAAATTTAACTGTCTCTGGAGTATGATATGCTGTTTTGGCTTAATCTCACTCATGTTCAATGCACGAATACAGTCAACATTCAATTATCATTCATTTTGTGGTCGTTCAATCAACACTGTGTGGTCCAATTGAGATTTAGATCAACCTCATTTTTGGGCTCATGCCATAAAATGATCCGGAAGAATAGGTGGACTGAATATATGAAACACACATCATGATGGGGCCATAGAGCACCGACCACTAGCCATTGGCTAGTTGCAGGGTGAGTAGCCAATCCGTTTCCACGAGCAGTGACTCGGAGGGCCATCGGATAAATGTATTTTATCCACACCGTACATCTATTTTACGTATAATACCAAAAAATGAGGTAGATCAAAGACACAAATGGACTACACCACAAGAAGCAGTGGTGATAATGACACCCAGCGTGATGGTTAATTGCTATCCAACCTGTTCATCCGGTACAGTGCCTCTCGTAGAGGCTGGATCACAGAAATCATGACGATCGAAAACTCAGGTAGGCCCCACCATAGGAAACAGTTAGTATGAAACACCGACCATTGGTTTTGTGTAGGTTCTACAGTACTGTCTGTATTTTATCTAATCCAAACATCTAACTCGCTTCATCGGGATGAAAGCATTACTCAAAATCCACACCATTCAGAAACTTAGGTACATAACACGTGAACTTAAGAGGCTTAGGTATAATTCCCTGTGTAGTGGACCTCTGTGGTAAGGGGTAAAAAGTGGCTTTGTACCTGATAGACGGTGTGGATCTCATGGACATGCAAATCTGTTTAACTAACGGAAACGTTAGTGAGTTTTCCTCTTGGACCCGACTTTCCTATAGTAACTCCTGTGTACAGGAAGATTTGTGGGGCCACCATGCTATCGGTATGGCATCCACTCTATACGTGAATTTCAGTAGTATAGGTGAAAACGCCTGCCATTAAAACCTTCCTGAGCCCATTGTCATGTTTATATGCTATCCAAACCGGTTGTAAGGTTATAAACAAGGAAAGATCCTAAAACTTTTGTGGGCCCACAAAGGTCTCAATGATGGGTGTTCAATTCCACCTGTTGTTGGTGGCGTGGCCCCTTTTTAGTTTTGGATCTACCTCATTTTTTGAAATTATGTGCTAATAAAATGACTGGACAAGCTGATGGATGACATGACAATAGATATCATGGTGGGCATTACATACCTTCAGCCTACAGAGCCTAGGGGTTACAAGAAAAACATATCCGCCAGGGTTTGCTAATTCATCACATGGACTCAAGCCCTACACAGCATCATGTGTCATAATGTGACATGATCCGATTATACCATTATATGATTTATAAGTTATATGGTATTATATGATAAAATTCACGTCATTTCACCCATCAAATGCACTATAGAATATTGAAACAAATTAAGACTACAAAAAAAATGTACAATTGTGGTAAAGGATAAATAATTGGACGCCTAATGAGTCAGCCTCTATTAATTCCAACTGATTATTCTATTTTCTATTTTGCATTGCAGTTTTCCATATAAATATGTTTCATTTCCACATCCCCATTTGAAAATAACTCATTTGAGTGTTGGAAAACCTGCGGAAACCGTGAAAATGGAAGGGAGAAATAAGAACTATTAAAAACTCATTTATAGCAGTTAAATAATTCACTACAACAAAAAAATGCCTTTGCCAGTGGCAAAAAAAAAGTACAAGCACTGGCAAAGGGATGCGTCGGTAAATGCTTTATCAACGCTAATTAATCTTTCCTTGTGTTTTTTGGTCGCCGTAATTTAGTAGTTTTTTACAGGCGCCCATCCTACTTTTTACTGGCGCATTCTGGTCGCCGCCGGTAATAACTGGAGAAACACAGGCAAAAATCAAAAAGGGGCGGCAAAAGTCTGTTCAAGTGCTGGTAAAAGTACTTTAAATGATGGTAGTTAATCAGGGAAAAAACGCCGACATACGCAAGCGCCGACAAAAGTCTTCCGAAGGGCAACAAAGATATGACAAGCTCACTTCAAAGCTGTGCAATCCACAGTGTAGGCCAATAAATTTTTATTTTTTATTTTAATTCAATCGAAACCTGTATTTTAAAAAAAAAAAATATTTGAAACCTAAAAAATGTTGCTTCTGTATTCTCAAAAGCATCTTATTCCCTAAGGCATGGACTTGATCCAATATGTAAACAACCTTTACATGATTAACCAAATCTAAGATTCCAGTCCAATAGCCGAAATGGATCAGAAGCTAATATCAAAAAGGGAGAGAGAGAGAGAGAGAGAGAGAGAGAGAGAGAGAAGAAAACACAACCGTGTTTCTTTCAAGTCAAAATACAAGAGCTAAAAGCTAAAAACTATAGTAAGTGTGGGTGTGTGTTACTGCCTCCCCGTTAGACCCTTGTACAATTGTTTACAACTGCATATATATACTACAAAAAATAAAATTGGAAGAAGATATACTTTTGCTACTCTGTAGACATATACACCCAACATATGATCTTTCCTCCTTTTAAATAAAAAGAGGGGTAAATGATAGGGTAGAGTTGGTACAATGGAAATATGGTATAACACCCTGAATAACTAACCAATCAGAACCGTCCATGGGGTTGGCCAAGTTTCCCTAGCCATTCTAGCAGCCTTTGCAAAGAACACAAAAAACCAAGAAGAGTTTATAGTCAAAGGTCCAAAAAGAAAGGAAGAAAGAAAGAAAAAACTGATGGCTGTGAGCTCCCCCTTCATCGCTTCTCTACAACACAAGATCCACATACAAATAGGCACATATACTAAAAAAAAAAAAAAAAAAAAAAAAAAAAGAAGAAGAAAAATCCATGAACAAAGACCCAAATGCATATAAAAGAAACACAATTCTTTATCATACTTTCATGTTTCCATTTCCACCTTTAATGAAAGTGAGATCTTGTTGTTTTGTTCATGGGAGATGATTCCACACAATTTGGACAAGAACCTGCCTTCATCCCACTGTCACCATCTGCAGTTTCAACCCAATCACCAAAACCAATAAAATGAGAATCAGCAATAGCTTCACATGTTTCTACTCCTATGCGTCAGAAATTCAAATTGCACAATGCTTCCTATTTTAATGTATTTTATAAAAGCAAATTGATTCAAGGAGAAAAAAAACAGAAAATTTAAATTTTTACTGAATTTCATTAACAGTGCAAACCTCTACATGAGGCCGCATTCGCCAACATGCGGAGAGCATTAGAGCGTGGATCAAGCGGTCCACACTAATAAATAGTCAGGCCCGAAAATCACGCCAGTTCACTCATCAGGTGGAACACATTTAAAAAAGAACATTGAACATTTTAAAAGAATTACCAGGAGTCTGCATTCAACTAAAGCACGTGGCCTTCCCAATGAGTGTACAAGCCTGATTCTCAGGCCACATCATCTACCCGGCAGGGCCCATGTCATGCACTGCTCTAACATCAGGGATGGATGCATGTGGGCTTAGCAAAGCATGTACTAAATTTCTACAGAAAAAAAAATCATCCGTCTATCTATGATAGTTCCACTGCAAGATCTGCATGGGATATATATGTATGAAAGGAGAGAAAACATGGCTTACATTGGTTTTCTACAACATATCTCCACTCATAGGGAATGTCTTCAGAAGCCTTCTTGGCTGATTTTGAGGTGAATACCAACAAACGTTGGTTCTTACTAATGGTATCATCGATGATGGGCCAATCCTGCCCATTTTTAGACATCCCTGATACCGGAAACCAAAATTTCCTAAAGCCGGTGGCATTGAATACCTTAGTTAGGCCTTGAGGTGATGTGACAGAATCTTCTATGAAGATTGTGACGATCTCCGAAGGGTTGGAATCGAGGAACACTAGAATTTCTTTCAACACATTAATAGCAGGTTGCTGTTAATCAGAATTCAATCATTTCATTAGATTTATATAAAAGGAATCAATTGCGACTTATGAATGCTGTCAAATTGTAGCATTGGCCTCCAAAGGAGTGGCATAACCAAATGTCATTGTTGAAGTCGTGCATGTCAAGCATCAACCCTCTAACACCATTCTGCAATGATTCAAAGTATAAATAGCAGCAACTAAAAAAATAACAATATCTTTTTTTTTTCATACCCTTTTTTCTTTTTGCAAAAATAATACTATATTTGTTAAGAGGGACATCTTGTTCATGAACATTATACAATAGGGAGCATGTAAATCATATCTTCTATCTAATTGGTATACATACAAATTTGTCTGAACCACTCGACCGATGTTCAACTCCTTCATGGGCCATTGCCAAAAATTTCATTGACTGAATGATCCAACCGTTTGATTGCTACAACCTTTTGTTTTAGGGGCAGTAGATTCTAATTTCATATACCAAATCCACCTTCCTAGAAACATACATATAATAAGAGAATATTAGAGAGAGAGAGAGGTATTCATATTCCATATACATGAAAGACCATCTGCAGCTCTTTTCCTGGTTCAACAACAACATCACTGTAGCAGTTTCTCTTCCCAATACTGCTATCACAGAATACACAGAACTCTTGAATCTAGATTTCAAGACAGGCTTTTCCTTCATCTCTCCTTCAAAACATAGGGAAGTGGATTGCCTCATAACCCAACAGGATTTGATTGGGGCATGCCATGCCATTGTTAGATATGGAGTCACATAACGCATGTTTCAAAGTTATTCGATTGAGCGCATACTCTACTTATAAACAATGAAAAAACAGAGAGAAGTTGAAAGATTTTCTGTATTTGAGACAACCTAAGGGGGTTGAATATATAGAGATTACAGTCATCTATACAAGGAAAATAATAAAATCAGAATCCTCTGCCTATGGAAACAAACTATATAAGGTATACTAGCTATACAAGGTATACAAGGTATATGAGGCATGTGAGCTTGTCTAACATCCCCCCTCAAACTAATGCTGATCATCGACAAGTACTAGTTTGCCAACTAGAAATGAGTGACGTGCAGAAGTGAAGGACTTGGTGAGCATGTCGGCAATCTGATCATGGGATGCAACATGTGGAAGAGAAATGAGCCCAGACTGAAATTTCTCACGAATAAAGTGACAGTCAACTTCAATATGCTTTGTCTGTTCATGAAAAACTGGGTTAGAAGCAATCTGAATGACACTTAGATTATCGACATGGAGTGGAGTAAGATTCTGCAGAGGAATGCCCAAGTTAGAAAAGAAGTCCACGTAACCAGACAAGCTTGCTACACGCAGAGGACATCGCCCGATACTCGGCTTTTATGCTCGATTTGAAAACAGTGGTCTGCTTCTTACACTTCCAAGAGATGAGAAAAGTGCCGAGAAGCACGAAGTGACCGCAACTGACCCAATTAGCATCCGAATAAGCACGAAAGTCCAGAGTTGTCATGGAGGAGAAGAACAATGATCGATCTAGAGTTCCACGTAGGTACCGTAGGACGCGCAACGCCATAGTCATATGAAGAGAGTCCAAGGAGCAGAAACAAACTGACTGACGACTTGGACATCATAGGCAATATCAGGGCGAGTCATAGTTAAGTAAACCAGACTCTCAACCAAACAACGCTATAAGTCGGGCTGCGCAAGGAGATTACTATCGTCACGACCATATTGAACGTTAAGTTCTAAGGGAGTCTGAACTGTCTTCTGATCCGTCAATGATGCCAAGGTGAGAAGATCCTTGGTATATTTACGCTGGCTGACCAGGATCCCACATTTAGAATGTGAAATTTCAAGTCCAAGAAAGTATGTTAGATGATTGAGGTATTTCATCTTGAAGGATGATTGCAGAACTTTCTTTAAAGCCGAGATGCCAGTAGCATCGCTACCAGTAAGAAGTAAGTCATCAACATAGATGAGAACAATGACAATTCCGTAAGCAGTGGTGCGCAAAAATAAGAATGAGTCATGACTACTTTGAGTAAAGCCAGCACTTGTAACAACATCGAGGTAGGTTCAAGATCTGCAACAAGTACAATAGGTTCAGGTTGAGTAATAGGTGGTAGATCTATACGTGGTCGACGTGAGTAAACCTGCAACGGACAAGGGAGAGTACTTGAGGCAAAAGGAATATCAGGAAAGGTGGTTAGACCAGGAGAGTTAGGGGCGTGCAGAGGAGGAAGAGATGAATGAAAAGAAATATGTTCAAGAAAAATAATATGTAGTGAAACCCGAACACGACGAGAAAATGGATCATAACATCGAAAACCCTTATGAGTTTTTCTAAATCCCAAGTACATACATTCGATCGATTTTGGAGATAGTTTGTTACGCTCACGTGAAGCCAGGTGAACATAACAGATACAACCAAAAACACGAAATGTGGAATATGCAGGAGGTAAGCTGGTGAGAATAAAGTATGGAGATTCACTGTTCGGAACTTTAGTTGACATCTGGTTAATCAAGTAGACTGAATGTAACATTGCTTCCGCCCAGAAAAAATGAGGAACACTCATAGCTGTCAGGGTGTTGGCAGTTTCAACAAGATGACGATTTTTTCGTTCACCACCCTGTTCTGTTGTGAAGCATCAGAACAGGTGGTTTAATGAATAATCCCATAACCCTGAAAAAATGTACAAAAATCTGTTGAGAGATATTCCTCCTCCTGAGTCAGAGCGGAGAGTTTAAACTAAAACCCAAAATTGAGTTTCCACCATAGAGTGAAATATCTTGAATTTTTCAAAAACCTGTGATTTTGAGTGCAGAAAGTAAATCCAGGTGTAACGTATGAAATCATCAATAAATATAACATAGTATCGTAACCCAGAGAGAGACATAATTGGTGAAGGACCCCAAACATCCGTATGCACTAGTTTAAACATAGAAGATAATTTTGTAGTACTTGGAGGAAAATGAATACACTTACTTTTTGAAAGACAATAAGATGAACAAGAATAATCCAAATATTTTTTTATTAAGAGAAACGTTCCCTAACATGCCAGAAGAAAATAACTAAATTAACCAATCGGAATGTGGATGACCCAGGCGAAAGTACCACAGTTTCCACAATTTATTTGTTGAACAAATATCTAATGAAGATGGAGAAAAGAAACAACGAGCCGAAGTGACAGATAGATTAAAGTCCAGCACGTACAGACGACCATGCTGCCTACCCATCCCAAGTACCTTTCCCGTTGCCAGATCCTACACAAAACAACATTTGGGAAGAAATATGATTAAGCAGTTATTGGATGTGAGTTGACCAATTGAAATTAAATTGGAGGAGAAGTTAGGGACATGAAACACATCACGAAGGGTGAACTGGCGATGGGCAGAAGAAGAGAAAGTCAATGATCCAATGGACTAAATGGGTAGTCTAGTGTCATCCGCAGTAGAAATAGGTTGATTTTCGGTATAGGGACGAATGTCATGAAGATGGGATATAACACCAGTCATATGATTGGAAGCACCCGAATCGAAGAACCATGTAGAAGATGGGGATATACCTGACATACCGGCCGTAGAAAGGCCCTGAACGATTTGCTGGAGTATCGCGGGATTCAAAGGTGATGAAAGACCTTCAATAGAAATAATAGATGCAGTATCACTAACAAACGGCTCAGAAGAAATAATGGTAGCAGTAGCAGAAAGAGCACGACCACAACCACAACCATGACCACCACGTCCACGGCCGAAAGAAGATGCATAGGCATGTGTACGGCAGTCCTGAATACCATGACTAGGCTATCAATAATAAGCGCACCATTCTTTGTATTGAGCGATGACATGACCCACCTTGTTGCAGCTGCGACAAGTCAAAGGAGTGAAACCATAAGTTAGTGTAGTGGTGGACACAGTAAGCACCATATCAGATGTCTAGGAGTTGAGGAAGGAAGAGAGAGAACTTTCAGTCGTTGTTCCTTAGCCAATAAATCATTAATAACCAAATTCAATGAAGGAGTAGGGCTACGGTTTAAGAGAACAGCCCGACAATGCTCAAATTCTGACGCAACTTCATAAGAAACTGTAGAACTTGCGCACTCGCGCGCATAATTTGGAATATCTTAAAGTTCCAAATTGTGACAATTTTAGAGTTAAATAATTGAATACTGTTGTCACCCTAAGTAAGGTTAACGAGATCCTGTTACAAGCGGTATAACCATGTCGCATTACTTTGTTGATAAATTGTCTTGAGATGCTCCCACATTGTCTTAGCAGTGCGATGAAGTGTGAGGCCAACAATAATGGACCGATCAACCGAATTGAGAATCCAGGTAATAATCCGTCCATTGTTCATTTCCCAATCAACTAATTTGTCGGCATTTGTGGAAGTGGGGATAGTAACAGATCCATCAATTAGTCCCTATAAACCACGACCCTTAAGAAAGTTCCGAAAATGGATGGCCCATAGAGAATAGTTGGTACCATCAAAACTACAACGTGGGGCCTTTGTACGTGATGAGTCCTTGTCCATTGATCTGAAGTAATGTAAAGCACGTAAAGAGTCACAGTAGAAGAAGGTTTTAAATGTACCTTGCCGCAGGAGATACCTAAGGGATTGCAGTTTCTAGATCTGACGTAATAGCAACAACAACAAGGGTCGTTGGATCTGAAAAATCTAGATCTGGAACAGCAACAAGGGTTGTTGGATCTAGAACGAAGTTCGGCAACAACAACAGATCAGAGAGCAGAGGGGCGTGTAGTTGGGGTAGTCAGACAAGCAGGGGCGACGCTGTAAGGGTGGTTGGATGAGCAGGTGAGGTTGGACGACGCTGTAGAGGTGGTCGGACGACGCAGTGATGGTCAGACGAGGCAGTAGGGGTGGCCGGATGACGCAAGGGCGGTCGGACATGCAGGGATAGTGGCCAGACGCAGCAAGGATGGGGGCTGGACGCAGCAGAGATGGTGGCCGAACGCAGGGATGGTGGCCAGACGTAGCAAGGATGGGGGCCGGACGCAGCAGAGATGGTGGCCGAACGCAGGGATGGTGGCCAGACGCAGCAAGGATGGGGGCCGGACGCAGCAGAGATGGTGGCCGAACGCAGGGATGGTCGGATCTGACAGGTGGTGCCGGTTTTGGATCAGTGAAGCTTTGATACCATGTAAACAATGAAAAAACAGAGAGGAGTTAAAAGATTTTCTTTATTTGAGACAACCCAAAGGGGTTGAATATATATAGATTACAGTCATCTATACAAGGAAAATAATAAAATCAGAATTCTCTACCTATGAAAACGAACTATACAAGGTATTTAAGGCATGTGAGCCTGTCTAACACTACTAAGCCCATCTCTAGTGGCACAAGGCGCAATCAACTCCCGTCACATCTGTTAGCCAGGCAATCCATCTTCCAAAAGTGAGACAAGTTTAAAAAAAACACAGCGAAATAAAGATAAAAATAATACAAAGCAACAATGCTTAGAAAATAATTATGTCCAAATAAATTGTGCTTTAATCCTATTCCTATTTTCTTAGAAAACAAAAGCAGCTTTGCTAAACAGGGCTTGTGTGGCTCTTGGTAGACAGAATAATGATTTTTAGGAGTTATTTAATTCTTTGGTTGAGCATGATGCTTGATGTGCAAGCACGTATTTGTCATAAATTAGCACAAATTAAGCTAACTAAATCATAAAACTCACTTTCGCTAACTCTAAGTCCCAAAATCAAAATCAGCTTCATTGAACAATCTTAACCACTAATTCTTAGACAATGGTTTCAAATGCAACCATTGGATATGCTTCATTTAAACTATCTAATAAATGTCCATCAATCCCATAGTTAGATAATCAAATAAGCATGATTTTTACATTGGAGAGTTTAACTTGAATAATTTTTAATCCAAGTATATGCAATTTCTAAGAGTATCAAAGTTTTTCAAAACCATTTTTTGCTCTCTCTTTGTATTTTGTAGGACTAACCGAGGGCTAAGATTGTGAAATTGTGTGATTTTTATTTATTTATTTGTTTGCTTGTGTTTTCATGGGAGTTTTTAGTGGTCACCCACCAAATCATCTCATCCATATGCCTTACAAGTGTGCCACATGTAAGGGGAAGATGCTCTCAAGAATCTTGCAAGCCTGACAGTTGTTGGGGTTTTTGGCCTGCAGAATCACACAGATCTAGATCTAGGATGGTAATCCACTGGCACCAAACACACAAGAGAACACAGATTTAACGTGGAAAACCCTTACAGGGAAAAGCCACGGCACAAAGCGACAGATCACCACTATGAAGATAGAAATTACAAAGAGAAAAGACTTACCCGATTCGAACAACCTCGAATCTCACCCTTGCTACAACCTTTGATAACCCTAAACCCATTTAGGAACCCTTGGAACTACTTTAGAAAGCCTTCCCATACATTCCCATACCCTAAGAAAACCCTAGGAACACCTATTTATAGTTTAGGCAACTTCCCTTTCGTATCCCAATTGCGAAAAGACACAAATCCGCAGTTTCGTGTAAAATCGCGGAACAAACTGCATAACCTATGACTAGTCTAGCCGAGTCTTCGACTAGTCGTAGGACCCCTTCGACCAGTTGAGACATCCCTTCGACTAGTCGAGCAGCTCGGACACCAAAATCCCATGTCGCTGGACTTTGAGTCGTGCAGGCTACGACCAATCGAACTATTCCTACGACCAGTCGTAGCCGACCCTCGACCAGTCGTAGCTACAATAAAAAATAGATTAAAGACTTTTTCCTAACAATCTCCACCAAGTCTTCAATCTTCAACCGTGTAGCTCCTTGACCTCTTCTCTTATCTCTGCTTCACATCATAGCTTCTCGTGCACACTCCGTCCTTCTTTTCCGCCATCGCCAAGCCCAAAGAAGTTATACATAACTTAAACTTCTTTGCGGGAACGACCTAAGTGAGCATGTCTGCCGGATAAAAATTCACATGCTCAACCACCTTTGCTCCTGTCTTCTCAAAAAAGAAAAACTTAGTCTTCTTACCATCTCACCGCTACCCAATATTGTTTATCGGGGTACTTGCTCACAACACTGATAGCCTGTGAAATAACCGGCTTAAACTAGACCATGACATACACTGCCCAACGCATTCGAATAAGGCTCATGAGATATCCTGCTTTTCCTCATCTGTTTTGGGACATATCCTGAGGAAAACTTGAGGAGAGATGCATAGGGAACGCTCTCTGGCTTTACCTAGCCCATCACATCCTTGATCAATACCTACACATAAGGTATTCCTCCTTTAATTACCAAAGCCTACTCCTTTTTCAGTCTCAACGTCGAGATCCATCTTTGCAGCCCCCTGATCCTTCATCCTGAATGTCCCACTTAACCGAGTCTTCAGTACATTGATTTCAGACATATCATAATTGGTGATCTACATGTCATCAATTCCTGACTCACCATGAAGGAATCAAATCACTGCCTAAGCGACAGGTCGAACCACGACCTCCTGCAAAGTCTTTTCTCAGCCCCCTTTAACTTCGAACCGCTCTGGTTGCTTCATGTAGATCTGCTCTTCACTTTCCCTTACAGAAGTGCAGACTCCACATCCATCTTTCTAGCTTAAGATCACGTTGGCCAACTAGCGTCAAACACGGATCTAATAGACACCTACTATACTGTCGGCGTGAATATCTCTGAGAAGCCGATCCCTTCTCTCTAAGCATAACCCTTCACTACCAACATCGCCCTGTATCTATGTTGTATCCTCCTGAAGATCCACCTGCATCCAACCGCTCTCTGGCCCACTAGAAGCTCCACCCGCTCCCATATGTCGATCTGGTACAACGAATCCATCACATCGCCCATAGTTACCTTTCACTTCTCAGCATCAGGCTCACCTAGAGCAGTCTAAATAGAAGATGAATCCCCTGCGATATTGGAGTCACCCATGTACCTCACCGATATCCTGCGATAATGCCATGTGGTTCTTCTCACAGGTGGTTGCTCCACCTGCTTTGTATCCCTGTCCGCACGTCTCAGCCTTCCTGCCCTACCCGCTCATATGGCCATGGCCAACATGTCACACACGTGCAGAGGTGGAATCCTCTACATCCACTGCAGCTCCACCTTTTGAAGTGCTCCCGATCAACTTGTACAAGTTACCGAGTCATTGCGCTTTCATGATTACCCATGCCCCTTTAGATACTTTAAGGGCACCATCAGTACCTGTGTACTTGCATCCTTTTGCCTCAAGCACACAAAGAGAAATCAGATTTTGCTTCAAATAAGGAACGTGCCTGACATCAGTCAGGGTAAGCTCCACTCCAAACATCCTGATGCGCATCGAACCAACAGCCACAACATTATAGGCAAAGCCATTGCCCATAAACACTTGTCCACCATCACACTCCCTATAGCTGGCGAACCAACTCTGATGGGGAGTCATGTGAAAAGATGCCCCTGTGTCTAGCATCCACTCCTCCTTACGATCATCGTATGACCGTCTGAGCGAAGACATAGACAATACATCACCATCACATCCATCTAACGTGGCAGTGTTAGCCTCCCTGTATGAAGCCTCAGAATCTTCCCTCTTCGATTTAGGATTTTCACAATCCCTCTTCACATGTCCTTCCTTCCCATAGTTCCAGCACTTTACCTTCCTTTTGCCCTTGCCCTTGGATTTGGATCTAGAACCTAAAGAACCTGTACCTTGTTCAGAATTCCTACCCATTGTAAATAGTGCATCAGAAGACGTCCCCATGTCGCTGTTTAGTTGTCTCATAGCCTTCCCTTGAAGAGCCGAGATAACGGTATCGACACTCAGGGTTTTGTTCGTGTTGCACATAGTGTCCTTGAATGCCTCAAAAGATGCCAGGAGAGAATTTAGCAACATACATACCTGTTCTTCATCTTTCATCACTTCCTCCACATCCAACAATTTGTAAACCAATTTATTAAAGTTGCTGATGTGAGCCTCCAGATCTCCACCCTCTGCCATCTTGAAGTTATATCACTGTCGCTTCAAGTGCAGGCAATTTTCAGAGGATTTCTTCGCATAAACATCCTCTAGCTTCGCCCATAACTTAGCCGCAGTTTTCTCCCTTATGACGTTGTAGAGAACCTCATCCGTGAGACATAAACGGATCGATGATAATGCCTTCTTATCCAGAGTATTCCAATCACCATCAGTCATAGTGGACTTCCGCTCCTCAAGAGCACCATCTTCGCCTTACTTGATTAAGGAACTCATCATCTTGATCTTCCATAACTCAAAATTATTTTTCCCTAAGTACTTCTCAATATCATACCCAACGCTTGCCATTATTACTAATCCCTCAGATTCAGATCTGTGCCCCAACCGATTGCTCTGATACCACTTGTTGGGGTTTTTGGCCTGCGGAATCACACAGATCTAGATCTAAGATGGTAATCCAATGGCACCAAGCACACAAGAGAACACACAGATTTAACGTGGAAAACCCTTGTAAGGAAAAACCACGACACAAAGCGACAGATCACCACTATGAAGATAGAAATTACAAAGAGAAATGACTTACCCGATTCGAACAACCTCGAATCTCACCCTCGCTACACCCTTTGATAACCCTAAACCCTTTTAGGAACCCTTGAAAATACTTTAGAAAGCCTTCCCATACATTCCCATACCCTGGGAAAACCCTAGGAACACCTATTTATAGTTTAGACAACTTCCCTTTCGCATCCCAGTTGCGAAAGGACACAAATCTGCAGTTTCGCGTAAAATCGCAGAACAAACTGCGTAACCTAAGACTAGTCTAGCCGAGTCTTCGACTAGTCGTAGGACCCCTTCAACCAGTCGAGACATCCCTTCGACCAGTCGAGCAGCTCGGACACCAAAATCCCATGTCGCTGGACTTTGAGTCGTGCATGCTACGACCAGTTGAACTATTCCTACGACCAGTCGTAGCTGACCCTCGACCAGTCATAGCTATAGTAAAAAATAGATTAAAGACTTTTTCCTAACAGCAGTTGTACCAGGATGGACATTACTTCAGGAGGAAAAGAGAAATTTGGGACTGTGGACCCCACCTTTTATCCAGCAGGTTTTGTGAAGCAATACAAACTTCGTTGGGGAACTTAGACTACTCGTACGGACAACGAATTTGAAGACGAAAATACCCCTCCTTTCACGGAAATGGATTGGGTACTCCCCCTGCCACTGGCCCATGGTGGATGGTCGGTGATCTGTGGGCCCCACCATGATGTATGATTTTCATCCATGCCGTTCATATATTTTTCCAGATCATTTTATGGTATGAGACCAAAAATGGAGTATATCCAAATCTCAAGTGTGTCACATTATAGGAAACAATGTTGAATGAGCGTTGACCATTAAAAACTTTTTGGGGGCCCACTGTGATGTTTGTGAGAAATCCTCCCCATCTAAGTTCATTCATAGGGTCACAAAGACCTGGATGAAGAGGAAAAACAAATTTCATAATGATCCAAAACTTCTGTAACCCCTAAAAGGGTTTCAATGGTAGACGTTTAATTCCCCGCAGCCTTTTACAGTGTGGTCCACTTAATAGTTAGATCTATCTTATTTTTCGTCTCAAGCCTTAATATGAGTTCTCCAAATAGATGGACGGTTTGGATATAACACATACCTCAAAAAAGGACCCACAAAAAGCGGTGGGGATTACAACAGAAAAAAAGTTAGGAAACTATGGCTATGGATTATAACCGTAGCCATAACCGCAGCCCATGCTTTTACGATATGTCCTTTGCTATGTATTGAAGGTTGCCCAAAAAAATCTTACAAATTTCGATATGGCTATAGCTACGGATTATAGCCGTAGTGGTAACTGTAGTCGTAAATGTCTACGAAAATTTTTTCTTGTTGCGGTTGATGCCAGATCGGCTACGGTACTTATTGCTACGGTTATAATCCGTAGCTATAGGTCTATGGTAATTACTCGATATTAGTTATCGATGCTATCGATCATGTCTCGATATTATCGATGACTTATGCTCAATACTATCGAGTATATCTCGATAATATTGACAATTCATCCATTTTTGAAGTTTTGTTGCTGGACAATTTGGCATTCATCTTCGATATTATCAAATTTTGGTGTATATTATCGATAACCTATGGCTACAGTTATAATCCGTAGCTACAGGTTTGCGGTCATTTTCTCCTCGCTTTTCCCCACAAGTACTCTTACTTTATCAACTTTCTTCTTCACACCTGATGCAAAATAAATAAATAATAAATAAATAAATAAAACAAAACAAAACAAAATAAAAAAAAAAGAAAGAAACAAACAAACAAAGCATTAGGACACCATAGAAAATGTAACCTTAAAAGGCAATGTTTTGCCCGTCTGAGCTTCATGGGCAACATCTTCCTACAACATGAGAAGGCTCAAATTATGAAAGGAACAAGTATCAACAGGATTCTTGTCCTATTCCAAAATAGGATGGTGCAGTGATGAGAATGCAATCAGACCAACATTTGAATTACAATATAATATATTTTATAATATAACTCATGTAATCTGAAGTCTGGCTCAGTTTCTAACTTCCATCTACCTGGCTTCAATAAATGCCCAATGTGATGAATGTTGCTCTGGTTGCTTTGGTAGTTTACATGGTTGGAGTTGGTTATAAAGAGTGCTCCATGTAGAAACCTCTGTCATGTACTTCCTAAAAGCCAACCTAAATTCTTAGGAGAAGACTAAGATAATAATGGTGATGATGATGCATTTGTAAATTCATACACATATACAAACATACATACTTATAAATATATATAGATATGCATATACACATATATATACAAATACAGGCATGTGGTTTTAATTGTATATGGCGATCACACAATGCTATTCTTAAGATTCCGAAAAAGTCCATCTTTTTCATACCCAACAATCATGGCCACCTAAGACCTATCACTTGCCATGAAAGAGAAAAAGCCCTCAATTTATTTTTAAAATTGCAACAAACCCAAGACATCATTTCAGTAGCAATAGTATAGGATACGATGTAAAGTAAAAACCCACTACACCTCATGAATCAATGTAATTTCAAAATGAAATTACGCATGCATATAGGACTGATTTAGATAGTGGACTCAATCCAATTCCAAACAACACATTCCTTGCAATTCCATTGCAAAATTCTTTTAAAAAATGGATGAACATGTTTGATAACAAACAAACATCACTGTTGGGCCTAATATGGTTTCAACGGTGGAAATCATTATGCCCACTATTTCTCGTGGTATGATCCACTTGATCTTTTGATATGCTTCAATTTGGGGCTCAACCCTTTAAATTAGATGAAAAAATGGATGGATGATGTGGATATACTATATACATTCAATGTGGGCCCAACTGAGTTTACTCAGTATGATGGGAGCGTACTGACTAACTCAGTACGCAATCCGATTACGCTTGCTACTCAGCGAGGCAAACTAGAAATTGAGCGGGGCAAACTGGAAATTGAGCGGGGCAAACATGAAATTGAGCTGGGCGAATTGGAAAATGAGCTGGGCAAACTAGAAATTCAGTGGGACAAACATGAAATTCAGCGGGGCAAACTAGAAATTGAGCGTGACAAACTAGAAATTGAGTAGGGCAAACTTTCAGCGGGGCAAACATGAAATTGAGCGGTTATATATATATATATATATATATATATATATATATATATATAAAACTGAAAATTTAGCAAGGGTAACATGTATTTCAATAAATTTGAAATGTAATTGAACTAGCCTAACACATAATTGAAATGAAATTGAACTAGCCAAACATCAAATTTTAAGGTTATTACTCGGAGAATTCAACCAATCATGAACCGAGAATGTCGGTGACAACTCGAGCATATTGTCTGGGAATTGAGAATGGTAACCTGGAAATTGAGTGGGGCAAACTAGAAATTGAGCGGGGCAAACATGAAATTCAGCGAGGCAAACTAGAAAATCAGCGGGGCAAAATGAAATTGACCGGAGCAAACATGAAATTGAGTGGGGCAAACTAGAAAATGAGCTGGGCAAACTAGGAAATCAGCGAGGCAAACATGAAATTGAGAGGGGGAAACATGAAATTCAGTGAGGCAAACTGAAAAATCAATGGGGCAAACCTAACAGATAATTTAATGACTTGAGCCAAAAAAACTAAACGTATCCAATGTTCAAATGGACCACACCACATGAAAATTTGGAATTGAACTTCTCATGTTTGTAAGAAGAAATCGGGCATCAATTTAGCATGGATTGTCTAATTGTCTATACGTATGTTGAACTTGATGCTAGTTGAAAGTCTATCCATGGTTGAGTCTCACATGATATTTGTAAATTTGGGTCCACTTCCTTACTCAAAATTAGTGTGTACTTGTATCGCTGATACATCCTATTGAAGATATTGTTTGTTGATGTGTTGACAAATAAATATCAAACAAGGAACTTTATAGTTGCACAATTGGAACATCTGAAATTCAAAGGAATGACAAAAACAACCGATTTAATAATTATCGTACTTTTTTCCATATTACTTCAACATGTTGTCATCCACTTGTTTGAGTGGGGCAAACCGGAAATTGAACATGTTGTCATCCACTTGTTCCAGCTGAATTACCTAAAAAATGATCTTTGGACAATTTGT
The DNA here is from genome assembly GCA_030180095.1 of Magnolia changhungtana. NCBI lineage: Eukaryota > Viridiplantae > Streptophyta > Magnoliopsida > Magnoliales > Magnoliaceae > Magnolia > Magnolia changhungtana. The sequence continues at coordinate 1,505,836 of JASAUF010000470.1, read as the reverse complement.
TCTTTAAGAAAATATTTATGACACCATATATGATAAATTCCACTAATTACTAGTCCTTACAATTGTAGCTGCATTGAATCACGGAGACATGGATGATTTTCTTGCATTAAGAATGATTCTCTGTGGAATTCCTCTTGATGAACCGTATTTGAAAGCTCGCTTGTCAGTGCTAATAAGAGAAGAATTGAAAAGTCTCAAGGGAGGAAGGCTTCATGCCAGTGAGTGCTACTATTTTATGGGACTAAGATCCGATCGGAATGCTAAAAGCTATTGAAGTTTGTGTTAATCTGTTTGTAATTTTTTTGCTATATTACTCTGTTTATGTGATTCCTCTGATTGTTTTAGACTAATGTGATATGTTTGCATTTGTTACCTAGTTAACATTTCCATACTTTATTTCTCACTAAAATACCGAGAGAATGGGCAAATCTCGGGAAATATATTTGTAAGACCTGTACCCTAGTCCGTACCGTTCTGTAGGCTTCTGCGATCCTATCGGTCGAATTCCGGCAATCCTCAACCCATTTTCAATGTTGCGCGCGAGCCTAAGCCGAGTCCTGCATACCAAAGTCGGCTCGAACTGAAACTTGTATCCTAGCAACCGCGCCGTCGCCGTAGTTCCAACGCCGCAACTCGCGCACCGAACCGATACCTAGGTGGGAAGATGTCAGTCTGCGTTCATTCCGAAGAAACACCGCACATTGTGAATTACGAGGGAATCTCTACGAGATGTCCCATCAATCAAGTCAAGTACACCATCTTACTTCCATGCCACCTCACCCAACAACAAGTACACATGACCACTCCTTCCTTTACCATAAGTCCACTCTCTCTCCCCACTCACCATCCCTCCTTTACCCATTTTTCAACTCAACCCATCTCCATTTATTACAACCACTCCACCCATCCCTTCCATCCATATCTCCCATCACTTCTCTCTCTCCCTCAATTTTCTCAAATCTCTACAAGCAACAAAAATTCCATACTTCTAAGCTCTTCCCCAAAGTTAAGTGTGGCCCACTTTCCCCTACACTCTCATCTCCCATCTCAACTGTTGATCCATCATCTACCACCGTTAAAAGTCAAGCAAAGGAGCTAAGGAGGCTTAAGGAGCAAGGAGGAGTACAAGAGGTGGGTGATCTACCGTTAATTTCAAATTTTGGGGCCACTTGTTGTGGGACCCACACAATGTATGCACTGTTTAAGGGAGGGCCCATTAGTGGCGGGGTCCCTCCCCTTTCACGTGTCTCTCTCTCTCTCTCTCTCTCTCTCTCTCTCTCTCCCTCTCTTTCTTTATATGATATTTGATGATGAAGGGGTGAGTGTGGTCCACCTTGAATCACATATTCATGTGGGACCCACCATGATGCTTGGGATTAACCACGTCGTCCAACGTCTAAGGACGCTGGACGTGAGAAGGCAGCTAACATGGAGTGTGTGCGCTGACATGGGGGTGTACTAACGAGCTAACTAAATGGTGGGCCACTCATGCAGGCCCCACCTTGATGTAATAAACCAATCCACGCCGTCCATTCCATTTCTCAGCCCATTTGAGGCGTTAACTCAGAAGATGGAGCCAATATGATTGCCAGGTGTGCCATAACACAACAAATATTGAACTCTTACCGTTAAAAAGCGACTATGGCCCACTTTGAGCCAAAATATACTAGATATTAGGCTCGTTTGGTCGGTTCTGAGTAGTGAAATGCGATGGCTGAGTTAGATTTGCCTAATGCGAGCCCCACCTACCAAAAACCACAGAAATGGTGGTTTTCAAAAAAAAAGGAAGAAGAAGAAGCTGGCGCGTTCTTCTTTCTTGTCGACGCAGCCTTGACGGCCACTCTTTTGTCGGGCGGACGGACTGGGTCCCACGGCCCCAGCCATGGGCCCCACCATGATGCGTTTCGACCATCAACACCGTGCATTTGATGGATCCCCTTTAAATTATGGGGTATCCCAAAAATCAGCCGTATACGGATCTCAGGTGGGCCATACCATCTAAAACCATATGAAGTCATACCTAAATCATATAAAATCACTTGGTGGGGCCTACCTGAAGTTTGGACGTGGCTGAAACTTGGTCTGAACCCTCAGCCAGGTGGGACACACATATTGGGTGGACTGGATTTGTGAACCACATTTCGGTGGGCCCCACCCACCCGGGTCCAAGTGACCTTATAAACGGTTTGGACAGCAAATAAACATTACAGTGGGCCCTGCCCAAGGTCCACGTGACCTTGTGAATAGGTTAGATTGCAAATAAACATTACTGTGGGCACCCTCCCCTGACCGTGGGCCCCTGGACAGATTAGATGTCAAATAAACATTGTAGTGGGCCCCTGGCCCACTTGATCTCATAAACAGGTTGGGTGCCAAATAAACATTCTAGTGGGCCCCTGGTCTCGTGACCTTTTGAATAGATTGGATGAAAATAAACACTTCAGTGGGCCCTACCCTAGGCGACCTTATTAGAAGGTTGGATTGAAAATAAACATTTTGGTGGGCCCCCTATTCATGTGGCCTTATCAATAGATTGGATAGTTAAAAAAACATTAGGGTGGGCTTCACATGAGGCCCACTTGGATGCATATGGGCTCATGTACTTAGGCCCATCTTGATGTATTTTTAGGCCCATTATTAAGGCCCACTTGGATATATATGGGCTCATGTATTTAGGCCCATCTTGGCATGTATATAGGCCCAATGTTGAGGCCCACTTTGGTATATATATGGGCCCATGTATGTAGGCCATCTAGATGTATGTATAGACCCGTTGTTGGGGCCTACCTTGATATATATATAGGCCCACGTTATGAGGCCCATTTGAGGTATTTGTGGCCCATTGTTGAGGCCTACTTTGATATATATAAGGCCTATGTGATTAGGCCCATTTGATACACATAAAGCTTATGTGATTGGGCTCATTTTAATGCATTCTAAGGCCCATGGGTGATGGCCCATTGCAATGTACCTAAGGTCCATTGGTGAGGCTCATTGAGGTGGCCCACTTGATGAATATAAGGCCCATGAGATACGGCCCATTTTATGCATTTAAGGCCCAATGGGATGTACCTAAGGCACATTGCAATGTGTGATTCCACCATGATTTATTTAATGGTATTTAAGGCGAGCCGAGCCTTGGGGACAATATTGGTTTGACGTCCACATTGTACGAGTAATATTGGTTAGATGTCCACATTATAAGTCTCCCTAAGGCCACTGATAGGCCCGTACTTGTTTCATGTAGGTTATTTAGGCCCATCTTCATTGAGAGGATAGCTCATTACTTTACAACATGTTTAACACAGTTCCATAATTCATTATCATACGCATCATATATATGACTGATATGAGAAGTGACCGATCATAGCATATGCCTTCGGGCGAACTATTTATGGGCTCCCTGATAGGAGGAGTTGCTCTACATGAGCGCATGGTTCACGCAGGACTGTTGCATGACTGGTAGTGTGACTCATGCACTTACATTGTGTGATTGTAGTTACTGTACGCCCTAGCAACACCAGGGCCATATCTTCCACAGACACATCGTGGGTGGCCAGATTGGATACCAAAAATGTTTGGTTCTAGCATACGGGCGCCATAGATGTCCCTGGGTGAAAATTCCTAAACCCAATGGTACTAGAGGATGACTCCAACGTCGAGACCGAGTGGATACACGAGTGCGCGAGGGCCGTATACCAGTAGGCTGCATCTCCTACTGTGTCGTGGTCGGTTGGAAAGGGGTATGACCTTACCCGCCTGAGTGAGGGGGCAATTTCTAGGTTGAGTTTGACCATCTTGAGGAATCGGTCCGCTATCGACGAGCCGGGCCCGATATTGGCAGGCGGATAGTGAGGTCTCTTTCGCTCTCCCAGTGGTACGTTCGGATAGGGACGGCAAGCTGGCGTAGAGTGTACTAGACCCCGGTGATTATCCAGACTGAGAACCATACTGATTTGATGCTCTAGTGAGGAGTTGCATTGATATGTGGAGGTGGATTGGCATACTTGACTTGCATTATGCATCGCATGGCCTTGACATGGCTGATAATATTCATATCTTGCACCACATAGCCTTGGTACGGCTGACTGCATTCATGTACTCATCAACATGTTTCCGCATTAATCTGACCATGCATTCTGAGCACGCTCATATTGCGCACACACTTACACCACCCTCTAAGCTTTCTATAAGCTTATGTACGATTGATGCGTGCAGGTGACGCTAGGACGCAGCCGTAGTCTCGCCGCAGTTGGAGCGTGCAGCTGAGCTTTTGAGTTTCTGCTATTATCTTGTATTTCCCTTCATACACACTGTACACAAAGTTTTTGATCATAGTGGATTTTGTGATGGTGTTCTTGTGGTTATTGTTTGTGGGTTATACTTGTGGTTATGCTCATTACGAATCAAATTGATTATTAAAAAAAATAAAATCCTCCTTGTAGCATCCCAGGATCGGAACCTAGTATATGGGTGCCGGGTGCCGAGAATGGGGTACTACGGAGGCTGTCGGCGCCAGATTCAGCGATCAGTAATTTTGTGAGCCCGGTCTCCAAGAACGGGGCATGACAATATTAGTATACAAGGCTCCTGGACTACACTTTAGAGATATCCATGTTGTCACTGTGACTTACATCGGCGATTTGATAAATGTTGTTGGAAATTCTAAATATACTATTTTCTCTCCAACCAAAGGGCTGCGATCATTGACAGATGAGATGGCGAATAGTGATTTTGATGGGGACACGTATTGGAATTATTTAACTAGTACATGAAATTTCTAAGTTAAATTCATCTACAAGTAGGGAAAAAGATTTTGCATCATTTGAAAGGTATACTTGATCATGATATTTTTATGCGTGCTAAAGAATATAGACTCTTTTTTTTTTTTTGGTTCACAAATAGTGATTAGGTTGGCCAATTTATGTAGATGTGATAACAAACAAACATTATTGTTGGGTCCACTATGGTTTCAACAATGGAAATCATTATGTTCACTGTTTCCTGTGGTATGATCTTTTGATATGCTTCAATTTAGGGCTAAACTGCTAAAAGTAGATGGAAGAACGGATGGACGGCGTGGATATACTACATACATGATGTTTTATTTGTAATACATCTGAGTTTACTTAGTATAATGGAAGCATACTGACTAACTTAGTATGCAATCCAATTACGCTTGCTACACCCCACAATGATGTTTTATTTATAATACATAATATTCATCGGATTATGTATATACCAAAATCCCATATGTGGGAGTGAACCTAGACATTGAGGGAGGGAACCTAGATATTGAACAGCGCAAGCATGAAATTCAGCGGAGGAAACAGAAAATTCAACAGGAAAAACTAAAAAATAAGCGGGGCAAACATGAAATTCAGCCGGGGAAACATGAAATTCGGCGGGGCAAACTATGAATTTAGCGGGGCCTATAAAATCAGCAGGGGAAACATGAAATTGAGCGGGTCAAACTAGAAATTCTGCGGGGGAAACATTAAATTGAGTGGGGCAAACTTGAATTTCAGTGGGGGAAACTTGAATTTGAGCGGGACAAACTTGAATTTGAGCAGGGGAAACTAGAAATTCAGCGGGGGAAACTTGCATTTAAGCGGGGCAAACTACAAAATCAGTGGGGCAAACTACAAAATCAGCGAGGCGAACATGAAAATGAGCGGGGGAAACATGAAATTGAGCGGGGCAAACTAGAAAATCAGCAGTGCAAACTTAACAAATAATTTCATGGATTGAGCCCAAAAAACTAAACGTATACAATGTTCAAATGGACCATACCACATGAAAATTTTGAATTGAACTTCTCATGTTGATCATTTCTTAGGGGCCACAGAAGTTTTGGATCAAGCTTATAATTGTGTTTTCTATTAATCCATGTCTATATGATCTTATGAATAGGTTTGATAACAAACAAACATCACTGTTGGGCCCACTATAGTTTCAACGGTGGAAATCATTATGCCCACTGTTTCCCGTGGTATGATCCATTTGATCTTTTGATATGCTTCAGTTTGGGGCTAAACCACTAAAATTAGATGGAAGAACGGATGGACGCCGTGGATATACTGCATACATTCAATGTGGGCCCATCTGAGTTTACTTAGTACAATGAGAGTGTACTGAGTAACTTAGTACGTAATCCAATTATGCTTGCTACGCCCCACAATGATGTTTTATTTGTAATACATCATGATCATTGGTTTATGTATACACCAAAACCCCATATGTGGGAGGGAACCTAGACATTGAACGGGGCAAACATAAAATTGAATGGGGCAAACATGAAATTCAGCGGGGGAAATAGAAAATTCAGCAGGGGAAACTATGAATTCAGCGGGGCAAACTAAAAAATCAGCGGGGCAACCTTAAAAATCAGCAAGGCAAACATGAAATTGAGTGGGCAAACTAGAAAATCAGCTGGGCAAACATGAAATTGAGCGGGGGAAATATGAAATCAGTGGGACAAACATGAAATCAACGGGGCAAACCTGAAATTGAGCGAGGGAAACATGAAATCAACAGGGCAAACTCGAAAATCAGCGGGGCAAACTAGAAAATCATTATGCCCACTGTTTCCAGTGGTATGATCCACTTGATATTTTGATATGCTTCAATTTGGGGTCAACCCCTTAAATTAGATGGAAAACCGATGGACGGCGTACATATACTGCAGGAAACGGATTGGCTACTCCCCCTGCCACCAGCTAATGGCCGGTGTTTGGTGCTTTGTGGCCCCCATCATGATGTATGTGTTTCATACATGCCGTCCATCTATTTTTATAGATCATTTTACGATATTATATAAAAAAATGAGGTATATCCTGATCTCAATTGGACCACATTACAGGAAACAGTGTTTAATGAACATCGACCATTAAAAACTTTTTGGGGGCCATAAAAGTATTGGATCAAGATGATCTTTGTTTTTAGCCTTTATCTGGGTCTTTATGACCTAATAAACAGATTGGATTTCAGATAAACAGTACAGTGGGCCTTAGGAGGATTTAAATGATGGATATCCAATCACTAATGTTTTCTTGTAGTGTGGTACATCTAAGATTTATATTCCTCTTATTTTTAGGATAAAGCCCTAAAATGATCTTTACAAATGGATGAACATAATGGATGAAACACATACATCATGGTGGGGCCCACAGAGCACCGACCACCAGCCACAGGGCTGGTGTCAGGGGAAGTAGCTAATTTGTTTCCTATACTACATACATCAATGTGGGCCCAACTGAGTTTAAAATATACCTCTGGTGCGTGATTTCTTCACTGGACCGATTATTTTCAGAAGAAGACAAAATGCTGATAAGAGGGGCCCGCAAAATGAGTTTTTTTAGTCTTTCTCGTGGAAACAGAGTGAGGAAAGGGGGTGAAAGCAACGACAGTGAAAGCAGCCGTGGAAAGGGAGATGAAAAGCAAGCAGTGGAAAGGGAGAGGAGAAGTGGACAACAGTGAAAAGGAGGGGTATTGGTTTGGAAACTAGAAATTCAGCGGGGCAAACATGAAATTCAGCGGGGCAAACTAGAAATTCAATGGGGCAAACATGAAATTGAGCGGGGCAAACTAGAAATCGAGCGGGGCAAACATGAAATTCAGTGGGGTAAACTAGAAATTGAGCGGGGCAAACTAGAAATTGAGTGGAAAAAACTAGAAATTGAGCAGGGCGAACATGAAATTGAGTGGGGCAAACTAGAAATTGAGTGGGGCAAACATGAAATTGAGCGGGGCAAATTAGAAATTCAGCAGGGCAAACTAGAAATTGAGCAGGAAAAACTAGAAATTGAGCAGGGCAAGCATGAAATTGAGTGAGGCAAACTAGAAATTGAGCAGGGCAAACATGAAATTGAGCAGGGCAAACATTTTGATTGAGTAGGGAAAACTACAAATTGAGTGGGGCAAACTAGAAATTGAGCGGGACAAACATGAAATTGAGTGAGGCAAACTAGAAATTGATGGGGTAAAGTTGGGAGACGAATCTGGCATCTATGTTTATTAGCATGTATTTGGGGAATATGGATGGAAAGAAATTATAATAGTTTCACAAATAGCAGGGTTTGTCCGATGGGAGCTTTTAATCAGGCGAAAAAAATGTTATAGAATAGGCTCATGAAACTAATATGTTGGGTATCAATTAGTTTGTCTTGTTTTTATTTTTTAGTTTTTGGCCTTTTCTTTTAATAAAATTCGTTATATTATTGCTTTAAAAGAAAAAAAGCACGCTCTTTTACAATAGTATAAGATGATGAGGATTTTGTGATATGGCCCATCAAACATTAAATCGAGTGATCATTGCATGGATATTGAATGGGCAAACTGTAAATTGAGTGAGCATAGGATAATATTGAGCTAGGCAAACATTAAATTCAGCGATCGTAGCATTATATTTATCGAGGCAAACATTAAATTGACCTTATGTACCATGAAATTAAGCTGGGCAAACATTAAATTGAGCGATCCTAGCATGAAATTTATTGCGGCAAACATTAAATTGACCTTATCTACCATGAAATTAAGCTGGGCAAACATTAAATTGAGAGATCCTAGCATGAAATTGAGCAGGGTGAACATGGAATTCAGCGAGCCTAGCATGAAATTGAGCAGGGTAAACATGGAATTTAGCGAGCCTAACATGAGATCAAGTGAGTCCTAACATGGAATTGAGTGAGCTTCAAATTGAATTGAGCGAGTTTAACGTGGATTCAATTAATCAACGCATAAAATTAACAAGCCTAACGCATGAAATTGACTAAGCCTAACACATGGAATTGACCATACTTTGCATGCAATGCCATTGTACGAATCTAGCATTTTTTTTTCAAGATCTGTACCTTCGACTGCTGCTGTACCGGTCAAATGCAGGTTGAAGAGAGGTGCTTTCGAGTGAGGGAATATTTTTGAACCTTTTCAAGGAGATGCAACCAGTTCGTGGGATTTCACGTAACCCTAGCCAAAATGAAAAATGACAACTATAGAATGATGATATCTAAATGCTTCATAGAGATTTCAGTCAGGAAAATGAGAAGAAAACTCTTCGTACTTCAGTTCTTCGTTCCAAGAGAGTGTAGGGCTGGAAGCGGCTTTTTTTTTTTTTTTTTTTTTGCATTAAGGGGAGTGAAGGCAACGCTCAAAGCATTGCAGTGAAAAGAGTGTGGAAAAAGGAGGGGTATTTTCAACCTGAAATTCGGTCTCCGCACGTGGAGGTCTAAGTTGCAAAAGAAAGTTTGTATTCTTTCATAAAAACAGTTGGATAAAAGGTGGGGTCCACAGTCCTAAATTTCTTGGAGGGAAACTGAGACACTGATGGACCACGAATGATACACATGCAGTTAAATATTAATAAGAAATTGCTTAAATGGCATATAAATAATTCAAATTAAACTGTCCAAGTTATGGTCCGAATCTAGTGGTGCTGTGGACCAAAAATTGTGCTTGTTTGATTATCAGTCCATCGGATTAGTGCATATTTCTTAGACCATTAACAAAAATATCTCATAGCCTTTTTTCAACAACCATGTGTCCATGAATCAGAGTACCAACAGATTCTACAACTTATGCTAATTTGAGTTCATGCATGTCATGTATACAATTTCCAAGTGCCTGTATATCAAATGTTATAATCTGCCAGAGTATCGAAGAACTCCCCCATCTTGAATTTATATTAGGTAGACATGAATCCAACCGTTAAGAAGAAACATATACCAACTGTTTGAAATATCTGTTAACTACTTTGATATGCAGTAAGCTATACATTGGTACTCAGGGCAGTTTAGTCATTTTCTTAGCATCCATGTCTCAACAATAATAGTGTCGAATTGTCAAGATTCAAGAGGGTAATAAATAAACTAGTAGCATCATGTAGTTGCATAAGACCATAACAGTTGGTGTTTTAGGAGTAAACTAGTAGCACCTTGTAGCTGCATAAGATTGCATCTAGCTAGTTTGAAATTCATCGAAATAAAGCCTTGTATTGAGTCTACAAATCACTTAAAGCAAAGATAGATGCCAAACTTCAGATGGAAGGTTCAACATAGTGTCATGAACTAAGGGTACTTTGGAAATTTCCAGTTCCAAGGCAGACATGATAGGTTAGTGCCAAAGCAAACTAAGGCCACTATTGTAAATTTCCAATTCCCAGGGCTGATACAATAGGTTAAGAGCCAAAATAAGGATGAAATACATTCAGGAACTTACCGTACTAAGTCATTTATCAACAAACAAAAAGGTTCCCATCATTTACTTGAAATTTTTTTACAAGGAAGTTTCTCGTACCGTGATAAATAAGCTAGTTTCTTACGTGCATACAGTAATGAGAAAATACCTACATGGAACCATGGTAGCAGAGGCCTGACCAGCGATAGGAACATGGAATCTGGACTGCGATAGGAACCATGGTAGCAGGATCATTTCCATTGTTTAGATGATTTTTATCAAATCTAAATGCAAACTAATGATCCACCCAAAAATTGCCATGTCTAAGCCATCAATTGTGAGCAATGATCAAACACTATTTTCTGGAAGTAGCAGACATTAAAAAATGGAACTTGAAATTAAAGATACAAGCAGACTTGTGAACTTACATCCAGCAGTTTTTGTGACCGCCGGTAAAAGTCATCGTAAAAGCGCCACTTGAAATTCAACATGGACCCCAAATTGCATTCAGTTATTCACTTGCAAGGGGCCAAATTTCCACATCAAGCATCAGTTGCATACATATAATACAGAAGGACAAAAGCAGTTTTATAAAAGATCCGCCATAACTGAAAAAATGACAAAATGACAAAGAAAGCAAGAAAAGAATTCAAATTTAGATACAAATGGAAAAACAGAATACCTTTGACAAAAACATTATTGTAATGAAATCCCAATTTCCTAGTATTCATGATGAGAAAGTAGCCCTCAAATTACATATAGATTCTTTTCAAATCTAACTTGAAAGTAATGCAATTGCAATTTGGAGCATGGTTCCTTGATATGAATGCTGAGGAAGGTAACTACAATTAGGTTGTTTCTGCTTCATTAGCCTTCATTGTAATTCAATGTGATAGTGTATCCAAACACAACCTGATCCTTTGCAACTGTCCTTCTTTCAGCATTGTTTTGTCTTGTCTTGTGTCTGAATGGACAACTGAATACTTTTCTTGCTCTATTTTCAGTCATTTTCGGCTCCATTGCTGCTGAGCATTGCAGTAAAGTCGATGTGGGTGTCGTCGTTTGCAGCCCGCCAAGCCTTCAATCAAGTGTTGCAGCAGATTGCAGATCACGAACCATATGGGGCACATCCACTTCAACAACCACAACTTTGAGTTATAGAAACTTTCCACTAATGTATAAAAGATGAGAAATAGTAACAGATCAAACCTCGAGAATGAAACATGGCGAGCACATCTAAGGTCTTGTAGCAATCATTTGAAGCTTCAAATTCAAACTTGCAGTTGGCTGATGCAGTTTGGCCAGCTTGGTTATTGCAAGATCCAAATGTGATCGAATTAGCTATATCCGGGTAGTAATTGTTAGTTGATAGTCAACAGCAATTAGATCATTTGGAACATTATTCATGTGAAAACTTAGTTGTAATTTCTATATTCCACCAAAACTTGACTTAAGCCCGACCCAAACCCAAACCATGTGATAAATGGGTTAGGTTTGAGTCATTTGCTTTTATTGATCACACCAGCAAGAGTACTGCAATGAAATCCCAACAACAGCCCAGCAGGAGTACTGTAATGAAATCCATAACAAATATAAATCAACAGTTAAACATTCAATGCAATGGCAATAAACAAGTGAGCTTATCTATTAAGAATATCTTCATCTTTCATAAAGAAAAAGAAAAGAAATAGTTCAACGGTCCGTACTCAAATGTAGATGTGTGGCTCATGGTGGGTGTGCTGCCCTGATTTTATACTTGGGAAAAGGTACTATACGCTCGACCTTACCTAGGCTTCCGTACGGTCGAGCGCCGTCATAATGCAAGCCGTCAGATGGAGGTGGTTTGCATCCCACGGCTGTTGCTATAACGCCTAATGAAGGAGAGAAACCGGCGATGCCGGTTCCATCGTGGCCGGATATGTACACGGCCATGTAAATAGGGCTTTTTTACCCTTCGAATCCCTAGCCGTGCCGCCTTATCTCTCTTTCTCTCTCCCTGGATTTGGTCCAGCAGCCCTCTCTCTCCCTCAATCCCGACCACCAGCTACGTTCGCCTCCACCTCTCTCTCCCTCCTCTCCCTCAATCGGTACCACCAGCTGCGACCACCTCCACCTCTCTCTCCCTCATTCCCTACCACCACGGTGTGCAGCATCGGAATGAACGTTACAGGTAAGGCCCCTACCACCGCGCTGTGCAGCCTCGAATTGAGCCTTACAGGTAAGGCCTCTGTTTTTTGGTATTTCCCTGTGTTTTTTTTTTTTTTCAGATTGAGATGCTGGGGATCAGGTTCTGGGTCTGGCCATGGATCAGAATCTAGCCTTGCCCATGACAAAACCATTCGTCTTGTGCCATATGAGTGCCTTGATTGGGTAGTTCATTTAAAGTAGTCATGGACCTCTGTCTGTAGACTTTTTCAATGGTGGAGAAGATGTCTGCTTATTGCTAGAAAGCCCTGGAATAGGCCTTTGATTGCTTCTAATTTAGAGCCCAGATTGCAGTATTCTGCCTGTTTTGAGTTGAATCCTTTTGAGAATGTTTTCGGATCCATCAATGAAACCTCACAGTAAATGCACCAACCAATGTGCAAGACATGGAGATTCATGCAACACAATTTCGTCTGTTTTATCTACAAATAACAAAAGAACATATAATTATAATGGAGTTATTTGATACTCCAGCTACATATGATGCTTGATATGAAGGCACTTAAAAATGGTACACATGGCGCATATCAATCCAAATTAAACCGACTAGAATGTGGAAACCATTGTCCTTAACCTCTGATTTGTGGACACTTGTTTTTTCAAATAAGACTTCGACTAGAAATAGCTGTCATTCACCCCCATCTGTTCACCTACACCATATTGTAGACCATTCTCCTTGCTGTAGCTGAACTGGCTGCAGCTCCTATCAGAAGAGCTACAGCTATTCTCCCCTCCAAGCATGTAAGCTCCATCTTTCATTTGATATGAATGGTGTCGATGATGGTGGTGGTGGTAGTGATGTATGGGAAACCTATCATGGGTTTGTAAGATGCAGCTGGTAGCATTGAAAAGGTCTGGTGGGGCAGGCATCCCTGCAAGGCTTGTGCACAAAATACTAGTCTGTATACACTCAGATTTCAAGGAGTGGAGAGCTTCTCATTGTGCAGGTTGGCCAGTTTGCAAATTGCCTGATTGAGGCTAGAAATGAATTGCAGCATAAGTACGTGCCTATCATCTCGTTCAATGTGCTGACTTGCTCATGGGTTGCATTTTTTTTCTCTTTTCTTTTTTACCAATTTCAAGTACTTTTTGTTTTTGTGCAGATCTGAGATCATTCAACGCAAGTTTACAATGACAAAGGCACTGCTATTCAAGGCTGACAGGTCATCGTTCGACCGCCTTTGTCAACAGGTTTGGGACATGTCTATTTTGCCTGACAACATGAGGCAATTGCTACTTCTAATACACACATTTCTTGATAGCCTCTGATATTGGTGTTTTGATATCTGCAGACCATGTACATGGATGGTATCCTCCAGTTTGCAGTTTGTGTCAACGAAACTGTGCTTCAGCGATCTAGACCATTGATACTATGGGCCGCCACTTTTGAAGGGCATATCTCAAAAACCATTCGGATGAGAAGACCCTCCAGTTTGCAGTTTGCAGTTTGCAGTTGGATGATGAGTTTGTATAATGAACATATGGGAATATGATTAAATGAAATGATCGATGTTTGGCTTATCTCAAAATGAAAGTCCTTTAACAAGGCTATTGCTTTAGATAATTTTTATTTTATTTACATAACCAAAAAAAAAAAAAAAGGCTGATTGGAAATTCACACAAATGATGATTGCTTAGGTGATGTTCTTATCATGTATTACAACAAATTGGCCAAAACTGGGAGGGAAATACATCATATACAAATGCTTTCTTTACATTACAGCACACTTGTCTTTAGTTTTGGATTCCGAATTTGATGAAGAGCTATTGCTGCTCCTTGGCCCTTGCAAGAAACAAACATCTCTTGTAAAAACAACACATTGGTGGTTACATTGCAGTGAAGTTACGTTTAATATGGGTGAGAGAAAGGATTCTTGCAGAATAATTCTACAACAGGCCTGAGATGGTTCTACATAAGTAAGCGAAAAGAATAACACACAGCTTGTAGCCCAAAGCAAAGCGTGCATGTTACAACTCATGGTCATGCTAACATAACAAAGAATTTCTTGCATAGCAACAGTAAGCATAGCAAATTAAGATAGCAATGTTGATTCCAGGCATCTTTCTGTGCAGATGAAACAACCAAAAGTAACGGTACATCTTCTAACATGGAAGCTTTAAAAAAAAAAAATTAATGAAAGGAAAAACAAAAGAGAGAGAGAGAGAGAGAGAGAGAGAGAGAGAGAGAGAGAGAGAGAGAGAGAGAGAGAGAGAGAGAGGCTGGCATCTCTACAAACCGCTCAATGAATAAGCATATCCAACCACCACTTGCAACCTTGCCTTAAGAAAACCTTCTGGAAAACTGCTTACTATTGTAGTGGCCCACTATGTTCAACTTGTCCCGTTTTGGGATTTGATTCCCGATCACATGGATCTCATTTTGGCCAAAGTAAAATACTATTTTTCTAAAAATATGAATAGTTTAGAAATTTAAATTGGTGGCCCCCAACATATCATATACGTGGGGCCCACCACGGATGCCCAAAGGTGCCCTGAAAGTATGAAATCAAAAATACAATATATGCAACAGAACAGCGAGAGTGGAAAAAGCTACGGATAAAAGCCGTAGCTTATTTGTAGCAATTGGTATCATATCCATAATTCTTAAGGATGGCTACGAACTAATCATACGGTTTAAATCCGTAGCTATATTTTCCGTAACTGAAAAGACATTATATTTGTATTTAATCGTACCAATAGGCTGAAGTTAGTAAGAGCTACGGTTTCCAGATATAAGGCTACGGTTAATAGCTGTAGCTAAAGCCTATATATTCTTTTTAAAGGAATAGAAATTACAATAACGGTATTTCTTACCATTGTAGTACACGCCCTGATAGAAATTATAATAATGTCTCTCATATACTAACAATAAGTTTACAATGGTCTGAATACATGAAAAATAAATAAATAAATCCTCTATGCTCCACTCCTTTTTTAAGCATGCATGATGCATGGTGCAGACCACAGAGCATGTCGTGATGCATGACCAAGCAACAGAACTGGGATCTTCGGCTTGTTGAGAGAGGCAAAGTGTTTTGTAAGTTTGGGGTTTCTTTGTTTGAATTACTTTGAGAGAGTCCACCCCCTATTTGCTCCAGATAACCTGATGGAAGTGAACAAAATAAAATCTCATTATTTCAGTACCAAATAAATCTAGGCATCAAACTAAAATGCACAAATCACATTTTGCAGTATGAAACTTTAAATTGCAACAGTCAAGCATACCTGCAAAATCCATGAAACAGTTTAAAAGTGCCAAGTCTAACAGATTCTTAGAAAATTCGGTGACTCTCTTGTAGGCAAAGCAAAGTAAAAAACTTAAATTAAAAATCCAACCAACCCATTTGGAAAGATCTCAGTTACCTCTGAAGTGTAGTTTTCATCCCATCAAAAAGAACACAGAACCAGAAAGAAAAAGAAAAAGAAATCCCAAACATGGGAAGGGCTCCTTGCCTTGAGTGGGTTGCTATGCTGTTTCTCATGATTTATCAACTAAACAGTACTGCTTTTAATTACAGCGGGTGGCTTTCGAAATGTTCTAGTAATTGGTGCTGATGCGCTTTCCCGATATGTAGATTGGAAAGATAGAGGTACTTGTATCCTCTTTGGTGATGCTGCTGGTGCAGTATTAGTACAGGTACCTGGCTCTTTAACACTAAAGATGCATTTGTATGCACATGCAGTATTAGCACAGGTACCTGGCTCTTTAACATTTCTTCCATCAGATATTATTTACTTTGATTTTGTTTTTCATATCCTTATCTCGTCCATGAAACTAGCTTCCAAAAATGATAATAATAATATTAATAAAACTAAACTAAACTAAACTAAACAAGGTCTGATTCTTGAGTCAGGCCTGCTGCTACCATAAACTTCCTGAAATGACAGCTTTGTAGCTGTTTCAGTTAGGATTAGGATCCCAAATCTGCCAATCTTCACCATCTGAGGGAATTTAAACTCTGTGTAGTTTGGATTCATACATTTGATTTCTTACCTTGATTATCTCTACAAGTTAGTGAACTCCACTCTCTCCAGGGAAGAGAGGCTAGCAAATTTTGCAAGGCTGAAAAAAGAAAAACAAAAAAGATGAGTCTTTATTTCTGACATTATCCATACCAAGTGCATTGAAGCATTTTCCCAGTGTGCAGAATGGATATGGAATGCAATTAAGAAAAGAGAAGAAAACATAGACATGTACGTAAAAGAACGGATCTGGAATCAAATCACATTTCTTTTATCAGTGACGAGAATGCCATCATAATAACAAATAGTCAACTACAGTAACACAACTAAACTGCAGCACATATTTACACATACCTTAACATGTGTCTCATCAATTTTACGTTTCTGGCGACGCGTCATTTTCAAGCTTGTTGCCTAAAAAGACCATGTGTAAGAAATTTCTTCGAAGCTGTAAAAATAAAGATACTTACCCATGAGATGTAAAGCAAAGGTGCATGAAACTGATAATGAGACAACTAAAAAAGAAATGGAGATAGATACGGCAAAACTTAAATAAGAGGTGTTTTCTCATAAATCACAGGTCAGCAAAGAGAAGTGGCGAGGCATGGAAGTGCTCCTCAAATGCCACCCAGATAGACAATATAAAATCGCCAGTGAGAAGACTCCCCATTATTATTATTCATTTTTTGAAAGTTTAGAGGATTCTCTATACCAGGTTCATGGCATGAAAAGTAGCTAAAAAACAACCATCTTAATTTGGCAAAAACATTCCACAGGACCAACACCAGGTTCATATAGCAAAACAAATTTCATTTGTTTCCCCACTCTTTTAATTCTACTTTTCTAACTGAACCCAATGACAGAATAAAAAAAATGCAAGAAAACAAGGAACCAGTGGAATAAATTTCCTATTGATACTGGATACACTACAAGCAAATTTTTTTGTCATAATTTTAAGTACAAATACTTTTTTCCAGTAACTAGAAAAACAAGGCCATCAAAAAGAAATCTGAAGAAAACAATAAAAAAACAAAAATTAAAGAAAAGTTGGTGATAATCAGCATCCTAAGAACCTGCTAAGCAGGTTGTTGTCATGGGTTCGAGCACGCATTATGGTGAAATTCCACTGTGTGGTGTGAATGTGTGGGCGTGTGGGGGTGTGAGCGCGTGTGTAAAAAAAAAATACAAACGACCATTTTCTCCGATTTAATAAAGTGAACTCATGAATTTGCTGCTGTAAAAAAGAAATCTCAACTTGTAAATGTAGTGCTCTACAAAAGTAGGCTGCATCTGGCAGTGCCAACTAATTCAATTGCATTAATTACTCAGTGAAGTGGAAACAACCAAACTAATTCAATTGGGTGAGCGTTTGCAATTCCACTTAGTTTCATAAAGGAAGTTCCAAATGCATCCTTATGAAATCAGTGTGCTTAATTGAATTGATAGAAAACTGAACTAAGCCAATTACTTAGAAAAAGGTCATTTATTGATTGGATGAGTGTTTATCAGTTGTGTATCTAAACGCAGTCTCAGTAGAATCGGTGTTCTAAAATATATTGATAGTGAACTAAACTCAGAAATTTAGTTACAATTCTGTTGTTTATTGATTGTGTTTGCAATTCAAATCACTTGCATATCCGAAGTTCCAAACACAACCTTAGAGAATCAGTGCACTGAATTGAATCAACACTGAACTAAACTCAGCAAATTTCATAGTGTGAGCAAAAGGTTAAACAGAGATATCGACAGCCAAACAATAAATACAATTACTGATCAATTCCTTAACATAAATATCACACATAAAACCTATTTGATTACTTGTAATAAGCATAACAGTTAGATTGCAGATCTGTTTTACATACATTGGTTTTCTAACTGAATACATGGATAAGGCTACAAACAGCTAGTAAAGTGATCATTCCTTCCCAAAAGTTATTTATGAGGCCTGGCTAGCTGATGAACTCACAAGCGATGAGGAACATCTATGCTCAATTTGAAGAATCCCTTTTGAAGAAAAAATTGCCCATCCTTGACAAACAAGAGACATATTGACTCATTTTCAATTTGGAGCTTGCCCTTTTGCCTAAGGGTCAACTGCTTGACTTGGCCTGCACGGCCCATGGGTGTATTATTTGGTATGTCAATCTTATAAGCCTGATGAAAAGATTCAGCCAATAGTCTACACTCAGTAGAGAAAATCAGACAGGTAATGATTCTCCTATCCGCATTTTTTTTGTACAATCACCCACAAGCGATAGATGAAAGCAGACGTGTGGTCTTCATAATTTTAAGTATGAATACTTTTTTTTTCTTCTTTCAGTAACTAGAAAAACAAGGCCATCAAAAAGAAATCTGAAAAGAAAAAAATAAAAAAACAAAAAAAAAACAAAAAATAAAGAAAAGTTAGTCATAATCAGCATCCTTAGAACCCGCTAAGCAGGTTGTTGCCATCACTCTGACATAAAACCATGATTTTATCTTTATCTTTTTTTATTTGTCTTTATAATTGTGCTGACATCAACAGCATGATAATAAACACTATCCCTCTCAGCTAATATGGAATCATCGACAAGAAAGAACTAAATCAGAGAAATCTAATAATCAGAGAAATCTTAACAGAGACTACAAATACTGTAAATCACAACCATTTAAACAATCAACAAGAGATTATCAAGAACATAATGCCAAACACTTGTCGTG
This sequence comes from Magnolia changhungtana, assembly GCA_030180095.1. NCBI lineage: Eukaryota > Viridiplantae > Streptophyta > Magnoliopsida > Magnoliales > Magnoliaceae > Magnolia > Magnolia changhungtana. The sequence goes on along the minus strand of JASAUF010000470.1, from coordinate 1,486,795 downwards.
AAAAGAAAAGAAAAATCTAATGGAATATAAGAAAAATGATGAATGCATAAAAATCATTGGTAACGTGCTTGGTGAGAATAAACCAATAGCAAATTCCAAGTCTAATAGCTATGGACCGTCCCAAATCACTACCCAAATCCAGAACCTCCAGAGCCAGAGTTTGGTCCATGCCCAGACCCTGAACTTGGATCCAGAGCATCTCAATCTGAAAAAAAAAATAAAAATAGGGAAAATACTAAAAAACAGAGGCCTTACCTGTAAGGCTTAATCTGAGGCTGCACAGCATGGTGTAGGGAATGAAGGAGAGAGAGGTGGAGGTGGTCGCGGCTTGTGGTACCGATTGAGGGAGAGGAGAGAGAGAGACGTGGAGGCGAACGTGGCCGGTGGTAGGGATTGAGAGAGAGAGACGGCTGCACGCGGACGTGGCTGGTGGTAGGGATTGAGAGAGAGAGAGAGGGCTGCACGGAGTGTCGCTACTGGTAGGGATTGAGGGGGAGAGAGATGGATGAAGGGGTAAAAAAAAATCCCAAATCCCTATTTACGTGGCCGTGTACATGTTCGGCCTAACATAACCAGAACGACCGGTCTCTCTCCTTTAGATCCCGTCTCGAGCATCACTGTTGATTTCAAATTTCCAGCATCCGACGGCCTGCATCATGACAGCGCTTGACCGTACGGAAGCCTACGGTAAGGTCGAGCGTATAGTACCTTTTCCATATATATATATATTAATTTTATTTTTGTTTTTTGTTTTTGATTTTATGGTGTATATGGCATGTCGGATTTGCTTCAGATTTATCAGAACCGATATAAGTTTCCATCTGGACAGGGGATAGCCCAAAAACTGAGATATTAGCTCCATGACCTCCATTTCAGATTTTCTTAATTACGACTACATAATTGTGACTAAGCAGGGAACTCTGTCACCTTTGGAAGCAGTTAACCATCTCTTGCCAAGTGGGCATGGAGGATGAATGGCTGTACATGCACAAAGGTACCAGAGTGGAAGTAGTAAGAAAGGACTTGATGACCTATGGCTTAACTGAGGATATGGTCCTTGATGGAGTGGAAATGTGGAATCCCATAACAAGACTCATGTAGCCAGCCCCAATTATTTGAGACAAGGCTTAGATGATGAAGATGATGGTTGTCTTGATGAATATTTTTCGAAGACATCTCCTTATGCATAATGCATGTCAAAGCCATTTACTTGCATATCCATGAAAACATGCATTGACAACCAAAGATAAGAAAAACACTTGCATCCCTATCACATTGTAGATGTTAATATTTGAATCAACTACTGAATAATGTGTCTATATCGACATGATTGTGATACTAAAGTAGAGAAAATAAATGGTAACCACAAAAAGGTGTATGACATGAAGTAAGTAGATACTTACGGGCTTACCAAGTTCGTTAGAAGACTTATCTGATCACTTATATAACCTTTCAAGACTCGACTTGTAACATCCTTGTTGACATCAACATCTCTTCCATAAATAAAGGATATGACAGAAAATGAATGTCCAACAGTCTTAAAAATGAACTTGACACTATAACAAAATCTGAACTGATAGTGTGAGTGTAACCATTTGCATCTATCAAAGAGAAAATAGACAACAGAAAAAATTGCAAGAACTGAATCCATAGAATAGGATCACCTGTTAAAAAAAATGATAAAGATGATGTCATATTTTTCTCACCTTCGCAATTTTGGAAGTGCTTACAGCTTCAAGATCGTTCTCAGCTTCCAACTATGAAGAACTTGTTTTAAACCACTGAACTCGACTAGATCCTTCAGTTCCCCCAGTGACAGTAGCAGCTACAGTGACCTTATTCCCTCCCCTCAGGTCTCCAATTATCTTAAGATGAGTTACTTTTGGAGAGGCTGAAATTCGGATACAGATAAATTTGAAACAACAAATAACTATAATGTGAATAGGTAGAGAAAAATATGATATGTTGCTTTGCAAGGAGTTGTTTGGGTGCATGGAACTCTCATCTTAAAAGCATGGAACTTGAGAGTTCCAGCATTTGGATGCTCCAAGGAAATCTTCTGTTATGTCCTTTGCGACTAAAGAAACTTGGAAAACCAGTAGTTTTAGGAAACCCAATCTCAGATGAACACTCAAGCAAAATAACGTGGCCTTACCAAGGGCATGAATTAGTGACTTTCCAAGGTAATGGATTAAAAAAGGGATCTCATTCTCTTAGTGATATGACAAGCACACAGGAACACTCAAGCAAAACAAGTATCATGAAAGTGCCTGATACATGTTACCTGAAGTGTGTGTCATCCTAGATTATAAGATTACTGCTAGGAGTAAGAGTAAGATGATAAGCTGAAAGAAGAATAGATTTTCCCAAGGTAATTGCCCAAGAACAAGACTTAAATCTATCAGCGATAGGACAAATATTTTTACATCATTAAAAACTAAATTTCATTTCAATTATGTTTCAATGACAAATTATCCAAAGCCTACACAAACAATTCTGTATATGTTGGATCAACTCAAAAGTACCTTGCTTCACAATCTCAGTAGTAACAGATACAGATTCCCCTTCCTGCCCTGAAAAAATAACAGAAAAGTTGAGCAATTATAAATGCGTAATGTCCTTACACAGTAACACTATAGAAAAATACTCAGCTTGGCAATGGAAGAAGAGGAATTGTCACCCTCAAAGTTGATAGGTATATATACAAATACCAAGCTACTTCAATCATATCCCCAAAATGATCTTGATCCAAAACACAGCTGCTTCAATCTCCACATATCCTCAAAATTATCTTGATCCAAAACATAGGTGGGTCACCCCACGGGAAATAGTTGAGATGGGACATCCACCATTAAAACCTTCTATATTGTATCTGGGGCCCACCTCATTTTTTTTTATATACCATCCAGTCCATTCATAAGATGGAATCCACCATAGGAAACCCAAATGATCAGTCCATTCCAAAACTAAAACATGCAACCAACACCAAATACCAACCAAACCCACCTTTCCTATATAATCTTTACACCCACACACAATCATCCAAATTGTGTGTGGGGTCTCTTGTGCTGTGCACATATATACCATCCAATCCAGTCATCTGACATGCCATCCTAAGTGTTGGATTGGACTGAATTTTAAGATCTATTAGGTGCACCACCCTGTGTTTGGACAAGGACCAAAAATTAAGCTAGTTTAGAACTCAGGTGGGCTCGATTATTTGAACCAGGTGGAACAAAAATTGCACACGTTTGTTTCAGTAATTTCATCAAACACATGACACGCTTGTAGCTCAGATTCTATACAAGCATGCTTCGTGTAAGAAATAAGTGGCATGTAAAATCCCAAATCCAGTCAAGTAAACAAATAAATCCATTAAAGATTAAAAGAGAGAGGGAAAAAACACCTGACCAGTCTCTTCAGTTCAGGCAGCTGCAAAATTGGAATGTGAATAAGGTTTTAGCAGATTTAGAGAAATCAACTAAATTTGTAGGGTTTTGGGAGATTTGGAGAAATTGACTGAAATTGCTAGCGTTTTGAGAGAGAGAGAGAGAGAGGGGGGGGGGGGGGGGGGGGGAAGGGATCGGGGATGAGGGAAGGAGGAGAGAGGATGCAGAGTGACTAGGGCTTTTTGGTTATATAACCGATTTCTGCCGGTGCTGTCCTGGGCGCCGGTAAAAATACATTTAAAATGCGTCTGCAAAACTCTGTTTTGTTGTAGTGTAATAGGAAGCAATATCAATGATACACGCATAGATGGGATGGAGTTAGAAGACAATGAAAAAAAGAATGGTAAAACATCATAATCACTCTTCAATTATGAGATCCTACAGAAGTAGGCAATGCTGATTTCTAAAATTTTCTCAAAAAATTTTGGAAAAGGAAAACTTTTTCCTGCCTTTATTCACAACAAGAGGAAAGTAAAATTTCATGAAAATCATTTTCATTTCCAAACTATTCAACACTCCCAAATCATGATTAAACAACAACTGAAAAACACAACAATTTTTTGCATACAACGCATGAAACTTTATTGACAACAAAGCCGTTGGAAGGGTCATCGAAAAAGGGGGCATCGGCTTTAAAGCCGTTGGTGTTTCTAACGACCAAAGCTCTAGGCATTTCCAATGGCCATATCCTACGGTTTTAAACTGACGGCAAGCAATGCCGATACTCCCTTTCCCGACGGCCCTTCCCATGGCTAGAAAGGCATTCACCGATGGTTTTTAGCAGTCGGCGTTTCTCATTAATGAATAAAAACAATTAATGGAAGTGGATTGCCTAATCAATGCACACATCCAAAACTAGCTGGAATACAAACCCATTTCAGAAACATGCTCTCCAAATCCCCAAACCAACCAATCTATTTGAAAAGGTAAGTCAAAACAAAAGAAAATGAAGAAATCAGAATTGAAATCAAAATCAGATCTACCAAACATAAAATCTGTATTTCCATAAAAAATCGTTTGTATATATGATACCCAATCCCAAGTTGCCACTTGGCCATGACGGATTATGACAACTCCATCTAAAAGCAATCTTAGAAAGAACGTTGATACAACAATAAAATCTATGCTACCAAAAAATATATATCCCAAATCTCACAAATCATATGAAGTAAATCTTTCAAACTATAAGCTAATTCTTCCTTTCTTAGTGAAGATAATGATTACATTCAAACTAACGTATAAACCAAAGTTTGATCAAGAAATAAACTTTGGGCAATTTGGATTAAACTGCCTGAAATAATTAATGTAGTTGAATCTTAAGCTTCGAAACCAACCAGCAAACCTCTTGAGTTTTCAATGAATTGCTTAAAATAAGATATGGATTTAGTCTCCAAAAAAATCAAGGACAAGAGCTGAGAGGAAAGATTAAATCAATTCAATAAACTTCAAAAAATCAACTACAAGAAATAAAACAAAAACTGTCATTAATTTAGATCTTAATCTAAAGCCGTTTATAGAAGCAATCGAGAGATTTGTAGAAACAAAATTGACGTAAAATCCATGCCTACTACAAAAACTAGTCATTGAGAACAAATACTCTTGAGATCGAATCCAGGTTCGAATTCATGCCTTTCAGACTGTAGTTAGAAACAGACGAGCACACAAAATAGTAAATTTATGTTGTACCACCTTTTCTTGAAGGGCCATCCAAAAAAAAAAAAAGATTCATTTACAAGCACCCACCTCAATTCCAGCAAAGCCTGTACAGTAGCTATTCTGAATCATTTGCTTGCAGCATTTGTAGCCGCATTGACTATCCTTCCACCACAAACCCCAAACAGTTGTGTGGTTATTGATACAAACATCTTCTTTATACTTGCTCCTTGGAAGGGATCTCCTGCAAATACCATACTAAATTAGCTCCTCCACAAAAAAAAAAAAAAGGTTCCTCATAAGAGGTTGACCTATACCATCGATTTGCAAATAATTGAAAGCAATTTTCTTTTTTATGCTGATATTAATTAAAAACTTATAGCACAAAGTGTTTGGGGGGTATAATCAGTATTAACTGAAGGAATGGCCTGTGATAGGGTGGCATGGAGGAACAAGATTCATATAGTTGACCCCAATTAATTAGGTTAAGGCTCAGATGATGATGATGATGATGATAGCACAAAGTTTGAGAAGTGTCCAAAGAACTTGGGAAGTAAGTGTACTTGTGATTTGGGGTATTCTGCATATGGTTCAATGTGTAATACAGTAACACTTTGATGATTTGGTACAATATGCCCAATTTGTAATCGTTTTTTCTTCTTCACCAAATATCAGAAAAGATCTTTTTTATAGTAAACTTATTTTCTAATATTCTAATTAATCAACAGGCAGTTCAATATGGGGTACCGACTCAACCCTCCTCCGTCACTCCATCGATCTTTGAACTATCTCCCCATTTACAAAGAGTTCAGCTACAGTTCAAAACAAGGTTCAAAAAACACAGCATAGGAAATTCCATCAATCTATGTAGGCATTGGTTATTAGAAATCTCACAGAAAAAATTGTGGATCTATGATCCACTGATCCAGTGCGTAAATGGTCTCATTTTCAATTCAAATCTGACAACTGGCAAAAGTACCAATGATGCCTACATACATGAATCCAGGGATTGAAATGGGCCTACTGGATGAGCTAGAGCTGTGAGTCACGTGCCTAAAACCACTATTTAAATATATGGGACCGTTTAGCACCACAGCCATACATTTGGCCATTGAGTTACAAATCCACTCATCAGGCAAGTCACTGCATATGAGAACAACAGGCAGTTCAATATGGCCATTGAGTTATGTCCCATTTGTATATATCATCACCAGTATTATATCTTCTGTTGTGGGCAGAAGGATTATTTTACAGCTAAAGTGAAATTCATTTTCTATTTTAAAGCAATGAACACAATAAAGAACTTCATTATGTGAAGTGTAGAACATGAGGGAGAACTTCGATGTGCGTCCATTAGCATTCAATATGGGGTACCAACTCAACCCTCCTCTGTCACTCCGGCGATCTTTGAACTATCTTTTATTCTTTTTGTTGTTGCATACCACCCAATCCTTAAAGACAAATCTGCAAACAAAGTAATGAACCTTGCTTAAGAGGCAGTTACTTAGACACCAAAAAGCACATAATGCCTGAAAAGGAAAAATTACACTTCGTTTTATGAAAAAAACTGTAATGAAGCATCAAACACATGCCAGTGTAAGATGATGGTTACTGCAATAAGGAAAGTGAGAGGTTACCATAAAAAAAAAACTAGTCACATGAGCTGCCCAAAAGAATATAACTGTCATTAAGAAAATAATAATAACATGAAGAAAGGCATAAGGGATAAAAACGAATTCATGTGTCAGACAATAACAACAAAATATAGATAAAACATTTCAAGTGATTGATTGGTAATGGTAGATCTAATACATATCAAAGGTCATTATTTCCTTTAGAAATATAATTTACCATATCCTACATTGACCTGCTTCAGTGAATTGAATAACATAGAATAGAAAGATGAAAAAGAAAGGGCACAATTGACAGCTTAACACATTATGTATGGTGATGGCAGATCTAATGCACATCAAAGGTCATTGACTTTAGAAAGCTTGTATGATCTGAATTTTTCTTTACTGATAGTTCATGTTTTTCACAACTGCAACTACTGGACAAGGATCCAAGCATAATCCTCTAATGAAGTAAATTCTTTTATGTTTGGGGCCTTCTATTAGTTACCAGACTATCGTCAACTATGAAGTAAATTCAGATTCAAGGGCAGGGAGCAAAAGTGATTTTCAGTCTTTCAGGTTTATGCATAGTTCTGAAACTCGACAATGCAACTCAACACGACAGTTCAGCTGAGTTGGGTTAGCTTGGAGACTCAATCAAGTCTTCATATGGCTTACTCAGTATAATTAAACACAAAAGAAAATATACAATCAATTTCATTATTCAAAAATATGAAGAGGAAGCCTTAGGTCCTGAATTATGTACAAGGCTCATCATTCAGTGATCCACGCCATTGATCTGGTGGGCACCAGAGTGAAACCAAGGAACCTTCCACATTGGAAGATCATAATGCTTTCAGAACTTTGATGGATTGTTGCACTTGTTCTATTCACGCTGAAAGAAAAGAGTTTACATGATCCATAGCAGAGTCGAGAAGGCAGAATCAAGGAGATAATGGAGATAATTCATATGAACATACTCTGTGCACTGGCATACATGTACCTCTGTCTAAGTCATCAAACAATGTGTCCATATTTGGAAGATTCTAACCAAAACCTTTGGAATTTTGGCCCCATTCACACTTGGGGCGTGTTTGGTAAGAGGTGAAACAAAGGAAAAGAAGTAGTTTACTCTCGACATGGGATTTAGATATGATCAAATAGTGCATCCAAATGTAGCCTAAGGAATATAATTAAAAGGTCCTATACTTTCATAATGAAACTACTCCCAATAATGAGTATACAATTGCTAAGAAACTTTCTATTTAGAACAAATTGAATGCAGATAGGAAGTAGAACTTAACTTCAGGTAAGTTTTGAAATACTAGCGAATAGATGGATCGAAGGAGAACGAGTCATTAGAAGAACTCAAACCAATGCCATCACCCAATGCCCACTTGACATACTGAGTCTTCCCACCAAATGGTTGCAAGTTGTTGACTATGCTAAAAGTCAACCTGATGCCATATCCCCGCACTTCTGCAATGACCCAATCCAGTGCTTGCCATTTTTATTTTTTTGAGCTATCAAAATGCAAAACAGAGGGGCAAAAAAGAAGAATAAAAATCAAGTCATACAAATGTTGTGATTCATTGCCTCTTAACACGAAAACACATAGTAGGTGACTGAAGATCCTCAATCTGGTTGACTGTGATGTTATTTGCCTACTATAAAACACCACACTGATAAGATGATCTCACCTTCCAATTAACAAACTCCCTACCTCAAATGTGGACCACTGGTGATTTTGTATTTGAAAAAGAAGTCTTGGTGTATAGGATCTACAAATCTAGAAGATTTCTGAGGTTTGGTCCATTAACAGAATAAAATGGTCTAGATTGCCAAAACTGAGCTCCACTTGTACAAGCTGCCAATCTAATTGTTGTCTGCATATCCATCTTGACAACTCAGTTAAGGGTGCGGGTCCAAAACTGAAGTAGATACATGACTTAGGTGGGTCCCACTTACAAGATAGCGGGATAATGCCCTCACTATTGAATCCTCCTAGGGCCCACCATGATGATGAATCCACTCTGTCCATCTGGTGGTGGCCACAGAGATGCCATGAAAAAACCACACTGTCCATCTATTTTGACAGGCCACAATAGAGTAGGATACCAAAATGGAGCAGATCCAATTTCAGGTGGACCCCACCACGTCAGCTATGGGCCATGAAAACCTACTATTGAAACCTTTTGATCATGATGTTATATGCCATCCAAACCATTCAGAGGGTCATCCCTGCTGGATGAACTGAAATTGTATTGATGAAGTTAAAAATAATGTCATATACGATTACACAACATCCACCACAGTACATAGGATTAGGAACTTTGAAACTTGTGACTGTATTGATGAAATAAGAATGTCATATACCATTACATAGCATTTTGATCACCAAATGACCATAAACAAATCAAACAAAAAACCGATGAAGCAAATATCAGTGGCAGCGACGTTTGATGAAGACAAATCAACGTCCACAATCTATACATGTGATTGAGGATCGCTTAACTGTATCATAGCTGCATGCTTTATTGCACCTGGGGCATGCCTTCATGCACAAACTTGAAAAACTTGGACCCGACGATGATGATTGACGGGTAGAATCCATCCTTGTCGGTGCCACATCTGATAACACCTTCCGTGCCTCTGAAATGAGCTTGAAGGCCCCATCTGCCGCTATGGACTTGCTCTTGTCGGGATGGACCATAAGAGATTTTCCCTTATACTGCTTCTTCACAGTCTCCAACTGGGTTGAAGAATCTAAACCGAAAACTGCATGCCAATCTATCTGGCCATTGATTTTCTTCGTGGATGCAGCCACATGAACTTCATACGCGGCTAGGATTTTGTCGATTCCGTCGAGGTCTGGAAAGAGAGCTTTAGCAACGTTGACACACTTGATCACACCATTCAAGTCATTGGACTTGAACTTCTTCTCCGCAGTCTCCTTAGCCAAATAGCAGAACATCTCTTCTTGGTGCTGCCATTGTTACTCTCCATTTCCAATTGAGAAAACAAGCAAATTGATGGAAAGAAAGAGAACTAATGGAAAGAAAGTGACGGAAAGAAAGACAACGTATTTAGAAAGTATGACGAGGGAAGCAGTGTACGGAGCGGAAGAGAGAGTGAAGGGAATATAAGGAAAGACGTGGTTGCTGATGGGCGGGGAGGACGCGGATTTCCTGCGAAAGCCTTTGGCAGGAAGTTCCTGCGCTGGGAACCCAGGTGGGACCCACTGTCATGTTTGTGAGAAATCCTCCACGTCCATCCGTTCTGTGAGTTACTTTTAGGAGGTGAGGCCAAAAATGAACCGTATCCAATGCTCAAGTGGGGTGAAAACTTGGTAATTGAACGTCTACAGTTGAAATATTTGTGGGGCCACATAAGCTTTGAATCTTGCTAATATTTATGTTTTCAGTTCATCCCAGTAGGAATGACGTTATTAACGGTATGGATTGCATGTAAGCATCATTTTAGAACCCAGGTAGGTTTCAATGGTAGGAATTTCCCTAACCACCTTTTCCTTTATTACGGCCCACTTAAGTCTTGGATCCTTCTCTATTTTTGGTATACTCTGAACAAAAAAAAAATGGATAGACGGAATGGATTCATGAAAAACATCACGGTGGACCCGACCTAAGTTTTCAGCGCAGGAACTTTGGCTTTCGCAGGAAATCCGCGTCCGGGCGGGGAACTACGCGGATTGCATCCTACCCCCGCCCGGGGCCCACCGTGTTGTAAGTGTTTTATCCACGCCGTTAAACGCTTTTTTCCGATGATTTTAAAATGTGAGCCAAAAAATGAAGCAAGTCCAGTGCTTAAGTGGACCACACTAAAGGAAGGTACACTGATAATGACACCCACCGTTGCAACCTTTCTAAGTTTTTTTTACCATACAACGTATTCATAAGGTCATTTATACGTGGATGAAGTGAAAACACAAATATCAGCTTGATCCGAAACTTCTGCAGCTCCCATTAAATTTTTAATGGTGGACGTTCAATCTCCACTTTGTGGTCCACTTAACCATTGGACCTGCCTCATTTTTTAGTTTATATATTAAAATTATTGGAAAAAAGTGGTTAACGGCATGGATAAAACACTTACAACACGGTGGGCCCCACAGAGCCCTGCCCGGACGGATGACTGTCCGGGCGGGGGTAGGACGCAATCCGCGTCCAGAGTAGAGACAGATTGCGTATGAGTAAGCTATTGAGTACAAAGCTATGGCCCACTGTTTTCTGTGATGTGGTCCACTTGAGCTTTGGATATGCTTTAATTTTAGGCTCATCCCCTGAAATGAGCTGATAAAACGGATGGACGGCGTGGATAAGGCAACATACGTCACTGTAGGCCCCCGCAGTTTACTATGTGTACTAACGTACCGAGTTAGGAGGTAATCCACGTCTTACGAGTAGCGCCACGGAAGGGCCACTGGATATATCGGTTTTATCCACACCGTCTATCCATTTTAGGTATAAGACCAAAAATGCGGCAGATCCAAGGCACAAGTGAACTACACCACGCTGATGACCCCACCGTTGAAAAGGGCCCACTGTGATGATTAATTTCCATCCAACCTGTTCATAAGATCAGGTGGACCTGTATGAACGGAAAACACAAATATCAGATAGATCCAAAGCTTCTGTGGTCCTCAATAAGTTTTCAACAGTAAATGTTTAATCATCTCTGTGTGGTCCACTTGAGCCTTCGATTGACTCAATTTTGAACTTAGACCCTTCAAATGATATGCCAAAATATACAAACCGTGTGGATAAAACCCATACATTACCGTTGCTCCACAGAGCCCCTGCACGTTTCGATTTAGGGACGGGGTACGTAATTTGCATCCTGTTCATGGACGAGGAATTTCCAACTGTACGACCACTATATGGCCCACAACCTTTTTAAGCCCATTCCTTTTTAGTTTCCATGAATACTCCCCAGGCATATGAACACCCTTCACATGACGAAAATGCCCTTGCTTAAAAAAATGTCCCTTTGAACGTTGCCAGCCCCATCTCCACCGAAAATCTTATTTTTTTTTTTTCTTTCATCTCCCCGATCCTTCATCTTAGCCGACTGAATCTGATTATCTGATTACTTCTCCTCCTTTGTGACTATTCACCTTCCAGTAAAACCCTCCATTTTCTTCATTTTTTATTTCCCCTTTGTTCGGTCGAGAATACAGACCCCAAGCACGTCATTTTTGACTTTTGGGAATCGAAGAAAGGACGAAAATGGTCCCCCCACATAAGAAGCATCGAACGGCTGGTATATTAAAATCCCTCGCTTTTTGTGGACCCCGCTATATTTTATACTATATATGCGCACGGTCATATGCTCATGGTCCACAAGATGTTAGTGCCGTACATCGAACCGGGTCCAGTTGATGTGGGCGAAGCTCGGATTGACACGTCCATGCTGAGTTGAGTTCGTGTCGAGTCAAGTTGGGCCAAGATCGGCTTGACTCGCCCATGCTGAGTCAAGTCAAGTTCGATTTGAGTCGAGTTGCAATACACCAAGGTCGAACTCGGCTTGAACTCAACTTTACTTGACTCGAGTTGGCCTTTCAAGCCGAGTCAATCCGAGTTGACTCCGGACGTCTCGAGCGAGCCGTTCAAGCTAGCTTGACTCGTGTACAGCCCTATTTTATTTTAAACACTGAATGGTATAGCATGTCCTGATAGATGGGCAAAAGTTAATGCTCAAATGGCCCACAATGAGGGTTTTTGAAACAAAGAATGAAATGAGATGTGACGCTAAATGAAGACCGACGAGCATCGACTGAGTTAATAGACTGAGGACCCACTGAGTTATTGATGAGGATCGTGAACTGACCTAAAATGACCGTGAATTGAGTTAAAATGACCGTGAACTGACTCAAAATGACCACAAAGTGAATGGAATTGACTTAGCGCTAAGTGAAATTCGACTCACAACTGCAAGAAACATATAACTAACTTCACGGTCAATTCCCTTCAGTTCACAGTCATTTTCTTCATTTCACGGTCATTCCCCTTCACTGCACGGTAAATTTACCGACAACTTCATGGAATAGGCTGATATATGAGTGAAATAGGCACAAAGCTTGTGAAAATTCACCTCATTCTCATTTTTATTACACATTCCATCGTTTAGGTTTATAGGAGCCATTTTTCACTCACTTATTGAGAGATATATAGGCAATCTTGTATTCGAGATACAAGGGAACCGCGTAAAGTTTTTCGAGATGGACTTCACCTTAATAACAGGGCTGAAGTTTGGTGACCTCTCCATACCTAATATCCCTCGTTTGAAGAAGTCAATAAGAGAAAAATACTTCAATTCAAATCATATCCTAAAGAAACATACACTGGAGGTGTTCAATAGGATAGTTGATAGCAAGAAGCACAAAGATGTCGTGAAGGTAGCTATAATATTATGTGTAGAGTGGTTTGTTAGGGGAACCGACACGAATATTATATGTGGTACAGAATTTATCGACCTTGTTGACTTGTTGGAAGACTTTAAACAGTACCCTTGAGGTAGTGTGGCCTTCCGGACGATGACTGAAGGGATCGAAAATGCCTTGATGGCGTCACATGGGCTTCATTACAATATCCGCGGTTGCATATTTCCCCTACAAGTAAGGATTCTATCCTTGTCTATTTTAATTTATAGTTTATATGAAACTATATGTATTTAACATCATCTTGTCATTTCATTGTAATAGATATGGGCCCTTGAGAGAGTACCGGCTCTCCGACAATGTATCATTTCATACGTTCCCTCCCAAATTCCAAGATTCACACAATATCGAGGATGGAAGGTTTGGAAGTATAAAAAGATTCATCAAATACTAGAGAGTGAAGATGTAAGTCTATTGCTAAGAAGCTAAGTGATCACTTATTGAACTATATATATATATATATATGTTTTTGTATATGAAAATGAAGATTGTTCTCTTACAGACTGAGATAGTTCTTAGCTTAGAGCCTACCATTGAGGAGCTGGAGACGGAGGCCGTTCGTTTGGTCCGTGATAGATTTGATGTAAGATGTCAGAAAAGTATTCTTTTATGTTGATATGTTATATTTACTTTGACATGTTATATAACTGATACATACATTGCTTCACTTTGTAGGGTATTAAAGATGAAGATGATGAAGATATGGAAGGGAGATCGGGACGGGAGAGGGAGAGAGAAGGGGGGGAAGAAGGGGGAGAGGAAGAGAGTGGCGATGAGGGAGTGAAATTGCAGCGGCGATCGTGGAGTCGAGGGAGGATGGGGAGGAGCTTGAGGCGGAGAGGGTTCAATTGGAGAGAGATAGGGAAGAGTTGAAGCGGCCGAATGGACGCTAAAAGAGAGAGAAGAATCGATAGAGAGGGAGAGAGAAGTAGTACGGATGGAGGTGGAACTAATGTTAAAAGTAATGGAAGCCTTGAGGTTACAGAAGGAAGAGTTAAATGAGAAGACAATTTTGAATATGGAGAGGGACATGTTAATGAGGGAGAAGGAAGAACTGATGATCAGAAATGAGGTATTGAAGAAGGAGAAAGAAGAGTTGGAGGAGGGTAAGATGGAGTTGAAAAAGCAGATGGAGGCGTTTCTTTTAGAGAAGATGCAGTTTTTGAAGGAGAAGAAGTTAGAGAAAGAGAAGGAAGAGTTTGAGATGTAGGATGAGGAATTGGAATGTAGGGATCAGGGAAACAAAGAGATGGATGTTCAATGCATGGGTGCCTTAGACGCTGATATATGTAAGAAATCACTGCCTTCCATTGCAACATATAAGAGGAGAACTAAGAGGGTGTTGAAGCCTTCTGTATACAAGCGTTCTCCATTCACTTCCATCTCTGCCATTCAAACAACTCCAAGTAAGGCCGCCGACAGTGAGAAACCGAAAAAATTGTGTAGTTCTCCCATACCCTTCCAAGCCAAGATTGATCCATTTAGGGTAATATCGGAGGAGGCATTGCATGAATTGGATAGTTGGGCCAATGCAAATAAAGAAACGGCGGATTTTGGTTGGTTCAAGATCATATGGGAGAAAAAAGCATGGGTTAATAGCGTTGTAAGTAATTCACACACATACATCTATGGTTGTTCAACAATTATATTAAACTAGAGCTTAATTAGCCATATTTGTTGATTAGGCCATTGACAAGTACGTCGGTTTCCTGGAGAGAAGGCACGGTTCATTTCCTATTATATATACAAAGGACTGCAAGTTTTGCCCCACATATTTCCTGGTAACTGTATGAACTAGATCATGGTTATTATGTTATGTCATTATATGATATATGTTCTAATTCGGTATGTTGTTTGTAATAGCCATGTATCGACATTGCCATGTCAACATTGAGAATGTATCGGGACATTGGAGGTGACGATGTCCGTTCAGTTGTAGAAGTGGAGAAACTTATAGTATATGATATTGTTAAACATTATGAAGGGCAGAAGGCCATGTGGCGGTATGAAGAGGTAATAGTATCGGTACAAGTTATTAACGCTATGTGTGCCCATTTCTATGATGTCTATAATGATATCTTATCTTGTCAAATATGGACAAGTATATGTATCAGTCAACCATGCCAACGCTCATTGGTACCTGATGGTCATCCACCCTCGAGATCGAGAAATCGTTATACTTGACAGTTTGTATTCGAGGGCACTTAGTCGACACAGGCTTCATATCGAGCTGATGAAGGAGGCCTTGCCTATATTATTCCATGCCGCAGGAGATATGTCTGCGTTGGATGGGAAGTCTTGGACGGTCAGAGAATATACCTCCATACCAAAGCAGTCGAACGGATATGATTGTGGCATTTTTGTCATGAAATACATGGACATTTTGTGCAGCGACAAAATTTTATCAGGGAAAGACTTGCAGCAATTCACTCCCAGCTTTAGGAACTCTATAGCCTATGACTGCCTCAGTGACCACAAAATATGACATAATTGTCTTAGGTATGATGTAAATTTTGTGGGAGCTGTAAATTAATGTAAATGATTTCTTGTAAAACATTCAGGGTGAAATGATGTAAATGATGCCTTGTATATATTGTCATAAATTTATAGTAAATGATGTGTTCATAATAGTGATTTCAGTCTGAATTGTGATTTGTTTGTGTATTATATAATTTCATTTACTCCCCGCTCAATTCCCTTTACGTCACGATCAAGTGATGGAGTACATTACCACGATCATTTCCCTTCACTTCATGGTCATTTCCACGCATTTCATAGTCATTTCGCTTTTCTTCACGATCATTTTCATGCATTTTACGGTCATTCCAAACAATTCCGTGTTGATTCACGGTCATTTCCATGTATTTTGCGGTCATTTTACCTTCACTTCACCGTCATTTCCACGCATTTCGCCATCATTTTGCTTCACTTCACGATCATTTTCATGCATTTCACAGTCATTCCAAACAATTCCGTGTTGATTCACGGTCATTTCCATGCATTTCGCGGTCATTTTGCTTCACTTCACGATCATTTTCATGCATTTCACGATCATTCCAAACAATTCCGTGTTAATTCACGGTCATTTCCATGCATTTCACAGTCATTTCCCTTCACTTCATGGTCATTTCCACGCATTTCGTGGTCATTTCCCTTCACATCACAGTCATTTTCATGCATTTCATGGTCATTCCAAACAATTCCGTGTTGATTCACGGTCATTTTCACGCATTTCGCGGTCATTTTCCTTCACTTCAAGGTCATTTCCATGCATTTCGCGGTCATTTCGCTTCACTCCACGATCATTTCCTTACATTTCACGGTCATTCCAAACAATTCCGTGTTGATTCACGGTCATTTCCATGCATTTCGCGGTCATTTCCCTTCACTTCACGGTCATTTCCACGCATTTCGCGGTCATTTCGCTTCACTTCACGATCATTCCATGCATTTCACGGTCATTCCAAACAATTCCGTGTTGATTCACGGTCATTTCCATGCATTTCACGGTCATTTCCCTTCACTTTATGGTCATTTTCACGCATTTCGCGGTCATTTTCCTTCATATCACAGTCATTTTCATGCATTTCACGGTCATTCCAAACAATTCTTTGTTGATTCACGGTCACTTCCACGCATTTTCCGGTCATTTCCCTTCACTTCACGGTCATTTCCACGCATTTCGCGGTCATTTCGCTTTACTTCACGATCATTTTCATGCATTTCACGGTCATTCCAAACAATTCCGTGTTGATTCATGGTCATTTCCATGCATTTCGCAGTCATTTCCCTTCACTTCACAGTCATTTCCATGCATTTCGCGGTCATTTTGCTTCACTTCACGATCATTTCCATGCATTTCACAGTCATTCCAAACAATTCCGTGTTGATTCACGATCATTTCCACGCATTTCGTGTCATTTCCCTTCACTTCACGGTCATTTCCACGCATTTTGCTGTCATTTCGCTTCACTTCACGATCATTTCCATGCATTTCACGGTCATTCCAAACAATTCCGTGTTGATTCACGGTCATTTACACGCATTTTGCGGTCATTTCCCTTCACTTCACGGTCATTTCCACGCATTTCGCGGTCATTTCCCTTCACATCACATTCATTTTCATGCATTTCATGGTCATTCCAAACAATTCCGTGTTGATTCACGGTCATTTCCCTTCACTTCACGGTCATTTCCACGCATTTCGCGGTCATTTCGCTTCACTTCACAATCATTTCCATGCATTTCACGGTCATTCCAAACAATTCCGTGTTGATTCACGGTCATTTCCATGCATTTCGCGGTCATTTCCCTTCACTTCACAGTCATTTCCACGCATTTCGCGGTCATTTCGCTTCACTTCACAGTCATTTCCATGCATTTCACGGTCATTCCAAGCAATTCCGTGTTGATTCACAGTCATTTCCATGCATTTCGCGGTCATTTCCCTTCACTTCACGGTCATTTCCATGCATTTCGCGGTCATTTCACTTCACTTCATGATCATTTCCATGCATTTCACGGTCATTCCAAACAATTCCGTGTTGATTCATAGTCATTTCCACGCATTTCGCGGTCATTTCCCTTCACTTCACGGTCATTTCCACGCATTTCGCTGTCATTTCGCTTCACTTCACGATCATTTTCATGCATTTCACGGTGATTCCAAACAATTCCGTATTGATTCACGGTCATTTCCACACATTTCGCGGTCATTTCCCTTCACGTCACCGTCATTTCCATGCATTTCGCTGTCATTTCGCTTCACTTCACGATCATTTTCATGCATTTCGCAGTCATTCCAAACAATTCCGTGTTGATTCACGGTCATTTACACGCATTTTGCTATCATTTCCCTTCACTTCATGGTCATTTCCACGCATTTTGCGGTCATTTCCCTTCACTTCATGATCATTTCCATGCATTTCACGGTCAGTCCAAACAATTACATTCATTGAAGATCATCTTATCTTCATTGGACTCTTAGAATGTGTCCTAAGGCTAACATGGCTCAACAATTACTTACTATTATTGGGAAATAACCTAAATACCTCAGACAATCTTAAAGAGACAACCTATCTTAAATATCCTGTATGCCATGTGACTCAATCTACTCTGCTTGTCTGATTCAAATGAATTTTGATATAGACAATCCATCTATGACAGAACATGACCCAATTAAATATAACTGTGACACCACCTCATTAAATCCTATACCAAAACAACACGGACATGAATGGATGGCTAACATGTCTTCTTAGGGTGTGATTTTTGCTCTTGTGACTGGAGAACGCTAAGTGCCTAAGGGAAGAGTACTTGGCCTAAATAATGTGGCTGCTGTAAATGGGACTTGAACATTCAAAGAGTGAAACAGGGCCTTGTATCCAGCAGTATTGAAACCAATAAGATTTCCACTGCATGTCTTGCTATTTGCCACAAGCATCAGATGTTCTTTTAGCATGCCTATTGCAACCATTTTTATAGATGTTGATAGTAGCGGAACTGACTGACCAAAAGCACATGAAATTCCGAGCAGTTTTTGAATTTGTTGAACACCATATGGTGTAGATCTCCTCGTGTCAATTAAGTGCATCACAGGTAGGCATGAATCCATGGCTACCCTCTAAGCATCACCACTTTTTTTGGCTGCATCTTTCTCAATGATTTCTCATCATTTCTCACCCAAGTTGTCGAGTCTGAACCAATCCAAATAATGTTGGCCATATGCACTCGAGGGTCATCATTAACCAGAGTCCCCAACAAAATTGGGCAGATAGCTTCAGTCATGAACTGCAAAGTTTTCTCACTCATATCACCCTGCTCACCTTGCGGACCACCATTTCCATCTTTGTAGAAGAATTGCAGGCATGGCAGCTGAGACCACTTCTCATCACATTGTTGCTGAAGTGTGCAACATTCGCAGTAAGACAAATAAATCTTCTTAAAAAAAGGTGAAAGCGTGCTTCTTTCTCCCAAAGCAATTTATAACCTCTTGACAAGAGTGCAGGATCTCATTCATGCTCCGGTCGAGTCCTTTCAAGCGCATCTTATCAAGGTGAATGTGGCCAACAATGCCTGTATCCGCTTCTAAACTTTCAGGTATTTTTCGATGCCTGAGGTCATTTCCCTTCACTTCACAGTCATTTCCATGCATTTCACGGTCATTCCAAACAATTCTGTGTTGATTCACGATCATTTCCACGCATTTCGTGGTCATTTCCCTTCACTTCGCGGTCATTTTCTTGCATTTCACGGTAATTCCAAACAATTCCGTGTTGATTCACGGACATTTCATGCATTTCGCGGTCATTTCCCTTCACTTCACAATCATTTTCTTGCATTTCACGGTCATTCCAAACAATTCCGTGTTGATTCACGGTCATTTCCATGCATTTCGCGGTCATTTCGCTTCACTTCCATTTTTCAATCCATCTTCCATTTTCTCCACAATAAGAAAATCCATATTTACTAATATTCACATTTTTCAACTATTCAAAAGAATGAGTTCGTACTCCGAAAGCATCGGCTCTAGCACTCGTACTTTCAGCCCAACCCGCTTGAAATCCTTCACCAGATCATGATGGCGAGCCTTTATTTTTGAATCGATGGAGTAACATACCCTCCAGTACAGTACCATTTCCTTATGCCCCTTTAAGAAAATCAAGACTCTTGATTGGTGGAATAGCATACCCTATAACTCACGGAATGTTGCTCCCCCTTTATGCAACATGGAGATTCTCATTTGGAAGATGGTGACCCACCTCCTCCACTTCAGATCCTCCACCAGATGATGAATCTGGCCCATCCTCCACCAGATTCATGGTCATTTAATTTCCATAAAGGTAGGGGTGCAGCTTGGCACAAGATGCATTTGCTATGCAATGTCAGAGGAAGAAATTAGAGGGAATCCATGGGCAATCTCCAAACGATATCTAACGGAAGAGGAGGGCTCCTCAGGTATTGAGAGAAATTCGATACAACCAGCCGAAAACTATTATTTTCCAGATTTGTGGAGCAAATGATGTTGAAATGCATCCGTCATGTGAAATAGAGGATCTTAACTACCTGTTCTATCATGGAAAGTTGGCTACTAAGGTTTAGACCTACTTCATCCGACTTTTTGGTGTGAGATTAGGATCAGAACAATCTATATACCAAAGAATTCAACTATGAAGCAGTCTCAGGAGCTGACCTTCTAAATTTAAGATGTTTAAGGGGATGGTGCCATGTCTAATTCTATGAGAACTATGATTGAGTAGGAACATAAGCAAATATGAGGGGGCACCATGTAAAGATAAGGTTAATCGTATTTATATTTAAAGGATGATACTTCATAATCGTTTTACCTTGTGAACTGTGGGAGAGGGATGCTGCTTACGTAGAATATGTCCACTTTGTACTAAGAAGCGGGCAAGTATACACGATTACAGTCAATTCCATAACTCAACTGGCAGACTGAGTGGAGATACCTCGTTTCATCATTTGAGATCTTGGTATCAATCAATAGTGGGGATGGAAAACATGGAGTGTGTACTAACAAGCTAACCTAACAAAAAAAAAAAAAGTCGACATAAATTAAAGAGAGAAAATTTACCCTTCGATATATCGACATTTGTATATTTCGATATATCGACTGTCATACGATATATTGAAGGGTTCCAACATCGATGTTATCGAACACTAATCAATGACATCGGGCTTAATTTGTCGATAAGATCGAACACTATTCGATGTCAGATGTCGATATATTGACTAATTTTTGATATATCAAAAATGGTCTGAAACTGTCCAGTGATGAAATCATCTTTTAAAAGGAATTATCGATATATCGAAACGAGTATGATATATCGAAGGAGAGTAGATGTCAATATATCGACTACGTGTTGATATATCGAGAATGGTCTGAAACGGTCCAGTGATGAAATCATCTTTTAAAAGGAATTATCGATATATCGACATGAGTTTGATATATCGAAGGAGAGTAGATGTCGATATATCGACTAAGTGTCGATATATCGAGAATGGTCTAAAACTGTCTAGTGACGAAATCATCTTTTAAAAGGAATTATCAATATATCGACATGAGTTTGATATATCGAAGGAGAGTAGATGTCGATATATCGACTAAGTATCGATATATCGAGAATGGTCTGAAATTGTCCAGTGACGAAATCATCTTTTAAAAGGAATTATCGATATATCGACACGAGTTTGATATATCGAAGGAGAGTAGATGTCGATATATCGACTAATTGTCAATATATCAAAAATGGTCTGAAACTGTCCAGAGACGACATCATCTTTTAAAAGGGATTATTGATATATCGACACGAGTTTGATATATCGAATTAGATTAGATGTCGATATATCGACTAATTGTCGATATATCAAAAATGGTCTGAAACTGTCCAGAGACGAAATCATCTTTTAAAAGGAATTATCGATATATCGACACGAGTTTGATATATCGAAGTAGAGTAGATGTCGATACATCGACTAATTGTCGATATATCGAAAATGGTCTGAAATTGTCCAGCGACGAAATTCCCTTTTAAAAGGAATTACGATATATCGACACGAGTTTGATATATTGAAGGAGAGTAGATGTTGATATATCGAAAATGGACTGAAATTGTCCAGCGACGAAATTCCCTTTTTAAATGAAATTATCGATATATCGATTAATGTTTGATATATCGAAGGTGATTAGATGATTTGAAAATGCATATACCCTATGTCCGACCGTTGGGCTGTGTTCGATATATCGATTGACATTCGATATATCGAATATGTGGGTATATTTAAACTACGGCCCCTTCATTCCATTTCATTCCTTCCTTTTTCTTCTTCCTCTGCGGCGCAGCCTCTCTAAGAAGTCGGGGGCGGTGAAGAATGACCATTTTTCAGAGCTTTTAAAGGTTGGTACTTCATAATTAGTCAATCATTCAAAACCCTAGATTTTTTGCCCATTTTCCTTTTGTTGTTCATCCCTACTTGCTCTCCACTTCTTCAATCTCCTTGATTTCTGTTTCTTTTATCAGGATATCCTCTTCAAGTTTTCATCTACATGAGAAAAGAGAGGAGTAAATCGGTTCATCAGGGAGAATCATCCAATCCTAGGCCAAAATGTGCTAAAACAGTTGCCCTAAGAAGAAATGCTCAGCCGGTGACACAAAATGTCTCTCCACCACCTACAAACATTCTGCCACCCGAACTTTTAATCCCTAATGTGCCACCACCTCCTGAGGATCTATATCAAAAGTTTATGGGAAGGAAGATGGAGTATGAAAGACAAGTTGATAGGTCTTGTCTAGCTCCATATGGAATTGTACCAATGCTCGAGGCCATTGACTGGTCTCGTATGCTTGACTTTGGTGGAGTGACACAGAATGAACAAGTATACAGGTTTTTAGCTTACTGTCATTCCCCTGTATCTAACCCCCCGGCCATAGATGTCACAATTGGCCAAACCGCAACTCACATCACTCCTCCCATTATCGGTCAGTTAATTGAAATTCTGTGTAAATCTCAAGGCTTTGTAGACTATAACTTCAGCGAACTTGAAGTTCGTGAAAAAATTACAAGACATGTATGCAATGGCGAAGACATTCCTTGGCATAAGGGTAACTCTCTGCAAGCAAAGCACATGTCTGCACAATTTCGCATTCTTCATGCAATTTTTTGCACAAACGTCTATCCCAGGATCACCAACAGGTCTGATCTTACCCCATTCATGTTGGGGATTCTCTATGCCGTTAGCCAAAAAGTGAAACCGTGTCTTCCTACTCTCATGTTGCATCAGCTGGCCGTGGCAATCCAAGCCTCTAGAGATGTGTACCTTCCATTCCCTCATCTTATCTGTCTATTGTCTCGACATGTGGGATTGCTTTCCACCACTGACCGTCCCTAACAACCTTTCAAATTTACGATAATAAACATAAAAAAAATGAAATTGCTTGACACACCAGGTTCCTCGTCTGCTCCAGTTGATAATATGGCCGAAACTGAGGCTGATGCGATGGACACTGAGGCAGCAGCCACTGGAGATGAGCGGCCCCAACACAGTCACCCGACATTCTCACCAGACCCACATACTCATCGTCATGCTGGCCACCGAGACCGTCGAACATCGATTATATACCGTCTTCGCCAGCAAGATGAACAGCTTCGCTAGCACGATCAACGATTGTCGCAGATCGAGAAGATCGTAGTTACGACGAAAGAAGCTGTCGAGCGAGTGGAGAAGACGCTGCATGACCTGATGTCGATGATCACATGCAGACGAGATGACACTATGCCACGTGGGGCCGGTCCTGGGGCCTAGCCTGATGTTTAACCACAAAATTTTAGTACTTGTAAATTTTTGGATGTTGTATGCCCGTAAAGGGCTTCTTGTTCTTTTTTTTTTGGATGATGCTTATATTACTCAAACTTGGGGTAGTCATTTCGAATATTCCATGGTGAATCAATGAATGAATGGTGATAATTTTGGTTTTCAACTTTTTGATATTTTTGTGATAATTGTGGGATTGTGGATAGGAGGATGGAGAAATGTTGGGGACTTGGCAAAAATATGGTTTTACAAAGTTCTGGTCATTAGAAATTGCCCTTAGAAGTGACGTCATTTATAGTGTTGGCTTGATTTTGACATTCCCAAGGCTGTTACTGAGGATATAAAGAAGAAGATTCAGGACATATTATCTTTGCTGCTTCACTTGAGATCAAATTACAATGAACTTGTAGAGCTGCAAGTGGAAAGCTACCTGAAAACTATTAAACTACCTATCGTGACTCGTATTCTAAAATGATTCACACTTAGAGATGTCATTATCTGTTATGATGGGACAGTGAGAAACCTCTGCAGCAATTCTATAATTCAATTTGAGTATGGACAGGTGGACAAAAATAGTCCTCGAAGTTCTCTGGACAGGTGAATCGGTTGGTGTATTGGCTGCTACTGCAGTATCAAATCTTGCATATAAAGCAGTTCTTGATTCTTTTCAGAGCAACAAATCTTCATGGGAATCGATGAAGGAAATACTTTTGTGCAAAGTTAACTTTAAGAATGATATTATTGATCAGAGAGTTAATCTAGATTTGAATGAGTGCTTCTGCGAGAAAATGCATTGCAAGGAGAATGCAGCATATTTAGTTCAGAATCGTTTGAAAAAATCACTTTAAAGGATGTTGCTTTTGACTTCCCCATTGAATACCAAAGGCATCGACAAATACCTGAAAGTTCAGAAGTGGATACAGGCCTTGTTGGCCACATTCACCTTGATAAGATGCACTTGAAAGGACTCGACTGGAGCATGGATGAGATCCTGTACTCTTGTCAAGAGGTACAAAATTGCTTGGAATAAAGAAGCACGCTCTTTAACCCTCTTTTAAAAAGATTTATTTGTCTTACTGCGAATGTTGCAAACTTCTGCAACAATGTGATGAGAAGTGGTCTCAGCTGCCCAATTTGTTGGGTACTCTAGTTAATGGTGACCCTCGAGTGCAAAAATCACACCCTAAGGAGACATGTTAGCCATCCATTCATGTCTGTGTTGTTTTGGTATATGATTTAATGAGGCCAAGTCAAGCTTAACTTGAAATCCTTTCGAGCTCAAAAAATTAGCCCAACTTGACTTGAACCCAACTTTGAGTTAAGCTGAGTTGAGCTTATCCAAGCAAACCAAACAAGTTAACTGTGAAGTGAAGGGAAATGACCGTGAAATGCATGGAAATGACTGTGAAGAAAATGGGAAATGACCGTGAAATGCGTGGAAATGGCTGTGAAGTGAAGGGAAATGTCCGCGAAATGCATGGAAATGACCGTGAATCAACAAGGAATTGTTTGGAATGACCGTGAAATGCATGGAAATGACTGTCTTGTGAAGCAAAATGACCGTGAAATGCATGGAAATGACTGTGAAGTGAAGGAAAATGACCATGAATCAACACAGAATTGTTTGGAATGACCGTGAAATGCATGAAAATAACTGTGATGTGAAGGGAAATGACCGCGAAATGCATGGAAATGACCGTGAAATGCGTGGAAATGACCGTGAATCAACACGGAATTGTTTGAAATGATAGTGAAATGCATGGAAATGACTGTCTTGTGAAGGGAAATGACCACGAAATGCGTGGAAATGGTACTGTAAGTGAAGGGAAATGACCGCGAAATGCGTGGAAATGACCGTGAATCAACACAGAATTGTTTGGAATGACCGTGAAATGCATGGAAATGACTGTGAAGTGCCACGAAATGACCGCAAAATGCGTGGAAATGTCTGTGAAGTGAAGGGAAATGACCACGAAATGCGTAGAAATGACCGTGAATCAGCACGAAATTATTTGGAATGATCATGAAATGCACGGAATTGACTGTGAAGTGAATCAAAATGAGTTATGAAACTGATGGACCGAGTGGATCTAACATGGACACAACCGTCATTTATTTCACATGAAGGATGCATTTCAGCATCATTTGCTCCACAAATCTGAAAAACAATAGTTTTCGGCTGGTTGTGTCGAATTTCTCTCAATACCTGAGGAGCCCTCCTCTTCCGCTAGATTTCATTTGGAGATTGTCCATGGATTCCCTCTGATTTCTTCCTCTGACATTGCATAGCAAATGCATCTTGTTCCAAGCTGCACCCCTACCTTTATGGACCGCTACATTTACCAGAACAGCTTTGTGCATCACCTTCCAAACAAAAATGGCTATTTTCAGTGGAACCCATTTGTTTTAAACATATGTATCCCACATTTTCATCAATAGAGAAAGGGCCAGATTCATCATCTGGTGGAGGATCTGAAGTGGAGGAGGTGGGCCACCATCTTCCAAATGAGAATCTCCATGTTGCATAAAGGGGGAGCAACATTCCGTGAGTTATAGGGTATGTTATTCCACCAATCAAGAGTCTTGATTTTCTTGAAGGGGCAGAAGAAAATGGTAATGTAATGGAGGGTATGTTACTCCATCGATTCAAAGATAAAGGCTTGCCATCATGATTTGGTGAAGGATTCCAAGTGGGTTGAAAAAGTGAAAATCTGTCTTTAGAGCCGATGCTTTCGGAGTACGAACTCATTCTTATGAAAAATTGAAAAATGTGAATATTAGTAAATATGGATTTTCTTGTTGAGAAGAAAATGGAAGATGGATTGAAAAATGGAAGTGAAGCGAAATGACCGTGAAATGCGTGGAAATGACCGTGAATCAACACATTAAATAGAGAATCTAGAAAGTGAGCACCTTTTTGTTTTTACCAAGTGAAACATCTCCCAATTTGCACTCCTACATTTGTTTTAGAAGCATCTCGCATTCGTTTCTCCCTAAATTAACCATAAACCGGTGAGCAAGCATAGCCTCCAAATGTTGCGGTATTAACTCCAGAGGACTATCCCGTGCCAAGCTGATAAGACGTCACCCACCTCAAGAGGACTATCCCTAAATTAGCCATAAACTAGAGAGCAAGCATAGCCTCCAAATGACCGTGAATCAACACAGAATTGTTTAGAATGACCGTGAAATGCATGAAAATGAGTAAGTGAAGGGAAATGACCGCGAAATGCGTGGAAATGGATGTGTTGTGAAGGGAAATGACCGCGAAATGCACGGAAATGACCGTGAATCAACATAGAATTGTTTGGAATGACCGTGAAATGCATGGAAATGACTGTGAAGTGAAGCGAAATGACCACGAAATGCGTGGAAATGACCGTGAAGTGAAGGGAAATGACTGCGAAATGCGTGCAAATGACTGTGAATCAACACGAAATTGTTTGGAATGACCGTGAAATGCATGGAAATGACTGTGAGGTGAAGGGAAATGACCGTGAAATGCGTGGAAATGACCGTGACGTGAAGGAAAATGACCGCAAAATGTGTGGAAATGACCCTGAATCAACACGGAATTGTTTGAAATGGCCGTGAAATGCAAGAAAATGACAGTGAAGTGAAGGAAAATGACCGCAAAATGCGTGGAAATGACCGTGAAGTGAAGGGAAATGACCGCGAAATGCGTGAAAATGACCGTGAATTAACACGGAATTGTTTGGAATGACCGTGAAATGCATGGAAATGACTGTGAAGTGAAGCGAAATGATCGCGAAATGCGTGGAAATGACTGTGAAGTGAAGGGAAATGACCGTGAAATGCATGCAAATGACTGTGAATCAACACGGAATTGTTTGGAATGACCGTGAAATGCATGGAAATGACTGTGAGGTGAAGGGAAATGACCGTTAAATGCATGGAAATGACCGTAAAGTGAAGGGAAATGACCGCGAAATGTATGCAAATGACCGTGAATCAACACATAATTATTTGGAATGACCGTGAAATGCACGAAAATGACTATGAAGTGAATCGAAATGAGTTGATGACACTGAAGGACCGAGTGGATCTAACATGGACACAACGGTGGGCCTCATTATCTAAATTAATAAAAGCCTTTATCCCATGTGACTTTGATGATAGAGGCCTTTTCCTGATACGGATTGGGTAGACCATGCCAGTGACGGACCGTCATGTCGGGGGCTCTGCCGGGCCACCATGATTTATGCATTTTATCCACGCCAACAAATATTAGTTTGATCTAAAAATTCTATAACTCAAAAAAATTATCATGCATTAAAATTTTAAATCCATTTCAGGTATTGTGGTTCACTTAAGCCTTAGATCTAGAGCTGGGCATCAGACCTAGTCGGATCGAATTTGGTCGAACTCAGTTGGGTCCGAAAGTTGCTTGGACTAATCCATACCCGATCCAATTCGGGACTGAGTCCGGAACACCTCACATGAACAGATCTGTTACGTGCTTGGTTTGACCCGAACCGAGTCCAACTTGGTCAAGGAAACTGAGTCGGATCGGATTGGGTAAGGATCAAATTTTTCAACGGTGAAAATCTGTAACGACTCGGGAAATTCCGTACAATGGCCCGAGTATCACCTCAGGCAGAAATCACTTAGGATCAAATCCTTTAAAAATTAGACAAAGTTAACTATGTGCTAAACAAGATTAGCCATGAAATTCACTCGAATCACTTTAAATATGATCTGCAAGACCCAAAACTTATAGAATCATTGGCACTAGGTTACCCTAAAATCTAGGATCAAACTCGTTACCCGACTGCTCTCGGGAGCACGTTGAATCTCTGTATTAGATCTGGACCGCACATCGAAAGTCCGAATGATACGAGGTTATAGAATTAGGACCGCTTCGCTGGGCTTGACAACCATCTTGGAAG
Source organism: Magnolia changhungtana (assembly GCA_030180095.1). Classification (NCBI taxonomy): domain Eukaryota; kingdom Viridiplantae; phylum Streptophyta; class Magnoliopsida; order Magnoliales; family Magnoliaceae; genus Magnolia; species Magnolia changhungtana. Next base: position 1,458,380 of record JASAUF010000470.1, on the reverse strand, counting down.
TCGAAACCAGATAGTATTTTGGGGCTATTCGCTTTAGCCCGTATCGAGGAGTGTGAGAAACCTAGTTTTCTTTTGAAATTTAATTAAATTTAAGTAATTTGAGACTTGGTGTTTGTGGGCTAACTATAAGCAATCAAACCGTCGGAATCTGACCCAAATACACCCTCAGATCAGGAAACATTTTCCATATATGTCTGTGTACTTGTAACCTTGATCGAGTTTCTATGACCATTGAACTGAAACTGGTCCACCACGTGTAATTTGGAAACCCGATTGGATTAAAAACTTAACTCGACATAGATCCATAGTCAGTGAGCTTAAGTTCCACCTTTGGCTCAAGGGGGGGCTCCAGAAGTGCTCCGTTGAGCTGGAACAGATCCGTTTTGGACATAACCTAAGTATACCTTGATCCTGAGTCTGTTTTGGAGAATTTTAAGCCTATATAAGGACCTTAAACCCTCTATCATTCTCACCATACGAATTTGAGAAAACCCTAGGAGAGAGAAGAGAGAAAAGAGAGAAAAAGTGTGAGACAAGTGAGGGATTCTTCCTGATACCCTAGCCAACTATCCTACGTGCTTAACTACTTCGATCTAATCGCTTTTCCGGCGATTCTGGCTTCATTTCTAGGTAAGAAACCCTAACCCTAATCCGTTCTTGGGTTATGATTGTTGCAAGTGATGAAATATCTAACCTATTTCATGCCATAGGTTGCTATTCTACCGTTGATAAAGGCTTGGTGTTTAAACTGACTCCGTTACACGTTTATCGGTGTAAGGTACGGACTTTAGACATATAGGTTACGGTTTTCAAAGCTTTCAATGTCAGATAATGATAGATTCATGATCTGGATGCGATTTCACATGTATAATGCGATGTTCGTTTTGCATTTCAGTTACGTATGTGAATTATGGCGTATTGTGTATTCTGTATATTTGTAGAAAATACCGTATATGTATAAATTGTGAAAGTATGTTTGCCATGATAAATTACTGTATGTACATGCTAGATATAAGTGTGATACGTACTCGGCGAAAGGATTCACCCTAATATATGTTTTTGCTAATATATGTTATGTATGTTAATAAGTGTATTCTAAGTGTTTGTGAAAATGCTTGTAAGAGTAAGTGTTTAGATGATTGTGCTTTAGGTAGGTGTTGAGATAGGATTCTTAACTAACTTAGAGATGTATATGATTTCCTCCATGTTAGTTGTTTAATTTAACCGCTTACTATGAAATATATGTGTTTGTATTTCCTGCTTATATTGTGCTTTATAATATGCTTTATGACATGCTTATTAACATGCTTGAATTACTTTGTTTATTCTGCTTTACTCTACATGCTTCTGGTTAAGGATTGATTGTGATTGGGGCTATGATTATAGTCCAGACAATCGATAACGGACTTGAGTTCGTGGTTGAGATTCATTCGCCACGTAGGATGTGTTTGACGAACCCGAGTCGTACTTCAGTTGGCGACAGTGGTTAGGCCACGCGAAGTGCTTATGCACTTCATGTCGTTCGGCTGGTTGTGCGCTCGTGTTAGTCTGTCTCGTCAAGTAACCCTATCTGTCTAATGTATGTTCACCATATTTGGATGCTACTGCTTGAACTTAGGGTACCAAACTTACTAGTGTAACCCCGTTAACCTTGGTACCTCGATCCGCTAAGACTCATGAGCCAGGCATGGTGGTATGGGACACCGTGGTCGAGCTATCGGCCTACGTTGGGGCCACGTGCCTCCCTGTAGTGATCAGTGAACAACCCAGACTCGTGAGCTGAATACGGTACTATGGGACACTGTATTTGAGTTATCGGCCTACACTGATTGGTGACGAGCCCTTTATAGTGACCTCGAGTATACTCTGAATCTGCGGAGAGGCGACAAGCCTTCCCGTAGTAACAGAGTATAAATTAAGCCTGTATTGATAAGGTGATGGGGGAGCGGTGCAACGAGTGAGTGTAACAGCCCTGGCAGCCCTTTACATCGACCTAGAACCGCATCATCGTATGAGATTATCTAGGACTGACGACCCTAGAATGGATCATTGTTTGGGAATGATATAAGGAAGGTACCTTAGTTTCCCAATACTACTATATGAAAAGGACTAATAACAACTTGGTAATCATGTTCATATCGCACTGCATGTGCCTGAAAGATGTGGAGCATTGAGGGTGAAAGCATGCTGCGGACGTAAGATAGTGTCACACGAGTATGTTGGTGAGGGCATGCATCATTATTGCATCTCATCCTTGCATTAATTACAGTACTTAGAGATGTTGATTGTACTGCTTTATCATTACTACTTGACTGAATTGATAACATGTTAACCTATGCTCTATTGTTCCACCAAGTTAGCTACTCACTCCCACGTTACGGGACAATATTTTGGACACCCACCAGACCCTGTCTTAGATGCAGGTATTGACGAGACGCAGGAGACTGAGCCTGATTACTACGATGATTAGGATGAGTTTTCTTTCATGTAGTTCTCTGGAGGCTACGCTTAGGCCATCCAGATGACGGGGCCACAGGGTGTACCATTCTAGTTGTACCATTTTTGGCATTTTGACTTTTGAAACAAATATATGTATATGGTGACTCAGTACGATGTTCATACTTTGGAGATCGATTGTGACGTTTTTGGTTTTATATATACATTTATATACATCTTTCAGTCTTCCGGTTGCATTTTATAACTTGATCTGGAGTATGAATTACTATTTTGGTATAATCCCACTCATGTTTATTCCACTATCATAGACAACATTCAATCATAAGCATTTATATTGCATAAGTGATGTTTTGGAACTCGGGTGTTGAGTTGTTATTCGACCCTCGATTTTTACGGCGTTACAAGTTAGTATCAGAGCATGATTTGGATTAAACCGGACCTGGGTTATGGTTGTACGACGTACACTGACGCATTTCGACATAGGAGGGTGTGAGAAAATGTAGAAAATAGTCCTAGGTGTCCCGATTTCACCAATTGGCGAAGTTCACTCAAATTGGTCGTTTTGTTTGAGTCTGTACTCAACCGAGATCGCACTAGTTGACTCCAAAACACTTCTAGACCATCAAACGACAAGTTTAGATCATAATTCATCCCATCCCAGCCATTAAAAATTGGTACGTATAGCTATGTATTAGAAACATCCCAAACCTACCCGAAATGACACAAAACAGGGTTGTGGGCCTACCCACGCTTATCCAGAGGGACCCAAGGTGGGACCCACATCATTTTAGGGCCTAAGGGTCACGAGGACCTCGCCCATATGGCGAGGCATTGCTGGCTAGTCTAGGGAGTGGCGAGGACCTTGTTGAGGGTCAAATATTGCATATCAGACCCTAATTATTGCCTAGATTTATGAACATGATGCTGTTTAATGGCTTGCTTTAATCATGTTGTGATGCAAAGTGTATTTGCAAGCATGGACTGAAAAAGGAAGCTTAAAGCATGGATTTAACGTTCTGAAGTCACCAGAGCAAGGGATGGACTCTAGGGGACCAAGATCAAGGAATTTACATGCCAGAGATCCGCGAAAATTGAGAAACTGAAGCTCAAGTGGCCCAAAATTGGTCTAGAATGCAGGATCACAGGGTTTCCACCATCCGTTCGGCTCAAAACTTCATACATGGCCTGAGGGCCATAAATTAACCGTACAAGTCAAAAATCATCTGTTGGATCCCTCTGGAAGTGACCCAACGGACAACTCAGCCTATAAAATGGTAAAGTGGGGCCCACCTGATATCTGGATCTACTTAACTTTTGGCCTCAACATCTAAAAAGATATGATAAAATGGATGGACGGAGCGGATTTCTCACGAAGATCACCATGGGACCCACGCATGCGACGAGTGTGCACTGTGCATATGTGCACTGAACGCGCACCGGATGGTCAGCCCGGTCAAAGACGGGCTGACTCGTCTTCTTTCGTGCGCAGCGACAGCGGACGCACTGGCGTCCGCTAATTTTGATCCTGGGCCCCACACATCATCTGTAACAATAATCTGAACCGTCTAATGAACTCAGGAGGGCCAAAATACCCTATCCATGGTGGAATTTTGGTCTATGCAAGGGGAGCATGCGTAGATCATTATCAAACACAAGATGGACGGTGGACTAAAGCAGCTTGTGGGCTACACCAAATCAAACCTAAATTCTCCTTCCTGGATGATTTTTCTTCCTGACTTCAATGGACGGCATGGATCTTCCACTTGACATCGATCAGTGGACCACCAAATCTCACAGCGCCGTTTGCGTAGGCTCTGTTTCGCAATAGAGCCTGCGAAGGGATTTTTGTGGGCCACCAACATGCATTAATGATCCGATCTAGACCGTCCATTAGGAGCCTAAGGGACCTATAGTTCAAGCCTAGGTATCCTTTTCTCTCCACGTGTGCGAGCATGTGTTAATCGTGATCAACAGAAGGATGGATGACGGAATGAATTCTTCCCTGAGCTGCATCGACTGACAGCCAAAACCAGTTGTCTCCCTTTATATTTCGAGGTGAAGCTTGTGGCGTGATGGGACTGATTCTACGACGTTGATTTATGGTTATGAACTGATGTTTGATTCTAGTTGATTAATTGAAATATTTATAGTTTTTAATGATTTGTTGTGACTTAAATTACAATAGATCTGTGATGGCTTTGAGTATTTCTTTCTCCCTCATATTTTGATTGAGAAATCAGGAAACCCTGTTGTTCACCATTGCCCTTGGACATGGTTGGATGATGGAATTCTTCCTAACACTCATACATCTTTTGATTGGTTATGGATTGGTTTAAGTTCTATTGTTTACCTTGTCTCTTAGGCATGGATTTGTGATGGAATCATATCTAATTCTTATATCTTTCATCTCTTTGAAACCTAGATCAAAAGGAAGTTCAGATTGTGTAACGCCCTGAAAATCAGGGGTCGAGCATAAACTCAACTCCCGAGTTCCAGAACATCACTTATGCAACAAAATGAATGATGATTGAATGTTGACTGTATTCGTGCATTGAACATGAGTGAGATTAAGCCAAAACAACATATCATACTCCAGAGACAGTTAAATTGCAAGCGGAAGACGATGATAGATAGATAAAATATATAAACTGTGATGAGTCTCCAGAGTGTGATAACATTACTAGGTTAAATAATTACAAGTACAGTTTTAAAATATACCCAATGTGTAAGTGTAATATCTTCTATCCCAAGTACCATAGCCCCGTCAATGCAGTACTAGGTCTTCAGAGACCCGTCAGAGAGTTACATGATAGGAGAACTCCTCCTCATCACCATAGAAGTAGTCCGGCTTTGCTTCATAAGCATCGCCATCATCTGAAATTCAACAAATCTGGTTGGTGTGTACAACACCGTCCCGTAACGTGGGAGTGAGTGATCAACTCAGTGGAACAGTAAAGCATAGGTTAACATGTTATCAATTCAATCAAGCAAAGAATGATAAAGCAAGACAAATCAAACAATTCTAACTACTCTTATTAAGTGCAAGAATGAAATGACATGATGCTGTATGCCCTTGCCAAACCACCCTCATGCGACATCATCTTACGTTCGCAAATGCTTAACTCCCTCAGTGTGCCACGTCTACTAAGCACATGCGGTGCGATGATGATCATGATTATCGAGTTATTATTAGTCCATTTCAAACAACAGTATTGGGAAACTAAGGTACCTCCCTTGTATCATTCCCAAACATGATCCATTCCAGGGTCGTCAGTCCTAGTTAATCTCATACGATATTATGGTTTGAGAGGCGTAGCGAAGGCATCACAAAGGGCTCGTCACCCGTCAGCACGGATACAGATCTCACCGTATGCGGCTCAATTGCTGACCGTCAGCTCGAGTACAGGTCTCACCATACTCGGCTCAATCACTAGCCGTCAGCTCGAATACAGGTCTCACCGTACTCGGCTCAACTCATACTCCAGTTGTTGTGAAAGACTCGTCGCCAATCACAGACCTTGGAGTATACTCGAAGATACTACGGAGGACTCGTCGCCCGTCAGCACGAGTACAGGTCTTACCGTACTCGGCTCTCGCCGTAAGTATCGACAACTCGAATATAGTGTCCCATACCACCATAATCGGCTCACGAGTCTGGTTGCTCACTAGTCACTACGGGGAGGCACGTGGCCCCAGCGTAGGCCGACAGCTCGACCACGGTGTCCCATACCACCATGCCCGGCTCATGAGTCTTAGCGGATCGAGGTACCATGGTTAAAGGGATTTCACGTAAGTTTGGTACCCTAGGTTCAAGCGGTGGTGACCAAACATGGTGAACATACATAAGGCAGATCGGGTTACTTGACGAGCTTGGCTAGCTCAAGCGCACGACAAGTTGAACGACATGAAGTGCATAAGCACTTCGCATGGCCAACCACTATCGCCAACCGAAGTACGACTCGGGTTCGTCGATAACACATCTCACGTGGCATATGAATCGCGACCACGAATTCAATCTGTGCCGATTGTCGGACTATAATCATAGCCCCAAACATGATAACTTGCACATAGATAAAGCGAATGGATCAAGATTCCACTCATACAATCAAGGTATGGTATTATCCGTTTAGGGTTTGCTGTGGTACATTGCACGCACTCGTTGCTCCGCTCCCCATCACCCATGACGGATCATACAACGTAAATATAAATTTAAACATATGCATTACATAGTTATAATCATAAAGCAGTTGAGCATGTTATGAATCACAACACAAGCATGAGTTTATACATGTTCAATTCCTAATCACACAACAATCCAAGGAGATCATACACATAGTTAAAAGAGGTTGAGAATCATATCTCAACACCCTTATACATTACAATTTGCTAACTACTACTCATTCAGACATTTCAAGAAACACTTAAACAAACATACATCAACATACATGACATATGTCGATCACATAGGCATTAGGCCAAATCCTTTCACTAGGGAGTTGCCCCAATCATAACACGCGTACACCCACGACGGATAGTCATGGCAAGTAGGAATCCAAGTTCCATGTTCATTTAGTCATTTCCGCAAACACTTGGGCCACACATTTTAGCATATATAGTGTATATTGACCGTGGCGTGATTTAGGGAAAATTCTTTCGTCAAAAGGGTATCGCCAATACAACAATCATGAATCCATGACAATTTGTCATGGCGAGCACGAATGAGGATTCTATACTCATTCAGTCATTTTCACAAACACTTAGAATACACTAATACAACATACATGGTGTATGTTAGCAAAACATGTATTAGGGCTATCCTTTAGCCAAGTGAGTATTTTACCCATGTATAATATATTACTACAGCAAATAATCATGATAAATGCATCTCCAAAATTTATACGTATACAGTATTATCTAGAATACGCATTTCCAACATACATACTGTATACAAGCAAACATGTATCACGGCGATTCCCTTCGCCAAGCAATTATTTTATATGCACATAATATATTTATACGACGATTAATCATGACAAACACATCGCTAAAATATACATGTATACGGTACTTCTTACAATACCGTATTTCTACATACATAGTGTTTATTAGTAAACATGTATTTAGGCGAATCCTTTCGCCAAATAAGTATTTTATCCATACGTCATATATCCACACGACAAATAAACATGTCAAACACATTTCCATAAAAAATACGTATACGGTATTTTATATGAATACCTAGAGTATGTGAAATTCCAAATTCTACAATTCTAATCGAAACTGAAAATGGAAAGCACTTTGTACATGTGCAATTGCATGCAGATCATGAATCTATCATTATCTGACATTGAAAGCGTTGAAAACCACAACCTATACACATAAAGTCCGCACCTTTAGTCGTAGAATCGTAACGAAGTTGATAGGTTTGCTAAGCTTCCGTATTCGGCAGTTTGGCAACCTATAGAATGAAATAGGTTAGCTATTTCACAACCTACAACAGTCTAAACCCCAAAACAGATTAGGGTTAGGGTTTCTTACCTAGAAACGCGCCTTAGGAAATGCTTAGGGAAAAGCGTCGAAAGGGATGGTGCGGCCGTGTGGTAGCAGGGAACGATAGTAGGGAGATCCTCCCACTTCTCCCTCACTTCTTCTCTCTTTTCCCTCTCTCAAATCCCAAATTCGTATGGCTGCCATGAGAGAGGGTTTAAGGTCCTTATATAGTCTCAAACCTTCCTAAAATAGACTCAGGTTCAAGGGTTACTACTATTATAGGTATTTCGGCGATGTTCCACTCGAAAGAGTGTTTACGGTGGCCCCCTTGAGCCAAACGTCGGACTTAAGCTCACCACTCATGGATCCACGTGGGATTATGTTTTTGACTCGATCGGATTCCCGGATCACACGGGCGGACCACTTTCGAGTTCAACGGTCGGTGGGCCACGATCCGAAATTCCAAGTACATGTAAATGTTCTGAAATTTTCCCGATCCGAGGGTGTAATTTGGTCGATTAACGGTCTGGTTGCTTAATACTGATGCGCAAGCGAATGGTGCCAGATCACTATTCCAGATATTTATTTTGTAAAGGGAATAGTGTTTTTCACACTCCCTCACTCCGGATCCAAACGAATGGCCATGGGACATCGGCTGGACCTGATTTTTGAGATGATTGTCAAGCCCAGTGAGGCGGTCCTAGTTCCTTAACTTCGTGTTAATCGAATTTTCGATGTGTGGTCTAGACCTAATACGAAGTTTCGAGATGCTCCCGTGAGCAGCCGGGTAATGAGATTGATCCTAAGTTTTGGAGTAACCTAGCGTCAGTGATTCTACAAGTTTTAGGTCTTGCAAATCGTATTTAAAGCGATTCAAACAGATTTCGTAGCTAATCTAGTTTCGCACATAGTTACTTTGTCTCATTTCTAAAGGATTTAGTCCTATGTGATTTCTGTCTGAGGTGGTACTTGGTCCTTTGCAGTTTGTATATAAAGTGATCCAAGGTATACTACTTAGCTAGTTTAAGATAGTGTCTAGGGCGAAAGTGCTTTGAAAAATTGAAAGCACAAGGTAGTGAAGGGTGGGATTTGTGAAGGAAATGGGTTAAGGAGCGATTTTAGACTGTGGGATTGAGTTTTGATAAGTTGGTAAGGTCTTAGGATCGACCCATTGCCTAAGGACGTCTAATCCCAGGTTGGCAAAAATCCGGGATGTTACAATCTACCCCCCTTAAAACAAAATTTCGTCCCCGAAATTGGCTAAGGGTAATAAGGGAAGATTTCTATTATTTCACTTGCCTAAGACTTATTGATTCCAAGTTTCTACGCGTGGTAGGGTATATACCAGCTGGTTCATTTTAGTCTACCCCCCTTAAAACTTAATTCTTTATCCATTTCTCATACCCTGATGGTTTGCTACCATTTATTTCTTTACCTATTTGGAGTCTTGACGACAATTCCCACAATTTAGAGTAAGATAGTTGTTTTCATTGTTTGACCAACACGGAGAGACGGTAATAGTGGGCTCGATCCCGATACATCGATCATCTACCGGGCCAGGGTAGGAAGCTCATCGTATCCCTTCCGAATCCTGGTGGATCTTGGTCGTCCGCTCTTCAGCAGAGAGTCCATCGGTAGTCACCCAGGATTGGGAATTGGGTCAAGCCGCGAAAACTTCGCAGTTGTAGATGTCAGTAACTCCGTAGTCCGATCACTCTCTAAGAGTAGGGAATGTCCATCATTGAAAGGCTCAAATTGTTTATTCTAAGGTTGCCCTTTAGGTCTTAGTCTAAGAGAGTCCTTGATATTATCTATGTCCAAGGAAAGGGTGAATCAAATCTTACTAGATCATCTTAAAACGGTTTCTCATAGTAGAACTTACTAGGGCTTCTATAATGTTCGTATTTATCGAGCACCGTTTCGATCATGGGCCAGTGGGATAGGGTCCACCATGTTTCCTTGCGCCACCCAGTCAAAGAGGTGTATTAGGTGACCTAACTAGAGCGGGTTCATCATGTTCTCTACCCCCTTAAAATTTATTTTCGCCCCCAAGGCTCAAGAGCTATGTCCTGATCCGTATGTCGGAACAAGGTGTAATTTATAACCTATCCTTGACATGAAATGGGAAATACATTGGTCTGCCTTTCATCGACGATGTGTACTATGGCATTGATACCTATGGGTATCGAGAGGAGCTAAAAATGATGGGCAATGTGGTTGATGTCACGGGCAGGTGTGAGTTTGAGGCAAGATGCCTAATTCTACCAAAGGACTTTTATTACGATCTCAACTTACCCTCCCAAGTCATGTCTAGTTTATTACTGTAAGATAATTTTATACCTTATTAGTACAAAGGTATTTGGAAAGAATAGGTCAACAGGCAGACTATTTTTTTTTCTAAGTTCATATGTACAATGTGTATGTTATAATGACATGAGATTCGAGACCTAATTCCTAACTGTCTGTTGCCCATTTGACCTAATTCTTAACTGTTTGTTGCCCATTTGGGTAATTCCTTAGGCCTAAAAGACAAAGTCGCTATCGGCTATATACTCCTAATACTTTTCAAAAGCAAAGGGATAAACCTTTAGTTGCAAATGGTCGGGCCAACACGGAAAGAAAATTGTGTAGTGGGTCTGAGTCAGTTAAGCCGAATAACTAAGTCTATTATTCAATTGACTTAGCATAATTAATTAGTCTTTTACTTTCCTTAGCCTAACCAGTAGTCTAGTCTTAATTTAGGAGTAGAGGAAATCCATAGGTGAGTCCAAAGTCTATGCTTATACGCTAGATGATTTCACTTCATTTCTAATACAAGGAAGGGTTTTATCACTTAGGGTCAAAGTTGTCTAATTGGGCCCAGTTGCACCGTAGTTAAATTTAACTACGCCCAAGCATTTCACATATGCTCATACCAGCTAAGAGGATCCTAAGGTTCACATTATTAATTTGTTGAATTTCCTCTACGGTCAGGTCTGTCGAAATCTAGGAGCACTGCTCTAGGTCCAAAACTCCAAGGGTCTATTTGTCAATCAACCATTTACTCCAAAAGCTTAAGCTATCAGAGTGCGGTGGGTCAATGTATATCAAGGGACTTTATCACTTCAACACAATTTGACCAATGGTCTTAAGTTGTATTAAAATGGGACTGTATTGCTAATCCCACTTCGGGATTGGGAATGACATATTTGGCAGGAGGGTGGGCGGGGATTAAAATTACTTTATAGGCTTTGGAAAATGAGCATTGTGTTGGGAAGGGTGAGATGGGATTTCAATTCCAGGATAATGAATTTCTAAGTGAAATTTGGAATGACAACTCAGAGTTACGTTTAATTGCATACATTCCAAACCTAGTATCGGAAACCATGGGATACACTCAATCTAGGGACCATACCTTACACATATATTTATTATTACTTTTACAATTCCATCCACCCAATCGCACTTAATGCAATTTTGGCCGAACGGGCCCTAAACGTCCTCAAACATCTAAAATATCCTACCAACTACTACACCCATCAACAAGAAAACGTAAACACCTAAAGGCAGTAATCCTCTTTCCCATGAGAGAGAGAAAGGTGGACATCGAGAAACTAGCCGTAATAGCCTCGAATAAGGCCATGAAAACGTAAAGAAACGGAGAGGAAAGGCTGGAGTTTTTTTGGTTCTCCACGAACTTGAGCCTCAACAGGGTTTGTAGAGGCCCAACAGTCAGGGAATGAAGATGGGAAGAAAAAAAAAAGAGAAATGGATGGGTTGAGAGGTATGTACATTTTCGAGCTCCAAATGGGGCATGTAAAAGCCCAAATGAAAGGAAACGGAAAGGGTAGAGGGTGGGTGTTACTGTGAACGATGGAAGGGAGTGGGTGATGATCGAAAATGGGAAACGAGACGATTGGGTGGCGATTTGAAGAGAAAACAGCAAGAATAGGAGGAAAAGAGAGATTGGAGGGGCGTTTGAGAGAGAGGGGAGCTCTAACCCCCTAAAATCCCAATCTCCAGCCAAAACCACACATGCCAGGGGATAGGGGAGGTCGGGCCGACCAACCCCAGCCCCGGACCCACCTCAGATGGGCCACCGGACCGCGGTCCGCCACCGGAACCGCGGCTCCGCCGCGGTCCGCCTTGGCCGGAACCGCGCCGCCGCAGTGGGGCAGTGTTCTCTGTGGTCCCAAGGTACCAAATGCACCCTGGTTCAACCCTGGGTCCCATCGGATTTAAGTGGGGAGGCCCCCGACTCCGATTTGCTCCATTTCGGGTATTTTTGGGACAATCAGACATTTTTTGCAATCCGGAATGAGTTATCTGACGTAAAATATATGAATTTGGGGTAGAACGAGCTAATGAAGCCAACCAACCCTGCTGTGCCAGGTTGCGCAGCCCGAAATTACGAGAAAACCCCCCGATTGACGGTTATTTCCCCGCTTCAATTTCGTTTTGCCAAAAATAGTAGTTTTAGTTTGATTTCTCTTCATCCGTTGGGCTTTAGGAGTTGTACCCAATGAGAAAAGAGTTTAGAATAATTAGGAGAACGGTTGGGTGAAGTCGTTTAGGACACTTACTATTTTTTTTTTGACCGAAAACTTTACCCACTAGTAGACATCACGACCCATATATAGTAAGTCGCGAATTCTAGAAGTTTTAGTTGTAGTTTGTTCCTGATTTCTTTCCCATTACCTGGTATCCTTATTTAAAGGGTTGTGAACTCATTTTTTTTAGTCATTCATTAATCAGTTTCGAATTTATTAGAATTTATTTCTATTTTCTGCTTTCTCCTCTTGTAGATTCGAGAAGTCTCTGGTGGGAGTCCGGAGAAGCTCCAAGGATTCGGAGTAGTTATCCTCATCACGTTTATCGCACACATTTTACTGATTCTCAATGATTGGGATGAGGTGGATGGTGATCTAGACCCTTCACTAGACAACCTAGAAATGTTTTAAGGTCGACCCGTGCGACCATGGTTGAATACATACTCGATTTCGGCGTTCGTTTTCAGTGAACTAGCCGTTGGACGGAACAGGGATGCCTAAGACTGTTTCTACATTCCGTCGCTCCCTCCTAAGTCAGAGTGCGTCAGTGTGCATCGTGTGACCATAACCCAGGTCTGGTTTAATCCAAATCATGCTCTGATACCAACTTGTAACGCCCTGAAAATCGGGGGTCGAGCATAAACTCAACTCCCGAGTTCCAGAACATCACTTATGCAACAAAATGAATGATGATTGAATGTTGACTGTATTCGTGCATTGAACATGAGTGAGATTAAGCCAAAACAACATATCATACTCCAGAGACAGTTAAATTGCAAGCGGAAGACGATGATAGATAGATAAAATATATAAACTGTGATGAGTCTCCAGAGTGTGATAACATTACTAGGTTAAATAATTACAAGTACAGTTTTAAAATATACCAAATGTGTAAGTGTAATATCTTCTATCCCAAGTACCATAGCCCCGTCAATGCAGTACCAGGTCTTCAGAGACCCGTCAGAGAGTTACATGATAGGAGAACTCCTCCTCATCACCATAGAAGTAGTCCGGCTCTGCTTCATAAGCATCGCCATCATCTGAAATTCAACAAATCTGGTTGGTGTGTACAACACCGTCCCGTAACGTGGGAGTGAGTGATCAACTCAGTGGAACAGTAAAGCATAGGTTAACATGTTATCAATTTAATCAAGCAGTAATGATAAAGCAGTACAAATCAAACAATTCTAACTACTCTTATTAAGTGCGAGAATGAAATGACATGATGCTGTATGCCCTTGCCAAACCACCCTCATGCGACATCATCTTACGTTCGTGAATGCTTAACTCCCTCAGTGCGCGACGTCTACTAAGCACATGCGGTGCGATGATGATCATGATTACCGAGTTATTATTAGTCCATTTCAAACAGCAGTATTGGAAACTAAGGTACCTCCCTTGTATCATTCCCAAACATGATCCATTCTAGGGTCGTCAGTCCTAGTTAATCTCATACGATATTATGGTTTGAGAGGCGTAGCGAAGGCATCACAAAGGGCTCGTCACCCGTCAGCACGGATACAGATCTCACCGTATGCGCTCAATTGCTGACCGTCAGCTCGAGTACAGGTCTCACCGTACTCGGCTCAATCACTAGCCGTCAGCTCGAATACAGGTCTCACCGTACTCGGCTCAACTCATACTCCAGTTGCTGTGAAAGACTCGTCGCCAATCACAGACCTTGGAGTATACTCGAAGATACTACAGAGGACTCGTCGCCCGTCAGCACGAGTACAGGTCCCACTGTACTCGGCTCTCGCCGTAAGTATCGACAGCTCGAATATAGTGTCCCATACCACCATAATCGGCTCACGAATCTGGTTACTCACTGGTCACTACGGGGAGGCACGTGGCCCCAGCGTAGGCCGACAGCTCGACCACGGTGTCCCATACCACCATGCCCGGCTCATGAGTCTTAGCGGATCGAGGTACCATGGTTAAAAGAGATTTCACTGGTAAGTTTGATACCCTAGGTTCAAGCAGTAGTGACCAAACATGGTGAACATACATAAGACAGATCGGGTTACTTGACGAGCTCGGCTAGCTCGAGCGCACAACAAGTTGAACGACATGAAGTGCATAAGCACTTCGCGTGGCCAACCACTATCGCCAACCGAAGTACGACTCGGGTTCGTCGAACACATCTCACGTGGCAAATAAATCGCAGCCACGAATTCAATTCTGGTACCGATTGTCTGGACTATAATCATAGCCCCAAACATGATAACTTGCACATAGATAAAGCAGTAATGGATCAAGATTCCACTCATACAATCAAGGTATGGTATTATCCGTTTAGGGCTGCCAGGGCTGTTGCACGCACTCGTTGCTCCGCTCCCCCATCACCCATGACGGATCATACAACGTAAATATAAATTTAAACATATGCATTACATAGTTATAATCATAAAGCAGTTGAGCATGTTATGAATCACAACACAAGCATGAGTTTATACATGTTCAATTCCTAATCACACAACAATCCAAGGAGATCATACACATAGTTAAAAGAGGTTGAGAATCATATCTCAACACCCTTATACATTACAATTTGCTAACTACTACTCATTCAAACATTTCAAGAAACACTTAAACAAACATACATCAACATACATGACATATGTCGATCACATAGGCATTAGGCCAAATCCTTTCACTAGGGAGTTGCCCCAATCATAACACGCGTACACCCACGACGGATAGTCATGGCAAGCAGGAATCCAAGTTCCATGTTCATTTAGTCATTTCCACAAACACTTGGGCCACACATTTTAGCATATATAGTGTATATTGGCCGTGGTGTGATTTAGGGAAAATCCTTTCTTCAAAAGGGTATCACCAATACAACAATCATGAATCCATGACAATTTGTCATGGCGAGCACGAATGAGGATTCTATACTCATTCAGTCATTTTCACAAACATTTAGAATACACTAATACAACATACATGGTGTATGTTAGCAAAACATGTATTAGGGCTATCCTTTAGCCAAGTGAGTATTTTACCCATGTATAATATATTACTACAGCAAATAATCATGATAAATGCATCTCCAAAATTTATACGTATACAGTAGTTTCTAGAATACGCATTTTCAACATACATACTGTATACAAGCAAACATGTATCACGACGATTCCCTTCGCCAAGGAATTATTTTATACGCACATAATATATTTATACGACGATTAATCATGACAAACACATCGCTAAAATATACATGTATACGGTACTTCTTACAATACCGTATTTCTACATACATAGTGTTTATTAGTAAACATGTATTTAGGCGAATCCTTTCGCCAAATAAGTATTTTATCCATATGTCATATATCCACACGACAAATAAACATGTCAAACACATTTCCATAAAAAATACTTATATGGTATTTTATACGAATACCTAGAGTATGTGAAATTCCAAATTCTACAATTCTAATCGAAACTGAAAATGGAAAGCACTTTATACATGTGCAATTGCATGCAGATCATGAATCTATCATTATCTGACATTGAAAGCGTTGAAAACCACAACCTATACACCTAAAGTCCGCACCTTTAGTTGTAGAATCGTAACGGAGTTGATAGGTTTGCTAAGCTTCCGTATTCGGCAGTTTGGCAACCTATAGAACAAAATAGGTTAGCTATTTCACAACCTACAACAGTCTAAACCCCAAAACAGATTAGGGATAGGGTTTCTTACCTAGAAACGACGCCGGAAACGCCGGGAAAAGTGTCAAGAAAGGGATGGTGCAGCCCGTGTGGTGGCAGGGAACGATAGTAGGGAGATCCTCCCACTTCTCCCTCACTTCCTCTCTTTTCCCTCTCTCAAATCCCAAATTCGTATGGCTGCCATGAGAGAGGGTTTAAGGTCCTTACATAGTCTCAAACCTTCCCAAAATAGACTCAGGTTCAAGGGTTACTACTATTATAGGTATTTCGGCGATGTTCCAGCTCAAAAGAGTGTTTCTGGTGGCCCTCCTTGAGCCAAACGTCAGACTTAAGCTCACCACTCATGGATCCACGTGGGATTATGTTTTTGACTCGATCGGATTCCCAGATCACACGGGCGGACCACTTTCAGTTCAACGGTCATGGGTCACGATCCGAAATTCCAAGTACATGTAAATGTTCCCGAAATTTTTCCTGATCCGAGGGTGTAATTTGGTCCGATTCTATGACGATGTCTGGTTGCTTAATACTGATGCGCAAGCGAATGGTGCCAGATCACTATTCCAGATATTTATTTTGTAAAGGGAATAGTGTTTTTCACACTCCCTCGCTCCGGATCCAAACGAATGGCCATGGGACATCGGCTGGACCTGATTTTTGTGATGATTGTCAAGCCCAGTGAGGCAGTCCTAGTTCCTTAACTTCGTGTTAATCGGATTTCCGATGTGCGGTCTAGACCTAATACGAAGTTTCGAGATGCTTCCGTGAGCAGCCAGGTAATGAGATTGATCCTAAGTTTTAGAGTAACCTAGCGTCAATGATTCTACAAGTTTTGGGCCTTGCAGATCGTATTTAAAGCGATTCAAACGGATTTCGTAGCTAATCTGGTTTCGCACATAGTTACTTTGTCTCATTTCTAAAGGATTTAGTCCTAAGTGATTTCTGTCTGAGGTGGTACTTGGTCCTTTGCAGTTTGTATATAAAGTGATCCAAGGTATACTACTTAGCTAGTTTAAGATAGTGTCTAGGGCGAAAGTGCTTTGAAAAATTGAAAGCACAAGGTAGTGAAGGGTGGGATTTGTGAAGGAAATGGGTTAAGGAGCGATTTTAGACTGTGGGATTGAGTTTTGACAAGTTGGTAAGGTCTTAGGATCGACCCATTGCCTAAGGACGTCTAATACCAGTTTGGCAAAAATCCGGGATGTTACAGATTGAGTTCGTGAATCAAGCGTAGATCTCCCTGATCTCTACAAGTGGATCCTCTGAATCCCTAGTTTCCCTTCTCTGAATTCTTTAAGTTTAGATTAATATTTCACCATTATTCCTCAAATCACAATTGGTTTAGATTTCATCTTATTCTAGTTCTAGTTATAGTTAAATTCAGATTACGTACAGGTTTCAGTCCCTGTGGATTCGACCTCGGTCTCACTGAGTTTATTACTACATCACAAATACTTGGGGAGTGAACAGACCTCGCCGGTTATCGGGCCAAGCAGGGCGGGCCATGGGGGCTGACGCACTTTGGGGCCTAGGGTGGCCCACTGGTATAGGGGCCGTGGTTTAAAACCACCCCAAAAGCACCCCTCCTTCACAAAAGTCCCCTCCAAGCTCTCCCTTTCCTTCTAAAATTCAATTTTCTCTCTCAAACCTCCCCTCCAATCGCCCATTTCACTGATTTTTGTTAAAACCCACACCCCTCCATCATTCACAGCAGCACTTACCCTCTACCCTTTCCGTTTTTCTTCGTTTGAATGCCCACACCCCCTCATTTGAAGCTTAAAATCGTGTAAGCTCTCAACCCATCCTATCTCTCCATTTCCTCTCTTCAAACCCTGTCTTTTGGGGCCTTTACAATCCTTGTGGAGGTTCAAACTCGTGGAGAACCAAAACTTCAGCCCCCATTTTCCCTTTTTTCTCCACTTCCATGGCCTTCTTGGAGTTCATTTCGACCGTTTTCTCGGTTTTCACCGTCCTTTCTCTCATGGGAAAGAGAAAGGGGGCCGTGGATGAAGCTGGGCCTAGCTGCCCTACGTGTTCAAGGAGGCCGAGAGGCCCCGCCGTTAGTACAAGCGTCGCTCGGGAGTTTCGGACGAAGCGAGATCTTGATCCCCAGATTCCTGCTGAAAGGGCTCTATTGGCGGAGCTGCCTCATGGAGTGTATGAGGGCCGTAGGTCCTCTTTGAAGCTCAGGTGGATGGACGGCTCTTTGGAGAGTACCTGTTGTTCAAGTTCGTGGAAGAAGCCCATTGGGGTCCACTATTTGATGGTGGGTATCGCGCCAATGTGAGCTCTGTCAGAGATTTCTATGCCAACATTCATGAGCCGACGCTCGAACCCTTGCAGTTCAAGATTCCATGTCAAGGGATCGGTTAGCCACTGTTGATGTCAGATTGATATCCCGACTTCTGAATGTGCCTCTTGGTGAGGTGCATGCTAGCAAGAAAAATCTGAGGACTGTACGTGAAAGGGATCGTCGCACATGTTTCCTTTGTGGTAGCCGACTGGTCGAGTGACAGTCGAATAAAAGTCTTCTAGCGACCGATATGTCGCTAGAAATCGGGCCACGGTGACACTGGGCTTGACTCGAGGAGAGCGATGATGAGATGGAGAGCGTGGAAGAAGAGAGTGAGGAGGAAGATGGGGCATAAATAGAAGAGGAGGAACAGGAAGAAGAGGAAGAGGAGGCCCAAGATACTGAGGAGAGCTCCCCTCCTACGGCACCGGCACAGGGCACTGATCGGGCTGCTTGGGAAGCTCGTATTGCTCGACTGGAGGAGGATCATACTGAGCTACGACAGGACGTCATGGATCTTTGGGCCCTTGTGAAGCACAAGTTCAAGAAAGTAACTCACGCGTTGAAAACTATCATGTGCTGCTTGAAGGATAAGGGTGCCCCTTCTCCATTGCCAGACTCGGATGCCTAGACATCTATACTGTTGCCTTGGAGTTTGTTTTGGTTACTGTCTTAGGATGTTTATGTTTTCATGTTGATGGGTGTAGTAGTTGGTAGAATGTGTTGATGTTGAAGCTTTGGTTGTAATAGCTCTCATGCATTTGCTTTCATGATTCATGTAACTCTGTATTTCATGTATTTGGACAATTTTGGTAAATGAAATGCATACAGCCTCTTTTACTATGAAGTGTGTGGAATGCTTATGTGGTTGTGTATTGTGTTGCTATGCTTCATCTTACATGCGTTACACCCTATGTTGTATAGGGAATGCCACAGAAATATACGCGGAGCACGGCACATCTTGCACTCATGGATACGATGGATCAGACTCCTTCCCACAGAGATGGTCGTAGGGACCCTGGTTTGGACCTGGATTGTGAGACTATACTTGCGTCTCAGCCTTCCACTGGTCCTACAGCTGGACTACCACCTTATACACCCCCGGTTCGCGAGCAGAACTGTGTATCTTCCTCGACGCAGTATGTGCCTCAACCTGCCCCACCTGTGGATAGGTTGGAGCAGTTATTGATGATGATGCACCAGCAGCAGGTGCAGCACCAACAGCAATAGGTGCAACATCAGCAGCAGCAGCAGCTATTAGCCACTATTGCAGGGGCCTTATCTCAGTGTGGGATTGCGACTCCACCTGCACTGTCTACACGTCCTACTGAGACCGCAGAGCCTTCTGTTCAGGCTGAGGATGTGCCTCCGCCTGCACCTACTGCATACCCTACGGGGCATTTAGGTACTAATGGCCTTCTCAAGCGATTCCAGCGCTTGAGGCCTCCTACTTTTACGGGTTCTCACAGGCCCAAGGAGGCTGAATATTGGTTAGACCGCATCTCCAAGATGCTACGGATGCTGCATTGCATTGAGACCGAGCAGGTTGAGTTAGCCACATTTATGTTTAATAAGGAGGCCAGTATGTGGTGGGATGGTGTCCTACGGACAGTCGCAGTTAGCTACGAATGGACCTGGGCAGCCTTCGAGTTTCATTTCCACGAGAAGTACTACCCTCTGACCTACCAACATGAGAGGGAGAATGAATTCTTGCGCCTCAGGCAGGGAGGCATGACAGTTACCGAGTACGAGCATCGCTTTACCGTGTTGGGCCGATACGTCCGTACGATACTTGCTGACGAGCCGATGTGGATACGACATTTTTCTGAGGGCTTGCGACCTGATATTCGGTCGAAGATGTGCTGTGTCAGCATACCATCCTATGCCGAGTTGGTTCATATGTCTATGCAAGCAGCGCAGGATGTTGAGTGACTGACACGCTCTCATGGCCCTATGATTCCTAGGCCACGACCAGATATCTAGGGCAGGCCGTTCCTCGGCAAGAGGCCTCGTGTGGACTCTCCTCCCAGGATTGCGGTGCCAGTAGTTTCGATGCGGCTTCCAGGTGTGACTTGTACTTACTGCGGGAGATCAGGTCACCCTGCAGAGAGTTGTTTTGCCTGGATGAGAGACAACGGGTTTGCACCGCCGCAGAAGATTGATCGTCTTCGCCCTCAGGCCTTATCGGCTCCAACACTATGGATTGCACCTGCACATCCATCCTTCTGACCATCTGCACCTTGCTTTAGGCCACCACAGCGACCTCTGATGCCTCAGCCCAACCGACCATAGCAGGCACGTGTTCATGTGCTCACAGCAGAAGAACCGGAGACAACACCTATGGCCTTCGAGGTCACTGCACATGTTCAAGGTACTCCTGTCTTTTTACTAGTGGACATTGGGTCCACTACTTCCATAATATCATGTGCGGCAGTTAAGCGTCTAGCTTTACATACTACTCCCACGAGGGGAGTGAGACTCATTACTGCTACGGGGACATTTTTGGATATCACACGAGTGTGTGAGGGTTGCTCCGTCGATTTAGGTAGCAGTACGGTATTCGTTGACCTCATTATCGCTCCCCTATGGCACTACGACATTATCTTCGGTATAGACTGGCTCACTGAGATGAAGGTCGAGATTGATTGCTATAATCGGGTTGTGACATCCAACGGACCAGATGGTACAGTCTTCACTTTTCCAGTGCAGGTTAGTTGGCCATGTCGTGTTATGTCGCTTTACTTGAGCATATTGATGGGCCGACGTTAGAAAACATGCCGGTAGTTCAGGACTTTTCAGATGTGTTCAGGATGATTCCTGGATTACCTCCTTGGTGTGAGGTCAACTTTATAATTGATCTTGTGCCCTGTACGACCCCCATTTCATTACCTATGTACCGGATGCCTCCGTGTGAGATGGAAGAGCTGAGGAAACAGATTGACGAGCTCGTAGAGAAGGGCTTTATATGACCCAGTGTGTCTCCTTAGGGAGCACCTGTGTTGTTTGTCAAGAAGAAAGACGGGTCACTATGGTTATGTATTGATTACCGTAGGTTGAACCAGTTGACCGTGAAGAACAAATATCCTTTGCCCAGGATAGACGACCTGTTTGATCAGTTGAGGGGGGCAAAGTATTTTTCGAAGATCGATTTACAGTCAGGGTATCATCAGTTGCGCGTCAGGGATGAAGACGTGCAGAAGACGGCTTTCAGGACCTGTTTTGGGCATTACGAGTTCCTTGTGATGTCGTTCGGTCTTACGAACGCACCGGCCGTGTTCATGGACTTGATGAACCGGGTATTTTGGCCATTCCTATACCGATTCGTCATCATGTTTATCGATGACATCCTGGTGTACTCTACGAGTCGGGAAGAGCACGAGGAACACTTACAGGCAGTCCTTGATACTCTGAGGAAGAACCAGTTGTTCGCGCAGTATAAGAAATGCGACTTCTGGCAGGAGGAAGTCAAGTTCCTGGGACATGTAGTGTCCAAGGAAGGGATAGCAGTGGACCTGGCTAAGGTAGCCGCAGTGCAGGACTGGAAACAGCCTGGTTCAGTTACTGAGGTGAGGAGTTTTCTGGGCCTGGCAGGTTATTACCGACGATTCATCCGGGACTTCTCGAAGATAGCCAGACCATTGTCTCAGTTGACACGGAAGGATCTGAAGTTCGCCTGGAATGAGAAGGCGGAAGCAGCTTTTCAGGAGCTGAAGGACAGACTGACGTCCGCCCCTGTGCTAGTATTGCCAGAGCAAGGGGTTAAGTACACTATATATACTGACGCGTCTCGCGTTGGTTTGGGTTGTGTCCTTATGCAGAAGGACAGGGTGATTGCGTATGCCTCGAGACAATTAAGGAAGCACGAGGAGAATTACCCTACGCACGACCTTGAGTTAGCAGCGGTCATATTCGCATTGAAGCTCTGGAGACATTACCTCTACGGAGAGAAGTTCGAGCTTTTCTGCGACCACAAGAGCCTTAAGTACATCTTCACTCAGCGGGACTTAAATATGAGGCAGCGCCGATGGATGGAGACCTTGAAGGACTTCAAGTTCGAGGTTTCTTACCATCCTGGCAAGTCCAACCTTGTGGCAGACGCGTTGAGCCGTAAGAAGGCGATCATATTTGGGGCTCCATTGATGATTGAAGAGTGGTATATGTTAGAGTTCGTGCGGGGCTTCGAGTAGAAACTCACAGTGGAGGAGCCATTCGAGTGTGTCGCACACGTTCGGGTGCAGCCGCTTATTGATGACCGGATTATTGAGGCCCAGAAGGGCGACGAGCGGTTATCTGAGCTTCGTGGGCAAGCTAGTAATGATGTGGACTCCGAGTGGAGAGTTGGAATAGATGGGGGCCTACAATACCGTGGCCGCCTATGTGTCCCGGATATTCAGGACTTGAGACAGGAGCTTCTCGAGACAGCCCACAGTTCGAAGCTTGCGATGCATCCGGGTAGCACGAAGATATATCAGGATATGAAGTGGTCATATTGGTGGAATAATATGAAGGTCCATATCGCAGAGTATGTGTCCCATTGCCTCATGTGTCAGCAGGTCAAGGCCGAGCATCGCCGACCTCCTGGACTTCTTCAGCCCATGCTCATAGCTGAATGGAAGTGGGACTTCATCTCGAAGTTACCGAAGACGAGAAAGGGTTATGACTCTATTTGGGTGATCTGGACCGGTTGACCAAATCGGCTCATTTTCTCCCTATCAGGATGACGAACTCTGCAGACGACTTGGGTAGGTTGTACATTAAAGAAATAGTGCATCTGCATGGAGTTCCATTGAAGATTTTGTCAGACCGCGACACACGATTCATGTCTATCTTCTGAACTCGTATCTAGGAAGCGATGGGTGTGAAGTTGAAGTTCAGTACCGCGTTTCACCCTCAAACCGATGGGCAGATAGAGCGGGTGAATCAGATTTTAGAAGATATGCTGCGGGCTTATGTTTTGGACTTCAAGGACAATTGGGATGATTGCCTCCCGTATGCAGAGTTCGCCTACAACAACAGTTTTCAAGCGAGTATTGGCATGACTCCTTATGAGGCCTTGTATGGGCGCCCTTGCAGAGCATTGCTGGGCAGAGGTTGGCGACCGCAGCTTGGTTGACCCGGAATTAGTACAGGCGACCTCAGAGAAGAACGACATTATCAGGCGTCGGCTTCTTACAGCACAGAGCAGACAGAAGAGTTATGCCGACACGAGACGGCAACCACTTGAGTTTGAGGTTGGAGACCATGTGTTCCTCAGAGTTTTTCCTATGAAGGGAGTCCTTCGATTTGGGAAGAAGGGGAAGCTTACGCCACGGTTTATTGGCCCATTTCAGATACTTGATCGAGTGGGTGCGGTGGCATATCGTCTTGTTTTGCCTACACCACTCGCGGGCATGCACAACATATTTCCTGTATCTATGTTAAAGAAATACGTCCCTGATCCTTCACACATCATCCATTGGGAGCAGGTGCAGTTGAGTGATGATGCTACGTATGTACTGCAACCGACGCATATCCTAGATAGGAAGGAGCAGGTATTGTGCAGTAAGGTGATTCCACTCGTGAAGGTACTGTGGCACATCATACAGAGAAGGAAGCTACCTAGGAGACTGAAGCCGATATCAGAAACAACTACCCTTAGCTTCTCGAGGAGTACGAAAAGGTACTAATTTAGATGACAAAATTTTTCTTTAAGGGGGGGTAGATTGTAACGACTCGGGAAATTCCGTATAATGGCCCGAGTATCACCTCAGGAAAATCACTTAGGATCAAATCCTTTAGAAATTAGACAAGTTAACTATGTGCTAAACAAGATTAGCTATGAAATCTGCTCGAATCACTTTAAATATGATCTACAAGACCCAAAACTTATAGAATCATTGGCGCTAGGTTACCCTAAAATCTAGGATCAAACTCATTACCCGACTGCTCTCAGGAGCACATTGAATCTCTGTATCAGATCTGGACCACACATCGAAAGTCCAAATGATACGAGTTATAGAATTAGGACCGCCTCGCTGGGGTTGACAACCATTTAGGAAGTTAAAACTAGATAGTATTCCGGGGCTATTTGCTTGAGCCCAGACCGAGGAGTGTGAGAAAACCTAGTTTTCTTTTGAAATTTAATTAAATTTAAGTAATCTGAGACTTGGTGTTTGCGGGCTAACTATAAGCAATCAGACCGTCGGAATCTGACCCAAATACACCCTCGGATCAAGAAACATTTCCCATATATGTCTGTGTACTTGTAACCCTGATCGAGTTTCTGTGACCGTTGAACTGAAACTAGTCCACCACGTGTGATCTGGAAATCCGATTGAAATGAAAACTTAACTCGTCCTAGATCCATAGTCAGTGAGCTTAAGTCCGACCTTTGGCTCAAGGGGAGGCTCCAGAAGTGCTCCGTTGAGCTAGAATAGATCCGTTTTGGACATAACCTAAGTATACCTTGATCCTGAGTCTATTTTGGAGAGTTTTGGGCCTATATAAGGACCTTAAACCCTCTCTCATTCTCACCATACGAATTTGAGAAAACCCTATGAGAGAGAAGAGAGAAAAGGGAGAGAAAGTGTGAGACAAGTGAGGGATTCTTCTTGATACCCTACCCAACTATCCTACGTGCTTAACTACTCCGATCTAATCGCTTTTCCGACGATTCCGGCTTCGTTTTTAGGTAAGAAACCCTAACCCTAATCCGTTCTAGGGTTACGATTGTTGCAAGTGATGAAATAGCTAACTTATTTCATGCCATAGGTTGCCATTCTACCGTTGATAAAGGCTTGGTGTTTAAACTGACTCTGTTACGCGTTTATCGGTGTAAGGTGCGGACTTTAGACGTATAGGTTATAGTTTTCAAAGCTTTCAATGTTAGATAATGATAGATTCATGATCTGGATACAATTTTACATGTACAATTTGATGTTCATTTTGCATTTCAGTTACGTATGCGAATTATGGCATATAGTGTATTCTGTATATTTGTAGAAAATACTGTATACATATAAATTGTGAAAGTATGTTTGCCATGATAATTACTGAATGTACATGTTAGATATAAGTGTGATACTTGCTCGGTAAAAGGATTCACCTTAATACATGTTTTTGCTAATATACGTTATGTATGTTAATAAGTGTATTCTAAGTGTTTGTGAAAATGCTTGTAAGAGTAAGTGTTTAGATGATTGTGCTTTAGGTAGGTGTTGAGATAGGATTCTCAACTAACTTAGAGATGTATATGATTTCCTCCATGTTGGTTGTTTAATTTAACCGCTTACTATGAAATATATGTGTTTATATTTCCTATTTACATTGTGCTTTATAATATGCTTTATGACATGCTTGTTAACATGCTTGAATTACTTTGTTTATTCTGCTTTACTCTACATGCTTCTGGTTAAGGATTGATTGTGATTGAGGCTATGATTATACTCCAGACAATCAGTAACAGACTTGAGTTCGTGGTTGAGATTCATTCGCCATGTAGGATGTGTTTGATGAACCCGAGTCATACTTCGATTGGCGACAGTGGTTAGGGTACGCGAAGTGCTTATGCTCTTCATGTCGTTCGGCTGGTTGTGCGCTCGTGCTAGTCTGGCTCGTCAAGTAACCCGATCTGTCTAATATATGTTCACCATGTTTGGACGCTACTACTTGAACCTAAGGTACCAAACTTACCAGTGTAACCCCGTTAACCTTGGTACCTCGATCCACTAAGACTCATGAGCCGGGCATGGTGGTATGAGACACCGTGGTCGAGCTGTCGGCCTACGCTGGGGCCATGTGCCTCCCCGTAGTGACTAGTGAGTAACCCAGACTCGTGAGCCGAATATGGTGGTATGGGACAATGTATTCGAGCTGTCGGTCTGCACTGCTTGTTGACGAGCCCTTTGTAGTGACCTCGAGTATACTCTAAATCTGCGGAGAGGCGACAAGCCTTCCCGTAATAAAAGAGTATAAACTAAGCCTGTATTAATAAGGTGATGGGGGAGCGGTGCAATGAGTGCGTGTAACAGCCCTGGCAGCCCTTTATAGCGACCTAGAACTGCATTATCGTATGAGATTATCTAGGACTGACGACCCTAGAATGGATCATTGTTTGGGAATGATATAAGGAAGGTACCTTAGTTTTCCAATACTGCTGTATGCAAAGGACTAATAACAACTCGGTAATCATGTTCATATCGCACTACATGTGCTTGGAAGATGTGAAGCACTGAGGGTGAAAGCATGACGCGAACGTAAGATGGTGTCGCACGAGGGAGTATGTTGGTGAGGGCATGCATCATTATTGCATCTCATCCTTGCATTAATTACAGTACTTAGGGATGTTGATTGTACTGCTTTATCATTACTGCTTGACTAAATTGATAACATGTTAACCTATGCTCTATTGTTCCACTGAGTTAGCTATTCACTCCCACATTACCGGACGGTGTTCTGGACACCCACCAGACCCTGTCTTAGATGCAGGTATTGACGAGATGCAGGAGGCTGAGCCTGTTACTACGATGATCAGGTTGATTTCTCCTTCATGCAATTCTCTGGAGGCTACGCTTAGGCCATCCAGATGATGGGGCCACAGTGTGTACCATTCTAGTTGTACCATTTTTGGCATTTTGACTTTTAAAACAAATACATGTATATGGTGACTCACTATGATATTCATACTCTGGAGATCGATTGTGACGTTTTTGGTTTTATATATACATTTATATACATCTTTCAGTCTTCCGCTTGCATTTTATAACTTGATCTGGAGTATGAATTACTGTTTTGGTATAATCCCACTCATGTTTATTACACTATCACAGACAACATTCAATCATAAGCATTTATGTTGCATAAGTAATGTTTTGGAACTCGGGTGTTGAGTTGCTACTCGACCCCCGATTTTCAGGGCGTTACAAAATCATTATTCTCGCTACTATTTTCGGTGTGGTCTAAGTGAAAGTGCTTGATTTTTCCATTGTATAAAATTTGCATATTGAATTGGTCTCACAGGCACCATTTTAGTTTCATTCTGTTGTATTTGATTTGTTCACAGTCGTATCATATGAGTTATATTCACAGTCGCATTACAAAAAATGTATAACATTTCATCACAGTTGTATTATAAAAAAAGAATAACATTTATAGTCATGTTACAAAAAATGTATAACATTCACTGTCATATTACAAAAACATGCACAAAAAATTACATTATTCTGGATGTATTGGAAATTTGCAACTTCGACGATTGTGGCCCATTTGTTTGAAACGTCCACATTTTTTGGTTGTTCGCTCCTCTCCACGGGAAAGGATCCGTGCCTTCTTCGGTCTTCCAGCTGCCCTCCTTTGTAGCGGTGGCTTCATACTCGCGCAAAGTTCCTTGAATGCTAATGAAATTTCCCATTGGCTCTTGTCCCGTACTGGGTACACGGAATCTTCATACGTCATCTGGTAATTCCTCACCATGTACAACGGGGAGCAGTATGAATAATAAGGAAGGTTGTAGTGTATACATGCTGAAAGAACGTAAAAACAAGGCAATCCCAGTACTTCAAACTTGCGCATTTACATGAAAGCTCATTGAGCTTTACTCTCCCATAATATAGTATTCATCCCGAGAAATTGCATGGCAACGAACATCTCGTGCTTTCGGTATAAGATCCTTTAATTGTTTCTCGGCCCACGGTGTTAACGGTCCAACAAATGATGATGCTGATTCTCTTCGCTTATAGAACATCTCTTGAATTTTTAATCTGATCGTCTTTATCAGCATAGTCACGGGATATTCTCGCGCTTCTTTGAATAGAGCATTAACACACTCAGTAATGTTTGTAGTGACTAAATTGAATCTTTTTCCTGGGAAGTGTGATGATGCCTGCTTTTCATACCCTATTTCCCTCAACCATGTGTGTATAGGGGGATTAACAAGTTCGATATTATGCATTCTCTTTTCAAACTCAGCCCTCCTACAAGTCTTTACAGCTTGCCAGTAGTATATTTCTAGAGACTTGTCTTTGAATGTGTCCACCAAGTTTCGATATGAATGGTAGGCACAGTAGCCATGGATTGCTGCTTGGAAGACCTGGGGAACTTCTTTCATTAGACCTTTATGCCGGTCTGATATGATCACAAGACCAGGTAGATCGCCTAACGAATGACTGAGGTACGTAAGAAACCAGTTCCAACTGCTACTGTTCTCTGATTCTTCGATACCAAAAGCGACTGGAAAGATATGATTGTCGCCATTCAAAGCTGTAGCGACGAACATAACACCCTTATACTTACCTTTTAGATGCATCCCATCAACAGTAAAGACCCTTCGCAGACATGTTTAAAAACTTCTGACGCACTGTCTAAGTGCAACAAAACACCTCTCGAACCTCTCAGTTTGTTGATCCGCAAGCAGGGCGGTCAGTGTCCTCGGGTTCGCCATCCTCAACTCATGCAAGTACATCAGGAGTTCTTTATAAGAGTCTTCATAAGACCCCATTACGCGATTGATTGCAATTTCTTTTGCGCGCCATGCCTTCTTATAAGTAATAAGAATGTTATACTTTTCTTGCATTGCTAATATAATGTCTTTTGGCCTTAATCCCAGCCGTTGCTTAATGCAATTGACAACTAGTTCACTGGCTAGCTTACTGCTTGCTTGCGGATGATCACTCTTCATGTATGACATTCCACATGTATGTGTGGACGTGTAAGTCTTAATCTTGAAAATCCCCGCATCATTCACCCTAGATGCGTGTACCCTCCAATCACACATATCTCCCATACACGCCACGGTGGATTTCTTAGACGTGGAAAACAGGACCTTGTATTGAAACTTGTTACGAATTGTAAATTGGCTCAACACATACTTACACCGGCTCTTGTTCTCAAACGTTTGGCCCTTTGCTATATGAATCAGGTCATCAAGTGAATGTGAATACAATGACAGGTCTGCATCGGTGAAACCAGCATTCTCGAAAGGCACAATGGGAAGGCCGGTGGTGAAGTCTGATGTTCGAGCCTGCTCAGGCAATGGAATGTCGTCGCTTCCACTTACGTTGATGGCGTTGGATGTTGAGGCCAAATCTACTCTTATAAATGAAGGTGATGTCGTATATTCACTTATGAGATTCATGTCAACCGATGCCCTGACTTGACTTGTATTGAAGTTTGATGTCTGAGCCGGCTCGAGTACTAGGGGTGTTGCTTAGAGGAACATGTGAAGGTGATGCCTTTACTTCAACTTTTAAGATATCTTCCTCACCCAAACTTCCTACTGCTAGGCCGTCATGTTCAAAACCACTGAAAGCCAATGGGTGTTCGGGTATTGCCTTGTTAACGCGCTCCATTGTCTCGATGAATAAAGGGATGTACTGATCCAAATGCTTCAACTGTGCTGCCAACAACATTCTCACATCTTCATCATCTTCAATTACAATCGGAGGGACTAATTCATTTGTGTAGGGAAACAATGCTTTCAACCTAATATCATAATCCTCAAGTCTACTCTTCGTAATCTTGTACATTTTCGATAGAAGCTCATCATATGTAGTGTCAACGCCGACAACAGTAGTTTTCGAGTATCCGCCCTTGTAGGTGTAACGATTATTTTCACTTACTAACTCTCCACCATATGAGCATACGATCATTATCGAAGCCATTTTCTAAAAACAAACACAATAATATAACTCGTTTAGTATTCACATGTATAATGTGGATTTGACCAAGTAGAGAAGCGAATTGATCATGGAGTGCATAAAATTGACCGTGAAATGTCTTATTGACCGTGAATTTTGAATCGTAGTGGTATGAAATTTCCAATTTCAAAGAAAGTAACAAATGTATTCAACATATAACATTCACAGTAGTATTACAAAAAAGGCACTACAAATTTGACAGTCTTATTACAAAACTGCACTATAATTTGAAGGTAAAATGCTTGAACTTAACCAAGTAGTGCATGAAGTTGACCGATCAATTCAGTGAATTGACCAGGAACTAAGGGCTTGTTTGATTTTCCAAGGAGAATGTAAATACCTATAAATAGCCAATTATTACAATTTCCCCTGTTTGAAAATAGCAGCGTATTCCTGCTTTGAAAAACGGGTCCAAAATGACTGGCATAAATTTGTAGGCCACACCGTCATGTATATGACATTTCCGCATCGTCCATCCGTTTTGCCGTAGCATTTTGAGGCATGAGCTGTCAAATGAGAAAAATCCAACATTCAAGTGGCCCACACAAAAGTAAACAGTGGCTCTAAGAAGTTTTTCACGGTAAGTTTGATTACATTTTTACTATGGTGTGGTCCATTTTAACTTTGAATCTGCCTCATTTTTTAGCTCATGCCCTAAATTCAATTGTTGTGATGGATGGACGGTGTGGATAATGCACCTACATCATGGTGGGCCCCACTTATTTTTGGCAGTCTCTTTAAAGATATTACCCGAGAAAT
Organism: Magnolia changhungtana; assembly: GCA_030180095.1. Taxonomy (NCBI): domain Eukaryota; kingdom Viridiplantae; phylum Streptophyta; class Magnoliopsida; order Magnoliales; family Magnoliaceae; genus Magnolia; species Magnolia changhungtana. The sequence goes on along the minus strand of JASAUF010000470.1, from coordinate 1,427,505 downwards.
AATTATTGCCCATTTCCACTGCATTTACATTTACCTGAGAAAATCAAACATGCGTTAAGTGAAATTGACCCCGAAACTTCGTCATTTTGACTGTGAACTTCTTGAAGTTTATTGGATAACCACCTAAAATTGACTTGGCAATGCATGCAATGCATAAAATTGACACATGAAATTGACCACAAACTTCTAGGTAATTTGTTAAGAATTTAAATGTCCTTACCTCGTGCCACCGCCGTATCAGTAAAATCCTGTTCCAGAAGAATAATAAGAGTACATTGACGTGAAACACGTTCTTCGGAGACAACTCTTCAATATCTCACATTTATCAATGCATCCACGTCCTCTCAGAAAAAGAAAACTTTTCACCTTGAGTAATAAATGATGGAAGATGTAATGTGATAATCGGATGGGGATTCTGTGGAGATTCTACGGAGATTTCACCAAGAAAATGGGTGAAAAATAAGGACTGGGATGGCAGGGAGAGTTCGGACGTGTATTTGCGTGTAAGGGAGTACATGGGGTGATATTTATAGGGCAGGGGAATTTTTATCATATGCAGAGGTGTCCGTACTGCGTAGACTTGTTTTTGGAAGCTTAAAAAGGAATGGGCTTAAAAAGGCTGGTGGGCCTTATATGGGTAGTACAGTTGGAAATTTCTCTTTATGGACCCCGCAGTAGGGTAGACGCCAAATAGATACGTGGGGTGCGTATCTAACTACCACATGGGTTGAATTTTCATTAATTCAATCCATTTCAGGTATAGTACACTGCATCTGGTTCACGTGGTATCATAAAAATCATGACCATAAAAAAACTCAGGTTGGTTCCACCGCACGAAACAAGTAATATGGATAGGGCCGGCTTTACTATCAAGGCAGCCAAGGCAATGGCCTAAGGCCCCACATTTAAGAAGGCCCCATATTTTAAGGAATATAATATAATATATATTTAAAATGAACGTCTTTACCTAGGGAGCGGAAGTGACGTGGCAAGTTTTAGTTGGTAGAATACCAATGGGCGGTTTTCTATAATGAATGCTTGTTCACTGCCGTTCCGTTAGCCTCCGTTTCCGCCATGAATAGGGAACTTTTCCAGTTTTTTTTGGAAGCGGATTGCGTACTGAGTTACTTAGTACGGTAAGATACTGAGTAAACTCTACGGGCCCCTGTGTCATTCATGCATTATATCCACTCCGTCCATATCTTTTAACACAAAATATTAGGTCTTTACTCCAAATATGAAGTATATTCAAATGTCAAATGGACCACACCACCAGAAACTGTGTGAATTGAACATCTACCGTTGAAAAATTCTCGAGGACAACAGAGGTTTTAGATCAAGCTGATATTTGTGTTTTCCCTTCATCCATGTACTTCTGATCTTATGAATAGGTTGGATGACAAATACACATCACTTGGGGCTTTAGAAAATTTTCAACGGTTGAAATCAATAGATCCACTTTTTCCAATGGTATGGCCCACTTGAGCTTTGCATATGCATCAATTTTTGGTTGAACCCATAAAATGATCTGAAAAAACGAATGGACGGTGTGGACAAACCACATGCATTGGCGGTGGGCTCAACTGAGTTTACACAATCTGATTTTTTTTTTTTCCTTACTCTCTCCCAGTTTTCTAACCACGTCCGCAACCCATTTCAATTTTATCCAAATCATAGGTCCTCAACCTAGGATATGCATACTATACTAAGGCTTTGAGCTTGTAGTATTGGACCCATAGTTCAGTAATCCGGGCCGTTGATATTTTGGCTCACATAGAAAGTATAAATGATCTGAAATATTTACAGGTTTAGAAGATCAAAACCACTAATCGTGACCATTTTTCATTTGCATGTGGAATATCATTGGTTTCTTGTCTTCACCGTTTATTTGTAGGCCACAAATCCCAATGTTATGAAAATCTGATGGAGAATTATTTCAAGAATTGGTCCATCCATGGTAGAAACCAATGAGTTAATGGTCTCGATTTCCCATTTGTGGGCCCCACTTGTACGAGCATTCATTACAGGAGAGAGTGAAAAAAAAAACTAAAAAAGGAGTTTATCTGTGCACCAGTGAACGGTGGCTAATCTGAATCATGAGAACGAGCATTCATTACAGGAAACTGTCCGTTGGTATTCCACCAATGAAAATTTGCCAAAAGAGTGATTATACCAAAAGAGTGATTATAAAAAAAAAACCATAGAAAACAAAAATATTTTCTCATCTCTCTATCTTTATTTCTCCATCTTAATTATTGAAGAAATTCCAATTTTTTTTTCCACTACTCACCTTATTGTTCTCCATCTTGATCTTTTTCTTTTTACACTTTCTTTGTAAATTGTGTGGAGTGGCCATGTAGTGTGGGCTGCTGTTCTGTTGGAAAGCCTCCGGTTGTTTGTAAGTTCTAATTCTAACTACTCACTTTCTCTTCTTATTTGTGGTAGTGTGAATCTCTGATAAATTTTATACTTTCCAATCTAATTTAGCTTTATCACTTATCACATGGGATAATAATTCTATGGAGTAAGTTTTTTTATTTTGTTATTAGTTTGACTTTTGTAGTTTAGTAGTTTGTACAGATGCTTTGTTTTTTTTTTTTTTTTTAAAATATTTCAGCCTTTTTGTACGGATGCTTTGTTTTTGTTTTTTTTTTTTTTTTAATTTTTTTTAAATATTCCAAACTTTTATTTAATTAGTATATTTTAGTTATATTTCTATTAATCATTCTTTTAGAAAATTTCATTTTTGTATTAATACTAATTTATTGAGTTATGTAATAAATAAATTTTTTATTTGTGCAGGTTTAAAGTATAAAGTGATCACATCATTTAGTAAACTGTAAAGTTGCAATATTGCTTTTGATTAATCAGGTTCTATTGTTCTATACTTTAATTTTTCTTATAGTTAAATTATAATTTTCTATTATAAATCTTATTTTAATTATTTATAAATATTTTGTCATTATAAATGTCTACTAGAAAATATCCATCTGGTTATGAAAAACTAAAAAAAAAAAGAGAAAATTTGAAAAACAAATTGAATCTCAAAAAGGATCTATGGAAAAATTTGTTACTAGTATTAAACAAAATACAATAGAAAATTTGGGTGAAAATGTTACAAATAAACAACAAATTCATCAAAATGAATTAGAAGATAATGAAATTATACAACAAAAAGATAATAATGAAAATAGTCATAATAATGTTCAAATATCTAATGTAACAATTCTTAATAATGAACAACAAAATAATTTAGAAGAAAATGAAAATATTACTAATCTACCACCACAAGATAATATCTATGATCCAAGTCAATGGAAAAATATTGATACAAAATTAAGAGATCTATTAGTAGAAAATAGTCCAATTAGAAACAATGATATAAATTTTCCTAAAGATGAAAACTCTAGACATTTTTCTCGCATATTATTCTAAGAAATTACCAAATGGGGAGAAATTTGATAGAAAATGGCTAATGTATTCAAAAGATTTGGATAAAGTATTTTGTTTTTGTTGCAAGGTGTTTAATTCACAACATCGTACTACTCAACTTGCTAATGAAGGAACTAAGGATTGGAAAAATCTTAGCGTTAAGCTTAAAAATCATGAAACAACCAATGAGCATATTACTAACATGAATTCTTGGATTGATTTAGAAATAAGATTATTGAAAAATAAAACAATTGATAAAAGTGTCCAAGAACAAATTAACAAAGAGAAAGATCATTGGAAAAAAGTGCTATTAAGAATTATTGCTGTAGTTAAAAATCTTGGAAAAAATAATTTGGCATTCCATGGAACAAATGAAAGGATTTTTTAAGAAAATAATGGAAATTTTTTAAGTCCAATTGAAATGATTACAGAATTTGATCCAAGAATGCAAGAACATGTTCGACGTATTCAAAATGGAGAAATCTATAAGCATTATCTTGGGCATAATATACAAAATGAATTGATTCAGTTATTAGCAAATGAAATTAAAAGTAAAATTATTAAAAAGATTAAAGAAGCAAATATTTTTCAATTATACTTGATTGTACTCCCGATGTAAGTCATCAAGAACAAATGACTCTTGTAATACGATGTGTGGATATTTCAACAAGTCCAATAAAAATAGATGAACATTTTGTAGAATTTTTAAAAGTAGATGATACTTCTGAAAAAGGTCTTTTTAATGAAATTATAAATACAATAAAGAGTCTTGAACTTGATATTAATGATATACGTGGGCAAGGATATGACAATGGGTCTAATATGAAAGACAAGGGGTACAAAAAAGAATTCTTGATATAAATCCTAAAGCATTTTACACACCATGTGGTTGTCATAATCTTAACCTTGTGCTATGTGATATGCCCAATTCTTGTCCTAAAGCTATATCTTTTTTTGGAGTAGTACAACGTATATATACATTGTTTTCTTCTTCCACAAAGCGATGGAAAATTTTACAAGATAATGTGCCAAGTTTAACTCTTAAGCCATTGCCACAAACACGTTGGGAAAGTCGAATTGAAAGTGTAAAAGCAATAAAATTTCAAGCTCTAGAAGTAAGAGATGCTTTGTTACAATTAGCAAAAACAAGCGAAGATCCTAAAACAAAGAGTGAAGCTGATTGTTTAGCAACATATGAGATTGAAAGTTTTGAGTTCTTGTTAGGCATGACTATTTGGTATGATATATTATTTGCTGTTAACTCTGTTAGCAAAAATTTACAATCGAAAGACATACATATTGATGTTGCTATTGATCAATTAAAGGGTCTCATCTCTTTTTTAAAGAAATATAGAGAAGATGGATTTACATCTGCTATGATTTCATCTAAAGAGATTGCAACCAAAATGGAAATAGAGCCTTTATTTCGTGAAAAACGAATAATTCGTAGAAAGAAACAATTTGATGAGAATGACAATGATGAGACAACACAATCTGCTGAAGAATCATTTAAAATTAATTATTTTTTATATATAATAGATCAAGCTATTTCTTCAATTGAAATCAGGTTTGAACAATTTCAAATATATGAAAATATTTTTGGTTTTTTATTTAATTTTGATAAACTAAAAGTACTAGAAGATGATAGTTTGAAAACGTATTGTCTTAATCTCGAATGTTTTCTCAAACATGATATTTATTCTGATATTGATGGCTTAGATTTATTTTCTGAACTAAAAGTTTTAAAAGAAGTTTTATAAATAAATGAAAATACTCCAATTAATGTATTAAATTTTATTAAAAGGTTAGATTCTTTTCCAAATACATATATTGCTTATAGAATATTACTAACAATACTTATTACAGTTGCATCCTTGAGAAGAAGTTTTTCAAAATTAAAATTAATAAAATCTTATTTAAGGTCAACTATGTCACAAGAAAGATTAAGTGGATTAGCTATATTATCAATCGAAAAAAAAATGTTAGAGGAACTTGAATGCAAAAACTTAATCAGTAATTTTGCATCTCAAAAAGCAAGAAAAATAAATTTTAAATAAAAAATAAAATAAATATAATTTAATTAATATTTAATATTAAAAAAAAGGCCCCACTTAAAGTTTTCGCCTTAGGCCCCAAAAGTTGTTGAGCCGGCCCTGAATATGGAACACCGTTATGTTATCGATAAATCTAACCTGTCCATCCAGGTTTTGAGATTATTTTAGGACGAGTAGGATCCAAGATTCAAGTGGCTTGCACTTAAGGAAAAGGTGGGAAGGAAAATTCATACAGTTGAAACCTCCCCGAGGACGATAATGATGTTTACGTGTCATCAATACTGTTCATGACGTCACTACCAGTGAGATGAACTCAAACCATAAATATTAGCCCGAATGAAAACCTTTTTGGCCATGAGTATTTCAATTATGGACGTTCAATCCTCACGTTTTCGGCCCATTTGAATATTGGATCTAGCTCATTTTTGGCTCCATTACCTAAAATTATCTCACAAAACGGATGAACGGGGTAGATTTCACACAAACATCATGGTGGGTCCCACCTAGATCTCCAGTGCTGGACTTCATGCGGACTACTTTCCAATGAAATCCGCCTCCCAGTGCGGCTGCGATGAGCAAGGTGGCTAGTGGTCGGCACTCTGTGGGCCCACCGTGAGGTATGTGTTTCATCTACACCGTCCATCCATTTTTGCAGATCATTTTATAGATTGATACAAACAATGAAGCGTATGCAAATCTCAGGTGGACCACACCATAGGAAAACATTAGTGATTAAGTGCCACCATTAAAAACTTCCTAGTGCCCACCGTAATGTTTATTTGACATCAAACCTATTGATTAGGTCATACAGACCTCAATTGAAGGGAAAAACAAATATCAACATGATCTAAAACTTTTGTGGGCCCCAGTAAGTTTTTAATGGTGGGCATTCAATCAACATTGTTTCCTATGGTGTGATCCACTTGAGATTTGGATATACCTCATTTTTTGGATCATGCCATAAAATAACCTAAAATCATGGATGAACGGAGTGGATGAAACAAATACACCCATAGAACACCAACCAATAGCCATTGGTCAGTTGCACGGTCACTGGCCAATCTGACTCCCCGATCGGGGGAGCCAATTTGGTGCCACAACGGGTCCACCTAGGTGGGTGGGACCTAGGGGTGTACATCGAGTCAAATCGAGTCGAGCTGGCCTCAGCTCAAGTCGAATCGAGGGTCACTGGCTGACCTCATCTCGAACTCGGCTCGGCTCAGTCCTTGAGCTTGACTGGCCAGCTTGACTGGCCAGCTTGACTCGGTTCGGTCAGCAGCTCAGGCTAGCTCGGGCCGAGTTCCAGCCAAGATCGAGCCGAGTTCGCCATTGAGGCATTTCCACAAACACCTGAACTACAACTTCAAAATCCCATTGTTTTACAAACAAAGGCAAGGGTTTTACAAGTATTTTATCAAACACCTTCTAAGCAACATAAAAACCAAGAAAAACAAAGAGAAAAAGGGCATTTGTTTCATGTACATACCCTCCTTGCCATCAGCCACATTTCGTTGAGTCATTTGATCAAACAGTTGGTAAGCAACATCAATCGCAAAGTAACCGAGTCACCGAACTAGTTCGATTCGAGCTGGATTCGATCCGAGTCGAGTCGAGCTGAGCTGGGGCCTACTTGAACTCGGCTCAAACTCATTTTCGAGCTAAAAAAATCAGCTCGACTTGGATCGAACTTAGCTTCAAACCGAGTCGAGCGAGCTAACTGAGATAGCTCGGTTCGTGTACACCCCTAGTGGGACCCCTTGACTGTGGGGCCTACTATGATATATGTGACTACATTCACATCGTCCATTGTATTGAAAGCTTATTTTAGGGCATGATCCAAAAAATAAAGTAGCTCCAAATTCCTAATGGACCATAGTATAAGAAACAATGGTGATTGACCATTTAAGACTTCTTGTGAGCCACAAAAGCTTTGGATCCAGATGATATTTTTGTCATCTCTTCATCTAGTTTTGTGACCTTATCAATGGGTTGGATGACAAATAAATATTTCAGTGTAATCCATGAAGTTTTTAAGGGTAGGTATTCAATCACAATTGTTTCATATGGGTAAATGTGTCAAATTAATATGTTTCAAACATTTCAAACGTTAGTTAACAAATGCGTTGTTCTAGATTCACTACTAGTTTTCCAAGTTCAAATTCAGATTTCCGATTTGGACTTTGGATTTCAGATTTAACAAACAGGCCCTTAGTATGGAACGCCTTTTGTATAGTTGTCAGCCTGTATTTTATCCCATGCACCTAATAACTTGATGGTTAATTACCATCCAACTGTTCATAAGATCGCATGGCCTTGGAGGAGGGAAAAGTAAAAAAGAAAAAAAAGAAGAGAGAAATATAAGCTAAATCCTAAACTTTCGTGGCCTGGAAGAAAGTTTCAATGGTAAGTGTTTAATCCCCACTCTGTGGTCCACTTGAGCCTTCTGAATGTAAACCCTTGGTTTCATTCCTCTATGCCGTCTATTTCTTTGTGCATGAATGGTCCACTCGATCAACAGATAAGCCAGGAACAATCAAGTGAGAAATGAGGATATTTTCAATTTTTGTTGGTTTTATTCCTCCGTCTCCTCTTCTTCATTACTATACCTTAATGTTGAAAATCTAACTGATCTTGAGCCACCTTATTGTTGAAAAAAAGGATAAAGTTTCATTTGATATATATTTTTGTTTTGTTTTTTTTTGTTTTGTTTTTGTTTTTTTTAGGTCTATTCTTTGTCTATTTCTTTTGTCAGCAAATGAACTGCTGCCTATAATTGATAAACTTCACCCATCAGATATAGGGAACTTAGATGGGATTTCTAGCATCCCACACGTTTTAAGTATATTGTGCCATGGATTGCAGGTTTCCCCTTTCCAAAATGATTAGTATGCTCACTAGATATTATTATTTCATGTCTCTTCACAACTATATGGGTCTAGGAGTGCAAATTTGCCTAGATTTGAGGTTCCTGATGGATATTGAGATATAGAAAGGTGGCTTAAAATATTAGACGGCCATGGAAACAAGTTATATAAAGACCTTGCATGGGTTGTGCCTTTTCACTTTATAATTCAGTTTTGGGTTGATTAAAGGTGATTGAGGAAGATTCAAGTCAAATCAATGAGTTTCCCATCCTTTTTGTTAGGTTAACAATGTCAAGAGTATGTAATCTGTATATGAATTGAAAACCGAGTATGGTTTTAGATTAGTATGAAGTATGGGTATTAAGTCTTTTTCCCATCATTACAAGGATTATGGAATTTAGACTTTTTTACCCACTTAGAATTTCTATTTTTCTTAGGTAAATTATAAATGTTATAGTGAGTTTCTGACTAGTGATACAAAATAATACAAATTTATTTTCATACCTTATTTGATAATTGGCTAAGGATTTTTGTTGATAAAGAGAAGTGCCAGAAAGAAAGAAAAAATATCACAAGATGTATTTGAAGTCTCAATTATTCATGCGTTAGGTTGCATAACATGGTTTACAAGCTTGTTAGCATTTATACAGGCATCCATGATGGATGTAGGATCCTCCTTTCACTGGAACTGTGAAGATCCATTGGAAGACCTTTCAGAATTTTGAGTGCATTCATTGACGGAAAGGTGGGGGTGGGCTCCTTTTAGCCATCTGATTGAATTATGCCATTCAAGGAATCCCCCTCAACCCACGGGTGATGTAGAGCGGGTCGCGGACAGTTTCATGGCCAAGATGGATAAGAAAAGACCCGGTCGACAATAGAAGTGATCCGGACCATCGAATCTTAGATCGGGCGTATCTTGCAATCCGGAATGAGTTACCTGACGTAAAATATATAACTTTGGGGTAGAATGAGCTACTTTAGTCAACCAACCTGCTACGCCAAGTTGCGCAGCCCGAAATTGCGAAAAACCCCTGGATCGATGGTTGTTTCCTTGTTTTAATTTCATTTTTACTATAAATAGTAAGTTTTAGTTTGATTATAACTCTTCATCCGTTGGGCTTTAGGAGTTGCGCCCAACGTGAAAAGAGCTTAGAATAATTAGGAGAATGATTTGGTGAAGCCAAATAGGACACTTACTATTTTTGGCCGAAAACCTTGCGCACTAGTAGACATCACGACCGTCTATAAATAGTAAGTTTACTATTTATAGTAAGTCGCGATTTCTAGGAGTTTTAGTTGTTGTTTGATTCTGATTTCTTTCGCATTGCTTGGTACCCCTATTTAAAGGGTTGTGAACTCATTTTTAAGAATTCATTAATCAATTTTGAATTTATTAGAATTTATTTCTATTTTCTGCTTTTTTTCCTCATGGATTCAAGAAGTCTCTGTGAGGAGTCCAGAGAAGTTCCGTGGAATCGGAATAGTTATCCTCTTAAGGAAGACGGTGCTCGACCTCACGTCCTCCCCTACGTCAACGGGGTTAACTTTTTACTACCTTAATTTATTGGGTGCTCTTTTTTCCCCAAGGTTATGATGTTAAACGCCACTAACTTGGTTCAATGGGTTTTCAGGTTTGAAGATGAGTACATTAGATGCAACTAGAGCAAAGCTTGCTCTTTTAGTTCTATATTCAATCTGGGTCTATTTGGATTCCACCATTTTTGTAGTTTTGCAGCCTGCCCTAAGTGAGTTACTGACCCCTATTTCAATTCCTCTCTATTTTGATATTTTTAATTACTATTTTCTATACTTTTATATCCCAATTCATGAAATCGATGAACACTCGAGCGATAAGAATATTTTGTTTTGTTGTGTTTTGTTTTTGTTTTTTTTTTTTTTTTTTTTTTTTTTGTTTTTTCCCTTTTTGCTATCTATATTAAGCATGAGGAGGCTGACTTGGGATAATTAGAAATTTGGGAGAATTCTGGAAGCTAATCTTCTTGTCTAGTTCAATGTCCGGTGGGTTTTTGTTGTTTTGATTCTTTCTTTGTTTTCATCTGCTTTGTTGATTTGTGGAAGGATTCTTCTGTTTGGATCAGATTTTAGATGCACCTTTGGCTGGGGTATGAAACTTCAGGTACCATTTTGGGTCATCGTATGGAAATTTTCTAATGCGACAGCCGCCAAGCTGACATCAACCCTCATTTATCCAAGTTTGGGACCAGCAGGTGCAATTGCTATTGGGCAGAATTAAACATCTAGATTTTAGTTATTCCTTTTGCTCCTTTAAAAAAAGGTTTAAATTGGGGTTATATATGTGTACCTATCCTTTATCCTACATTGTGAGAATATTGTGTATATGGGATTGTGTATGGGTTATTAGTTGTAATATACTATGTATAGAGAAGCTCTAAATAAGCTTTCTTGTATAGTCCTGTAGAGTGGTTATTTAAACCCACCTTTGGGTTAAAGAAAGACAGAAAAAACATTATCCAGATTCTTGAGTTTACATGGTATCAGAGCGAGGTTTCTGAATCTACTGCACGACTGATGCTCCTCCATTGATTCCAGCGGCCCATCATCGATTTTTGCGCTCCCCCATCGAGATTCTGGCAGCCCCCATCGATTCCGACAACCCCATCAAGATTCCAACGGCCCCCATCGATTCCGGTGGCCCCCATCAATTTCGGCAGCTCCTCCAGATCCATTGCAGCATGTAACGCCCTGAAAATCGGGGGTCTAGCAAAGCTCAGCTCCCGAGTTCCAACGCATCACTTATGCAACATAGATAATAATGATTATGATGAGTGCATTGAAATATGAATGAGATTAGACCAAAACAACATATCATACTCCAGAGACAGTTAAATTACGCAAACGGAAGACTATGATAGGTATATAAAATATATAAACTGTGGTGAGTCTCCAGAGTGTGATAATATTACCAGGTTAAATAATTACAGGTACAATTCCAAAACATACAAAAGGTGTAATGTCATCTAGTCAACATTCCAGAAATCTCTGTCGATTAGGACACGGCTCACATGAAGCCGCTCGAAAACTGCATGTAGGAGAATGTCTCCTTGTCATCCTCAAAATTCGGCTCTGCCTCGTAAGCATCGTCATCATCTGAAACTAAGATAGGGTTTGGTTGGTGTGTACAACACCGTCCCATAACGTGGGAGTGAGTGATCAACTCAGTGGAATAATAAAGCAAAGGTTAACATGTTATCAATTCAATCAAGCAGTAATGATAAAGCAGTAAATCACACATCCCTAAGTACTCTTGCTAATGCAAGAATGGTATGAATGTATGATGCATACCCTCACCTACGCTCCCTCAGCGACTTCATCTCACGTTCGCGCATGAATAACACTGCCTCAGTGCTTGACCTGCTACTCCTGAACGCACGCGTAATGCGGTGCATGCGTATGATTACTAAGCTCTTATTAGTCCTTTTCATACAGCAGGATTTAGGAAACTAAGGTACCTCCCTTATATCAATACCCAAACAATGATCCATTCTAGGGTCGTCAGTCCTAGTCAATCTCATACGATATTGCGGTTCTAGGTCGCTGCACAGGTATCGTCGCCAAATTAGTATAGGCCTAGTGGATATTCTGATTACTACAAAAAAGCTCGATGCCTCAACGCAGGTTCAGTGTATGCTCGAGGTCACTATAAAGGGCACGTCTAGGGCTGCCAGGGCTGTTACACGGAATTTTACACCACTCCCCCATAACCCATCACGGCTTCGTCATCAAAACATTGTAGGCCGATAGCTCGAATACAGTGTCCCATACCACCGTATTCGGCTCATGAGTCTGGGTTGCTCACTGGTCACTACGGGGAGGCTCGTCGCCCCAGCGTAGGCCGACAGCTTGACTACGGTGTCCCATACCACCATGCCCGGCTCATGAGTCTTAGTGGATCGAGGTACCACGGTTAACGGGGTTTCCACTGGTGAGTTTGGTACCTTAAGTTCAAGCAGTAGCATCCAAACATGGTGAACATACATAGGGCCAATCAGGTTACTTGACGAGATCGACTAGCACGAGCGTACATTGAGTTGATCGACATGAAGTGCGTAAGCACTCCGTGTGGCCTAACCACTGTCGATAACTGAAGTACACCTCAGATTCGTCGAACACATCCTGTGTGGTGAAACAATATCATCCACCAATCTAGGATCTGTTACCGATTGCCTGGACTATACAATAGCCCCAATCACATTCAATTACAATAAAATATCCTAGAAGATAGTTAAAGTAGTAATGGACCAAGATTTTAAATCATACAATCATGTCCGCTTTAGGGCTACTAGGGCTGTTGCACGGAATCGTTACACCACTCCCCCATCACCCTTCACGGCTTTGTTTTTGCAGTTTATGGAATACAACATAAACATAGATTTAAACATATACATTACATAGATAAACAAACACTATAATATACGGTACATGGAGGAAAGCGTATACATAATTAAAGGAGTTGAGAATCATATCTCAACACCCAATTAGAGAAGAATTTATAAGCACTTACTCATACAGACATTTTTTTTACATACACTTAGTCTGCACATAACATCATACATGGTATGTAGTAGTTAGAATATGTATTAGAGCAAGTCCTTTCGTCAAAGGATTGTCGCCTATACAACAATCACATATCCATGACGGTTAGTCGTGGCGTACACTAATGCATAGTTTATACTCACTTAGACATTGTCACAAACACTTAGGTTACAACTTGTACATACACGACGTATGTTAATATAACAGGTATTAAGCTAATACGTTCACCCAGAGGTTGATACACATGCATCTAGCATACATAGACAACAATTAATCATGGCAAGCACAAATCCGTATTTCATACATATACAATATTTTCTACAAATACGAGGAATACAGTATATTCAACATAGTTAACATATATCTGAAAAATGAAACGGACAACACTTTGTACATGTACAATAGCATCCACGTCAGTAATATATCATTAACTGACATTGAAAGCCTTGAAAACCATAACCTATACGTTTAAAGTCCTCACCTTACGTCGTATAAGCGTAACGAATTCGCTAGAAACTCTAAGGCTTCGTCAACGAGGGTAGATCAACCTATAGCATGAGTTGGGTTAGTTATTTCATAACCTACACTACCTGAAACCCGAAAACAGATTAGGGTTAGGTTTTCTTACCTAAGAACGGGATCGATATCGCCAGTAGAGCGGTACGGAAGGGCTGATTCAGTCCGTGGAATGATGGGATTGAATCCCAGGGATGAACTCTAACTCTCACTCTCTCTTTCTCTCTCTTTCCTCTCTTCTCTCTCCTAGGGTTTCCCAAATTCGTATGGGATGAGAGAGTGAGGGCTTAAGGCCCTTATATAGGCCTAAAACTGATGGGAATGACATCAGAGCCAAGGTATACTTAGGTTATGTCCAAAGAGCATCTGTTTCAGCTTAACGAAGCATTTTAGGAGCCCTCTTGAGCTAAAGGTCAAACTTAAGCTCCCTTATGTTGGATCTAGGTCAAGCTGAGTTTTCGGTCCGATTAGATTTACAGATCGCCTGTGGCGGACCAGTTTCAGTTCAACGGTCCACGATCACCGATCAGGGCCACAAGTACACTGACCAGTGCATGAAATTTTTCCTGATCTGAGGGTATATTTGGGTCAGATTCTGATGGTCTGAATCCTTATATTCAACCCATAAGCAATTAGTCTCAAATTACTTGAATTTAGACTTTTATTTTTAAAATATCCACGTTTCTCACACACTTCACTCCAGGCTCAAGCGAATAGCCCCGGGACACTATTCGGACTTGATTTCTGAGGTGGTTGTCAAGCCCAGCAAGGCGGTCCTAATTATATAACTTCATATTATTCGGACTTCCGACGTGCGGTGCAGATCCGATACAGAGTTTCAATGTGCTCCCTAGAGCAACTGGGTAATGAGATTGATCTTAGATTTCAGGGTAGCATAGCATCAGCGATTCTACAAGTTTTAGGTCTTGCAGATTGTATTTAAAGTAGTTCAGGCTAATTCTACTGATTGTTCAGCTTAATACTTAACTAAAGCGTGCCCTAATTACGGCAGCATAAGGTCCTAGGGAAGTTCTACGCCCGTTTCTGGTACTTTTAATTAGTATATTATTTTTATTATTCTTTTTACTAGTTTATCATCAAGTCTACTTCATCTACATCAAATTTTATTAGATTTCATGTTGTAGAAAAATTCTAAAAATTCTCGAAGCAGTAACTGTCCAAACTGATAATTTTCAGATAGTTGTCACAACGACCTATATTTAACTATCATAAACAATTTATTATATTTTTCACTTATTTTTTTTATATAAAACTAGACTCATTGAGCTTAAATCTGAATTTTAATTCACCTAAATCGGAGTTATAACGAGAGAGATATGACTTTTTGAAGTCAGACCAAAATCGTAGAAAATGTGGCCGAAAATGGGCCAACCGATGAACTGCGGTCCGCCCGGGCCCGCTGTACTGACGAGGCCTCGTCAAACCGGCGATCCCCTTGCCGTTCGCTGTCCTATCTGGGGTGGTTTTGCCACTTGATATTCGAAATAGGTGTATTTTACAACCCAGGATGAGTTATTTGACGTGCAATACATGTTTTTGGGGTAGGAGAAGCTGATCTATCCAAATAGCCTACTTATTTTGTGAGATTCCAAAAGGTTAATGTTTAAAAACTCATTTTATTTATTTATTTACTATTCATAATAATTTTTAGCTTAAGTATTGATCGACATCACCTAAACTTTAAGATTTGTGTCTAATATGAAAGCACTTAGAAAAATTTGAAGGATAAGGTAGTGAAAGGTGAGATTTTTGAAGGAAAGGTGAGGTTTTGAAGAAAATGGTTTGAAAAGGGATTTGAGACTTTTGAATTGAGTATTTGAGAAGTTAATCAGGTGTTATGATCGACCCATCGCCTAAGGACGTCTAACTCCAGGTTGGGAAAAATCCGGAGTGTTACACAGTAGATTCAGCAACAGTTCCCAATTTCTTAAATCTATTGAAACCCATCTCTGGCTCACTACCTCTGTCTTCACATCTGGATCCATTGATATGAGATCTGTTGAACCCATCAAGTTGATTATTCTTCATCGACGACAGCGGCTCTACCTCTGCTCGTCAGATCCGGTCCTGCTCACCCAGAAATCAATGGTATATTTCTTCTTTGTGGTTTTTCTTTCTTATGGCATCTATGAATCCCTTTGATAAGATCGAAACTATCCATGTTCGGTTGGATGGGAAAAAAAGTTCCTTTTGGCAATTTCGATTCAAGCATTTTTTAGCAGGAAAGAGCCTCTACGACTATGTAGAAGGTTCTACGGGCAAACCAAAAGATGAAAAGGAACTCCTATCTTGGACCACAAATATTTCGAAGGTGGTCACTTGGATCCTTAACATTGTTGAGAGCAACATTGCAATTAACCTCACGTTATTCGAGATTGCATCCGAAATATGGGCTTACTCGAAAATGTGTTATCAACAATCAAATCATGCTCGTCGCTATCATGTAGAGTATTAGTTGTCAAAATTAGAATAAAGAGCTCTGAGTATACAAGATTTCTATTCTAAACTTACCTCCCTTTGGCATGAGATTCAACTTATGGATCCAATTATTCCTGCTGCTGTTTCGAACAAGAAACAAATGCATTCGATTTGAGATATTATCTTATTCAAACATAACAGAGAGAGAGAGTATTAAGAACAATCATTATATTTTATTAGTATCAAGTTCATTTACATCCTCAAACATCCCTTGATTCTAAGATAAATTATTTAGAATATAGGAATTAACATACTTTGAATATCCAAGTCAGGTATCAAATCCGGCAGCACTTTGACTTGCGGTTTGATCATCTCTTCAAGAGGAATATGACATAGATCTCTTCTATTGATTCCTCCTCTTGAAGCCTGAACAGAAGAAATCTGGTGACTTGGCCATTTTAGTAGCATAACGGCTTCTTAGCTTCACAGACCGCAAAGCAGTTTGGTTACGCATACCCGCACAATCGATATGGTTTGCGCGGGTCCACGCAAACCACCAGAGCCTTCTCTCCCTCACCTTCAGTCTCCCTCCTTGCACTGCTTCCTCTTCAAAATCTCGTCCAAATGAAGGAGGGGAGGGGGTATTTATAGGCCCTCGCACGTGTGGAACCTCGAACTTGGTGCCGTGGGACCCACCTTTCAATGCTTTAGGTCTTTTTCAAAGAATTAGTCTTGAAGTCCATTGACCGAACCCACTCAACGGATATCGTTTGCGCAGACCCGCACAAACCACCCTGAAGTCATCTTGTTCTTCTTCTTTTCCTGTTTTCTTTCTATTTCCCAATCTTCTTTTGCTTCAATCCCTTCTTCATTTTTTTTTGCCTCAACACCCTTCTTCATTTTTTTTGCCTCAATAGATGCCCCCTTGATCGTTTCTTTGTTTTCCAAAAATTAAAGAAAAATGATCAAATTTCTTCATTATAATAGGGTTAGCACGGGTCCGCGCAACAGAAACCCGCGTACTGCACTTAGCCTCTTGGTGTATAAATACCTCATCCTTCCTTTACTCTATATTTCATTTTAGTCTATAGCAGAACCTTTGTCTCGGCGATTCTCCACCCCACGCAAAGAACTTCGCTTGCCAGTACCCGCGCAATGAGTTTTGCTCTACGTGAACTTGTACAATGGTCCTCCCGTTCGTGCAAGCCTTTTGGCCTTTGCGCCATCCCGTGCAAAGGACTTCGATTGTGCGGTCCCGCGCAACCAGTACTTTGACAATTTTTCCAGCATTTAGTTCCTTTTCCAAAACTTCGAAAATTTCTCAACTTTCCTTTGAACCTTTTCTTTAATTATCTTCAAGCCCTTAACTCTCTGTCCATCATGGCCCGTATCCAGCGAACTTTTCATCCCATAGACCCACCATCTGAACAACCTTCTCACCCACATTTACCTGATCCATCGTCTTTCCGTCCTTCTCCTTCTTTAGATCAGCAACCACTAGCCAAATGTACTAAGACCACTGCCCGTAACCCTTCGTACTTGTAACGCCCTGAAAATCGGGGGTCAAGCAGAAGTTCAACTCCCGAGTTCTAACGCATCACTTATGCAACATAGATAATGATGATTTTATGTTGTATGTATTAGTGCATTAAACATGAATGAGATTATACCAAATCAGCATATCATACTCTAGAGACAATTTAATTATGCAAGCAAAAGACTGTGATAAATATATAGAGCATATAAGTGATTGTAAGTCTCCAGAGTATGAATGTTACCAGGTTAAATAATTACATGTATAATTCTAAAATATAAAAAATGATAAAGTGTAATGTCATCTATCCATATCCCTGTAGCCCCGATACGCAACTCCAGGTCTACATAGACCCGCCAGAGAGTTGCATGTATGAGAACTCCTCGTCATCATAGAAGACAGGCTCCATCTCGTAAGCCTCGTCATCACCTGAAACTAAAACAGGGTCTGGTTAGTGTTTTAAAACACTGTCTTAGAGTGGGAGTGAGTGATCAACTTAGTGGAGCTATAAAGTAAAGGTTAACATGTTATCAATTCAATCAAGCAGTAATGATAAAGCAGTACAACAATCATGCCCTAAGTACTCTTGTTAATGTAAGGATGGGATGTAATAATGATGTATGCCCTCGCCTGCACTTCCTCTACAATATCATCTTAAGGTCGCACATGTAACACTCTCGCTGTGCTCAACTCCAACGCCAACGGCACATGCAATGCGGTGCATGTGCATGATTAGCTAAGTTCTTAATTATACTTATTTATACAGTAGGTTTGGGAAGCTAAGGTACCTCCCTTTATATTATTGACCCAACAATGATCCATCTAGGGTCGTCAATCCTACTTAATAACATATGACAGGCAAGTTCGCGAGTTCACACTATAAGTTGCTACGAGAGATTCGTCACCTTGGCGTAGGCTTAAATCATACTGAGGTCACTACGAGAGGCTCGTCACCTAATCATAGACCTATTTTACTCGAGGTCACTACGGAAAAGGCCCGTCACCTTAGTATAGGCCGATAGCTCGAGTACAATGTCCCATACCATCGTATTTGGCTCACGAGTTTGGTTTACTCACTGATCACTACAGGGAGGCTCGTCACCCCAGTGTAGGCCGACAGCTCGACCACGGTGTCCCATACCACTATGCCTGGTTCATGAGTCTTAGCGGATCATGGTACCAAGGTTAAACGGGCTTTTCACTGGTAAGTGGTACCTTAGATTCAAGCAGTAGCGTCCATACATGGTGAACATACATTAAGTCAATCGGGTTACTTGATAAGTCTGATTGGTACGAGCGCACGCTAAGTTAATCGACATGGAGCGCATACGTACTCCTTGTGGCCTAACCACTGTCGATAATCACTGTACGACTCGGATTCATCGAACGTATCTGTTATGGCGAAACTAATTTAGCCACTCGATCGGAAACCATTACCGATTGCCTGGACTATGCATTAGTCCCAATCACACTCAAATAAAGTAGACATTCATAGGTGATAGTTAAAACAACATTTAATAAACATTTCAAATATAAATCTCATTTGAATATTTTTAGAAACACATACTGTACATGTTATCATATATAGGCATTTCATTCAAACAACACGTAGCAGTAAGATAGGTTACATGAAGGAAATTGTAATTATAGATAAGGTAATTGAGAATCCTATCTCAACACCCTCATTAAATGCATTTCAACCAGCATTTTCTCATTCAGGCATTTTATCAAACACTTAGACTACACATATCAACATACATGTAATAAATTAGTTATAACGTATATTATAGCAAATCCTTTCACAAGGGAGTTGCCACGTGTACAACAATCATGTATTCTTAAACAACAATCATGGCAAGTACAAATCATAATTCCATATTCATACAAACATTTCAACGAACACATGGAATGCATTAATTTTAACATAGTTCATATATAAATATAATACATGGAAAACATTGCATCTAAGTACATGTGTGTAATATCCCAATTTTTTGCCAACTTGGAGTTAGACGTCCTTAGGCAATGGGTCGATCATAACACCTTATTGGCCTCTTAAAAAAACTTAATCCCAAAGTCTCAAATCCCCTTTCAACTAATTTCCTTCAAAAAATTCACCTTTTACCACCTTATTCTTCAAAATTTTTTTAAGTACTTTCATATTAGACACCAATCCTAACATTTAAATGATGGAGAATAATAATTAAAATTAAATTTACTATAATAGTAAATATATAAATAACAATGGGTTTTGGTCCCTTGGTCTTATGGAATCTGACGAAATAAATAGGTGATTTGGATAGAGCAACCTAGTCTGTCGTAATTGAGTGACACGTAGTTAAGTACTAAACTAAACAATCGATGGATTTGGCTTGAACCATTTTTTATACAAACTACAAGACTCAAAACCATTAAAATCACTAACTCTACATTACTTAAAAACCTAGGATCAATCTTAAAACCCAGTTGCTCATGGGAGCACATTAAAACTTTGTATCGGACCTGGACCGCGCATCGAAAGTCCGATTACCACGAAACTATACGGTTATGACTGCCTTGCTGGGCTTGACAACCATCACGGGAATCGAGCCCGAATAGTGTCCAAAAATGTACAACTAGAGCCCTAAGTAAAGTGTGTGAAAAACGCGAATATCTTTAGAAAATGAACTCATATTTAAGTGAATTGGGCTGTTCGCTTACAGCCAAATTTTAGGTTTCACACCGTTAGATTCTGACCCAACTACACCCTTAGATCAGGGAAATTTCTCTACACAGGTCAGGGTACTTGTAGCCCTGATCAAGCGACAATTGCCGTTGAACTGAAACCTGTCCTCCATGGTCGATCCATAAATCGGATCGGACCGAAATCTTAACCTGGCCTAGATCTTTTGCCAGGGAACTTACCCTATGCTGTAGGTGAGTAATGGACCTTTAAATGGGCCTCATTTATCAAAAATAGACTCCCTTTGGCTATAACCTAAGTATACCATGGCCCTGGGGCCATTTGAACCAGTTCTGGGCCTATATAAGACCCTTAACCCATCCCTTCTCTCTCACATACGAATTTGCTCCAAACCTTAGGGGAGAGAAGAGAGAAAAGAGGAGAAAAGTGTGAGGAGAGAAGAGAGAGTGGGAGATCATTACTGGGATTCTCTCCCACAACTCCACGCCTCGATTCACCCTTCCGCATCGCTTCACGATCGTCTCCAACTTCGATTTGGGTGAGGAATTCTAACCCTAATCTCGTTTTAGGAATCCAAGTAGAAGAATTAGCAAAATAGCTAACCTTTTTTGGGATTTAGGTAGTCATTGTGCTGTAGACAAAGACGCAGGGTTCGAATCGAGTTCGAAATTGGCGTACCGGCGAAAGGTGCGGACTATAAACATTTAGGTTATGGTTTTCAAGGCTTTCAATGTCAGTTAATGATTTATACTGACTTGATTGCTATCACATATGCTTAGATGTGGTGTTTTTCGCGTATTACATATATATATGAACTATGTTGTAATTAATGTATTCCATGTGTTTATTGAAATATTTGTATGAATATGGAATTATGATTTGAGCTTGCCATGATTGTTGTTTAAGAATATATGATTGTTGTACGTGTGACGACTCCCTTGTGAAAGGATTCGCTATAATATACGTTATAACTAATTTATTACATGTATGTTGCTATGTGTAGTCTAAGTGTTTGATAAAATGCTTGAATGAGAAAATGCTTGTGGAAATGTATTTAATGAGGTTGTTGAGATAGGATTCTCAATTACCTTATCTATAGTTACCGTTTCCTTCATGAAACCTATCTTACTACTACGTGCTTTATGGATAAAATGCCTATGTATGACAATATGTGTACGATGTGTTTGTTAAAATGCTCAAATGAGATTTATACTGAAATTAGTTGTCACATGCTATTTGACTATCTCATATGAATGCCTATTGTGTATGAATATGATTGGGACTACTGCGTAGTCTTGGCAATCGGTGATGATACACGAATTAGTGGCCGAGGTCGTTTCTTCACACAAGACACGTTCGATGAATCTGAGTCGTACGCTATTTGTCGACAGTGGTTAGGCCACGCGGAGTGCTTATGCGTTCCATGTCGATTAAGTCAACGTGCGCTCCTACCAGTCGAGCTTATCCAAGTAACCTGATTGGCCTAATGTATGTTCACCATGTATGGACACTACTGCTTGAATCTAAGGTACCACTTACCAGTGCAAAGCCCGTTTAACCTTGGTACCATGATTCGCTAAGACTCATGAGTTAGGCATGGTGGTATGGGACACTGTGGTCGAGCTGTCGGCCTACGCTGGGGTGACGAGCCTCCCCGTAGTGACCAGTGAGTAACCCAAACTCGTGAGCAGAATACGGTGGTATGGGACACTGTATTCAAGCTGTCGGCCTACGCTAAGGTGACAACCTTTCCCGTAGTGACCTCAAGTATAAAATAGGCTTACTCTGGCGCAGCATGGCTGTGGTCCCCAGCCGGGTTGGTGACAAGCTTTCAAAATAGACTGCTAGTTGGTAGGGCGTTGGTGGTATGACCTCGAGTACAAAATAGGCCTATGCTGATGGTGACGAGCCTCACGTAGTGATCTAGAGTGTAAACTCTCGAACTTGCCTATCATATGTGATTAACTAGGATTGACGACCCTAGATGGATCATTATTTGGGTAAATGATATAAAGGGAGGTACCTTAGCTTCCCAAACCTACTGTATGAATAGGTCTAATTAAGAACTTGGTTAGCATGCACATGCATATGCACTGCATTGCATGTGCCTTTGGCGATAGAGTTGAGCACAACCAGAGTGTTGTATGCTCGATCGTGAAATGATGTCGCTGAGGGAGTGCAGGCAAAGGCATGCATCATTATCACATATCATCCCTGCATTAACAAGAGTACTTAGGACATGATTGTTGTACTGCTTTATCATTACTGCTTGACTGAAATGATAACATTTTAACCTTTACTTTATAGTTCCACTGAATTAACTACTCATTCTTACCTGGGATGGTGTTTTAAACACCACCCAGACTCTGGTTTAGATGCAGGTGATGGTGAGGTTTAGACAGTAGAGTTGGACTTCGCAGGCGAGGAGGAAGAGTTCTCCTACGTTCAATTATCGGGTGGATCTATGTAGATATCATACCAATGCGCAGGGACTATTGAGATACTTGTTTAGTTGAACACGTTTACTTCCCACATTTATATGGTTAAAAACAATACATGTATATATTTAGCCCGGTTTCATACTCATACTCCAGAATTTGTGAAACGTTTTCATAATTAAATGCATATATTTCAGTCTTTCGCTTGCCAAATTACATTAACTCTGGAGTATGATATGCTGATTTAGTGAAATCTCATTCATGTTTAATGCACTCATATGAACAATATTAAATCATCATTATCTATGTTTCATAAGTGATGCACCGGAACTCGGGATTGAGGCTTTACTCGACCCTCAATTTTCGGGGCGTTACAATATGCCAGTAATCAAGTTAGTCATAAATCATTAACTGACATTGAAAGCCTTGAAAACTATAACTTAAACGTTTATAGTCCGCACCTTTCATCGGTAAACTCATATCGAACTCAGTTCAAAAAATATGCCTTTGTCTATGGCACAACGGCTACCTATAGCATGAAATAGGTTAACTATTTCATCGATCTACCTATTTGGATACCTAAAACAGATTAGGATTTCAATTTCTTACCCAAAAATGGATTCAAATTCGCCGGTGTAGCGATACAGGTAGGATGATTCGACACGTGAGTGGTGGGATCGAATCCTAGCAACGATCTCTCACTCTCTCTATCTTCTCCTCACTCTTTCCTTCTCTTTCTCTCTTTTCTCTCTTAGGGTTTTGTAAATTCATATAGAATGAGAGAGGGGTGGTTTAAGGCCCTTATATAGGCCCAGAACTGATGTCAATGGCCCCAGGGCCATGGTATACTTAGGTTATAGCCAAAAGTTATCTTTTTCGGGCTAACGGAGCTCATTTGGAGGTCTATTACCTGCATACGGTCTGAGGAAAGCTCCCTGACAATGGATTTATGTTAGGTTAATGTTTTAATCCGATCAAATTTGTAGATCGAACGTAGAGGACTAGTTTCAGTTCAAAGGCCATCGTCAATCGATCAGGGTTACAAGTACACTAACGTGTGTAGAGAAATTTCCCTGATCTAAGGTGTAGTTGAGTCAGAATCTGACAGTCTGAAACCTTAAATTTGGTCTGTAAGCGAATAGCCCAATTGACTTAAAGCTGAGTTCATTTTTTACAGATATTCGCATTTTTCACACACTTCGCTCCGGGCCCAAGTTATGCATTTCGGGATATTATTTAGACTCGATTTTCGAGATAGTTGTCAAGCCCAGTAAGGCGGTCATAATGTATAGTTTTGCGGTAATCGGACTTTCGTCGCGTGGTCTTGGTCCGATACGGAGTTTCAAGATGCTCCCGAGAGTAACTGGGTTTTGAGATTGATCCTAGGTTTTTAGGTAATGTAGAGTTAACGATTCTACTAGTTTTGGGTCTTGCAGTTCATATAGAAAGCAGTTCAAGCTAATCTACCGATGAATTCAGTTTAACACTTAATTAATTTTCGTCTAATTTCTAAAGGATTCAGTCTTTAGTGATTTCTGCCTGAGGTGTTACTCGGGTCTTTGTATGGTTTTTTTCCTAGACATTACAATCTATCCCCCTTAAAGAAAAATTTTATCCTCAAAATTAGTACCTTTTCGTACTCCTCGAGAAACTGAGGGTAGTTCGTATGAATCTCGGCTTCTGTTTTTCAAGTACCCTCTTCCTCAGTGTGGTGTGTCCATAGTACCTTCACAAGCGGGATAACCTTACTACGCAACACCTGCTCCTTCCTATATAGAATCCTCGTCGGTCGTAGTACATAAGTAACGTCTTCACTCAACTATACCTGCTCCCATTTGATAATGTGGGAAGGGTCAGGAACGTATTTCTTCAGCATCGATACATGAAATACATTGTGCACGCCTATGAGTGGTGTGGGCAAAGTAAGGCGGTACGCTACCACACCCACTAGATCTAAAATCTGGAACGGACCAATAAATCGTGGCGTGAGTTTCCCTTTCTTACCAAATCGAAGGACTCCCTTCATGGGGAAACCTTAAGAAACACATGGTCCCCAACCTCAAACTCTAGTGGTCGCTGTCTCGTATCGGCGTAACTCTTCTGTCTACTCTCCGCTGCAAGGAGTCGACACCTGATAATATCAATCTTCTCTTAGGTCACCTGCACTAACTCTGGGCCAATCATACTCTTCTCGCCAACCTCTGCCCAGCAATATGGTGCTCTACATAGGCGCCCATACAATGCCTCGTAGGGGGCC
The DNA here is from genome assembly GCA_030180095.1 of Magnolia changhungtana. Taxonomy (NCBI): domain Eukaryota; kingdom Viridiplantae; phylum Streptophyta; class Magnoliopsida; order Magnoliales; family Magnoliaceae; genus Magnolia; species Magnolia changhungtana. Next base: position 1,402,710 of record JASAUF010000470.1, on the reverse strand, counting down.
ATGCCAATAGCCGTCTGAAAGCTGTTATTATAAGCGAACTCAGCATAAGGAAGACAGTCGTCCCAACTGTCCTTGAAATCAAGCACACAAGCTCGCAACATATCCTTTAACACCTGATTCACCCATTCCGTCTGCCCATCCGTCTGTGGGCGGAATGTGGTACTGAATTTCATCTTCACACCCTTTACTTCCTGGATACAGTTCAGAAGATAGATGTGAATCGTGTGTCTTAGTCTGATAGATTGTAAGGGTTATGGTCTCATACTCCTTTGGTTGTCAAATTTTGTTATGTCAAAACATCTATCTGTGTCTTGTGCTGGTATGATGATTTTTATTCAAGACATTGCTTAAATAGTTGAAAAAGCTACAAGTTGAAGCTCAAGATGTTAAAGTTCAAAAAGCTACAAGATGAAGCTCAAGATGTCAAAGCTCAAGCTGATATTGTTCAAGACTTCAAGCCTGATATTGTTCAAGACTTCAAGCCTGATATTGTTCAAGATTTCAAGCCTGATATTGGTTCAAACAATCTACATTCGTTGAATGGTTGAAGTTCAATGTCCATACGACATGTTTCGTGTTTGAATGACCTTAGGTTGACCCTTTAAGTAGGTCATTTTGGATACATAATACAAATGTTTATTCTACATGAGCTTGGTCTCGCTCCAAGACCAGTCTAGCTCTTGTTCGACCATCCTAGCATTGTTCGACTAGTCCAAGAAATTCCACGACCAGTTTAATTTGTTGAAGATTTTTCGATTTTTTGAACGCCCACGACCGGCCCCTGAGGTCCTTCGACCGGTCGTAGGTTGGCTTCGACTTCGACTCATCCACGATCGGTCGTGGAGCTACGATCGAAAATCCAAAGAACCTATTTCATGGTCCCACGACCGGTCGTAGGTGTCCCACGACCACGGTCGTAGGGTACACACGACCAACAATAGAAACGGTTTTCAAAGATCGCGCTCAAATTTTCAAAAATTGTTAGAGCTACGACTCGGTCTAGGTTTCTAAGACCAGTCGTAGGAACGATTTTTCTTCTATAAATTGAACACGAAATTCAGAGTTTTTACATCCAGAACTCCATTCCTTTCAAGAATTTTCAAGTAATCACTCTGAGATAAGTCTGTGTTTATTTTAAGCTAAATTGTGCTTATTTAATATTCCTTTTTGCTAGCTTATTTAATTTGATTTTGTTTCTCTATTCCAATCTTATTTGAAAAGAGGAATTATATTATTCCTTCTTCTTGGAATCAAAATCAAATATAGCTACGCCCAACAAGTTAAAATCTAAAATCTATTAGAATTTAGAACCTTGAATGTGAGTATTGGAAATTGAACTTTGATATTCAATCATCTACTCCGATTGGTTCTACCGGGCTGCTAAAGGAGAAATCCATGGTATTTTACAATTATGTAAAATTCTTTTATTTTTGGTTTTGTTTGAGATTGAGCCGAAAAATCTCATTGTATTGGTTTTGTTTGAGATTGAGCGAAAAAATCTCATTGTATTGGTTGTCCGAGGAAAACCAGAAAAACTCGAAAAAAGGGGTTTTTGAATTGTGTAAGCCCAAGTGAAAAAGACACAATTGTAAAGGTTTTTGGTGAACCCGAGAAAACCTATTTGATAGTGAACGCTAATATCCCCCGTGTGAGGAATTAGGAGTGGAGTAGCATTCTGTGTGTCATTGTAAAACAAGCTGGTGTACACACAGTGAACCACTATAACTCTTTGTCTTGTGGATTGAATGCTTGCTTAATTTTCATATCTTTTATCATTCGATTGTGTGGAATGTACAAGTGGATGTGAATGTTGTAACTATTTACATTTTCAAGCAAGTGTGGGGATTGTTGTAATAATTTAGATCTTTATACGCATTTATTTTCAATTCCTTGCTATTTCATTTACTTATATTAACATTGAGTTCTTGATTCAAAAGAGGTTCTAGAAATAAGGTTGTCCTACCATAAGCCTGTTTATTATGGTGTAAGGTTGTCCTTAGAACTGAATTTGTATCAATCTCTCAATAATTATTTATTAAGGTGATTTATATTTAGCATTGTGAATTGATTCATTATTGTAAGGGTATTGATTTACTTTAGTTCCGCCGATTTATTTTTAAATTTGGCATAGTCCTATTCACCCCCTCCTCTAGGACATATAGCTTGGCCTTTTCAAGTGGTATCGAGCCTAATAGCTCATTTCTTGTTACTTTTTATTTGGATTTATTTCTGAGCTAACGATCTAAGCTATTTAAAAAGATGTCAAATTTTGATAGCCTTTCGCTACTAGGCCTCCACCTTTTGATGGCTCCAACTATGCCTATTGGAAAGCCGAATGAGAATCTTCCTCGATCAATGGATGAAAGTGTGTGGCTAGCCACAAGGTCGAATGGAATCCTCCTACCATGGAAGTAACTGTGTTGATGGTTCAAAATCTATGAAAATTACACCATTTTTCCAATGGACCACACTTCGAAAAATGAGAGTAGTGCTAATGCTAAAGCACTAAATGCAATCACTTACACTATCACCTGGATGAGTTCAAAAGAATCATATCCTGTGATACTGCAAAAAAAGCCTGGGATATTTTAGAAATGACACACGAAGGTACAACAATTGTCAAGAAATCTAAAGTCCAACTCCTCACAACAAAATTTGAAGAAATTCATATGGAGGAAAATGAAATGTTTATGGACTTTTACACTAGATTGAATGACATTGTAAACTCTATGTGGGGTCTTGGTGAAAAGATCTCGAAAAGTAAAGTGTGTGCAAAAATACTACGCTCTCTTCCCGAACGGTTCAATTCAAAGGTAACCGCAATCCAGAACTTCGTGATACGGACAATATGAAGGTAGAAGAATTAGTTGGTTCTTTGCAAACCTATGAATTAAGTTTTAAAGCTCCTAAAGGTAAGTCTATTGCTTTGAAGTCATCTAAAAGTATTACTCAAGAAAATTCAGATTCGAAAAGTCTCAAGATGATATGGCCCTTTAGCGAAAAAGTTTTATAAGATTTTCAAAAGTAAGAAAAGAGTCGACTTTCAAAAGGCAAATGAAAAGAAACGTTCTAAACCTAAGTCTAAAACTTGGAAATCATTGAAAGATAGTCAATGTTACAACCGTCAAGAATATGGGCATTTAGCAAACAAATGTCCTAAAAGGACAGATCCAAAAGGAAGGGTATGTTGGCTACTTGGGATGAATCGTCGATTAAGCCTCTTCAATCGAAAAATTCAAACCGAGCCCGGCAAAGAACTTAAGGCCCTTATGACTCTAGCCAAGTTTACCTTTTCAGATCACGATGATTCTACAAGTGAAGAAAATTTGGATAGTGATCATGAAAATGATGAAGATCTACAAGATGCTTACAATGCCTTATATAAAGAAAGTTGTAAAATTGTTGTCAAACTTAAACTTCAAAAAGAAAAGTTCTTTAAACTAAAAGAATGTTTTGAAACTCTTGTTTTAGAAAAATCTCAAATTTCAGATCGTTTTTTGAAAAATCAAAGTGTGATTTAGAATTCAAAACCTCCCTAATTGAAAATTTAAAATCTGAAAATGAGAAACTTAAAATGAAGTATCCTCTCTTCTGAGTTTGAAGGACACATGGAGATATGCCCAAGGTGATCCAAAATTAGAAAAATTATTATCCTGGATCAAGAAAATGTGGTGATCGATCCGGGTTGGGCTTTGACAAAACACATCTCCTAAACAAAGAATGCTCCTTCCATTTTTGTGAAAGGAGAAACTTCTAACTCAAAAGGAAAAGGTACTAATCAAGTTTTTTCTAAAAATACAAAACCTTTCAAAAACGCAAAAGCACTATATAAATTTCAAAAATCGATTCGAAACCCGCTAGCCGAAAAAATTATTGATTTACTTAAGGAGCTATTAAAATCTAACTCAAGTAGGTCACTCTTATAACTATAAACAAAAGAAGACCAATTATTCTCCTAAACCCAAAACAAGATCTTGAAATGGGTTCCCAAGGTTACTTGTTTGGTTGCTCACACCGCTTTCAAAGCTACAAGCCATTCAAAATGGTACCTTGACAGGGATGCTCCGGACATATGACAGCGACAAAGCTCTATTTACCGATCTTAAAGATATGACTGATGGGTCAGTCACATTTGGTGATGGTAGCAACTGCAAGATAATTGGCAAAGGTACGGTCCAACTCTATAACCTTCCCTTATTTAAAAATGTGTTATATGTTGAGGGTTTAAAACACAACTTGTTGAGCATATCTCAAATATGCGATAACAACCATAATGTTAAATTTTCTAATCAAGGTTGTGAAATTACAAATGAAAAGGGTTCTATAATATTAACTGGTCGCAGAACTTCTGAAAACTGCTATATAGTAAGCAATGGTAGCTCATCTAATCAAATGTGCTACATGGTCCATACCGATGAGACAGATTTATGGCACAAACGCCTTGGACATGTACACTACCGAAATTTATACAGATTGAGCAAAAGTGAACTAATAAAAGGTCTACCTAAAATGCAAAAAGTAGACAAGATCTCGTGGTGAATGCCAATGGTAAACAAACTAGGAGCTCTCACAAAAGGTGAACTCCAATATCACCACAAGACCACTCGAACTTCTCCATATGGATCTTATAGGACCAACAAGAACGGAAAGTCGAGGTGGCAAAAAGTACATCTTAGTTATTGTAGATGATTATACAAGATACACTTGGGTTTCATTCTTGAAAGATAAATCGAAACCCTTGATGAAGTAAAAAAGATTATAAAACGGATTCAAACCGAAAAATGTTCACAAGTCAAGAAAAATCAAGTAGTGATCATGGATCCGAATTCGAAAATAGCGGTTTTGAGAAATTTTGTAGCAATCAGGAATATCGCATGAATTCTCTGCACCTAAAACTCCTCAACAAAATGGAATAGTCGAGAGGAAGAATAGAGTGCTTCAAGAAATGGGAAGTGTTATGAAGCTACCTAGGAATCTCTGCAATTTTGAAAGTTGAATACAAATTGCTACATTATTAACCGTGTTTATATTTGTAAAACTAATAATAAAACGGCTTATGAAATGTGGTTTGAGAAAAAGCCTTCACAAATATTTTCAAAATTTTGGCAAAGAAGTGCTATATTTTGCATGGACCGTGAAAATTTGGGAAAATTCGACACTAAAAGTGATGAAGGGATCTTTTTAGGTTATTCTTTAAACAAATCGTGCTTATCGTGTTCGAACAACAGGACCGGTGTGATTCAAGAGTCAATAAATGTTGTGATTGACGATCTTTTGAAGACACCTGTCCCTAGTTTAGATAATGATGAAGTTCTTATACTTGAAAAACAAGAAACTTCATTAAGTGAAACTAATCCTGAATTAAGGACTGTTAAAGATCATCCAACCTCTCAAATATTGGAAACCCTCTCACTGGTGTGCGCACTCGTAGACAATTAGAGGACATATGTAACTACGTATGCTTTACATCCCGTGATTGAACCGGTAACGTAAAAGAAGCACTTTCTCGATGAAAATTGGATTCTTGCGATGCAAGAAGAACTTAATCAGCTTTGTCGAAATGATGTCCGCAACTTGTTCCTAGACCTAAAGATAAACATATTATTGGAACAAAATGGATTTTCAAAAACAAATCTGATGAGCTTGGAAATATTATTCAAATAAAGCAAGACTAGTTGTACAGGGATATACACAAATCGAAGGTATTGACTATAATGAAACATTTGCCCCTGTAGCTCGTCTTGAATCAATCAGACTTTTTATCTCCATTGCATGTTTTAAGAAAATTAAAATTTATCAAATGGATGTTAAGAGTGCCTTTCTCGAATGGTGATCTACATGAAGAGGTATATGTTGAACAACCTACAGGGTTTGAAGATCCTAAATTTACTGATCATGTGTATCGTCTTAAGAAAGCTCTCTATGGTCTGAAACAAGCTCCCAGAGCATGGTACGAAAAATTGACTAAGTTTTTACTGAGTCATAACTTTCAGATGGGGTGTGTTGATAAGACACTCTTTGTTAAGAAATATAACGATGATATTCTAATGGTTCAAATATATGTTGACGATATTATTTATGGATCAACCTGTACTAACATGACTGTTGAGTTTGCGAGATTTGATGAAGTCTAAATTGAAATGAGCATGGTTGGAGAATTAAACTATTTCCTAGGATTGCAAGTAAAACAACAACCCGATGGAATATTTATTTCACAAACCAAATATGCTCGTAGTTTAATTAAAAAATTTGGATTTGAGAAAGGTAAAAATTTTGATACTCCAATGAGTACAATCTGTAAGACTCTCAAAAGACTCTACAGTAATGATGTGGATCCTAAATTGTATCGTAGTTTAATTGGTAGTTTACTTTATCTAACTCAAGCTAGTAGACCGAGATATTGCTTTGAGTGTTGGTATTTGTGCTCGTTATCAATCAAATCTAAAGAATCTCACTTAACTGGCATTAGCGGATTATGCGTTATGTCGCAAGTTCTACTAAATTGGGTCTCTGGTATCCACATGAGACTAATGTTCAATTAGCCTGCACGCAGATGTTGACTGGCCGGAAACATTGATGATAGAAATCAACCAGTGGTGGTTGTTTCTACATTGGAAATTGTCTTGTTTCTTGGTTTAGCAAGAAGCAAAGTTCTATATCGCTATCAATCTCTTGAGGTCAATACATTGTTACTTGAAATGCATGTACTCAACTTGTTCTGGATGAAACGAATGTTAAGCGATTATGGAATTACTCAAGATTCTATGATTTTATTTTGTGATAATTCCAAAGGCAATAAATATCTCTAAAAATCCGATTCAAGATTCACGCATTTCTAAGCATATTGACATTAGATTTCATTACATTCGTGAATTAGTGGAAGAAAAATTAATAAATTTGATTACATTTCAACCGAGATTCAACTTGGACATTTTCACTAAACCGCTCGACAAAAGCCGGTTTAATAAATTAAAATTTGATCTCGGTATGTGCAATTTAAATTGAGTTTGCATGATTTTGTGTATCATAAGTTTAATGTTTTATTTGCTTAAACTTGAAATTATTTAAAAAATAATAATAATAAAAGAAAAAAAAATTGTAAATTTTTTGTCATACTCGACCTGTCATGAGAATACACGACCGGTCGTACCACGACCGGTCGAACACGTACACGACCTAATCGTAGAAAGCACGGATTTCACTTAAAATTGGGGATTTTAGTCTTCTTCTTCATTTCTTCATTTCTCTCCAACGCTTCTAGCACGGGCTGCACTAACCCATCTTCATTATTCTTCAAGGTTAGTGATTCTTTTACATTTTCCTTGTAGATTCTTACTATTAGTGCTTCAAAACTCATGTTTGTGGAATCTATTTGATCATTGATTGCAGGATTTGGGGTTTTTCTTAAAAAATCTGTTCTATCTAAATCTCATTTCTTCTATCTTGCATCTTGTTGTTCCCTTGAAATCTTTCTTTGAAAATGGATCCTAGAGGTAAAAAGAAAACTACTCGAGGTCCATCTTCTTCTAGATCAACTTCTATTGTTCAACGTCATCTTCGTTCTCCTGAAAATGATTCTACTGATGTTCGAGATTTGCGTATGCGTAATGTAATTGTTGAACGTCATGTTAATGTCAATCACATTGCTTCTTTTGGTATTCCTTCTTTGTTGGAATCTGTGGGATGGGATAACATCCTACATTGGGGTGGAGCTGCATACAGTCCATTGCCCAATCCATGTTTGCATGTATCTGCGATTTTTCTCTTGAGAATTTAACATTTAAAGTTGATACTCAAGAAGGTTTGTTTGTTGTAGATCGACATTTGATTGCAGATATTATGGAAATACCTATCAATGATGAAAGCATTCCAATTAATATTTTACATGATAGTCTCTCAGAATCTGAACGACGAATGCTTACTAGAGACTTATGTAATATGGATGTTCATTGGACTCATAAAGGACATGTACTTCCCTCAAGGTATTTGTTACCCAGACACAGTACTTCATAAGATATTCATTTCAAATCTTTATCCACGTTTCGGTAACAAAACCGAACTCACTTCTTTATGGTTCGTGTTTTGCATTCACATTGTCTCCGGTGTTAATATATGCCTCCCTTCTTTAATCATCCCATTATTCTCATCACGTCACCATCCTGGACATAGTGATATACCCTTTGGTTATTTACTTGACTAGGTTAGCAAATCATATGCTCATAGCCATGCCTACTAGAGAAAAACCATCCACCATCTCCCTTTTAATAACTCAAATCTTAATAAGATGACTTTAGAATTGGCTAGAGGCCAAGTGGATGTTGTAGCTTGATGGTGGTGAAGCGGTAATGTTTGGCTAGTGATCTTCCTGAGGACGTAAATATGGATGACTTATTTGAAGAACTTGAGTCGGACTCGGCTGATGATCCTGATTTTCAGCCTTCTGATTTTGATGAAAGGTTGAATTCTCTTCAAGAGCAGGTGGCTCAAATTCGTGTTACTCAAGACACACAATTTTCTTATATGCGTAAATATATGAGGCGAATTGCTAAGGGATTACACAAAATTGATCCATCTAATCCTGCTCCTTCTTCTGGTTCTGACTGAATTTTTTTTTGGTCTGTAATATTTACTGATATTAGCTTGCATCTCAAACCTTTTTGTTGGTTATGGACTATTTTTTTTGCTTCAACTCCTACTTGATTATGCACATTAACTGCTTTTCTTCCTTTGTCATTTTGTGTCAAAAAGGAGGAGAAGTTTGGTCAATGATTATTAATTTTGTTGTGCTATTACTCAGGGGGAGTAGGGGGAGTTAAAGTCCTATTACTCAGGGGGAGTTAAACTTCTTCTCAAGAGTTATGGGAAAATGATTATTGCTTATCATGTCTATACATTGCTTATCATCTGTACATCTGTGCTTGCTTTGTACTTCTCTTATGTCTATTTACTTGGTGTGGTGTTTTGTCACAAATTTGACAAAGGGGGAGATTGTAAGGGTTATGGTCTCATACTCCTTTGGTTGTCAAATTTTGTTATGTCAAAACATCTATCTGTGTCTTGTGCTGGTATGATGATTTTTATTCAAGACATTGCTTAAATAGTTGAAAAAGCTACAAGTTGAAGCTCAAGATGTTAAAGTTCAAAAAGCTATAAGATGAAGCTCAAGATGTCAAAGCTCAAGCTGATATTGTTCAAGACTTCAAGCCTGATATTGTTCAAGACTTCAAGCTCCGATATTGTTCAAGATTTCAAGCTCGATATTGGTTCAAACAATCTACATTCGTTGAATGGTTGAAGTTCAATGTCCATACGACATGTTTCGTTTGAATGACCTTAGGTTGACCCTTTAAGTAGGTCATTTTGGATACATAATACAAATGTTTATTCTACATGAGCTTGAGTCTCGCTCCAAGACCAGTCCTAGCTCTTGTTCGACTGATCTAGCATTGGTTCGACTAGTCCAAGAAATTCCACGACCAAATCCTAATTTGTTGAAGATTTTTCGGATTTTTGGAACGCCCACGACCAGCCCCGGAGGTCCTTCGACCGGTCGTAGGTTGGCTTCGACTCATCCACGATCGGTCGTGGAGCTACGACCGAAAATCCAAAGAACCTATTTCATGGTCCCACGACCGGGCCGTAGGTGTCCCACGACCCGGGGCGTAGGGTACACACGACGATCGTAGAACGGTTTTCAAAGATCGCGCTCAAATTTTCAAAAATTGTTAGAGCTACGACCAGTCCCTAGGTTTCTAAGACCAAATCGTAGGAACGATTTTTCTTCTATAAATTGAACACGAAATTCGAGTTTTTACATCCGAACTCCATTCCTTTCAAGAATTTTCAAGTAATCACTCGAGATAAGTCTGTGTTTATTTTAAGCTAAATTGTGCTTATTTAATATTCCTTTTTGCTAGCTTATTTAATTTGATTTTGTTTCTCTATTCCAATCTTATTTGAAAAGAGGAATTATATTATTCCTTCTTCTTGGAATCAAAATCAAATATAGCTACGCCCAACAAGTTAAAATCTAAAATCTATTAGAATTTAGAACCTTGAATGTGAGTATTGGAAATTGAACTTTGATATTCAATCATCTACTCCGATTGGTTCTACCGGCCGCTAAAGGAGAAATCCGTATTTTACAATTCTGTAAAATTCTTTTATTTTTGGTTTTGTTTGAGATTGAGCCGAAAAAATCTCATTGTATTGGTTTTGTTTGAGATTGAGCCGAAAAAATCTCATTGTATTGGTTGTCTCGAGGAAAACCAAAAACTCGAGAAAAAGGGTTTTTGAATTGTGTAAGCCCAAGTGAAAAAGACACAATTGTAAAGGTTTTTGGTGAACCCGAGAAAACCTATTTGATAGTGAACGCTAATATCCCCCGTGTGAGGATATTAGAGTGGAGTAGCATTTGTGTGGTCATGTGTAAAACAGTTGGTGTACACACAGCGAACCACTATAACTCTTTGTCTTGTGGATTGAATGCTTGCTTAATTTTCATATCTTTATCATTCGATTGTGTGGAATGTACAAGTGGATGTGAATGTTGTAACTATTTACATTTTCAAGCAAGTGTGGGGATTGTTGTAATAATTTAGATCTTTACTTCTGCATTTATTTTCAATTCCTTGCTATTTCATTTACTTATATTAACATTGAGTTCTTGATTCAAAAGAGGTTCTAGAAATAAGGTTGTCCTACCATAAGCCCTTGTTTATTATGGTGTAAGGTTGTCCTTAGAACTGAATTTGTATCAATCTCTCAATAATTATTTATTAAGGTGATTTATATTTAGCATTGTGAATTGATTCATTATTGTAAGGGTATTGATTTACTTTAGTTCCGCTGATTTATTTTTAAATTTGGCATAGTCCTATTCACCCCCCTCTCTAGGACATATAGCTTGGCCTTTTCATAGATCTCCATCGGCACTCCATGCAAACGTACAATCTCCTTGATGTACAACCTGGCCAACTCGTCTGCTGAGTTTGAGACTCTAATAGGGAGAAAATGAGCCGATTTCGTCAACCGGTCCACAATCACCCAAATGGAGTTATGTCCCTTCCTCGTCTTTGGTAACCTCGAAATGAAATCCATAGAAATGAAATCCCATTTCCACTTTGCTATGGTCATGGGTTGAAGCAGTCCAGGTGGTCAGCGATGCTCGACCTTCACCTGCTGACACGTGAGACAACAAGACACATAATCTGCTATGTGGGCTTTCATGTTGTCCCACCAGTATGACCTCTTTATGTCTTGATACATCTTCATACTACCAGGATGCATCGCCATCTTCGAATTATGCGCAGCTTCGAGAACTTCCTTCCTTAAGTCATGAAGATTCGGGATGCACAGGCGGCCATGATACCTCAAACCTCCATTGGAGCCGACCCTCCATTCGGAGTCTTCACTGTTGCTCACCTGCTCTCTCATCCTTGGCAATAGTCCATTATCTTTCTGAGCCGCAATGATCCTATCATCAATGAGTGGCTGCACACGAACGTGTGCGACGTTCTCGAACGACTTTTCTACTGTATACTTTTGCTCAAAGTCTTGCACAAACTCTACCATGTTCCATTCATCGATCATCAATGGATCTGCAAATGCTATCGTCTTCTTGCGTCTCAACTCGTCTGCCACAAGGTTAGCCTTTTCAGGATGGTAGGAGACCTCGAACTTGAAGTCCTTCAAGGTTTCCATCCACCGTCACTGCCTCATATTCAAGTCCCTCTGTGTGAATATGTACCTAAGGCTCTTGTGGTTGCAAAAGAGCTCGAACTTCTCTCCATAAAGGTAATGTCTCCAGAGCTTTAATGCAAAGACGACGGCCGCTAACTCCAGGTCGTGCATAGGGTAGTTTTCCTCGTGTTTCCTCAACTGTCGCGATGCATAGGCAATAATCCTATCCTTCTGCATCAGAACACAACCCAAATCAACACGAGATGCGTCGGTGTATATCGTATATTTGACCCATTGCTCTGGCAATACTAGCACAGGGGCGGACGTCAACTTGTCCTTCAATTCCTAAAAAGCTGCTTCTGTCTTCTCATTCCTAGTAAACTTAAGATCCTTTCGAGTCAGCTGAGATAATAGTCTAGCTATCTTGGAAAAGTCCCTAATGAATCGACGGTAATAGCCTGTCAGGCCAAGGAAGTTCCTCACTTCAGTAACCGAACCGGGTTGCTCCCAGTCCTGAACTGCGGTCACCTTAGCAATGTCCACAACTATTCCTTCCTTGGACACCACATGTCCCAGGAACTTAACTTCTTCTTTCCAGAAGTTGCACTTATACTGAGCGAACAACTGGTTCTTCCTGAGAGTATCAAAGACTGCTCGCAGGTGCTCCTCGTGATTCTCTCAGCTCTTGGAGTATATCAAAATGTCATCTATAAACACGATGATGAACCGGTATAGATACAGCTGAAATACCCTGTTCATCAGGTCCATGAACATGGCCGGTGTGTTTGTGAGTCCAAACGACACCACAAGGAACTCGTAGTGCCCAAAGCTAGTTCTGAACGCTGTCTTTTGCACATCCTCATCCCTGACGCGCAACTGGTGATACCTGACTGTAAGTTGATCTTCAAGAAATACTGTGCCCCCTTCAATTGGTCGAATAAATCATCTATCCTATGCAAAGGATACTTATTCTTCATCATCACTTGGTTCAACCTGCCGTAATCAATACACAATCGCAGTGACCTATCCTTCTTCTTCACAAACAACACGGGTGCTCCCCAAAGAGATACACTCAGTCATATGAAGCCTGCATCCAACAGATCATCGATTTGTCTCCTCGGTTCATCTATCTCATAGGGATGCATGCGATACATCGGTGCGATACGTCGGTAGAGATATAGGTGTCGTACCAGGCACCAGGTCAATAGTAAAATTAATCTCGCACTGAGGAGGTAATCCAGGTGTCTTCCTGAACAAGTCCGCAAAATCCTGAACTACTGGCATGTTCCTAAGCGTCAGACCATCCACATTCTCTAGCAAGGTAACATAACAACTAATGCGGTAGTACCAACTGACCTGAACTGGAAATGTAAAAGTCATGCTGTCAGGTCTATGGGTTGTCACCACCCTACCGAGGAGCCAATCCATACCGAGGATCACATTATAATGATATAGCGGGACAATAATCAGGTCGACGAGTACTATTCTGCTCCCCAAGTCTATCGAATAACCCTTACACATCTTGGTAGTGTTTGAGAAAGTCTCTGTGGCAGTAAGGAGTCTCTACCGAACCATAGGACTAGTTTCCAATCCCTGTTGCTTAACTGCCGCGCATGATATTATAGAGATAGTGGACCCGATGTCCACCAATGAGAAGACTGGTGTACCTTGAATATGTGTCGTGACTTCGAAAGCCAGTGGTGTTATAGTTGCTATCTCGGATGCCTCAGCTGCAAGTGAGTGCACCCGAGCCAGTTGAGAACGGTTCGGCTGTGGTACCATAGGTCGTTGAGGAGGCCTAAAGTGAGGTATAGGTGGCCTATACGAAGGCTGCACTGGCAATACAGAATGTAGAGGTGGAGCCGAGATAGCTAGTGGCATCTGACGGTTAATCTTTTGAGGAGGCATGAAGCCGTTGTCCCTCATTCTGGTGAAGCAGTAAGTGTAGAATGGCCAGACTTCTTGCATTAGGTGCACCATATATCAAGTCGCCTTGGCTGTATCGATGGAACCGTAAGCCGAGGAGGAGAATTTGTACGTGGCCTCTTGTTGAGGAACAGTCTGTTCGGCAAATCTAGTTGAGGCCTTGAAGCCATGGGTACACGTGTGCGGGACAGTCTGTCCCCGTCCTGCTCAGCTTGTAGAGACATGCTCACTAGCTTAGCATAGTTAGGTATGCTAGTGTAACACATCTTCGTGCGGATATCGGGTTACAAACCCTTAGAAAATTACCGCATCTTCATCGGCTCGTTTGCTAGTATCAAAGGAGCGTATCTGGCTAGCTCCGTAAAGCGGTTCTCATACTCTGCTACTGTTATCCCTCCTTGTCGGAGGTGAAGGAACTCTCCCTCCTTCTCATTACGGTAGGTGAGAGGGAAATACTTTCCATGGAAGCGTGTCTCAAAAGCTTCCCATGTCTATACATAACCAGCAACCACGGTCCTAAGGATGCTGTCCCACCAAAGACTGGCCTCCTTCTCAAACATGTAGGTAACCAACTCTACCTGCTCTGCCTCAGTGCAGTGCAGTGGCTTTAGCATCTTAGAGATGCGGTTAAGCCAATACTCGGCCTCCTCGGGTCTGTGAGTACCCGTAAATGTAGGAGGTCAGAAGTGCTGAAATCGCTTAAACAAGCCGCTGACACTCATGTTCCTAGCAGGGTGCATAGGTGATGCAGGTGGAACCATACTCATATTCTAGACAAGGGCCCCTGCTATGGTGGCCAAAAACTGTTGCTGCTACTACATCAAGAGCATCATCTGCTCCAACTTATCAGGAAGAGGAGCCGCCTGAGGCATGTGAGGCGTCGAGGTAGACGCACGGTTCGGCTCGGGAACCGGTGGTGCAACAGGTATGGGCCCATTAGTGGGGCCAGTGGCCGACTATGAATCTGGCATAGTCTCGTGATCCTGACCTAAACTGGGGTCCGTATGGCTATCACTGAAGGAAGGTGGCCCGTCACTCGATTCGCCAAGTGTAAGAAGTGCCGTGCTCCGAGTGCTCTTAGGTGACATTCCCTATATACAACATAGGGTGCAACCCATGTAAGACTTAGCATAAAAACATCCACTCATCCACACATCATTCGCATTCCAAACCAACAGAAACTTCATGCATTTTATTTACCAAAATTATCACAATACATGAGATGTAGTATTACATGGATCATGACAGAAGATGCGTGTGAGCTAATCTAAGCAAGGTTTCAAACACTAAAACTTACTAACCACTCTACCATATTACTAAGTCTATCAAGGCTATAACATAGAAAACAAGAAAGCAAAGAAAAACCAAGGACAACTACAACATAGGACTAGTCGTCTGAATCTGGTGATGGAGGAGGAGCACCCTTATCCTGCATATAGCACAGGATAGCCTTCAAGGTGTGATACACCTTCTTGAATTTTCGTTTCATGAAGGCCTAACCCTCTTCAAGCTTGGCCCAGGTCTCACTGACCTCTTATCGCAGGGCGACTTGGCCCTCCTTGATCTGAGCCAAACGGGCTTCTAAGGCAGCCCGATCATGGTGGGGCTTATGTGTAGCAGGAGGAGAGCCCCCATCAGAGTCTTGGGCCTCCTCTTCTTCCTCTTCCTACTCTTCCTCTTCCTCGCTTCCTTCTTTTATTTCATCTCCGCCTTCTTCATCATTCTCTTCCTCTTCACTTCCCGTCTCATCCCACTCTCATCGAGTCGGGCTTGATGTTGTTGTGGCCTAATATTCTTGTTGTTGAGAGTAGTGTCATTGATGAAATAGATCAGCGCAAGCCCTTCTAAGCCAAGTCTGTAACTAAATTCACGAGCAAGCTTACATATAAGTCGGCTGAATGGGAGTGAAATGTCTGTCCTAGGAGAGCGTACGGTCTAACTATTTGAAGCAAGATGTACGTAGGCAGACACGACTTGTCTCCTTGCCTAGCTCGGTATAGGAAGTCTATCATCAGACGCGTGCACTCGCTGCGATTGCTCCACCTAGGATACACATTGCATGTGAATATGTAGTGGAGTAGGCGAAAGTATTCTGTCATATCGGACGCTGCGAGGCAATTACCCTGCTTCCAGTGGACCAGTCGACCACAAAGAAATTGCATGCGATGATTTCTTTCATGCATGCTCCTGAGATTCTTCTCGCTAGTAAGAACCTCGCCACGCTGCATTCTCATGATTCAGGCTATTAAGTCCACATTGACAATGGCTTCCCACCTTCCCATGAGGATTGAGAACTGAAGAGGCTCTAGCAGTGGCTCTCGTATATGGGCGTAGAAGGCTTGAATAGTGCTCTCATTCGCACGCGACTTGCCCTCAAATATGGGACCTCACCCAGCGTCTGATAGGAGATCCATCGCCGAATAAAGCCCAAATAGTTTCTCATTCATGTGCGCTTCAAAGAGAACCCTACGACCTTTAAACCTTCCATGTGCCATATCCGCCAGTAGAGCTCTTTCGAGAGGAAGCTAGGGATCGAGTTTCCGCTTTGTCCTTAGCTCCCAATTGGAGCTTGTGCTAGCCTCGGTGCCTTTTTACCTCCTTGAACGGGTGGGGCAGCTAGGCCCGACTTCATCCGTGGAAGCCCACTTCTTCCCCATGAGAGAAAGAAGTGTGGAAAATGAAAATATGGCCGCCATGAGCTCAAAAAGAGCCATGAGAGTGAAATAAAATGGAGGGATTAAATGAGTTATTGGGCCTTGAGATTTTTGAGACACAAAGGAGGGTTTGTATGCTCAAATGGGAGGAAATGAGGGAGATAGGAGATAGGTTTGAAAGGAATGGTGAGAGGTGGGTATGTAGTGATGAAGAAGATTTGAGAATGGAGGGAGGATTTGAGAGAGAAAAATAGGGTTTTAGGAGATTTGAAAAGCTTGGAGGGGTGCAAGAGGGGGAAATGAAGCAAATGGGGGTGTTATAGGGGTCTCCACACGATTTTGTGGGCCCCACATGTGTCTACACTCGTTGGCCCGACCGGCCTGCTGCGGCCCGACAGGGCCGGACAAACTGGACCGCGAGGCCTCGCGGGTGGTGCGATGCCATCATGGTCCACTGGACCAAGGGCAATGGAATCCCCCTGGGGTGCCGTATATGTGCGGGGACCACTTTGGTCCCCCCAATTTTCATCGATTAGGCCCCCGAGTTTGTTTGAGGTGTTTCAGGTCCGATCTCGCGCATATTCACACTTTTCGTATTATTTGAGTGTGGAACGCACCGAACTATCGTCTAAACTCGTCGATGGATGGTCTGGAAAAGAATTGGGATCATCTCGCATGATCACAGATGCCTACGGGTCTGCTTTCAACTGTTAGTTTTGCTTTAACGGTCATAGGATCACTGATTGGCGAAACTTGGGATCCTACAACTGTTTCTACGTTTCATCGCTCCCTCCTAAGTCAAAGTATGTCACTGTGCATTGTGTTACCATAACCTAGGCCCAGTTTAATCCAAATCATACTCTGATACCAACTTATAACGCCCTAAAAATCAGGGGTCGAGTAGAAGCTCGACTCCTGAGTTCCAACGCATCACTTATGCAACATAGATAATGATGATTTTATGTTGTTCGTATTAGTGCATTAAACATGAATGGGATTATACCATATCAGCATATCATACTCCAAAGATAATTTAATTATGCGAGCGAAAGACTGTGATAAATATATAGAGCATATAAGTGATTGTAAGTCCCCAGAGTATGAACATTACCAGGTTAAATAATTACATGTATAGTTCCAAAATATAAAAAATGATAAAGTGTAATGTCATCTATCCATATCCCTGTAGCCCCGATACGCAACTCCAGGTCTACATAGACCTGTCAGAGAGTTGCATATAAGAGAATTCCTCCTCGTCATCATAGAAGATAGGCTCCATCTCATAAGCCTCGTCATCACTTGAAACTAAAACAGTGGTTGGTGTTTTAAAACACCATCCCAGAGTGGGAGTGAGTGATCAACTTAGTCGAGTTATAATACAAAGGTTAACATGTTATCAATTCAATCAAGCAGTAATGATAAAGCAGTACAACAATTATGCTTTAAGTACTCTTGTTAATGCAAAGATGGGATGCGATAATGATGTATACCCTTGCCTGCACTCCCTTTGTGACATCATCTCATGGTCGTGCATGCAACACTCCTGCTGTGGTCAAATCCAATGCCAAAGGCACATGCAATGCAGTGCATGTACGTGATCAACCAAGTTCTTAATTAGACTTATTCATACAACAGGTTTGGGAAGCTAAGGTACCCCCCTTTATATCATTGACCCAACAATGATCCATCTAGGGTCGTCAATCCTAGTTAATCACATACGATAGGTAAGTTCGCGAGTTCACACTATAGGTCGCTACGGGATGCTCGTCACCTTGGTGTAGGCTTAAATCATACTCGAGGTCATTATGAGAGGCTTGTCACCTAATCGAGGCATATGTTATACTCAAGGTCACTACGGGAAAGGCTCGTCACCTTAGCATAGGCCGACAGCTCGAATACAGCGTCCCATACCACCGTATTCGGCTCACGAGTTTGGTTTGCTCACTGGTCACTACCGGGAGGCTCGTCACCCCGGCGTCGGCCGACAGCTCGACCACGATGTCCCATACCACCATGCCCAGCTCATGATTTATAGCAGATCGTGGTACCAAGTTTGAACGGGTTTTTCACCAGTAAGTGGTACCTTAGATTCAAGCAGTAGCGTTCATATATGATGAGCATACATTAGGTCAATCGGGTTACTTGAGAAGTCCGATTGGTACGAGTGCACTTTAAGTTAATCGACATCGAGCGCGTAAGCACTCCTTGTGGCCTAACCACTGCCGATAATTATTATATGACTCGAATTCATCGAATGTATCCGTTATGGCGAAACTAATTCAGCCACTCGATCGAAAACCATTACCGATTGCCTGGACTATGCATTAGTCCCAATCACACTCAGTTACAATAGGCATTCATAGGTGATAGTCAAAACAACATTTAACAAACATTTTAAATATAAATATCATTTAAGCATTTTTACAAACACATAGTGTGCATGTTATCATACATACGCATTTCATTTATACAGCACGTAACAGTAAGATAGGTTACATGAAGGAAACTGTAACTATAGATAAAGTAATTGAGAATCCTATCTCAACACTCTCATTAAATGCATTTCAACCAGCATTTTCTCATTCAGGCATTTTATCAAATACTTAGACTACACATATCAGCATACATGTAATAAATTAGTTATAACGTATATTATAGAAAATCCTTTCACAAGGGAGTTGCCACACGTACAACAATCATGTATTCTTAAACAACGATCATGACAAACACAAATCATAATTCCATATTCATACAAACATTTCAACGAACACATGGAATGCATTAATTTCAACATCGTTTATATATATATATATATATGTAATATGCGGAAAACATCGTATCTAAGTACATGTGACAACAATCAAGTCAGTCATAAATCATTAACTAACATTGAAAGCCTTGAAAACCATAACCTAAACGTTTATAGTCCACACCTTCTGTCGGTAAACTCGTATCGAACTCAGTTCGAACACTACGCCTTTGTCTACATCACAACGGCTATCTATAGCATGAAATAGGTTAGGATTTCTTACCCAAAAATGGATTCGAATTCGCCGATGTAGCGATACAGCTAGGATGATTCGGCACATGGAGTGGTGGGATTGAATCCCAGCAACGATCTCTCACTCTCTCTATCTTCTCCTAACTTTTTCCTTCTCTTTTCTCTCTTATCTCTCTTAGGGTTTTGGAAATTCATATGGAATGAGCGAGGGGTGGGTTAAGGCCCTTATATAGGTCTAGAACTGATGTCAATGGCCCTATGGCCATGGTATACTTAGGTAATAGCCAAAAGTCATTTGTTTTGGGCCAATGGAGTTCATTTTGAGGTCCATTACCTGCATACGACATGGGAAAAGATCCCTAACAATGGATCTATGTCAGGTTAAAGTTTCGGTCCAATAAAATTTGTAGATTGATCGTGGAGGACCAGTTTCAGTTTAACGGCCATCGTCAATCGATCAGGGCCACAAGTACACTGACATGTGTAGGGAAATTTCCCTAATCAAAGGGTGTAGTTGGGTTAGAATCTGATGGTCTAAAATCTTAAATTTGTCCTGCAAGTGAACGACCCAATACACTTAATTCTGAGTTCATTTTCTAAAAATATTCATATTTTTCACACACTTCGCTCCGGGCTCAAGTTGTGCATTTCGAGATTCTATTTGGACTCAATTGTCGAGGTGGTTGTCAAGCCCAGTAAGGCGGTCATAACTATATAGTTTTGCGGTAATCGGACTTTCGACGTGCGGTCCAGGTCTGATACGGAGTTTCAAGATCCTCTTGAGGGCAACTGGGTTTTGAGATTGATCCTAGGTTTTTAGGTAATGTAGAGTTAGCGATTCTATTGGTTTTAGGTCTTGTAGTTTGTATAGAAAACAGTTCAGGCTAATCTCCCGATTAATTCAGTTTAGCACTTAATTAATTTTCGTCTAATTTCTAAAGGATTCAGTCCTTAGTGATTTCTGCCTGAGGTGATACTCGGGTCTTTGTACGGTTTTTTTTTGAGATGTTACACTTTTCTTCAATTATCTTCAAGCCCTTAACTCTTTGTCCATCATGGCCCGTATCAAGCAAACTTTTTGTCCTGTAGACCCACCATCTGAACAACCTTCTCACCCAGATTTACCTGACCCATCTTCTTTCTGTCCTTCTCCTTGTTTAGATCAGTAGCCACCAGCCAAACATACTAAGACCACTGCACGTAACCCTTTCGTACTTCAAAGAACCCGTACTACCAACGTATGACTTCACCGAACGCATTTCCTATTTACCCTCTCTTATTCGTCAGGCAATCATGATGGGAGATTTAAAACTACCTCTGAAACATGGTCGAGAATATGATTGGGATGAATGGTTGAAAATGACTGCACACATTCACACAGATAGCGAAAGACCCCCTGTGCGAGAGGATACACCCCCTGCCTCTCGATCGAAGAAGACTCACCGAAATAAGGCAAAAGAGTTCGAGGAGAAAATTAAGGAGCATAATAAGAAGAAGCTCCAGAATTCGTAGGAATCGATCCGGGTTATTGAGGGTATCATGAAGTTTAATAACCCTCACTCGGAAGGTATGACGGTGATTCCCATCAATCTCCATCGCCACCAATCCATGCTTGACTGCGAGCCAAAGGATTACATAGACGGAGAAAAGCTGATGTACACTTCTTTGTGGGCGACGAGAGAACCGCGCATCCTTGAAGGAATATTACAAGCACACAAGCTGCGACAAAGCATTCGGGAAATCCATCCCATGATCTTCCTTACCCCTTTTTACAGTCCGCACAACCTCTTCCCCATGTATTTCTATGAAACCATCAGGCAACGCTTCAGAAATTGCGAACAACTCTGGGGTCTATTAACTTCTCGACACTATTATTTTGACTGGACAAAAGTCATCTTGCAAAGGCACATGAGTACTCTTGCCAAGATCGGCCTGTACGATGCTATAGAAGTTACTTCTAAGTACTTCTATAAGGAGCCCACTATACTGAAGGGCTTCTTTGAGTATTGGTCACCCACTACCAACTCTTTCCACCTGCCATTTAGTGAGATGAGTATCACACTTTGGGATCTACATCGAATAGTGGGTCTTCCATTAATAGGTAGGTTCTACGATGAATTCGTCCCGTCTAACAGAGAGCTAGCCTTCATATCTTCTCCCGATTACAAGCCTTCCATCACTGAGACCATCATCGAACTCTTTAAAGAGATGGGGAAATTTTTAAACATCCATAAGCTTTCTCCTCTACAGTGGCTGACACATTTCTCTAGGACTCTCAGGTATTTTCAAGTTTAAGAATCAACTTCCGACCCTTTCTTTCTTTCCTTTTATTATAGATTTCTTCATACCAATCTTTTACCTTTCCCTGCAGATTCCGCAACTGTCGTTCCAAAGGAGCTAACAGAGTTCCACGACAACATGAAGGAGAGAGCGGATTACAATTCATTCGGAGAACTTGCGGCCTTCCTAGCTTCTTAGCTGAGCATCGTGGTACTTCCAAGCTCTAAATGGGCAGATGTCATTCGCCCTATGGTCTTTATCGTTGCCGGTGCTTTGACAAAAGGACACAAGTATTCTCTCGCCCCTCCAGTGCTGTGTTCTATTTATAGAAACCTCGGAGAAATAGCCACCCCATATTAAGAACCCTACCATCGGAGCTTCATCAGCGTATACTTCATGGCACTATATCACAGGCTAGCTAGGAGTCGACTTTCCTTGGACTTTCGAAGCGCCAGAGAAGGCGTATGTTCATCCCGCACATCTCCCGCTTTGGTTCTTCCAATAAAGGGCTATGGCCAAAAGGTCTTACGATTGGGTGGCCAACAAAATCTGGGATACTGACCAAGTGGACTTCTTTCAATTTCGTCTCCATCGCTATATCGAAGATACAGACATGGTGGACCAGGCTAAACTCACCATAGCAGAAAGAGCTTTCTTTCTTTCTATTCGCTCCTGCAGGCTACTACTTCGAGAAGGAACGGAGTTCTGGCAAGAGCCCTATTATCCCAGTCATTTCGCTCACCAATTTAGCTACGACGAAGCCTTGCCGGAAGACTGCAGATTGGTCACTAAGAGGATGCGTTGCTATGGAACTGGTCCTATCAATTAGGCCATGATATGGAAGCAATTGCTAGGCGGTCGCGTTGATTCTTTCTTCATAATCCCTAGCTGCGACCGTATAGTTCGTAATTCTTATAGCTAGATGTGGTGGTGGGATCACCAGTCATTCTTGGTTAACAATTGCGTACTAGTGGATTCACCCATTTTTCTTCATCCGCCTAGGCTGAGGGGCAGAAAACTTGAAGGCAGAATTAGTTATATACCGGAGAAGAGCCACTCATCTCATCACGGTGAAATTTGCAGAAAGATATCGCTAGAAGATCTAATTCGTGAGATGAAGCCCATTAATACTTTGGATGGATGGTTTGCTCATGGAGTCTTGACAGAATTTGAGCAAGTCCCTCATGACTTTGGTTGTCGGGCTACAGAAGATGTTGAAGGAACATCTTCTCCTATTCCTGCAGAAACTGCGGCAGCTCAAGATGAACCAACTCTCCCTTCACAGCCTACTCCTCCAAATTCATCATCTCCTATGACTAGATCTCGAGCGTGTTTGCAAGCGTCGCCGCCTGTTCCTTAAGAAGGAGGTAAACATGCATCTACTTCCCCTTCAGTCCTGGCTGACAAAGAGTCTCAACCAGAAAGTAGCCGAGCTGCTACTTCTAAAGGAAAGTAAGTCATGATTGAAGAAGCAGATGAAGAAAGCTTAGGAGATGAAAGTTCAGCTTCTTCATCAGAGGGTACTGCTTCTACGGAATGTGAAGATGATGAGGATGATGAAAGCGACGAGGATAAAGATGATGATTTCGAGGAAGGAGAGGTGGATATAGATGAAGAGGAGGCTATTGTTGCGGAGAATGCCAACCAAGAACACCCTCCAATAGAATCTGAAACTCTTCCTAGTGCCAATATTCCTGCAAAGTTTCCTGTAATAATAGAGGAGGAAGAAAAACCTTTAGATTACGGAGAATACGGATATTCACCAGGTAAGGAAAGTTTAATTTCATATGTATTTATATGCATATTTATTAATAGTTATCTCATTAACCTTATCATATTTTTATTTCAGGTGCTCATGTTGCAAATGTCAAGACGGGCGTTACTCCTCCCATAAATCCTCCCACAACTGCACCAGTAATTTTGCCCAGAGCTCCTCTGGTTCCATTGGTGGCACCAAAAGTGGTGGCCTGCGAAATCATCTTTCCAATAGAGGCTACTGATTTACCTACTCCAACCACTAGAGATTCTAGTACAGAGGCCAGAGCGCCTTCTTTTGCTGACATGCTAGGGGCTAGTCCTTCTACGGTTCAAGAAATTCCTCCTCCCGTTAGTCATACTTTTACGGCAGGTACATATTGATTACTTTATCAAGAGTTGTACATCTTCTAGCTTTCCATCACTATTTCTGAATTCTTTTCTTCTTTATACTATAGGAACTCCTCCTCGCAGTGGGGCAACAAGCTCTGAGTCTGTTGCCACTGTATCCGAGCTACTGTCATTCGCGAAGATGCTTTTGATGAAGAATTCTCAGTCGGCGGTAGTTGATATCTTCAAAGACCTTGAGCAATGGTTGGACCTGGATATTGCTATTGAAATTTTGAAAAGCTCTGCAAGAATGGCGAAAATCAATATCTCTACTCTGCGTGATTCTCTTTTCAAATTCCGCGATTCAATCTCTTTAGCATCAGCAGAAAGAGTCACAATTGCTCATGAGATCTTGGAATATGGGAAGCAGTCGACTCTGTCCAAGGAAAAGGCTTCTATTATTGCTTCCATTATTTCTAAATTTGACCAGGAACAATTGGTTCTTCAAGAACAGCTAAAGGCTTATAGTGATGATAGAGTGGCAATTCGGGATCGTATCGTTGTCCTGAAAGAGGAGATTTTGCAGCTAGAGTTGAAGGATCGCAAGAAGGAATCGTCCATAAAGGAGATCGAGGAGAGGATACAACAAGTCAATATTCAGTCTGCTAATGCTGAGAAATCTGAACTACTCAAGAGTGAAGAGATGATCACATCATTAGAAGATAAACTGGCTGGCATCCTTGATCAAGCAAAGATCATTCTTGAGGAAAAGTCAAAACATGTTGCAGCTCATATGCAATTAAAGGATGACTTGCAAAAATATATGGGGATAGTAGGAATTACGGAAGAACTTTAAGCATGTAATTTCTTTTATATATATGTGAACTTAGTTGAAATTATGCACAGGGTTGGCCACGGTAACTCTTAGAGTTCACAGAGCTCACAAGGCGACCTTTGGGGTACCAAATCTAGGGCTGCCAGTCCGTCAATGAGTAGGTTTAAGCCCTTCCTCATGAGTTAGTACTGAAATTAAGCCAAAGATCTGGAGGGGTCTTATGCATGGTTGGTCTATCTATGGACATGGCCTATAACGTCTTGAAAAAGTCTGTACAAAGACCTGAGTACCACCTCAGCTAGAAATCACTAAGGACCAAATCCTTTAGAAATTAGGTGAGAGTTAATTAGTGTTAAACTAGATTTCATGTGAAATTAGCACTAATCACTTTAAATACGATCTGCAGACCCAAAACTTGTAAAATCATTGACGCTAGGTTACCCTAAAATCTAGGATCAAACTCTATTCCCGGTTGCTCTCGAGAGCACATTAAAACTTCGTATTAGACCCGGCCGCACGTCGAAAGTCCGATTTCTACGAAATTATATAATTAAGATCGCCTTGCTGGACTTGACCACTACCTCAGAAATCAAGTCCAGATAGTGCCCAGAAGCTATTCGCTTGAGGCCAAAGCGAAGTGGGTGAAAAACGCGAATATCTTTAGAATTAAACTCAAACTTAAGTAATCTGAGTCATTCCGTTTGCGGGCATGTTGTAAGGATTCTAACTGTCAGAATCTGACCCAAATACACCATCATATCAGGAGAAATTTCCCATACATGGCAGTGTACTTGTGGCCCTGATCGAGTTTCGGTGATTGTTGAACGGAAACTGGTCCGCCGGGGTCGATCTATAAATTCGATCAGACTGAAAACTTAACTCGACCTAGATCCATGGTCAGGGAGCTTAAGTCCGATCGCACATAGAAAGGAGGCCTCCAGAAGTGCTCCGTTGGATTGGAACAAACATATTTTGGCTATAACCTAAGTATACCTTGGCCCTGGGGCCATTTTCATCAGTTTTAGGCCTATATAAGGACCAAGCGAATTTGGAAAAAACCCTAGGAGAGAGAAGAGAGTAAAGAGAGAGAAAGTGAGAGAGAAGTTGGTGGAGATTCCTAATATTCCACCCTGCCTCTTCCTATGCTTATTCATCACTACCGGATCGCTATTCCAACGTTTTAAATTCCACTATTGGGTAAGAAATCCTAACCCTAATCCATTCTAGGGTTTCAAATAGTCGAAATGATGAAATAGCTAACCTAGTTCATGCTATAGGTTGCCATTCTGCCGGTGACAAAGACTACGTGTTTAAAACGAATCCATTACGCGTTTACCGGCGTAAGGTGCAGACTATAGATGTATAGGTTATGGTTTTCAAACCTTTTTAATGTCAGTTAATGATAGATTCCTGACATTGACGTTATTTCATATGCAAAATGCGATGTCTATTTTGCGTTTCAGTTATATACGAACTATGTGGAGTTTAGCGTATTCTCTGTAATTGTAGAAAGTACCGTATACGTATGAAATTTGAAAGTGTGTTTGCCATGATTATTTGTCATGTGTATATAGTAGTTATGCGTGTAACAACTCCTTGGCCAAAGGATCTGCCCTAATACGTGGTGTATCCAACATACGTCATGTATGTTGGAGAGTGTAGTCTAAGTGTTTGTAGAAATGTTTGCATGAGCGAGTTGTTATTAAGTTGTGCTAATTAAGGGTGTTGAGATGAGATTCTTGACTTCCTTAAAGATGTGTATGATTTCCTCCATATACTATATACGATAATACTTATATTATTTATGGAATGTGTATGTGTAAATTCATGTTTAACTTGTATCTTCGAACATGATCAAATGCTTATAAGATTTGAATTGTCTATTCATTACCGTTTGATTTCCTCATATGATTCCTTGTTGAAACTGAACGTAGTTGGGACTATGATATAATCTAGGCAATCAGTAACAGGCCTTGGATTGGGTGGCTGAGGTTGCTTTCGCCACACAGGATGTGTCGATAAATCTGAGTCGTACTACGGTTGTCGACAGTGGTTAGGCCACACGGAGTGCTCACACACTTCATGTCGATCAACTCGATGTGTGCTCATGCTAGTCGAGCTCGTCAAGTAACCCAATTGGCCCGATATATGTTCATCATGTTTGGACGCTACTGTTTGAACCTAGGGTATCAAACTCACCAGTGGAATCCCTGTTAACCTTAGTACCTTGATCCGCTAAGACTCATGAGATGGACATGGTGGTATGGGACACCGTGGTCGAGCTATCGGCCTATGTTGGGGCGACGAGCCTCCCCGTAGTGACCAGTGAGCAACACCACCTCGTGAGCCGAATACGGTGGTATGGGACACTGTATTCGAGCTGTCAGCCTACACTGATAAGGTGACGAGCCCTTTGTAGTGACCTCGAGCATACTCTGAACCTGCGTTGAGGCGACGAGCCTTTCTGTAGTAATCAAAGTATAAACTAGGCCTACACTGATCAGGTGACGAGCCCTTTGCAACGACCTAGAACCGCAACATCTTATGAGAGTTACTAGGACTGACGACCTTAGGATGGATCATTGTTTGGGAAATGACATAAGGGAGGTACCTTAGTTTCCCAATCTTGCTATATGAAAAGGACTAATAAGAACTTGGTAATCATGCGCATGCACCACATTATGTGTACATTTGGTGTAGCAGGTCAAGTACTGAGAAAGGGTTGCATGCGCGATCGTGAGATGAAGTCGTTAAGGGAGAGTAGGCGAGGGCATACATCATTATTTCATATTATTCTCGCATTAACTAGAATACTTAGGACTTGATTGCTGTATTGTGTTATCATTACTACTTGACTGAATTGATCACATGTTAACCTTTGCTTTATTGTTCCACTGAGTTGATCACTCACTCCCACGTTATGAGACAGTGTTTTAAACACCAATCAGACTCTGTCTTAATTTCAGATAGCGACGTGACTCCTGAGGCGGAGCCGAACTTTCGTGATGACGAGGAGGCATTCTCGTACATGCAGTATTCAGGCGGGTTCATGTGAGCCGTTCTGAATCGACGGGGCTTCAGGGTTCATACTTTGTAGAGGACTACCATTTTGAACATTTTATATTTTGACACAATACTTGTATTTATTGACCTGGCAACACTTACATACTTTGGGGACCTATACTGGTTTATAAGTTATACTTGTTTGTTTCAGTCTTCCGCTTATGTATTACAACTGTCCCTAGATTATGTTTTGCTGATTTGGATTAATCTCACTCATGTTTAATGCACTAATATAGACAACATTTAATCATCTTTATCCATATTGCATAAGTGATGCATTGGAACTTGGGAGTTGAGGCTATGCTCGACCCCTGATTTTCAGGGTGTTATATGGCCAAAGAGCTCACACTACGGCCTACTTTTCCTTCGTCTGCAAGGTCGAGCCCATTCACGGGAGGACATTTTCCTTCGTTCCCTGTGACACTGCCAGAAAGCTATACAGACGGCATTGGTCTCACGCGTGACTGGCCGTTGAGGACTTTTTGCCCTTTTAGGCTTTTAGTCACTATCTCCGTCAGCTGCCCGCATGGGTATGCATATGAAGGCCTTCACGGGCTTTTTAGGGCCACTGGCTTCTCATTGCTGCCCGAATGGCAAAAATGATAGGCCTTATGTGTAGCTGGCCCTTTTAGGGCTTGACTAGGCTTCCTTAAAATGCCTTAGAAGACAATAGTAGGTGTGATCATCGTTGCTACGAGAATGATAGATATCTCTGATTGAGATTGATACGTCACCACTTCTGCTAATATCTTCAACGGTATCCATCTGTGTTGTTCATAATATATCAGTTTGGTGTTGTTCATAATATATCAATTTGGTGACGATACCAATTTCAACAGAATTTTGCAGAGGTCGCTTGATGATGACGATGTTCACTTTCTTTTCACAACACTTGTTAGTACATGGCCTTGATATGCTCATGAATTTCTTCTTTATTCATTCATTTAACGATACATAGCCGTAGTCTTGTTTATTCTTGCCCCCTTTTGATACAAAATCATTATTCTGATAATATTCTGGATCAAAATAGTAACATCTTTAGGGATGGTATCTTTTGGTGAAGTGAGCATTGACCGGTATACTAATACCTTGTCC
The DNA here is from genome assembly GCA_030180095.1 of Magnolia changhungtana. Classification (NCBI taxonomy): domain Eukaryota; kingdom Viridiplantae; phylum Streptophyta; class Magnoliopsida; order Magnoliales; family Magnoliaceae; genus Magnolia; species Magnolia changhungtana. The sequence continues at coordinate 1,374,089 of JASAUF010000470.1, read as the reverse complement.
ATCTTGATCTACGATTCTGTATGCACCATTGGAGTATACTTATTTTATTATGTACGTCCCATCCCAGGCTCGAATTTGCCCCCTGTTCAGCGGGTGACCACTATAGGTCTTTTTAACATCGGCACCATATCTCCTTTTCTGAAAGAGAGATATTTGACTCATTTATCAAAGGCGGCCGATATCCTTGCCTGATATGATTGCAATCACTGTTGGGCTGCCAGACGTTTCTCGTCGAACAAATCTAGTTCTTTCAGCCTTATTTTACATTTTCATCATCTGTTATGGATTGATGTATGACCACCCTAAGCGACGTTACTCCGGCCTTTTCTCTTTAGAAATATTCAATCGGTGCATTACTATGGAAGGCTCCAAACCTGGCATCTCCGCATATGTCCAAGCGAAGATGTCTTTATTTTCTTTGAGAAGTCAAACGTATTCCTGAAACTCTTGTTCAGAAAGATCGGCACTGATAAATGTGTTCCTCGGTTCTTCTTCTGTACCCAAATTTATCTCTCGCAAACTGTCTATTATCGGTTGTCCCCCATCTTCTATCTGCTTTGGAACCATCTCAGGATGCTCGATTGTCTTAGGATCCTTTTCCAATGACTGCGCGGCTATAACCATGTTCACTGATGACTCTACCCCCAGTCCTTGAAATTTCTTTCGCTTTTCCTGACCAACCCCAATAGGGATTTGAATTCCTCTCCCATGATTCAGACTGGTAGGTTCTTCGTAATCAAAACCCATGTTTCTCATGATTTTCTTGCTTGCCGGACTATATTTTCTAAGATCTTGTGGCGTTAGCCTACTGCATTATACATTATTCTTGGTCTCTTCTCCTACCTTTGCTTCTACTACGTTGTAAAATTCTATTGGTTCTGAGTACTTTGCATTAGCCTTGACCTGAAATCTTCTTGGAGCGGCCAGAAATGGCTTATTTCTTTCAACATACGGTAGTCGCACTGTATAATTGGACTGTGAAATTTTCAATTGGTCGGGCGACAACAGGGTTAGTGGCGGATGTCCTGGTTATCTCAGATGCTTTGGCACAAAATAAAATTTCTTCTTGGCTTCAGCGGTCCTTGATGATTCTGCCTTCTCGATTTCTTCTTTAATCATATTTACTTGAATATCCTTTAGGACTTTGCTTTCATCATTCTTTCTTTCTTCTTTAGCGAACCCTTTATAGTTACTGGCGTCTGCAAAGAAGGACTCGACCTCTGTATATGGCTTTGCATCAGCCATTACTTTATACTGTATTCCATCCTTACAATATTTGAAGCATTGATGCAGTGTAGGGGGTACAATGCTGTATTGATGAATTCATGGCCTTCCTAGGAGAAGATTGTATGTAGTCACAATGTTTATAACGTGGCACACGACATCAGTAGTCAGCTCTCATATTTCTAATGTTACTATAATTTTACCAAGTGCACGTTGCCCATCCTGATTGAAGCCCTGTATCATCATTCCCCTAGGGCATAGATCTAAATGATGATAACTCAGTTTACTCAACATCGAGAGTGGCAAGAGGTTCACCGCAGACCCATTATCTATCATAATCTGCTTAACCTTATTTCCACGAATATGACCTTCTATCATTAGCGGCCTATTATGCTCTGCCTCGTAGATCAAATCGTCATTGGAGAAGGAAGCGACTGGTAAGCAGTTTTCTTGCTCATCGTGCTCTTTGTGTTCCAACTCTACCAGTAATGTTTCTCTGACCTCATGATTGGACAACGCTTGGACCAAGCTCTGCCAAAATTTTTTTGACAACTTAAGTGTATCATAAACGCTTAACCGAGCCGGTATACCCTTCAAATGACTTATTACATCATAAGTCACCTTTGTTGTCTCACTTTTCTTTTCTTTCTCGTCATCGTTCTGCCTTTCAATGACATCCTTCCTTGTAATCCCTATTTTTTGCTTCACAGGACTTGTTGTCTTCTTTCCCGATTGCAACGTAATCACTGCTACCTTCTTCGTTGCCTCACGGTCCTCTTTCTCTTTCACCTCTGGGGCCTTTCCTCGGATTGTAAACATATTCACCGTCGCCATCGTACCCCTCTCTTTTTCTTTGCCAATTACTATTTCACCCTTATCTATCATTCTTTGTATTATACATTTCAATGTATAACAATTCTCCTTTGGATGCCCTACCAGGTAATGATGGCGGCAAAAATATCTCTCTCTCCTGTTCGTATCACGTCTTCAGGGCATTTGGGTTCTGGTAATTCTATCGTGCCGGCTTTTAGCAGTTGGCTTAATATAGGAATGATATCTTTCCCGTCGAACGCAAATCCCTTGTGAGAATTGAGCATCCTAGACCTCTTTCCACTGTAGCTGTTTCTTGATTGGTTCCATTCTTCTTTTCGTTCCGGCCTCTTTTCCCTGGAGTCCCTTGTATCTTTACTTCTCTTGTCACGATCGACGGTATTTATGGATATCCTGTTGGGTGCTCTCCTAGCTGTCTCATGGTGAAATGCTGGCATCTTACGAGTCATCAATTCCAAAGCATGAACCTTAGTGGCCAGGTCACGGAAAGTTCTGATGTCAGCGCTGGTGAGTCCAAATGTGATTCCTGTTTCCATAGAGTTCAGGCATATCTTGACTTATTCCCTTTCTTCTGGCAACTGCCTACACGAGGCTCCCAATGTCTTCCATCTATTTATAAACTTGTCTACCAGTTCTCTTTCTCTATGTCGTACGGAAGCCAACTCCGTAATACTAACATAACTCCGAAGAGAAGAAGTTTGACATAAAGGCATCTTGCATTTATTCCCAAGTACGTATCGACCCTAGGGCCAAGCTGGAATACCATTGGAATGCTTTGTGTATCAGTGATGACCCGAACAATCGCAAGCAATACTGCGGTGTCATAGAAAAATTTCCCATGCTAGTAATGAAGTGAATTAAGTGTTCTTCTGGCGATCCCTCCCAATTAAACTTCTGAAAATCTGGATGCTTGAAGTTGGTTGGAAACAGGATATCTTCTACCTCCCTTAGATACGGCGTCCAGTATCTGAAACGGCCTATATTTTCACGTTCTCCTTCTACTCTGATAGCTTCTTCGATGACTTGTCTCACTTTGTCTTGTGTTACGGTTCTCGCAGTTAAAATAGACCCTCGTGATCCTGCCCCTTGTGGTTGAGAACTTTTAGGCTGGTTTTCTTGTCCATTCATTGTGCCCATCATCGGAGGAGCCACTATCTAGGCTACATTGTGCGTGAGAGTTGCTAAGGCTTCTCTGAGATTTCTGCACTCTTCCATTAGTGTTCTTTGTGCTTTTGCCATCTCATTCATGCGATCCTCTGTAGTGGGCATATTGTCTTGATTTGTCTCGGCCATATGTACTGCAGCTTCTCCACTCTTTGACGAAGCCGTGGTTAGAGTGGGGCGGGAATATATCAATGTAATAGGACTTACGAAGAGAGGAGAGGATGGAGTTTCATTCAACTTCTCTACGCTTCCATTGTCGTTGATCGATCGAGGCAATACAGACATTGGTGAGCTTGTCTGGGGCACGAATATGGGTGAACTTTCCATTAACACTTTACCTTTCTGCTTTCCTGTCCATCTGACCCCTGGGGCGATCAAGGTTGGGAAGTCGTGTGACGTTAACTGCGGAACTACTCGCTCGGGATATATTGCAGGAGGAGCAAGTTCAGGATTCTTCCTAGCTGCATTACGCGTTATATGCCCTCTAACTCTTGGTGAAGGTAGATCCATCCTAGGGCTTCTTGCATTTCGTGCGCTAGTCCTGCGAGACATTACAACAGTCCAGCCTTTATCTCCTTCTAGCGATTCAGGCGAAGCAGATACAACCCTGGTTGTTGCTCGAGTTAGGTTGTGTTTGCTTGTAGGAAGTTGAGTCACGTGTTCCACGGGTTGGTTCGGTACATATTCTATCGTGAATCCGGTTGGAGTGAAACGGAAGCTCACTTTTCTTGCAAAAATTTCCTTTGGTTGTAATTTATAGTTGGATTCAGAAACCTTCGAACTAGAAACATAACCATAGTTAGTATTCGAAGAATTGAATAATCTATCTTAGAGATGAAGGGGAGGATGTTCCCACTGAGAGCCGCCATTTTGGCTTCAGAAAGATGCTAAACTATGATGAAAACTCTTAACTATCTCAATGTTACTGTTAAATAAGATAAAAGTCCCCAGCAGAGTCACCATTTTGTTTTGAACAAGAAATAAATGCATTCGATTAGGGATATTATCTTATTTAAACATAACAGAGAGAGAGAGTATTAAGAACAATCATCATTTTTATTAGTACCAAGTTCATTTACATCCTCAAACATCCCTTGATTCTAAGATAGATTATTTAGAATATAGGAATTAATAGAGTTTGAATATCCAAGTTAGGTATCAAATTCGGCAGCACTTCAACTCGCGGTTTAATCATCTCTTCAAGAGGAATATGACATAGATCTCTTCTACTGATTCATCCTTTTGAAGCCTGAACAGAAGAAATCTGGAGACTTGGCCATTTTAGCAGCATAACGGCTCCTTAGCTTCATAGACTGCAGGGCAGTCTGGTTATGCGGACCCGCGCAATTGATATGGTTTGCACAGGTTCGCGCAAACCACCGGAGCCTTTTCTCCCTCACCTTCAATCTCCCTCCTTGCACTGCTTCCTCTTTAAAATCTTCAATCCGTCCAAATGAAGGAAGGGAGGGGGTATTTATAGGCCCTCGGATGTGTGGAACCTTGAACTTGGTGCCGTGGGACCCACCTTTCAATGCTTTAGATCTTTTTCAAAGAATTAGTCTTGAAGTCCGTTGAACGAACCCGCGCAAACTACCCTGAAGTCATCTTGTTCTTCTTCTTTTTCTATTTTCTTTCTATTCCCCAATCTTCTTTTGCTTCAATCCCTTCATTTTTTTTGCCTCAACACCCTTCTTCATTTTTTTTTACCTCAACAGCTGCGGCGGTAGAAATAGTAAAGATACTTCGCGATACAAGTAAATTGATGCAATTTCTGTATAAACTCCATCCAGAGTTTGAACCAATCCGAGCCGCTCTGATTAACCGACCTCAACTTCCATCTCTTGAGGTAGCTCTATCTAATTTGATGGCAAAAGAGACGTTTGAGAATCCTTGCTTCCATAAGAGAGGTTGTTCCTGATGCTGCCTTCATTACTTGCAATTATTAAGGAAAGTCATGAGATATGTCGAAAGTTAAATGTTTTGAATGTAATGGATTTGGTCATGTGGCTATTCATTGTCCTAACAAGAAAGCAAATATGAAACCTTCTGGACAAGTACTCTGTTTTGTCGCTACTGCAGACAAGAAGCACATGATATAGTGAATTGCCTGACTCGCCCTCCCCTATCTCCTTACTACCAGTGACGTGGACATGCATTTTTGGCTCCCTCTGCTGAGAAGTCTGACTCTTCATCTATGGCCCCATTAGTATAGCCTACTCTACTGTCCCCAGAACAAATTCACCAAATCCTTCAAGCGATGGGTTCTTCAGGTTTGATAGGTAATATGATCCTATAAATCTTTGGTATATTGACTCAGGGGCATCTAATCATATGACTGGTGACCCTTCTTGTCTTACTGATTGTGTCCCCTAATAGGAATGGGTTCCATCTACACCGTGGATGGGAACCATTTACCTATCTCTCATATTGGGTCCTTAAAAGTCTCGCCTTCATCATCTCGTAATTTCTTCCTTCGCAAAGTGTTTTATGTTCCTAAATTATTTATTAACTTGATTTCGTTTGCTCGACTAGTAGAAAATAAATGTTTGGTTTTGTTTTTTCGTTCTGGTTATTTCATATAGGATCTGGAAACAGGGAAGTTGATTGGGAAGGGCCATAAGAGAGGAAGGTTATTTGTTTTAGAGTTTGATCCCGAAGTTATCTCATCGCGTTGTTTCTTTCTTCCATCTTCTCATAATATTTCTTTTGCTAATAAATGTGGAAACTTTGGCATAGTCATTTAGCGCATCCAACTTCTAAAAATATGCTTTTCTTATTTAGATCTGGTTTTTTAAATGATGAAATCAATATTAGTCCCATTTTCATTGATATGAACTGTGTTAGTTGCAAAGTGAGTAATTCTACTGCATTGCCATTTTCATTGAGTAACTCTCATACTCAAAATCCGTTTGATCTTGGTCATATTGATGGTTGGGGTCCATCTCTTATCATGGCTCCTGGTGGTTCATTGTATTACATCATCTTTGTGGATGACTTTTCAAGGCACACTTGGATTTATTTCATGAAGCACAAGTCTGAAGCATTCTCATGTTACGAAAATTTTCCTCATATGTGGAGACCCAATTTGTAAAGAAAATTAAAAATCTACAGTCTGACTCTGGGGGAGAATATATGTCTTCCGAGTTTGAGACTTTTCTAAGTTCAAATGGTACCATACATCAGCGAACGTGTCCTCACACACTGGAGCAGAATGGAGTAGCAGAACGAAAGAATCGATACATTATCGAGGTAGCAACCACCATGATGGAATATGCATGTGTTCCAAAATTTCTTTGGGCTGAAGCAAAATCAACAACTATGTATCCGATCAATCGATTACCTTCTAGTGTATTGGCCAATCGAAAAATTCCCACGTTGTTCCTTCATGATAAAGATCCAGATTATAGTCAGTTAAGAGTGTTTGGATGCATTGTTTTTGTTCATCTTCCAGAATGAGAAAGGGATAAACTCAGTCTCAGGGCAGCTAAATGTGTTATTCTTGGATATGGTGAGCATCAGAAAGGGTATCGTTGTTATGATCTATGTGCTCATCGTGTTCGTGTGTCTAGACATGTCACATTTTTTTAAAAAAAAATTATACTATAAAGTTGTCCATGCATCTCCTTCAGTTACCATTGTTGCATCTTCTATTTCTCATATGTCATCATTTGAAGAAAATCATTCTCTACCTCCTTCTCCCACTCCTCCTTTGCAGGTCTACCAATGTCGTGTGAAGCCTATCTCTCTTAGGTCCTCTCCCTCACTTACTCCTGCTTTTGATCAGGTGTCCTCTTCTCTTACAACACAGGTAACTGTCCCACTTTCCACTATGATCCAATTACGTTGTTCCAGTCGTCCGTCCATTCCTCCCTGTCGATTAAATCTTTTTGCCTCTTGTCATGCTTTGTTTTCTGGATTAGATTCTTTGGTTGTACCTACTTCTTATTCTCAAGCATATACACAACTGTGTTGGGTAAAGGCCATGGATGATGAGTTCAGTCACTCAAGAAGAACCGTTACCTGAGGGGAAGCAAGTGATCGGCAACAAATGGGTATATACTGTAAAATTAAAATATGATGGGACCTTAAATCGATATAAAGCTCGACTAGTGGCCCAGGGTTATAAACAAGAGTATGGAGTTGATTATGATGAGACATTTGCTCCAGTGGAAAAAATGAAAACAGTCCGTTCCTTGATCCTTATAAGTTCTTTTAAAGGTTGGTAACTCAGTCAATTCGATGTCAAGAATTCTTTCCTCCATGGGAATCTCAAAGAAGAAGTTTACTTGAAGCAACCTCCCAGTTATAAGTCCAAGGATCTACGCTTAGTTTGCAAGCTATCTAAAGCTTTATATGGATTCAAACAAGCACCAAGAGCATGGTTCGAAAAATTCCATGGGGTGTTAATGTAACGCCTCGAAAAAAAATCTGTACAAAGACTCGAGTACCACCCCAAGCAGGAATCACTAATGACCAAATTCTTTAGAAATTAGATAAAAATTAATTAAGTGCTAAACTAAATTAATTGGTAGATTAGCTTGAACAACTTTCTATACGATCTGTAAGACCCAAAACTAGCAGAATTGCTAACGCTACATTATCTAGAAATCTAGGATCAATCTCAAAACCCAGTTGCTCTAGAGAGCATCATGAAACTCCGTATCAGACTTGGACTGCGCGTCGAAAGTCCGATTAATACGAAATTATACAGTTATGACCGCCTCACCGGGCTTGACAACTATCTCGGAAATCAATTCCTAACAGTATCCAGAAACACACAACTTGAGCCCAAAGCGAAGTGTATGAAAAACGTGAATATCCTTAGAAAATGAACTCAGATTTAAGTGAATTAGACCATTCGCTTGCAGTCCAAATTTAAGGTTTCTGACCATCAGAATCTGACCCAAATACACCCTCGGATCAGGGAAATTTCTCTGCACAAGTCAGTGTACGTGTGGCCTTGATCGAGTGACGATGACCGTTGAACTAAAACAAGTCCTCCGCGGTCGGTCCACTGATCCGATCGGACCGAAAACTTAACCAGACATAGATCCATTGTCAGGGAACTTTCCCTGGACCCTATGCAGAAAAGGGGCCTCCAGATGAGCTCCGTTGGATCGAAACAGCCAACCTTTGGCTATATCCTAAGTATACCAAGGCCTTGGGGCCATTGACATCACTTTCGAGCTTATATAAAGCCCTTAACTAACCTCTCTCTCATTCCATACGAATTTTCAAAACCCTAAGAGAGAGAAGAGAGAAAAGAGGAGGAAAAGTGAGAGAGAGAGATAGAGATAGTTGCTGAGATTCTTCCCTGCCGCTCCACGTGCAGAGTCGTCTCTCCTGTATTATTATATTGGCAATTTCGGTTTTGATTTTGGGGAAGAAATCCTAACCCTAATCTGTTTTAGGGATCCAAATAGAGTAAATGGTGAAATAACTAACTTATTTGTTGTGTCATAGACAAAGAGTTAGTGTTCGAACTGAGTTTGATATGAGTTTACCGGCGAATGGTGCGGACTATAAACGTTTAGATTATAGTTTTTAAGGCTTTCAATGTCAGTTAATGATTTATGACTGACTTGATTGCTATCACATGTGCTTAGATACGATGTTTTTCGTATATTACATATATATGTGTACTATGTTGATTTTAATGAATTCTATGTGTTTGTTGAAATGTTTGATTGAATATTGTAACATCCCGGATTTTTGCCAACCTGAAATTAGACGTCCTTAGGCAATGGGTCGATCCGAACACCTTATTAACTTGTCAGAACTCAATTCCAAAGTCTAAAATCGCTTTTAAACCCATTTCCTTCACAAATCTTACATTAGACACTATCTTAAAATTTTAGGTGATGAAGAACATTACTTAGACTAAACATTACTGTAAATAGTAAATACATACATAAAATGAGCTTTTAATCATTACCCTTATGGAATCTCATAAAACGAATAGGTTATATGGAACATCAGCCTTTCCTACCCTAGGACCTTCTTCTGTTGTAATTAGGGCATGTTTTAATTAAGTATCAATAACCTGGATCACTTTATATATACAAACTACAAAGGCCCAAGTACCACCTCAGACAGAAATCATGCAGGACTAAATCCTTTAGAAATTAGGCAAGAATTACGTAGTGCTAAACTAGAGTGCCTGTGAAATTAGCACTAATCACTTTAAATACGATCTGCAAGACCCAAAACTTTTAGAATCATTGACACTAGGTTACCTTAAAATCTAGGATTAATCTTATTACCCAGTTGCTCTAGGGAGCATTACGAAACTCCGTATCATATCTGGACCACACGTCGAAAGTCCGATTAATACAAAGTTAAACGGTTAGGACCGCCTTGCTGGGCTTGACAACCATCTCGAAAATCAAATCCAGATAGTGTCCTAGTGCTATTCGCTTGAGCCTGGAGTGAAGAGTGTGAGAAAACGTAGATTTCTTTAGAAATCAAATCTCATTTAAGTAATCTGAGACTTGTCACTTGCGGACCTGATATAAGTAATCAGACCGTTAGAAATCAACCCAAACACACCCTCGAATCAAGGAAAATTTCATACACAGGTCAGTATACTTGTGGCCCTGATCGAGTTCCAGTGACCGTTGAACTGAAACTGGTTCGCCACGAACGATCTGTAAATCCGATTGGGCCGAAAACATAACTCAACCTAGATCTAATATTTGTGAGCTTAAGTCCGACCTTTGCCTCAAGGGAGGCTTCCAGAAGTGCTTCGTTGAGATGGAACAGTCCATATTTGGACATAACCTAAGTATACCTTGGCCTTTGGTCTAATTTGGTGAGTTCTGGACCTATATAAGGACCTTAAACCCTCACTCTCTTATTCCATACGAATTTGAGAAAACCTAGGAGAGAGAAGAGAGAAAAGAGAGAGAAAGTTTGAGAGAAGTGGGAACATCTTCCTGATACTCCATCCCCCTACTATACGTGTTTAACCATCGCTATCTAATCACTTTTTCGGTGATTTCGGCTTCGTTCGTAGGTAAGAAAACCTAACCCTAAGTTGTTTTAGGATTTTCAAGAGTGTAGGTGATGGAATAGCTGACCTGTTTCATGATTTAGGTTGTCGTTGTGCCGTAGACAAAGGCGTTGGGTTCAAACTAGTTTCGGTTTAAGTTTACCGACAAAAGGTGTGGACTTTAGACGTATAGGTTATGGTTTTTAACGCTTTCAATATTAGATAATGATAGATTCATGATCTGGATGCTATTGCACATGTACAAAGTGCTGTCCGTTTCGTTTTTCGGTTATACGTTAACTATGTTGAATATACTGTATTCCTCGTATTTGTAGAAAATATCGTATAAGTATGACATATGGATTTGTGCTTGCCATGATTAATTGTTGTCTAGGTATGCTAGATACATGTGTATCAACTTCTGGGTGAATGGATTAGCCTAACACCTGTTATATTAACATACGTCAGGTAATGCACTACTAGTTGTAGCCTAAGTGTTTGCAGAAATGTTCGAATGAATATGGAACTATGATTTATGCTTGCCATGACTATTGGTCGTGAATGCATGATCATGGTTCATGTGGTAATCCTTTGTGAAAGGATTCACTACGACTTGTGTTTTAACTAGTATATTATAGGTATCTTGGAATGTGTAGTCTAAGTGTTTGTGAAAATGCTTGTATAGATATGTACTTAATCTAGTAGTGCCTTGAGTAGGTGTTGAGATAGGATTCTCAACTACCTTAGTGATGTATATGATTTCCTTCATGTAAGTTGTTTAGTTTAATCACTTACTAGTTTATGAAATGAATGTGTTTGGATTTCCTGTTTGCATCGTGTTTTATAACATGTTTGTTAATATGTCTGAATTACTTGTTTATTTAATTCTGCTCTGACTACTTCACATGTTTAAGTTGTATTCCATAAAATCCATGATGGGTGATGGGGGAGTGGTGTAATGATTCCGTGCAATAGCCCTGACAGCCCTAAGCGGACAATATTGGATATTTGATTGTATGATTTGAAATCTTGATCCATTACTGCCTTAACTACTTTGTAATTGAATGTGATTAGGGCTATTGTATAGTCCAGGCAAGCGGTAACGGGATTGAATTCGTGGCTGAGATTCATTCGCCATGTGAGATGTGTTCTGCAAACCCGAGTCGTACTTCAGTTGGCGATAGTGGTTGACCACATGAAGTGCTTATGCACTTCATGTCGTTCAACTTATTGTGCGCTCGAGCTAGCCGAGCTCGTCAAGTAACTCTATCTGTCTAATGTATGTTTACCATGTTTGGACGCTACTGCTTGAACTTAAGGTACCGAACTTACCAGTGCAACCCCGTTAACCTTGGTACCTTGATCCGTTAAGACTCATGAGCCGAGCATGGTGGTATGGGATACCGTGGTCGAGATGTTGGCCTACGCTGGGGCGATGTGCCTCCCCGTAGTGACTAGTGAGCAACCTAGACTCATGAGCTAAATACGGTGGTATGTGACACTGTATTCGAGCTGTCGGCCTACACTGTTTTGATGGGTGATGGGGGAGTGGTGTAACGATTCCGTGTAACAGCCCTGACAGCCCTGACCGTACCCGGTGTAGTGACCTCGAGCATACTCTGAATCTACAGCGAGGCGACAAGCCTTCCCATAGTAAATAGAGTATAAACTAGGCCTGTATTGATAAGGTGATGGGGGAGCGGTGCAACGAGTGCGTGTAACAGCCCTTTACAGCGACCTAGAACCGCATCATCGTATGAGAGTATCTAAGACTGACGACCCTAAAATGGATCATTGTTTGGAATGATATAAAGGAGGTACCTTAGTTTCCCAATACTGCTGTATAAAAAGGACTAATAACAACTTGGTAATTATGTTCATATCGCACTGCATGTGCCTGAAAGATGTGGATCACTGAGGGACGAAAGCATGCCGCGGACGTAAGATGGTGTTGCATGAGGGAGTATGTTGGTGAGGGCATGCATCATGACATCATTTCATACTTGCATTAACAAGAGTACTTAGGATTGTTGATTATACTGCTTTATCATTATTGCTTGACTGTTTTGATAACATGTTAACCTATGCTTTACTGTTCCACTGAGTTGATCACTTACTCCCATGTTATGGGGATGGTGTTCCGGACACCCATCAGACTTTGTCTGATTGCAGATGGCGATGCTACTCCTGAGGGGGAGTCAGACTTTTGTGACGACGAGAATGCTTCCTCGTATATGCTGTTTTCTGGCGGCTTCATATGAGCCGTGCCTTAATCGACGGGGTTACAGGGATGCTGACTAGATGCCCTTACACTTGCTATTTGGTATTAAATTGCATATGTATATTCATTATGGTCCATTTTGGGAAGTATACATGTATTATTTAACCTGGCAACATTATCACGCTCTGAAGACTTACCTTAGTTTATATATTTGATATATCTATCCCAGTTTTCCGCTTGCAATTTAACTGTCTCTGGAGTATGATATGCTATTTTGGTATAATCTCATTCATGTTTCAATGCTCTCATCATAATCATCATTATCTATGTTGCATAAGTGATGCGTTGGAACTCGGGAGCTGAGCTTTGCTCGACCCCTGATTTTCAGGGTGTTACAAATATGGAATTATGATTTATGCTTGTTATGATTGATGTTTGAGGATACATGATTGTTGTACGTGTGACAACTTCCTTGTGAAAGGATTTGCTATAATACCTGTTATAACTACTATATTACATGTATGTTGATATGTGTATTCTATGTGTTTGATAAAATGCCTAAATGAGAAAAAGCTTGTTGAAATGTATTTAATGAGGGTGTTGAGATAGGATTCTCAATTCCCTTGTCTATAGTTACAGTTTCCTTCATGTAACCTATCTTACTACTATATGATTTATGGATGAAATGCCTGTGTTTGATAACATGTGTACTATTTGTTTGTGGAAATGCTCAAATGAGATGTATATTTAGATTGGTTGTCACATGCTTTCTTCGACCATCACATGTGAATGTTATCGCTTGGAGTGTGATTGGGGCTATGATGTAGTCCAAGTAATCGGTAATGATTCCCGAATTAGTGGCTGAGGTCGTTTCGCCACACGAGATACGTTCGATGAATCTGAATCGTACGGTGACTATCGACAGTGGTTAGGCCACGCGGAATGCTCATGCACTCCATGTCGATCAATTCAACGTACGCTCGTACCAGTCGAGCTTGTCAAGCAGCCCCATTAGCCTAATGTATGTTCATCATGTATGGACGCTACTACTTGAATCTAAGGTACCAACTTACCAGTGAAAAGCCCATTTAACCTTGGTATCACGATTCGCTAAGACTCATGAGCTGGGCATGGTGGTATGGGACACTATGGTCGAGCTGTCTGCCTACGCTGGGGTGACGAGCTCCCCGTAGTGTCCAGTGAGTAAACCAAACTCGTGAGATGAATACGGTAGTATGGGACACTGTATTCGAGCTGTCGGCCTGTGCTATGGTGACGAGCCTTTTCCGTAGTGACCTCGAGTATAAACTAAGGCCTACGCTGAGGTGACGAGCCTCTTCGTAGTGACCTGAACTTACTTGTCCACTGCTTTTAAATCAAGGGTGACGTTGCCCTATAACTTGCCTATCGTATATGATTAACTAGGATTGACGACCCTACATGGATCATCGTTTGGGTAAATGATATGAAGGGAGGTACCTTGGCTTCTCGAACCTGTTGTATGAATGGGTCTAATAAAGGATTGGGCTAACACGATCATGCACCGCATTGCATGTGCCATTGGCATAGGAGTTGAGCACAGTGGAAGGGATGCATGCTGCGATCGTGAGATGATGTTGCAGAGGGAGTGTAGGTGAGGGCATGCATCATTAACTCATATCATCCTTGCATTAACTAGAGTACTTAGGAATGCTTGTTGTATTACTTTATCATTACTGCTTGACTGAATTGATAATATGTTAACCTTTGCCTTATAGCTCCACTGGGTTAATCACTCACTCCCACTCTGGGACGATGTTTTAGAACACCAACCAGACTCTGTTGCAGTTTTAGGTGATGTTGAGGCCTATAAGGCGGAGCCTGACTTCTACGACGATGAGAAGGAGTTCTCCTATTTGCAACTCTCTGGGGGTTTATGTAGACCTGGAGTTCCATTACCAGGGCTACAGGGATATGTGTTTATCATTTTGTATATTTTGGAACCAAACATGTAATTATTTAATCTGGTATCATGTTCATACTCTGGGGACTACCACCACTTATATGTTTTATATACTTATCACAGTCTTCCGCTTACATAATTTAACTGTCTCTGGAGTATGATATGTTGATTTAGTGAAATCTCATTCATGTTTAATGTGCTAATATAGACAATATTTAATCATCATTATCTAAAATCATCATTATCTATGTTGCATAAGTGATGCGTTGGAACTCAGGAATTGAGCTCCTACTCGACCCCCGATTTTCAGGGCATTACAATTAACCACAACGGGCTATTCTCAAAGCTAATATGACTCATCACTGTTTATTCTCAAGTCTGATTCAAGTCTTGTTGCTTTATTGGTCTATGTTTATGATATTCTCATCACAGGAAGTGATGCTCAAGGAATTGCCGATCCCAAATCCTTACTTCACTCATTTCATATGAAGGATATGGGGCCGTTAACATATTTTTGGGTTTTGAAATCTCTCGTAATACTCAAGGTTATCTCATGAGTCAACGGAAGTATACCCGTGATTTGATCACACTAGCAAACCTTACAGATAACAAGACCCATGAGACTCCTCTAGAATTAAATGTCAAGTATGGAAAAAATGATGGAGACCTTCTCTCAGATGTTACATCCTATAGGCAGCTGGTGGGGAGATTAGTCTATCTCACTATGTCTTGTCCTGATATCTCATATGCAGTTCATGTTGTTAGCCAATTTGTCAAGGCACCTTGCACATTAAATATGACGGTAGTTCATCACATTATTCGATACCTTCGAGGTACCCTCAATCAGGCGCTTCTCTTTCCATCATCTCATGATCTACAATTATCTGCTTACTCTGATGCGGACTAGGCAGGTTGTTCCATTTCACAGCAGTCCACCACTGGCTATTGTGTTTTCTTGGGACAATCATTGGTTAGCAGGAAGTGTAAGAAGCAAACCATGGTATCTAGATCCAACACAGAAGCCGAATACCGTGCAATGGCAGAGGCATGTAGTGAAATTACTTGGTTCCGGGGATTGTTGACAGATCATGGGATTCGTTTGTCTTTGCCGACTCCATTATATGCTAAAAATCTCAGTGTGATTCAGTTGGCTTCCAATCAAGTATTTCACGAGTGCACTAAACACATTGAAGTTGACTGCCACTTTGTGAGGGAAAAATACACAGCTAGAATCATTTCTCTTCCTCATGTGACATCAGAGCTACAACTTGTAGATATTCACCAAAACTATGACCTCATCCCGTTATAGGTTTCTTCGTGGCAAACTGATGTTGGTTCATTGTCCCACATCAGTTTGAGGGGGGATGTGAGAATATTGTGTATGGGTTGTTCGTTGTAATATACTATGTATAGAGAAGCTCTAAATAAGCTTCATTGTATAGTCTTGTAGAGTGGTTATTTAAACCCACCTTTGGGTTGAAGAAAGACAGAAAAACATTCTCCAGATTCTTGAGTTTACAATCGTGCCTTTAGTTCAATCTATACATTAAGTGGTATCTGAACGAATTTTCTTACTATTCATATACCCTAGGATGCAAAGATTAAAACCGCTATGTTTGTCTATCTACTTACACTTTTCTTCTCACCCTTCACTTTATCTAAGGACCATGGATCTTGAAGGTTAGCTCTGAGTTGGAGAAATAATTGCTGCCACTGTGCTGAGGAAAGCAAACTACATTCTTGCACAATCCTACATGTTGGCTAAAATGGCTTTCATGTTTATACCCGCCCCTTTTCACTTATGAACTCGTTTATAATTAAGTTTCTTTAGTTTCTCCACATAAGTGAAGTTTCTTCTCATCATCTCTTTATCCATACAAGATTCATGTGGTTCTTCCCAAAATTTCAATTTATTTGTATCCATTCTCAGGATTTAGATTGATTGATTTGGGATCTTCATTGAACCCATCTTGTCAACCAAATTTATTTTCTTTTGCATTGATATTTGCAACATGCAAACATCTCTATCCAAGAAACTTCTAGGCCTTTGGTGTGAGATTGATTTTGATCTAATTAAACTTGAGATATTCTTGTCTCTATTAGAAGTACTTTTTATTCCTTTTTAATTCTTTTCCTGGTGGAATGTTTGTTTAAAACTCGTAACTCTTATTAAGGTCTTGTGTTTGTTGTTGAACTTGGTGGAAATTTTGAGTGGGTTCCACCTATGAATGGCCCTGAAGTCTTGACCTTGAGAGTGGGTTCCAATGAATGGCACTAAATCGAACATTGAGCTCTGATTTTTCAATCAAATGTTGCCACAACATACATCATCTTAATTTTGCTAAAGAGACTGCATGGTGGGGACCACCTATGAACATAGATAAAGTACTAGCTTCTATATATAGTCTTCTTTTTTCATGTACATCACAAATTGTGCTAGCTATGTTTCAGGGGTCATTTGGCAACCTAGAATTTAGAAATTACTAAAGAATTTATTTCCAAGAAACAAATTCTTCGAGAAATTGAATCTGTTGGTTATGTCTAGAAACTGAGAATAAAATTCGGCAGATTCTAGAATTTAGTTGACATAGTTATTTTTTCTTTTATATTCTTATGGCTTAAATCGATGATACAGGAGATGAAATGACTTATCTTTTTTAAAAACCAATCAACGCAGGAGTTGGAAATTGAGGATCTTGCTAATTTGAATACTTTGTTTTGATGTATCCCATGGCTTATTTTCCCAAATTTGGAATCCATTTCTATATCCCTCTGTCACCTCTATATCTAGCTGTAGACACTTTATCAACATCTCATTAGTTTATAAATAAAATAAAAATCAATTACTTCAGCCTCAACATCACCTAATCTTGTGCTATTTTAATGTGCTCAAGTTTTTGATATGTTTGTTTATCTATATGTTAGAAAGATGATCTTAGAACTATGTTGTCCTATCTACGAAGCAACCCAAAAATTTCATGCATAGGTCTTTTGGGACGATTTATGGGTTCTGTCACAAGGTAGTTAATCACACAATTCTAGAATTGATTATTTCTTGATTGTTGAATTCTAGTATCTTGATCTATTAGCTGTAATTTCAAGCCCATTTGAGCTAATTTATTTCTCCTTGTAAAAATCTACATATGTATTTCTCTCTCTCTCTCTCTCTCTCTCTCTCTCATGTACACACCTACTATCTTCTGTTCTTGACATTAAGACCTATCTATTTCAATTTTAACCCTTCTTTCAGACATTCAAATGGGAATATGTTTGTTGCATGGATTTCTAATTTGATGTAGACACTTCTTACATCTTTGGTTGCATTTTTCTCATCTTAAAAATGACTATAGGGTTGAAGATTCATAACACATCATCCCATACGTATACCTCGTGTCTGACTACAACTATCTATAGGGATGGTTCCCATGCGTATAACCCACTCGAGCATTTCTCCATTTGTTTTCTTTTGTAGGCATTTGTAGTTTAGTGTATAGGTTTCCAAAGATGTATGTTCCAAGACCATGAATACATTCAGCTTTGATGTATTTGCCAAGAAGTGATAATATGTACTTTGCTATGTTCACAAGCTTAGTTCTTATACATATTTTAATTGGTTGAAAGGTATGAAAAATTCAACTCCCAATAATTTGCCACATAAAGGACTTGTATTGGACTTGCAGTCTATGACTCTTCATGAAGGTCAGGAAAAAAGAATATAACCTACCTTTTCCATGTTCTTTATACTTGGGTTTGATTATATATTCTTTGAATTTCATCTTCTCTCTCTCTCTGTTTTTTTTTTTTTTTTTTAAAATCTTCAGAGATCTTTCTAATCATGTATTTGTATGCCAAATAATTATAAGATGTTAGACTTGAAGATATTATGGTCCAAGATGAATGGAGGACATGAGGAATGCTTTCCTTTCTTTTCCCCCTCCTATTTTCCTTTGTTAGCGACTTAAGATTTTTTGGAATCTGCATCTCCACCTTTGCTTGTAAACTAGATTAATTTGAAATACTAATCTTGACTGGTCTCTATGTAATACTTGCAAATTAATCTTTGCTTCCCTAAAATGACTTGATCCATGTGGTGTTGAGAAGTGGAGCCACATCTGGGGCCACCCACTACCAGTTGAGGTTGCACGGATTTTGTGTCGCAAGTCCTTTCGCAACTAGGATACAGAAAGGAGTTTCGTGGATTTTGTGTCGCAAGTCCTTTCGCAACTGGGATGTGGAAAGGAGTTTCACGGATTTCGTGTCGCAAGTCCTTTCTCAACTGGGATGCGAAAGGGAAGTTGCCAAAACTATAAATTGGGGTCCCTAGGGCTATTCTAGGGTTAAGGTGAATATTGAGGAGCTATTCTATGGTGTGGGAAAAGGGTTTTCTCTGTATCTCCAAGGGAGAGGTTAATATATTGCCTTATAATCTTCGTTCTTCATAGTGGAAGTTTGCATCCGTGGTTTTTTTACCCTAGTTTGGAGTTTTTCCATGTATATCTTGTCTTGTGGTTTGTTTGGATTGCTTTGATCTATTTCTAGTTTATATTTCTTCTTGTTTATCATTTGTGGGTGAGGCCTGAGATTGGATCTAGTCTCACTACGTTGTTGGCGTGCTGCGCAACAACTGGTATCAGAGTTATTGATTTAGTTCTATTGGGAGCGATGACAGAAGAAGAAAAAACTAGAATTGAGAAGTTTGATGGTTTAAACTTTGCCTTCTGGAAGATATAGATGGAGGATTATCTGTATCAGAAGGACCTCTATGTTCCTCTAGGAGGAAAAGAGAAGAAACCAAAAAAGATGATAGATGATGAATGATTTTTATTGGATAGGAAGGATTTAGGAACGATTCGACTCTCTTTGTCTAAGAGCGTCGCCTTTAATATATCCAAGGTGAAAACTACAAAAGAATTAATGGAAGCCCTAGCCACCATGTACGAAAAGCCCTCAGCATCCAACAAGGTTCATCTTATGAAACAACTATTCAACATGAAGATGTCAGAATCTGTTGGTATTGTTTTTTAGGATAAGGTTAGAGCGTTATTGATCTTATCCAGTTTAGCAAATAGTTGGGATGGTTTGGTGATTGCTGTGAGCAATTCTTCAGGGTCGACAAAGCTAAAATTTGATGATGTGCCCGGTTTAATTCTCAGTAAAGAATCTAAAAGGAAGGCATCAGGAGTTTCTGGGGATTCAGGGAATGCTCTAAACGTTGAAGGAAGAGGAAGATCGCTGAACAAAAGAGGCAATAAATATGGGCGTTCCAAGTCGAGGAAGAAGTCCAAGGGACCGAAAGACAAAGACGGGTGTTGGTGTAACGCCCTGAAAATCGGGGGTCGAGTGTAACTCAACTCCCGAGTTCCAACGCATCACTTATGCAACATATTTAATGATATTTGAATGTTGTCTGTGTTAGAGCAGTAAACATGAATGAGATTATACCAAAGAATGAATTCATACTCCGTATCGCTTGTATAAAAGCAAGCGGAAGACTCGAATCAGATAAATATGTATGTAAAGAAACAAAATAATCGATTCATTATCCAGAGTATGAATCCTTCTGAGTCACAATATACATGTCGGTCTATATAAACAAAATGTCAAAATACTAGGTACAATCTCTGTAAATCCCATCAGTCCCCAAGACTTAGTCGGCCGCCAAATATTGCATATACGAGAACTCCTCCTGGTCCTCGTCATAATCGGCTCCGCCTCCAGCCGTAGTCGGATCGCCTAAACTCCGAGACAGTCTGGGTTGGTGTGCGCAACACCGTCCCGTAACGTGGGAGTGAGTAGCTAACTCGGTGGAACAATAAGATATAAGTTATCATGTTCTCAATACGGTGCAAGAATGATAAAGCAAGAAATCAAACACTCCTAGTTACTCGATTAATGCAAGTATGAATGCAGGGTATGATGGATGCCCTCTCCGACATACTCCCTCAAGCGACACCATCTCACGTTCGCGATGCTTACATCCCACGTGCTCCACATCTTCCAGGCACATGTGATGCATGATGAGCATGATTACCGAAGTTTTAATTAGTTCATTTCAAACAAAGCAGGATTGGGAAACTAAGGTACCTCCCTTGATCATATCCAAACATGATCCAATCTAGGGTCGTCGATCCCTAGTTAATATCAGACGATGGTGTGTTTTCTAGGTCACTGCAGAGGCTGCCAGGGCTGTTACGCACAAAGGTTGCACCACTCCCCCATCACCCCTTAAACGATTCATCACGATACAACTATACAGAAACAGGCCTAGTTCATATTCTATATATCGCGGCGAACCCTAAGGCACGCTGCAACTTCAGAATATGCTCGCGGTCACTACAAAGGGCTGCCAGGGCTGTACACACAAAGATTGCACCACTCCCCCATCACCTTATCAATGTAGGCCGACAGCGCGAATATAGTGTCCCATACCACCATAATCGGCTCACGAGTAGAGTTGCTCACTGGTCACTACGGGGAGCACGTGCCCATTTGAAGCCGACAAATAATTACTCGACCACGGTGTCCCATACCACCATGCCCGGCTCATGAGTCTTAGCGGATCGAGGTACCATGGTTAACGGGATTTTCACTGGTAAGTTTGGTACCCTAGGTTCAAGCATTAGCGACCAAACATGGTGAACATACATAAGGCATACGGTTTACTTGACGTGTTCGGCTAGCTCGAGCGCACAACAAGTTGGGCGATATGAGGCGCAGAAGCACCTCGTGTGGCCAACCACTATCGCCAACCGAAGTACGACACGGGTTCACCAACACATCGTGCGTGGCGGAACGAAACCCCAACCACATCTTCAAGTCGATAAAATGCTGGACTACGAACATAGTCCCAAGCTCAGTCAAATCCTAACCATAGCATGTGAAATACGACATGATAACATAGTACTTCAAGAACACTAGCAAGCATAATATAAAGCATAACATGAAGCATGTTAATAACAAGTCACAAAGCATGTTCAAAGCATGTTAAAAAAACATTATGTAAATAAGTATACAAATACTTACATTTCGTAGGCGAGTGGTTAGAGTGAACAACCACATGGAGAGTGTCAATGCGACTCTAAGGTAACCGAGAATCCCATCTCAGCACCTACCTAAGATTCTAACACTTAAGCGCTTACACTCGCAAGTGAATTCACCAACACTTGGAATGCAGTATTCCGACATACATGACGTATGCTAGGGAAGTGTGTACTAGGGTTGTCCCTTTACCAAACTAGTATTTTATACATATACATCATATTCATACAGCAATTAAACATGGCAAACACATCAGCAAATTTTATACGTATAGGGTACTTTCACGTATACCCAACTTCGACATACATAGTGTTTACAAAGGAACATAGATTTCGGCGATTCCTTTCGCCAAGCTAGTATTTTAATCATGTATTGTATAATCATACATTAAATATATATGTCAAACATTATGCCAAAAGAAATACGTATACTAGTATTTCTACAATACGTAATTTCGACATACGGCGCATTTACAAGTAAACATATAATTTGGCGATTCCTTTCGCCAAACTAGTATTTTATTCATATGTTATATAATTAAACATTAAATAAACATGTCAAGCATTTGTCCAAAAAAAAATACGTATACGGTATTTCTACGTATACCTAGAATATGTGAAATTCCATATTTCACACCGTTAATCAAAACAGAAACTAAGGCACTTTGTACATGTGCAATTGCAAGCGATCATGAATCTACCATTATCCGACATTGAAAGCACCGAAACCGTAACTTATAAGCTTAAAGTCCTCACCTTTGCCTTTGGAAACGAACGAATCAGAAGGGTGATGGATCTTCCGTCTATGGGCGATTTCTAGCCTAAAGAGCGGAATCGGTTAGTCGGTTGCACATCCTACCTCGATTCCACCGCAAATCGACCTAGGGTTAGGTTTTCTTACCTTCAAATGAGGCGAAAACGCCGAAAAACGCCGAGAATAAGGCGGTGTAGGCCGTGTAGCAAGCCAATGCAAGTGGAGGAAGATCGGCAACGATCTCCAAGTCCTTCTCTCTCTTTTCTCTCTCTCTCTCTAGGGTTTCCACCAAAATTCGTATGGCTGTGAGAGGGGCTGCTCTAAGCTCCTTTTATAGCCTCAAACATTACGGAAATAGACTTAGGTTCATGGGGTCGCTTATATAGGATATTCGCCGCTTTTCCAAATTTCTCAAAGGGAAGTTCGGTGGCCCTCTTTGAACCAAACG
The DNA here is from genome assembly GCA_030180095.1 of Magnolia changhungtana. Taxonomy (NCBI): domain Eukaryota; kingdom Viridiplantae; phylum Streptophyta; class Magnoliopsida; order Magnoliales; family Magnoliaceae; genus Magnolia; species Magnolia changhungtana. The sequence continues at coordinate 1,351,477 of JASAUF010000470.1, read as the reverse complement.
TCAGACTTAAGCTCACCATCGATGGATCTACGTGGGATTACGTTTTTGACTCATTCGGATACGCAGATCGCATGTGGCGGATCACTTTCAGTTCGACGGTCAGTGGGCCACGATCAGAAATTCCAAGTACATGTAAATGTTCCTGAAATTTTTCTTAATCCGAGGGTGTAGTTTGGTCTGATTCGACGGTCGAGTTGCTTAATACTGACGCGTCAACGAACGATGCCGATCACTATTCCAGATATTTATTTTGGCTTATGAATAGTGTTTTTCACACTACCTCGCTCCGATTCGAAACGAATGGCCGTGGAACATCGGATAAGGCTGATTTTTGAGATGATTGTTAAGCCCAGTGGGGCGGTCCTAGTTCTTTAGCTTCGGGTTAATCGGACTCCCGATGTGCGACCTAGACCTAATACGAAGTTTCGTTTCATCCCCGAGAGCAGACGGGAAATGAGTTTGGTTCTAAACCTTAGGGTAACCTAGCGTCACTTGTTCTGCAAGTTTTGGGTCTTGCATATTGTATTTAAAGCGATCCTAACGGATTTCATAGTTAATTGAGTTTAGTACTCAGTTAACTTTGTTAAATTTCTAAGGGATTTAATCCTACGGGATTTCTGGTCGAGGTGGTACTCGACCCAATGTACGAAAATTTTCAGGTCGTTACAGTTGGCATTGTGGCAAGAAGGGGCACATGAAACGTGATTGCAGGGCGCTTAAGAAACAAGAAGGAAACTCTCAAGGTAAGAAGGATTCAGTGAATCTATCTGAGGAGAGTGACACAGAGGCGTTGATCTTGTCTCTAGATGTGAGGAATGAGTCTTGGGTTATAGACTTAGTTGCTTCGTTTCATGCCACTTCATGCAAGGGAGTTCTGTGTAAAGACGGAACAACTTTGAAATTGAAGGATGTCAACATGTATCGAGTTTGAAACGTAACTTGATTTCAGTGGGGTAGTTGACCGACACTGGTTATGTGACGACATTCACCAGTGATTCTTGGAAGATCACAAAAGGTGCCTTGGTGATATCTCGAGGCAAGAAGGAAGGTACTTTGTACGTGACTTCAGAATCATATTGTTCACTCGCAGTCGCATCAACTGGAGTGAATGGGCAGTTATGGCATCAGAGGTTGGGACATATGAGTGAAAAGGGAATGAAAGTGCTATTGTCAAAAGGGAAGCTACTAGGGCTGAAGTCTATTGACTTGGAATTTCGCGAGGACTGCATGTATGGTAAGCAGAAGAGGGTAAGTTTCAAGAGAACCGGACGTGCTCCAAAGACACATCTGTTAGGCTTGTACACACTGATGTGTAGGGACTGGCACAGGTATCATCTCTCGGTGGCTCACGTTATTTTGTTTCCTTTATTGATGATGCTAGTAGAAAACTGTGAGTCTATTTCTTAAAGCATAAATCTGATGTATTTGATGTATTTAAGAAGTGGAAAGTCATGGTAGAAAACGAGACAGGTAAAATAGTAAAGTGTCTCAGATTTGATAATGGGGGAGAGTATTGTGATAAGAGGTTTGAGGAGTATTGTGCAGCAAATGGAATCAAACATCAGAAAATGATTCCAGGGACACCACAGCAGAATGGTGTGGCTGAGTGCATTAACAAGACCATCCTTGAGCACGCCAGGGGTATGAGGTTATATGCAGGGTTGCCCAAGACTTTTTGGGCAGATGCTGTAAATATTGTCGCATATCTCATCAATAGAAGTCCCTCAGCACTATTGGATGGTGGGCTACCAGAAGAAACATGGACTGAGAAAGAAGTGAACCTAGCACATCTCAGAGTGTTCGGTTGCACTTCATACATTTACATTGATGCAGAGCACAGAAACAAGCTGGATGCGAAGTCTAGGAGGTGCATGTTTATAGGCTATAGGCAGCACGATTTTGGCTACAGGTTTTGGGATGCAGAAAACAGGAAAATCATCAGAAGCAAGGACGTAATCTTCAATAAAAAAGTGATGCATAAGGACAGTGTGCATGAAAATAAGGCTGATGAGAAAGAATTTATAGAGTTAGAAGAGTTACCGGACACGGGTGTTACAGCACCACAGGATGATCATGCACAGGAGTATTATGAGGCAGGGCTACAGACACCGGTATTGAGGAGGTCTACTCGGGAGAGGAGACCCACGATCCAATACTCACCCTCCTTATATTATCTACTACTGACAGATAATGGTGAACCAGAGTGTTTTGAAGAGGCATTATAGTCAGATACACGGGTTAAGTGGGAGCATGCCATGGATAAGGAGATAAACTCTCATGAGTCTAATCGTACATGGGAGCTAGTCACTTTACCAAAGGGTAAGAAAACTCTTCATAACAAGTGGGTTTACAGACTGAAGGAGGAGCATGATGGTTCGAAATGGTACAAGGCCAGATTGGTTGTGAAAGGATTTTAACAAAAGGCAGGTATAGATTTCACTGAAATATTTTCACCAGTAGTTAAAATGTCTACGATTTGTATGGTCTTAAGTATAGTGGCTACAGAGGACTTACATTTAGAGCAGCTAGATGTTAAGACAACCTTTCTTCATGGGGATCTTGAAGAAGATAGATATATATATATATATATATATATATATATATATATATATATATATATATATATATATATATGCATCAGCTGATAGGATACGTGGCATCAAGAAAGGAGAAAAAGGTGTGCAGACTGAAGAAGAGTTTATATGGCTTGAAGTAGGCCCCGAGGTAGTGGTACAAGAAGTTAGACAGTTTCATGTCGGAAAACAGTTTTAGGAGATATCATGCAGACCACTGTTGTTATTTGAAGAAGTTTGATACTCGTACATCATCCTTCTTCTGTACGTTGATGATATGCTTGTGGCCAGTTCAAGCATGAAGGACGTCTCAGATCTCAAAAGACAACTGTTTAGAGAATTTGTCATGAAGGATTTAGGAGCTGCAAAACAAATCATAGGCATGAGGATAAAGCGTGACAGGGAAAATAATATACTGGTATTGTCACAGGCGGAGTACATAGCTAAGGTACTTGAACGATTCAATATGGGAGGTGCTAAGCCGGTTAGCACTCCATTAGCCAACCACTTCAAGTTATCTAAGGAGTAAGGGGCAAAGACGCAAGAGGAACGGGATTACATGGCTAAAGTCCCATACGCGTCAGCTATAGGGAGTCTCATGTATGCTATGGTGAGCACAAGGCCAGACATTGCTCAAGCAGTGGGAGTTATTAGCAGGTTCATGAACAATCCCGGGAAGGAACATTGGGAAGATGTGAAGTGGATTCTTAGATACCTGGTAAGTACTAAGGATGTAGGGTTATGTTATGGTGGATCGGAAATCAAGCTACAAGGCTACGTGGATTCAGATTTTTGTAGGAGATATTGACAGCAGAAGAAGCACTACAGGTTATGTCTTTACTTTGGGAAGTGCTGCAGTTAGTTGGGTCTCTCAATTACAGAAGATAGTATCTATCAATATGACAGAAGTAAAATATGTTGCGACTGCAGAAGCATGCAAGGAGATGGTGTGGATGCAAGGTTTTATGGAAGAGTTGGGTAAGAAGCAAGCAGATTGCAAGCTGTATAGTGACAGTCAGAGTGCAATACACTTAGCTAAGAATTCAGCCTTTCATTCAAGGACCAAGCATATTGCCATCAGATATCACTTCATACGTTCGTTACTGGAAGATGGATCGATTGCTCTGGAAAAGATTCATAGAAGTGAGAATTATGCGGATATGCTGACCAAGGCGGTCACAAGGGAGAAGCTGAAGCTCTGTTCAGCTTTGATTGGTCTTTAGGCTTGAAGACGAGGAGGTGGTGCACTCCGGATGAAGAAGACAAATGTTTATGGCGATGTGTTTCCAAGTGGGAGATTGTTGAGAAGTGGAGCCACATCTGGGGCCGCCCACTACTAGTTAAGGTTGCACGGATTTCGTGTCACAAGTCCTTTCGCAACTGGGATACAAAAAGGAGTTTCGCGGATTTCATGTCGCAAGTCCTTTCGCAACTGGGATGTGGAAAGGAGTTTCGAGGATTTCGTGTTGTAAGTCCTTTCGCAACTGGGATGCAAAAGGGAAGTTGCCAAAACTATAAATTGGGGTCCCTAGGGCTATTCTAGGGTTAAGGTGAATATTGGAGAGCTATTCAAAGGTGTGGGAAAAAGGTTTTCTCTGTATCTCCAAGGGAGGGGTTAGTATATTGCCTTGTAATCTTCGTTCTTCATAGTGAAAGTTTGCATCCATGGTTTTTTATCCTAGTTTGGGGTTTTTCCACGTATATCTTGTCTTGTGGTTTGTTTGGATTATTTTGATCTATTTCTAGCTTATATTTCTTCTTGTTTATCGTTTGTGGGTGAGGCTTGAGATTGGATCTAGGCTCACTGCGTTGTTGGCGTGCTGCGCAACATGTGGAAGATGAAATTGTTCTCGGTGAAATTCATTTGGTCTAGTATAGAAATAGCACAGAACTCTTCATATCCTGTTTGGCAAACACCTAAAAATGATTTGATCTCATTTTATTAACACTAATAATGTATTAGAGATTTTGAACTCTAATATATAATTACTGTTAACATGAAGTCATTATGTGATCATGTAAACTGAAAATAAGGCCAATCCAACCATTAGGTGGGCCACACCATAAAAATGTGTATTGGTCCTCACACTAGTGGATTCATATCTTAATAATTCCGCAAAATGTGTATTGGCATCTCTGATTATGAATCTGCATTAAACTGAATCTTTTGCCAATGTGCTCATTTAGAAGTGATTATTAATGATATGTTTGTTGTGTACAATGTGTTCATACCTTGCTTTTGTTTATTTACTGACTGAAAAAAAATCACATGACATTTGATTTACATATAATATTCGACTCAATCTCACTGTTCAATCTCTGTTTGGTATTCCAGGCTTCTGGACCGATGTTGCATTATTCCAACAAGACAACAATTGAGTCATATCAAGCAGATTAAGCAATCCACTCCAATGCCCTGCATTTCCACAAGCAATGTGTTGAATGGCATATCTTGTTTGAAATTGGTTTTCAATAATTATGATAAAGCATATTTGAATGCACAATTGGCTTAGACATTGCTTTCATTAATTGGCCACCTAGTACTCATAAACATTCATTACAATTTACAAGCATTTTTTGTCTATGAGCATGATGACCATATCGTTAAGATCAACCCTCTTATTTGTGCTCCCCTAGGTGCAGATTTTGATGGGGATTGCATTCATATATTTTATCCAAGCTCTAGCAGCAAGAGCAGAAGTTTTGGATGCTATTTAGTGTTAAAAAGCAAATCCGTAGTTCTTATAGTGGTACGCTAAATTTACAACTGGTGCATGATTCTTTATAGTCACTTAAACTCATGTTTATAACTTCTTGAATAAAGCGACTGTGCAACAATTGGCTATGTGTGTTTTGTAAATAGTACGAAGTGCTTTACCTGCATTTTTTACAGCTCTGGGGAGAGGCATTTGATCGGTAAAATTGAAATGGTGAGGACCAATGTTAATAGAGAACTAGGAATACCTAAATGGCCACTGAGTGAAACAGAAATACTTACCCAAAATGATTGGAATTTTTTTTTTTTTTTTTTAAACTATAAATTTCTGTTTTAAAAATAAGATAAAACGACTGAAACAAAACAAGGACCTCTGCGTTTCAGTACCTATGCCGATTACTGTATAGATAATTATGCTTTCCAATGAATTGTATGTACGGAAATACATATACCAAAGGCATAGAGTTGTTTTCCTTGAACTTTGCTCATTTCTTAGTTTCACTTATTTTGGTAGCTATCTTGAACTCTGTGCTCTGTAAATCTGTTGAAGAAAGTCTGAGTTAATTTTCAAAATTTTTTGTCGAGTTCATAGATCCTCAAAAAGTTATACAATGCCAACCACATCATTATTGGAAATGAGTTGGCGAAGCTAGCATCCATTCAGCTCTCCTTCAATGATCGTGCTTCTGTAATGGATACCATAAAATGGGTACATTCAGCTCTCCTTCAATGATCGTGCTTCTGTAATGGATACCATAAAATGGGTAGATGCAATATTTTCACTGTATTAAGGATCTCACATGGTAAAGCTATTTTCATAGTCAGAAAATCTCAAAAAGAGAAGTTCTCGAGCTTGCTCCATAATGAGAAACCTTCTGTTTTATCTGTTCAGGTTAGTCACTTTTTTTTTTTTTTCCATAAAAAACCACTGTCCATCTATTTTGACAGGCCACAATAGAGTAGGATACCAAAATGGAGCAGATCCAATTTCAGGTGGACCCCACTGCTGGAAGCAGTGGTGGCCCCCACCACGTCAGCTATGGGCCATGAAAACCTACCATTGAAACCTTTTGATGATGATGTTATATGCCATCCAAACCATTCAGAGGTCATCCCTGCTGGATGAACTGAAACGTAGATTGTATTGATGAAATTAAAAATAATGTCACACACGATTACACAGCATCCGCTATAGTACATGGGATTAGAAACTTTGAAACTTGTGACTGTATTGATGAAATAAGAATGTCATATATAATTACATAGCATTTTGATCACCAAATGACTATAAACAAATCAAACAAAAAACCAATGAAGTAAATATCAGTGGCAGCGATGCTTGATGAAGACGAATCTATGTCCACAATCTACACATGTGATTGAGGATCGCTTAACCACAATCTACACATGTGATTGAGGATCGCTTAACCGTATCATAACTTTATGCTTTATTGCACCTGGGGCATGCCTTCGTGCAGGAACTTGAAAATCTTGGACCCGACGATGATGATCGATGGGTAGAATCCATCCTCATTGGTGCCACATCTGATAACACCTTTCATGCCTCCGAAATGAGCTTGAAGGCTCCATGACTTGTTCTTGTCGGGGTGGACCATAAAAGATTTTCTCTTATACTTCTTCTTCACTATCTCCAATTGGGCTGAAGAATCTAGACTCAGAACCGAATGTCAATCAATCTAGCAGTTGATTTTCTTCACGGATGCAGCCACATGAAATTTATTTAATGAGACGTACCGAGTTAGTAGGTAACGTACTAAGTTAGTAGGTAATCAGCGTGCCACGAGTAGGGCCTAGAAGGGCCATCGGGTAAATGGGTTTTATCCACACTGTCCATCTATTTTATGAGACAGATCCCAGTGTGATGGTTAACAGGTGGACTTGAATGAACGGAAAACCCAAATATCAGCCTTATCCGAATCTTTTGTTGTCCTCAAGAAGTTAACAGGTGGACTTGAATGAACGGAAAACCCAAATATCAGCCTTATCCGAATCTTTTGTTGTCCTCAAGAAGTTCTCAACATTAGGTGTCTAATCACCTCTGTGTGGTCCATTTGAACATTTGATCTGCCTCATTTTTGGTCTTGGATACTAAAATGATATGAAAAAATAAATAAACAGTGTGGATAAGCCCATACATTACGGTGGCTCCTCAAAGCCCCTGCCCGTGCCCATCTCGTGACGGGGTACGCAACCATTGAACTTGTTAGGGACCCCGTGCTACAAGGACGCGGATTGCGTCCTACCCCCGCCCGGACAGTAATCCGTCCGCGCAGAGCTCTGTGGCGTCCACTGTGTTGTAAGTGTTTTATCCACGCCGTTAAACGCATTTTTCTGATAATTTTAATATATGAGCCAAAAAATAAGGCAGGTCCAAGGCTTAAGTGGACCACACCAAAGGAAGTCACTGATAATGACACCCACCGTTGCAACCTTTCCAAGGGCCAATGTGATTTTTTTTTTTTTTTACCATAGAACGTATTCATAAGGTCATTTAGACGTGGATGAAGTGAAAACACAAATATCAGCTTGATCCGAAACTTCTCCAGCTCCCGAGAATTTTTAATGGTGGACGTTCAATATCCACTTTGTGATCCACTTAAGCTTGGACCTGCCTTATTTTTTGACTCACATATTAAAATTATCGGTAAAAAAGCGTTTAATGGCGTGGATAAAACACTTACAATACGGTGGGCCCCACGGAGCCCTGCCCGGACGGATTACTGTCCGGGCGGGGGTAGGACGCAATCCGCGTCCGTGCTACACAATAGCAGAGGCGGACGCCGTAGGACGCGGATTTCCTGCGACAGCCTTTCGCAGGAAGTTCCTGCGCAAGGATGTTGGGTGGGGCCCACCTCAATGTATGTGAGAAATCCATTCCGTCCATTCGTTTTTAGATCTCATTTTATGACGTGAGACCAGAAATTAGGTAGATAAAAAACTCAAGTGGTCACATGAGAGGGAAAATTGGGAAAAGAAATTCCTACCATTGAAACCTTCCTGCCCTCCACCTTGATGTTTATATGCTATCAAAACCGTTTATAATGTCATTCCCAATAGTACGAAGTCAAAAAACCAAAAATATAGTCTGACAAAAAAACTTTTATGTACATAAGAATACTTCAACGGTACTCACTGAAATACTACTGTCTCTATCTTGTGTGGCCCATTTAAGTGTGGATACAACTAATTTTTGGTTAAATATCCTAAAATGAGGTTTTCCACCATTAAAAACCTCCTAGGCCCCACTGTAATGGTTATTTGAAATCGAACCTGTTTATTAGGTCATACAAACTTGGATGAAGGTAAAAAAAATATATATATGAGCTTGATCCATAACTTTTGTGGCCCCCAAGAATTTTTTAATGGTGGGCATTCAATCAACATTGTGTGGTCCACTTGAGATTTAGATCAACCTCATTTTTGGGCTCATACCATAAAATGATATGTAAGATTGGGTGGATGGCATGGATGAAACACATTCAACATGGTGGGGCCCACAGGGCACCGACCATTAGCCATTGGCTAGTGGTAGGGTCAGCAGCCCATCTATTTCCAACAGGGGCCATGTTGATAGATACGCGCGTAACATTTATGAAAGGAGAGAAAACAGGGCTTACATTGGTTTTCTACAATGTATCTCCACTCATAGGCAATGCCTTTAGAAGCTTCCTTGGCTGATTTTTAGGTGAAGACCAACAAACGCTGGTTCATACTAATCATATCATCAATGATGGGATAATCCCGCACATTTTTAGGCATCCCTGATACCAGAAACCAAAATTTCTTAAGGCCTGCGGCATTGAATACCTTAGTTAGGCCTTGAGGTGATGTGACATAATCTTCCATGAAGATTGTGATGATCTCCGAAGGGTTGGCATCAAGGAACACTTGAATTTCTTTCAGCACATAAATATCAGGTTGCTGTTAATCAGAATTCAATCATTTCATTAGATTTATATAAAAGGAATCAGCTGCGACTTACGAATGCTGTCAAATTGTAGCAGTGGCCTCTAAAGGAGTGGCACAATCAAATGTCATTGTTGAAGCTGTACATGTCAAGCATCAACCCTCTAACACCATTCTACAATGATTCAAAGTATAAATAGCAGCAATTAAAAAAATAACGTTATCTTTTTTTTCGTTCCCTTTTTTCTTTTTGCAAAAATAATACTATATTTGTTAAGAGGGACATTTTGTTCATGAACATTATACAGTAGCGAGCATGTAAATCATATCTTCTATCTAATTGGTATACATACAGGTTTGTTTGAACCACTCGACTGATGTTCAACTCCTTCATGGGCCATTGCCAAAAATTTCACCGACTGAATGATCCAACTGTTTGATTGCTGCACCCTTTTGTTATAGGGGCAGTAGATTCTAATTTCATATACCAAATCCACCTTCCTAGAAACCTACATGGAATAAGAGAAGATTAGAGAGAGAGAGAGGTATTCATATTCCATATACATGAAAAAGAACATCTGTATACCAGCTCTTTTCCTAGTTCAACAGCAGCAGCACTGTAGCAGTTTCTCTTCCCAGTACTGCTACCACAGAATGCACAGACCCTCCTGAATCTAGATTTCAAGACAGGATTTTCCTTCATCTCTCCTTCGAAACATAGGGAAGTGGATTGCCTCGTAACCCAATAGGATTTGATTGGGCATGCCATGCCGTTGTCAAATATGGAGTCACACAAAGCATGTTTCAAAGTTATTCGATTGAGCGCATACTCTACTAAGCCCATCTCTAGTGGCACAAGGCGCAATCAACTCCCGCCACATCCAGTAGCCAGCCAATCCCCCTTCCAAAAGTGAGACAGGTTTATAAAAACACACCAAAATAAAGACAAAAATAAGATAAAACGACAATTCTTAGAAAATAATTATGTCCAAATAAATTGTGCTTTAATCCTATTCCTATTTTCATAGAAAACAAAAGCAGCTTTGCTGAACAAAGCTTGTGTGCCTCTTGGTAGACAGAATAATGATTTTTAGGAGTTATTTGATTCTCTGGTTGAGCATGATGCTTGATGTTCAAGCACGCATTTGTCATAAATTAGCACAAATTAAGCTGACTAAATTATAAAACTCACTTTCGCAAACTCAAAAAGTCCCAAAATCAAAATCAGCTTCATTGAACAATCTTAACCACTAATTCTTAGACAATTGTTTGAAATGCAACCATTGGATATGCTTCATTTAAGCTGTCTAATAAATGTGCATCAATCCCATAGTTAGATAATCAAATAAGCGTGATTTTTGCATTGGACAGTTTAACTTGAATAATGTTTAATCCAAGTATGCAATTTCTAGGAGTATCAAAGTTTTTCAAAACCATTTTTTGCTCTTTTTTTTTTTTTTTTTTTTTTTTTTGTATTTTGCAGGACTAACCGAGGGCTAAGATTGTGAAATTGTGCGATATTTATTTATTTATTTGTTTCTGTGTTTTCATAGGAGTTTTTTTTGCAGTCGCCCACCAAATCATCTCATCCATATGCCTTACAAGTGTGCCACGTGTAAGGGGAAGATGCTCTCAAGAATCTTGCAAGCCTGGCAGTTGTACCCGGATGGACATTACTTTAGAGAGGAAAACTGAGACACTGACGCAGCACGAATGATACACATGCACTTAGATATTAGTAAGAAATTGCATCAATGGCATATAAATAATTCAAATTAAACTGTCCAAGTTATGGTCCCAATCTAGTGGTGCTGCGGACCAAAAATTGTGCTTGTTTGATTATCAGTCCATCGGATTAGTGCATATTTCTTAGACCATTAACAAAAAGATCTCATGGCCTTTTTTCAACAACCATTTGTCCATGAATCAGAGGTTAGGACCATTCAACTAAGATTATTTTGGGACCTTGAGTTACCAACAGATTCTACAACTTATACTAATTTGAGTTCATGCATGTCATGTATATACAATTTCCAAGTGCTTGTGTATCAAATGTCATAATATGCCAGTGTTAGACAGGCTCCTCTTGGCTTTCAGCCAGAGTATCGAATAACTCCCCTATCTTGAATTTATATTAGGCAGACATGAATCCAACGGTTAAGAAGAAACATATACCAACTGTTTGAAATATCTGTTAACTACTTTGATATGCAGTGAGATGTACATTGGTACTCAGGGCAGTTTAGTCATTTTCTTAGCATCCATGTCTCAACAATAATAGTGTCCAATTATCAAGATGCAAGAGAGTAAAAAAATAAACTAGTAGCATCATGTAGTTGCATAAGATCATAACAGTTGGTGTTTTAGGAGTAAGCTAGTAGCACCATGTAGCTGCATAAGATTGCATCTTGCTAGTTTGAAATTCATCAAAATAAAGCCTTGTATAGAGTCTACAAATCACTTAAAGCAAAGATAGGTGCGAAACTTCAGACGTAAAGTTCAACAGTGTCATGAACTAAGGCTACTTTGGAAATTTCCAGTTCCAAGGCAGGCATGATAGGTTAGCACCAAAGCAAACTAAGGCCACTATTGGAAATTTCCAATTCCCAGGTTAAGAGCCAAAATAAGGATGAGATACATTTAGGAACTTACTGTACATGTCATGTATCATCCTGATCTGGGGCAGATAAAGTGGGAAAGAAGCCTACTTAATACGGGTTTTATTTATCATGTCACCAAAAATCACAAATCTACCTGTTGGATCAAACTTCCCCATTGACTGCAAAAATGGCAGAGATGCAGCATGCCTTTCAGCCTTTTGTGACCCTTATATCTTGTTCTTCAAGCCCCTGAAAGAAATAATAATAATTGACTGATTATGGAGCCATGATGCAGAGAACCCAAGATGAACATGTTTAAGCTTGAGAGATATAGAAAGGTCTGAGAAGGACCAGAAGGCAGACCTTGAACAAGGAAGCCAGCCACTTAGACCAATAACTGCACTTAGGTTGACAGGATATGGATTGCCATTGCCGTATTTCCCATTAGCACAGCACATGGCAGAGTACAGGGTAGTAGCTTCACCCATACTGAAGCCCAACACTTGCATCCTGCATGAGAACACAGGAAGATTCCAGTCAATTGTATTCCATGAGGTTGCATGATTGGGACAATTTAATTTAAATCAACTGTATTCCATGCATTCAATTTTGAAGTAATTTCCGGATGCCTGCTTATCATTCCTACTCTGCCAGAGTATCAAAGCTTATCTCAATTATCAGCTTCTACTTCAATAACAAATTGGAGAAGAACTTTGATACTCTGGCAGTGTGTGTGGAAAATTGGTTACTTGAATCAGACTATTGAAATCATGGGCCTCAACAATCTGTTGAAATCCACCCTCCTTAAATGCATGTGTGAGCTTTGCTAAATCAGACAATGATGTGTTCGGTTGAATTCCATCATCAACAGAAATTGTAACATGTTTCTCCTTTCCAGTTTTTGCATCTATAATCTTCATTAATACAAAACCCATCAAATCTAAAATACAGGTCATCTAGCATAAAATTCTAAAAATCCAAACAGTGAAAGAAAGCTAGGATCATTAGGGCCTTACTGCAATAAAATTTCACCTTTGTGGCCACAAAGATGAAATTATCTGAATTTACCAGAAGCGGTTGCTGCAACCACCTTTTTAAGGGATGTAACGGGGATATATATATATATATATATATATATATATATATATATATATATATATATATATATATATATATATTTCACAACATTAGACAATTAAATGAAACAACTACATCATGACATCGAAGCATGAACCCCACAACTATGAAACTCACAACAATCTGATCTTGCTCCTCCCTTGTGATGCCAAAACACTGTGCAACTGTATGGTGAAAACAACAACTTGTTTCCTTCATTAGCCCTATTATAGATCACATTGCAGAAATCATAGAGAATTGGTGATACTAATGTCTTGTTGGTGGCATATAAATAAAGATTACTAAGTCATTTATCAACAAACAAAAAGGTTCCCATCATTTACTTGAAATTTTTTTTACAAGGAAGTTTCTCATACCGTGATAAATAAGCTAGTTTCTTACGTGCATGCAGTCACGAGAAAATACCTACATGGAACCACAGTAGCAGACGCCTGACCAGCGATAGGAACATGGAATCTGGACTGCGATAGGAACCATGGTAGCAGGATCCTTTCCATTGTTTAGATGATTTTTATCAAATGTAAATGCAAACTAATGATCGACCCAAAAATTGCCATGTCTAAGCTATCAATTGTGAGCAATGATCAAACACTATTTTCTGGAAGTAGCAGACATTAAAAAATGGAACTTGAAATTAAAGATACAAGCAGACTCCAAATTGCATTCAGTTATACACTTGAAAGGGGCCAGATTTCCACATCAAGCATCAGTTGCATACAAATAATACAGAAGGACAAAAGTGGTTTTATGAAAGATCTGCCATAACTGAAAAAATGACAAAATGACAAAGAAAGCAAGAAAATAATTCACATTTAGATACAAATGGCAAAACAGAATACCTTTGACAAAAACATTATTGTAATGAAATCCCAATTTCCTAGTATTCATGATGGGAAAGTAGCCCTCAAATTACATATAGATTCTTTTCAAATCCAACTTGAAAGTAATGCAATTGCAATTTGGAGCATGGTTCCTGAATATGAATGCTGAGGAAGGTAACTACAATTAGGTTGTTTCTACTTCATTAGCCTTCATTGTAATTCAGTGATACAGTGTATGTGTATCCAAACACAACCTGATCCCTTGCAACTGTCCTTTCAGTATTGCTTTGGCTTGTCTTGTGTTTGAATGGACTACTGAATACTTTTCTTGCTCTATTTTCAGTGATTTTCAGCTCCATTGCTGAGCATTAGAGGAACGTCGATGTGGGCGTCGTCGTTTGCGGCCCGCCAAGCCTTCAATCAAGTGTTGCAGCAGATTGCAGATCACGAACCATATGGGGCACATCCAATGGACCAATCTTCCACTTCAACAACCACAACTTTGAGTTATAGAAACTTTCCACTAATGTATAAAAGATGAGAAACAGTAACAGATCAAACCTCGAGAACGAAACATGGCGAGCACATCTAAGGTCTTGTAGCAATCATTTGAAGCTTCAAATTCGAACCTGCAGTAGGCCGATGCCGTTTGGCCTGCTTGGTTATTGCAAGATCCAAATGCGATCGAATTAGCTATATCTGGGTAGTAATTGTTAGTTGATAGTCAGCAGCAATTAGATAATTTGGAACATTACTCATGTGAAAACTCAGTTGTAATTTTTATATTCAACCAAGACCTGACTCAATCCCGACCCAAACCCAAACCATGTGATTAGTGGGTCGGGTTTGAGTCCTTTGCTCTTACTGATCACACCAGCAAGAGTACTGCAATGAAATCCCAACAACAGCCTAGCAGTATTGTAATGAAATCCATAACAAATATAAATCAGCAGTTATGCATACAATGCAATGGCAATACACAAGTGAGCTTATCTATTAAGAATCCAGCTTCATCTTTCAAAAAGAAAAAGAAAAGAAATAGTTCAACAGTCCATACTCAAATGTAGATGTGTGGCTCACGGGTGAGTGTGCTGCCCTGATTTTTATTTATTTATTTTATTTTTTATGGTGTATATGGCATGTCAGATTTGCCCAGATTTGCTTCAGATTTATCAGAACTGATATGAGTTTCCATCTGGACAGGGGATAGCCCAAAAACTGGGATATTAGCTCCATGACCTCCATGTTAGATTTTCTTAATTACAAGTACATAATTGTGACTAAGCAGGGAACTCCGTCACCTTTGGAAGCAGTTAACCATCTCTTGCCAAGTGGGCATGGAGGATGAATGGTTGTACATGCACAAAGGTACCAGAGTGGAAGTAGTAAGAAAGGACTTGATGACCTATGGTTTAACCGAGGATATGATCCTTGATGGAGTGGAAATGTGGAATCCCAGAACAAGACTCATGTATCCGGCCCCAATTATTTGAGACAAGGCTTAGATGATGAGGATGATGGTTGTCTTGATGAATATTTTTCGAAGACATCTCCTTATTCATAATGCATGTCAAAGCTATTTACTTGCATATCCATGAAAACATGCATTGACAACCAAAGATAAGAAAAGCACTCATATCCCTATCACATGAGAATCTACATACATATGAACATGCAGAAAGCAAGCAACAAGAAACATTCTTCATAAATGCATTTGTGCATCATTGCTCTTTAGTTTTGTATGAAAAAGACCGACCTTTCTCAGGGAATCTGTCATCTCTGCCTTACGATGATGGAGAAATAACCTTGCAATACATAATTTGGTTAATAGGAAAGATCAAATTATAGACTAGCAATGATTATATTGTAATTACATTACCAGTATTTAGGATGCAGAAACATCTGTAAACATCAAATTGTGGATGAAACGATGCAGCAACTAGACATATGTAACCCAAGGAAGTTCACCAATCGGATGGCTGTGATTGTTCAACGGAGTAGATTTCTGATCTGTTGCATATTCACATTGGGATCCAGCAGATGAATGATCTGTATCATCATCATCAATGCAAGATATCCCCATCAGTATTGACTATTGGCCCCGAATGAAAATTCTGCTAATTCAGGCGAAGTTGGTATAAAAGCTCAATAATATAGACTAGACATTTAATCACTTGATTCCCATAAGAACAAATGGTTGGGAAAAACCATAAAACCATTGAAATACCAAAAACCGTCATGTAGTGAATGGCATTGGTATACTCTATTTTCCCAAAATACACCCAAACAATTCATAAAATTCTTTGTTTCCCTCTGAAAATTTGTATATGTGGAATACCCTTGAAGCAAAAGCAAAATTTTGAATATGGGCCACACCATAGAACAATTTAAGAGTGGACAACTACAACTGATTTGACTATGGGGCCCACCTGGAGAGTATATGCAATCCAGGCCGTTTAGAAACTTCACCTACCTTGGACGAAGGGTCAAGCTAAAAATCAGGCTGTTTTGAAACTCATGTGGGCCCTGGTGCAAATCAAGGGAGGGTGTTCCTACCCAAATTCATTCCCCGTGCTGTTGCTCCACCAGAGTGTTCAACTCACGCATCTGATGCATGGATTAGGATGTCACTGAAAGCAAAGAGAAAATGATTCTCCTTTGGTGTTCTGTATTTTAGACAACCCTAAAAGGTTGAATATATAGAGATATACAAACATCTATATAAGGAAAAAGATAAAATCAGAATCAACTATACAAAGAAAAAGATAAAATCAGAATCAATTATTTATACATGGAAATTAGCTATACAAGGCACGTATCTAGTCTAACATCTCTCCTCAAACTGATGCTGGTCATCAACAAGTAATAGTTTGCCAATTAGAAATGAGTGACGTGCAGAAGTGAGAGACTTCGTGAGAATGTCTGCAATCTGATCATGGGATGCCACATGCGAAAGAGAAATGAGCCCAGACTGAAGCTTCTCTCGGACGAAGTGACAGTCAACCTCAATATGCTTTGTCCGTTCATGAAAAACAGGGTTAGAGGCAATCTGAATGACACTGAGATTATCTACATAGAGTGGAGTAGGATTCTGTAGATGAACGCCCAAGTCGGAAAGAAGTCCATGTAGCCAGACAAGCTCACTACAAGTAGCTGACATCGCTCGATACTCTGCTTCTGTGCTTGATTTGGAAACAGTGGTCTACTTCTTACACTTCCAAGAGATGAGAGAAGTGCCAAGCAAAACACAGTAGCTAGTGGTAGATCGTCGTGTGAGAGCACAACCGGCCCAGTCAGCATTTGAATAAGCATGAAGATCCAGAGTTGCCATGGAGGAGAAGAACGGTGATCGATCCAGAGTTCTACGTAGGTACCATAGGATGCGCAACACCGTAGTCATATGAAGAGTCCGAGAAGCAGATACAAACTGCTTGACTACTTGGACAACGTAGGTAATATCAGGGCAAGTCATTGTTAAGTAAACTAGACTCCCAACCAAACGACGGTATAATGTAGGCTGCTCAAGGAGATCACCATCGTCACAACCATATTGAATGTTAAGTTCTAAGGGAGTCGGAAATGTCTTCTGATCTGTTAATGAGGCCAAGGCGAGAAGATCCTTGGTATATTTTTGCTGGCTGACCAGGATCCCATGTTTAGAACGTGAAAATTCAAGTCCAAGAAAGTATGTCAGATGGCCGAGGTCCTTTATCTTGAAGGATGATTTCAGAACTTCCTTTAATGCCGAGATGCCAGTAGCATCGCTACCAATCAGAAGTAGGACATCAATATATATGAGAACAATGACAATTCCGCGATCAATGGTGCGCAGAAATAAGGATGGATCATGACCACTTTGAGTAAAGCCAACACCTATAACAACATTGTGAAGGCGTTGGAACCATGCCCGAAGGGCCTGTTTGAGGCCGTATAGAGCTTTCCGTAGGTGACAGACCTTATTGGCAGGGATTAAAGAGCCAGGAGGAGGTTTCAAATATATTGTTTCTTGGAGGTCTCCATGAAGAGAAGCATTTTTCACATCCATCTGAGCAAGTGACCAAGATCGAACGGATGATATTGCCAGAAGAGTGCGAACAGTTTTCATCTTGGCCACAGGAGTGAATGTCTCATCATAATCGATTCCGTGTTCCTGTTTGTATCCCTGAGCAACAAGTCGAGCCTTGTATTGATCCAATAATCTGTCAGACTTGAGCTTTACAGAATAAATCCATTTACTACCAATTAATTGTTGGTCAGTGGGTCGAGTAACAATGTCCCACGTATGGTTATCATCCAATGTTTCAAGTTCTTCTGCCAGAGCCCTCTTCCAACAATCATGAGTGGCTGCCTGAGGGTATGAAGTAGATCCAAGTGTAACGTGTGAAATCATCAATGAATATAACATAGTATCGTAGTCCAGAGAGTGACATAATTGGTGAAGGGACCCAGACATCCGTATGCACTAGCTCAAACATAGATGATAATTTTGTAGTACTTAAGAGGAAATAGAATACACTTACTTTTTGAAGGACAACAGAAAGAACAAGAATAATCCAAATTACTTTTATTAAGAGAAATATTCCCTAACATGCCAGAAGAAAATAGCTGAATCAACCGATCGGAATGTAGATGACCCAGGCAAAAGTGCCAGACTTTCCACATTTTATTTGCCGAACAAATATCTGAGGAAGATGGAGAAAAGAAACAACGAGCAGTACCTTAAGATGGAGCAAACCTCATAATACAAAGCTAATGTGATATTGTTCGTGGTTACAACTACTTCCTAACCAAATTAAAGTCATTAGGATATAGAAGAAAAAAACTCCATATTTTGTGTAGGGAAAAAAGATAAGATCAGCAGACAAAAAAACCAGGCAATTACACACAATATGTATGGTGATGGCAGATTTAATGCACATTAAGGGTCATTGCCTTTAGAAAGCTTGTATGATTTGAATTTTTCTTTACTGATTGTTCAAGTTTTTCACAACTGCAACTATTGGACAAGGATCCAAGCATAATCCTCTGATGAAGTAAATTCTTTCATGTTTGGGACCTTCTATTAGTTACCAGACTAGTGTCAACTATGAAGTAAATTCAGATTCAAGGCAGGGAGCAAGAATGATTTTTGCCTCTTACCAAACACGCCCTATACTTAGTTACCAAACTATTGTCAACATGAGATTTAGGTATGATCAAATAGTACATCCAAACGTCGCCTAAGGAATATAATTAAAAGGCCCTATACTTTCATAATGAAACTACTCCCAATATGAGTATACAACTGCTAAGAAACTTTCTATTTAGAATGAATTGAATGCAGATTGGAAGTAGAACTCAACTTTAGGTAAGTCTTTAAATACTAGCGAATGGACGGATCGAAGGAGAACGAGTTGTTAGAAGAACTCAAACCAATGCTATCATCCAATGCCCACTTGACATACTGAGTCTTCCCACCAAATGGTTGCAAGTTGTTGACTAAGCTAAAAATCAACCTGATGCCATATCCCCACGCTTCTGCAATGACCCAATCCAGCGCTTGCCAATTTTTTATTTTTTATTTTTGAGTTATCAAAATACAAAACAGAGGGGCAAAAAAGAAGAATAAAAATCAAGTTGTACAGATATAAAAGTATCTCCATCGCAAATTTTGAAATTGGATTAGTAATCTTAGGCAATTGTATGGAACTAACCCGCAACCTACCCATCTAAAACATATTAAAGACGATGATACTTTATACATGAAGGGGACATCATGCGCACACGGGCATGCACGCCGCTCCTCTACGCACGTACGCACGAAGGAGGGCCCCATCGTCGAACTGGATCGATGACGACGTCTAAGGAAGACTTCCTAGTTAGAAGACAGAGTTTTGGTACAAGAGAGTGGGCCCTATCATGGGATCTCATGATCGTGGTCCACTAGTCGGATTAAGTTCATATTTTAGGTTTTGATTATTTATGTTATTTAGAATATCATGAACGCTTTAGATTTCTTTGGTTAGTTTTTGTTTTGGTTTACCTCATCACCAAGTAATAGGTTGCGTACATGGCGTGAGTTTTGGGGTATAGGGTTTTCCCTATAAATTGACACCCTTTGTAGTTCTTTTGATTCATTGAAGTTTAATAAAAATTCTTACAAGTTTTTTTCTATTCTCTGAGTTTCTGAGTTGTGGAAAATTTCAAGTGGGTGCGAAGTTCTCCCTTTTCGAAGGGCTAACTACCGTGGTACGAAGCCACATCTATCTCCATCCACCCCTACCCTCTTCTATCCATATATCTCACCTTCTATAGCCATCCTAGTCTCGAATCCATCAGTTTTGCAGCGGATCTTCTCCCTATAGCCAGTTTTCAGAATCTGGCCTTGTAGGAGGGCCGAAACTTCCGCGGAGCACTGCGCACAGCCTATAGCTCGGATCGCCCTGAAACTTTGGGGGTTTGGAGCCCACACCTGGTCGACCAGGGCCAAGGAATCGGTTTCTGGGTGTGGGACTTGCTCGCATGTGTGGCCAGGCTAGTGTGCAAGTGCGCCAGGCCCTAGCCCACTGTTCGCTCGCGGGAATTGTCTCCCGGTTCAAGTTTTCTCTTATTTTCCCCTTTTCATACCTATTTTCATATACCCTAACCCTAGATTGCATTATCCTTAATTTATTTGCCCATTTTTTGGAATCCCTTGGATTAGAGACTGATTACTATGCATGTGTGGATGATTATTTCTTATCTTTGAGTATCGTTTGATTCATAATTTTTATTGATCCAGCCCTAACATGCGTAGGCCTAGACCCACATAAATTTCCCTTACTTGAATGTTTGGACTTTTGTGTGAGATGTGGAATTATTATGTGATTGTTTATGAACTAACGTGATCTAAAGCCTAAAATCTTGCATATCATATTTGAAATTCATGTCCTGCATCAATACATGTATTACTTGTAATTATTTACAAACATGCAATTACCCAAAGAGTGGTGGTGTAAGCACTTGTAGGTGATAAATTCTCCTCATTGTTTTCTGTAAGGTAGTGTGATCTGGACTTGTTAGACATCCTGGAGTAATACTTTGATTGATCATGTGTCCAAAAACAATTACTTGTACCATCACTTACGGTAAAATTAATTTCATATGATTGTTCCTCTTTGCTTTTTGTTCCTTCTACAATGGTAACCAATTCCCCTTCAACTAGACCTTAAAAGTTCCACCAAGATTGTGACATCATTACATGTTTGGAGCAATGACCTGTCAGATTTAGTATCCTTTCTTTTAGAAGGAACTTTCTGGTCCGCTTCAATGAATATGTAGTGATTCATTGCCTCTTAACAGGGAAACACATAGTAGGTGACCGAAGATCCTCAATCTGGTTAGCTGTGATGTTATTGGCCTACTATAAAACACCACACTAAAAAGATAATCTCACCTTCCAATTAACAAACTCCCTGCCTCAAATGTGGAGCACCGGTGATTTTTTTATTTTTTTTTAAAATTTCAATGGCCATTTGTTTTTCTACTGTTAGGCATCATCTGTAATATCTGCTAGACGAATGCTCCAGATTCACCGTGTATATAGCCAGCTGCAAATAGTGGTGAGTGTCAATGGACAAAATGTTTGATTAGAATGAACTTCAAAAAATCAATTTAGTGAAGTCCAAATAACATAAGCAGGGCTAGCTCCACTCTATTCATAGCAAAAGGCACACTCCAATTTGAAATATACAGAATTCCAGTGAGCATTATGGTTGTTATCATGAATAAAAATGTCATCACCCCTTTAAAAAAACAATGAACTTATTAAGCAAGGAAGAGTAAATTTCTAAATACTTCAAATAAAGAGAAGAAAAAACAGAGTAAGAGAACTAAGAGGCATTAAATTAAAGATTTGATGATTCTCTCTATGAATTAGGAACTTTGAATTCCTGTAATTTAAAGAGCATCCACCACAATACATAGGACCCATCAGATCAACAGTTGGCATCAGCGGATCTTGGGCCCACATGAAACAAATCCTACATGTAATCAAATAACCTATGTTTTTTTTTTTATTATTTTAACTTTAAACAAAACAAAAAAAAAAAAAAAAAAAAAAAAACAAAAAAAAAAAAAAAAAAAAAACACACCAAGGAATCATATATCAGTGGCTGCGACACTTGATGAAGACACTTGCATGCCTTGTTGCACCTGGGGCATGCCTTCATGCATGAACTTGAAAAACTTGGACCCGATGTTGATCGACGGGTTGAATCCATCTTCATGGGTACCAATCCGATAACACCTTCCATGCCTCCGAAATGAGCTTGAAGGCCCCATCTGCCGCTGCGGACTTGTTCTTGTCGGGGTAGATAATAAGAGATTTTCTCTTATATTGCTTCTTCACTGTCTCCAACTGGGCTGAAGAATCTAGAACCAAAACTGCATGCCAATCTATCTGGCCATTGATTTTCTTCGTGGCTGCAGCCACGTGAACTTCATATGCATTAAGATTTTACCAATGCCATCGAGGCTTGGAAAGGGAGCTTTAACGACGTTCACACACTTGATCGCACCATTCAAGTCATCGGACTTAAACTTCTACTGGGCGGTCTCGTTAGCCCAAATAGCAGAACATCTCTTCTTGCTGCAATTGTTATTCTCCATTTCCATTGAGAAATCAAGCAATTGATGGAAAGAAAGAGAATGTATTTGAAAAATATGAGGAGAGGCAATATATGGAAAGAAAGAGAGTGAAGGGAATATGCAAGGAAAGACGTGATTGTTGATGGGAATGTACGTATGACGCTTCGGCACGAGCAGAGGCGGGGAACTAGAGAAAATGACCACTGTAGACAAAGCCTTTTACCCAGCGGTTTCTATGAAAGACTACAAACTTTAGTTACCAATCTAGATTAGCACGTGCGGACAGCGACTTTGAGGACGAAACTGCCCCTCCTTTTTACGCCGTGACAGATGACTTTGAGGACGAAATTACCCCTCATTTTTATCGTTGCTTTTCCTCTCCCTCCTTCCCTCGTTCCATTTTCGAAAAACGAAGACGAAAAACAGCATGTACACATCTGCTGCTTGGATCCCACCACGATCTAGCTGGATCCCACCCTCTCTATTCAAGAAACTTTATCTCGTTTTGTTGAAAATGGTCCCTCCACGGAAAAAAGTACGCACTACAGGTATAATGTAGTACATTTACCTAAACGGTGTAAATTTTTTGTGGGCCATTGAATTGCTAGATGAAGCTCGAATCTTGGTTTTCGGTTCATCCATGCAAAAATCATCCAATGAACATAATGGATTACAAGTAAAACATCATTGTGCGGCATAACAAGGTTTCTACGGTGGAACCACTGTTTCCTGTGCTTTGTTTCACTTGATATTTCGATATGCCACTATTTTGGGCTAAAACCCTTACTTTAGATGGAAAAACGGATGAACGTTGTGGATAGTTCACATACATTCAAGGTGGGCCGAACTCAGTTTTTGTAATTTTTATAAAAAAATTTATTATAATTTTTTTTTAAAAAAATTGGGTTAGCTTGTTAGTACACACCCATGTCAGTACACACACTCCATGTTAGCCACCCTGTTGAATTCGTACATTACCTCGCTCAATTTCTACCTTCCCTCGCTCAATTTCTAGCTTCCCTCGCTCAATTCCTACGTTGCCTCGCTCAATTTCTACCTTCCCTCGCTTAATTTCTAGGTTATCTCGCTCAACTCATAGGTTGCCCTCGCTCAATTCCTACGTTGCCTCGCTCAATTTCCTACGTTGCCTCGCTCAATTTCTAAGTTCCCTCGCTCAATTTCCACCTTCCTTTCCTCGCTCAATTTCTAGCTTCCCTCGCTCAATTTCTACCTTCCCTCGCTCAATTTCTAGGTCGCCTCGCTCAATTTCTAGCTTCCCTCGCTCAATTTCTAGCTTCCCTCGCTCAATTTCTACCTTCCCTCGCTCAATTCCTATGTTGCCTCGCTCAATTTCTACCTACCCTCGCTCAATTTCTAGGTTGCCTCTCTCAATTTCTAACTTCCCTCGCTCAATTTCTAGGTTGCCTCGCTCAATTACTACCTTCCCTCGCTCAATTTCTACCTTCCCTCGCTCAATTCCTACGTTGCCTCGCTCAATTTCTAACTTCCCTCGCTCAATTTCTACCTTCCCTCGCTCAATTTCGAGCTTCCCTCGCTCAATTTCTAGGTTGCCTCGCTCAATTTCTACCTTCCCTCGCTCAATTTCTAGCTTCCCTCGCTCAATTTCTAGGTTGCCTCGCTCAATTACTACCTTCCCTCGCTTAATTTCTAGCTTCCCTCGCTCAATTTCTACCTTCCCTCGCTCAATTTCTACCTTCCCTCGCTCAATTTCTAGGTTCCCTCGCTCAATTTCGAGCTTCCCTCGCTCAATTTCTACCTTCCCTCGCTCAATTTCGAGGCTCCCTCGCTCAATTTCTAGCTTCCCTCGCTCAATTCCTACGTTGCCTCGCTCAATTTCTACCTTCCCTCGCTCAATTTCGAGCTTCCCTCGCTCAATTTCTAGGTTCCCTCGCTCAATTTCTAGCTTCCCTCGCTCAATTTCTAGCTTCCCTCGCTCAATTTCTAGGTTGCCTCGCTCAATTTCTAGCTTCCCTCGCTCAATTTCTAGCTTCCCTCGCTCAATTCCTACGTTGCCTCTCTCAATTTCTACCTTCCCTCACTCAATTTCCATGTTGTCTCGCTCAATGTCTACCTTCCCTCGCTCAATTTCTAGGTTGCCTCGCTCAATTACTACCTTCCCTCGCTTAATTTCTACCTTCCCTCGCTCAATTTCTACCTTCCTCGCTTAACTCCTGGGTTGCCGCGCTCACCTTTCGAGCTTCCTCGCTCAATTTCTACCTTCCTCGCTCATTTCTGGTTCCTCGCTCAATTCCTAGCTTCCTCGCTCAATTTCTAGCTTCCTCGCTCAATTTCTACCTTCCTCGCTCATTTCTACATTCCTCGCTCACTTTAGAGCTTTCGCTCAGCTCAATTTCTAGCTTCCTCGCTCATTTCTACTTCCTCGCTCAATTTCTAGGTCGCCTCGCTCAATTACTACCTTCCCTCGCTTAATTTCTAGCTTCCCTCGCTCAATTTCTACCTTCCCTCGCTCAATTCCTAGCCTCCCTCGCTCAATTTCTACCTTCCCTCGCTCAATTTCTACCTTCCCTCTCTCAATTTCTACCTTCCCTCGCTCAATTTCTAGGTCGCCTCGCTCAATTACTACCTTCCCTCGCTTAATTTCTAGCTTCCCTCGCTCAATTTCTACCTTCCCTCGCTCAATTCCTAGCCTCCTCGCTCAATTTCTACCTTCCCTCGCTCAATTTCTAGGTTCCCTCGCTCAATTTCTAGCTTCCCTCACTCAATTTCGAGGCTCCGTCGCTCAATTTCTACCTTCCCTCGCTCAATTCCTATGTTGCCTCGCTCAATTTCTACCTACCCTCGCTCAATTTCTAGGTTGCCTCGCTCAATTTCTACCTTCCCTCGCTCAATTTCGAGCTTCCCTCGCTCAATTTCTAGGTTGCCTCGCTCAATTTCTAGCTTCCCTCGCGCAATTTCTAGCTTCCCTCGCTCAATTTCTACCTTCCCTTGCTCAATTCCTACGTTGCCTCGCTCAATTTCTAACTTCCCTCGCTCAATTTCTACCTTCCCTCGCTCAATTTCGAGCTTCCCTCGCTCAATTTCTAGGTTGCCTCGCTCAATTTTTACCTTCCCTCGCTCAATTTCTAGCTTCCCTCGCTCAATTTCTAGGTTGCCTCGCTCAATTACTACCTTCCTCGCCATTTCTGGCTTCCTCTCTCAATTTCTACCTTCCTCGCTCAATTCCTAGCCTCCTCGCTCAATTTCTACCTTCCTCGCTCAATTTCTACCTTCCTCGCTCAATTTCTGGGTTGCCTCGCTCATTTCGAGCTTCCTCGCTCAATTTCGAGCTTCCTCGCTCAATTTCTACCTTCCCTCGCTCAATTTCGAGGCTCCATCGCTCAATTTCTAGCTTCCCTCGCTCAATTCCTACGTTGCCTCGCTCAATTTCTAGCTTCCCTCGCTCAATTTCTACCTTCCCTCGCTCAATTTCGAGCTTCCCTCGCTCAATTTCTAGGTTGCCTCGCTCAATTTCTAGCTTCCCTCGCTCAATTTCTAGGTTGCCTCGCTCAATTTCTAGCTTCCCTCGCTCAATTTCTAGCTTCCCTCGCTCAATTCCTACGTTGCCTCTCTCAATTTCTACCTTCCCTCACTCAATTTCCATGTTGTCTCGCTCAATGTCTACCTTCCCTTGCTCAATTTCTAGGTTGCCTCGCTCAATTACTACCTTCCCTCTCTCAATTTCTACCTTCCCTCGCTTAATTTCTACCTTCCCTCGCTCAATTTCTACCTTCCCTCGCTTAACTCCTAGGTTGCCGCGCTCAATTTCGAGCTTCCCTCGCTCAATTTCTACCTTCCCTCGCTCAATTCCTACCTTCCCTCGCTCAATTCCTACCTTCCCTCGCTCAATTTCTAGCTTCCCTCGCTTAATTTCTAGCTTCCCTCGCTCAATTTCTAGCTTCCCTCACTCAATTTCTACCTTCCCTCGCTCAATTTCGAGCTTCCCTCGCTCAATTTCTACATTCCTCGCTCACCAGCTTCCTCGCTCAATTTCTGGCTTCCTCGCTCAATTTTCTAGGTCGCCTCGCTCAATTACTACCTTCCCTCGCTCAATTTCTAGGTTGCCTCGCTCAATTTCGAGCTTCCCTCGCTCAATTTCGAGCTTCCCTCGCTCAATTTCTACCTTCCCTCGCTCAATTCCTAGCCTCCCTCGCTCAATTCCTACGTTGCCTCTCTCAATTTCTACCTTCCCTCACTCAATTTCCATGTTGTCTCGCTCAATGTCTACCTTCCCTCGCTCAATTTTTAGGTTGCCTCGCTCGATTACTACATACCCTCGCTTAATTTCTACCTTCCCTCGCTTAATTTCTACCTTCCCTCGCTCAATTTCTACCTTCCCACGCTCAATTTCTACCTTCCCTCGCTTAACTCCTAGGTTGCCGCGCTCAATTTCTACCATCCCTCGCTCCATTTCTAGTTTCCCTCGCTCAATTTCTAGCTTCCCTCGCTCAATTTCGAGCTTCCCTCGCTCTATTTCTACATTCCCTCCTCAATTTCGAGCTTCCCTCGCTCAATTTCTAGCTTCCTCGCTCAATTTCTACTTCCTCGCTCAATTTCTAGGTCGCCTCGCTCATTACTACCTTCCTCGCTCAATTTCTAGCTTCCTCGCTCAATTTCTAGCTTCCCTCGCTCAATTTCTAGGTCGCCTCGCTCAATTTCTAGCTTCCCTCGCTCAATTTCTAGCTTCCCTCGCTCAATTTCTACCTTCCCTCTCTCAATTTCTACCTTCCCTCGCTCAATTTATAGGTCGCCTCGCTCAATTTCTACCTTCCCTCGCTCAATTTCTACCTTCCCTCGCTCAATTTCGAGCTTCCCTCGCTCAATTTCTACCTTCCCTCACTCAATTTCTAGGTTGCCTCGCTCAATTTCTAGCTTCCTCTACTCAATTTCTAGCTTCCCGCTCAATTTCTACCTTCCTTGCTCAATTCCTACGTTTCCTCGCTCAATTTCTAACTTCCCTCGCTCAATTTCTACCTTCCCTCGCTCAATTTCGAGCTTCCCTCGCTCAATTTTTAGGTTGCCTCGCTCAATTTCTACCTTCCTCGCTCAATTTCTAGGCTTTCGCCTCGCCACTACTACCTTCCTCGCTTAATTTCTAGCTTCCCCTCGCTCAATTTCTAGCTTCCTCACTTTCGAGTTCTACCTTCCCTCGCTCAATTTCTACCTTCCTCAATTTCAATTTCTAATTTCTAGCCTACCTCGCTCAATTTCTACCTTCCTCGCTCAATTTCTACCTTCCTCGCTCAATTTCGAGCTTCCTCGCTCAATTTCTAGGCTCCTCGCTCAATTTCGAGCTTCCTCGCTCCTCGCCTCAATTTCTACCTTCCTCGCTCAATTTCTAGCTTCCCTCGCTCAATTTCTAATTTTCCTCGCTGAATTTTTAGCTTCCCGCGCTCAATTTCGAGCTTCCCTCGCTCAATTCCTAGCCTCCCTCGCTCAATTTCTACCTTCCCTCGCTCAATTTCTAGCTTCCCTCGCTCAATTTCTAAGTTGCCTCGCTCAATTTCTACCTTCCCTCGCTCAATTTCTAGCCTCCCTCGCTCAATTTCTATCTTCCCTCGCTCAATTTTTAGGTTGCCTCGCTCAATTTCTACCTACCCTCGCTCAATTTCTACCTTCCCTTACTCAATTTCTACCTTCCCTCGCTCAATTTCGAGCTTCCCTCGCTCAATTTCGAGCTTCCCTCACTCAATTTCTAGCCTCCCTCGCTCAATTTCTAGCCTCCCTCGCTCAATTTCTACCTTCCTCGCTCAATTTCTACCTTCCTCGCTTAAATTTCTAGCTTCCTCGCTCAATTTCTACCTTCCTCGCTCAATTCCTACCTCCTCGCTCAATTTCTACCTTCCTCGCTCAATTTCGAGCTTCCTCGCTCAATTTCTACCTTCCTCGCTCACTTTCGAGGCTCCTCGCTCAATTTCTAGCTTCCCTCGCTCAATTCCTACGTTGCCTCGCTCATTTTCTACCTTCCCTCGCTCAATTTCTACCTTCCCTCGCTCAATTCCTAGCCTCCCTCGCTCAATTTCTACCTTCCCTCGCTCAATTTCTAGCCTCCCTCGCTCAATTTCGAGCTTCCTCGCTCAATTTCTACCTTCCCTCGCTCAATTTCAATTTCGCTAGGCAATCCTCGCTCAATTTCGCCTTCCTCGCTCAATTTCTACCTTCCCTCGCTCAATTTCTAGCCTCCCTCGCTCAATTTCGAGGCTCCCTCGCTCAATTTCGAGCTTCCCTCGCTGAATTCCTACGTTGCCTCGCTCAACTTTTAGGGTTCCCTCACTCATTGTCTCAGTTCCGTCGCTGAATTTCTTGGTTGGCTCACTTAATTTATAGGTTTTCCGCTCAATTTTTTAGGTTGCCTAGCCTGGAATGTACGTTGCCTTGCTAAATTTAATGTTTGCCTTCACGAAGCACTCATTTTGTAATTTGTCTCCCTCAATTTTTAGTTTGCTTCATTTCGATTTCAATTATGTTTAATTTTTTGCGTTATGATTCTTTAAGTAGTGAAATTTGCTTTTAATATATTTTCAATTACATGTTTGTAGGTGGCGATTCTTGTTCCCAATTCCCAAACCCATCCTCTAAGTGTTCATTGAGATGGTGGTTCGACACGGTGAAGGGTGGATTAGAGAAGCATGATACTCGGCTAAGCCTATTCAAGCAATCCCCATTTTCGTTCTTATTGCACCTCTCATCCTTTCGATTTATAGGGGCTTTATTTCACCTTCTTCTTATAAGATATAAAGGTGATCTTATATTTGAGATACGGGGACACGGTTGCATTTCACCGAGATAGACTTCGCCTCATAACAGGGTTTAAGACTGGGAGCTTACAATACCGTAAAAGCGTCCCATCGTAGTAGTACATTAATGGACAAATACTTCGAGAATATCCAATTTATAAGAAGCATTTATTAGATGTGTTTAATAAATTAGTTGATACTCAATAAGCACGAGGATGTCGTGAAGGTTGCTCTACTTATGTGTGTAGAGTATTTTGTTAGGGAACCGAATCGAAAACTATGTGTAACATAGATTATATGTACTCTAGAGACTCCATAGAGGATATTTATAGCTATCCTTGGGGTAGTTTGGCCTACAATACAATGTTGCAAGGGGTCGCAAATTCTGTGTGATGGCATCAAAAGTGTTCACACAATGTATATGGTTGCATCTTTCCCTCTCGCATGTAAAAACTCTTTATTTATTCTACATGATTATATTCAATTGTGGAATTTTATCCTCATGCAATTTCTTTAAAATAGATATGGGTCAGAGAGAGATTACCCCCATGAGAGTGTGTTATTTCATTTGTTCCTCGCAAATTCCACGCTTCATTCAATATCGAGGCCGGAAGGGTTGGAGGTACAACAAAATAAATGCAATTTTTGAGAGTGAAGTCAGTAAGTATATGTATTCCTCCGCCGTTCACTTTGCTTGATTTGACACTTACACTCCGCATATTAACATCAATCCGGGTTCTTTTGCACAGACTATCTTAATAAAGAACTTGGAACCCACCTTACGAGAATGGGAAACGGACGCCGACGCTTGCTCCGTGATAGTTTTCGTGTGAGATATCATGAGCGTTTAGTTAAAATGAAATGTTGTTTAATTCACCGTTAAAAGTTTTCCGACTCTTATATGTGCATTGATACATTTTGTAGGTCATCGAAACCCGAATTGAGCGAGGAGGGTAACGAGAATGATGACGAGGGTGAGGGGAGATCACGAAAGTGATGAAAAAGGCGTACAGGAGAGAGAGATCGTATGAATTTCGTGAAACCTTCTCTTTGATGGATGAATTTAGGGTTGGGATAGATGAGTTGAAGAAGGAGAGAGAGGAGTTGAAAAAGAGAGGGACGACCGAGGAAAGAGAAGGAAGAGTTGAGAAAGAGAGAAGAGAGGCTCGATGAGAGGGAGGCGTCATGAAAGAGAAAGAATTGTTGAAGATGGAGAGAGTAGATCTGAACGAGAGAGCGCAATTGAAGAAAGAGAAGGAATTGTTTTTCACCATGAACGAGGAGTTGAATAGGCGGATGCGTGAGTTGGTGAGAGAAACTGAAAACTTAGCGAAAGAGAGGGAGGCCTTGAAGAAGGAGAAGGAATATTTCTATATACAGAGAGGACAATCTATGAGGGATGAGGACGGGAGTTGAAGAAGAAAGTGGAAGTTGAGCATATGGAAGAAAAAGAACAAGGAAATGTAGATATGGAGGTGCAATCGTATGGTATGGCGGAGCGTAATCTATTTGATGAAGCACCCGTTTCTCCAGCTGTTTATGTAAGGAGAACTAAAAGGGTACTTAAGCCATCCTATTATTTGGTTTCTCCATTCTTATCCCTGTTTTCGATCAATACAACCCCGAACGTAGTGAGACGACCTGAGGAAGCCGTAAACTTTCCTACATCTCCGATACCATTTCATTTACAGATGGATCCATTCAGGATGCTATCGACGGATGAACTCAATGAGGTAGAAAACTACTATGAAGCAAATACGGATACAGGAGAGGCTTCATGGTTCAAGTCTATATGGGTAGATGACGCGTGGGTTGATAAAGATAGTAAGCATTCGTATGGGAGTGTCTATATACATTGACTTTGATATAGTTATATTTTTTAATCAATTATTGCTGAATCATATTATCTTGTGGAGTAGGCTATTGACAAATATGTTGACTTCCTAGAGGAAAGGCAAAGTAATTGTGCAATTGCATATCCCCAAGATTGCAAGTTCTTTCCCACCTATTTTATGGTAAATATTTTCTTGGGAGTATCGCTAACCGCTTTTTTTAATTAATTTGTGTTTTTCTACTTGTATTGATCTTTGATTACGTTTGTTACAAAGAATGCCTTAAAACTAGTATGCCGACTCTAAGGGCATATCGGGACTCAAGTCCGCTTCGAACGTGCAAAGTTGGTAGGCATGATGAATAATGTCATCGCAATTGCCAAGCAATGGGTAAATCACACGCCAAGGAGATTTGGAATAGTGAACGGGTAATTTATTCATCACATAACATTAAAAATGTCGTAATGTGTTCTTTGAACATGTTTTTTAACCGATAGCCTACTTCTTAAACATGGACAAAGTTTATGTACCGTCAACCATGATAGTCATATCGGTTCTTGATGGTCCTATATCCAAGACAACGGAGATCATTATTATCGATAGCTTAGTGTCAAATGCTCTCCTAAAGTATAAGCAGACGATCAACTTAATGACTCGAGGCACTCCCAATTCTTTTCTATGCCACCGAGACCTCACCGCGCTTGAAGGGAAGACTTGGACACTAAATCCATGAAATCAGGTCAAGCAATGCAATGGTTTTGACTGTGGCATATTTGTAATGAAATTCATCGATATATCAGGCAAATGGCCGCACCTTGGAGGGAACAGTACATGCAAAAATTTTGTGTACATTGGAGGAAGTCGATAGCGTATGATTGTTTGTCTCAGAACTTGTAAATGATACTTGTTGTAGGCATGAGATGAAAAGTATAATTTTGTGGAATGTTGTATTATATATAGTGTTGTACGTACTT
Source organism: Magnolia changhungtana (assembly GCA_030180095.1). Classification (NCBI taxonomy): domain Eukaryota; kingdom Viridiplantae; phylum Streptophyta; class Magnoliopsida; order Magnoliales; family Magnoliaceae; genus Magnolia; species Magnolia changhungtana. The sequence continues at coordinate 1,319,535 of JASAUF010000470.1, read as the reverse complement.
TCGCACAATTTGTACTTCCGAAAATTTTTTTATTAATTAAATTTCAAAACGTGTAAATGTTTCCGTCACTCAATTTTTTTAGGTTGCCTCATTGAATTTCTAGCTTCCTCATCTGCTTCCCAAATACAAAGAGCATTGCATCCATGTAAGTCAATGATTAATAAGAAGTTGTTGTTGTATAGGGAAGGAAAGAGGGAATGAGGAAAGAAAAGAAGATTAGAAAGGGAAGGAAGGGAACCATTACTTGTTGAGAAAGCTACGAAGAATATAAGCTATTTTTGAAGAATATGCCCATTGCTTTTGGAATGTCCAAGTGACTTAGATTACAGTAATACATATTTCTGTTGTGGCACTCCATCGTTGCAGTCCACCATCCCAAATAAACTTCAAAATATTCGACAAATTTTATATTTACTTAATGATCAAAGGCTACTTGATATTCAAACCGATGTGAATTTCTATATCCATTGTGCGGGCAAGATTAGCCACTCACTTCTAAATGATAGAGCCGCCAGATCCGTCAAATTGTAAGTTGGAGAATTAAAACCGAACAAACCACCTTAATAATTATCAGTAAAATTTTCATTGTATTGTGGATTGAATAGGACATTAATTAACAAGCTTTTTGTTGGATTCTCTAAATGACTTTTCTCCATGTAAAAAAATAATACGGAATAATACAAATAACAAAAAGTTATTGACTACGGATCTAGCTACGGTTATAATCCGTAGTCAAAGGAACAAATAGATCGGTTTTCGATATATCGACTAATTGTCGATATATCGAAACTAGTCTCAAATCGTCCAAAGGGTGAAACCGCTTTCAATGCATTATCGATATATCGAATAATTATCGATATATCGAAGAAGAGTACGTGTCGATATATCGACAAGTTGTCGATATATCTAAAATGGGCAATCATCCAGTGGCGAATTCCAATTTTAATAGACATTAGCGATATATCGACAATTAGTCGATATATCGAAGTGTTACAATATCGATGTTATCGAATATTAATCGATGACAAGGGGTCAAGTTGGCGATAGGATCGAATACTAATCGATGTTATCGAAATAAGTCAAGATACGAACACTTCGATATATCGACTAATTAGCGATATATCGAGAATGGCATGAATCTGTCCAGCGACGAATCCTCTGTTATAAGCAATTATCGATATATCGACTATTTGACGATGTATCGAAGGAGTAAAGATGTCGATATATCGATTAATTGGAGATATATCGAAACAGCTCTATCACTCTCCAGTGACAAACTCATCTTTTAAAATCACTTCACGATATATCGACGAAACTTCGATATATCGAATTTAGAATATGTCGATATATCGAGTAAGTGACGATATATCGAAAATGCTCCGAACCTGTCCAGTGACTAGGTCTATTTTTAACTAAATTATCGATATATCGACACTTAGTCGATATATCGAAGAAGATAATGTGTTGATATATCGACTAATTGTAGATATATCGAATTTGGTCTGAAACTGTCCAGAGATGCAGTCCTCTTTAAAATGCAATTATCGATATATCGACAAGGTTGCGATATATCGAAGAGAATAGATGATTTGAAAAGAGAATTTCCCTGTCCGACCGTTGGCTGTGTTCGATATATCGATTAACAGTCGATATATCGAAATGTTGGATGTATTTAAGCTGCAGCGCGACCATTCCGTTTCATTACTTCACTTTTCTTCTTCCTCTGCACGGCAGCTTCTCCAAGAAGTCGGTAGCGGTGAAGGACGACCATTTTCCAGTGAGCTTATTAAGGTTGGTACTCATGGAAATTCAAAACCCTAGAATTTTCGCCCCTTTTCCTTACGTTGTTCATCCCTATTTGCCATCCACTTCTTCAATCTTCTTGATTTCCCATTCTTTTATCAGGATATCCTCTTCAAGTTTTCATCTACATGGGAAAAGAGCGAAGTAAATCGATTCATCGGGAGAATCATCCAACCCTAGGCCAAAACGTGTTAAAAAGTTGCCCATAGGAAGAATGCTCAGCCGGCAACCCAAAATGTCTCTCCACCACCTACAAACATTCCGCCACCCGAACTTCTAATCCCTAATGTGCCACCGCCTCCTGAGGATCAATATCAAAAGTTTAGGGGAAGGACGATGGAGTATGAAAGACAAGTTGATAAGTCTTGTCTAGCTCCATATGGGATTGTACCAATGCTGGAGGCCATTGACTGGTCTCGTATGCTTGACTTTGGTGGAGTGACACGGAATGAACAAGTATACAGTTTTTAGCTTCATTATTCCCCGTAGATGACCCCCCGCCATAGATGTCACCATTGGCCAAACCACAACTCACATCACTCCTCCCATTATCGGGCCGCTTAATTGGAATTCCATGTAAATCTCAAGGCTTTGCGACTACGACCTCAAATAACTTGAAGTTCGTGAAAAAATTACAAGACATTTATGCAATGGCGAAGACATTCCTTGGTACAGGGTAACTCTCTCGCAAGCAAAGCACATGTCTGCACAATTCCGCATACTTCATGCAATTTTTTGCACAAACGTCTATCCCAGGAGCACCAACAGGTCTGATCTTACCCCATTCATGTTGGGGATTCTCTATGCCGTCACCAAAAGTGAAACTGTGTCTGCCTACTCTCATGTTGCATCACCTGGCCGTGGCAATCCGAGCCTCTAGAGATGTGTGCCTTCCATTCCCTCATCTTATCCGTCTATTGTCTCGACATGTGGGATTGCTTCCCACCACCGACCGTCCCCCGACAAAATGAAGCAAATTTACGATAATAAACATAAAAAAATGAAATTGGTTGACACACCAGTTCCTCGTCTCGCTCCAGCTTGATAATATGGCCGAAACCGAGGTCAAGGAGCCGAGACCGATGCGATGGATACCGAGGCAGCAGCCACTGGAGATGAGCGGCCCCAACACAGTGACCCGACGTTCTCACCAGTCCCACATACTCATCGTCATGCTGGCCACCGAAACCGGCGCACATCGATTATATACCGTCTTCGCCAGCAAGATGAACAACTTCGCCAGCACGATCAACGATTGTCACAGATCGAGAAGATCGTAGTTGCGACAAAAGAAGCTGCCGAGCGAGTGGAGAAGACGCTACATGACTCAAGCGTCGATGATCACATGCAGACGAGATGACACCGTGCCACATGGGGCCGGTCCTGGGGCTTAGCCTCGATGTTTTTTTTGGTACTTGTAAATTTTGGTACTTGTAAATTTTTGATGTTGTATGCCCGTAAAGGGCTTCTTGTTCTTTTCTTTTGGATGATGATTATACTACTCAAACTTGGGGTAGTAATTTTGATTTCCCATGGTGAATCAATGAATGAATGGTGAAAATTTTGGTTTTCAACTGTTTGATAATTTTGTGATAATTCTAGGATTGTGGAAAGGAGGATGGAGAAATGTTGGGGACTTGGCAAAACAAATGGTTTTACAAAGTTCTGGTCATTAGAAATTGCCCTTAGAAATGACATCATTTATAGTGTTGATATAAATGATTTTGACGTTCCCGAGGTAGTATTGAAGATATAAAGAAGAAGATTCAGGACATATTACCTTTGCTGCTTCACTTGAGATCAACTTACAATGAACTTGTAGAGTTGTAAGTGGAAAGCTACCTGAAAACTATTAAATTGCCCATCGTGACTCGTATTCTAAAATGTTTCACACTTAGAGATGTCGTTGTCCGTTATGATGGCACAGTGAGAAACCTCCGCAGCCATTCTACAATTCAATTTGAGTATGGACAGTGGGTGTAGAGGTTGCTACCGCAATATCAAAACCGCATATAAAGCAGTTCTTGACTCTTTTTAGAGCAACAACTCTTCATGGGAATCGATGAAGGAAATACTTTTGTGCAAAGTTAACTTCAAGAATGATATTATTGATCGTAGAGTTATTCTATGTTTGAATGAGTGCTTCATGAGAAAATGCATTGCAAGGAGAATGCAAGATATTTATTTCAAATCCTTTGGAAAGTCACTTTAAATCCTGTTGATTTCGACTTCCCCATTGAATACCAAAGGCATCGACAAATACGTGAAAGATCAGAAGCAGCTACAGGCCTTGTCGGCCACATTCAGCTTGATAAGATGCGCCTGAAAGGACTCGACCAGAGCATGGATGAGATCCTGCACTCTTGTCACGCTCTTTCACCTTTTTTTAAGAAGTTTTATTTGTCTTACTGCGAATGTTGCACACTTCAGCAAGTACCATTTCCCTTCACTTCACGGTCATTTCGCGGTGATTTCCCTTTAATGCCGAGTTTGAGCTCAAGCTTTCAAGCTGAGCATATTCTGTTTACTTTTCAGACACACACACACACATAACTTGAGCTGAGCCGAACCACGTCAAGTTTAGGCTGAGCTTTGAGCGATTCTTGAAAACTAAACTCCCTAGTCTCTATTTATGCTAACCTTAAGGGTGCTATATACTTCCATACCATTTGAACACAGAGTCCATTTATCTGGTTAAACTCGCTGACAGATCTTCACTGACTTCAGTGTGGATATATTGGCCCGCGTCACATCGATTTCCTTTTGTGTGATTCTTCCAAAGACAATTGTTGTTGTGAGCAATCTCTTTCCCATCCAAATTATGTAAATAATCTGTATTACGGTCTTCTCCTCTTATGTCATTTGTGTCTTCTTGGCTATGGACTATGATAAGAACAGATTATCGCACCAATTGATGGTCCGTTTTGCACCAAGATATTCTCGACCCCGAGACATGTCATATATGATTTTGGGATAGCATAAGCGGAAGACGTGGGACCGCGAAATCCATCGAAATCACCGTGAATCAACACGGAATAGGCGGAATCGTCATGCTATGCATGGAAATGGGGGTTCCATGAAGCGATTTGATCAAGCGAATGCGCTGACCGATCATGTGAAGTGAAGCGGACCGCGAAATGCATAACACAAAATATCATGCATTTCGCGGTCCCGCTCTTCACTCCACGGTCACTTCAGACATTTGAAACCGCCTCGTAATGGCACACTACTCGACACACATTTGGAGCCTTGCCCATGATGGTAGCTTCCAACATTTTCGAATATAAGCTTTCTTTTTCTTTCCTAAAATACGAGATGGTTCAAATGCACTTATGCAATTAGGGAAGGTTCAAAAGGTCATACATATTTGAAAGTTGGTCAAATCATAAATAGGCGTATTTTGATGGGGATCGTGTTCATATACTTTATCGGGTCTCTTGCAGCGTGGTCAGAAGTTTTGGAGCTATTTAGTTGAAAAGCAAATCCGTAGTTCTCATGGTGGTAGTTTGAATTTACAACTGGTGCATGATTCTTAATGGTGGTAGTTTGAATTTACAACTTCCCTCGCTCAATTACAGCCGTGATGCAGATTCCCTTTTTAGACGGATAGAATGTTGGCTTGAATGATTTTGCCATTCCCAAGGCTATTATGAAGATTTAAAGAAGAAAATTCAAGACAAATCACCTTTGCTGCTTCACTTGAGATCAAATTACAATGTACTTGTAAAGTTGCAAGTGAAAAGCTACCTGAAAACTGTAAAACTGCCTATCGTGACTCGCATTATAAAGTTATTTGCCTTGGAAAGGCGTCCGTACAGCTGGGGCGTATTCTCACAAGGAAAACGAGGTGGGCTTATTCTCGCAAATGGGCCATAAATGGGTCGTATACTCGCAAATTTCTCTATTTGAAATGCATATGTGAAAGACAACCAAGGTCGTTGAGATCTCTATTGTTTTACCAATTGTATGGAGCTACAAGAGATTCAATGGGCTGAGACTGGCGCCACATTATGTTGTGGTGTGAACTAAGAGTGTTATTGAGGAGCCTGGGAGGCTGAGGAACATGTATAGGGAAAAGGTGAGATGTTTGGTTTTGATTTTTTGAGAAGATTCTTATTCCATCTTTTGTCGAGTCCAGACGATATCAGATTCCATGTTTTGTTATGCAAAGTTTCATATGAAGTTTCTGTTGTCCACATGTACAAACAGGGTAAGAGGCTATTTTAGAGAATGTAGATACCATTACAGCTCATCTTATTGGATTGGTTTGCTACCCACACATGATGGTAATATTAGAAGCTGTTTTATATTGAGAAAAGCTAGCAAAACTTGTATTTTTCTTTGATTTTATATCCAAGTTTCTAAATCATCTTTTTTCTTCTTTTGTATTTGTATGGTACAATTCACTATTCTTTTGCTGGCAAGACATCTTGTTTCTATACTTGTTGGTGGAACAGACCAGTATGCATTCACACTTCTCACTGATTTACTTTATTTCATCTTTTTTTATGTTGATTTTGTCTATTTTCTGAATAGTTGTTGAATAGCCTTAGAATTCTTTTTGTTGATGCCTTACTTAAATAATACACTGTCTGCACTCAGAACATGTTGATTTTGTCTATTTTCGTGGAACCATGTGGGTCCGTTGCCACCACGCCCATAGACCATCGGATTCCCTTACCTAAGGGAAGCCAACATGTTAGTGTGAGACTGTATCGGCCCCCACACTACCATAAAAATGAAATTGAGAAGATAGTTCATGAAATGCTTGATTCGAGGATCATCTGACCGAGCTCCAACCCTTACTCATTCCCTATCCAGTGCAATTGGTGTCTTTGTCTGGATTACTACGCTCTCAACAAGGAAACCATCAAAGATAAGTTTTCGATTTCTGTTATTGATGAGCTTTATGGGGCTAAATACTTTACTAAGTTGGACCTTCGGTTATGATACCACCAGATCCGAGTTCATTTCCAAAACTGCCTTTCGAACCCATGAGGGGCATTATGAGTTCCTTGTTATGCCTCACCGAATACTATAGAAAGTTCATAAAAGACTTTGGCAAGATTGCATCACAGCTCATCTCTCTTCTTAAAAAGAATTCTTTCGAATGGATGGAGGCGGTTGAACGAGCCTTTCAATTGCACGGAGAGGCAGATGCTTATGTGTGTCGTGTGTTTCTGCTCAATGCCAACATGTGCATTGTGCATCCCAAGCAGCTAATCAATAGAGCTTATGTGTGTCGTGTGTTTCGCTCATCGAGAATTATGGGATTTGAAGGTGTTATTATTGTGTATCTGAAAGGGAGATATTTTGTGGGGAGCACATCAAATTACAAAAGATTTGGTAGATCAGTAGTTGTATTTCACTTCATTGATGATTTCGTGAAGTGACGGAAAAAAGGGGACCGGTATATTGAAAACTAAAATGGTTTGTTGATGTTGTTTGTTCCGCTAATGCTTGACTGCATTTCTGGATAATGGATGCCATGTTTCTTGTAATTGCGGAAGTTTCTCCAAGAAGAAAACCAGGAGCTTTGATGAATTAGCCTAATTCCTATGGTTCTAGAGAAAAGAGAAGATGTTTTCCATCCATAGTCCATCCATGATGTGATGAAATACCTGGTTGCAATTGCAAGAATCTAGTTTGGATAATAAAATCTGCTTTTCTCTAACAATTACTTATCAGCAGTAAAAAAAGCCATGGCATGTAGCCCATCAAGTCCTTTTTAAAAATAAAAGTAAAATTCATGATAAATGGAGTATATCTTGAATGTATTTTTATCTTCCAACTATTCAATGGTAATTATTCAAATTTCCTCTGTTTATGTGAATGCATTGCCACTGCTACATATCTCAACGAATTTGGATATAAACATGAAAAGGTTTACATAGTATTCTACCAGTTTTGATGCTCTATCTTATCTTGCAGAATGGTATATGCAAGATTATGCAAGTAGCTAGAATCTATTAGCCACTGAAAATATTCACCTTATATTCATTCCATTTTAGTTATAATTTTTGTAAATAAATTTGACAAAAGAAGGTCAATTTTAGGCGTAGTAGTTGGTCATAGAAATTTGACAAAATATGAATGTCATTTGTTAATTCTCCAACCTCGAGTTTTATGCTCAGTGTCACTGAACTTGGTTATACACACTTCATTGTGAACACGCTCCTTATGCTTGTGTCGACGACTCGGACCATCATATCAGTGCCAATATTGTTGGATGCAGTACTACATGTAGTTTCTGAGGATCATGTTGATCGAGGGAACCTAGAAATAGAGAGAGGCAACCTACAAATCGAGCGAGTGAACCTAGTAATTGAGCGAGGGAACCGAGGAATTGAGCAAAGGAACCTAGAAATTCAGATGAGGAACCTGGAATTGAGTGAGGGAACCGAAGAATTGAGCAAGGCAACCTATAAAATGAGCGAGGAACCAATAAATTAAGCGAGGAACCTAGAAAATGAGGGAGGAAACTTAGGAATTATGTGAGGGAACGTAAAAATTCAAATGAGGAAACCTAGGAATAGAGCGAGGCAACCTATAAATTGAGCGAGGAACCGAGGAATTGAGCGAGGCAAAGTAGAAATTACGTGAGGTAGCATAAGAAATTCAATACAACAACCGAAAATTTGAGAGACAACTTGGAAATTGAGCAAGACAACCAAAAGATTATTGCATGAGAGGAAATATATTACAACATACATCATACAAAACACTAAATAAATTACAAAGTATGCTATACATCGTATAGGAAACTTGCACGTCCGGCGATTATGCCCATTGTTTGCACCGACCGCACTTTAATGTTTTCGATTCTTCTCCACGCGAGGGAATTCTTAACTTCTTTGGTCTTCCGTGATGGCCTCTTCTCGTCCCGGGGTTTAATTTTGCACAATACTCCTTGAAGCCTTCTCAGAATCTCCCATTCGCTCATGTCACGTCTGGGTACACCGATTCGTTATATGTGCTCAAGTAATTTTATTACTGTGTAGAATGGGGAGCAATACGAGTAATGAGGAAGATTGTAGTTTATACAAGCGGACAGACATGCATACAAGGGTAACCCTTCATGTCAAACTCACGACATGTACATGAAAGCGAGTTGAGCTTGACCAGTATCATTATAATCTCCCACGACATAGTACTCATCTCGAGAAATCGGATGACAAATAACAACATCTCGCGCCTTCGTATAAGATCTTTCAACTGTTGCTCCGCCCATGGTGTCAACGGACCTACAAATGAGGTCACAGATTCTCTTCTCTTGTAAAACAATTCAGTATCTTACATCTTACGGCCTCTATCAATTTAGTAACAGATATTCCCGTGCTTCCTCAAGAGGGCGTTAACACACTCGTATATGTTCGTGGTGACCAAGTTGAATCTTTTACCCGGAAAGTGCGAAGATGCCCACCTTTCATAGCCGATTTCATCACCATGCATGTACTTGGGGGTTGGCCATTTCAATATCATGCATTAATTTTTCAAATTCAAATTCAGCCCTCCCGCAAGTCTTAATCGCCCGCCAATAGTATATCTCCAAATGACTTGTCTTTAAAGGTGTCCACCAAGTTTCTATAAATATGGTACGCACAAGACCCATGAATCGCATGTGGGAATACTTGGGAACCTCTTTCAAAACCTTTATGTCGATCGGAAATAATCACAAGACCCTCTAGATACCCTAACGCATCGTTAAGGTAGGTAAGGAACCAATTCCAACTCATGCTGTTCTCCGATTCTCCGATACCAAAAGCAATTGGAAATATATGATTGTCCCCATCTAAGGCCGTGGCGATGAATAGAACACCCTTGTATTTACCCTTTAAGTGTGTCCCGTCAATGGCTAATACCCTCCTCATAGAATTCTGAAAACTTCGAACGCATTGTCCGAGCGCTACAAAACACCTCTCAAACCTCAAAGTCTCTTGGTTAACAAGCACGGCGCCACCGTCCCCTGGATTGACCATCCTCAACTCATGCAAATACATGGGGAGTTGATTGTAAGAGTCTTCGTAAGACCCCATCACCCCTCGATTAATTGCAAGCTCCCTCGCTTTCCATGCCTTCCTATAACCGATAACAATATTATATTTCTCGCATAGCGAAGATAACATCACGTGGCCTCAAACCTAGCCGTTGCTCAATGCGGCTAACAACCAAATCACACGCTAACTTACTGCTTGCTTGTCGGTGATCACTCTTCATCCACGACATGCCGCACGTGTGTTCCGACGTATACCTCCGTATCTTGAATATCCCAGATCATTCACCCGAGTTGCGCAAACCCTCCAAATGCATTTATCTTCTAAGCACACCACGCTAAATCTGCTAGAACTTGAATACGACCTTATAATCGAAATTTATTGCAAATTGCAAATTGGCTTAGAACATACCGACATCGACTCTTGTCCTTAAATGTTTGATCAACAGCCTATATCAATCGGTTCAAGCAACGAATCAGATATTCCAACAGCTGTCGCATTGGTGAATGCAAAGATCATCAAATGGCACGGAACTTGACGAGTGATGAAGTTTCCACTTTCAAAGAAGGTCCGGAAGCGGAATGTTGCTTACACGCATGCCTTGGGTGGTGGATGATGATGGCAGATCTGCTCTTTATTGCTAAAGGCGGTGGCATGTACTCATAAGTGAGGTTAAGGTCACGTGCCCACCGACTTGGCTACTCACAAAGTTTGATGTTTGAGGCGGCTCCTGTGCTTGATCGTTGCTCACTACCACTTGTAATGGAGATGCCTTGTATTCAAATTCCACACCATGCTCCTCAGAAAACCGTCTATGTGTGTTGTTCTATTAATGTGTTGCATTGTCTCGATGACTAAGGGAATGAATTTATCCGAATGCTCCAACTGTGTAGCCAGAACTCTCGCACGTCATCGTCGTCGCGATTACGGTTGGAGGGATTGATTCATTTGTGCAAGGATACATTACTTTCATCCTAATATCACAATCTATTGGTTGTCTCTTAATAATCCTGTAAATTCTAGATAGAAGCTCCTCATACGTAGTCTCGACACGCAGCGAAAAGTTTTCGATTCCCCACCAAAGGTACGAGTATCGCTTGTTTTCATATTCAATCTCCCCGCCATAACAAAGAGATGATTCTCGTAGACATTATCTGAAAACCAATACAATGACATTATATTAGTGAATCATTAAGCAATGGAAACTTGCCATAAGACAAAACTCGATTAAATAATAGAGGACCGAGTTCTCACGTTCCATAATAGATGAGGATGGTACAGAGCTTAAGAAAATAAAGAGTAAGCAATGCGTTAAATTTTTAAATAAACAATAAGAGCTTACATGGATTACAGATTCAGAGATACAAATGATTTCATGTGGTGCTTGTTAAATTCAGTGACGCTATCTATCATGAAATATCCATATAGTCTTCTATTTTAACAAGACAATTCTATGATGGCCTAGTACACTTTAAAAAAATATATACGAACCTAACATTTCTACATGAGGATTTGGGTTTAAAATATGTTAAACTTACATCAATTTTCAAAGCTAGTCTCAACAAGCAGAGTTAGGGTTGAAATTTCACCTAAAATTTCACTATTGAATATTTCTAATTGTTGGAACATACAAGAGATGTTGTTTCTGATCAACGAGATGTATTTGGCGATTCAAATTACAAAATCCTAGTCTCAATATGCTCCATTTAGAGCTAAAATTTATTTCTCAAACCTTTATAAATTCGCTTCTACTTAGTGCTAATTGCCAAAAGTTATGCGAAATATTATCTCTAACTAATGAGATTTCTTAGTGAATTTTCATTTTTAATTCCTAGTGCGGGTTTTAAGTTTAGGGGGTGCTTAAATTTGATCTAATGTACAATTTCTATGGGTAAGGAACTGCTTACAATGCAAAAACTCGTTTCACTACTGTCTACTGAGTGTCTTCACAATGTCATTTCAACTAAGGAAAATTATGGGATAATTCAAATCCTCGCTTGCTAAAAGTTCATTGGAGGTCAAGCTCAAAGAACATTCTAGTTTAATCTAATACACATCATACCGCTTTATTTGTTCTCCCATAATTCCAAAGTTCATTGAGGTCAAGCAATCACAAATGCACCATAATGGGATACAAGGCTAACTTCTCTACACATGGTTAATCCATATAGAATTAGACTAATAGGAATTTAAGCATTATATCATACATTAATACTAAATATCAAGTACTTGATAATTTGAGCGAGCTTCGGATAAAATGGAATAAACCTCAAGTAAAATTAACCGCAGCAAACATGAAAATGATTAAGGCAAACATCTGATTCAACAAGGCGGAGTAGAAATTGAGCAAGGGAAACATGAAATCGAGCGAGGGAAGTTCGAATTTGAACAAAGGAAAACAAATAATCAAGCGAGGGAAGCATGAAAATTCAGTGATGCAACCTATAAATTGAATGAGGCAAATTAGTAAGTCAGCAACGCAACCTAGAAATTGAATGAGATAAACTAGAAATTCAATGAGGGAAAAGCCAAAGTTTAGTGAGATAGGCTAGAAATTGGGCGAGGCAAACTAGAAATTGAACGAGGGAAAAATGAAATCGATCGAGGAACTTCAAATCGAAAGCGCACATCGAAATAATTGAGCGAGGAAGCGTGAAATTTACCAACACAACCTATAAATTGAACGAGGCAAACTAGAAATTCAAGAAGGGAAGAGGAAAATTGAGCAAGGTAAAGTATATATTGAGCGAGACAAACCGACAATTGAGCGAGGAAAGTTTAAATTGAGCATGGTAAATCAAAATTGAGCATGGCAAACTAGAAATTTAGCAACGCAAACATGAAATTGAGTGAGACAATAATGAAATTCATCAAGGCAAACATGAAATTTATTAATGCAAACATTAAATTGAGTGAGCCTAGAGTGAGATTGAGCTCGGAAAACATTAAATTGAGCAATCCTACCATGAAATTGAGTTGGGTGAACATTGAATTGAGCGATCCTAGCATGAAATTGACTTGGGAAAACATTGAATTAAGCGAGCTTGGCATGAAATTGAGCTCGACAAACATTAAATTAAGCGAGCCTAGCATGAAATTGAGCTGGCCAAACATTGAATTGAGAGACCCTAGCTTGAAACTAAGTTGGGCAAACATTGAATTGAGCGAGCCTAGCATGACATTGACTAGGGCAAACATTGAATTGAGCGAGCCTAGCATGACATTGACTAGGGCAAACATTGAATTGAGCAAGCCTAGCATGAAATTGAGTGAGCCCTAAAATGAAATTGAGTGAGCTTCAAATGGAATTGAACGATTTTCACATTAATTTGAACGATCAACACATAAAATTGACTAAGCCTAACAAATGAACTTGTAAGAGCCTGACATGAAATTCACAGAACTTCGTATAAAATTCGACGAGTAGTTGATCAATTGTCGTCGACTTCCGCTCGTCTCAATTTCCGTGAGTTCTTCTTCAAATTCAAGTGTGCAGTGGCTAAGTTTAACCAAGCACCTTTGCTGAATTACAAGCTAAATTTCCACAGGTACTTAGTTAAACGTTGTCCAATACTACAAACGAATATATCTATAAACCACACTATGGTTTTTTTTTTTTTTAAATATCTGTACCTCCAAGAACCGTACCCTCGCTCAATGCAAGTTGAGGACGGGTGCTTTCAAGTGAGGGATTAATTTAAACCTTTTCGAAGATAGGAGGTGCAACCACTTTGGAGGATTCCACGTCACCCTCGCCAAGATGGAAAATGCCAAGTGTAGAATGATAATATGGAGATGATAAAGTTTGAAATTTAGGAAGAAAAATGGCCCTTCGTCGGTTTTTCTCGTTGCAATGGAACGCAGGGATGTGTCCTAAAAAAAAAGCGCCTGTTTTCTGTCAAAGGGAGAGGAAAAGGGAAAACCGATTGGCTACTCCCCTGCCACTAGCCAATGGCTGATGTTCGGTGGTCTGTGGGACCTACCATGATGTATGTGTTTCATCCATGCCGTCCATCTATTTTTATAGATCATTTTATGATAATACCCAAAAAATGCATATGTAACAATCTCAAGTGGACCACATTACAGAAAGAGTGTTGAATGAATGTCGACTATTAAAAAATTTTGGGGCCATAAAAGTATTGGATCAAGTTGATCTTTTTTTCGCTTCATCCGGGTCTTTATGGCCTAATCAACAGATTGGATGTCATATAAACAGTACGTTGGGCCTTAGGAGGATTTAAATGATGGATATCCAATCACTATTTTTTCTTGTTGTGTGGTCGACCTAAGAATTAAATCCCTTTTATTTCTATGTTGAACCCCTAAAATGATCTTTAAAAATGGATGAACGGAATGGATGAAACACATACATCATGGTGGGGCCGACAGACCACCGAACACCAGCCACGGGACCGTTGTCCGGGGGAGGAGCCAATCCGTTCCGCAACAGCAGTAAAAAGGAGGGGCAGTTTCGTCCTCAAAGTCGCTGTCCGCACGTGCTAATCTAGATTGGTAACTAAAGTTTGTAGTCTTTCATAGAAACCGCTGGGTAAAAGGCTTTGTCTACAGTGGTCATTTTCTCGGGGAACTACCCCACACGTCAGGAGCTGGGCACGAGTAGAGATGGAGATTGCGTACCGAGCAAGCTACTGATTACAACGTACTGAGTTAGTAGGTAATCCACGTCCCACGTGTGAACTATGGCACCCACCGTTGAAACCTTCCAATGGCCCACCGTGTTGGTTAATTTCCATCCAACCAGTTCATAAGATCAAGTGGATCTGTATGACTGGAAAACACAAATATCAGATAGATCCAAAACTTCTGTGGCCCTCAAGAAGTTTTCAACAGTAAGTGTTTAATAACCTCTGTGTGGTCCACTTGAGTCTTGGATTTAACTAAAATCTGAGGTTAAACCCTTAAAATGATATGCCAAAATAGATGAACGGTGTGGATAAAACCCATACATTACAGTTGCTCCTCGGAGCCCCTCCACGTTCCGATCTAGGGACAGGGTACCCAATCTGCATTCCGTTTAACCCGCACTATAATAGACGCCCAACAGATACGCGGGGTGCGTATCTAACAACCACGTGGGTTGAATTTTCATTAAATCATGACTATTGAAAACTCAAACTCAGGAGGGTTCCAATGAAAACTGTTAATGTGGAAACCTTCCTGGGGCACCATGTGATGTATGTGTTATAGTCCACCTATCTTTCCATACCATCCAGGGTCGTGGGACCCACCAGACCCTGTGGTACCCAACGCTATCCAGATTCTGGACTAGGCAGTGGGCCCACTGGGCGTCTGTCTTGCCTATGCAGTCCACCCAGTTTTGATGGAACCACTTCAATGTATTTTAATCCACACCGTCCATCTGGACTGGGCTGAAGGTGGGGCTCACCATGGCGTATGTGCCTCGTACACACCATCCATCCATCTTGACAACTCAGTTAAGGGCGTAGGCCCAAAACCGAAGTAGATAAAGAACTTAGTTGGGTCCCAATGACGAGTTAGCGGAATAATGTCCTCACCATTGAATCCTCCTGGGCCCCACCATGATGATGAATCCACTCTGTCCATCTGGTGGTGGCCACAGAGATGCCATGACAAAACCACACTGTCCATCTATTTTGACAGGCCACAATAGGGTAGGATACCAAAATGGAGCAGATCCAATTTCAGGTGGATCCCACATTGATGCTTAAATACACCCTACCTGATGAACGGTCTCATAGACCTGGTTGGAAAAAGAAAAGAAAACAAGAGCACCTGGACCCAGAGCTTTCATAGGCTTATACCGTTGCTGCCTATTCAGTGTTGTAATTCCGAACCAAACCACTTATAAATTCATCAATCGCAATACTCAGCCGGTGATCATGTATGACCGAATGAAATACAGAGTTAAAGGTATACTGGTGCTAATTATTGAACACACAAATATATGTGTACCATCAGGTGGACCACACTTGGGACTTACCTGAGTCGGAGATGATTTGGCCTGACTCGGCTTAGTCAAGGTGACTCGCGCGGTGTCAGGCCGAATAGGGACGGACCATCTGAGTCAACTCAGGCCAGTCAAGAGGGGCCCATCTGAGTCTTGAAACACTGCTTTGGTGAAGAAGGTACTACCTTGTTGCATTCCTTAGGGCCTTCAACGGTACATGGACTCCACTCTCAGTGATCAGAAATATTGAATGGCGTCCCCGGGTGTTTTTGAAGTATCGGTATCGCTACAAGTTTCATTGGCCAGGGATACAGAAACAATTTCGATATCGCCGATAACCGGAAATGTGGTGAAACATGAGGAAAATGGTGAAATTTTTAGTGAAACTTCAGGAGATGGAAAAATGTACATATTTGCATATTTAGAAATAAAATTTTTTTTATAGAAAGAATGCATACATAACAAGTTTCCATTTAATGAGACCTTAAAAACATGTGTTGTTGTAAGAAATCAGCTCAACCATTCCATCCTACCTATTTAACCATCCAACCTTCCGTCCGAACATCCATCAATATTGCAAAATATAAACAACACATGATATGTCATCAAGAAATTATCAACAATTAGAAAGCAAACAAAAGATTATGGTCTTAATATTGTGCATGTTGCAATATCAATAATATCAAGACATTATCAATATTATCAATGAGAAATTGAACACTGCATACAACCACGTGCCCATGAAAAAAAATATGAAATATCGTCGATACAGTTATGATACAAGCATTACCTAGAATTTACATAGTAAAAAATATTGGCAATATTGATGCATTGGCAATACAAGCGACTCCTAGAATTTACATAGTTAAAAATATTGATGATTACATTAGTGATATTGATACGTTGGCGATACTTAGCGATACGTTGCTAATACCTGGAATCTCTGATACAACATTATCGGTATCGCTACCAGTGTTATCGGTATCGCTAAGCTAGAGATAAAGATAATATTGGAGATAATTTGAACACTCCCACTAAGATTGTCAAATGGTGCTTATAGGATGATCCTACACGCACTAAAAGAAAAATGACCTTTACCGGCAGTCAAAAGCGTCGGTAAATGTTAAAAAAGTGTTATGATTGAGTAGACTTTTCCGATGTCCATTCTCCTTTTACCAGCACTTCTGGTGGCCGTGTGGTAATCTCTGAAAAAGGTGCCTGAAAAAGTGCCGTCAAAAGTCTATCCAAGTGTCGGCAAAAATCTATCCATACTACGGCCAAACTAGTAAATTTTTTTTTTTTTTTTTCGATTAGAACCTGCATTTTAAAAATACATATTTGAAACTTAAAAAATATTGCAGTACAATTAAAATTGAACATTAAACAAAATTGTATTACTTTACAATACTAAATATATAATATTTACAACAATAAGTTGAAAATGGTCGGAATACATAAAAAAATAAAAAATCATCCATTTGGTCCACTCCTAGCTTGGTCACACTGCCGAACGAAATGTAGACGACTGAATTGGTTGCTCTCTCATCGAGCCACTTCATGCATGTGCTTGTCTAGGTCCATATCTTCGCAATCCACTTCACTACCTAATTAGGATTTCAAACATGGAAAAGTCCATTAAATGTATAAATATAAGTAGCAAATCTAATATTAATCTTAGCATGAGAAGAAATTAGTAAAATTTTAGCATGATAAGAAATCAGCAAAAAATAGACTGAGTAGCTTGGAGCAATTGTAATTTTTTAAATGCTAAACTGAGATAAAAATAATTTCAACCCTGGAAATTTAAAGTAGATACAAAACATGTTGATCATGCACCCAACAATTAATGCTACACTTGGAGGTAAAAAAATAAATTACTTCTCACTTGACAGGTAAAACAACTCAATCAAAACTCCTTGCTTTAAAAAGCTCTCATCACAAGGCAAACACTACATTGATTTCAAGTTGGACTTGAAAGAAACATAACTTTAATCTGAGGACTAATCCACATTATTCATAATATAAACAATCAACGATTTCTGTCCTGATTTTTCAATTATTCAAATAAAGAGAAATTTTCACTTTATATTCCAAAATTTAACTCAAAAACCCCAAAATCAAAACAACCAGAATAAAAATAGCATTTCAACTCAAAACTTATGTACCAAAACAACACAAAAACTATTATCTCAACTTAAATACTCCAAAACAGACAACTAACATAAGCATTTCAACTCAATAACCCAAATACAAAATACCCAAGAAAGACAACATTCTACTTAGAGGTGGGCACCGGACAACTCGATCTGGCTAACTCGACTCGTCCGACTTGTTCCGATTCGACTCGACCTGAACCGAATGGGTGATTCGGTCCGAACCGAGTAAGCTTCGCCCAATTCGAACTCAAACCGAGTCGAGTTCAAGTTACCTCGTAACTTGACCTGAAACTCGATCTGGTTAGACCTGATTCGATTGGAAACCCGACTATCTACCCTACCCGCCGCACCCAACCCCAACCCAATCCTAAAAGGTCTCTCTCCCTCCCTCATCCTCCTCATCTTCCAAGCTCGACAACCACCCACCACCATCACCCTCCTCCTCCTCTCTCTCCTCTCCACTCTCTCTGTCTCTCCCTCCCTCATCTCTCAATCTGACTCGATGCCAACTCGACCTACATCTGACTAGATCGGACTCGGTCCGGATCAGTCCAGGCCAGACCGGACTCAGATCGAGTCAGGTATGCTGGACTCGGTATCGAGTCGGATCGAGTTCGGGTCAGGCCTATTTCAAAACCGGATCGAGTCGAGTAAGCCCTAACTCGGTCCGACTCGACTCGATGCCCAGCCTTAATTCTACTTGAGGATCATCTCCCAGGTTAAAGCATTTGACATCTCCAGAATATCAAAGCAACAATCAGGCTCACAAGAAAAATGACCTTTGTGGTGTGAGAAGTAAATTAAGTTTAACTTTTACTGAATCCATGACAAAACAAGGAACTAATTTAATGAAGGGATAGTTTAATTATAAAGAAAAATGAACAAGAAATTAGCAAAAAGAAAATACTTCTCTAGTTTATTCTGTATTCTTTTCACTTTGAATGGTAATTCTTTAGTTTATGCTCTTGAAAGCATAAAAATAGAACTTACCATTTAATACCTCGTATCTTTCTCTAAAAACTTTTTCATATCTTTCAACTTCGGCTTGTTTTTTGCCTTCCATTTCAAAAGCAATGCCCTTTCTGTCATTCTGACCATATTTCTCACATGCTCAAATGAAAGAGGCTCTCTTTACTTTGCTTGATTGCCTTGGCACATTGCTTGCTTGAAATAATTAGATTCTGAATAGCTAAGCAGAAGAAGAGAAATGAAACCAAGTTTAGAAAGAAATAGAAGAGGATATGATGCATCATCAACTAAGGAGCTTCTACCAAGAAGTCAACCTTGCTTCCACTTTTGTTCCCTTCATGATGGTTCCACCTAGTTCTCACTAACAAGTTTCTTAAAGTCAAACTTGCTATCTTCCTTTAAAAAAATCAAAAGAATAAGTAGTCTAAAGGCAATAGATCAGTAAAAAAACTTGTGAAAGAATTAAATACATTAGCAGCAACTCATAGTGCCCATCTTCAAATATCAAAATTAGGGAAATCAACATGTACTTTCTCATAGTGCTATCCTTAAAATGAAAACCATCTCAACACCAAATCTCATCATTTGCAATAGTTCATCTTTATTAACAGCATCACCAAAAGGGCAAGTGTAAATGGAAGTACTTGAGTTTCTAAAACCAACTTGTATTAAAGGGTGCAAGAATACCCCAAAAGAATTCCAAGATGAAACTTACTTTTATTCTCTACCAATTGACCTTGTTGAATGACTAAAGCATCAAGGGCAAGCTTTTTATATGCCCTCTCAATCACTTTAAGAAGATCTAATTGATGGTATTCCAAAGTTTATATAGTTCCCTTGAAATAGCTCATTAAATCAAACCAAACCTATATACAAAATGGAAAAGTTGAACTTCTTTTGGCTAATCTGATGGGCAGTCTTGAGCTTGCAAATCCATCTGCAAGTTCCTGGTATACATAAGAGATATTGGTTTCATTTATTTTTGGCCCTGCTTTAGTTCTTATGGTAGGAACACATTCATTTCCTGGCATGTTTGAAAATTTAAGGTGGTTCTGTTCAGTGCTTAAGGATTCAAATAAAACAAAAAAAACTGTGTTGATTCCAAGTTCTACTTTGCAACTCAAGAAAGTAATGAAACTCTGTGTAAAAACCATTACTAAGACATCATAAAAGAAATACCCAGGAACTTGAATTTAAATCTTAAATCTTTAGGTACATATGTTTAACTCGATTTAGTTCCGAGTGCTTACCTGCAGAGGAGAGAGTTAAGTTTATGGGGAATGAGTGATGGAAAAAGAAGACTGTGAGTCATCCTCTTAAGTATTTCGATAACATAATTGGTTTTCAAGGGGACGTCAGAGAGGAGCAACAAAGAAATTATAATAATTAAACCACTACTCACCCAAACTAATGAGAAACAACATAAAGTTGAAACTACAACCTGTGCTTTCAATTTTAAACTTTGCTGCATTCTGGAAACAAAAGTGTAGAGGTAACCATTGGATTGTCATCAATGGAAAAAGTGGTCACATTGATTGGCATGGGGTTCTTTCCAAAAGCGTTGAAATAGTTGATCTTTTGGCACTACGATATGTCCAAAACTGACTAATTCAGACAAGAACTGAGTAAACATGCCCAGGTTGTAAACATTGGGTTCTATACAATTACCCGGGAAGGTGGTAAACATCTTTTCATAAATAAGTATATGATGCATAAGATATTTGTAAGTGTTATGGTTTCTAGCTCCTATGATTGTCAAATTTTGTAGTGCTAAAACCTCTTGAAATTTATGTCTTGTGTAGTGCATCTATCCAAGAAAGTGCATCTCATGTACAAGAACAAAGGTCTTTACTTCAAGAACATCAAATGCAAGATTACATGTTCATGTTTAAGTAGAACACCAAGTGTGAAGTCAATCTTTCAAACTTCAAAGGTTCAAGTTTTCAAAGCTTCAAGTCAAGACAAAGTAATACAATTTCAAGCTCAAGCTTCAATTCAAGCTTCAGAAGTCTCGAGTTCAAGCTTCTACATATGACAAGATCTCAAGCTTCGTGATCTTCAAAGATCAACTATCAACTGAAGCAGAAGAAGTCTTAATGTTCATACATCATGTATAAGGTATGAATGACCCTAGATTGACCTTAGGGTAGGTCATTTTGAATACATAATTCAAATGACATATTTTATAAGTGCATAGTCTGTTTTTAGACTAGTCCTAGGCTATGTTCGACTAGTCCTAGCACTGGCTCGACCAGTCCAAGAATTCCTCGACCAGTCCTAAGTTTGTTACTGATTTTCGAAAATTTTTGTTAAAGCATCAACCAGTCCTGGATACTGCTAGACCGGTCGTGTGAACAGTGCTCGACCCATGCTCGACCAGTCCTACAGGCTCGACTCAAAGTCCAGTAACTAAAATGGGTTCCACATGACCAGTCGTGGACAAGACTCGACTGGTCGTGGTGGCCGCTTGACCGGTCGAGCAGGTCCTATGACCAGTCGTGGAACGGTCTTATCTTATCGCGCTCAAAATTTCAAAAGTCTGTTGGTCCTACGACCAGTCGTGGCAACCTCAGGACTAGTCATGACTGCGATTTTTGTACTTATAAATAAAATACGAATTTCAAAGTTTAATATTCAATTCAAGCTAAATCAATACGCCACTCTGAGAGATAAGTTAGTCATTATTTTAAGCTATATTGTGCTCATTTAATATTCTCTTTAATTAGCTTTCTTTGCATTTGATTTTGAATTATGCATTCCTATTTTATTTGAAAGAGGGATTGTTGTATTCCCATTTTTTGGAATCAAAATCAAATCAAGCTAGGCCAAGGTGATTTAATCTAAAATCAATTTCGAACCTAGAACCATTTTATATGTGAGTGTGAACATTGAACTTCTACGTTGAACTTCTACTCCGATTTGGTTCTTCCGGGCTGCATTAAAAGGAGAATATCCAGGTATTTTACATTATTGTAAATTCTTTCTTTTGGTTTTATTGAGATTGTGACAGAAAAATCTCTCTATTTTGGTTTGTTTGAGGTAATCCAGAAAACTCAGAGTGTGGGATTTTTTGAATTGTGTAAGCCCACTTGAAAGACACAATTGTGAAAGTTTTGGGTGAACCTTGAAAAACCTATTTTCATAGTGAACGCTAATATCCATTGTGTGAGGATATTAGGAGTGGAGTAGTTGTGTGGCTGTTGTTGAACAGTTAGTGTACACACAAACGAACCACTATAATTTTTGGTCTTGCGATTGATTGAATATTTATTTCATTTTGTGGATATTTGTAATTTCCCTTTACGCACTTGTGGAGAATGTTGTAATCCTTTTATGTATGTGTGGGAATGTTGTAATAGCTTAGATTTCTTTCCTTTGCTATTTATTTTATATCCTCTTTAGTTTGAGTTTTTGATACTCACCCAAGTTCTAGTAAAGTTGTCCTGCCATAAACCATTGGTTTTTGGTGTCAGGTTGTTCTTAGAGCCAAGTTTGTATCAACCTCTCAATACTTGTACTCTTGAGGTTGTTTTACATTTCTACATTGTGGGATTGTTTATTGCTATTAGTATTTAATTTATTTAAATTCCGCTGTTTTTTTTTTTTTTTTTTTTAAATTGGCATAGTCCTATTCACCCCCCCCCCCCGACTTAATAGCTCGGCCTTTTCAATATTAACTTTATATGCATAAGAATTATAGCTCAGATGTATGAGCACTGATCAGAGCAAGAAGATATTAACTTTACTTTTCCAACAACATTATGATTTTGGTTAGATTTTAAGCAACAATTTATATTCAGAATATCGCAAGATCTGCATTAGATAATGAGCTAAAATGAAATCAGGAATATTGCATTAATAACTGGGTTAATGACCAGGATTTCCTTTACATCATTTCTAAAAGGGGAAATAATATGGTTCTTCTCTGCTTTGGTTGAATTATTAATGGAAAAGAAAAATCAAGAATACTGTAATTATTATTCGACCTCGTCATTCCATAAAAAAGAGTCGGTGGTTCGGAAGTAGAATCCAGGACTGGGGGAAGAGCTTCCTACAACTTTCTAAATAAACAAATTTTTTTTTTTAAAGGAAAAGGCAGAATTAGTCCATCAACTTAATAAAATTAGAAATTCTAAAAATCAAACAAATATATAGAGAGAAGCATGAATTATAGAAAACCTAGAAAGCAAAATCCAAGAAAATTGAGTTTCAAGAAGAATCATGAAGAATATACCTCCTCTAAACAAATAGAAAGAAAAAGAAAAGAAAATTGGAGAAGTAGCCCAAAAATAGGAAATCCATGAAAAAATTACGTTTGGAAGAGAAAGGAAATTACAAATTTAAAAACATGATTAACAATTAAAAAAAGAAAAAGAAAATTAGAGAAAAATAAACAACAAAAGAAGCATTAGCTAATTAACTAATGAAATTAGAACATCCAACCTATGTAAGATAAGGGCTATTGATCAATGCCCTAGACGTATATTGCGAAAAAGACAAAAAAATAGCATTTGCATGCAAATTAAAAATAAATAAAAAATCAATACTAGTGTCTTCTAGTGCCATGTGAATTTCAGTCTATGACTTACATTTAAAGGCCATCCCTTTAGTGGAAGACCACTAACACCTTGGTTCAATATCGAATCCTGAATAAAAGATGAAAAAAAAAATAAAGTTGAGTAATTTTGGAGAACAAATCCCATAACATAAAACCACCATCCTCACATGAAATCCAAATATTGCTGGGAAGAATTACCCAAATGCATCCATCCTTACTCTATAAACCCATTTAAATTGAGCAGGTACATCATTTTTCCCCACCAACATGTCACATTTGCATGACACCCAAGCCATGCATCCATGCTTACTATTTTCTGTTGACCAATATAATATTCCTAACACATAATCTTTAAATCATAATCACCTATAACATCAAAAGATCAAGTATTTTTAAACAATTCCAAGATTAACTTTTCGTTTCCTCGACGCAACTAAAAGGAATGGTTACCATATGGATACCTTGCAATATGTATGTATCTTGGAGCTAAGCTACTTGCTTTTGCAGTTAACACATTCCCTGTTCTCTGGCAATTTAATAAGTCCTTTTAATATTTGCAAATGATGCACCAAATGAGAAATAAAAAAATCAATCTCAAATAATAATAGAGAGAAACTAATACCTACCCATAGAAGTGACCCAGTTGGGGGGGCAATTTTTTTTTTTTTTGAAAGGCAGTGATTTATTACTGTTGAGCTGAAGCCAAAAGAATACAGAATACAAAAGGATAAAATACAAAAAACGAAATAATATATAAAAGGATATGATCTGTTGAAATCAGAGAAAAGAGATTAGATGAAAACGATGCTTGCCTATGCTTCTCTATAATAATAATAGGGCTGTTGATAGGGCATCAGAAAATCTGAAATGAGAAGAGAAAAAGAAAAATATCAAAGATAGATGGACGCAATAGGGTTGAAATATTCCAATGCGTTTAACTACCAAAGCGCAATCTCTAACATGTCCTGCAAAGGTTTCTACACATGACAAGTTCTGTGAATGATTTGATCCAAAAGCTAAAAAGAAAATAAAAAAATAGTTGCTTCTTTTACTAATTGTATTACGTAATAGGGCTGTTGATAGGGAAATATGATTGAATATGGACTACTGGCTACTTTTCTCTTCCACATGTGGGCCATCTGATGAGTGACAGGCCTGAACTTGGGCAAGGGCTACAGTGAGACACCTGATGAATCATGCGGATCTTGCATGTGTTCTACACTGTTCCACATTGGCATGTGGGAGATCCTCTTCAATCACCTATGTCCATATCTCCTTTGCATTTCTCTTACTTGAGCTAATTAGACTTTCATGCATGTCTATTAGGATTCCCATAATATACACCAATCTTACCCAATCCAATGGAGTAACAAATTACTGGTTTTTGAAAGAAAACTAATCACAACAGGAAAAAAAGAAAGAAAGAAAAAAAATGGAAAGTGCCTTGTATCTGATTTGATTCAAGAAAATGAGAGTACAACCAGCTTTTGAGGCATTATCCAACATCTTACGCAGTGCTTGGCTAGTAAGGCGTGCTTGCAAACCCATTTGCTGCATTCCTATCTCACCCAGCATGACATTCCCATTCATGTTGACTACTCGCAAGAGTAAGATTTCATTTCCTATCCACCCCATTCATTCAACTGATGGACCATACCATCTAGAGTTGTGGCCCAGATATGAGGCTCATGTCTATGAAAGAAATGAACGGCTAAATTTTTTACAAACTATCAACATTTGTCATATGCGTTCCATAAACCTGACCATTGAACCAGTCTGATTTGGTCCACAATACATAAACAATGCACCCACCTGACGAACGGCCTGAATCTCGAAGGCACACATGGAAGAGTGTGATTTCATGCAATCATCAACTACATCATATAGGTTTGATCCCTCAATGATTGGACCATCTTGATTTTTGGTATACAACACAACCCATCTAATCAAATGTAATCTCTTACCTTCATGTGGCTTTATGATAGAAGAGATCGTAATACAAGAATGCCAAAGAGAAAATATATAAAAAGATGCCAATAGACTTGATATTTGTTTTGACATCTCAAGAGTTGTTCTGGAAAAGCTTTGTAAGGTCAGATTCTTCTTCAAGTTCTGTTAACTCAGTTACCACTTGATACAATCCCCATTTGTTCTCAGGTGTCAATAAGGGCCCATTTGGATACCACCAAATAAGCTACTTTTTCTACTTACAGCAGTAGATAGGTGACTTTTTCTACTTATTGAGAATATTATCTTCTTCTTTCTCAGCTTCTCCTTCTTCTTCTTCTGTCTGATACAATCCAATAGAAAGATAGAGAGTATTGGAAGTGTTCAAGAAGTATAGGGATATACCTTGCAGCGACTATAACATCAATTGTGCTCTTATCATGTGGGCTGAGTTCTCTATCCTCTGTATCAATGCTTCTGATGACCTTTGTAATTCAAAAAGTATGCATCAAATTGCTGTAAAATGATAAGAGGAAATAGAAATAGAGATTAGTCTTTAGACAATGACCTGCTTATCTGCAATAATAACCAACACATGATATTTCCCACTGATGGGTTATTTTGACCCATCTTCGACTGGTCGAGAGCCCTGCTCGACTGGTCGAAGGCTGGTGGTCGACCAGTCGAAGGTTCGAGTCGAAAACTTCGACTCAAAGTCCAGCGAGTAATTTTGCTGTTTTTTACTGTAGCTTGGATTGGTCGAAGGAACCTTCGACTGGTCGAAAGAGGCCTACGACTGGTCGAAGGGATGTCTCGACTAGTCGAAGGTTGCGCAATTTGTTCCGCGATTTTGCACGAAACTGCGGATTTGAGTCCTTTCGCAACTGGGATGCGGAAAGGAGTTTCCCAAAACTATAAAAGGGGTTGCCTAGGGTTTTTCTAGGTATCATAAAAATAGCAAGAGGGTTTCCTAAAGCTTTGCAAGGGATTTGCTAAAGGGTTTAGGGCTATCAAAGGTGAGAGAGAGGGAGAAAGAGAGAGAGGAAACTTATAGGAGGGAGGTTCTGCTCGTGGAAGTTTTTCTACTTTGCAATCTATATCTCAACACTTCTATGTCCTCATAATCGGTTAGATCTATCCGTTTTCTCTATTTCTCTTATTGTTTATCCACTCCTGCATGAGTGAAGAAGATTGTAACGTTCTACTTCATAGTGGATTGTTGATCTGGACGAGGTCTCGTGGTTTTTACCTCTTTGAGGGTTTTCCACGTAAAAATCTCTTGTGTGGTGTGTGATTGATGCTTTGATTTATTTCATTGCTTTATTATCCATAATTCTGGTTTGTTTCGGGAAGCTAGATCCAAAGGTTTGTGCAAGGCATCCCAACAAAGTGGTATCAAAGCCAGGTTCATTGAACGGGTAGGATCGGTTTTGAATTATGGAAGGTGGCTCATCAAGGATGATCAGCCTCAATGGTTCTAACTGGACCATATGGAAGGCTAAGATGGAGGACTTGCTTTATTGCAAGGATCTATATTCTCCAATCTCAGGCATATCAGCAAAATCCAAGGATATGATTGATGATGATTGGAAGAAGATGGACCGAAAGGCGGTGGGGTTTATTAGACAATGGTTGGATGATTCTGTGTTCCACCATGTGTCTACGGAAACCTCAGCCGAAAGCCTATGGCTAAAATTACAAGGGCTGTATGAGAGGAAGACAGCCGGTAATAAGATATTTCTGATAAGGCGACTTGTGAATCTCAAGTTCAAGGATGGTGGTTCTGTGGCCGAGCACATGAATGAGGTCAGCAATATAGTGAACCAACTCACCTCTATGAAGATGGTCCTGGATGATGAATTGCAGGCTTTACTATTGCTTAGTTCATTGCATGACGGTTGGAGACATTGGTGGTGTCTCTAAGTAACTCCACGCCAGACGGAAAGATATCCATGGAACAGGTAACTAGTTGTCTTTTCAATGAGGAGACAAGGAGGAAGTCTCAGGGGTCTACTCAGCAAGAGGCTCTTGTGACGCAGGAACGGGGAGAGGAAAGAACGAGGAAGGGTGGGAAGGCCTGAGATAAATCAAGAGGCAAGTCGAGTAACAGAAAAGATGTTGAATGCTGGAACTGTGGCAAGAAGGGCCACTACAAGCATGAATGTCGTGGTAAGAAAAATGATAAGAAAGGAAAAGGGAAGGAAGATGAATCTGATTCCACTGCAGTCGCTTCAGATGGTGACATGGTAGTTATTCTTTCTACAGATCACGATGTATGTCTCACGGCTACGAGTCAGGGCACCGACTGGGTGATAGACTCGGGAGCTTCTTTTCATGCGACTTCACACAGGGACTCCTTCACAAGCTACAAGTCAGGTGACTATGAGACTGTGAAGATAGGAAATTCTGGCGTATCAAAGATCGTGGGAGTCGGTGATATTTGTGTGAAAACTGATGTGGGCTGCACATTGGTTCTCAGGGATGTGAGGCATATCCTAGACCTTCGCCTCAACTTGATGTCGACGGGAAGGTTGGATGATGATAGCTATGAAAGCCGGTTTGCTGGTGGGCGATGGAAGCTCATCAAGGGTTCGTTAATCATGGCTAGAGGAAAGAAGTGTTGCACCCTGTACAAGGCAAGTGTTAGTATGTGCAGGGGTGGGTTGAACGCAGCGGAAGATTCGGCTATTGACATGTGACACAGGCGTCTAGGCCACATGAGTGAAAAAGGGCTTCAGCTACTAGCGAGGAAGCAACTCCTTCCAGACGTGACAGGTATGCCTCTCAAAACCTGTCTTGATTGTTTATCAGGGAAACAGCATAGAGTTTCATTTGTTAAAACTGCTTCTCATGTTAATAAAGTGCATGCATTAGATTTGGTTTATTCTGATGTTTTTGGTCCTATGAGGACAAAAACCTTGGGTGGGGCATTGTATTTTGTCACTTTTATAGATGATGCATCTAGGAGGGTTTGGGTTTATGCTTTGAAATCCAAGGACGAGGTCTTTGGTGTGTTTAAGTTGTTTCATGCTATGGTCGAGAGAGAGACAGGTAGACCATTAAAGTGCATCCGCACTGACAATGATGGTGAATACACTGGCGACTTTCACGAGTACTGTAAGTCCCTGGCTATACGGCATGAACAGACGGTTCCCAAGACCCCCCAACAAAATGGTGTAGCTGAGCGAATGAATCGCACCATTGTTGAGAGAATCAGATGCATGTTATCCCATGCGAAGTTGCCCAAGACGTTCTGGGGAGAAGCAATGCGCACGGTGGTGTATTTGATAAACAGGTCTCCATCAGCCCCGTTAAATGGAGAAGTACCTGAGAAGGTGTGGACTGGACATGATCCATCGTACAGTCATCTCAGGGTGTTTGGATGCAGGGCATCCGTTCACGTACTAAAGGACGAGAGGTCCAAGCTCGATATGAAGATCAGGCAGTGTGTGTTCTTAGGGTACGGTGATGAAAAATTTGGTTACAGGTTATGGGATCCGACTGAGAAGAAGCTCGTCAGGAGCAGAGATGTGATTTTCTTTGAAGATCAGTGTATAGAAGACATTGGTTAGCCAGAGAAGAATCAACCTAGTTCAAGTGAGCTAGAGGACATGGATCCGATTATTCCTCCCGTGGTGCCTGATGACGGGGGAGTACAGCAAGGTGCAGAGGACGAGGGAGTTCCTTCAGAAGATGGACCAGTGGAGCAGCCCCCACTTGATCCACCTGTTGAGCCACAGGTGAGGAGGTCATCTAGGGACAAACAGCCGTCCAAGAGGTACTCGCAGCATGAGTACATTATGCTAACCGATGGGGGAGAGCCAGAAGATTATTCTGAGGCCCTAGCCGACGAGCATAAGGAGGAGTGGTTGAAAGCTATGCAAGAGGAGATGGAATCCTTACATAAGAACCACACCTATGACATGGTAAAATTGCCTAAGGGTAAGAAAGCTTTGAGCAACAAGTGGGTGTTCAGAAAGAAAGTTGAGCAGAAGAATTCATAGACGAGGTTTAAGGCCATACTTGTGGTGAAAGGGTTTGGTCAGAGGAAAGGCATAGACTTCGAGGAGATATT
The DNA here is from genome assembly GCA_030180095.1 of Magnolia changhungtana. Lineage (NCBI taxonomy): Eukaryota > Viridiplantae > Streptophyta > Magnoliopsida > Magnoliales > Magnoliaceae > Magnolia > Magnolia changhungtana. Next base: position 1,290,080 of record JASAUF010000470.1, on the reverse strand, counting down.
CTCACCAGCGGTGAAGATGACATCCATACGGGTGTTGTTTGGGTTGGCGGCTAGCATGGATCTGGAGATAGAGCAGTTAGATGTTAAAACTGCCTTTCTCCATAGTGACCTGGAAGAAGAGATCTACATGCACCAACCAGAGGGGTTCGAAGTCAAGGGCAAGGAGTATATGGTGTGTAGGCTGAGGAAGAGCTTATATGGACTGAAACAAGCTCCACGACAATGGTACAAGAAGTTTGATTCGTTCATGTTACAGCATGGATATGACAGAACGAAGTCGGACCACTGTGTGTTCACGCGTAAGTTCTCAGACGGTGATTTCTTAGTTCTGCTGTTATATGTTGATGACATGCTCATCATGGGAAAAGACATCAAAAAGATTGACAGGCTGAAACAGGAGTTGGGCAAGTCTTTTGCGATGAAAGACTTGGGCCCGGCTAGACAAATCCTAGGAATGGAGATAACCCATGACAGAAGCAGCAGGAAGCTTTGGCTGTCATAAGAGCGGTATATTGAGAAAGTCCTAGAGCGGTTCAACATGAATGCATCGAAACCGGTCAGTACTCCACTGGATGGTCACTTCAGATTGAGCGACAGGCAGTGTCCCAAGACGAAGGAAGAGGTGGAAGAGATGCAGAGAATACCCTACGCGTCAGCAGTAGGAAGTTTGATGTATGCTATGGTGTGTACACGCGCAGACATAACATATGCGATTGGTGTTGTCAGCCGGTACCTTGCCAATCCCGACAAAGAGCATTGGGCAGCGGTGAAATGGATACTACGGTATCTAAGAGGCTCATCCAGGCTGAGCCTATGCTATGGTGATGGAAAACCCGTGTTAGAGGGCTACACAGATGCAGATATGGCAAGTGACATAGACTCCAGGAAGTCTACATCGGGGTTCATGTTCACGTTTGCAGGGGGAACGGTTTCTTGGCAGAGCAAGCTACAGAAGGTCGTAGCATTGTCGACGACAGAGGCTGAATACATTGCAGTCACAGAAGCATGTAAAGAGATGCTTTGGATGAAAAGGTTCCTACGGGAACTTAGCCTAAAGCAGGAGGAGCACGTGGTCTATTACGATAGTCGAGTGCTATAACCTTGAGCAAGAATCCAAGTTGGCATTCCAAGTTGAAGCAAATAGAGAATTGGGATCACCTGGATCAGGGATACTTTGGAACAGAAGGTGTTACAGCTTGAGAAAGTCCACACGGACGATAATGGGTCAGACATGATGACCAAGGATTTGCTCAAGGGCAAGTTTGAGGTTTGTAGAAACCTGGCTGGCTTAAAGAAGGTGGATCCCTCCTGGGTAAAAAAGGGAGCGATTTGATGGGTTATTTTGACCCATCTTCGACTGGTCGAGAGCCCTGCTCGACTGGTCGAAGGCTGGTGGTCGACCGGTCGAAGGTTCGAGTCGAAAACTTCGACTCAAAGTCCAGCGAGTAATTTTGCTATTTTTTACTGTAGCTTGGACTGGTCGAAGGGGGCCTACGACTGGTCGAAGGGATGTCTCGACTAGTCGAAGGTTACGCAGTTTGTTCCGCGATTTTGCGCGAAACTGCGGATTTGAGTCCTTTCGCAACTGGGATGCGGAAAGGAGTTTTCCAAAACTATAAAAGGGGTTGCCTAGGGTTTTTCTAGGTATCACAAAAATAGCAAGAGGGTTTCCTAAAGCTTTGCAAGGGATTTGCTAAAGGGTTTAGGGCTATCAAAGGTGAGAGAGAGGGAGAAAGAGAGAGAGGAAGCTTATAGGAGGGAGGTTCTGCTCATGGAAGTTTTTCTACTTTGCAATCTATATCTCAGCGCTTCTATGTCCTCATAATCGGTTAGATCTCTCCGTTTTCTCTATTTCTTTTATTGTTTATCCACTCTTGCATGAGTGAAGAAGATTGTAACGTTCTACTTCATAGTGGATTGTTGATCTGGACGAGGTCCCGTGGTTTTTACCTCTTTGAGGGTTTTCCACATAAAAATCTCTTGTGTGGTGTGTGATTGATGCTTTGATTTATTTCATTACTTTATTATCCATAATTCTGGTTTGTTTCGGGAGGCTAGATCCAAAGGTTTGTGCAAGGCATCCCAACATCCACCATGTTTCTCAACAATGTCGATTGCAGCCTCAATTATTGGTCGAAAAGAAGTGCACCCTTCCAGAAGTATAAGAGATTGGGTGACAATTATTTTAAGGATAAAATCATGTGTAGAGGAAAGAATCAACATCATCCAATTTGTATTACATTAATTAGAAACTTTCAAGCAATTCCCTTCATCAGGGGAAAACTATATATACATGTCTATTGGAAGATATGGACAGTTGTAGGTGCTGACTTGGTTGAAATGTGAAATAATAAATCCCAAACAAATGAATTAATTTCATATATTATCGAATGCTGAGAATTTATCAAAGCCAAACTAAAGGAAAAAAGGGGTCAGGTATTAAGAATTTAGTAAAAAACTGTGTCCAAGAACATCATCTCACATGCAAATCCATACCTAATAAAATAACATTAAGTTTCTTAAGAGGGAAGTATTTCATCGTTCAATGTGTATATCCACAGGAGCTTTCCGGTTGTGCAATGAACAAAACTCATGGTCATTGCCAACTCAACAGTAGATGTGGTTATACAGTCAGTGAATCCTGACTGTCCAAATGGTTGGCACTAGTATGGATGGTCCATGGTATGAAGCCAATCAAACTGAAAAAATAATACTAAGTAGTTAAAAAAATTCCCCTTTCTATTACAGACCATTTCTTATCCCGTCCATGTGTTTTTTTTCATGGGTCATAAGTGGTAGGGCATATCAGATGGACAGTCTAGAATTACCAAGTGTAACACTGTCCACCATGAAGTGGCAATAATAATCTAGGAATTCTTGAGGACTTATAACATTCTACGATGATACAGTGGCAACTCTATTTAGCAGAAAAACCATATCCGAATGCAAGGTTTTAACTCAATAAGAGTAGAAACTACCTTTTCTACTTTAGAAATGATTTTGATGAAAAAAAAAAAAGAATAGAGGAAAAGAAGAAAAAACCAACCCAACAATCACAAGTTCCGAACAATCTGCCGATAGCAGGCCAAAACTTCTTCAAATCCGTGGCAAGCTCTATGATCACTGTGGTCTACTTGAGCTCGGGCTTTGGCCAGTTGCGATTGACCCATGGCGGGCATTGGCTAGGATCAGGCCTTGGTTCTTAAGTTTTGTGTTGGGCGTGTTGGGCCCAGCTTAGTCCTGCCCCACCCAAACCTGACCCATGCCACCCCTAATGCATATAGGGTGGCAATGGTCGGGTTGGGGTTTGGATGAACCTGACCCATCTACTAAATGAATCTAAAATTTCCACCCAATCCACTTAAATTCATCGATCCCAAGACTTAGCCAGCGACCATGCTTGACCCAATGAAATACAAAGCGAAAGGTATACTGGTGCTAATTATTGAACATACAAATATATGTATACCATCAGGTCGACCACACTTGGGACTTACCCGAGTTGGAAATGATTTGGCCTGGCTTGGCTTAGTCAAGGTGACTCGTGTGGTGTTAAACCAGTAAGGGACCAACCATCTGAGCCAACTCAAACGAGTCAAGATGGGCCCATCTGAGTCTTAAAATAGTTCTTCGGTGAAGAAGGTACCACCCTGTTGCGTTCCTTATGGCCTTCAACTATACATGTAGTCCACCCTCAGTTCTCATAAAGATTGATTGGCATCCCACTAAGATTGCCAAAGGGTGCTTTGTAACATCTCGGAAAAATCCGTACAAAGACCCGAGTACCACCTCAGGCAGAAATCACTAAGGACCGAATCCTTTAGGGATTAGACGAGAATTAACTAAGTGCTAAACTAAATCATCTGTGGAATTAGCTTGAATCACTTTCAATACGCACTGCAAGACCCAAAACTAGTAGAATCGCTAATGCTACATTACCTGGAAACATAGGATCAATCTCAAAACCCAGTTGCTCTCGGGAGCAGCTTGAAACTCCATTTCGGACCTGGACCGCGCGTCGAAAGTCTGATTACCGCGAAGCTATACAATTATGACCGCCTTACTGGCTTGACAACCATCTCAGAAATCAAGTCCAAATAGTATTTAGAAATGCACAACTTGAGCCTGGAGCGAAGTGTGTGAGAAACGCGAATATCTTTAGGAAATGAACTCAAACTTAAGCGATTTGGGCCGTTCACTTGTTGGACAAATTTAAGGTTTTAGACCGTCAGATTTTGACCCAACTACACGCTTGGATCAGGGAAATTTCCCTACACATGTCAGTGCACTTGTGGCCCTGATCGAGAGACGATGACCGTTGAACTGAAACTGATCCTTTGCGGTCGATCTGTAAATTCGATTGGACCAAAATCTTAACCTGACATAGATCCATTGTCAGGGAACTTTCACCGGACCGTATGCAGGCAATGGACCTCCAGATGAGCTCCGTTGGACCGAAACAGCCAACTTTTGACTATAACCTAAGTATACCATGGCCTTGGGGCCATTGACGTCAGTTCTGGGCCTATATAAGGGCCTTAACCCACCCCTCTCTCATTCCATACGAATTTCAAAATCCTAAGAGAGAAGAGAGAAAAGAAAAGGAGAAAGTGAGGAGAAGAGTGAGAGAGTTGGGGTTTGCTGCCAGGATTCAATCCCACCACTCCACGCACCGAATCATCCCTCTTGATCGCTATACTGGCGATTTCAATTCCGTTTTTGGGTAAGAAATCCAAACCCTAATCTGTTTTAGGTATCTAGATAGATGAATCGACGAAATAGCTAACCTATTTTGTGATTCAGGTAGCCGTTGTGCTGTAAACAAAGGCATAGTGTTCAAACTGAGTTCAATACTGCTTTCAATGTCAGTAATGATTTATGACTGACTTGATTGTTGTCACATGTGCTTAAATGCGATGTTTTCCGTGTATTACACATATATATGAACTATGTTGAATATAGTGCATTCCATGTGTTTGCTGAAATGTCTGAATGAAAATAGAATCATGATATGTGCTTTCCATGATTAATGATTGAGAATATATGATTTTTGTACGTGTGACAACTCCCTTGTGAAAGCATTTGCTATAATATATGTTTTAACTAATTTATTATATGTATGTGATATGTGTAGTCTAAGTGTTTGATAAAATGCCTGAATGAGAAAATGCTTGTTGAAATGTATTTAATGAGGGTGTTGAGATAGGATTCTCAATTCCTTTATCTATAGTTACAGTTTCCTTTAAATAACCTATCTTACTACTAAGTGATTTATGGATGAAATGCCTATGTATGCTAACATGTACACTATGTGTTTGTAAAAATCCTCAAAAATATTTGTTAAATGCTGTTTTGACTATCACCTATAAATGCTTATTGTATTTGAGTGTGACTGGGACTAATGCATAGTCCAGGCAATCGGTAATGGTTTCCGATCAAGTAGCTGAATTAGTTTCACCATAACGGATGCGTTCGATGAATTCGAATCGTACGTTGATTATTTATAGTGGTTAGGCCACAAGGAGTGTGTATGCACTCCATGTCGATTAATTCAACGTGCGCTCGTACCAGTCGGGCTTGTCAAGCAACCCGATTGGCCTAATGTATGTTCACCATGTATGGATGCTACTGCTTGTATCTAAGGTACCAACTTACCAGTGGAAAGCCCATTTAACCTTGGTACCACGATCCGCTAAGACTCATGAGCCGGGCATGGTGGTATGGGACACTGTATGGTGACAAGCCTCCCCGTAGTGACCAGTGAGCAACCCAAACTCGTGAGCCGAATACGGTGGTATGGGACACTGTATTCGAGTTGTCGGCCTACGATCAGGTGACGAGCCTCTCGTAGTGACCTCGAGTATACACTAGGACTACGCTAAGGTGACGAGCCTTTTCATAGCGACCTCGAGTATAAACTAGGTCTGCGCTGAGGTGACAAGCCTCTCCATAGTGACCTGGAACTGCCTATCGTAGTTATTAACTAGGATTGACAACCCTAGATGGATCATTGTTTAGGTTAAAGATATAAAGGGAGGTATCTTAGCTTCCCAAACCTGCTATATGAAGATGTCTTATTAAGAACTTGGCTAATCACGTACATGTACCGCATTGCATGTGCCTTTAGCGTTGGAGTTGAGCACAGTGGGAGTGTTGTATGTGCGACTGTGAGATGATGTCGCAGAGGGAGTGCAGGCGAGGGCATACATCATCATCGCATTCTATCCTTACATAAGCAGAGTACTTAGGACATGATTGTTGTACTGCTTTATCATTACTGCTTGACTGAATTGATAACATGTTAACCTTTGCCTTATAGCTCCACTGAGTTGATCACTCACTCCCACTCTGGAATGGTGTTTTAAAACACCAACCAGACTTTGTTGTAGTTTCAGGTGATGTCGAGGCTTACAAGGCGGAGCCTGACTTCTATGACGACGAGGAGTTCTCCTACCTGCAACTCTCTAGCGGGTCTATGTAGACCTGGAGTTGCATCATCGGGGCTACAGGGATATGGATTAGATGATATTACACTTTATCATTTTGTACATTTTGAAACTAAACATGTAATTATTTAACCTGGTATCATGTTCATACTCTGGGGGACCTACAACCACTTATATGCTTTATATACTTATCATAGTCTTTCGCTTGTGTAATCCAATTGTCTTTGGAGTATGATATATAGTTTTGGTATAATCCACTTCATGTTTAATGCACTAATACAGACAACATTTAATCATCATTATCTATGTTTCATAAGTAATGTATTGAAACTCGGGAGTTGGGCATCTACTCGACCCTTGATTTTCAGGGCATTACATGCTTATAGGATGATCCTACCCACTTAATGTTGGCACTTCGGTTTGTTTTACGTCACGTGTAATGTGCACGGCATGCCCAAATCGATAAAGTGGCTTGATCCAAACTGATCAAGTTCGGCCCCAAGCGCCAGAATAAACAAAAACATCCAATATGAACAAATATGACCAGATTTCGAGAAAATCAGTCACTTACTCAACCACTTTCAGAGTTTTTATAATGATCAAGTAATAATCGGAGGGTAGGGTTCTTCCTCTACAGATAGGTTTCTTTATGCCTTCCACAAGAAAAGACTTTCAAAATACCAGTGCAATTAAACAAAAAAAAAATCACAATTAGTCACTAGGAGCAACTGTAAGATTGTGTCTCTTAAAAGGACTACATGATATTGGATAAAGATCAAATCCGTATGAGCGTATATTTGGATTATAACTAAAGATTATAACTAAGAATTATCTCTACTGGATTATTGCTATTTCTAGGATAAGCTGGAATAAAAGTAAATAGATAAATTGGTTATTTATTTATTTATTTTTAATTATATTATGTTTGGATATTGCATTTTTTCTCTGTTGGATTCCTCTGTTATTTATAGAGTTTTGTTGCAACTTGTTCTTCCTAATCATTCTTCCATTACTACATTGATTATAATAGTAAAAATAATCTTTCTCTAGATCCTTCTTTTTGTTATGTTTCTCTTTTGTGACTATTCCTCTTCTATTACCCAAGCTTTGCTCATCTTGGTCGCCTTTTGTACCTTAGACTGCTTCAACCACATTTATCTCTTCTCTCATTAGACTTTTGAGTAACTCAAGCATATCACTTTGTTAACCATATACTAATGTGTAAAATTGAACTTACGCCAGCTATGATTCCACAAAAAGCGCTCCAAGTATCTCTAAGATCTTTTCATCCATCTCTTATTGCTTATACAATGCCTCATGTCTCTCTCCTATTGGATTTTTTTAAAATGGCCAGAAATAGGGTACATCATTGCCCTCATGTCACTTTGCCGTTGGAAAAAAGGTGAAAGTGACGTTGTTCCGTTATCCAATGCAATAAATGTAATTGGTCACTGTTCCATGTATTATCTCCCCATTCATTCTACCCGACCAAAACTATTCCAAAAGATATCCTTTGCCTCACCCTTTTGAGTTGTCCATGTGACACATCATATAAAATTGTATTATACGAGGATCATGATTATCATTTCATTAATGCTCATGTATCGTGGCTGAGACATAAATAAGACTAAGTCGGTGCACCTCCTCCTTTACCTTTGCTTCTTCTCTCTTGCATCGAATCTCCCCCCCCCCCTTTTTTTTTTTTTTTCCAATTTCGTTATCTCAATCGCTACATCTTCTTCTTCATCTACTCTAGCTTTCTATCTATAGTCATTCATTAAAGATTTGGATGTGCTATCGTTGGGAGTGGTCAATGACCTCATGTTCAACACTCTAATCGAATTAAACAAGGCACTATTAACACTCAGTCCAACTTTTCATCTCACAGTCGCTCACGAAAAGCTGCATGAGATCAAACCAAGTTTCCTGAAGTGTCCTAATGAAGTCCTTCTGGTTCAATCCGACACATTTCTGGATCCCTCTAATGGGTTTAAATCTCCAAGGGTACGGCCGAAACTAATGAATGGTTGGGCCGACTAGTTCACACGCATTGAAGCACAACATGGTGATACATGGAGGCATGTAGGAATCCACGAATGCATCAAACTCTCTTTGCATGAAGGTAACAATGATGGACTAGTGCACTTGAAAGAATCGGCCATCTGGTTTATTAGCGGTTGGGAATCCCCAATGATTTACACATCTTTTACTGGAATTTCTAACAATATTTCTAGATCGATTATCATAGCCTTGTACTCGGCCTGATTATTAGTACACTCAAATTCTAGTTAAAATCGTGTTCTTGCCGATTCCCGTTGGGAGCAATCAGAACTATACCGACCCCCGATGCCTCGTGAGTCCTCGACCCATCGAAGATTAATTTCCAAGGTTCAATCTATATAAGATTCACATCCATAATACCAAGAGAAATATGATCTTCTAGGTCTGATGGCTGGCTAGCCAGGAATTCTACTATGGCCCTACCCTTTATAGCTTTCTGCGATACGTAATGCAAATCAAATTCAGACAATACTAGTACCCACTTTCCAATTCGTCCGCTCAGAATGGGCCGATTTAACATATATTTGATTAGATTGGTAATGGAGATTACATTTACTCTTTCGGCCAACAAGTAGTGTCTTAACTTATTGGCTGCAAAGTATAAAGACAAACATAGTTTTTCCATGGCCGAATATCGAGTCTCTGCATCAAGCAACACTTAGCTTAGATAATAAATTACTCTCTCCTTTCGCGAATCGTCCTCCTGTGCTAATAAGGCTCCAATTGATCCTGTAGATGCAATTATGTATAGACTACGCGGCCGAACTTTGATTGGAGGCATCAACACGGGCGGCTTCATCAAGTATTCCTTAATCTGATTGAAAGCTAGCTGATGTTCACCTTCCCAGAATTCGACCCCCTGCTTTAATTTCAATAAAGGAGAAAAGACGTTAGTCTTAATGACACAGTTAGATATGAATACCGTAAGAAATTGAGATGGCCTAAAAACTTTTGTAATTCTGCCTTGTTCCTTGGCGACTTTGTATCGATCAAAGTCTAGGCTTTATTTTGATCAATTTTGATTTCTCTCTGATGTATGAGGAACCCCAGAAAGTTACCGGTCGACACCCCAAATGCATACTTCATTGGATTCATGTTTAATTTATGGACTTGCACTCGCTTAAAAGATTTACGCAAATGGACCAAATGATCTTCTACATTGACTAACTTGACTAATGTCATCAATGTAGACATCCATAAATTGACGAATCATATCATGAAAAATGGCATTCATTGCCCTTTGATATGTTGCTTCGACGTTTTTCAGGCCGAAAGGCATAACCACCCAGCAGTAAGTGCCCAAGGGTCTCAGGCACCTAAATGTTGTTTTTGGTATGTCATCTAAGGCTTATATATTTGATTATACTCTGAATGCCCATCCAAGAATGACATAATCCCGTGTCCAGCAGCTCGATTAATTAACTGGTCGGCCATAGGCATAGGATATTCATCTTTGGGAGTGGCTAAATTTAGATTTCTGAAATCTACACACACTCTTATCTTACCGGTCTTCTTCATTACTAGGACTACATTTGACATCCATTTTGTATATTTGATTGGTCGGATGAACTTGGCTTTTAAAAGCCATTTGATTTCTTCTTTGACTTTGAGAGTGACTTCAGTTGTCATCCTCCTCGAAGGTTGCTTATGTGGCAGATATCCTTCTTTGGTCGGTAACCTGTGTTCGACCAAAGACTTGTCCGGCCCCCGACATGTTGTGATAGTCCCAAGCAAAACAGTTTGCGAATTCCTGCAGCAGCTTTATTATTTTGTTCCACTCGGGTAGTTGTAACAAGTTGCTTATAAACGTGGATCTCAGATCTTGATTCGTCCCCAAGTTTACTTCATCCAGCGAGTCTTGAACCTGTGGATGACGTTCTTCCACCTCTTCTAGTAAATCTTTCATATCAAAATTATCTTCCTTAGTCGCTTTGTCTAATTCAGCCAAGTTCATAAAAAAATCTTCATTGCTTTGTTCCAGATTCTCTTTGAGCCTCTTTCTCCTGGCTGCGAACTCAGCCAGGCACACTACACATTTAGTTGTCACAATCATGACAACTCTTTGATGATGCAACTTATAGCCGACCGATTGAGGATTAAACCCTTTGGCTGGGTTTCGCTTCCCTGGACCATCATAGCCTGAATTATATTATTCAGGTTCTTCTTTATAGAAATACCTGTTGGTTGTACATATTTATTTCTCCTAGTGAGCCTGATGAGCCTATTTCTTTGCCATAATAATAAGCTTCATTAGCATTTGATGAGGCAAAAAAGGGCTTATTGTAGGACAATATGAGCTCGACCTTGTTCTGATTCCAAAATATAACAAACTAATGAAGGGAATACATGCAAAAGAGTGAATCCATCTCTTCCTAACAGGGCATTATAGCTTGACGAAGTGTCCACCACAAAGAACGATGCTAAAACAGATTTATTACCTACTGTAAGATCGATCGGCAGAACACCATGTGTGTTAGTAATGTGGCGGCGAAATTACTAACCGTTACCTCGGAAGGAATCAGATCGTAGTCTTTCCTAGTTTGGTCATCATTCTCTTTGGCAATAAGTTCACGCAGCTCCTTTGTCTACTAAAATTCTGGTCATAAGACATCTGTGTAAATGAGTTGAAATATATAACAGCTTAAGGTGTTGTGTCATATCAGTAGTGGGTCTGTCAATAATTATTTTGTCGGTACTTCCATCGGTTGCCTCGGTGATCATGTAGGTGTGTGACACCTTACCCTGTCTCCCTTCATCATAGGGGAAAGAAGCATACTGAATGATACTGGAGCAGCATGTTGCTCCACATCACCTGGATTGTGTTCGGTTGAGTAGTTCTTGCCTGAAAATCGGACGGTAAAGTAAGCACTATGTTACAATGAAACATTATTGGTGGCAGTAAACCAAACACAATACTATTACCAAAACCTTGTCCCCCTAGTGTATCAGACTTCGTTTCATCAGTCTAACTAAGGGTTATATTTTTTGTGAGGCCAGTCGGTGAATTAGCCGCCGCGGCCTCTGGTTTGTTTATAGGAGTTGTGAATTCGCCGAGTAGCCATTCTTTTGTTCGGAAGTAATCCTCACGAAAGTAATTCGACATGTTAATAGTATTGTCTTCCTCTTTAAATATGACAGGTGCCTTGTCATTTTCTAGGATAACTCTACTCTCTTGATTAATAGGCAGAGCGATTGCTTCGATCGCATTTTCTGCTATCCACTCCTCCGACGAAGGAACTTGCTAAAATGGGGATGGCAGCTTAGGTTTCGGCCCAAGATGAACTTCATTTTCTTCTTTTTTCTTCTCAATGCGGCCCTATTTCTCTGCTAACGACTCTTTTGTGTCCTGGTCATATTTTTCAGGATCACAAGCAGTTTTGGATGTGTAACGCCCTGAAATTCGGGGGTCGAGCAAAGCTCAACTCCCGAGTTCCAACGCATCACTTATGCAATATAGATTATGATGATTATGATGAGTGCATTCGAACATGAGTGAGATTATACTAAAACAACATATCATACTCCAGGAATAACTAAATTGAGCAAGCAGAAGACTGTGATAGATATAAAAAGTATATAAGTGGTTTTAAATCCCCAAAGTATGAATATGTAACAGGGCTGAATATATACAGGCTTTGTGTCAAATTATACAAAATACCAAAATGTAAATATCCAACTAATCCGTAAATCCCTATAATCCCGTTGAATCAATACGAGGTCTACGTAGACCCGCCTGAGAGCTGAACGTAGGAGAACTCTCCCTCCTCGCCTATGAAGTCCATTTCAGCTGCATAGACCCCATCATTACCCGCATTTAAACTAGAGTCTAGGTGGTGTTTTAAAATACCGTCCCAGGTGAGAATGAGTAGCTAATTCAGTGAAACTATAAAGCAAAGGTTAACATGTTATCAATTCAGTCAAGCAGTAATGATAAAGCAGTATAACAATCAAGTCCTAATTACTCATGTTAATGCAAGAATGGTATGCGATAATGATGTATGCCCTCGCCTGCACTCCCTCACCGACATCATCTCACGATCGCGTATGCAACACTCACGGTAAACGTGCTCTTCCTCGCCAAAGCACCGTGCAATGCGATGCATGGTTGTATTAGCCAAGTTCTTAATTAAGTCTATTCATACAGTAGGTTCGGGAAGCTAAGGTACCTTCCTTATATCATTTCCCAAATAATGATCCATTTAGGGTCGTCAATCCTAGTTAATCTCATACGATAGGCAGTTCTAAGTGGCTACGGAGAGGCTCGTCACCATCAGCACATGCCTAATTTATACTCGAAGTCACTACGGAAAGGTTTGTCGCCTTAGCCTAGTGTATACTCGAGGTCACTACGGAGAGGCTCGTCACCTAATCATAGGTCAACAGCTCGAATACAGTATCCCATACCACCGTATTCAGCTCACGAGTTTGGGTTGCTCATTGGACACTACGGGGAGGCTCGTCGCCCCAGTAATGAGCATTTCAACTAACAAATAGTACACATGTTATCATACATAGGCATTTCATTCATAAATCACATAGTAGTAAGATATGTTACAGAAAAGAAACTTTAACTATAGATAAGGTGATTAAGAATCCTATCTGTAACGTCTCAGAAAATTCTGTACAAAGACCCGAGTACCACTTCAGGCAGAAATCACTCAAGACCAAATCCTTTAGAAATTAGACGAGTTTAACTAAGTGTTAAACTAGATTAGCTGTAAAATTTACTTGAAGCACTTTAAATACGATCTACAAGACCCAAAACTTGTAGAATCATCGACGCTAGGTTACCCTGAAATCTAAGATCAATCTCATTACCTAGTTGCTCTCGGGAGCACATTGAAACTCCGTATCGGATCTAGACCGCACGTCAAAAGTCCGATTACTACGAAATTATATAATTAGGACCATCTTGCTGGGCTTGACAACCATCTCGGAAATCAACTCTAGATAGAGTCCCGAGGCTATTCGCTTGAACCCGGAATGAAGAGTGTGAGAAAATGTGGTTTTCTTTAGAAATTAAATCTAATTTAAGTAATCTGAGACTTGTTACTTGTCGGCCAGATATAAGCAATCAGACTGTCAGAATCTGACCCAAATATACCCTCAGATCAGGAGAAATTTTATACACAGGTCAATGTACTTGTGACCTTGATCAAGTTTCGGTGACCGTTGAACTAAAACTGGTCCGCCACATGCGATCTGGAAATCCGATTGAAACGAAAACTTAACTCGAGTGAGATCCATGGTCAGGGAGCTTAAGTCCAACCTTTGGCTCAAAGGGGGGCTCCGGAAGTGTTCCGTTGAGCTGAAACAGATGCCCTTTGGACATAACCTAAGTATACCTTGGCCCTGGGGCCATTTTCATCAGTTTCAAGCCTATATAAGGACCGCCCTAATACATGTTTTGGCTAATATACGTTATGTATGTTAATAAGTGTAGTCTACGTGTTTGTAACAATGTTTATATGAGTAAGTACTTAGGAGTTAGTGCTTTAGGTAGGTGTTGAGATGAGATTCTCAACTACCTTAGAGATGTATATGATTTCCTCCATGCAAGTTGTTTAGTTTAGTCACTTATGAAATGTATGTGTTTGTACTTCCTGCTTACATTGTGCTTTATAACATGCTTGTTAACATGTTTGCACTACTTTATTAATTCTGATTTGACTACTCCACATATTTTTCAGTTAAGGATTGAATGTGATTGGGGCTATGTTATAGCCCAGGCAACCGGTAACAGGCTTGAAGTCGTGGCTGAGATTCATTCACCACGTAGGATGTGTTTGACGAACCCGAGTCATACTAAAGTTACCGGCAGTGGTTAGGCCACACGGAGAGTTTATGCACTTCATGTCGATCAACTTTGGATACGCTCATGCTAGTCGAGCCCATCCAGTAACCTGATGTGCCATTATATGTTCACCATATATGGACACTATTACCTGAACCTAAAGTACCAAACTCACCAGTGAAATCCCATTTAACCTTGGTACCTCGATCCAGTAAGACTCATGAGCCGGACATGGTGGTATGGGACACCGTGGTCGAGCTGTCGGCCTACGCTGGGGCGACGAGCCTCCTCGTAGTGACCAATAAGCAACCTAGACTTGTGAGCCAAATACGGTGGTATGGGACACTGTATTCGAGCTGTCAGCCTACACTGATTTAGTGACGAGCCCTTTATAGTGACCTCGAGCATACTCTGAACCTGCATAGAGGCGACGAGCCTTTCCGTAGTAATCAGAGTATACAATAGGCCTGCACTAATTTGGTGATGAGCCCTTTGCAGTGACCTAGAACCATAACATCGTATGATATTTCCTAGGACTGACGACCCTAAAATGGATCACTGTTTGGGAAATGACATAAGGGAGGTACCTTAGTTTCTAATCCTGCTGTATGAAAAGGAATAATAAGAACTCGGTAATCACGTTCATAACATCGTACTGCATGTGCCCCGGGTTGAAGAGCATAGAGGGAAGAAAGCATGCTACGACCGTAAGATGGTGTCGCACGAGGGAGTGTAAGCGAGGGCATGCATCATTGTTCATATCATTCTTGTATTAATAAGAGTATCTAGGTATGTTTGATTTTACTACTTTATCATTATTGCTTGACTGAATTGATAACATGTTAACCTTTGCTATATAGTTCCACTGAGTTGATCACTCACTCCCACGTTACGGGATGGTGTTTTAAACACCAACCAGACTCTGTCTTGATTTCAGATGATGACGTGACCCCTGAGGCCGAGCCTGATTACTATGACGATCAGGACGAGTTCTCTTATATGCAGTTCTCCGACGGCTTCGCTTAGGCTATCCGGATCGACGGGGCTACAGGGATTATCATTATAGTTGTACTTTTTAACATTTTGATTTTGAGACTATTATATGTATATGGTGATTCAGTGATGTATTCATACTCTGGAGACCGATCGTGATCTTTTGACTTATATACGTTCATTTATGTCTTTCAGTCTTCCGCTTGCGTTTTACAACTTGATCTGGAGTATGAATTACTGTTTTAGTATAATCCCACTCATGATTAATGCACTAACACAGACAACATTTAATCATAAGCATATATGTTGCATAAGTGATGTTTTGGAACTCAGGAGTTAAGTTGCTACTCGACCCTCGATTTTCAGGGCATTACAAGTTGGTATCAGAGCATGGTTTAGATTAAACTGCACCTAGGTTATGGTCACATATCGTACACTGACGCAAATTCAACTTAGGTGGGTGTGAGAAAACATAAAAAGAATTGTAGGTTTCCTAGTTTTGCCAATTGGCGACATTCACTGAAAACGATCGCTGAGATCGGGTTTATACACATCCGTGATCACTTAAGGTGATCCCAGGTCACTTTTAGTTTGTCTGTTGATGAGTTTAGATGATAAGGTACCCATTCCAACTTCAAATAACCTGAAAAACATGAATGTATAGTAGTTTGGACCCGAAACGACTCGAAACGGAGTCAGGGGGCCAAAGGACGCAATTCGGGGGGACCCACGGTGGACCTGGGGTATCCTTAGCACCCTGGGAGGGGGGTGGCCACTGCCCTACCCCGACGGCACCGCGCCTAGTCCAGAGGACCGCGGCGGCGCCACGCGGTGCACCGCGGTTCGGTCTATCCGGGCCTGTCGGGCCAACGCAGGTCGGCGTCGGGCCGACCCCTAGGCATGTGTGAAGCCCATGAAATTTTATGGGGACCCCTATTTCTTATCCGTTTTGCCCCTCCCTCTCAAAGCATCCCTCTAAGCCTTTCTTTCTTCAAGAAAACCCAAAAACCCTCACTCAAATCCCCCTTCAATCACTTCTTCCATTTTGGTGCACCACCTTCACCCCTCATTCAAAATTTCCCCCCCTCCACAGCTGTTGCTTCCCTCCTTTCACATTATTTGAGCACTCAAACCCCATTAGGTGTCTCAAATTTATGGGAACCCAAGTATCCATCATATTTCCTCATTTCCTTTCCTTTCCATGGCTTTGTTCGAGCTAGTGATAGCCATCTTCTCCATTTCCATCATTCTTTCCCTCATGGGAAAGAGAAGAGCTCCTACGGAGGAAGCCGGGCCTAGTCACCCAACTCGTCCAAGGAGGAGGGCGTGCGCCGAAGCTAACACAAGCTCCGCCCATGAGCACAGGTCGAAGCGGGACCTCGATCCCCAAATCCCAATAGAGAGAGCACTACCGATAGGCTTCGAATATGGTCGGTTTCATGACCGCAGGGTTGTACTTGAAGCTCAAGTAGATGAGAGGCTATTTGGGCTACACCCGATTATAGACCACTTGGTGGACGTTGAGTGGGGTCCCATGTTCGAAGGTAAGTCTCACGCATGTGAGAATATGGTTCATGCTTTCTACGCCCATATCCGAAACCCATCGCTAGAACCTCTACAGTTTACCATTTCACTCGCAAGGTGGGATTACACAATCAACGTAGACTTAGTGTCCCGGGTTATGGGAATTCCACGTGGTGAAGTACATGCCAATGAGGATTATTTCAAGAGTGTGCGAGAAAGAGACTGTTGTACGTGATATCTATGTGGCCGACTGGTTCTCTGGACACGAGGCAATTGCCTCCCATCAACGAGATTGACAGATGATTTCCATTTGCTTCACTATATTTTCACGTACAATGTGTATCACAGTGGGGCAACCGCACTGAATGCACTCGTTTGATGCTAAACTTCCTATACAGGGTTGGATATGGGGACAAGTTGTGCCTGCCCACGTTCACCCTACTCCAGATATTCAGACTGCTTGATCTGTCAGGAATGACGTCTCACTCTCGTTCGACCGTCTGGTATGTAAGATTGCTCGAGAGGTCGGTTATAGACTTAACATGGATGATATTGCGCCGATCTGGGTCATAAGCGATGCTACGCTTAACAACATAGGGATTGGCCCTCGACAACGCCAAGCCCGACTCAACGAGTATGGGGAGGAGTTTGATAGTGAGGGGGAGGAAAGTATTGATCTAGATGAAGAGAGTGAGGAACGAAGTGGTGATGAGATAGAGGAAGGATAGGAAGAAGAGGAGGAGGCTCATGACATTGATGAGAGCTCTCCTCCTACCACCCAGGAGCGTGGCGGTGAACGGGCTACTATGGAAGCCCGTTTGGCTCAACTTGAGGAGGGCCAAGCTGCCTTGAGGCAGGAGATTCAGGAGGCCCGAGTCGAAGCAAAACAAAAGCTTGAGGAGAACGAGGCCTTCATGAAACGAAAATTCAGTAAGGTGACTCATACCTTGAAAACTATCTTGTGCTGTCTGCAAGATAAGGGAGCCCCTCCTTCGCCAGACTCGGATGCCTAATCATCCATGCCGTTGTCTTGCAACTTGTTTTGGTTACCGCTTTAGGTTCTATTTGTGTTTATGTTGATGGGCCTAGTAGTGTAGTAGTTAGTAGAATGTTTTCAATGTTTGAAGCTTTAGTTGTATTAGCTCACGTGCATCTTCTGTCATGATTCATGTAACTCCGTAATCCATATATTATAACATATTTGGTTAATGAAATGCATGCAGTCTTTTATGCTATGAAGTGTGAGAATGCTTAAAGGATTGTATATTGTTATGTTACATCTTACACATTGCACCTAATGTCCTATAGGGTATGCCACAGAAGGTCACGCGGAGTACAGTTCACCTCGCACTTACTGATTCGATGGATCAGACACCTCCCCAGAGTGATGATCATACCGACCCTGGTTTGGGCTTGGTTCGTGAGACTATACCTGAGTCTCAGCCTTCTCTTGGTCCTGCAGTTGGACCACCACCGTACACGCCACCGGTTCATGAGCAAAACCGTGCATCTTCTTCAACGCAGCATGTGCCTTAGTCTGCCCTACCTGCGGATAGGTTGGAGCAGTTGATGATGATGATGCACCAGCAGCACCAGCAGCTCTTAGCTACATTGCAAGGGCCCTAGCTCAGGGTGGAAGTGCTGCTTCACCTTCACCATCTGTACGCCCTGCTGAGACTGTAGGGCCTTCTGCTCAGGATGAGGATGTGCCTCCCCCTGCACCTGCTGCATACCCTACAGGGAATCAGGGTACGAGTGGTCTCCTCGAGCGATTCCAGCGCTTGAGGCCTCCTACCTTTACGGGTTCTCACAGACCCGAGGAGGTCGAATATTGGCTCGACCGTATCTCCAAGAGGCTGAGGATGCTACATTGTACGGAGCAGGAATAGGTTGAGTTGGCTACCTTTATGTTTGAAAAGGCGGATAGCTTGTGGTGGGATAGTGTTCTGCGGACAGTTGCAGTTGACTATATATGGACATGGGGAGCACCCGTATTATTTGTTAAGAAGAAGGATGGGTCGCGACGATTATGTATTGATTACCACAGGTTGAACCAATTGACCGTGGAGAACAAGTATCCTTTTCCCAGGATAGACGATCTGTTTGATCAGTTGAAAGGGGCGTGATACTTCTCAAAGATTAATCTACAGTCAGGGTATCATTAGTTGCGCGTCAGAAATGAGGACGTGCAGAAGACGGCTTTTAGGACCAGTTTTGGGCCTTATGAGTTCCTCATCATGTCGTTCGGCCTTATGAACACATCAGCCGTGTTCATGGACTTGATGAACAGGGTGTTTTGGCCATTTCTTTTTCGATTCGTCATCATGTTTATAGATGACATTTTGATATACTCCAAGAGTCGGGAAGAGCACGAGGAACACCTACAAACAGTCTTAGATACTCTGAGGAAGAACTAATTGTTTGTACAATACAAGAAGTGTGACTTCTGAAAAGAGGAAGTCAAATTCCTGGGACAAGTGGTGTCCAAGGAAGGGATAGCGGTGGACCTTGCTAAGGTAGCCACAGTTCAGGACTGGAAGTAGCCTGGTTCGGTTACTGAGGTGAGGAGTTTTTTAGGACTCGCTGGCTACTATCGACGATTCATTCGAGACTTCTCTAAGATAGCCAGACCGTTGTCTCAGTTGACACGGAAGGATCTGAAGTTCGCCAGGAATGAGAAGACAGAAGCAGCTTTTTAGGAGCTGAAGGACAGGTTGACGTCTGCCCCTGTGCTAGTATTGCCAGAGCAAGGGGTCAACTATACGATTTACACCGACGCGTCTCGAGTTGGCTTGGGCTGTGTCTCTATGCAAAAGGACAAGGTGATCACATATGCCTCGAGGTAGTTAAGGAAACATGAGGAGAATTACCCTACACACGACTTGGAACTGACAGCCGTCATCTTTACACTGAAGTTATGGAGATATTACCTCTACGGAGAGGAGTTCAAACTTTTTTGCCACCACAAGAGCCTTCGCTCTATATTCACTCAGTGAGACTTGAATATGAGGCAGTGCCGATGGATGGAAACTTTGAAGGACTTCAAATTCGAGGTCTCCTACCATCTTGGCAAGGCCAATCTTGTGGTTAACGTGTTGAGCTGCAAGAAGGCTATAGCATTTGCGGCTCCGCTAATGATAGTAGAGTGAGATATGGTTGAGTTCATGAGGGACTTCGAACAGAAACTCACCATAGAGGAGCCATTTGAGTATGTCATGCACATTCGGGTGCGATCACTTATTAATGACAGGATTATCGAGGCCCAGAAGAGCGATGCACGATTGTCTGAGCTTCAAGATTAAGCTAGCGATGACGAGGACTCCAAGTGGAGAGTTGGCATAGATGGGGGCCTACAATATTGTGGCTGCCTATACGTCCCAGACATTTATGACTTGAGACAGGAGATTCTCGAGGCTGCCCATATATCGAAGCTTGCGATGCATCCTGGTATCACGAAGATGTATCAGGACATGAAGAGGTCGTATTGGTGGGATAATATAAAGGCTCATATTGCAGAATATGTCTCCCGTTGTCTCACGTGCCAGCAGTCAAGGCTGAACATCGCCGACCTGCTGGACTACTTCAGCCCATGCCCATAGCTGAATGGAAGTGGGACTTCATCTCTATGGATTTCATATCAGGGTTGCCGAAGACAAGGAAGGGTTATGACTATTTGGGTGATCGTGGACTGGCTAATGAAATCGGCCCATTTCCTCCCTATCAGAGTTTCGAATTCAGCAGACGACTTGGCCAAATTGTACATCAAAGAAATAGTGCATCTGTATGGAGTTCCCTTGGAGATCATGTCGGACCGAGACACGCGATTCATATCTATCTTTTGGACTCGTATCCATGAAGCGATGGCTGTGAAGTTGAAGTTCAGTACCGCGTTCTACCCACCGACCGATAGGTAGATGGATCGGGTGAATCAGATTTTGGAGGATATGCTGCGGGCCTGTGTTTTGGACTTCAAGGACAGTTGGGATGACTGTCTCCCGTATGCAGAGTTCGCCTACAATAACAGCTTCCAGGTAAGTATTGTCATAGCTCCTTACGAGGCCTTATATGGACGCCCCTGTCGAGCACTGCATTGCTGGACAGAGGTTGGCGAGCGCAGTTCGATTGGCCTAAAGTTAGTACAGGCGACCTCAGAGAAGATTGACATTATTAGGCGTCGACTTCTTACAGCACAGAGTAGACAGAAGAGTTATGCCGATACGAGGCGGCGATCGCTTGAGTTTGAGGTTGGAGACCATGTATTTCTCCGAGTTTCCCCCATGAAGGGAGTCATTTGGTTTGGCAAGAAGGGAAAACTTACGCCGCGGTTCATTGGTCCATTCCAGATATTAAACCGAGTGGGTGTGGTGGCATACCGTCTTGCTTTGCCCACACCACTTGCAGGAGTGCACAACGTATTTCATGTATTTGTGCTGAATAAATACGTTCCTGATCCTTCCCACATTATCAGATGAGAGCAGGCGCAGTTGAGCGAGGATGCTACCTATGTACTGTGTCTGACGCTTATTCTAGACAGGAAGGAGCAGGTGTTGCGTAGCAAGGTCATCCCACTTGTGAAAGTATTGTGGACGCATCATACTGAGGAAGAGGCTACGTGGGAGACAGAGGCCGAGGTTAAAAAGAACTACCCTCAGATTCTCGAGTAGTACGAAAAGGTACTAATTTCGAGGATGAAAATTTTCTTTTAGGGGGGTAGATTGTAACGTCTCAAAAAATTCTGTACAAAGACCCGAGTACCGCTTCAGGCAGAAATCACTCAAGACCAAATCCTTTAGAAATTAGACGAGTTTAACCAAGTGCTAAACTAGATTAGCTATGAAATTCGTTTAAAGCACTTTAAATATGATCTGCAAGACCCGAAACTTGTAGAATCATTGACGCAAGGTTACCCTGGAATCTAGGATCAATCTCATTATCCAGTTGTTCTCGGGAGCACATTGAAACTCCGTATCGGATTTAGACCGCACGTCGAAAGTCCGATTACTACGAAATTATATAATTAGGACCATCTTGCTGGGCTTGACAACCATCTCGAAAATTAACTCCAGATAGTGTCCCGAGGCTATTCGCTTGAACCCGGAGTGAAGAGTGTGAGAAAACATGGTTTTCTTTATAAATTAATCTAATTTAAGTAATCTGAGACTTGTCACTTGCCGACCAGATATAAGCAATCAGACCATCAGAATCTGACCCAAATCACCATCGGATCAGGAGAAATTTCATACATAGGTCAATGTACTTGTGACCTTGATCGAGTTTCGGTGACTGTTGAACTGAAACTGGTCCGCCACATGCGATCTGGAAATCCGATTGGAACAAAAACTTAACTCGAGTGAGATCCATGGTCAGGGAGCTTAAGTCCGACCTTTGGCTCAAGGGGAGGCTCCGGAAGTGCTCCGTTGAGCCAAAACAGATGCCCTTTGGACATAACCTAAGTATACCTTGGCCCTGGGGCTATTTTCATCAGTTTTAAGCCTATATAAGGACCTTGAACCCTCTCTCATTCACTCCATAGGAATTTGAGAAAACCGTAGGAGAGAGAAGAGAGTAAAGAGAGAGAAAGTAAGAGAGAAGTTTGAGTCACTCCTGGGAATCGATCCCTGCCATTCTGCGTGCTTAACCATCCCCATCTAATCGCTATTCCGGCGATTCTGACTTCGTTCTTAGGTAAGAAAACCTAACCCTACTCGGTTCTAGGGTGTCAATTGTCGCTAGTTGCAAAATAGCTGACTCAACTCGTGCTATAGGTTGTCATTCCATCGTTGATGAAGACTTGGAGTCTCTGTTAAATTCGTTACGCTTCTACGGCGTAAGGTGCGAACTATAGACATTTAGGTTATGGTTTTCAAAGCTTTTAGTGCCAGATAATGATAGATTCATGATGTGGGTGTTATTTCACATGCGAAATGCGATATTCGTTTTGCCATTCAGTTATATACACAATTTGTGGCGTTTAGTGTATTCTGTGTATGTGTAGGAAATACCGTATACGTACTTACTATGAAAATGTGTTTACCATGATTAACTACTGTGTGTATATGCTAGTTGTATGTGCAACAACTCCTCGGTGAAAGGATTTGCCCTAATACATGTTTTGGCTAATATACGTTATGTATGCTAATAAGTGTAGTCTACGTGTTTGTAACAATGTTTGTATAAGTAAGAACTTAGGAGTTAGTGCTTTAGGTAGGTGTTGAGATGGGATTCTCAACTACCTTAGAGATGTGTATGATTTCCTCCATGCAAGTTGTTTAGTTTAGTCACTTATGAAATGTATGTGTTTGTACTTCCTGCTTACATTGTGCTTTATAACATGCTTGTTAACATGTTTGCACTACTTCGTTAATTCTGCTTTGCCTACTCCACATGTTTTCTGCTTAAGGATTGAATGTGATTGGGGCTATGTTATAGCCTCGGCAACCGGTAACAGGCTTGAAGTTGTGGCTGAGTTCATTTGCCACGTAGGACGTGTTTGACGAACCCGAGTCGTACTAAAGTTGTCGGCAGTGTTTAGGCTACACGGAGAGCTTATGCACTTCATGTTGATCAACTTTGGGTGCGCTCGTGCTAGTCAAGCCCGTCCAGTAACTCGATGTACCATTGTATATTCACCATGTATGGACACTATTGCCTGAACCTAAAGTACCAAACTTACCAGTGAAATCCCGTTTAACCTTGGTACCTCGATCCACTAAGACTCATGAGCCGGACATGGTGGTATGGGACACCGTGGTCGAGCTGTCGGTCTACGATGGGGCGACGAGCCTTCCCGTAGTGACCAATGAGCAACCCAGACTCGTGAGCTGAATACGGTGGTATGGGACACTGTATTCGAGCTGTCAACCTACAATGATTTGGTGACGAGCCCTTTGTAGTGACCTCGAGCATACTCTGAATCTGGTAGAGGCGACGAGCCTTTTCGTAGTAATCAAAGTATAAACTAGGCCTGCACTGATTTGGTGATGAGCCCTTTGCAGCGACCTAAAACCGTAACATCGTATGAGATTTCCTAGGACTGACGACCTTAGAATGGATCACTGTTTGGGAAATGACATAAGGGAGGTACCTTAGTTTCCCAATTCTACTATATGAAAAGGACTAATAAGAACTCGGTAATCACGTTCATAACATCACACTGCATGTGCCCCGGGTTAAAGAGCACAGTGGGAAGAAAGCATCCCGCGACCGTAAGATGGTGTCGCACGAGGGAGTGTAGGTGAGGGCATGCATCATTGTTCATATCATTCTTGCATTAATAAGAGTATCTAGGTATGTTTGATTTTACTGCTTTATCATTACTGCTTGACTGAATTGATAACATGTTAACCTTTGCTGATAGTTCCACTGAGTTGATCACTCCCACATTACGGGACGGTATTTTAAACACCAACCAGACTCTGTCTTGATTTCAGATGACGACGTGACCCCTGAGGTGGAGCCTGATTACTATGACGATCAGGATGAGTTCTCTTATATGCAGTTCTCTGGCGGCTTCACTTAGGCTATCCGGATCGACGGGGCTACAAGGATTATCATTATAGTTGTACTATTTGACATTTTAATTTTGAGACTATTATATGTATATGGTGATTCAGTAATGTATTCATACAGTGGAGACCGATCGTGATCTTTTGACTTATATACGTTCATTTATGTCTTTCAGTCTTACGCTTGCGTTTTACAACTTGATCTGGAGTATGAATTACTATTTTGGTATAATCCCACTCATGATTAATGCACTAACACAGACAATATTTAATCATAAGCATATATGTTGCATAAGTGATGTTTTGGAACTCGGGAGTTGAGTTGCTACTCGACCTTCGATTTTCAGGGCATTACACTATCTCAACACCCTCATTAAATATATTTCAACGAGCATTTTCTCATTTAGGCATTTTACCAAACACTTAGACTACACATATCAACATACATATAATATATTAATTATAACTTATATTATAGCAAATCCTTTCACAAGGGAGTTGCCACACGTACAATAATCATGTATTCTCAAACATAAGTCATGACAAGCACAAATCATAATTTCAAGTCCATTTAAGCATTTCAACAAATACTTAGACTTCAATTTACTACATATATAGACTAAATTAGTTATGACATATATTATGACAAATCCTTTCACAAGGGGATTGTCATACATATAACAAACATTTATTCTAGCTTAATAGTCATAGCAAGCAAGAATCATAATTTCAAGTTCATTGAAACATTTCAACAAACACCTAAAATGCATTATCTACACACATAGTTCAAACACATGTATAGTTTATCGAATACATTGTACCTAAGATCATATGGCAGCAATCAAGTCAAACATAAATCATTGCTGACATTGAAAGCCTTGAAAACTATAACCTAAATGTTTATAGTCCACACCTTTCGCCGATAGACACATAACGAACTCAATTTAAACATTAAGTCCTCGCCTACGGCACAACGGTAACCTATAACATGAAATAGGTTAGCTACTTCACCATTTACTTTATTTGAATCCCTAAAAATAGATTAAGGTTAGGATTTCTTACCCAAAAATGGAATCGGAATTGCCGGTATAGCGCCCCGGAAGCGGTGGTTAAGCACGTGGAGTGGCAGGGATGAATCCCTACAACAATCCCTCACACTCTCTCTCTTCTCCTCTCTCTTCTCTTCTCTTTCTTCTCTCTTCTCTCTCCTAGGGTTGAAATTCGTATGAAATGAGAGAGGGGTGGGTTTAGGTCTTTATATAGGCCAAGAACTGACCTTAATGGCCCCAGGGCCATGGTATACTTAGGTTATAACTAAAAGTTGGCTATTTCGGGCTAATGAACCTCATCTGGAGGCCCTTTTTTTGCATACCATCTAGGAAAAGTTCCCTGATAATGGATCTATGTCATGTTAAGTTTTCAGTCCGATCGGATTTATGGATTAACCGCGGAGGACCAGTTTCAGTTCAACGGTCATCGTCACTCGATCAGGGCCACAAGTACATTGACCCGTGCAGGAAAATTTCCATGATTTAAGGGTGCATTTGAGTCAGATTATAATGGTCAGAAACCTTAAATTTGGCCAGCAGGTGAACGACCCAAATCACTTAAATCTGAGATCATATTCTAAAGGTATTCGCGTTTCTCACACACTTCGCTCCAGGTCCAAGTTGTGCATTTCTATATATTATTAGGACTTGATTTTTGAGATGGTTGTCAAGCCCAATAAGACGGTCATAACCATATAGTTTTGCGGTAGTCAGACTTTCGACGCACGGTCTAGGTTCGATACGGAGTTTCAATGTGCTCTCGAGAGCAACTGGGTTTTGAGACTGATCCTAGGTTTTTAGGAAATGTTAAATTAGAAATTCTAATGGTTTTGAGTCTTGCAGTTCATATAAAAAGTGGTTCAAGCTAATTCCACTACTTATTTAGTTTAGCACTTAACTAAATTACGCCCTAATTACGACAAAATATGGTCCTAAGGCAGTTCTACGCCCCTTTTTAGTACTTTTAATTAGTATATTATTTTAATTATTTTTTAGTAGTTCATCATCAAGTCTACTTCATCTATACCAAATTTCATTAGATTCCGTGTTGTAGAAAATTCTAGAAGCAGCAGTTGTCCAAACTAATGATTTTCAGATAGTTGTCACAACGACCTATATTTAACTATATTTAAATTTTTATTATATTTTTTACTTATTTTTATATAAAACTAGACTTATCAAGCTTCAATATAGATTTTAAATCACCTGAATCAGAGTTATAACGAGGGAGATATGACTTTTTGAAGTTGTATAAAAAATACTACAGAAAACGGGTCACCTGGCTCGCTGTGGCTCGCCTGGCCCGCTGGACGGCGAGGCCTCGCTGTTTTGGCGATGCCATCGCCGACTCGTTGTCCTATCTGGTGCTGGTTTCATCACTCGATATTTGAAATGGGTGTATTTTGCAAACCGGAATGAGTTATTTGACATGCAATATATATTTTTGGGGTAAGAGAAGCTGATCTATCCAAATAACCTATTTATCTCGTGAGATTCCAAAATTTTAATAGTTAAAAATCTATTTTATTTATTTATTTACTATTTATGATAATTTTTAGTTTAAATATTGTTCTTCATCACCTAAACTTTAGGATTTATGTTTAATATGATAGTTCTTAGAAAAATTTGAAGAATAAGGTGGTGAAAGGTGAAATTTTGAAGGAAATGGGTTAAAAAAGGATTTTGGACTTTGGGATTGAGTTTTAAGAAGTTAATAAGGTGTTAAGATCGACCCATTACCTAAGGATGTCTAACTCTAGGTTGGCAAAAATCCGGTGCATTACAATCTACCCCCCTTAAAAATAATTTCTTCCCCAAAATTGGCTAAGGATAATGAGTAAAGATTTTATTATTCCTTTTAGCTAATTTTTATTGATTTCAAGTTTATATGTGTGGTATGGTGCATACTATCTATGCTAGTATGGCTCACTTTAGTCTATCCTCTTTAAAACTTTTTTCACCCTGAAATTGGCTAAGACTCCTATTAAGTTAATATCCAACGAGCACATTGTAGATACACTGACCTCGGTTATTGTAATTCAGCTCATACCTATTGTTAGGCTTATTCTTTAATATAAATTTGGTTTAATACTTAAACCCTAATTGCTTTCCTTCAATGACTTCATTAGTGGCATTTTAAGGAAGATCTAGATCCTAATTAGTGACCTATCCTTATGTATAGCCTGAATCAATTCCCTTCGATCCTGGGCCAGTGGGGCAGGGGCCCTGTGCCACTTTGATCCAATGGATGTATAAATCGACTTAACTAAATTGGGCTCATAATGTTCTACCCCTCTTAAAAATTATTTTCACTCTTAAGGCTCAAGGATCTATGTCCTGATCCGTATGTCGGAACAAGGTGTAATTTAGGACCTATCCTTGACATGAAATGGGAAACGATCCCTCAATACATTGATTTTCCTTTCATCGATGATGTGTATTATGACATTGACACCTGTGGTCATAAAAAGGAGTTAAAAATGATGGGTGTTGTGGTTGATTTCAGGGATGGGTGTGAGTTTGTGGCAAGATGCCTAATTCTACCAAGGAAGGACTTTTACTATGGTCCCGACTTATCCTCTTTAAGCGTGTCTAGTTTAATACTGTAAGATAATCTATACATTATTATTACCTAAGGAATTTGGACAAAATAGGTTAACGGGCAGACTATCTTTCTAAGTTCATATGCACAATATGTATGCCAGAATGGTCTGTGATTCGGGACCTAATTCCTAACTGTCTGTTGCCTATTTGAGAGATTTCTTGTGCCTAAAAAAGAAAATATCTATTGGCTATATATTCTTAACACTCCTCAAAGATGAAATAATAAAATTTTGGTTGCAAGTGGTCGGGGCAACACGGAAGGAAAGTTGTGTAGTGGGTCTGAGCCAGATACATAGACCTTTTACGTATTCTATGACAGAAAATTTGTCGTATCAGTTCTTAATCCTAGTTGATCCCGATCTTCTGCTTGATTAGAGTATTGAGTTCATTGGTGACTACTAGGATTGGAAATTCGATTCAAACCGTGAATACTTCGCTTATATATAGTTTCTCTACTCCGTGTTCCCGATTGTAATAAGTGCTTGAGAAAACAATTCTAGGGGGTGTGTTGAGTTAACCTAACGTTCAATCTGAGGGATATATAAGTTTTCTCTAAGCGTGAATAGTTTCTGAGTCAGAATAACTTTCCTAAGAGTTATTAAAGAAGCCCATAAGTATCAAGGCAATCCAATGAAAGAATGAGGTCTCACTCCAACCTAATCAAGCTGACTAACTAAGTCTATCATTTGATTATCTTAGCATAATCAATCTTTTACATTCCTTAGTATAACCAATAGCCAAGCTTTAACTTGGGAGTAGGGGTAATCCAATTGTTGTAATCCAATGTCTACGCTCATATGCTGGATGATTTCATACCATTTCTAATACAGGAAAATGTTTTATCGCTTAGGGTCAAAGGTTGTTTGATTGGAATTGAGTTCTCCGAACTTGAATTTAACTGCACTCGAGCACTTCACATATACTCATACTAGCTAAGAAGGTCCTAGGGTTCACGTTATTAATTTATTGGATTTCCTATACTGTCAGATTTTATATAGTCCTCGTTCCCAAGGTCCTAGTTATCTCATTACTTCGCTCTGAAATTCTTGGTTTGGGCCGTTTTTGTGGTCCAACACACCCGTATTCGCGCCATTTGGATCTATTTCAGGTTTGGAATTTGTCAACTAATGACTCAAACCCGTCAACTGATAGCCTAAAGGCAACCTAGGTCAATTCACGTGATCGAAGATACGTTGTAGACTAAGTTACAGTATTCGGTCTTGCCTGTCGATGAAACCTTGGGATCCTAATATCGTCTCTAAATTCCATCACCCCTTCCTAAATCAGAGTGCGTCGTGTTACCATAACCTAGGTCCAGTTTAATCCAAATTATGCTCTGATACCATCGTGTAATGCCCTAAAAATCAGCACGAGGTCTACGTAGACCCGCTTGAGAGCTGAACGTAGGAGAACTCTCCCTCCTCGCCTATGAAGTCCATTTCAGCTGCGTAGACCCCGTCATTACTCGCATCTAAACCAGAGTCTGGGTGGCGTTTTAAAACACCGTCCCATGTGAGAATGAGTAGCTAATTCAGTGGAACTTTAAAGCAAAGGTTAACATGTTATCAATTCAGTCAAGCAGTAATGATAAAGCAGTACGAAATCAGGTCCTAATTACTCATGTTAATGCAAGAATGGTATGCGATAATGATGTATGTCCTCGCCTGCACTCCCTCAGCGACATCATCTCATGATCGCGCATACAACACTCCCGATAAATATGCGCTTTCTTGCCAAAGCACCGTGCAATGCAATGCATGGTCGTGTTAGCCAAGTTCTTAATTAGGTCTATTCATACAGTAGGTTCGGGAAGCTAAGGTACCTTCCTTATATCATTTTCCAAACAATGATCCATCTGGGGTCGTCAATCCTAGTTAATCTCATACGATAGGCAGTTCTAAGTGGCTACGGAGAGGCTCGTCACCATTAGCACATGCATAGTTTATACTCGAAGTCATTATGGAAAGGTTCGTCGCCTTAGCCTAGTGTATACTCGAGGTCACTACAGAGAGGCTCGTCACCTAATCGTAGGCCGACACCTCGAATACAGTGTCTCATACCACCGTATTTGGCTCATGAGTTTGGGTTGCTCATTGGAAACTACGGGGAGGCTCGTCGTCCCAACGTAGGCCGACAACTCAACCACGGTGTCCCATACCACCATGCCCGGCTCATAAGCCTTAGCGGATCGTGGTACCAAGGTTAAACGGGCTTTCCTCTTGTAAGTTGGTACCTTAGATTCAAGCAGTAGCGTCCATACATGGTAAACATACATTAGGCCAATCGGGTTACTTGACAAGCTCGACTGGTACGAGTGCACGTTGGATTCATCGACATGGAGCGTGTAAGCAGTCCGCGTGGCCTAACCACTGTCGATAAACAACGTACGACTTGGATTCATCGAACGTGTCTTGTGTGGTGAAAATGACCTCGACCACTAATTCAGGAATCATTACTAATTACCTGGAC
Organism: Magnolia changhungtana; assembly: GCA_030180095.1. Classification (NCBI taxonomy): domain Eukaryota; kingdom Viridiplantae; phylum Streptophyta; class Magnoliopsida; order Magnoliales; family Magnoliaceae; genus Magnolia; species Magnolia changhungtana. The sequence goes on along the minus strand of JASAUF010000470.1, from coordinate 1,259,635 downwards.
TGCGCAGTAGTCCCAATCACATTCCAAATAATAGTATTCACATGTGATAGTCAGAGATAGCATGTGACAACCAATCTAAATATAAATCTCATTTGAGCATTCCAACTAACAAATAGTACACATATTATCATACATAGGAATGTCATTCATAAATCACATAGTAGTAAGATAGGTTACATAAAAGAAACTTTAACTATAGATAAGGTGATTGAGAATCCTATCTCAACACCCTCATTAAATACATTTCAACGAGCATTTTCTTATTCGGGCATTTTACCAAACACTTAGACTACACATATCAACATACATGTAATATATTAATTATAACGCATATTATAGCAAATCCTTTCACAAGGGAGTTGCCACACATACAACAATCATGTATCCACATGTACAACAATCATGTATTCTCAAATATAAGTCATGATAAGCACAATTCAAGTCCATTCAAGCATTTCAACAAATACTTAGACTACACTTTACTAATATATAGACTAAATTAGTTATGACATATATTATAACAAATCCTTTCACAAGGAAATTGTTATATATACAACAAACATGTATTCTAGCTTAATAGTCATAGCAAGCAAGAATCATAATTTCAAGTTCATTCAAACATTTCAACAAACACCTAAAATGCATTATCTACACACATAGTTCATACACATATATAGTTTATCGAATACATCGTACTTAAGATCATATAGTAGCAATCAAGTTAAACATAAATCATTGCTGACATTGAAAGCCTCGAAAACCATAACCTAAATATTTATAGTCTGCACCTTTCGCCAGTAGACACGTAACATACTCATTTTAAACACTAAGTCCTCGCTTATGGCACAATGACAACCTATAACATGAAATAGGTTAGATACTTCACCATTTACTCTATTTGAATCCCTAAAAATAGATTAGGGTTAGGATTTCTTACCCAAAAATGGAATCAAAATTGCCGGTATTGCGACACGGAAGCGGTGGTTAAGCACGTGGAGTGGCAAGGATGAATCCCTACAACAATCCCTCACACACTCTCTCTTCTCCTCTCTCTTCTCTTCTCTTTCTTCTCTCTTCTCTCTCCTAGGGTCGAAATTCGTATGAAATGAGAGAGGGGTGGGTTTAGGTCTTTATATAGGCCCAGAATTGACCTCAATGGCCCTAGGGCCATGGTATACTTGGGTTATAACCAAAAGTTGGCTGTTTCGGGCCAACAGACCTCATCTAGAGGCCCCTTTTCTGCATGCCGTCTGGAAAAAGTTCCCTAACAATGGATCTATGCCATGTTAAGTTTTCAGTCCAATCAGATTTACGGATCGACCGTGGAGGACCAGTTTCAGTTTAACAATCATCGTTACTTGATCAGGATCACAAGTACACTGACCTGTGCAGGGAAATTTTCATGATCCGAGGGTGTATTTGGGTCAGATTGTAATAGTCAGAAACCTTAAATTTGGTTTGCAGGTGAATGACCCAAATCACTTAAATCTAAGTTCATATTCTAAAGGTATTCACGTTTCTCACACACTTCGCTCCGGGTCCAAGTTGTGCATTTCTAGATACTATTAGGACTTGATTTTTGAGATGGTTGCCAAGCCCAATAAGGCGGTCATAACCATATAGTTTTGCGGTAGTCAAACTTTCGACGCACGGTCAAGGTTCGATACAGAGTTTCAATGTGCTCTCGAGAGCAACTGGGTTTGAGATTGATCCTAGGTTTTTAGAAAATGTTAAGTTAGTGATTCTAATGGTTTTGGGTCTTGTAATTTATATAAAAAGTGGTTCAAGCTAATTCCACCACTTATTTAGTTTAGTACTTAACTAAATTACGCCCTAATCACGACAAAATATGGTCCTAGGGTAGTTCTACGCCCCTTTCTAGCACTTTTAATTAGTATATTATTTTAATTATTTTTTAGTAGTTTACCATCAAGTCTACTTCATCTATACCAAATTTCATTAGATTCTGTGTTGTAGAAAAATTCTAGAAGCAGCAGTTGTCCATACTAATGATTTTCAGATAGTTGTTACAATGACCTATATTTAACTATATTTAAATTTTTATTATATTTTTTACTTATTTTTATATAAAATTAGACTTATCAAACTTCAATATGGATTTTGAATTACCTAAATCGGAGTTATAACGAGGGAGATATGACTTTTTGAAGTTAGATGAAAATACTGAAGAAAATGGCAGAAAACAGGTCACCTGGCTCGCTGCGGCCCGCTGGACGTCGCCGACTTGCTGTCCTGTCTGGTGGTAGTTTCGCACCCAATATTTGAAATGAGTGTATTTTGCAAACGGGAATGAGTTATTTGACATGCAATATATATTTTTGGGGTAGGAGAAGCTGATCTATCCAAATAACCTATTTATCTCGTGAGATTCCAAAATTTTAATGGCCAAAAATCTATTTTATTTATTTATTTACTATTTATGGTAATTTTTAGTTTAAGTATTGTTCTTCATCACCTAAACTTTAGGATTTGTGTTTAATATGAAAGTTCTTAAAAAATTTTGAAGAATAAGGTGGTGAAAGGTGAGATTTTGATGGAAATATGTTAAAAAGGGATTTTGGACTTTGGGATTGAGTTTTAAGAAGTTAATAAGGTGTTAGGATCGACCCATTGCCTAAGGATGTCTAACTCTAGGTTGGCAAAAATTCAGTGCGTTACAATCTACCTCCCTTAAAAATAATTTCGTCCCCGAAATTGGCTAAGGATAATGAGTAAAGATTTTATTATTCTTTTTGCCTAATTTTTATTGATTTCAAGTTTATATGCGTGGTGGGGTGCATACTATTTATGCTAGTCTGGCTCACTTTAGTCTATCCTCTTTAAAACTTTTTTTGCCCTGAAATTGGCTAAGGCTCCTATTAAGTTAATATCCAACGAGCACATTGTAGATACACTGACCTCGGTTATTGTAATTCAGCTCGTACCCATTGTTAGGTCTATTCTTTAATATGAATTTGGTTTAATACTTGAACCCTAATTGCTTTCCTTCGATGACTTCATTAGTGACATTCTAAGGAAGATCCAGATTCTATTTAGTGACCTATCCTTATGTATAGCCTGGATCAATTCCCTTCGATCCTGGGCCAGTGAGGCAGGGGCCCTGCACCACTTTATCCAATGGATGTATAAACTGACTTAACTAGATTGGGCTCATAATGTTCTACCCCCCTTAAAAATTATTTTCACTATCAAGGCTCAAGGATCTATGTCCTGATCCATATGTCGGAACAAGGTGTAATTTAGGACCTATCCTTGACATGAAATGGGAAACGATCCCTCAATACATTGATTTTCCTTTCATCGATGATATGTATTATGCAATTGACACCTGTGGTCATAGAAAGGAGTTAAAAATGATGGGTGTTGTGGTTGATTTCAGGGATGGGTGTGAGTTTGTGGTAAGATGCCTAATTCTACCAAGGAAGGACTTTTACTACGGTCCCGACTTATCCTCTTTAAGCGTGTCTAGTTTAATACTGTAAGATAATTTATACATTATTAGTACCTAAGAAATTTGGACAAAATAGGTTAACAGACAGACTATCTTTCTAAGTTCATATGCACAATATGTATGCCAGAATGGTCTGTGATTCGGGACCTAATTCCTAACTGTCTGTTGCCTATTTGAGAGATTTCTTGTGCCTAAAAAAGAAAATATCTATTGGATATATATTCTTAACATTTCTCAAAGATGAAGTAATAAATTTTTCGTTGCAAGTGGTTGGGCCAACACGGAAGCAAAGTTGTGTAGTGGGTCTGAGCCGGATTCATAGACCTTCTGCCTAGTCTATGACAGAAAATTTATCGTATCAGTTCTTAATCCTAGTTGATCCCGATCTTCTGCTTGATCAGAGCATTGAGTTCATTGGTAACCAATAGGATTGAGAATTCGATTCAAACCGCGAATACTTCGCTTATATATAGTTTCTCTACTCCGTGTTCCAGATTGTAAAAAGTCCTTGAGAAAACAATTCTAGGGGGTGTGTTGAGTTGACCTAACATTCAATCTGAGGGATATATAAGTTTTCTCTGAGCGTGAATAGTTTCTGAGTTAGAACAGTTTTCCTAAGAGTTATTAAAGAATCGTATAAGTATTAAGGCAATCCAATGAAAGAATGAAGTTTCACTCCAACCTAATCAAGCCGACTAACTAAGTCTATCATTCGATTATCTTAGCATAATCAGTCTTTTACATTCCTTAGTATAACCAGTAGCCAAGCTTTAACTTGGGAGTAGGGGTAATCCAATAGTTGTAATCCAAAGTCTACACTCATGCGCTAGATGATTTCGTACCATTTCTAATACAGGAAAATGTTTTATCACTTAGGGTCAAAAGTTGTTTGATTGGAATTGAGTTCTCTGAACTTGAATTTAACTGCGCTCAAGCACTTCACATATGCTTATACTAGCTAAGGAGGTCCTAGGGTTCACGTTGTTAATTTATTGGAATTCCTATACTGTTAGATTTTATATAGTCCTCGTTCCCAAGGTCCTAGTTATCTCATTACTTCGTTTTAACATTCTTGGTTTAGGCCATTTTTGTGGTCCAACGCGTCCGTATTCGTGCCATTTGGATCTGTTTTCGGTTTGGAATTTGTCAACTAATGACTCAAACCCATTGACTGAAGGCCTAAAGGTGACTTAGGTCGATTCACGTGATTGAAGATACGTTGTAGACTAAGTTACAGTATTCGGTCTCGCCTGTCGATAGAACCTTGGGTTCCTAATATCGTCTCTAAATTCCATCCCTCCTTCCTAAATCAGAATGCATCGTGTTACTATAACCCAGGTCCAGTTTAATCCTAATTATGCTCTGATACCATCTTGTAACGCCCTGAAAATCAGCACGAGGTCTACATAGACCCGCCTAAGAGCTGAACATAGGAGAACTCTCCCTCCTCACATATGAAGTCCATTTCAGCTGCATAGACCTCGTCATTACCCGCATCTAAACCAGAGTCTTGGTGGTGTTTTAAAATACCGTCCCAGGTGGGAATGAGTAGCTAATTCAGTGGAACTATAAATTAAAAGTTAACATGTTATCAATTCAGTCAAGAAGTAATGATAAAGCAGTACAACAATCAGGTCCTAATTACTCTTGTTAATGCAAGAATGGTATGCGATAATGATCACCTGCACTCCCTCAGCGACATCATCTTACGATCGCGCATGCAACACTCCCGGTAAATGTGAGCTTCCTCGCCAAAGCACCGTGCAATGCGATACATGGTCATGTTAGCCAAGTTCTTAATTAGGTCTATTCATACAGCAGGCTCGGGAAGCTAAAGTACCTCCCTTATATCATTTTCTAAACAATGATCCATCTAGGGTCGTCAATCCTAGTTAATCTCATACGATAGGCCGTTCTAGGTCGCTACGGAGAGGCTCCTCACCATCAGCGCAGGCCTAGTTTATGTTCGAAGTCACTACGGAAAGGCTAGTCGCCTTAGCGTAGTCCTAGTGTATACTCGAGGTCACTACGGAGAGGCTCGTCACGTAATCGTAGGCCGACAACTAGAGTACAGTGTCCCATACCATCGTATTCGGCTCACAAGTCTAGGTTGCTCACTAGACACTATGGGGAGGCTCGTCACCCTAGCGTAGGTCGACAGCTCGACCACGGTGTCCCATACAACCATGCCCGGCTCATGAGTCTTAGCGGATCGTGGTACTAAGGTTAAACGGGCTTTCCTCTAGTAAGTTGGTACCTTAGATTCAAACAGTAGCATCTATATATGGTGAACATACATTGGGACAATCGAGTTACTTGACAAGCTCGACTGGTACGAGCGCACATTGGATTCATCGACATGGAGCGTGTAAGCAGTCTGTGTGGCCTAACCACTGTCGACAAACATCGTACGACTCGTATTCATCGAATGTGTCTTGTGTGGGGAAAATAATCTTGGCCACTAATTCAGGAATCATTACCGATTTTTAGGACTACACAGTAGTCCCAATCACATTCCAAACAATAGTATTCACATGTCATAGTCAGAGATGACATATGACAACCGATCTAAATATAAATCTCATTTGAGCATTCCAACTAACAAATAGTACACATGTTATCATACACAGGCATTTCATTCATAAATCACATAGTAGTAAGATAGATTGCATAAAAGAAACTGTAACTATAGATAAGGTGATTGAGAATCCTATCTCAACACCCTCATTAAATACATTTCAACGAGCATTTTCTCATTCAAGCATTTTACCAAATACTTAGACTACACATATCAACATACATGTAATATATTAGTTATAATGTATATTATAGTAAATCCTTTCACAAGGGAGTTGCCACACGTTCAACAATCATATATTCTCAAACATAAGTCGTGACAAGCACAAATCATAATTTCAAGTTCATTCAAGCATGTCAACAAATACTTAGACTACACTTTACTACATATATAGACTAAATTAGTTATGGCATATATTATGGCAAATCCTTTCATAAGGGGATTGTCATTCATACAACAAAAATGTATTCTAGCTTAATAGTCATAGCAATCAAGAATCATAATTTCAAGTTCATTCAAACATTTCAACAAACACTTAAAATGCATTATCTACACACAGTTCATACACATGTATAGTTTATCGAATACATCGTACCTAAGATCATATGGCAGCAATCAAGTCAAATATAAATCATTGGTGACATTAAAAGCCTTGAAAACTATAAACTAAACGTTTATAGTCCACACCTTTCACCGGTAGACACGTAGTGAACATAGTTTAAACACTAAGTCCTTGCCTACGGCACAACGACAACCTATAGCATGAAATAGGTTAGCTACTTCACCATTTACTCTATTTGAATCTCTAAAAATAGATTAGGGTTAGGATTTCTTACCCAAAAATAGAATTGGAATCACCGGTATAACGACACGGAAGCGGTGGTTAAGCACGTGGAGTGGTAGGGATGAATCCCTACAATAATCCCTCACACACACACACACTCTCTCTCTCTCTCTCTCTCTCTCTCTCTCTCTCTTCTCCTCACTCCTCTTCTCTTTCTTCTCTCTTCTCTCTCCTAGGGTTGAAATTCGTATGGAATGAGAGAGGGGTGGGTTTAGGCTTTTATATTGGCTCAGAACTGACCTCAATGGCCCTAGGGCTATGGTATACTTAGGCTATAGCCAAAAGTTAGATGTTTCGGGCCAACGGAGCTCATCTGGAGGCCCCTTTTCTACATACCATCCAGAAAAAGTTTCCTGACAATGGATCTATGCCATGTTAAGTTTTCAGTCCGATCGGATTTACGGATCGACTGCGGAGGACCAGTTTTAGTTCAACGGTCATCGTCATTTGATCAGGGCCACAAGTCTATTGACCTGTGCAGGGAAATTTTCATGATTTGAGAGTGTATTTGAGTCAGATTCTAACGATCAGAAACCTTAAATTTGGCTCGCAGGTGAACGGCCCAAATCACTTAAATTAGAGTTCATATTCTAAAGGTATTCGCGTTTCTCACACACTTCGCTCTGGGTCCAAGTTGTGCGTTTCTGGATACTATTAGGACTTGATTTTCGAGATGGTTATCAAGCCCAATAAGGCAGTCATAACCATATAGTTTCGCGGTAGTCAGACTTTCGACGCACGGTCCAGGTTCGATACAGAGTTTCAATGTGCTCCTGAGAGCAACTGGGTTTTGAGACTGATCCTACATTTTTAGGAAATGTTAAGTTAGCGATTCTAATGGTTTTGGGTATTGCAGTTCATATAAAAAGTGGTTCAAGATAATTCTGAAATGGCTGTGAAGACCGCACTAGTTGAAGAAGGAATATGACAATGTCCTAGAGGGGGGTGAAAAGGATTTTTTAAAGTTTTTATGAGTTATTTAAAAATCCTACCTCACTAATCCTATGATCATGCAATTCTCAAGATCAAATGTAACTCTATTAGCTTCTAAGCCTGGTAGAGGATCCAATCACAAACTGCTTAAGAAGTAAACAATATGCAATCAAGTACATGATGGATATGACTGTGTATGTGTGTGAGAAGTGATCAGATAATCAGATATGAAAATATTAAAGCAAATCACTCAATCAAAACAACAATCTCAAACACAATCATTTTATAGTGGTTCGACGATAAGTCTACTCCACTTCCGGTAATCGCACTCAACCCTTGAGTGTACCGGATTTCACTAAGGAGGTTTCACATTGTTCACCTTTAACCTAAGGTTTTAAATCAGGTTCACCTTCAACCTTTACAACCTACACTGAGGCTGATTATTTATGCTCTCACGAGCAAGGGTCAACACAACACACCCACTTTTAGGCACACTGGCCAAGGATCTTCCATAAGACCCTTCTGGAGGTTTCTACACGGTTGACCTCAAACCTTAAGGTTTTACCAGGTTCACCTAAAACCTAGAGTTTTAGTGGTTCACTTTTAACTAGATATTTATGCTCTCCACAAAGTAAGGGGTCCACACAATGCACCCACCACGTACACTCCCACCGAAGGCCTCCTTGAGGACTTCAAAGGGTGAGAACTACTTAAGACCCAATCCTAGAAAGGAGTGATCACAAGTGTCCTCTTAGACTCTGAATACTTACAAATAAGCTAATGAGTCCCATTTAACACAATGCCAAAGATCTCCTCTTCCTTATTGATGAAGAGTCTTCTGCTCTCTTGATCCACAACACAAAATGATGTACTAATACTCGGCTTCGGGTTGGGTCAAGGTGAAGATGGAATCCTACTCTCAAAATATTTTCTTATCAGGAATGTAGAGCAATTCCAACCTTATGCATTCAAGGCATCCCAGCTTAATGATTTGCCATTAAGGTAGTAGCTGGAGGATCCTTAAATGCGGAAGTTCATTCCCCAATCCACTCAATTGAATGTCAATGGTGAGGGTGGATTGAAGGATGAACTCCCTTGAGAGAAAGGGCTTTAGGTATAAAATATAAGTTGAAATACTCAAAAGCTCTCTCTTCTTTCTCTCACAGCAACAAAAGACAAGTCCTCTATTGTAACGCCCTGAAAATCGAGGGTCGAGTGTAACTCAACTCCCGAGTTCCAATGCATCACTTATGCAACATAATTAATGATGTTTAAATGTTGTCTGTGTTAGAGCAATAAACATGAATGAGATTATACCAAACAGTAATTCATACTCGAGATCAATTGTATAAAAGCAAGCGGAAGACTGAACTATATATATATATATATATATATATGTATGTAAAGAAACAAAATAAACGTTTCATTCTCCAGATTATGAATCCATCTGAGTCACCATATATATGTCTGTTTTATAAATAAAATGTCAAAAATAAAACTAAGTACAATCCCTGTGAAAACCCGTCGGTCCTGGCAGCCTAGTCGAAGCCGTCAGAGAACTGCATATACGAGAACTCTTCTTGGTCCTCGTCATAATCAGGCTCCGCCTCCAGAGTCGTCGGCTCGCCTAAACCTGAGACAGAGTCTGGTTGGTGTGCGCAACACCGTCCCGTAACGTGGGAGTGAGTAGCTAACTCAGTGGAACAATAAAGCATAAGTTATCATATTATCAATGCAGTCAAGCAGTAATGATAAAGCAGTAAAATCAAACACTCCTAACTACTCTTATTAATGCAAGTATGGATGCAGGTATGATGGATGCCCTCACCGACATACTCCCTCATGCGACACCATCTCACGCTCGCGGCATGCTTACATCCCACAGTGCTCCACATCTTCCAGGCACATGCGATGCATGATGAGCATGATTACCGAGTTTTTAATTAATCCATTTCAAACAGCAGGATTCGGAAACTAAGGTACATCCCTTGTATCATTCCTAAACATGATCCATTCTAGGGTCGTCAGTCCTAGTTAATATCAGACGATGGTGTGTTTTCTAGGTCACTACGAGGTCGCTGTGGTCATTATTACACACAAAGGTTGCACCGCTCCCCCATCACCCCTTAAACGATTCATCACAATACAGAAACAGGCCTAGTTCATACTCTATATATCGCGGCGGACCCTAAGGCGCACTGGGACTTCAGAATATGCTCGCGGTCACTACAAAGGGTCGCTGTGGCATTACGCACAAAGGTTGCACCACTCCCCATCACCTTATCAATGTAGGTGACGGCGCGAATATAGTGTCCCATACCACCATAATCGGCTCATGAGTTAAGTTGCTCACTGGTCAATACGGGGAGGCACGTAGCCCCAGCGTAGGCCGACAGCTCGACCACGGTGTCCCATACCACCATGCCTGGCTCATGAGTCTTAACGGATCGAGGTACCATGGTTAACAAAATTTTCACTGGTAAGTTTGGTACCCTAGGTTCAAACATTAGCGACCAAACATGGTGAACATACATAAGACACACGGGTTACTTGACGTGTTCGGCTGGCTCGAGCGCACAACAAGTTGGGCGATATGAAGCGCAGAAGCACCTCGTGTGGCCAACCACTATCGCCAACCGAAGTATGACACGGGTTCGCCAACACATCATGTGTGGCGAAACGAATCTCAACCACAACTCCAAGTCTGATACCGGATGCCTGGACTATGGACATAGTCCCAAGCTCAATCAATTCCTAACCATAGCATGTGAAGTACAACATGATAACATGGTAATTCAAGAACATTAGCAATCATGTTATAAAACATGTCATAAAGCATGTTAATAAACAAGTTACAAAGCATATTCAAAAGCATGTTGTAAAGCACTATACAAATAAGGATACAAATACATATATTTCATAAGTGAGTGGTTAGAGTAAACAACCACATGGAGGGTATCATACATGACTCTAAGATAGTTGAGAACCCCATCTCAGCACCTACCTAAGGCACTAACACTTAAGCACTTACACTCACAAGCAATTTCACCAACACTTGGAATGCACTATTTCAACATACATGACGTATGTTAGAGGAAAGTGCACTAGGGTTGTCCCTTTACCAAACTAGTATTTTATATGTATATATCATATTCATACAGCAAATAATCATGATAATTACATCAGCAAAATTTATACGCATGGGGTATTTTCTAGGATACCCAATTTTGACATACATAGTATTTACAAGGGAACTTGTATTACGGCGATTCCTTTCGCCAAGCAATTATTTTATGCACACATAATATATCTATACAACAATTAATCATGACAAACACCTCGCTAAAATATACATGTATACGGTACTTCTTACAATACCGTATTTCTACATACATAGTGTTTATTAGTAAACATGTATTTAGGCGAATCCTTTTGCCAATTAAGTATTTTATCCATACGTCATATATCCATACGAAAAATAAACATGTCAAACACATTTCCATAAAAAATACGTATACGGTATTTTATACGAATACCTAGAGTATGTGAAATTCCAAATTCTATAATTTTAATCGAAACAGAAAACGGAAAGTACTTTGTACATGTGCAATTGCATGCAGATCATGAATCTACCATTATCTGACATTGAAAGCGTTGAAAACCGCAACCTATACACCTAAAGTCCTCACCTTGCCTCTTGGAATCTCAACGGATCAGCAAGGTTTGATGGGCTTCCGTATTCGGGAGTTTTCTAGCCTAAAGAGGGAAATCGGTTAGCTATTTCATAACCTGCAGCCTACACTCCTCAAAATAGGTCTAGGGTTAGGGTTTATTACCTTAAAACGGAGTCGGTGTCACCGGGAAAACGTCAAGGAAGGGGTGGTGCAGCCCGTGGAGTGATTTGCAACAGTAGGAGGAAGATTCTCCCACTTCTCCTAAGCTTTCTCTCTCTTTTTCTCTCTCTCTCTCTAGGGTTTTATCCCAAATTCGTATGGCTGTGAGAGGGGCTGTTCTAAGGCCCTTATATAGACTAAAACCTCCCCGGAACAGACTCTGATTCAAGAGGTACGACTATTATAAGCAATTCGGCGCTTTTCTAGCTCAAAAGAGTGTTTCTGGCGGCCCCCCTTGAGCCAAACGTCAGACTTAAGCTCACAACTCATGGATCTACGTGGGATTACGTATTCGACTCGATCGGATTCCCAGATCACAAGCGGACCACTTTCAGTTCGACGGTCAGTGGGCCACGATCCGAAATTCCAAGTATATGTAAATGTACCTGAAATTTTTCCTGATCCGAGGGTGTAATTTGGTCTGATTCTGACGGTCTGGTTGCTTAATACTAATCCACAAATAAATGGTGCCAGATCACTATTCAAGATATTTATTTTGTAAAGGAAATGGTGGTTTTCACACTCCCTCGCTCCGGACGCGATCGAATGGCCGTGGGACATTGTCTGGACTTGATTTCCGAGATGGTTGTCGAGCCCAGTGAGGCGGTCCTAGTTCCTTAACTTCGTGTTAATCGAACTTCCGTTGTGCGGTCTAGACCTAATACGAAGTTCCAAGTCATTCCCGAGAATAGCTGGGTAATGAGTTTGATCCTAAACTTTAGGGTAACCTAGCATCAATGATTCTATAAGTTTTGGGTCTTGCAGATCGTATTTAAAGCGATTCTAATGGATTTCATGGCTAATCTAGTTTAGCACTTAGTTAACTTTGTTAAATTTCTAAAGGATTTAATCCTAAGTGATTTCTGGTCGAGGTGATACTCGAACCCTTGTACGGAAATTTACGGGTCGTTACATCTATATATAGGCAAAAAGTTCCAACGGATATAAAACGGTGACATTTATGACAGAGTTTGATTTCATCGAGCAGGTTCGATATCATCGAGCATATACTCTCGATAGCATCGATGGTCTGCTCGATGGCTCAAACTCAATGTCATACGCTTTTGAAACTCTTTGCCAATTGGTCGATGAATCGAAACTATTGTCGATGTCATCGGATTTCGAACTCCGATTCCATTGATGACAGGTTTGATCCATCGATACTTGAAAAATGAGAGAGACTTGATTTTGAAATATTTCAGGTTTTCATGAATGATTAGGAAACCATGAAGATCATCAGAATTTGAATGTCGATGATATCAAGATCAGAGTTGAGGCATCGATAAATCCAGCTGATTTATCTTTAAGGTTGCTGGACAGATTATAACCTTGTTCGATGCAATCGACCTGGTGCCGATATCATTAACATTTGAATATCGATTCTATCGAAGGGCCCCCGATCATAGTTAAAAATGACCTGAAATATCTGCTGTAAGAAATGCACGCCCTCGATCGATATCATCGATGGACTTCCGATGTTATCGATATTTGATTTCAGATCATATCGGAAAAGCATCGATATATCGAAGGAATTTGAGATTTTAATTAAAAAACAGGGGCGTCGAAAATCTGCCTGTCGATCTTATCGAGCCATTCCCGATGGACTCGAGATTTGAATATTGATGATATCGATACATCGATAATTCGTCTAGATATGTTGTGCAGTTGCTGGACATATTTGGTGCTTATATTGATGATATCGATAGGTGTATTGATTCATCGATAAATCCGTCCAGATGAATATTTAGTTTGCTGGACACTTTTGGTCCTCACATCGAGAATATCGTTTAAAGTAAGGACATCGACAAAGCAGGTCGATTATATCGAGGGTGTTCCGATAAAATCGACAAGGTGAGAAAAACTTAGAAATTTTCCTATGTTGAAAAAAGTTTTCTTACATTAAAAACCCTATGATTTCTAACTTGTTTTTAAGGGTTTTCTTCACCTGGTGTTTTTGGGATATGGGATGTGAGGCTTTAGGTTTACCTGTGGCGAGCTTGCACACATCCGGTTGAGGCAGACGCTTGAATTGATCTTCCTATTAGGCTCTATAGTCACTCTGACTCAACACTCACATAACTTGACAAACCAGGGCACTTTCAATCTCCCCCTTTGTCAATTACGTGACAAATTCCCCAAAACACCCTAGAATGTTCTAGACAAACACACCCTAAATTGTTTGTACATACTTTTACACAATTTTGCAATTTCTACCCCATGTACACAGCCAGTCGCTGCTCCCCTTTCTTGTACACTCCCCCTTGCTTGATGCAGCTGCTCCCCCTAATACCTGCAACAATATAGATAGATATAAAATTTTCCATTCGGGGTGTTTGCAAATGTTCTCCCCCCTTTTGTCAGTCATTGACAAAGATATCTCAGGTGATATTGACTGAAGCTTGAAGTACTTGGGAGAACCAATCAGATAGAAGCAAAACAATTGATGTTTAATAGGTAATACAATTTAAACAAACACCAATTTCAGAACCTATGGATGCATTTTAGAGCAGTTATATAGCAGTTTTCATTCATATGCAATCCATAATTTGATAAATCAGGGGAACGAAACACAAATATGGTAGGAAAAAGGTTGAGCATTATATTCAGCCATAAAATAATTAAAACTGCCCCAGACAGCAGTAAATCCCAAGCCAAAAAAAAAAAAAAAACATTCAGTCCAACAAAAAAATGTACTGCTCCACATAGCAGTAACTAAAAAATATCAAGCCCATATATGGGCAGCCAACAACATCCATCAACATTAGCCCATCTATGGGCATATACAACCTAAAAAAACTGTGCACATCTAGAAGGCTGTCATACACACCAATGATACCGAAGAACATCCAAAAAGATACTGATGTTCAAATGTGAGATAAGAGTAAAGTGTGTATGATAGCATGCATGAACCAGCCTCACGGGGTAGAATGAGATGGCATCGTGTCATCCTGTCGACACGTCATCAAATCCACCAAATGTTGAACCGTGTTCTGTACTCCTTGAACCATTCTTTCCAGGACTGTAAGCCTTTCTTTAACTGAGTGCATGTCCTTCTGAATCGCTCCAATCCTGTCCAGTTTGAACCTTTTGCCATACCCGGCTGTTGACGTGGACAGAGCAGGATCGGGTCCAGGAGGTGCCTCTTCAGCCGTCGCAGTCCCTTCCATGGGATCACCACCTTCTCCTTCAAATTTTTCCGCCTGGATTTCTTCCTCAGGGTTCTCCTTGTACTCGTGAAACTCAAAATCCATTTTTCGAACATTTCTTTTATTGAAAACTTGGAGTGGGAATACCGGATCAGTAGTCGATGGGAACCCGATTTTGTTGCATATCATGTTGATAATCCAGGGGTACGGTAGATGGAGGTCCCTAGATGTGTGGATGGCGTTTATCAACTGAGAAACAATTAGAGATGGAAGGCAGATCTTTAACCCTCTGGCAATTGAGTATACGATCATGGTCATGAGGCTGGTGAGATCGGACCTGTTGGTACTTCTGGGATAAATGTTAGTAGCGAAGATACCATGCAACATTTGAAATCTGGGATCCATATACCAGGCTTTTAATGCATTCCCTTGATGCCAGGGGATGTCCCTATCATTGTAAAGATACTTAGTAACCTTGGATCGAATATCCATGTTATCAAGATCCATCTCTGGGATACCTTCTGGGACTATGTTGAGTCTGATAGTTTTAGCTATTGTAGCTGGCGTGATAAACACATCATCACCACCCAAAGATACCATGAACGACGGAGGGTCAACCACCGGTGAATGACATGCAGCAAGGAAGTTGCGTGTTCTCTCAAGTTGGTATGGCCCACCAAATTTCAGAACAGGCAGCCAATCTATTGCGGCAAACAGGGGTTCCAATTTGTATGGTTTAAGGCACTCCCTGTCTACCCTTCTCTCTTATATAAGCTTCCTGCCCATGTATTTGGGTTGTCGTGAACTTGCTCCAGTTGGAGGAGGTGGTGCCTGAGATTCGGTTTGGGACCCACCATGTGGGGTCTGTCTTGTTCTTTGCCGTGTGGGGATCCCACTTGTCGGGGCCCTCGCCCTAACTCTCAAGGCGAGTACCTTTTGTCGGGTGGCCATTGAAGATTCCCCAGGGCCGGATGCTACCCCTTTGTCCTTTCCCATATGACAGATAGAAAATTGAATGATTTGGGAAAGACAACAAAAGAAAAACTGACAAAAATGACAAATATCCAAAAGAGAAAGGACTCCTGACGTGTTAGAAGGGTATTACCGGATTTGTAAAATGATTTGAGTAGTCTGACGTGGCTCCAACTGATTTGGTCAAGAGAATCGTGCAGAGAAGATGACAGTGAAACCCTTGAAAAAATAACCCCCTTTTTCGTTTCGCTGGCTTTTATCGGGCAGCATCTGTCGATATGATTGATCATTGCTTCGATAATATCAAGAGGTTGCTTATTGATTCTATCGAGTCTGTCTTCGATATCATTCTCGGCCACCCAACGATCCATATCCTCAGCAACCGTCGATAATATCGACCTTCTATCGATAAATCGAGAATGTTATATCGAAGATGAAGATTTTCAGTTTTCAGCATTCAGACAGATCTTCAAGTATACTTTTTGTATTTCTATCAATTGTATACTCAGTAAAAATTATGTACACACACTGTACACAACAAAATTATAAACATTTGAATGTTTATACAAAAAAAAAGTGGAGGTGAAGTACCTCAGATATATCTTTTGAAGCTCAGCAAAAATATTTCCTCATTTTAACACCGGTTTAGATTCTGATATAAGATTTGAACTAATTCTTTCTTACCCATTTTACTTTGTTAATTGATTTGGGTGGTGATGCAAGAGCATTACTTCTATTCATATCCTTAAGAAGAATCTTGAAGTTCTGTATTACTCTTGTTGACAATTTGTTAACATGATTCTGACCAGAGTTAGGTTGAGTCCTCCTAGGAGTTATGCATTTAAAATTATAATGACTTGAATCACCACACAAATAACATACTGGAGTTGTTCTGGTTTTGCTTCGAAGCGTGCATTTCTCAATTCTGGGAGCTGCATTTCCAGTCTTTGATTTATGTTTTTCATATCCAAGACCACTTTTATCCTTTCCAGGTCTTCCCATTCCTAACAGTTTTTCTAGCTTTTTGCCACTCTGGGAAAACTTGTAGTTTATCTTGGCTATCTTCTTGGATTCTTCCAGATCAAACAGGAGTGTATGATTTTCATTTTGAAGAAGCATATTTTTGTCTTTTAATTGCTCAACCTGTTTGTTCAGTTTTTCAGACTCGTTTTTAAGAATGGTATTGACTTCTTCAAGTCTATCATTAACCATATGATATTGCTGCAGATCATTTATCAATTGTGTATTGATTTCCAATGCTTTATCCAAATCTTTCTGCAGCAACTTACCTTTGTTTTCTGTTACTCCGAGTCTCTTAAGGATATTGATGCTATGAATATAAAGTTGATTATAAGCATCTTGCAGTTTATCCTCTTCGATTTCTTTTTCTTCTTTTTCATTGTCGAAAGAAGATGATTCCGTGGCTAGTTGTTCTTTCTCGTTCTCTGATTCAGTGCGAATGATTGATGTAGTGGAGACCATGAATATTTTCAATGATTTCTGATCTTCATCACTTTCTGAGTCACTAGATTCTAAATTTGACTCCTCAGTATCATCCCACGTGGCAGCCATAGCCTTGCCCTTAGTTTTTCTATTTAGGCATTCAGTAGATAGGTGTCCATACTCGTGACAGGCATAGCATTGTGGTTCTTTGGTTCTTCTACCAAATTTTCCTGTAGAGGGTTTGTTGTTCATTTTTCTTCCTCTGGAAGGCCGACCACGATTCTTTTGAAAGAATCTTCTGAATTTTTGTGCCAGCAGAGCCACTTCTTCATCTTCATCTTCCTTTTCTCTTTCACTGTCCTCATGAATTGTTTTCTTTGAAGTTTTTAGGATGGTGTTTTTGGATTTTTGGGATTATTTGAAGTGCAGCTCAAAAGTTTGTAGGGAACCTACCAGTTCTTCTACTTTCATTTCATTTATGTTCCTACACTCCTCAATTGTTGTAACCTTAGGATTAAACCGTTCCAGTAGGGATCTTAGAATTTTCCTATAAATTTTCGGTACTGGAACTATCTCTCCCAATCTACCCATGGAGTTACAAATTATATTTAACTTTGTGAAAAACTCTATAAATGTGTCATGCTCTTCCATTCTGAGACTTTCGAACTATGAAATCAGGAGTTGAAGTTTGGATCGCTTCACAGTGCTTGTGCCTTCATGGGTTGTTTCCAATAAATCTCATGCTTCCTTGGATGTCCCACACATATTTAGCTGATTGAATATATCTTGGGACACGGTACGGTAGATAGGATTCATAGCCTTGGCTTCAAATGTTTGCCTTTCTTTGTCGAATGCTGTCCACTTTTCTTTGAGTTTGGGCTTTGTGATTATTGTGCCACTATCCAGTACAATTTGTTCAGTTGGTTGCACGTATCCACTTTCAACTATATCCCAAACATCATGATCCAAAGATCTTAGAAAGTAGTGCATCTTAGCCTTCCAATATGCATAGTTTGAGCCGTCAAATACTGGAGGTCTAGTGACTGATGAGCCCTTTCCTTTGGCCATATTCCCAACTTCAGTCAATATCACTCTTTAGGAGGTGAAGCCCTTAAAGAGAGACCCGCTCTGATACTAATTGAAATGGCGGTGAAGACCGCACTAGTTGAAGAAGGAATATGACAATATGTCCTA
The DNA here is from genome assembly GCA_030180095.1 of Magnolia changhungtana. Taxonomy (NCBI): domain Eukaryota; kingdom Viridiplantae; phylum Streptophyta; class Magnoliopsida; order Magnoliales; family Magnoliaceae; genus Magnolia; species Magnolia changhungtana. Next base: position 1,241,160 of record JASAUF010000470.1, on the reverse strand, counting down.
GAGGGGGGTGAATAAGACTTTTTAAAGTTTTTATGAGTTATTTAAAAATCCTACTTCACTAATCCTATGATCATGCAATTCTCAGGATTACTTAAATGTAACTCTACTGGTTTCCAAGCCTGGTAGAGGATCCAATCACAAACTGCTTAAGAAGTAAACAATATGCAATCTAGTTCATTATGTATATGACTGTGTATGTGTATGAGAAGTGATCAGATAATCAGATATGGAAAAATTAAAGCAAATCTCTCAATTAAAACAACAATGTCAAACACAATCATTTTATAGTGGTTCGACGATAAGTCTACTCCACTTCGGGTAACCGCACTTAACCCTTGAGTGTACCGGATTTCACTAAGGATGTTTCACATGGTTCACCTCTAACCTAAGGTTTTAAATCAGGTTCACCTTCAACCTTTACAACCTACACTGAGGTTGACTGTTTATGCTCTCACGAGCAAGGGTCAACACAACGCACCCACTTTTAGGCACACTGGCCAAGGATCTTCCATAAGACCCTACTGGAGGTTTCTACACGGTTGACCTCAAACCCTAAGGTTTTACCAGGTTCACCTAAAACCTAGAGTTTTACTGGTTCACTCCTAACTAGATGTTTATACTCTCCACAGAGCAAGGGTCCACACAACGCACCCACCATGTACACTCCCGCCGGAGGCCTCCTTAAGGACTTCAAAGGGTGAGAACCACTTAAGACCCAATCCTAGAAAGGAGTGATCACAAGTGTCCTCTTAGACTTTAGATACTTACAAATAAGCTGATGAGTCCCGTTTAGCACAATACCGAAGATCTCCTCTTCCTTGTTGACGAAGAGTCTTCTACTCCCTTGATCCGCAACACAAAATGATGTACCAATACTCAGCTTCGGGTTAGGTCAAGGTGAAGATGGAATCCTACTCTCAAAATATTTTCCTATCAGGAATGTAGAGCGATTCCAACCTTATGCATTCAAGGCATCCCAGCTTAATGATTTGCCATTAAGGTAATAGCTGGAGGATCCTTAAATGCGGAAGTTCATTCCCCAATCCACTCTATTGAATGTCAATGGTAAGGATGGATTGAAGGATGAACTCCCTTAAGAGAAAGGGCTTTAGGTATAAGATATAAGTTGAAACACTCAAAAGCTCTCTTCTTTCTCTTACAGCAACAAAAGACAAGTCCTTTATATATAGGCAAAAAGTTCCAACGGATATAAAATGGTCACATTTATGACAGAGTTCGATATCATCGAGCATATACTCTCGATAGCATCGATGGTATGCTCGATGACTCGGACTCAATGTCATACGCTTTTGAAACTCTTTGCCAATTGGTCGATGAATCGAAACTATTGTCGATGTCATCGAATTTTGAACTCTGATTCCATCGATGATAGGTTCGATCCATCAACACTTGAAAAATGAGAGAGACTTAATTTTGAAATATTTCAGGTTTTCATGAATGATCGGGGAACCATCGAGATCATCGGAATTTGAATGTCGATGATATCGAGATCAGAGTCGAGGCATAGATAAATCCAGTTGATTTATCTTTAAGGTTGCTGGACAGATTATGACCTTGTTCGATGCAATCGACTTGGTGCCGATATCATAGATATTTGAATATCGATTCTATCGAAGAGCCCCCGATCATAGTTAAAAATGACCTGAAATATCTACTGTAAGAAATGCGTGCCCTCGATCGATATCATCGATGGACTTCTGATGTTATCAATATTTAATTTTAGATCATATCGGAAGAGCATCGATATATCGAAGGAATTTGAGATTTTCATTAAAAAACAGGGGCACCGAAAATCTACCTGTCGATCTTATCGAGCCATTCTCGATGGACTCGAGATTTGAATATCGATGATATCGATATGTGTATCGATACATCGATAATTCGTCCAGATATGTTGTGGAGTTGTTAAACATATTTGGTGCTTATATCGATGATATTGATAGGTGTATCGATACATCGATAAATCCTTCTAGATGAATATTTAGTTGCTGGACACTTTTGGTCCTTACATCGATAATATCGTTTAAGGTATCGAGGACATCAACAGAGCAGGTCGATCATATCAAGGGTGTTCCGATAAAATCGACAAGGAGAGAAAAACTTAGAAATTTTTCTATTTTGAAAAAAGTTTTCTCACCTTAAAAACCCTATGATTTCTAACTTGTTTTTAAAGATTTTCTTCACCTGGTTTTTTGGGATATGGGATATGAGGCTTTAGGTTTACCTGTGGTGAGCTTACACACATCCGGTTGAGGCAGATGGTTGAATTGATCTTCCTATCAGGATCTGTAGTCACTCTGACTCAACACTCACGTAACTTGATAAACCAAGGCACTTTCAAATTTCACCACTTATTTAGTTTAGTACTTAACTAAATTATGCCCTAATTACGACAAAATATGGTCCTAGGGCAGTTCTATGCCCCTTTTTATCATTTTTAATTAGTATATTATTTTAATTATTTTTTTAATAGTTCATCATCAAGTCTACTTTATCTCTATCAAATTTCATTAGATTCCATGTTGTAGAAAAATTCTAAAAATTCTAGAAGCAGCGGTTGTCCAAACTAATAATTTTTGGATAGTTATTACAGCGACTTATATTTAACTACATTTAAATTTTTTACTATATTTTTTTTACTTATTTTTATATGAAACTAGACTTATCAAGCTTCAATTTGAATTTTATATCACATAAATCAGAGTTATAACGAGGGAGATATGACTTTTTGAAGTTGGATGAAAATACTGCAGAAAATGGCTTGCCCGGCCCACTGGACGGCGAGGCCTCGCTGTTTCGGCGATGCCATCGCCGACTCGCTGTCCTGTCTAGTGGTGGTTTCACCACCCAATATTTGAAACGGGTGTATTTTACAAACCGGAAGGAGTTATTTGACATCCAATATATGTTTTTGGGGTAGGAGAAGTTGATCTATCCAAATAACCTATTTATTTCATGAGATTCAAAAATGTTAATTGTAAAACACTCATTTATTTATTTATTTACTATTTATGATAATTTTTAGCTAAAGTATTGTTCTTCATCACCTAAACTTTTGGATTTGTGTCTAATATGAAAGTACTTAGAAAGTTTTGAAGAATAAGGTGGTGAAAGGTGAGATTTTGAAGGAAATGGGTTAAAAAGGATTTTGGACTTTGGGATTTAGTTTTGAGAAGTTGATAAGGTGTTAGGATCAACCCATTGCCTAAGGACGTCTAACTTTAGGTCGGCAAAAATCCGGGGCGTTATAGGATGTGTAAGTCACTTCCATATCCCTTCTTGGGTAGTAGGTGGTTTGACCATTCGTGTAGAAGACAATCTCTAATGCTGTTGTTGGTTAGACGTCAGCTGCTTTGGCCACTGGGGACCTCGACTGCTACCCCGACGAAGGAACTTGCCAAAATGGGCATGGCAGCTTGGGTTTTGGCCGAAGATGAACTTCATTTTCTTCTTTTTTCTTCTCAATGCGGCCCTATTTCTCTGCTAATGACTCTTCTGTGTCTTGGCCATATTTTTTAGGATCACAAAGAGTTTTGGATGTGTAAGTCACTTCCATATCCCTTTCTGCATAGTAGGTGGTTTGACCATTCGTGTAGAAGACAATCTCCAATGCTGTTGTCGGTTAAACATCGATTGCTCTGGCTGCTGGTGACCCCAACTGCTACCATGGTCGTGACTTCCAGGATGGTCCTTAACCTGCTAAGAAATCTTTCTGGCGCAACGGTCACATAGTTGATGATTCTTATGCCCATATACATCTATATATTAAGGCGTCTGTTGCTGTTTAGGAACATACCGGTCGCTTGTTCTACACAAACTTTCTGAACCGAGCTTCACTTTCAGTCAAGGTTGATCCCTCAAGTCAGTTGTGATCATATTTATTTCCATGTTGATTGGGAATGGATCGGTATCAATTAGCATGGCATCTTTTTCTTTTTCTGGGAATTTGAATAATCCCCATTCGATATATTTCTGAATTAGGTTCCTGAAAACTACACATTTGTTAGTAGAATGGTAATGAGACCCATGCCATTTACAATAATCGACCTTTTTGAGTTCCTCGACCGGAGGCATTTTGTGATTAACTGGAACCTTAATGAACTTTGCTTTTAACATGAAGTTAAAATTTTCCTTAGCTCGAGTAATATACCTTCTGAGTTTTTTAGGTTGCTAGGGCGGTTGATTCTGCTTTGATTAATGCCGAACAAACCAGTGGTTTCTTAGCCACCACCTCGGTGATTGCAATTTCGTAATTAGGATAGTTATAATACGTTTCAATTGATGAGTTTACCTGCCTAGCCCTTTCTTGAAAAAACTCTTCATATTGAGAGAACTTCTTAGTGAGGTCATATAAATCAACAAGTAGTTCATCATCAAGTCTACTTCATCTCTACCAAATTTCATTAGATTCCGTGTTGTAGAAAAATTCTAAAAATTTTAGAAGCAGCAATTGTCCAAACTAATGATTTTTGGATAGTTGTCACAATGACCTATATTTATATACATTCAAATTTTTATTATATTTTTTTTTACTTATTTTTATATGAAATTATACTTATCAAGTTTCAATTTGGATTTTGAATCACCTAAATCAGATTTATAACAAGGGAGATATGACTTTTTTAAGTTGGATGAAAATACTACAGAAAATGGCAGAAAATGGGTTGCCCTGCCCATTGCGGCCCGCTGGACGGCGAGGCTTCGCCGTTTCGGCGATGCTATCACTGACTCGCTATCCTGTCTAGTGGTGGTTTTGCCACCTAATATTTAAAACGGGTGTATTTTACAAACCGGAATGAGTTATTTGACATCCAATATATGTTTTTAGGGTAGGAGAAGCTGATATATCTAAATAACCTATTTATTTTATGAGATTCCAAAATATTAATGGCTAAAAATCCATTTTATTTATTTTTTTACTATTTATGATAATTTTTAGTTAAATTATTGTTCTTCATCACCTAAACTTTAGGATTTGTGTCTAATATGAAAGTACTTAGAAAATTTTGAAGAATAAGGTGGTGAAAGGTGAGATTTTGAAGGAAATGGGTTAAAAGGGGATTTTGGACTTTGGGATTGAGTTTTGAGAAGTTAATAAGGTGTTAGGATCGACTCATTACCTAAGGACGTCTAACTCCAGGTCAGCAAAAATCCGGGGCGTTACAGGATGTGTAAGTCACTTCCCTATCCCTTCCCGCGTGGCAGGTGGTTTGACCATTCGTGTAGAAGACAATATCCAATGCTGTTGTCAGTTAGATCGGCTGCTCTGGTTGCTGGGAACCTCGATTGCTGCCCTGACGAAGGAACTTGCCAAAATGGGCATGGCAGCTTGGGTTCTGGCTGAAGACGAACTTCATTTTCTTCTTTTTTCTTCTCAATGCGGCCCTATTTCTTTACTAACGACTCTTCTGTGTCCTGGTCATATTTTTCAGGATCACAAGGAGTTTTGGATGTGTAAGTCACTTCCATATCCCTTCCCGCATAGTAGGTGGTTTGGCCATTCATGTAGAAGACAATCTCCAATGCTATTATCGGTTAGACATCGGTTGCTCTGGCCGCAAGCGACCCTAACTGCTACCATGGTCGTGACTTCCAGGATGGTCCTTAAGCTGCCAAGAAAATTTTCTGGCGCAGCAGTCACATAGTTGATGATTCTTATGCCCATATACGTCTACATATTGAGACATCTGCTGCTATTTAGGAACATACTGGTCACTCGTTCTACACAAACTTTCTGAACCGAGCTTCACTTTCAATCAAGGTTGATCCCTCAAGTCGGTTGTGATCATATTTATTTCCATGTTGATTGGGAATGGATCGGTATCAATTAGCATGGCCTCTTTTTCTTTTTCTGGGAATTTGAATAATCCCCGTTCGATATATTCCTAAATTAGGTTCCTGAAAACTACACATTTTTTACTAAAATGGTAACGAGACCCATGCCATTTACAATAATCGACCTTTTTGAGTTCCTTGGCCGGAGGCATTTTGTGATTAACTGGAACCTTAATGAACTTTGCTTCTAACATGAAGTCAAAATTTTCCTTAGCTCGAGTAATATACCTTCTGAGTTTTTTGGGTTGCTAGGGCAGCTAATTCTGCTTTGATTAATGTCGAACAAACTAGTGGTTTCTTAGCCACCACCTTGGAGATTGCAATTTCGTAATTAGGATAGTTATAATACGTTCCAATTGATGAGTTTACCTGCCTAGCCCCTTCTTGAAGAAACTCTTCATATCGAGAGACCTTCTTAGTGAGGTCATATAAATCAACAAACTGTGCTTACAAACATTTTGTGGAGCTTGCATTCTAAACTGTCTTGTGCAAGTTACACAAATTCAGCTTCGGTCATGACCACCTTTCAATGACTTTTTACCCATTTAAACCGCATGATATAATTTTCGCATGATTCGCTAGGCAATTGTCGGAATCGTGTGAGATCGACCATAGTGATGTCCCTATTCTTTAAAAAGAATTGAGCATGAAACTTTTCCTCCAACTCTTGGCAGCTATGTATTGAATCTGACAACAAATTAGAATACCATGTGAAGGCCGCGACAGTTAGCAAATGATCAAATAGCTGTAATTTATAATAATCATTATTGGCTAGTTCACCACGTTGCATAGTGAATCGAACAACATGTTCAATAGTAGATCAACCATGCTCTCCTGAAAATAGGGCAAAGTCTAGTCGATAATTCCTCGGCAAGGGATGTTGCCAATCCACCCATTCTGGGCAAGGTTTATGATAAGCAGGAATGGCATTGCGGCCTAATACCTAGCTGCAACTTCTTGTACCAACTGCAGTATCTGGTCACGATCAACCCGCAGAGGTTTCATGACTGGCGGATGATTCGGGCCAAACCTATTTACATTCTCTTGAAATCTAGGACCTTGCGAAGGGTAGAACTCCATTGGCAGACCTTGATTTCTATTATCATAGTTTCTAACTTCCTGCTCTGGTCATCTGACCTCTGCAGGAGGCAGGGGAATTCTCACCTCTTGAGAAGTAGGTGGCGTATTACGCTGTAATGATGGTGTCGGTGGGAAAGGGACAACATTACTGACCTAGCTACCGTTATTTTGCTACGTAGGTGTTCACAACCGCAAGTGTAGGGTCACAATGTAGTAATAGCTCTGTAAGACCGATGTCGAATCCACAGGGCTAAACTTGTACGTATTCTGAAAATAACTAGAACTAAAACTAGAAAAAAATCTAAATTGAAATCTGAATAATTGAGAATAATGGTGAATAATGTTGATTTAAACTTATGAATTTAAAGGTGGGAACTAGGGTGTCAAGGATTCACTTATACCTATCAAGATGCTACCTTACTTGATTCAAGGAATACAATTGGAATTGGAGTCCTGTCCTATCCAATTGGAAGATAAAATAATTTAAATCAAATCTGAATTTTTCATTGACCTAATTCTCAATGGAGGAGAATTGTGATGATTGGAAGAGACTCCATCACCCTACCATGCCAAGGAAACGATGGTGAACAACGGGATTTACCAATCTCACTATTTCAAAAATAAGAAAAGAAGATATCCAAAGCTATCACAACATCTATTGTAATTTGAGTCACAATAAATCATAGAAAACCAAAAATATTCCCTTAATATCAAACTAGAAATCAATGAAGTTCAATAAGAACAAGAATCAAAGCAAAATAAACATTCGAACATGCTATAAGATTCACTTTAGAACTAGCTAAGAGGTTTAGCCAACCATAGACATGATTGAAACCAAAGCTCTTAAATAAAGCATGGAAAATAAACTAGGGAAGAAGAAAAACTCTTTGGCGATTGCTCCACCCTTTTGTATGTTCCTTGAGAGCTTTTCAAACCCTAGAAGATGCTATGGAGCATCCTAGAGAGTCCTATTTATAGTTGTAGAACTTTAACTTTCACACTGAGTTGGAAAAATCTAGAAACCGCCTCAAATTTATGCACTCTGCATAGTTTCCCAAAATATACTCAGAGTTTCAGAATATGTTTTTTCAGGACAATTTCAGGAATATGTTTGTTTCCAAGACAATTTCAGAATTCCTTTTCTTCACTTCAAATCTTTGATTCTCTTCATTCCTCTCTTGGTTTTATTGGAACTTTTGGCATGTGAGTTCTTCATTAATGACTTCCAAATCTCCAAATCTTCATTTAGTAATCTTTTGAGCATAAATCTTCTTTTTGGCATTGATTAATCTTAAGCTCTCGAAATCACCTCGAACATGAAAGCATGCATAATTAAATCGATTAAGCACTATCATGTTTATAAAATTAAGGTATAAATAGGAGAAATATGCAATATTTCACACTCAACACACCCCCTAACCAACATTTTGCTAGTCTCGAGCAAAACATACGTGAAGTGATCTTCAATCTTCAATGTTCAATGTTCAAATCACTTTCAGAAAACAATCTTTTGTGCAATTAAGTATGAATTAATACAATTTAAAGAAGCAAAAGTGCAATTTTGAAAACCTAGAGCCGAATCACATGAGCAATTAATCAAAAAGTTTCTTTATCAATCATTTAAGAGTATAAGTTCATATATCAAAAATTTCTAATGTGCTTAGTGAATTCTATTTACTTTCCATAACATACTACTATTTCATAATGTTAGCCATGATCATCACTTCAAGTTTTATTGAATAATCAAGTACTGATTTTAAACTTATCACATTTCCTTATTTTTCTAGTTTTTGATTTTATATCGACATTTCCTTTTATTTATTCATTTTTTCTAGACTTTTCATTCCTTTCCAGGCTTTTCATCATACATGACCTTTTTGTCGATTTCACTGTTTTTTAACTGGTTCTTTTCATCTTTTTTAAGGTGGAAAAAATTCTCCATACTTAATTCTCAATATTTATCAATGATACACATATTAACAATGAGAAATTCTAGTACAATTCACAAAAACCAATTTGAATGTGGCTTGTGACTTAGATTAACATGATATTCAAACTTCCTCTTAATCAATTAAATGCAAGAATTTAGACGATAGTCTACTTGGTTGATCAAACTCCAACAATTCAAAGTTTAATCTCCATCTTATCATCATACTCAGAGCATTCTTAATTCCACAAATTATCATTTCCCAAACATGTTTTTAACTTGAAAATTTAAAAATTTTCACAAATTTTGCTCAAAACTAAGAAAACACTGATAAGTTTACCTAATTCGCACCCCCCAACCTAAAACCTACATTTTCTTCAATGTAAAAGATATGATCATGCAATGCACATGAGACAATGAAAAGAAATGGTAAGTGATGAGAAGATAATACCTGAAGAAGGAGAATTGAAGCTTTTCCAAAGTTCTTAACATGTAAATGGGTTAGCACGAAGACTAAACAAACTGAAATCAAACTATCCTAATCCTAAATTTTATGAAAGCAATAAACTTAACGACATCTCCATCAGACTAGGAGGTTAATCCTGGTACACATGATCAGTCAGAGGCATGGACATGTCCTTTGATTCAAACTTCTCAACAAATGGCTTGAGACGATGTCCATTCACTTTAAAAACATTGCCATTTGTCAAATTCTTTATCTCGATGGCCCCATGAGGATAGACATTAGTAACAGTGAAAGGGTCGGTCCAATGAGATCGAAGTTTTTTCGGAAAAAGATGTAACTAAGAATTGTACAGAAGGACTTTTTGACTGGTTATGAATGATTTCCAAAGGATGTTCTTGTCATGGAGCACCTTCATCCTGTCCTTGTAAATTCTCGAGTTCTCATAAGCGTTATTCTAGATTTTCTCAAGTTTATATTGTTGGAGCTTACGCAGCAAGCTAGCGTTGTCCAATTTAAAGTTTAGATTTTTGACAACCCAATAGACTCTATGCTCCAGCTCCACAGGTAAGTGGCAAGCTTTCCCATAGACGAGTCTAAAGGGAGACATTCCAATGGGGGTCTTAAAAGTTGTACGATAAGCCTATAAAGCATTGGTCAAATGGATTGACCAATCCTTACGGTTAGGGTTAACCGTTTTTTCTAGAATTTGTTTAATTTCCCTTTTAGAAATCTCAGCTTGCCCACTAGTTTGGAGGTGGTATGGAGTGCTCACTTTATGAGAGATGCCATATTTCTTCATTAAGTTCTCAAATGGCCTATTACAAAAGTGCGAACCTCCATCACTAATGATGGCCCGAGGCGTTCCGAAATGGGAAAGAATATTTTCTTTTAAGAATTGAATGACTATTTTACGATAATGATTCTGGCACAAGATCGCTTTGACCCACTTAGTGACATAGTTTACAGCTAATAAAATATAAATATTTCCAAATGATTGGGGGAATGGTCCCATGAAATCGGTGCCCTAACAATTAAATGCTTCAATGATAATAATAAGGCTCAGAGGCATCATATTTCGATAGGACAACCCTCCCAATTTCTAACAACGCTCACAAGCTTTGCAAAACTCATAAGTATATTTGAACATCGTGGGCTAGTAAAAGCTACATTACAGAATTTTGGCTGTAGTCTTTTTAGCAGAAAAGTGACCACCACAGGCCTAAGAATGATAAAAGGAGATGACACTCCGATGTTCATTGTCTGGAATACATCTCCTTAGAATTTGGTCTGGGTAATATTTAAACAAATGAGGATCATCCTAGAAAAACTTGCGTACCTCGGCGATTTTTATTTATTTTTAATCTTGTGTAGTCCAATATGTTGGCGTGAATCCTGTAGAAAGATAATTTACAATGTCAACAAACCAAGGTAATTGGGAGAGTTTAAATAATTGCTCATCAGAGAACATATCATTTATAGGTGTCGGGTCAAGGGAATCAGGGAGATCAAGCCTGGAGAGATGATCATTCACTACGTTCTCTACTCCCTTTTTGTCTCGTATTTCTATGTCAAATTCCTAGAGTAGAAGGATCCATCTTATCAAGCGGGACTTAACATCATTCTTAGAAAGAAGATATTTCAGCGCCGCCTGATCAGTGAAGATGATGATCTTGGATCCGATCAAGTAAGACCTAAATTTATCCAAAGCGAATACTACGACTAAGAGTTCCTTTTCTGTAATAAAATGGTTCACTTGGGTATAATTTAGAGTTTTACTTGCATAGTGAATCACATAGGGCTCCTTTTCTTTTCTCTGGCTTAACATTGTCCCAATAGCATAGTCAGACACATTGCACATAATTTTAAAAGGGATGCTCCAATCAGGTGGCTGCATGATAGATGCGGTAGTCAATATAGCCTTGAGCATAGTGAAAGCTTCTTGGCATTGCTTAGTCCACTCGTATGGTGCATCCTTTCGAATTAGATTACATAAAGGATGAGAGAGATGACTAAGTCCTTTATGAATCTGTTTCGACCAGAAACAAATGCATTTGATTTGGGGGATTTCATTCAATGATAACAAATAAAGAATGAGAGAGTAATGATCATAAAGAATTTTATTCAATCTAAGTTCATTTACATCTTCATATTCCCTTGATTATGAAAACAGAGTACAATTAATGCAACGCAATGAATGAAAGAGAAGGTAGTTCGATGTCAATTTCGGCAATATTTCGATGCTTTTGATGTTCATCGCAAAGGTGGATGGGTTGTGCGGACTTGAAACCCTTGATTTGGTTGTGTAATAGGTTCTAATCATCCTTTCGTTCATCCTTCCAGTCATACGGACAGATTCTTCTTTCCCTTCCGTGAGCTCCTTGAGACCCTCCATCATGAGTGGGGCGTACAAACTTTAGCCAAGGTGGAGTGCACAAGGCTTACTTCAGGATAGACTTCCATGGAGAATGGCACACAATGCTTGCATTAAGACAAGAGAGCATGGAATATGGTGCAGAAGCCATGCATTAGGACATGATCCCATGCAAATTGGCACACCAAGGCATCCATTAGGACATGAAAAGCCTTGCATTAAGACAATCTCCACAAGGAGTGGCACATGGAGGTTTCCATTAAGACATGAAAAGCCTTGAATTAAGACAATCTCCACAAGGAGTAGCGCATGGAGGCTTCCATTAAGACATGAAAAGCCTTGCATTAAGACAGTCTCCACAAGGAGTGGCGCATGGAGGCTTCCATTAAGACAAACCTCCAACCAAAGTGGCACACAACCATTGTCTTAGGACAAGCATCCAACCAAAGTGGCGCACAATCATTGTCTTAGGACAAGCATCCCATCAAAATGGTGCACAACCTCTCTCTGCAACATGGAGAGCACAACCTCTTTCTACAACATGGAGCACACAACCTCTTTGCAACATGGAGCGCACAACCTCTTTGCATATAAAGTGGCATATAATGCAGACTTCGGGACAAGGGAGAAAGGAAAGTGGTGTTGTGCTCTAGCTTTAAAATAAGGAAAAAAGAGACATGGTGTTGTGCGCTAGCTTTAAGACAAGGGAGAAAGAGATATGGTGTTGTGCGCTAGCTTTAAGACAAGGGAGAAAGAGATATGGCACATAAAGCCTTTGAATGGATAAAGTCTCACAAAAAGTGGTGCACAAGGGTGGACTTCAAGACATGAAGCCACAAGAAGTGGCACACAAAGGAGGACTTCAGGACATGAAGGAGAGAGAGAGAGAGAGAGAGAGAGAGAGAGAGAGAGAGAGAGAGATGATGTTGGGACAAAGTCCCTTTGAAAGTGGTTGTGCGCAAGTCCTTTTGAGGGAGCGTTGTGTACAAATCCTTTTGAAGGATATTGCGCAGAAACCCTCTTGAAGGGCGTTGTGTGGACAATAGGTTGTGCACAAATCCCAATATACATGGAGTTGTGCGGTGAATGGGTTATGCGCCGCACAATACCTACAGTGCACAATCCTTTGGGCGGACAAACTTCTCCACTTCCTTCTCCCTACTTCTCTCCCTGTTGTCTCCTGTACAAATGAGGAGTGAGGAGGGGTATTTATAGGCTTCCTAGGCTCCTCCCTTCCTTAAATAGTGGTGACCACCATCATTTCCTCCTTCATACAACTTCTACCCTCCTTCCTTACCCAGTGGTGTTCAACCACTTTTCCTTAAATGGTGGTATACCTCCCTTTATAAGACAAGAACCTCACTTACTCCCCTCATACAAGGCAATGCCCATCCACTCTTTTTTACCAAAATAACCCTATCCACTCCTTTTTACCGAAATACCCCCATTCACTCCTTTTTACTGAAATACCCCTACTCACTCCTTTTTACCGAAATACCCCTATTCACTCCTTTTTACCAAAATAAGGAGTGCACAGCCCTGGGAAGGATCTACACCATGGAATTCTTTGACCAATGCAATGGACATGCAATGAGATGGAATATTTTTTGTGCCTCAATAAAATCGCCTATAGAATCCGGTGTGTCCTAAGAAGGATTGCACGTTACGTTTGCTCTTGGGTGAAGGTAGGTTAGAGATAAGATCAATTTTCACCTTGTCTACCTCAATTCCCGTGGGCGAAATTATATGTCCAAGAACAATTCCCTTGGGAACCATAAAATAACATTTTTCTTAGTTAAGAGCTAAATTATTTTCTTCATATCGCTTTAGCACATTTTTAAGATTTTCTAAACACTCACTGAAGGATGGACCAAAGATAGAGAAGTTGTCCATGAAGACCTCTAAATATTGCCCCACCATGTTAGAAAAAATACTCAATATGCATCGTTGAAAGGTGGCAGGGGCATTGCACAGTCCGAATGACATCCTTCGGTAAGCAAAGGTGCCAAAGGGACATATAAATGTTGTCTTTTCTTGATCTTCAAGGGCTATCTCTATTTAATTGTTGCCCGAATATCCGTCAAGGAAAGAGTAGTAAGAGTAATCAGCTAGCCTTTTCAAATTTTGATCAATGAAGGGCAAAGGAAAGTGGTCCTTCCTTGTGACGGTATTTAACTTTCTGTAGTCAATGCATATTCTCCAACTAGTAATGACTCTAGTTGACACATTATCAACATTGGATACGATGGTGATTCCGGACTTCTTGGGAACTACTTGAGTTGGACTCACCCATTGACTATCAGATATAGGGTATATGATACCCACATCCAATAATTTAAGTACCCCAACCTTAACCACTTCCTTCATGTTTGGATTTAATCGATGTTGTGGTTGTCGGGAGGTTTTCACATTATCCTCAAGATGAATGTGGTGAGTACAAATCAAAGGGTCAATTCCCTTGAGCTCTACAATCGACCATCCAAGGGCTCCTTTATGCTCAATGAGAGTGAAAATAAGCACATTCTCCCATTCTTTCTCAAGATGGGATGAAATCATCACCGTGTATGTCTCATCTTGACCTAAATAGACATATTTAAGATCAGCGGGTAAGGGTTTTAGGTCAAGCTTTGGTGCCTTAAGACTAGACGGTAGAGGCACTATATCGGTTTGGGGTAAGCTTTCAAATTGTGATCTCCACCGGTTAATTTCAAGTACCGGCACACCATGCATGACATCTATCTCCCTAATCGTGTCATCATCTAAATCAGGGGAGTGGGCTAAGCACATCTCTAGAGTGTTAAAGTATATGTCAAAAGTGGTCCATCTTCCATGAAAGAATCTATCAAGTTAATGTCGTGGATATCATCAACATCCTCTGATTGTTTACTCATGTTGAAAAAGATATTGAGATCTAATGTCATATTTTCAAAAGATAAATTCATAATTCCATTCCTATAATTAATGATGACACTGATGTAACAAGGAATGGGTGACTAAGAATGACAGGAATTTAGGTGCTCATATCTATGATGGGTTTATTATCTAAGACAATAAAGTCTACTGAATAGTAGAATTTATCAACCTGAACTAACACATCCTCAATCATACCTCTCGGTACATGAACTAAGCGATCGACAAGTTGTAATGTGGTTTGAGTGAGTTTTAATTCACCTAAACCCAATTGTTCGTAAACTGAGTAAGGGATTAGATTTACACTCGCCCCCAAGTTAAGAAGTGTATGCTCAATCTAATGATTCCTAATTATACAGGTGATAGTTGGGCTGCCAGGATCATTATATGTTTTGTGACACATCTTATTTGAGGATGTTACTCACTTTTTCTATTAGAAAAATTTTCTTTTGTATGTTTTGTCATCTTTTGGTAGTGCATAGATCTTTCAGAAATTTGGCATATGAAGGGATTTATTTAACAACGTCCAATAGAGGAATGCTGACCTTCACTTATTTTAGCACCTCTAGAATATCGTGAGGATTAGATAGAGGTTTTGGTGTGATCAACTGTTGAGGGAATGGTGCAATCGGCCTACTTTGAGGTTCCGGTTCTAACCCATGTGAAGCATTTCTAGGTCTATCATTATCATATATTTCCAGGTCCTTAGGTTTTTCAACCCGCACTAGAATAGATTTGTCAATTGTCTTCCCACTCCTAAGAGTGATGATAGATTTACCTTACTCATCTGATTTGAAGAGATTGGTTTACTGATTTCATATTGCTATTTTGGGTTAGGGAGAGGCTGAGCTAGAAGGATCCCTTTCTCCCCAATTAAATTTTTTGTCTTAAGCCCTTGTATGGCGTTTGCCAGGTCTTGAAAGGCTTGTAACATACCCTAATTAAAAAGCTATTGATTTTGAATATGTTTTAAGACTGGATCCTCTTGGGGTTTCCTTTGATTAAGAAATTGGTTAAGGATCCCTTGAGGAGTAACAGTTTGTCTATTCCTCCAACTAAAATTTGGATGGTTTCTCCAACTTGAGTTATATGTGTTTGAGGTAGGTCCGCTGAAAGGTCTTTGGTAGTTGTTCATGACATTCGATTGCTCATTCGTTATCTCGGAAAGCAGGAATTGTTGGATAATTCTCAGTTGTATGTATGTTACAAGCACAAATAACACAAATAACTTCCGTAACCTTTTTGGGTTCTACCTTCTTAAGTTCAATGGCCTCGACTTTTCTTGTAAGTTTGGCCAATCTTGCATTTACGTCATATTCCTCTTTTAAGACATAGATTCCTCCCCTTTCCTTTGATTGAGTGGGCTTAGAAGTAGTGGTTCTTAATGAGGTATCTCATGATTGCTCGTTTTCAACAAGTTTATCAAAATAATCCCACGCATCATCGGCTTCTTTATTCATAAATTCCCCATTACACATAATCCCCGCAAATTAGTGCATAGATGGGGTCAATCTCTCATAGAAAAAGCTCCTTATCCTCCATGTTTCATAGCTATGTTGTGGATATGAATTTATAAGATCCTTAAATTGCTCCCAACATTGGAAGAAGGTCTCATCCTCTTTTTGCCCAAAATTCGTGATTGTTGTCCTTAAAGTATTCGTTTTATGATATGGGAAGAACTTGTTAAGGAACTCCCTTGTCATCTTAGCCCATGTACCAATGGATCGTGGTCTTAAGGAATGTAACCACAACTTAACATTTTCTTTCAAAGAGAAAGGAAACAATTTCAGTCATACCATGTCCTTAGACACGGTTGGGAAGTGCAATGTAGATATGATCTCATCAAACTCTTTCATATGTAAGTATGGACTTTCAGATTCTAGTCCATGAAACTTAGGGAGGAGTTGAATTACCCTTGGTTTAATATCCACAGTTCTTGCATTCAATGGGAACATCATGTAGGAAGGTGTATTCACCCCCGACGGTTGTAAATAATCTCGTAGAATACGAGGTGGGGGTGCATTAAGCACCTCATTCTCATCCTGAACTTCCTCAGTGGGAGGTTGAGGTTGATTTACAAACATAACTTCGATTAATTCAGAGGATCTCAAGTGGTGTCTAATCCAGTGATGGATAGGCAACCCTTCAACTAATCCTCCTTCACTCAAGAGACAATGGGTGTTGTCACGAATCCATTTGGCCATGAAACACTTGCAGCCCTTAAGTAATTAAACAACTAACCTAAAAAAGAAAACCCAATAAAATAAAACAAATAAGAGATCTAGAAAAGATAAGAGAGATTGGAGAGAAGTTACCCGATTAAGGTTACTATGTTAGGATCCTACAAAGTAGAAAACAATGTTAGTTTCTAAAAGCAATTTTAGAAAAAATCCTAACCTAAAAACGTAGCAGAAAAATAAACCCCAATCTTAACCTAATTTGACTACCAATTAATCTCAGAAAAATGCAACCATAGTCCTCAACAACGACGCCAAAAACTTGTTCACAACCCCAAGTATAAGGTCATGATGTAGTAATAACTCGGTAGGACCGAGGTCAAATCCACAGGGACTAAACTTGTACGTATTCTAAAAATAACTAGAACTAGAACTAGAAAAAGATCTAAATTGAAATATGAATAATTGAGAGTAATGATAAATAATGTTAATGAAAACTTACGAATTTAAAGGTGGGAACTAGGGTGCCAAGGAACCACTTGTAGCTATCAAGATGCTACCTTACTTGATTCAAGGAACATAATTGGAATTGGAGTCCTATCCTATCCAATTGGAAGATAAAACAATTTAAATCAAATCTGAACTTTTCATAGACCTAATTCTCAATGGAGGAGAATTGTGATGATTAGAAAGGATTTCATCACCCTACCATGCCCAGGAGACGATGGTGAATAACTGGATTTACCAATCTCACTATCTCAAAACAGGAAAAGAAGATATCCAAAGCTATCATAGCATCTATTGTAATTTGAGTCAATATAAAATATAGAAAACTGAAAATATTCCTTTAATATCAAACTAAAAATTAATGAAGTTTAATAAGAATAAGAATCAAAGCAAATAAACATCCAAACACGTTACAAGCTTCACCTCTTAGCCCTAGCTAAGAGGTTTAGCCATCCATAGACGTGATTAAAACCAAATCTCTTAAATAAAGCATGAAAAATAAACCAGGGAAGAAGAAAAACTCTTTGGTAGCTGCTCCACCCTTGTGTATGCTCCTTGAGACGTTTCCAAACCCTAGAAGATGCTATGGAGCATCCTAGGGAGTCCTATTTATAGTTGTGGAACTTCAACTTTGGCACTGAGTAAGAAAAATCTAGAAACCGCCTCAAATTTAGGCACTCTCCGCAGTTTTTCAAAATATACTTGCAGTTTAAACCACCTCAAAGTTATGCACTTTGCGCAGTTTTCCAAAATATACTCACAGTTTAAATTGCCTCAAATTTACGCACTCTGAGAAGTTTCCTAAAATATACCGGAGTTTCAGAATATATGTTTTTAGGACAATTTCAGGAATATGTTTGTTTTCAGGACAATTTCGGGATTCCTTTTCTTCATTTCAAATATTTGATTCTCTTCATTTCTCACTTGCTTTTCTTGGATCTTTGGCACGTGAATTCTTCATTAATGACTTCCAAATCTCTAAATCTTCATTTAGTAATCTTTTGAGCATAAATCTTCCTTTTTGCATTAATTTCACCTTAAGCTCTCGAAATCACCTCGCACATGAAAACATGAATAATTAAATAGATTAAGCACTATCATGTTTATAAAATCAAGGTATAAATAGGGGGAAGTATGCAATATTTCACACTCAATAGTAGGCTACGTTCGCTCCGTTACAACGACTAATAATCACTGAATATCCTCAGTTTGGCTGGCCATATAACAATTTGTATTTTCAACTTATTGACGAAGCTGTTTTGCTTGGATTCTTACATTTTTTGGCAACATCTGGATGCTCGTATGCACATCCCTAAGTACCATTGATACCTCATCTGGAAGAATAAGGCAAGCCGTTGATGGCCTTACTTGATTTTCGGTAGGATTAATGTTCATATTAATTTCACTTGGAGGTGCCTGAACCTGCACATCATCCAGCAGGGGTGGTGCGGTTGGCATTGCATGCTCATTCCTGGCAATTCTGCTACTCCATTGCATTTTGGTAATGATTGAATCAGTGACCTATAATAAAGCAGGTTCCACTGGGCATGCCAAAAAATTGTTCGTCATTGTTTCGACGTTCCTCTTCCTAGCACAAATGACGGGTGTGCGGGCATGCCATAATTGGAATTGTGGTTCCAATTCAAACCGAACAACAATGACCCCAAGTGCCAAAGTAGGTAGACACTGGGTATGATTGAGGTCTGAGGAGATCGGTCGCCTATTCGGCCACTCACTCAAAGTGTAAATGGATCAAGCGATGGTAAGAGGGTGGGGTTTGTCCACTAATGATGGGTTCCTCTTTGCCTTTCATACGAAAGGACTTTCTCAATGCATGAAGAGTGGAATGTGAAGTGATAATTGAAAATTCGAACACTGAAGAGTACTTAGATTCTGGCTATCGACTATTATATCTATGTTATAGATTACATTAAAGAAAGTAAGTAAATACAATAAGTAAATGATTACTCTAAAGGAAAGAAATTACTTAATAGAAGCTACAATTACACTATGGAATGCAAATTCGACAGGATAATTGAAAGAACATTTGAAGATAATTAATTTGTTTGGGTTGGTGTGAGACTTCTATTTCTGTTGAATTCTTCTTTCATTTATAACTCTGATCTAGCCATTCTGGATTCTTCTCACGATTAAACGATTACCATAACCGTCTCTGCCCATGCTCTGCTTCCAGATTCTTCTTATGATTTAGCATTTCCTGAATCTTTGACCATTGTTTAGCATTCCTAGTAACTTGACCACTGGCTTACTAATCATTTGGTTACTCAGACTCAGTCACGCCTCAATGATTACTTGTAATGTGCAAGACACGTGATGGAAATCTCCTGAAATTCAGTTGCAGTCACTATAATCTTTCGACTGTTAACCTTATAAACATGTAATTCACATGAATTCGACCGCAATGGGATCTGGTCGAATAGGGTACAAACAGCAGATCGAGCACGAGCAACAAAAAGAATAAGAGTAACAAATTCAAGTTTCTCGCTCGTCTCGGTGAATTTTATAAGGCGTTGGATACTATGTACAAATCTTCACATTATAAAAGAGTACGAAGGAAACCTCTCTCCACCTTCTGATTTAAAAGAGGCAAACCGATATGTATATGAAAAATTATATAGTGGTTCGGATGGATTGGACAACGATGCAGGAGCTTATAATTATATGCCAAAAACAGAAAGCCACTCCTCTTATGGAGGTTGTTAGTTGTAATTTATGAACAATGTAATTATAATTGTATTTTATATAATTTTTAGTTTTATGTTCAACTTCAAACTCGAATTTGAAATCGAATTCAAACTCTACTCAAACTCAATATATCAAACTTGAACTTCGTTAGAAAGCACAAACTCGAATTGAAGTGATAAACTCGAACTCTGTTGGAAAGTACGAACTCGAATAAAAGTGACAAACTCAAACTCGGCTCGAACTCAGCTCGAACTGGCCTGAGCTGCTGACTAAGCCGAGCTGCCCAGCTAGGCTCGAGGACCGAGCCGAGCCGAGTTCGAGATGGGGTAGCTTGCTGGCCATGTCGAGCCGAGCTGGGCCGAGTTCGACTCGTGTACAACTCTAATGATTGATCCTTATATTGATGGCATACGTAATTTTACGGAATTACGTGGTTTGTTTCCTATTCCAGGTGTGACACTATATATATGGGTGTAATTGCGAGATTAGGGTATGTTAATCAATGGATAATCATTTATAGGGTTTGGGGAGGAGAAAATGAGGGTTTTTCGACATTGTAAGTAATTCTATCTCTTATATTTTTGCTTTCATAATGATTCTTTGTCACTTTGTGCCATGATTCCTTCCCCGTAAAAAAATTTCCATGTAAAATTCGTGTGTGCTTATGATTACTTTGTTTATATTTGTTTAATCTTGTGTGATCTGAATTCAGAATTTGCTTCGGTGAATTTTCAACAAACCCCATTACAAAGATGATACTTGATGTGAAAATGAATAAGTCGCCTGGTTATGTAAGTAATATCTATGCTAAAGCAATGAATCAGTTTAAAAAGACATGTCAATAGTCGAGATTCAATATTACTGTGTGATCTATGTAATGATAGGTGGTCCTGATCCTTGGCCCACACTACGGATCACATGGTGGTCACACATC
This sequence comes from Magnolia changhungtana, assembly GCA_030180095.1. Taxonomy (NCBI): domain Eukaryota; kingdom Viridiplantae; phylum Streptophyta; class Magnoliopsida; order Magnoliales; family Magnoliaceae; genus Magnolia; species Magnolia changhungtana. The sequence goes on along the minus strand of JASAUF010000470.1, from coordinate 1,220,226 downwards.
ATATAGCTGTCATGTGTTAAACTTAGGCATTTGTGGAGAGGATGCATGTGAGATTACTAAATTTCCTAAAATATAACTTTAGATATTTAGGTTTATGGTAGCTATAATTGTGACTTTTGGGGCTATAGAAAATATAAAATAAGCTCATTGAATTGGAGCTTTCAAATTTATCTACACTTTACCTTTCTCAGTTTAAAGGTAAACTCCCACTTTTAGATGTTGTTTCTGTTATGGGAAGGTGTGGAGGGTGGGCCTTACCACGGGATGGTGCATGGATAATGGCTTCAAATATTTTCTCATTTGCCAAAGATAATTACTAAAATGACACAAGCATCATTGTAGCACTTCCGTATGCAATCAAAGCCTTTTTCACATGGTATGGCCAACTATCGACATGCCCTAGCCTACAAATCAGGTGGGTCCAATATTCAAAGATGGAGGATGTAAAAAATAAATGATAAATGGATAAATGATCTACATTCGATGTACTTGTGTGGCCCCATTTGATGAGCAAACAATTTTTTTTTGAGATGCATGCATAAGAACTTACGTTTGTATGTGCCATATTCCAGTAGCTCTAATTAAACTGCCTAACTCAAAAGGGCCTACATTAGATAGATTATAATTAAACTCAAGTTTTGAGATGAGGCATGTGGAGTACTGTGGACAGAGGGGATAACGTGATCTATTCACAAAAGTAAATCTCAAGTAACTTCGCTACACATATGTTTGGAAAATCTCACCAAAAATTAAAATAATAAATAAAAAAAAATATATTTTTTCTTTTTCAGAACAAAAGAACTTCCCAGTCTAGGTGCTATCACATGTTTACACACAAGGCAATGCTTTAGTCAGGAGAGCATGGAAGACAACAAACTCAACTTGTTATTATGATTATATTAATTCAAATCAAGATACTGTTTCAAAAAGTTGATTTTAAAAAATATATATGTGTGTGAGACCTGACCCGAGTTTGCATATGTGCATGTATTTGTGTGAGTATGCATCTCGTTCATTTTGGTCCCGCAGTCCTACCAGTTAAATTCTGGTGACCCACGACCTTCGGGTAGTGTTTGCAGTCATCCTTGAGTCCGATCATGTAGACCCAAGTCGTATCGACCCGAGACCTATGCCATCTTATTCGCATTATCATTGCAGTTCCAACGACGCGTCTTGTACGTCTATCAGACTTATGGATCAAAAGTTATGAGCATTACATAATATGGCCCTTGATCATGTGGCCCACTTTTGTACAAATGCTTGTGGACCACTTTCATGGCATAATTCCCCATACACACCACACACACACTACACAATTCTATGGAATGACACTACCCACTCAAGTCACTACCCAAGCCTAGTCTAAAACCTACAACATAGTAATTTCCTCCCATAGCCATCATTTCTTTCCTCTTATTTATGCTATCTCCCTCTTCCCAAGCAACCATCTCCCAAGAAACAATCATTTCTTTGCTAGAAACTCTCCCTCCCTCTCTCTCCTCCCTCATTTCTCTCATTCTTCTCCTCTCATGGTGGAAACATCCAGCCCCTTCTTCCCTCTTTTCCAGCCCATTTTCTTCCCTATTTCCACTCCATCTCACCATCATAATCCCATCTTGGCCATAGAATCATAACCCTTAGAGCTTAAGGTTCTTAATGGTGGTAAAATCTTGGAGATCCAAGAGGTGGGTGCTTCTTTATAGTGTAATCTGATTTTTTTTTAGTGTAGATCCCTTCTCTTCATGATGGGAGTGTAGGACCCACCAATCAATGATGGAGATCCCACACATCCCCATGGGTGTGGCCAAATGGCCCACCCTATGCATGCATGTCCCATGCATGGGGCTTTCGTTTATGGACCCCATCATGGTGGATCCTTTGATTTTCTGCATGATGAGGTCATCTAGACCTTAGGATCATGGTGGGAATGGCATCCCCACGATCCATTTTTTTTTTTGCCATGCATGTGTGAGATTCATATTGTAGATATATATTGATGTATGATGTGTGGTTGGATTACTCTTGGGAGGGCTCAATAGTGGCGAAGCCCTTCCCTACGGCTGGATTGCCCTTCTTTCTCTTCTTTTCCATTGTTTTCATCCCTAATCATGGTGTGTGGCCCATCATGTCGGTTAACAAAAATCCAGTTATCCAAACAAGGGAGGACGCCCATGGCATCCCACCCTATGACATGTGGCCCCAAAATCTAATTAATTGGGGCACATGCAAAGGTATTTTGGATGGTAGGATGGGTTGGATATTTGTGGGGCCCACTAGCATGGTCCATCCTTTAATTTCCTGGGATTAAATCCCACTTTAATTACTGTTTATAATTATTTCTTTCCAACCTATTGTTGTTGTTCAGAAATTGTTTGGACAGATTTTTGGGCCACCTTGGGGCGTGATTTCTGGTTATTTGGTGGAAAGACTGATACAAATTAATATGTGATTCCTATAGCTGCATAACCCACCTACAATCATACCAAATTTAAGCCCTGTTAGACCCCATTTGGGCATCCAAAAGGGTGGGCCAACATTGTGGACTATCAGAAATTTCTGTTGTGCAGTCCAACAGCATAGTTCCTCAAAAAATAAAATTTATAAAGACTTTCTCAGATAGTGCGCCATCTTTCTAGGTCCCACCTTTTTGTAAGCTTGAAGAGGGACCTTGGGTTCAAATTTCAGGAATTTTGGAAGCCCCGGACCCACCCCATGTAGTCCCAAATATGGGGACAATTATAATTCCAGCAACATTTCACCTAGGACAATTTGTAATCCCGAATTTAATTAAAATACTTATGGGTATCCAACAATTATGAAAGTTTACAGAGAGGTGGTCCACCCATGGTAAGATCTACCTACCAAATTTTAGGGTCAACGGACCCCTGTCCACACCGTGGCAAGGGCTGGACAGGCCCACCACGTTGGGACGTCTAGATTAACCAGATTTTCTGGATATTCTGTTTTATTTAAATTAATTAAAATACTTCTAGTTATCCAAAAAATTGTAAAATTTTTTGGAGGTGTGGACAACCCATGGAAGTACCAACCTGCAAAACTTTAGGGCCAACGGGCCTCTGTATAGTCTGTGGTGTGGCCTGGAGTGGCCCACCAGACTGAGGCGTCTAGCCTTGGTTGGCCGTTCAAGCCACTTTGTGGGCCTAGTTTAATGTATTTTATATTCCACCGTTCATCCATGTGGGGTCCATAGGGGACTTGATCATCCTCCCCTTCAGTAGCATTCAATTGGGGCCCTTTGGATGAGTTTTTGGACCATATACCCAGCCCCATAGAGCTACCTATGCATGGAACTTTCTAGATAGGCCAATAAATGTTGTTTTTGAGGCAGCATGGCCCATCAGATTTGAGGTTGATTTAACCAGTTATCTTGCCACTTTCTTTCAGTATTTTTGGGTGTAATTAGTGCTCATCTAAGACCCACCCAAGTTGGGTTTTTATTGAAACATTGTATGTGGTTAATTAACTAGTTCCTTAGGCCCTTTTGGATTAGAACCTTCTAAGTAGGTCCATTGACTTTTGGGCCTATACCCTTCTACCTATTGTAATGGGTCTATGGATTATAATATGCAAGTAGTTGAGCCCTTGGCTGTCCACTAAATTAACCCGGTACTAGGGCTAAAAAGTAAGGCCCAACTCACTTATGTTAAGTGTGAAATTTGCCCATACACATGATATGAGGGTTTATGACCTTTATGGTTGAGCCCAAACTTTGCTTGAGGGCCCACCATATTGCTTATGAGTTGGGCTTTGTGTATAGCCCATTAGGCCATGGATTACTTGGGCCTTCGACCTTACTTTACATGCGTGGCAGGCTATCTTTTGGGATCCAGTTGAGGTTGGATGTCCTCCTTGGTGGCCCTAAGGTAGGCCCATAGGGCTCTTATAGGTGGTTGAAGGCCCACCCTGGACCTTGTTAGGACCGTTTCCTCCATTAAGACCTTATGACTCTCTCTTAGCTTGTGGGTCATCCCAAAGTATTAAGCCCCCACTAGAGGACTTCACTTCTCCTTGGAGTGCCTGTTTATATGCCTAGACCTTGTCCCTCCTTGTAACGGAGGATTATATATTCTACAGGTAGCGCACTTTCATCATTGTGGCCCATATGCATCATCTGTGTGTATTGATTGCATTGTATGGTGGTCATAGAGGGATGGAGTTTCTCCCCTTATGCACATTGAGTTCCTGAAGTTGGTGCATGATCTGTATGTGTGACTCATGCATTGGCATCGCATTTCATGGTGATACCGCCCTAGCTTCATCAGGGCCTTACCGCCACAGGGACGTTCGTAGATGGCTGTATGTGTGGACACCAGACATATTACTTGAGCATATCGGGTATATAAGATGCCCTTGGGTGAAATTTTTAAAACTTCCATGGTACCAAGGATCTGTTCCAACGCCGTGACCAGGTGGAAACATGATCGCACAAGGGCCTTACACCTGTAGGCCACGACTCTCACTGTCGTGTAGTCGGTTGGATGGGAATGTGGCCTTATTCGCCTGTGAGGGAGGGCATTACTAGGCTGAGTCTGACTAGCTCGTGAAATGGGTCAGCTACCGTTAGGCCTTGCTGGTGATTGGTTGTCCATAGGCAGGTAGTGAGGTCTCTTATGCTCGTTTGACTGTGCGAGTCTGTAGAGCGGTAGTCATTCAGCAGTGTAATGGACCCCAGTGATTTCCTTATAACTAAAAATATACCTGACATGTGATTTGGATATGAGCACTCACATTACTTATATCGCATTAGCATTGGCTGCATAAGCCTCTTCGTGCATTGCCTTGCTATGATACCCAGTACTCATTGCATCGTATTCATGATAAGCCTTGGTAAGGTTAGTGATATTCTCATTGAGCATGTTTCTCTTCTTGTACCTCGTACTATTCTTCTGTGCACCATTGTCACACACTTTTACCACCCTTTAAGCTTCTATAAGCTTATGTACGATTGATGCGTGTAGGAGATTTTAGGCAGGTGTCGTAGCGGCAGAGCTTGGAGTAGAGTTGAGCTTGAGAACTTCAGTGTTGCTGACTTTTCTCTCCTTTTCTATCACCTTATATATGTCCCTTTGGACCTTATGGATATTTATAAAAGTTCAAATTCATAGTGGATTTTGTGATGTGTGCCTTTGTTATTCTCAGATATACTTGATGTGATCTTGGGTATGCTTGTATTGAAAATGATTATATTGTTATGGAAATCCTCCTTATGAGATCCCAGGATCGGAACCTGCCTTAGGAGCCGAGAATGGGGTACTACGGAGGATGTTGCGGCCAGAACCGGCTATTGGGTTCCTCGTGAGTCTGATTACCGAGTCTGAGGTGTGACAAGAGTTGGTATCAAAGTATAGCAAGTAATTCTGGAATAACTCAGGACAACATCGCATGTCTGCTCAGAGCATAGGACAAGTAGTGTCCCAAGACCCTTCCTTTCGCTCCGTATCGAGCCTGTAATTGTCCTGATTTCTTGCATCATCATTATTTTATTGACGATGCCGGTTAGTCGTGGCACCTGTGGACGTGGAACCCGTGGCTGTAATGCCCTTGGTCGTGTTGCCTGTGGACGAGGCACCCGAGATACCCATTCTACTCGAGCACATCCTGCTCCCGTTGTTGAGGATCCGATTCCTGAGGTCCCGATCTAGCCTGTTCCTCCAGTTGAGCCTATAGCGCCTATTCCTCTGGTTGCATCAGTTTCCCCTCCTCAGCCTGTTATTCAGGTTAAAGAGGCTCCTGCTCCGTTGGCGTCACCTGTACCTCCGTCCGAGTTGAGTGTCGCTCCTGCTTTTTCGATAATGCCTATAGGAGCTGAGCATTTCCAGAAGCTGATACAGCTTGTTGCCACTGCATTGCAGACCTGTTAGCCTGCTTCGCCGATGTTTCTGGGCAGTCTGACTTACCACGTGCGAGCACGATAGCTCGAGAGTTCCGACAGCATGATCCCCTGAGGTTTAGTGGTACCCTGACCCTTCTACTGCTGAGGCATGACGCACTGAGATTGCGAGGATTTTTGACACTATGCAGTGTCCTGCGGATCAGAGAGTTTCCCTTATGACTTATCTTCTTCAGGGTGAGGCTCGTCATTGGTGGTCGTCCGAATCCAGGATTGTCGGGCCTCAGTTCATTTAGACATGAGAGGAGTTTTTGGTCTGTTTCGACCAGAAATTTTCCCCAAGCACGTTCAGATCCAGCGGGCTATCGAGTTTGAGACCTTGGTTTAGGGTGATTTGTCAGTATTGCAGTATGAGGCTCATTTCTTGGCCTTGTCTAGATTTGCTCCTCATCTCACCAGCGATGAGAATATGAGGGCCCATCATTTTATGACTGGCTTACGTCCTGCCCTTCGTAGCCGTGTGGTAGGCTATTGTTTGGAGACATTTGACCAGGTCGTGCATTGGGCACTGGTTTTTTAGGAGGACTGGGCTATAACCCAAAGATCGAGAGAGTAGAGTTTCGGTGGAGACCGAAAGAGGAGAACACTAGCCGACAGTTCCAGGCAACACCGTCAGCAGAGAAAGAGGGGTAGATCAGAGTGTCGGCAACCTGCGGCTCAGACAGTAGCTTCTTCATCATCATCAGCACTGCCAGCCGCTTCATCTTCTGGCCCCTTTTTCGATGTTTGCTTCAGTTGTGGACAGGTCTAACATCGGAGGTGTGAGTGCCCTCTCCCCATTTAGCAGCAGAGGCCACCGCAGTTGCCTCCTCCTCATCCTCCTCAGCAGCAGTAGAGCGTGCAGTTTCCACCCGCCTCTCCTAGGGCTCCTCCTCAGCAGCAGAGGTGGCCAGGCAGACCTCCTCAGGAGAGACAGCAGCAGAAGAGACAATAGCACTAACAACACCAACAGAGGGGATATTCATATGTCCAGTCCCTAGGTCGAGTGTGTATTATAGCCCAGCAGGTACAGACTCCGGATCTACAGTCTTCCGGTTTGTTTCCCTTACCAGCTCAGGGCTGATTTTATCCCGTGCAACAGGCACCAGGCCAGGACCCGCAATTATCGACCGGTGGAGTCGTCGAGGGTATTCTTCTTGTTTCTACCTGCATTGCTCATGTTTTATATGATTTTGGTGCCTCTCATTCTTTTGTGGCCGAGCAGTTTTGCCGATCGACCGGTATTACATCGGAGTCTGTGTCTGAGGCCTTGGCAGTCTTGACTCCTATGGAGAAGTCCGTTGTGTTAACCCGTAGCTGTCCTTCTTGCCCGGTGTTAGTGGGCGAGATGTTCTTTTTTACTGATCTGTTCATAATGCCGATGTCTGGCTTTGATGTTATTCTGGGTATGGATTGGCTTGTGGAGTATCGTGCCATCTTGGACTGTGTTGTGAGGGTAGTCACATTCCACATTTCAGGCTTGCCAGTATTCCAGTTTGTTGCCGAGCCCAGGGGAGAGCTGTTATCTAGTTTCTTGGCTTCTGTCGTTGAGGATTATGTGGCAGAGTGTATCGAGCAACTGCCAGTTGTTTGTGAGTACCCGGATGTGTTTTAGGAGTACTGGGTTTGCTGCCACATCAGTAGGTGGAGTTTCAGATTGATCTGGTGCCCGGTACCATGCCTATCTGGAAGTCCCCCTACCGAATGGCACCATTGGAGTTGAGGGAACTGCAGGATCAATTGGATGAGCTCCGGGAGTTAGGTTTTATTCCTCCCAACAGTTCACCTTGGGGAGCCCCGGTATTGTTTGTGAAGAAGAAGGATAGTTCGTTGTGGCAATGTGTGGACTATCGTGAGCTCAACAGAGTCACCATCAAGAGTCGATACCCGCTTCTCCATATTGATGATCTGTTCAATCAGTTGTAAGGTGCACAGTATTTTTTCAAGATAGACTTGCACTTCGGTTACCATCAGATTTGGGTCCGAGAGGAGGACATTCCAAAGGCGGCTTTCCAGACACGCTATGGTCACTTCGAGCTCTTGGTCATGTTGCTCAGACTGACCAATGCACCCGCTGTATTCATGCAGCTGATGAACGAGGTCTTTCAGCTGTTCCTCGATTAGTCCATGGTGGTATTCATTGATGATATTCTTGTATATTCGAGGACGTGGGAGGACCATGTTGATCACTTGCAGATTGTGCTGGAGACCCTCTATGCCCACCAGCTGTATGTGGAGCTAGAGAAATGTGAGTTTTGGCACGAGGAGGTGAAGTTCCTCGGTCACGTGGTGATGAGGGAGGGTGTCGCTGTGGACCCCTCAAAGGTTGATGCAATGTGTCAGTGGGGCCAGCCCACGAACGCATTCGAGATCCATAGCTTCCCTAGTCTAGCAGGATATTACGACTATTTATCGAGAGTTTCTCCCGTATTACAGCATCGCTGACCCGGTTGACGCATGCGAGGAGGCATTTATGGAGTTGAAAGACCACCTCACGTCCACTCCTATTCTCACTCTTCTTGATGGGAGTGAGGGTTTTGTTGTTTTCACAGACACTTTTAGAGTTGGCTTGGGTACTATACTGATGCAGCATGGGAAGCTAATGGCGTATGCCTCATGCCAGCTCAAGGTCCATTAGCTGAACTACCTCACTCATGATTTGGAGCTTGCAGCAGTCGTCTTCGAACTAAAGGTGTGGAGGCATTATCTATATGGGGTCAGGTTTGAACTCTTCTCGGATCATAAGAGCTTGAAGTATCTATTTTTGTAGTCCGAGTTGAACCTATGTCAGAGGCGATGGATGGAGCTATTGAAGGATTATGATTTTGACCTTCAGTACCACCCGAGCAAGACGAACGTGGTGGCGGACGCTCTCAGCCGTCAACCATGAGGCTTGGTGGATCAGATAATGGTGTGTGAGTGGCAGATGCTCGAGGATGTTTCAGAGTATGACTTTGAGTTCGGTCTACAGTCTTCCATTGTTTAGCTTTCGAGCTTGTCAATTCAACCCTTTTTGGTGGCTAGGGTGATCGACTCTCAGCAGACGGACGAGTCACTTTAAGAGTACCAAGCAGAGGCCCCATTCGTAGAGCAGTCTGATTGGCAGATTGGTTCTAATGGTGGATTACACTTCAGAGGCCGATTATGTGTCCTAAACGTGCCAGAGTTGCGTTATGATCTGATGACTGAGGCACACCGGTCGAGACTTACTATTCACCCGGGCTCCACGAAGATGTATTGTGATATGAGGACACAGTACTTCTGGCAGGGGATGAAGTGCTAGATTGCTAGTTTTGTGGCCGAGTGTGACACATGCCAGCGTGTCAAGGCTAATCACCAGAAATCCCCTAGTCTCTTGCAGCAGTTGAGCGTTCTAGAGTGGAAGTGGGAGCATGTATCGATGGACTTCAACGCAGGTTAGCTGAGGACTCAGCGTGGTCACGATACCATCTAGGTTAACGTCGATCGTCTAACGAAATCAACTCATTTCATTCTGGTGCGTGCTTCCTGGTCGATGGACCGGCTTATAAAAGTGTTCATTGAGGAGATAGTGAGACTGCACAGCGTCCTAGTTTTGATCATTTCAGACCAAGACTCCAGATTTATGTCTCAGTTTTGAAGGAGTTTCCAGCAGGTGTCGGGGGTCACTTTGCGTCTCAGCACCGCTTATCATCCACAGACGGATGGGCAGACCGAAAGGTTAACCAGATCCTTGAGGATATGCTCAAAGCTTATGTGATCGACTTTGCGGGCAGTTGGGATGAGCATATGCACCTCACCGAGTTCGCGTACAACAACAGCTATCAAGCGACTATCAGCATGACTTCTTTTGAGGCACTTTATGGCAGGCCATGTAGATCTCCTAGTTGTTAGACCGAGGTAGGAGAGCATCGTCTCTTAGGTCCTGAGCTTGTGCTGTAGACGTTAGAGGCTATTGATGTTATCAGGCAGAGGATACGCCAGCTCAAAGCCAACAGAAGAGTTTTGCTGATTGTCAGTGTCGACCCCTCGAATTCGTAGTTGGGGACATGGTATATATTAAGGTCTCGCCTATGAAGGGCGTGGTTCGCTTTGGTGTGAAGGGCAAGGTCGCCCCGAGATTCATTGGACCTTTTAAGATTACCGAGTGCTTAGGCGCTGTGGCCTATAGGCTTGCCTTATCTCCTAAATTTTTTCACGATCCACGACGTGTTCCATGTTTCTATGTTGCGAAAGTGTAGGTCGGACACTATTCCTGTGATTGATTGGAAGCCACTTGAAGTCTGTGAGGATGCTTCTTACATTGAGTAGCCGATTCGTATTCTTGATCGGAAGGAGCGGGTCCTCAGGATCAAGGTTATTCCCTTGGTGAAGGTGCAATGGGGTCATCATTCGGAGGACGAGGCATCTTGGGAACATAAGATTGAGATTAGAGAGCATTATCCCCATTTATTCGATGATAGATTGCTTGTATTGCATGTATCACATTCTCTTGTGATTGATGATATATATATATATGATGATTATGTTTATGCATTTATGTTGTTCCGGTTTTGTCAATTTTGAGGACAATTTCTTTATTGGTGGGGAGGATTGTGAGACCCGACCCGAGTTCGCATGTGTGCATGTGTGTATGAGTATGTATCTCGTTCATTTTGGTCCCGCGGTCCTACCGGTTAAATTCTGGAGACCCGTGACCTTCGAGTAGTGTTTGCGGTCATCCTTAAATCCGGTCATGTAGACCCGACTCGGATCGACCTGAGACTTATGCCATCTATTTCGCATCATCGTTGCGTTTCCAACGACACGTCTTGTGCGTTCATCTGACTTATGGATCAAAAGTTATGTGCATTACATAATATGTCCCTTGATCATGTGGCCCACTTTTGTGCAAATGCTTGTGGACCACTTTCATGGCTCAATTCCCCATGCACACCACATGCAACACTACATAATTTTATGGAATGACAGTACCTACTCAAGTCACTACCCAAGCCTAGTCTAAAACCTACAACATAGTAATTTCCTCCCATAGCCATCATTTCTTTCCTCTTATCTATGCTATCTCCCTCTTCCCAAACAACCCTCTCCCAAGAAACAATCATTTCTTTGCTAGAAACTCTCCCTCCCTCTCTCTCCTCCCTCATTTCTCTCATTCTTCTCCTCTCATGGTGGAAACATTCAGCCCCTTCTTCCCTCTTTTCTAGCCCATTTTCTTCCCCATTTCCACTCCATCTCACCATCATAATCCCATCTTGGCCATAAAATCATAACCCTTAGAGCTTGAGGTTCTTAGTGGAGGTAAAAGCTTGGAGATCAAAGAGGTGGGTGCTTCTTTATGGTGTAATTTATTTTTATTTTTTTTTAGTGTAGATCCTTTCTTCTCTTCATGATGGGAGTGTAAGACCCACCAATCAGTGGTGGAGATCCCACACATCGCCATGGGTATGGCCAAATGGCCCACCCTATGCATGCATGTCCCATGCATGGGGCTTTCCTTTATAGACCCCATCATGGTGGATCCTTTGATTTCCTTGCATGATGAGGTCATCTAGATCTTAGGATCATGGTGAGAATGGCATCCCCACCATCCAAAATTTTTTTTTTTTGCCATGCATGTGTGAGATTCATATTGTAGATGTATATTGATGTATGATGTGTGGTTGGATTAGTCTTGGGAGGGCTCAATAGTGGGGGAGCCCTTCCCTATGGCCGGATTGCATTTCTTTCTATTCTTTTCCCTTGTTTTCATCCTTGATCATGGTGTGTGGCCCACCATGTGAGCTAATAAAAATCTAGCCATCCAAACAAGGGAGGACGCCCATGGAATCCCACCCTATGACATGTGGCCCCAAAATCTAATTAATTGGGGTACATGCAAAGGTATTTTGGATGGTAGGATGGGTTGGATATTCGTGGTGCCCACTAGTGTGGTCTATCCTCTAATTTCCTGGGATTAAATCCCACTTTAATTACTGTTTATAATTATTTCTTTCCAACCTATTGTTGCTGTCCAGAAACTGTTTGGACAGATTTTTGGGCCAACTTGGGGCTTGATTTCTGGTTATAATTAAGCCATGGATTACTTGGGCCTTCGACCTAACTTTACATGTGTGGCGGGTTATCTTTTGGGACCCAGTTGAGGTTGAATGTCCTCCTTGCTGGCCCTAAGGTAGGCCCATAGGGCCCTTATAGGTGGTTGAAGGCCCACCTTGGACCTTGTTAGGACCGTTTCCTCTATTAAGACTTATGACTCTCTCTTAGTTTGTGGGTCACCCCAAAGTATTGGGCCCCCACTGGAGGACTTCACTTCTCCTTGGAGTGCCTGTTTATGTGCCTAGACCTTGTCCTCCTTGGGACAGAGGATTATATATTCTACAGGTAGCGCACTTCCATCATGTGACCCATATGCATCATCTGTATGTATTGATTGTGTTATGTGGTGGTCATAGAGAGATGAAGTTTCTCCCCTTGTACACATTGAGTGCCCAAAGTTGGTGCATGATCTGTATGTGTGACTCATGCATTGGTATCACATTTCATTGTGATACCACCCTTGCTTCACCAGGGCCTTGCCTCCACAGGGACGTTCATAGATGGCCGTATGTGTGGACACCGGAAATATTACTTGAGCATACCGGGTGCATAGGATGCCCATGGGTGAAATTTTTAAAACTTCCATGGTACTAAGGATCTGCTCCAACGCCGTGACTAGGTGAAAACATGAGCGCGCGAGGGCCTTACACCTGTAGGCCGCAACTCCCTCTATTGTGTGGTCGGTTTAATAGGGATGTGGCCTTATCCACCTGTGAGGGAGGGCATTAGTAGGCTAAGTCTGACCAGCTTGTGAAATGGGTCTGCTACCATCAGGCCTTGCTAGTGATTGACTGTCTAGAGGCAGATAATGAGGTCTCTTACACTCACTTGACTGTACGGGTCTGTAGAGCGGCAGTCATTCAACAGTGTAACGGACCCCTGTGATTTCCTTATAATTGGAAATGTACTTGACATGTGGTTTGGATATGAGCACTGGCATTACTTGCATCGCATTAGCATTGGTTACATAAGCCCCTTCATGCATTGCCTTGGTATAGCGCCCATTACTCATTGCATCGTATTCATGATAAGCCTTGGTAAGGCTAGTGATATTCTCATTGAGCATGTTTCTCTTCTTGTACCTCCAACTATTCTTCTGTGTACCATTGTCACACACTTTCACCACCCTTTAAGCTTTATAAGCTTATGAACGATTGATGCGTGTCGGAGATTCTAAGCAGGTGTCGTAGCGGCAGAGCTTGGAGTAGAGTTGAGCTTGAGGACTTCAGTGTTGCTGACTTTTCTCTCCTTTTCTATCACCTTATATATGTCCCTTTAGACCTTATGGATATTTATAAAAGTTCAAATTCATAGTGGATTTTGTAATGTGTGCCTTTGTTATTCTCAGATATACTTGATGTGATCTTAGGTATGCTCGTATTGAAAATGATTATATTGTTATGGAAATCCTCCTTGTGGGATCCCAGGATCAGAACCTGCCTTAGGAGCCGAGAATGGGGTACTACGGAGGCTGTTGTGGCCAGAACCGGCTATCGGGTTCCTCGTGAGTCCGATTACCGAGTATGGGGTGTGACAATATATATACTAAATATATTAAATATTATATTAAAAAAGTGTTTGAAAAATACCTTTTTCATTGTTTTGGGAATAATCCCACATCGAAAAAAGGGAAGGAATTTTTGTGGTTTATATGAGGAGTGTGGAGTATTATAATACTTAGCCTCTTGGTCCAAAGGAGAATGGAACTTGCTACGCATTAGAACACCAGCGCGCGTGCTCTGGCTCGTGCGAGGGCGTTGGCATGTGAGGCAGTGTGACTATAGAGGCGCTAGTGGCGCACTTCGCACGTGCGTATCGTGTCGCAGAGGGTCTCTCCCTTCGTGAACCGGAGCGAAACAGATGCGAGTTACGGTGCGACTAACTGGCTAAGTCAGATAGCTAGCTGAAGGGAAGACTAGAGGACTGAATGAGTGTCCTCCAGTGTATATCTAGAGACTGAAAAGAGTTGTTGCAGCATAAACTGTAACAACAGTGCCATTAGTGCAGAGACCAGCTGTAATTGCTGTATGGCTAGCCCAACAACTAGAAAATGGCTAGCTACTATCTCACAACAGTCACATGCAGTAGTGGTTATGGCTCATGCACAATAGTCAGAAAACGGCCATAAAACCACTAGTTTTCCAACGGCTAGAAATGACTTAATGGGAGTTATTTCCCTAGACCATAACCCCCAGCCACCACAACCTATATTAATAGGGTCTAGATGGGTTTCTAAACAACTCAACCCACTCCAGGAGACTAATACGAACTGAGTAGCCACTCATCTCCTATACTCCAGTGATTCCAGCAAGTCAGCAACTATAAACATTTGCTTGAAGGTTAGACCAGCGGTGTGGTCTAAAACAGTTCAACTGAACTAATGGCTGAAGAACTAACTAGTGCAGTGGTCCAAATCATAATATTTCTTTCTCTTTTCTTCTGGGATTTTTTCTTTTCTATTTTTCTGCTAGACTGTGTGTAATAGAGTTTCATTAGTGAGCCTTCGTATTTGCTGAACGCAGACCCACATCAGGCTCGTTGTATCCTAGAAGTGGTTTGCCTGTAACTTATTAGCATACTCAATTCACTTGAGTAGGGGGCAAATAATGCTTAAAGGATAGTGTCCCAGACGTGCTTCAGCCTGTCCTTTTTCAAATAAAATTTATTTTTCAGTTTCCACATTATACAGGAAAATTATTAATTTGTATAATTTCCAACAATCTTAAAGAGTTATTTTTTTATGGAAGCCGATAGTGTTTCATCCATCAAGTTGATGAATTAGGACTTTATACGTCTTGATCGGTTCGATGGAACCAATTTTACGAGATGACAAGACAAGCTGAAATTTCTTTTGACAGCGCTAAAGATCTACTACATATTAGATCCAAATATGTAAGCATTACCTGAAGCATCTGACAAAGACACCTGAACAGGTGGCTACTCGCACCAAACGAGCTGAAGATGAACTTTTGTGTCGAGGACACATTCTGAATGCACTCTCCGACCACTTGTACGACCTGTACCAACAGATGTCATCAGCGAAGGAAATCTGGACTACTTTGGAATTCAAATACAAAGTTGAAGAAGAAGGCACCAACAAATTTCTCATCGCCAAGTATTTTAACTTCAACATGGTAGATAATAAACCGCTGCTGCCCCAAATCTAAGAACTGTAGCTAATAGTAAACAAAATCAAAGCCATCAAAATTAATCTTCCTAAATCATTCCAAGTTGGGGCTATAATCGCTAAATTACCACCGATGTGGAAAGACTATAAAAAAAAGTTGCTACATAAAACTGAGGACTACACACTGGAACAAATCTAGAAATACCTCAGAATTAAGGAAGAATCCTATAACCGCGACAGAAAGAATGATAACGGGAATGCCTCACACAAGGTACATGCGGTAGAGAACACTAATAATAAGAATCTCGAGAAAGACGATTCCCTGAAACCCAATAAAGGGAAATTCAAGAAAAATGCCTAAAAGAATAATGGAAAGTTCAAAGGCCCATGCCATGTCTGTGGGAAAATCGGGCACTATGCTCGAGTATGCCGATATAGCAAATTTGAAAAAGAGACAAGTGCAGTAGAGGAAGGCGATATTGTGGCTATGATCACTGAGGTGAATACCATCTAAGGCAAAGTTCCAAGCTGGTGTATAATACCACCACTACATTACATATATGCTACGATAGATCAACCTTTAAAACCTATGAGGAATTGACCGATGGTCAAGAAGTCCAAATGGGTAATGAAGTCCGATCGAAGGTCGTCGGCAAAGAAACTGTCGAACTGATATTCACCTCTGGGAAGAAAGTGATTCTGACTAATGTACTGCACGTCCCAGACATGAGGTGAAACTTAGTTTTTGGTGATTTTTTGTGTAAATCAGGCATAAGGGTGGTGTACGAGTCAAGAAAAGTCCAAGAATGGAAATTTTGTCGAAAAGGGATATGCTTGTAACGGGATGGTTAAGTTTTCTCTGAATGAAAGTAGCACTTCTGCATATATAATTGAATCCGCTGGACTGTGACATGATAGACTAGCCCATATAGGGTATAGTACTTTGAAGTTCATGGCTAAGACTCATACACAGATAATGAAATCGATAAATGTGAAGTGTGCATATGATCCAAAATGACGAAGAAACCTTTTCCAAGTGTTGAAAGATTGTCTCAAATATTGGATCTTGTGCATAGTGATATCTGTGAGTTAAACGACATTCTTACTCATGGAGGCAAAAGGTATTTCATAACCTTTATTGATGATTGCTCTAGATATGTGTATGTTTATCTATTAAAGAGCAAAGATGAAGCATTGAACGTGTTTAAAATATATAAAAGTAGAAGTAAAGAATCAATTAAATAAGAAAATAAAAATCCTCCATAGCGATAGAGGAGAAGAATACTTCTCCAACGAATTCGATAACTTCTGTGAAGAACATGGACTAATACATCAATGTACTGTGCCATACATACCTCAAAAAAAAATGAAATAGCTGAAAGGAAGAATAAAACATTATGGAGATGGTCAAATCAATGCTAATAAGAGCAAAGTGGCCACTAAATCTATGGGGTGAGGCACTGCTTGCAGCGTACCATATACTAACAGAATTCCGTCTAAAAAATATAAAATATCTTCATATGAAACATGGAGAGGTAGAAAACCTAACCTATGATATCTTAAAGTGTGGGGGTGTCTTGCATACTGCAGAACTCCTGATAAAAAAAAAAAACTAAGTTAGGACCTAAAGCTATTAAGTGTGCCTTTATAGGGTATGCACAAAATAGTAAAGCTTATAGACTTCTAGATATAGAGTCTAATACAATAATAGAATCAAGAGATGTTGAGTTCTTTAAGAGCTCACTATCCTTGGAGTCAAAGAATAATGAAATCCAAACTCCTAATAGAGAACCAGATAGTACAGCTCCACAACTAGTGGAAGCTCCTATTGAACCTCGTAGGAGTCAAAGGGCAAGAATAGAGAAGAGTCTAAGAGATGACTACATAGACTCACAACACGTCATTTTCCATCTTGTAGAAGGAGATAGAGAAAATGTTATAAGAAAAATACCCATAGTGATGACTGTAGAAGATGATCTTAAAACATATAAAAAGGTTGTATCCTCTAGAGACTCAGCTTTTTAGAAAGAAGCTATAAACGATGAAATGGAATCCATAATGCCAAATCAGACATGGAAACTAGTAAACTTACTTCCAGGTTCTAGACCCATAGGCTATAAGTGAGTATTTAGGAAGAAATATCACACTGATGGGACTATCCAAACTTTTAAAGCTAGTCTAGTAACTAAGGGTTTTAGACAAAAAGAAGGGATAAATTAGTTTGACACATACTCTCCTGTAGCTAGAATAACATCCATTAGGATATTATTTGTAACGCCCTGAAAATCGGGGGTCGAGCATAAACTCAACTCCCGAGTTCCAACGCATCACTTATGCAACAAAATGAATGATGATGAATGTTGTCTGCATTAATGTAATGAATATGAGTGAGATTAAGCCAAAACAACATATCATACTCTAGAGACAGTTAAATTACAAGCGGAAGACTGTGATAGATATATAAAATATATAAACTGTGGTGGGTCTCTAGAGTGTGATAACATTACCAGGTTAAATAATTACAAGTATAGTTCCAAAATATACCAAATGTGTAAGGTCCTCTAGTCCACATCCCTGTAACCCCATCGATCAAGGCACGACTTACATGAAGCCGACAGAAAATAACATATACAAGAAAGTGTCCTCATCATCGCAGAGGTCTGGCTCCGCCTCACAAGCATCGCCATCTGCAATCAGACAAAGTCTGGTGGGTGTTTGGAACACCGTCCCGTAATATTGGAGTGAGTAGCTAACTTAGTGGAACAATAAAGTATAGGCTAACATGTTATCAATACAGTCAAGCAGTAATGATAAAGCAGTATAATCAAACACTCCTAACTACTCTTATTAATGCAAGTATGAATGCAGTCATGATGGATGCCCTCGCCACACCCTCCCTCGTGCGACACCATCTTACGTTCGCGGCATGCTTTCATCCCTCAGTGCTCCACATCTTCCAGGCACATGCAATGCATGATGAGCATGATTACCAAGTATTTATTAGTCCATTTCAAATAGCAGGATTGGGAAACTAAGGTACCTCCCATGTATCATTCCCAAACATGATCCATTCTAGGGTCGTCAGTCCTAGTTAATCTCAGACGATGGTGTGTTTTCTAGGTCACTGCAAAGGCTGCCAGGGCTGTTACGCATAAAGGTTACACCACTCCCCCATCACCTCTTTAACGATTCATCACTATACAGAAACAGGCCTAGTTCATACTCTCTACACTGCGGTAAAACTCGTCGCCTCACCGCAAATTCAGAGTATGCTCGAGGTCACTACAAAGGGCTGTTAGGGCTGTTGCTCGCATTCGTTGCACCACTCCCCCATCACCTTATCAATGTAGGTCGACAACACGAAAATAGTATCCCATACCGCCATAATCGGCTCATAAGTCTGGTTGCTCATTGGTCACTACGGGGAGGTACGTGGCCCCAACATAGGCCGACAGCTCGACCACGGTGTCCCATACCACCATGCCCGGCTCATGAGTCTTAGCGGATCGAGGTACCATGGTTAAAAGGGATTTCACTGGTAAGTTTAGTACCCTAGGTTCAAACAATAGCAACCAAACATGGTGAACATACATTAGACATATCGGATTACTTGACGAGCCTGACTAGCTCGAGCGCACAATCAATTAGACGACATGAAGTGCATAAGCACTTCGCGTGGCCTAACCACTGTCGTCAACTGACGTACGACTCGGGTTCGTCAAACACATCATACGTGGGGACATGAAACTTAACCACGATCTCAAGTCTGGTACTGACTGTCTGGACTATAGACATAGTCCCAAACTCAATCAATCCTTGCTCATAGCATGTGGAGTAAAGCATAATAAACAAAGTAATTCAAGCATGTTAAGAAGTATGTCATAAAGCACGTTATAAAGCATGTTATAAAGCACTGCATAAATAGGAATACAAACACATATATTGCACAAGTAAGTGGTTTAAGTAAACAACGTCATGGAGGAAATCATACATGTCTCTAAAGTAGTTGAGAATCCCATCTCAACGCCCTCCTAAGGCATCAACATCCAAACACTTACTCACACAAGTATTTTCACAAACACTTAACACACTATTTCAACATGCTTAGTGTATGTTAGCAAACATGTATTAGGGCGAGTCCTTTCGCCAAGTACGTATTTTACACATATATAATATATTTATACAACAAACAATCATGAAAAACACATCTCTAAAATATATATGTGTACGCTACTTTCTACAATACAGTACTTCTACATACATAGTGTATATTAGTAAAACATGTATTTGGGCAAATCCTTTCGCCAAATAAGTATTTTATCCATATATCGTATATTCATACAACAAATAATCACTTCAAACACATTTCCAAAATTTATACGTATACGGTATTTTCTACGAATACCTAGAATATGTAAAATTCCATTATCTACATCTTTAATCGAAACAGAAAATAGAAAGCACTTTGTACATGTGCAATTACATGCAGATCATGAATCTATCATTATCTGACATTGAAAGCGTTGAAAACCGTAACCTATACACCTAAAGTCCTCACCTTTTGTCGTAGAATCGTAACGGATATGATAGGTTTGCTAAGTTTCAGTATTCGGCAGTTTGGCCACCTATAGATCGAAATAGGTTAGCTATTTCATAACCTACAACTAATACAACTCCAAAACAGATTAGGGTTAGGGTTTCTTACCTAGAAACGAAGTCGAAATCGCCGGGAAAGCGATGAAAATGGGGTGGTGCAGCTTGTATAGTGGCAGGGAATAGTAGTTGGGAGATTATCTCACTTCTCTCACTCTTTCTCTCTTTTCTCTCTTCTCTCTCTAGGGTTTCTCTCAAATTCGTATGGCTGTGAGAGAGAGGTTTCTAAGGTCCTTTTATAGCCTAAAACTTTCTGAAATAGACTTGTGGATAAGGTATACTTAGGTTATAACCAAAGCGGCTTTGTTTCAGCTCAACGGAGGACTTCTGGCGGGCCTCCTTGAGCCAAAGGTCGGACTTAAGCTCACAGACTATGGATCTAGGTTCCATCAAGTTTTCATTCCAGTAGGGTTTCAGATCACGCGTGGTGGACCAGTTTCAGTTCAACGGTCAGCGGATCTCGATCGGAGATTCTGAGTACATGGATATGTTTATGAAATTTCTCTTGATCCGAGGGTGTAATTTGATCTGATTCTGACGGTCTGGTTGCTTAAAAACTAATCCTCAAGCGAGCGGTGCCAGATTACTATTTGAGATATTTATTTGAAAAGAAATTCAAGTGTTTTCACACTCCTCGCTCCGGACTCAAGCGAATTACACTGGGACACTATCTGGATTTGATTTCCGAGATGGTTGTCAAGCCCAGCGAGGCGGTCCTAAGTCCTTAACTTCGTATTATTCGGACTCGATGTCTTGTCCAGGACTCTGATACGGAGTTTCAACGTGCTCCCGAGAGTAGTCGGGTAATGAGATTGATCCTAGATTTTAGGGTAACCTAGCGTCAATAATTCTACAAGTTTTGAGTCTTGCGTATCGTATTTAAAGTGGATCAAGTAGATTTCGTAGCTAATCTAGTTTAGCACTTAGTTACTTTGTCTCATTTCTAAAGGATTTAGTCATATAAGATTTCTGTCTGAGGTGGTACTTAATCCTTTGTAGTTTGTATATAAAGTGATCCAAGTTATACTACTTAGCTAGTTTAAGATAGTGCCTAGGGTGAAAGTACTTAGGAAAATTGAAAGAACAAGGTGGTGAAGGGTGGGATTTGTGAAGGAAATGGGTTCAGAAGCGATTTTAAATTGTGGGATTCAATTCTGACAAGTTAATAAGGTGTTAGGAGCGGCCCATTGCCTAAGGACGTCTAATTCCAGGTTGGCAAAAATTCGGGATGTTACATTATTTGTGCTAGCTTCTATACATCATCCTCACATCCACCAAATGGATGTAAAGACCGCATTTCTGAATGGTGACCTTAATGAGGAGGTATACGTGGAACAACCTAAAGGATTCATTCTACCAGGAAATGAAAACAAAGTATATAGATTAGTCAAATCTTTGTATGGATTAAAACAAGCACCAAAATAATAGCATGAGAAGTTTGATTCCAAAATACTATCTCATGGTTTCATGCATAATGTAGTTGATAAATGCATATATTCCAAAGTAGATGGTGGCTGCATAATTATTATTTGTCTGTACGTTAATGACATGTTAATAATAAGTAATAAAATGGAAGGTGTGACTGAAACGAAGAGGTTTTTATCTTCCGTATTCAAAATAAAGGATCTTGGACAAGTTGATACCATCCTAGGTATCAAAGTTAAAAAACATTGTGGGAGTTATGCTTTGTGTCAATCTCATTATATTGAGAAGATACTAAACAAGTTTAACCATCTAAATATAAAAGAAGCAAAAACCCCATTTGATTCAAGTATCAAGCTAAAAGAAAATACCGGAAGAACAGTTGCACAATTAGAAATGCGAGTGCTATAGGGAGTCTTATGTATGTTATGTAATGAACTAGACCTGATATTGCATATGCTGTGAGTAAACTTAGTAGGTTTATTAGTAACCCCAGTACTGAACACTGGAATGCAATCAGGAGAGTCCTTGATTACTTAAAAGCAACCAAAGACTTAGGACTATTTTATTTAGAATTTCCTGACATATTGGAAGGATATACCGATGTGAGCTGGATATTGAGTGCAGGAGACAACAAATCTACTACAGGGTGGGTATTCACCCTAGGAGGTGCAACTATATCTTGGGGATCCAAGAAACAGACTTGCATAATGCACTCGACTATGTAGTCTGAATTCATAGCCCTGGCTGCAATAGACAGAGGCTGAGTGGTTAAGGAATATTCTATTAGAAATTCTTTTCTATGTAAAGCATATATCGGTTGTGTCACTACATTGTGATAGTGAAGCCACATAAGCTAGAGCCTATAGCGGCACATATAATGGTTAGTCTAAATATATCAGTCTTCGACATGATTCTGTTAGACAATTAATTCGATATGGAATCATTACTATTTCCTATGTGAAATTAAGCAATAACCTGGTAGACCCTTTCACTAAACCTCTACTGAGAGAGGTAGTAAAGGCTACATCTAGAGGGATGGGGTCGAAACTCTTCAACCAAAGTTTCACCAGTGATGGTAACCTAACCTAACGTTAGAAAATCTCTAATTTTTAGTTTAATGGGTAAGAACAAGTCACTGATATGTAGAAAGTTTTCAGCACTAAATTATAAAACCTCATCCATAATAGATAAGTGTTGAGCGTTATGAAAGAGGGTTGAGTCTTAGAACTCTTAATAAAATCAATCTATAGGACAAGTGTCTTATAGTAACGGAGACACTGGAAGGATTTCACCTATATGAACGTAGAGATGGTACCGTCTCTCATGAGAGTTAGGAGTTTTCTCTAGCGATCATTCACGAAATAGGATAAGCACAAGGCCATTAATTGTGCTGAGCAAGATTGTGGGAACTCTAACTAACACATAGCGAATATGCGTGTGGTTTCTCTGACTTTGTTATCTAGGAATAACTAGTTCAACGATATGGCTACCAGTCATTTCAACAGAGTTTTGAGATACTTACACTAAGGAAAGAGTGAAATCAAAAGATATCTTTCTTTATGCATATAAGCTGATTATTCTGGCAGAGATGTTTAATCAAGAAAAACATATTTTTAAAAATCAAGTGGGAGATTTTTACAAAAAGTTGATTTATATATATATATACTAAATATATTAAATATTATATTCGAAGAGTGTTTGAAAAACACCTTTTTCATGGTTTTGGGAATAGTCCCACATTGGAAAAAGTGAAGGAAATTTTGTGGTTTATATGAGGAGTGTGGAGATTATAATACTTACCCACATGGTCTAAAGGAGAATGAAATTTGCATGTTCCAATGAGTAGAAATGGAACACCTGCACACGCACGCTCATGCTCGGGCTCGGGCACGGGCACGGGCACAGGCACAGGCTCGGTCTTGGTCATGGGCTCAGTGCGAGGGCGTGGGCATGCGAGGCAGTGTGGCTGTAGAGGCCCTAATGGTGCACTTTATACTTCGCACATGCACATCGTGTGCCAGAGGGGCACTCCCTTCGCGAACCGGAGCGAGACAGATGCGAGTCACGGTGCGACTAACTAGCTAAGTAGGATAGCTGGCTAAAGGGAAGACTAGAGGACTAAATGAAAGTACTCCAGTGTATATAGAGAGACTAAAAAAGCTGTTGCAATGAAAACTGTAACAGTTGTGCCATTAGTGCAAAGACTAGCTATAACTGCTGTATGGCTAGCCCAACAGCTAGAAAATGGCTAGCTGCTATCTCACAACAGTCACATGCAACAATGGTTATGGCTCATGCACAACAGTCAGAAAACAGTCATAAAACGGCTAGTTTTCCAATAGCTAGAAATGGCTTAATGGGAGTTATTTCCCTAGACCATAACCCCCCAGCCACCACAACCTATATTAACAAGGTCTCGATGAGTTTCCAAACAACTCAACCCACTCCAGCAGACCAATACGAACTGAATAGCCACTCATCTCCCATACTACAGTGATTCCAGCAAGTCAGCAACTATAAACATTGCTTGAAGGTTAGACCAGTGGTGTGGTCTAGAACGGTTTAACTGAACCAGTAGCTGAAGAATTGACCAGTGCAGTGGTCCAAATCACAATATTTCTTTCTCTTTTCTTCTAGGATTTTTTCTTTCTATTTTTCTGCCAGATTGTGTGTAATAGAGTTCCATTAGTGGGCCTTCGTGTTTGCTGAACGTAGACCCACATCAGGATCGTCGTATCCTAGAAGTGGTTTGCATGTAACCTATCAGCATACTCAATTCACTTGAGTAGGGGCAAATAACGCTTTAAGGACAGTGTTCCAGATGTGCTTCAACTTGTCCTTTTTCAAACCAATTTTATTTTTTAGTTTCCACATTATACAGGAAAATTATTAATCTGTATAATTTCCAACAGATACAATTTCACTATATCTGAGTGAGTTTCGCCGCTCCCATCTGCAAGTGTCCATACCAAATATATGCCTTTTCTAAGGGAGCCATGGCCATTTTAGAAACTTTTGGCGATCAAGAAATATATTTTCCGGTCCCCACAAGAAAAAAAAGTGCCATAGCGCTATCAAGCCATTGCTTTTAATGACAACATGGATCCTCGTCGACAATGAAAGATACAACACGACTATCATAGCAAGGTGTAGTTGCTGGATGGTTTGAATGTTGATCATATGCACAACACCATGTGGCCCCACAATGAGACCCAATTATATGGGGCTTACTATAATTTATGTGTTTTTATCCATGCTGTCCATCCATTTTCCCAGCTTATTTTAGGGAATTAACTCAAAACTGAGGACATGGATTAGCTAATGACAGGTTGAGTAGCGAGACTCACTGCTGAAGTGATGTCACCAAGTTCCGTGGGTCCCACCATGATGTATGTTTTGTATCTACATCGTCCATCCATTTGGAGAGACTATTTTAGGCCATGAACCAAATAATGAGTTCGATCCAAATCTTTAGTGGACACCACCACAGAAGACAATGGAGAGAGTGACGCTCACCATTAAAAACTTCTAAGGGTTACAAAAGTTTTCGATCAAGCTGATAATTGTGTTTTACCTTCTTTAATGTTTGTTTCAACTTATGAATAGGTTGGATCTCAAATAAACACCATGGTGGACCTTAAGAAGGTTTCAACGGTGGCAGTCACTCTCCCCACTGTTTTCTATGGTGGGGTTTACTAAAGCTTTCGATCTGCCACATTCTTTGGCTCACGCCATAAAATGATCTCTCTAAATGTATGGACGGTGTGGGTATAACACATACATCATGGTGGGACCCACATAACTTGGTGACTTCACTTCAGTAGCGAGTCTCTATTTAACCTGCCAGTAGCTAATCCGCGTCCCAACAACAAGCAAGATCTGTAGCTCAAGTGGACCACACCACAAGAAAAACATAGGATTTGATGCCTATAGAAGTTTTGGATCAAGCTGATTGTAACGTCTCAGAAAAATTTGTACAAAGACCCAAGTACCACCTCAGGCAGAAATCACTAAGGGTCAAATTATGTAGAAATTAGACGAAAATTAATTAAGTTCTAAACTGAATTAATCAGTGGATTAGCTTGAACCACTTTCTATACGAACTGCAAGACCCTAAACTAGTAGAACCGCTAACTCTACATTACCTAAAAACCTAGGAGAAATCTTAAAACCTAGTTGTTCCCGGGGAACACATTGAAACTCCTTATCGGACCTGGACCGCACGTCAAAAGTCCGATAATCGCGAAACTATACAGTTATGACCACCTTAATGGGCTTGACAACCATTGTGGGAATCGAGCCTGAATAGTATCTAGAAATGCACAACTAGAGCTCTGAGTAAAGTGTGTGAGAAACGTAAATATCTTTAGAAAATAAACTCAGATTTAAGTGAATTGGGCCATTCACTTGCGGGATAAATTTAAGGTTTATGACCGTCAGATTTTGACCCAACTACACCCTTTGATCAGGAAAATTTCCCTACTCATGTCAGTGTACTTGTGGCCCTGATCGAGTGACGATAGCCGTTGAACTAAAACTATCCTCCATGGTCGATCCACAAATCCAATCAGACCGAAATCTTAACCTGACATAGATCCATTGTCAGGAAACTTTCTCCGGACTGTATGTAGGTAATGGACCTCTAGATGAGCTCCTTTGGCCTGAAACAGATGCCTTTTGGCTATATCCTAAGTATACCATGGACTTGGGGCCATTGACATCACTTCTGGGCCTATTTAAAGCCCTAAACCCACCCCTCTCTCATTCTATAAGAATTTTCTAAAACCCTAGAAGCGAGAAGAGAGAAAAGAGGAGGAAAGAGTGAGGAGAAGAGAGAGAGAGAGAGAGAGAGAGAGAGAGTTGCTGGGATTCATTCCCACCACTCCATGTGCCAAATCATCTCTCCCGTGTCGCTACACCGTTGAATCCGAATTTGATTTGGGTAAGAAATCCTAACCCTAATCTGTTTTAGGAATCCGAATAGAGGAAACGGTGAAATAACTAACCTATTTCATGATTTAGGTAGTCGTTGCGCCATAGACAAAGGCGTAGTGTACGAACCGAGTTCGTAATTGACGTATCGACGAAAGGTGTGGATTATAAATGTTTAGGTTATGGTTTTTAAGGCTTTCAATGTCAGTTAATGATTTATAACTGACTTGATTGCTATCACATGTACTTGATGCGATATTTTCGGTGATTACACATATACATGAACTATGTTGAATATAATGCATTCCATGTATTTGTTGAAATGTTTGAATGAATATGGAATTATGATTTGTACTTGTCATGATAATTGATTGAGAATACTTGATTGTTGTATGTGTGACAACTCCTTTGTGAAAGGATTTGATATAATATATGTTATAACTAATTTATTACATGTATGTTGATATGTGTAGTCTAAGTGTTTGATAAAATGTCTTAATGAGAAGTTGTTTGTTGAAATGTATTTAATAAGGGGGTTGAGATAGGATTCTCAATTACCATATCTATAGTTACAGTTTCCTTCAGGTAACCTATCTCGCTACTACGTGATTTATCGATGAAATGCCTATGTATGATAACATGTGCATTATTTGTTTGGTAAAATGATTAAATGAGATTTATATTCGAATTGGTTGTCACATGCTATTTTGACTATCACATATGAATGCCTATTGTATTTGAGTATGATTGGGACCAATACGTAGTTCAGGCAAACGGTAACGGTTTACGATCAGTGGTCGAACTCGTTTCGTCATAACGAATACGTTCGATGAATCCGAGCCATACGGTGATTATCGATAGTGGTTAAGCCACGAGGAGTGTGTATGCACTCCATGTCAATTAATTTAACTTGTGCTCGTACTAGTCGAGCTTGTTAAGTAACCCGATTGGCCTAATGTATGTTCACCATATATGGACGCTACTGCTTGAATCTAAGGTACCACTTACCAGTGAAAAGCCTGTTTAACCTTAGTACCACCATCCGCTAAGACTCATGAGCCAGGCATAGTAGTATGGGACATCATGGTCGAGCTATCGGCCTACGCTGGGGTGACGAGCCTCCCCGTAGTGTCCATTGAGCAACCCAAACTCATGAGCCAAATACGGTGGTATGGGACACTGTATTCAAGTTGTCGGCCTACACTAAGGTGACAAGCCTTTTCATAGTGACCTCGAGTATAAACTAGGCCCATGATGAGGTGACGAGCCTCTCCGTAGCGACCTGAACTTGCCTATCCACTACTTTTCAATCAGGGGTGATGTTGCCCTATAACTTGCCTATCGTATGTGATTAACTAGGATTGACGACCTTAGATGGATCATCGTTTGGACAAATGATATAAAGGGAGGTACCTTAACTTCCCGAATCTATTGTATGAATAAGCCTAATTAAATGTTAGCTAACACGACCATGCACCGCATTGCATGTGCTTTGGCGAGGAAGCGCATGTGTTCAGAGTAGTGCATACTCGATCGTGAGATGATGCTGCTAAGGGAGTGCAGGTGAGGGCATGCATCATTATCGTATCCATTCTTGCATTAACAAGAGTACTTAGTATATGATTGTTGTACTGCCTTATCATTCCTACTTGACTGAATTGATAACATGTTAACCTTTGCCTTATAGCTCCACTGAGTTGATCACTCACTCCCACTCTGGGATGGTGTTTGAAAACACCAACCAGACTTCATTGTAGCTGCAGGTGATGGTGAGGCTTACGAGATGGAGCCTAACTTTTATGACGACGAGGAGTTCTCCTACATGCAACTCTCTGGTGGGTCTACGTAGACCTAGAGTTGCATCGCAGGGATTATAGGGATACGGACTAGTTGAACATTACATTTTATTATTTTATAAATTTTGGAATTGTACATGTAATTATTTAACCTAGTGACATGTTCATACTCTGGGAACTTACAACCATTGTTGTGCTTTATATATTTATCACAGTCTTCCGCTTGTGTAATCTAATTGTCTTTGGTGTATGATAAGCTGATTAGTGTAATCCCATTCATGTTTAACATACTAACATAGACAACATTTAATCATCATTATCTATGTTGCATAAGTGATGCGACGGATCTCAGGAGTTGAGCTTTTGCTCGACCCTCAAAATTCGGGGCATTATAAGTTGGTATCAGAGCATGATTTGGATTAAACTAGACCTGGGTTATGGTAACACGCCGCACACTGACGTAATTTAATTTAGGAGGGGGCGATGAAACGTAGAAACAGTCATAAGATTCCAGGTTTCGCTGACGAGCGAAACTGACCATTGAAACATAACCCGTATGCATCTATGATCATGTGAGATGATCCCAATTCCTTTCTAGACCGTCAATCGACGGATTTAGATGACTATTCGGCATATTCCACACTCAAATGACCCGAAAAGTGTGAATATGTGCGAGATCGACTCTGAAAATATCTTAAATGGGCACAGGGGCCCAAACTACATGAAACAGTGGGACCCAAGGTGGGTCTTGTACATTTCCGGCATCCTAGGAGGAGGATGTCATAGCCCCTGGGGCGAGGCATTGCCTAGAGGTTAAGCGGACCACGATGGCATCGCCCCTACTACGAGGCCTCACGGTCCAGGTCCAGCGGACTGACCGTGTACACTCGTGTTGGGCCACGAAAAATGTGTGGGGGCCCTCTATTTCTCCCCTTTTTGCTTCATTTCACCCCACCTAGTTTATAAACCCTTCTAACCCCCCTAAAACCTTTATTTTTCACCTCAAATCCCCCCTCCATTCTCATATATTCTTCATCTTCTTTACTACATACCCATCTCCACCATCTTCCTCAAAAACCCATCTTTTACAACCACCTATCTCCATTATTCTCCTTATTTAAGCACAAAGCCTACACCTTTGTGTCTCATAACTCACAAGCCTCACAATCCACCCTATTCCCAAGCTTTCTCGACTTCTATGGCTCTTTTTGAGTTTGTGGCTATGATCTTCTCCCTCTTCACACTTCTTTCCCTCATGGGAAAGAAGAGGGCTTCCACAGACGAAGCTGGGCCTAGCCACCCAACCCGTCTAAGGAAGAAATCGGGCGCAGAAGCAAGTACAAACACCGTACGAGAGCTGAGGATTAAGCGGGATCTTGATCCCCAAATTCCTCTTGAAAGAGCTTACTGCCGGGCATCGTACATGGTAGGTTCCAGGGTTGTAGAGTTCTCTGTGAAGCGCACATGGATGAGAAGCTATTTGAACTTTATTTAGTGATGGACCTCCTAGTGGATGTCGGGTGGGGTCTCATATTTGAAGGCAAGTCACGTGGGTGTGAGAGCACCGTCCGAGGCTTCTACGCCCACATACGAGACCCAATGTTAGAGCCTCTACAGTTCACTATTCCCGTGGGAAGGCGGGCAGCCACAGTTGATGTTGGTGTGATAGCTCGGATTATGGGGATGGACCGTGGCGAGGTTCTTAATATTTAGAAGAATCTCAGGAGTATGCATGAAAGAGATCACCGCATGCGATTTCTTTATGACCGACTGGTCCACTGGAATCAAGGCAATTCCTCCTAGCGACCGAGATGACTCATGACTTCCGCCTACTCCACCATATATTCACACACAATGTGTCTCCTAGGTGGAGTAATCTCAGCGAATGTACGCGTTTGATGGTGGACTTCCTATATAGAGCTGGGCAAGGAGACAAGCTGTGCCTGCCTACATTTGTCCTGCTATAGATAGTATAGACTGCACACTCTGTTAGGACAAATATTTCATTCCCATTCGGCCAGCTCATATGTAAGCTTGTTGAGAGTTCGGCTACCGACTTGACACGGAGCTTGTACTGATCCACTATATCACTGACACCACACTTAACAACATGGGTATTAGGTTGCGACAACGTCAAGCCCGACTCGATGAGAATGGGGATGAGACAGAAGGTGAAGAGGAAGAAAGTGATGAAGAAGAGGGGGGAAATGAAATAGAGGAAGGAAGTGAGAAAGAAGGAGAGCAGGAAGAAGAAGAAGAAGAGGAGGCCCAGGACTCTGACAGGGGCTCTCCTCCTACTACACATGAGCACCGCCGTGATCGGGCCGCCATAGAGGCCGCTTGGCTCAGATTGAGGAGAGTTAAGTCACCCTGAGGCAGGAGGTCAGAGAGACCCGAGCCAAGCTTGAAGAGAGTTAGGCCTACATGAAGCAGAGATTTAAGAAGGTGTCTCGCACCTTGAAGGCTCTTTTGTGCTGTATGCAGGACAAGGGTGCTCCTCCACCATCGCCAGATTCGAATGACTAGTCATATGTGTAGTCCTCTTTTAGTTTGCTTTGTTACTAGTTTTCTTTTGTACTAGCCTTGGTAGGCTTGGTTAGTTATTAATGCATTTTAATGTTTAAAGCTTGTTTAGATTAGCTCACATGCATCTTCTGTCATGATCCATGTAAGACTACATCTCATGTATTGTGATGATTTTGGTTAAATGAAATGCATGAAGCTCCTTTTGTTATGGAATATGTAGAATGTTTGACAAGTTGAGTATTGTTATGCAAATCTTACACATGTTGCACCCTATGTTGTGTATAGGGAATGCCTCCGAAAGCTACTTGGAACATTACACGTCTAGCAGTTGGCGGATCGTTTAACACCTCCCCTAAGTGATAGCCACATAAACCCTAGTTTGGGCCCTGACAGTGATACGATGTCGGATTCACAGCCGGCCACTGGCCCCACTAATAGGCCAACACCTTTTGCACCACCGGTTCCCGAGCAGAACCGTGCGTCTACCTCGATGCCACACATGCCTCAGGCGGCTTCTCCTCCTGATAGGTTGGAGCAAATGATGCTCCTTATGTAGCAGCAGTAACAGATTTGAACCACCATAGCAGGGGCCCTTGCCCAGAACATGAACGTGGTTCCACCTATACCACTTGCGCACCCTGCTGGAAACATGAGTGTCAGCGGCCTATTTGAGTAATTTTAGTGCTTTTGACCTCCTACGTTTGCGAGTACTCACAGACCCGAGGATGCCAAATATTGGCTTGACCACATCTCTAAGATGTTGAAGCTGCCACACTGCACTGAGGCAGAGTAGCTTGAGTTGGTCACGTATATGTTTGAGAAGGAAGCCAACCTTTAGTGGGACAGCATCCTTCGAACCGTTTTTGAGGGTTACGTGTGGACATGGGATGCTTTTGAGGCCCGCTTCCTCGGAAAGTATTTCCCCCTCACATACTGTAATGAAAAGGAGGGAGAGTTCCTTCACCTCCGTTAGGGAGAAATGACTGTGGTTGAGTATGAGAACAAGTTCACGGAGCTAGCCAAATACATTCCTCTGATCCTAGCGAACGAGTTGATAAAGATGCGGCGATTCCCCAATGGTCTATGGCCCGATATCTGCACGAAGATGTGTTGCGCTAGCATACCTAACTATGCTGAGCTAGTGGGCATGTCTCTGCGAGTTGATTAGGACGAGGACAGGTTATCCCCTACATATGTACCCATGGGTCCTAGGCCTCGACCAGATTTGCCGAACAGGCTGTTCCTCGATAAGAGGCCACGTGCAGCTTCGCCTTACAAACTTATGGCTCCACCAGCCCAGCTAAGGCGATCAGATATGTGGTGCACCTACTGTAAGAGGTCGGGCCATACAGATACTTACTGCTTCACCAAGATGAGGGATAACAGCTTCTCGCCGCCTCAGAAAATCAATCGCTAGCTTCCTCAAGCTATCTCGGTTCCACCTCTACGTTCGGTACCACCAGCACAGCCTTTTTATAGGCCTAATGTACCTCATAGTAGGCCACCTCAACGACCTATGGCACCGCAACCAAATCGTCTTCAACAAGCTCATGTGCACTCACTTGCAGCTGAGGCATCTGAGATGACAGTTGCAGTACCTTGGCTTTTGAAGTCATAGCACATATCCAAGGTATACCAGTCTTCCTATTGATGGACACTGGGTCCACTATTTCGATAATATCATGCACAACAGTCAAGTGACTAGCATTGGAAACTACTCCTATGGTTGGGTTGAGACTCCTTACCACCACAGGGACCTTCTCAGACACTACCAAGATTTGTAAGGGTTGCTCAATAGACTTAGGAAGCAGAACAGTACTCATTGACCTAATTGTTGCCTCGCTATGTTATTACGACATCATCCTCGGCATGGATTGGCTCACTGACATGAAGGCAGAGATCGATTGTGAGAGTAGAGTCGTGACAGCCCATGGTCCTGAGGGCACGACCTTTACTTTCCCAGTTCAGGTCAGTTAGTACTATCGTGTTAGTTGTTATGCTTCCTTGTTAGAGAATGTTGATGGTCCAACAGTTGGGAACACGCTAGTAGTTCAGGATTTCGCGGACGTGTTCAGAAAAATACCTGAATTACCTCCTCGGCTCGAGATCGAATTTACTATCGACCTTGTGCCTAGTGCGACACATGTATCTCTACCAACGTATCGCATGCCTCCATGTAAGATGGAGGAACTGAGGAGACAGATCGATGATCCATTGGATGCAGGCTTCATACGACCGAGTGTATCTCCTTGGGGCGGACCCTTGTTGTTTGTGAAGAAGAAGGACGGATCGCTGCGATTGTGTATTGATTATCGCAGGTTGAATCAGTGATAGTGAAGAATAAGTATCCTTTACCTAGGATAGATGATTTTTTCGATCAGTTAAAAGGGGCATGGTATTTCACCAAGATCGACTTGCAGTCTTGGTACATCAGTTGTGCGTCAGAGATGAGGACGTGTAGAAAATAATGTTCAGAATCAGCTTTAGGCACTACGAATTCCTTATGATGTTGTTTGGAGTCACAAACGCACCAGCCATGTTCATGGACCTTATGAACTGGGTATTTCGGCCGTATCTGTACCGATTCATCATCGTATTTATAAATGACATTCTGATATACTCCAAGAGTCGGAAGGATCACGAGGAGCACCTGCAAGCAATCTCTGATACACTCAAGAAGAACCAGTTGTTTGTTCAGTACAAGAACTGTGACTTTTAGAAAGAAGAAGTCAAGTTCCTGGGACATGTGGTGTCCAAGGAAGGAATAATTGTGGACCTTACTAAGGTGACCGCAGTTTAAGACTAGGAGCAGCCCAGTTCGGTTACTGAAGTGAGGAGTTTCCTCAGCCTGGTAGGTTATTATCGTCGATTCATTAGGGGCTTTTTCAAGATAGTCAGACCGTTGTCTCAGCTCACTCGAAAGGATCTTAAGTTTGCATAGAATGAGAGGGCAAAAGTAGCCTTTCAAGAATTAAAGGACAAGTTGACATCCACACCCGTGCTAGTATTGCTAGTGCAGGGGGTCAAATATACGATACACACCGATGCATCTCGTGTTGATTTGGGTTGTGTTCTGATGTAGAAGGACAGAGTAATTGCTTATGCCTCGCGACAGTTGAGGAAGCATGAGGAAAACTATCCTAGGCATGACCTGGAGTTAGTGGCCTTCATCTTTGCATTAAAGCTATGGAGACATTACCTCTACAGAGAGGAGTTCGAGCTCTTTTGTGACCACAAGAGCCTCAGGTACATATTCACGCAAAGGGACCTGAATATGAGGCAACGACGATGGATGGAAACCTTGAAAGACTTCAAGTTTGGGGTCTCCTACCATCCCGGCAAGCCCAATCATGTGGCAGACACGTTGAGCAGTAAGAAGACGATAGCATTTGCTGCTCCGCTGATGATAGGGGAATGGAATATGATAGAATTTGTGTGAGATTTTGAGCAAAGGCTTACAATAGAGGAGTCGTTCGAGAGCGTCGCACATATTCGTGTGTAACCACTTATCGATGACCGAATCATTATGGCTCAGAAGGAAGATGAAGGGTTGATAGAGTTGAGAAAGCGAGCTAGTGACAATGAAGACTCGGAATGGAGAGTTGGTACGGGTGAGGGTTTACGTTATCGCCGCCTATGCGTCCCAAATCTTTATAACTTGAGAAGGGAAGTTCTTGAAGTTGCTCACAATTCAAAGATGGCGATGCATCTTGGTAGTACAAAGATGTATCAAGATATAAAGCATTCATACTGGTGGGACAACATGAAGGCCCACATAGCAGATTTTGTGTCCTGTTGTCTTACGTGCTAGCAGGTCAAGGCCGAATATCGCTGACCTCCTAGTTTACTTCAACCCATGCCCATAGCTGAATGGAAATGAGATTTCATTTATATGGATTTCATCTCAGGGTTACCGAAGACAAGGAAGGGACATGACTCCATTTGGGTGATTGTGGACTGATTGATAAAATCAGCTCATTTCCTCCTGATTAGAGTCTCAAACTCAGCAGACGATTTGGCCAGGCTGTACATCAAGGAGATAGTACGTCTACATGGAGTGCCTATAGAGATTGTGTCAGATCGAGACACCCGATTCACATCTATCTTCTGGACTCGTATCCAGGAAGCGATGGGTGTAAAACTGAAGTTCAGTACCGCGTTCCACTCACAGACGGATGGGCAGGAGGAACGGTAAATCAGGTGTTGGAGGACATGTTGCGGGCATGTATGTTTGATTTAAAGACAGTTGGGATTACTGTCTTCCCTATGCTGAGTTCTCTTATAACAACAGCTTCTAAGTGAGCATTAGCATGGCTCCCTATGAAGCATTGTATGGGCACCCATGTAGAGCACTGCATTACTGGGCAGAGGTGGTGAGAAGAGTTTGATTGGCCCAGAGTTAGTACAGACAACCTCAGAGAAGATCGACATTATCAGGCGTCGACTTCTTGCAGCACAGAGTAGACAGAAGAGTTACGCCGATACAAGATGGCGACAGCTAGAGTTTGAGGTCGGGGACCATGTGTTTCTTAAGGTTTTCCCCATGAAGGGAGTCCTTCGATTTGGCAAAAAGAGGAAACTCATGCCACAATTTATCGGCCCATTCCAGATTTTAGATCAGGTGATTGTGGTAGCATACCGCCTTGCTTTTTGCCCACACCACTCGCAGGCGTGCACAACGTATTTCATGTATCGATGCTGAAGAAATACATTCCTGATCCTTCCCACATTATTAAATGGGAGCAGGTACAGTTGAGTGATGATGCTTTACTTATGTACTGCGATCGATATGTATCTAGATAGGAAGGAATAGGTACTGTGCAGTAAGGTTATCCCGCTTGTGAAGGAACTATGGACACACTACACTGAGGAAGAGGCTACTTGAAAAACAGAAGCTGAAGTCTGTAAGAACTACCCTTAGATTCTTGAGGAGTACGAAAAGGTACTAATTTCGAGGATAAAATTTTTCTTTAAGGGGGTAGATTGTAACGTCTCGAAAAAATTCGTACAAAGACCCAAGTACCACCTCAGGTAGAAATCACTAAGGGTTAAATTATGTAGAAATTAGACAAAAATTAATTAAGTATTAAACTGAATTAATCGATGGATTAGCTTGAACCACTTTCTATACGAACTGCAAGACCCTAAACCAGTAGAATCGTTAACTCTACATTACCTAAAAACCTAGGAGAAATCTCAAAACCCAGTTGTTCTTGAGGAATACATTGAAACTCCGTATCGGACCTGGATTGTGCGTCGAAAGTCCGATAACCGCAAAACTATATGGTTATGACCACCTTACTCGGCTTGACAACCATTGCAGGAATCGAGCCCGAATAGTATCCAGAAATGCACAACTAGAGCCCTGAGTAAAGTATGTGAGAAAGGTGAATATCTTTAGAAAATGAACTCATATTTAAGTGAATTGAGCTGTTCTCTTGTAGGCCAAATTTAAGGTTTCTGACTATTAGATTCTGACCCAACTACACTCTTGGATCAAGGAAATTTCCCTACTCATGTCAGTGTACTTGTGGCTCTGATCGAGTGACGATAGTCGTTAAACTGAAACTGGTCCTCCACGGTTGATCCACAAATTCGATCGGACTGAAATCTTAACCTGACA
This sequence comes from Magnolia changhungtana, assembly GCA_030180095.1. Classification (NCBI taxonomy): domain Eukaryota; kingdom Viridiplantae; phylum Streptophyta; class Magnoliopsida; order Magnoliales; family Magnoliaceae; genus Magnolia; species Magnolia changhungtana. The sequence goes on along the minus strand of JASAUF010000470.1, from coordinate 1,184,179 downwards.
TAGATCTATTGTCAGGGAACTTTCTCCGGACCGTATGTAGGTAATGAACCTCCAGATGAGCTTCGATGGCCCGAAACATATGCCTTTTGGCTATATCTTAAGTATACTATGGCCATGGGGCCATTGACATAACTTCTGGGGCTATTTAAAGCTCTAAACCCACCCCTCTCTCATTTCATACGAATTTTCTTAAACTCTAGGAGAGAGAAGAGAGAAAAGAGGAGGAAAGAGTGAGGAAAAGAGAGAGAGAGATAGTTGCTGGGATTCATTCTCACCATTCCATGTGTCGAATCATCTCTCCCTTGTCTCTACACCATCGAATCCGAATCCGATTTGGGTGAGAAATCCTAACCCTAATCTGTTTTAGGAATAGCTAACCTATTTCATGATTTAGGTAGTCGTTGTGCCGTAGACAAAGGCGTAGTGCACGAACTGAGTTCGTAATCGGCATATCGGTGAAAGGTGCGGACTATAAACATTTAGGTTATGGTTTTCAAGGAATTCAATGTCAGTTAATGATCTATGGCTGACTTGATTGCTGTCACATGTACTTAAATGCGATGTTTTCATTGTATTACACATATACATTAACTATGTTGAATATAATGCATTCCATGTGTTTGTTGATATGTTTGAATGAATATGGAATTATGATTTGTGCTTGCCATGATCATTGATTGAGAATACTTGATTGTTGTATGTGTGACAACTCCTTTGTGAAAGGATTTGCTATAATATATGTTATAACTAATTTATTACATGTATGTTGATATGTGTAGTCTAAGTGTTTGATAAAATGTCTAAATGAGAAGTTGCTTGTTGAAATGTATTTACTAAGGGGGTTGAGATAGGATTCTCAATTATCGTATCTATAATTACAGTTTCCTTCATGTAACCTATCTCACTATTACGTGATTTATCGATGAAATGCTTATATATGATATCATGTGCACTATGTGTTCGGTAAAATGCTCAAATGATATTTATATTTGAATTGGTTGTCACATGCTGTTTTGACTATCACATATGAATGCTTATTGTATTTGAGTGTGATTGGGACTAATACATAGTTCAGGCAATTGGTAACAGTTTACAATCAGTGGCCAAACTAGTTTCACCCCAATAGATACGTTTGATGAATCCGAGTCGTACGATAATTATCAATAGTGGTTAGGCCACAAGGAGTGCATATGCGCTCCATGTCAATTAATTTAACGTGCGCACATACCAGTTGAGCTTGTCAAGTAATCCGATTGGCCTAATGTATGTTCACCATGTATGGACGCTACTGCTTGAATCTAAGGTACCACTTACTAGTGAAAAGCCTGTTTAACCTTGGTACAACGATCCGCTAAGACTCATGAGCCGGGCATGGTGGTATGGGACATCATGGTCGAGCTATCGGCCTACGCTGGGGTGACGAGCTTCCCCATAGTGTCCATTGAGCAACCCAAACTCATGAGCCAAATACGGTGGTATGGGACACTGTATTCGAGTTATCGGCCTACGCTAAGGTGACGAGCCTTTCCGTAGTGACCTCGTGATAAACTAAGCATATGCTGAGGTGACAAGCCTTTCCATAGCAACCTGAACTTGTCTATCCACTGCCTTTCAATCAGGGGTGAAGTTGCCTTATAACTTGCCTATTGTATGTGATTAACTAGGATTGACGACCCTAGATGGATCATCGTTTGGGTAAATGATATAAAGGGAGGTACCTTACCTTCCCGAATCTGCTGTATGAATAAGCCTAATTAAATATTATCTAACACGACCATGCATCGCATTGCATGTGCTTTGGTGAGGAAGCGCACGTGTTCGGAGTGGTGCATGCGCGATCATGAGATGATGTCGCTGAGGGAGTGTAAGCGTGGGCATGCATCATTATCGCATACCATTCTTACATTAATAAGAGTACTTAGGATATGATTGTTATATTGCCTTATCATTACTGCTTGACTGAATTGATAACGTGTTAACCTTTGCCTTATAGCTCCACTGAGTTGATCACTCACTCTCACTCTGGGATGGTGTTTTTAAAACCAACCAAACTCCGTTATAGCTGCAGGTGATGGCGAGGCTTACGAGATGGAGCCTAACTTTTATGACGACGAGGAGTTCTCCTACATGCAACTCTCTGGCGGGTCTATGTAGACCTAGAGTTACATCGCAGGGATTACAGGGATACAGACTAGTTGAACATTACACTTTTATCATTTTGTAAATTTTGGAATTATACATGCAATTATTTAACCTGGTGACATGTTCATACTTTGGGGACTTACAACCACTGTTGTGCTTTATATATCTATCATAGTCTTCCGCTTGCGTAATCTAATTGTCTCTAGAGTATGATAAGCTGATTAGTGTAATCCCATTCATGTTTAACACACTAACACGGACAACATTTAATCATCATTATCTATGTTGCATAAGTGATGCGACAGATTTAGGGATTGAGCCTTTGCTCGACCCTCGAAATTCGAGGCGTTACACTGATATTTGTGTTTTTCCTTCATCTATTCAGGTCTGTGTGATCTCATGAACAAGTTTTATGACAAATAAACATCGTGGCAGGCCGTAGGAAGGTGGGCGTCAGTATCCTTACTGTTTTCGTATGGTGTGGTCCACTTGAGCTTTGGATTGTTCTTGTTTTTCACTTGTGCCCTAAAATGATCTTTACCAACGGATGTACCACATGGATAAAACACATGCATCATGGTGAGCCTCACATAGTCGAGTCACTAGGGATATCCGAGCTAGGAAACAAACTGCATGATGACCCAGTCCACAAATATCCTTGGTAACCGGACTATGATATAGAATGGTTTGCAAATTCATTCATGGCTAAGATGGACCGAAGTAAAAAAGCCAAGAAAAATCGAACGCACTCAGCATAGTTTGACCGGTCAACCATTATGGTCGATAGGTCGAAGTTCCACCGAAATTTTCAGAATTTTCACTGAATTTTTTTACCCATTTTGACAGGTCGACAAGATCTGATCGACTCGTCGAAATCCAGTTTGATAGGTCGACAGATCGGGTCGACAGGTCGAAAATAATAGAGTTTTTGGTTTAAATCTCTAGACACTTTTTTACTATTTCTACCTGTCGATGGCCTGGAGAAATTTGTGCAATTTTCTGAATTTGTTTCTTAGTTTGATTAGAACTCTTTGATTACATTTTAAGGATTTATTTAGGGTTATTTAAAAGGTGTTAAACTAGTTTTTATGAGGAATTCAATCAATAAACTTCTTTAAAAAAATTATTTCTCTCATGGATTTGAGAAAGCTCTTGTGGATTCAAGAGAGCCTTGTGATCAAGGTATTTATTGATTGAGGAAGACAATGATCGACATCATCACGTCGTCCCATGTGTCAATTGGTATCAAAGCGACTCCCCTTAGGCTAATGGTGACTATAACAGAATGGACCAAAATCCTATGAATGGTGATTCAGGGATTCATTATCCATCGGAAAGAATGGAAGCTTTCCACCGAGAGAGTCGGTTAAAAGGAGTTTAGGTAACCCTAGACCATATTGCGGATGTGCCAATTCTGCCCTGAGCCTAAGGCGACGCTTAGCCACCCATGATTACTGTATGACACAACTTTGTTTTTCATATAGCACTTCAGGAGGTAAACCGCAGGGCTATCTTAGATGAGTCGAGCTCCAGCTACGAGGACATCGGTGGCGTCATTGCCCGACGGCCAATCCATGGAGACGATTGACTAGATTCTGCTGAAAGAGACTATTGAGGTGTGGATGATGAGGATCCCATAGCGTGAGGGTTGGCTTGCTTTTCCATGAGTTTCCTCACTCGAGGGCTTCTTTTTGGGAGTTAAGAGGGTACTATATTTGACCAGAGTCACCACTAACTAATTATTTAATCCTATAGTCATTTAGACCCTATAGAAATGATTAGAATTGAGAATTTAAAGATCATTAACCTTAAGATGACTCTTGATTTTACATTATAAAGATTCTATGTAAGGGACTGCGATTACAAAGAGGAAAGGTGTTAGGAACCACTCTATCTATACAAATCTACGATCTTTACTTCATAAGATCTGACTAATTTATGAGGAATAGGATTAGTTCTCACACACAAAAGATGTAATGCAAATTAATGATGATAATTAATCGATCCATATTTTTTATGGGGAGGGTTCGATTATATCGACAAGCCGCATAGCATAAGTTCAAATTGACCGAGTATGGGGTGCAAAGTATGTAGAAATGTGTAGGATGCTTGATGCTTATGATAGATGATGACTAACTAGCTAAGGTTTCTAGTAGGTTAGTTCTGATTATATCGATAAGCCACAGAGTATACACCAGCTAGTTAGATACGAGAAAATAATAAAATGCAATGTAGAATTGATGTTTATGATAAAACGACAGCTAACTAGTTAACTTTTTGGTGGGCCAATTTCGATTATATCGGCAAGCTATAGAGCATATGTTCGCTAGTTAGATATGAGAAAATGATGAAATGCAATGTAGTGATAATGTATTTGAGGAGCAAGGGGGTTGAGAAGGGAATGAGTGTTGCACAATGCTAATGCTTAAAATCGAGAAACTGATTGAAGCTTGAATGGTTGGATGGACGGTAGTATCACAAGGCTAGCTTGAGTCGCTCATATTAAGACTTGGGTGTTGCAGGAGGCTTGGACTCTGGCTAGGCTAGGTTAGACTAGGGCTGGACTCTCTCTCTCTCTCTCTCTCTCTCTCTCACTCTCCTTGGTGGAGGGATAATTGCTAAGGTTAAAGAATCCCTGGGATCTTCAGAATGCTTTGAATTGGGAGTGGATCTAGATGCTTGAAATGAGAAGGGGAGGGGGCTATTTATAGCCTCTAAACCCAGTTTCTAGTAATTCTTGGTAATCCTGGGGGCAAAAGGTAGTTAAAGGGTTGAGATTGGAGATTACCACATGACTTCATCTCATAAGTTACATGAGGTAGTAAAAGGATAATTTTGGGTAAGGAGATGGGCATCGGAGTAAATATACATCAGCCACACACTTAAGGCTTGGAAAAGAGGGATTCCATGTGCTTGAGGGACGCCAGCCCAAAGAGGGAGAGTGCCATGTGGCCGATGGTAAGTTGGTTGCTATCGGTCCGAACTTGGACTCCCTGCTTCAGCAAGCAGCCTTCCCCAAGCATGTGGAGGCTCTGTCGTGAAGGAAGTTGTGTTCATGTTTTGCATGGTACTCCGATTAGGCATGCTTTTAAGCTTTTTTTTAGGCTTGGTTTGGGCTTAATTAGGTGAGTTGACTAGGTTGTTGGATTAGGTTGGATGGAAATCAGATTGCGTACAGGGTTACTCAGTACGCTCTTATTGTACTAATTAAGTAAACTTAGTTGGGCCCACTGTAAATGTACGTCCATCCATTTTTTCAGCTCATTTAGGGGTTAAGCCCAAAATTTAATCATATCTGAAGGTCAAGTGGATCATACCATAGGAAACAATGGGAATAATGATTTCCATCGTTGAAACCTTTCTAGGCTCCACAGTGATGTTTACTTGTCATCCAGCCTGTTCATAAGATCATACAAATATGGATGAAGGGAAAAATATAAGCTTTATCTAAAACTTATGTGTCCCCTAAGGATTTTTCAATGGTAGACGTTCAATTCACATTGCTTCCTTTGGTGTGGTCCATTTAAGCTTTGGATATGCTCTATTTTTGGGCTCAAGCATTAAAATTATCTGGTAAAATGGATGGGTGGAGGGGATAAAATACATAAATCATGGTGAACCTCACAGAGTTTACTCAGTACGCTAAGCGTACTAAGCAATCCTCTTCCGGTAGGATGACCGGGTGAGTTGACTGGGTGAGTTGACTCATCGAGCTGACCCAAGGTTCTAGGGTTTTAGGTCCCTAGGGTTTAGGATTAGGCTGACTAGGTTGATGGGTTGAATTTAGGGTTTGGGATTAGGGTTCCTAGGGTAGGCTTCTATGGTTAAGGTTTAGATTGGGATTTTGGTTGATCGCCAATTGGTTCAAACTCAATCAACTTATCAGTTTGGGGTCGGGTGTCTATAGGTGCCCCTCTTTGGCAGAGGTTCTATGGAACCGAATGTTAAAGCAAGTGGACACCCCATCATTGTTGGTCAGTCATGAATTGCAGTCTGGATTCTTTATATGTATTTGTGTCTATGTCGACTAGTTGCTTGGAAATAGATAACTTACACATATCGTGAGGGTTTGAGGAAAACATTGTAATTGTACTTGCACGAGCCGATAATCGCAACCCTTTCACTCCCAGATCGCCCAGTTAGTACTAACATCGGAAAGGTATAGTAGAGCCCATGTGCTTTCTATGGCCTTACGAGGATACTGACCTATACTAGAAGGTATGTTTCTTCCCAGATCACCCAAGGAGTACTTGTTTTGCTTGATCGTCAAAGTGGTTAGCTACTTTGCACTTTTTGCGGCCTTATGGGGAACTCACTATGCCGACTTGGACTCGATCAAGTTCCATAAGCATCCATGCCTAGGTATGCGAGGGTGACCTTTTTCCACCCAACCTTTTAGTTTTGACACTTAGGTTACAATTTATCTTTTTCGTTGTTTAGATTATTTCTTCTTACTAGTTTTGGCCTATCATCTATTCTTAGCATTACCATTTAATATGATAGAGCTGACACTGGAGTTTACTCTGATCATACTTTAATGTGCATTCGGATCTGACAATCTCTGGGAAAACTGCAAGATATCGGATCTTATTTGATTTTGCGTTGACTACCACCCAAATATGTGTAAGATCTCTTTGTGCCATGGAAGCCTGACGCTTTTGACCATGAAAATATTTTGTGATTTTAAAGTCGCCCCACTATGGGGAGTGATACTCCTTGGGAGTTTTTATTGCGAGATGATTTTGAAATAAGACAAGCTTATTAGTTGTCTCCACTGTGGATGCCCATGGGACTTCAAATAAACTAGTTTTTATTGAAAATATGCAAGAGGATGGTGTGTATGATGGTTGTAATGAGGATCATGGATTTTCAAGATTTTGTACTTTATTGCTTGGGTTTTGGTTATCATAATCAGAATTGAGATCTGTTGGGGATGGTTCATTTAGTGCAAATTTGATTAGTTGTTGTCATCAAGAGTCCAATTAGAGATGGTTGATCGGTTCCATCGTCCCACAGGGTAATCAGACTTGATCAATTTTGGGCTAATTTGGATCATTAGTTGTAATCAACTTTGGCTTTTATTATGGATGATGCAGGTCTATCCATTGTTGCCGATCAAGATTCCAATTTACGATTAATCAAGTTTGTCATCCCGTTATATGCCATCAAGATTCTAATCTATGACTGATCAGATCCATCATCCCACTCATTTGGAACTCTCTGGGGATTAGAAGTGTATTTTGTGTTTTCGAAAGATAATCCGGTTTATCAAATCGCAATCGAATGGTTATGATTGATGTTGATTTTTATTAGAAATATTTTTTGTGAATTTTTTTTAAAGTGATCCAGTCCATCATATCATGAATCGATGGTCGTAATCGATGTCGATTTTTATTATGATGTTTTTGAGATTTTTTGAAATTGTTCGGTCCATCAGATCGCGAATTAACAGTAGTGATCGATGCCAAATTTTATTGGGAATGTTTTTTTTTAAAGAGTGGTCCAGTCCATTGAATTGCAAATCGATGGTCATGATAAATGCCAATTTTTTTTGAAAATGTTTTGAAGATTTTTTAAGATAATCTGGTCTATTGGATTGCGAATCGATGGTCGCGATTGATGTCATGTTCTTTTGGAATACTCTTGTGAAATTTATTGAAAGTGATCCTGTAACGACTCGGAAACTTCCGTACAAAGACCCGAGTACCACCTCAGGTAGAAATCACTCAGGATCAAGTCCTTTAGGAATTAGACAAAATTAACTCAGTGTTAAACTAAATTAGCTGTGAAATCTGCTTGATCCCCTTTAAAAACAATCTGCAAGACCCAAAACTTGTAGAAACATTGACGCTAGGTTACCCTAAAATCTAGGATCAATCTCATTACCCAATTGCTCTCGGGAGCACATTAAAACTCCATATCGGATCTGCACCGCACGTCGAAAGTCTGATTCCTACGAAATTATATAATTAAGACCGCCTTGCTCGACTTGACCACCACCTCAGAAATCAAGTCCAGATAGTGTTCCGAAGTTATTCGCTTGAGCCCGGAGTAAAGTGTATGAGAAATGTGGATATCTTAGAAATAAAAATCTAAATTTAAGTAATCTGAGACTTGTCGTTTGCGGGCCAAATATAAGGATTTAGACCATCATACTCTGACCCAAATACACTCTCGGATTAGGAGAAATTTCATACATAGGTCAGTGTACTTGTGGCCCTGATCAGTGATCGTGGACCGTTGAACTGAAACTGGTCCGCCACGGCCGATCGGACTGAAAACTCAGCTTGACCTAGATCCAACATAAGGGAGCTTAAGTCCGACCTTAGGCTCAAGGAGGGGCTCCGAAAGTACTCCGTTAAGCTGAAACAGACGCTCTTTGGACATAACCTAAGTATACCATGGCCCTGGGGCCACTTCCATCAGTTTTAGGCCTATATAAGGACCTTAAACCCGCTCTCATTCACTCCATATGAATTTGGGAAAAACCCTAGGAGAGAAAAGAGAGTAAAGAGAGAGAAAGTGAGAGAGAAGTTGGAGTTACTCTTGGGATTCGATCCCTGCTATTCTATGTGCCTATCCATCACTACCAAATCGTTATTCCGACGATTTTGACTTCGTTCTTAGGTAAGAAAACGTAACCCTAATCCGTTCTAGGGTTTCGAATAGTGAAATGATGAAATAGCTAACCTAGTTCATGTTATAGGTTGTCATTCTACCGGTGACAAGGACTACGAGTTTAAAACGACTCTATTACGCGTTTATCAGCATAAGGTGTGAACTATAGACGTATAGGTTATGGTTTTTAAGGCTTTCAATGTCGGTTAATGATTTATTCTTGACGTGAGTGCTATTTCACATGCAAAATGTGTCGTTTGTTTCGCTTTACGATTATATATGAGCTATGTTGAATATAGTGTATTCATATACGTATTGAAATGTTTGAATACGTATGGAATTTGGATTTGTGTCTAACATGATTATTTGCTGTGACTATATGCTTGTTATGTATGCGACAACTCCCTAGCGAATGGACTTGCCCTAAATCACGCCACGGTTAACATACGCTTTATATGTTAAAGTGTGTAGCTCACGTGTTTGTGGAAATAATTTAAATGAATATGGAACCTGGATTCATGCATGTCATGATTCTCTGCCTTGGGCATATGCTTGTGGTATACGGGGCAACCCCCTAGCGAAAGGACTTGGCCTAATACATGTGTGATCAACATACATCATGTATGATAATGCATGTAGTCTAAGTGTTTGTAAAAATATTTAACTAAGCTAATCGTTACTAAGGAGTACCTGGTATGAGGATTGAGATGTGAGTCTCAGCTACCTTAATTATGTGTATGATTTCCTCCCTGTACATTACGTCATGATGTCTGTTTTGTTTACAAAATGAATGTGTGTGAAATCATGTTTAGGTTGCACTTCACAACATGCTCATGTAATTGTAAGAATTGAATTATTTGTTCATTACTGCTTTTATTGTCTCATATGATTACTTGTTGAAATTGGATGAGTTTGGGACTATGATATAGTCCAGGCAATCGGTAATAAGTCTTGCTTTGGTGGCTGAGGTTGTTTTCACCGCATTGGATGTGTTCGGTGAACCTGAGCCGTACTTCAGTTGGCGATAGTGGTTAGGCCACACGTAGTGCTTATGCACTTCATGTCGTTCAACTTGTCATGCGCTTGGCCTAGTCGAGCTCGTCAAGTAACCCGATTGACCCGATGTATGTTCACCATATATGGACGACACTGCCTGAACCTAAGGTACTAAACTCACCAGTGAAATCCCGTTTAACCTTGGTACCTCGATCTGCTAAGAGTCATGAGCCAGACATGGTGGTATGGGACACCGTGGTCAAGCTGTCGGCCTATGTAACGACCTGTAAATTTCCGTACTTTGGCTCGAGTACCATCTCGACCAGAAATCAATTAGGATTAAATCCTTTAGAAATTTAACAAAGTTAACTAAGTGCAAAACTCGATTAGCCATGAAATCCATTGGGATCGTTTTAAATACGATCTGCAAGACCCAAAACTTGTAGAATCATCGACGCTAGGTTACCCTAAAGATTAGGATCAAACTCATTACTCGGCTATTCTCGGGAATGACTTGAAACTTTGTATTAGGTCTAAACCGCACATCGGAAATCCGATTAACGCAAAGTTAAGGACTTAGGACCGCCTCGCTGGGCTTGACTATCATCTCAAAAATTAGGTCCAGCCGATGTCCCACGGCCATTCGTTTGGATCCGGAGCGAGGGAGTGTGAAAAACACTATTCCCTTTACAAAATAAATATCTGGAATAGTGATCTGGCACCATTCGCTTGGCATCAGTATTAAGCAACCAGACCATCAGAATCAGAGTAAATTACACCCTCGGATTAAGAAAAATCTTAGGAACATTTACATGTGCTTGGAATTTCGGATCGTGGCCCACTGACCGTTGAACTGAAAGTGGTCCGCCACGTGCGATCTGGGAATTCGATCGAGTCGAAAACGTAATCCCACGTAGATCCATGTGTGGTGAGCTTAAGTCTGACGTTTGGCTCAAAGAGGGCCACCAGAACCTCTCTTTTAAGCTGGAAAAGTGACGAAATACCTATATTAGCAGTAACCCTTGAACCTGAGTCTATTTTGGGGAGGTTTTTGGCTATAAAAGAGGCTTAGAACAGCCCCTCTCATAGCCATACGAATTTGGGATAAAACCCTAGAGAGAGAGAGAGAAAAGAGAGAGAAGAGCTTGGGATTTGTGGGAGAACTTCCTCATGCTGCTTTCGATTATCGCACGGCCTACACCGCCTCTTTCCAGGCTCTTTTCCGGCTGTATCCACTCCTTTTGAAGGTAAGAAACCCTAACCCTAGGTCTGATTTGAAGTAGATAGGCTAAAGGCTGTGAAAAGGCTAACCGATTCCGCTCTTTAGGCAAGAAAACTCCCGAATACGGAAGCTCACCAAACCTTACAAATCCGTTGTGATTCCAAGGGCAAAGGTGAGGACTTTAGGTGTATAGGTTGCGGTTTTCAACGCTTTCAATGTCAGATAATGGTAGATTCATGATCTGCATGCAATTGCACATGTACAAAGTGCTTTCCGTTTTCTGTTTCGATTAGAATTGTAGAATTTGGAATTTCACATACTCTAGGTATTCGTATAAAATACTGTATACGTATTTTTTATGGAAATGTGTTTGACATGTTTAATTGTCGTATGGATATATGACGTATGGATAAAATACTCATTTGGCGAAAGGGTTCGCCTAAATACATGTTTACTAATATACACCATGTATGTAGAAATACGGTATTGTAAGAAGTACCGTATACGTGTATATTTTAGTGATGTGTTTGTTATGATTAATTGTTGTATAAATATATTATGTGTGTATAAATTAATTGCTTGGCGAAAAGAATCGCCGTATTACAAGTTTCCTTGTAAACACTATGTATGTTGAAATTGGGTATCCTAGAAAATACCCTATACGTATAAAATTTGCTGATGTAATTGTCATGATTATTTGTTGTATGAATATGATGTATACATATAAAATACTAGTTTGGTAAAGGGACAGCCCTAGTGCACTTTCCTCTAACATACGTCATGTATGTTGAAAAAGTGCATTCCAAGTGTTTGTAAAAATTGTTTGTGAATGTAAGTGCTTAAGTGTTAGAACCTTAGGTAGGTGCTGAGATGGGATTCTCAACTACCTTAGAGCCACATATGATACCCTCCATGTGGTTATTTACTCTAACCACTCACCTATGAAATATATGTATTTGTATCCCTATTTGTATAGTGCTTTACAACATGCTTTTGAACATGCTTTGTAACTTGTTTATTAACATGCTTTATGATATACTTTATAACATGATTGCTAGTGTTCCTGAATTACCTTGTTTATCATACTGTACTTCACATGTTATGGTTAGGAATTGATTGAGCTTGGGACTATGTCCATAGTCCAGGCATCCGGTATCAGACTTGAAATTGTGGTTGAGATTCGTTTCGCCACACATGATGTGTTGGCGAACCCGTGTCGTACTTCGGTTGGCGATAGTGGTTGGCCACACGAGGTGCTTCTACGCTTCATATCGCCCAACTTGTTGTGCGCTCAAGCCAGTCGAATACGTCAAGTAACCCGTGTGTCTTATGTACGTTCACCATGTTTGGTCGCTAATGTTTGAACCTAGGGTACCAAACTTACCAGTGAAAACCCTTTTAACCATGGTACCTCGATCCGCTAAGACTCATGAGCCGGGCATGGTGGTATGGGACACCGTGGTCGAGCTGTCGGCCTACGCTGGGGCTACGTGCCTCCCCGTAGTGACCAGTGAGCAACTTAACTCGTGAGCCGATTATGGTGGTATGAGACACTATATTCGTGCTGTCGGCCTACATTGATAAGGTGATGGGGGAGCGGTGCAACCTTTGTGCGTAACAGCCCTGGCAGCCCTTTGTAGTGACCGCGAGCATATTCTGAAGTCGTAGTGCACCTTAGGGTTCGCCGCGATATATAGAGTATGAACTAGGCTTGTTTCTGTATAGTGGTGAATTGTTTAAGGGGTGATGGGGGAGTGGTGCAACATTTGTGCGTAACAGCCCTGGCAGCCTCTGCAGTGACCTAGAAAACACATCATTGTCTGATATTAACTAGGACTGACGACCCTAGAATGGATCATGTTTGGGAATGATATAGGGGAGGTACCTTAGTTTCCCAATCCTGCTGTTTGAAATGGACTAATTAAAAACTCGGTAATTATGCTCATCATGCATCGCATGTGCCTGGAAGATGTGGAGCACTGTGGAATGTAAGCACGCCGCGAACGTGAGATGGTGTCGCATGAGGGAGTATGTCGGTGAGGGCATCCATCATACCTGCATTCATACTTGCATTAATCAGAGTAACTAGGAGTGTTTGATTTACTGCTTTATCATTACTGCTTGACTGTATTGATAACATGATAACTTATGCCTTATTGTTCCACCGAGTTAGCTACTCACTCCCACGTTACGGACGGTGTTGCGCACACCAACCGGACTGTCTCGTGTTTAGGCGAGCCGATGACTCGGAGGCGGAGCCTGATTATGACGAGGACCAGGAGGAGTTCTCGTATATGCAGTTCTCTGGCGGCTTCGACTAGGTTGCCAGGATCGACGGGTTTTACAGGGATTGTACCTAGTTTATTTTTGATATTTTGATTATAAACAGACATGTATATGGAGACTCAGATGGATTCATACTCTGGAGAATGAAACATTTATTTTGTTTCTTTACATACATATATATACAGTTCAGTCTTCCGCTTGCTTTTATACAATTGATCTGGAGTATGATTTACTGTTTTGGTATAATCTCATTCATGTTTATTGCTCTAACACAGACAACATTCAAACATCATTAAATATGTTGCATAAGTGATGCGTTGGAACTCGGGAGTTGAGTTACACTCGACCCCCGATTTTCAGGGCGTTACAGCCTACGCTGGGGCGATGAACCTCCCCGTAGTGATTAGTGAGCAACACAGACTCGTGAGCCGAATACAGTGGTATGGGACACTGTATTTGAGCTGTCGGCCTATACTAATCAGGTGACGAGCCCTTTGTAGTGACCTCGAGCATACTCTGAGTCTACATATAGGCGACGAGCTTTCCATAACATCTAGAGTATAAACTAGGCTTGCACTGATCGGGTGACGAGCTTTACAGCGACCTAGAACCGTAACATCATATGAGATTTACTAGGACTGACGACCCTAGAATGGATCTTTGTTTGAGAATGATATAAGGGAGGTACCTTAGATTTTGAATCCTGTTGTATGAAAGGGACTAATAATAACTCGGTAATCACGCACATAACATCGCACTGCATGTGCCCCGAGTTGAAATGCACAGAGAGAAGAAAGCATGTCGCGACCATAAGATGGTGTCACACAAGGGAGTGTAGGCGAGGACATGCATCATGAATACATTCATCCTTGCATTAATAAGAGTATCTAGGAATGTTTGATATGTTTGCTTTATCATTACTACTTGACTGAATTGATAACATGTTAATCTTTGCTCTATGATTTCACTGAGTTGATCACTCACTCCCACATTCTGGGATGGTGTTCTGAACACCCACCAGACCCTGTCTTAGTTGCAAATGACGATGTAACTCAGGAGGCGGAGCCTGATTAGGGCTACAAGGCTTATCATTGTAGTTGAACTATTTTTTTGACATTTTGATTTTTGAATTATTAGATGTATATGGTGACTCAATGATGTATTCATACTCTGGAGACCGATCGTGAACTTTTGGCTCATACACATCTATATACACATCTTTTAGTCTTCCGCTTGCGTTATATTAATTGATCTGGAGTATGAATTACTGTTTTGGTATAATCCCACTCATGATTAACACACTAACACGTACAACATTCAATCATAAGCATATATGTTGCACAAGTGATGTTTTAAAACTCGGGAATTGAGTTACTACTCAACCTCTGATTTTTAGGGCATTACAAGTTGGTATCAGAGCATGATTTGGATTAAACTGGACCTGGGTTATGGTCACACGACGTATGCTGACGCTTTTTGACATAGTTGGGTGAGAGAGAAATGTAGAAACAAGCTTAGGTTTCCCCGATTTCGCCAATTGGCGAAGTTCACCGAAATCGATCACTTTGTTTGGGTCTGTACCCATCCGTGATCGCATGAGATGATCCCGGATCAACCCTAGGCCATTAAGCGACGGGTTTAGACCATGGTTGACCCCATTCCAGCTTTCAAAAATCTCCATGTGCATCTTTACATCAGAAACATACCCGAAGGGACCCGAAACAACTCGAATCAGTGTCGGGGGCCAAACCGAACAAGTCTATGGGGACCCAAGGTGGGCCCCACATATTTTTAGACCTAAAGGGGGGGGGGGAGGACCTCGCCCAAAGGGCGAGCCCTTGCCAAAAAGTCCATAGACCGGCGAGGACCTCGCCAGTATGGCGAGACCTCTCCGCCGAACGGGCCTGGCCGGGTGGGCAGATCCGGCCGATCGTTTCTAGGGCGTTGTGTGGCCCACTTGTGCATGGGTTTTTGATTTAAACCCCTTCTAACACACCCCTCCTTCACAACCTACCCCTCCAAGTTTCCTTTTTCTCAAGAAAACCTCCAAATCTCCACTCAAATCCTCCCTTCAAGGCCTTCTTCCTCCACTACCCTGCTGTAAACCCTTCTCCATTGCTACCTACCCTCTTCATTCTCTCTCATTTGAGCTCTTAAACCCCCTATTTGAGTCTCAAATTCATGTAAACCCACTCACCCATCCCATCTCTTCATTTTCCCTCTTTATCCCCTTTCATTTGAGCCTTTACACCCTCATTTGAGGCTCAAATCCGTGGAGACCTAAAGACTCCAACCATTTCCTCCCTTTTCTTCACTTTTCCATGGCTCTATTCGAGCTTATTACGACTGTATTTTTGATTTCTACCTTTCTCTCTCTCATGGGAAAGAGAAAGGGTGTTGTGGATGAAGTCGGGCCTAGTCGCTATACTCGTTCAAGGAAAAAGAAAGGCGCCACGCAAGCGCGGGTGTTGAACATGAGATACGGACTAAGTGGGACCTCGATCCCCAGGCTCCTCTCCCAAGAGCTCTACCGGTGGATTTATCGCATGGAGTTTATGAGGGATGTAGGGTCCTTTTTGAAGCACACGTGGATGAGAGGTTCTTTGGGGAGTATCTGTTATTAGAGTACCTGGGTGAGGTCGGTTGGGGCCCTGTGTTTGAGGAAAAATATTGTGCAAATGTGGGCACTATCCGTGCATTCTATGCCCATATTCGAGAGCCTACGCTAGAGCCTTTGCAGTTCAAAATCCCCTTTGGAAGAGATCGAGAGGCCACAATTGACACTAGCCTGATAGCTCGACTCATGGGAATACCACTTGGCCAAGTCCACGCGAGCAAGAAGAATCTGAAGAGTGCACGTGAAAGGGATCACCGCACACGGTTCCTTTGTGGCCGACTGGTTCAGTGGCAGCCCAACAATAGCCTTTTAGCGACTAATATGACTGACGATTTCCGTCTGCTTCACCACATCTTCACATTCAACGTCTACCCCAGGTGGAGCAATAGCAGCGAGTGCACGCGCCTGATGGTAGATTTCTTGTATCAAGTGGGGAAGGGAGAGAAGTTGTGCGTGCCTACATATATTTTGTGACAGATAGTTCTTACCGCACACTCCAATAAAAAGGACTGATTCGCTCCCCTTCGGCCGACTCATATGTAAGATTGCACGCGAGTTCGGCTACAGACTTGGCACAGAACTCCCAGTGCCATAACATTTCATCAATAGAACTACTCTCAATCAAATGAAAATCGGGCCACTACAATGACAAGCCCGACTTGAGGAGAGTGAGGATGAGACGAAGAGTGAAGAGGAAGAGAGTGAGGAAGAGGGTGGAGCTGAAATAGAAGAGGAAGAGAGCGAGGAAGAAGCGGAGGCCCAGGACACGGAGGAGAGCTCCCCTCCTACGGCACCAGAGCAGGACACTGATCGGGCTGCTAGGGATGCCCGTTTAGGTCAACTTGTGGAGGGTCAGGCTGTCCTACGATAGGATATGATAGATCTTCGGGGCCTCATGAAATATAAGTTCAAGAAGGTGACTCGCACCTTGAAAACTATCCTGTGCTGTCTGCAGGATAAAGGCACCCCTCCTACTTTGCCAGACTCGGATGCCTAGTCATCCACGCCATCGCCCTGTGTGTTTGCTTGATGTTGTACTAGGATCTTTGTGTTTTCATGTTAATAGGCCTAGTAGTATAGTGGTTGGTAGAATGTTTTAAATGTTTGAAGTCTTGGTTGTATTAGCTCACATGCATCTTCTGTCATGATTCATGTAACACTGTGTCTCATGTATTATGACAATTTTAGTAAATGAAATGCATGAAGTTGCTTTAATTTGTGTATGAATGTTGCGAAATAAGTTTGTGTGTATGCTGAATCTGACCTAGGTTGCACCCTATGTTGAATATAGGGAATGCCACCTGCGGTCACGTGGAGCACGGCACGCCTCACACTTACTGATTTGATGGACCAGGCACCTCCCCGGAGTGATGGTCATACAGACCCTGATTCGGGCTCAGTTTGTGAGACTATGCCTGAGTCTCAGCCTTCTACTGGTCCTACAGTTGGGCCGCCACCTTACACACCACCGGTTCGTGAGCAACACTGTGCGTCTTCTTCAATGTAGCATATGCCTCAGTCGGCCCTACCTACGGATAGGTTAGAGCAGTTATTGAGGATGATGCACTAGCAGCAGGTGCAGCACCAGCAGCAGCAGATGCAGCATCAGCAGCAGCAGCAGCTTTTGTCCACTATTGCAGGGGCCCTAGCTCAGGGTGGGAGTGCAACTCCACCTTCACCATCTGTACACCCTGCTGAGACTGTAGGGCCTTCCGCTCAGGATGAGGGTGTGACTTTACCTGCTCCTGCTGTATACCCTACGGGGAACTTGGGTACTAGTGGCCTTCTCGAGCAATTCCAGCGCTTGTGGCCCCCTACCTTTAGGAGTTTTCACAGACCCGAGGAGGTTGAATATTGGCTGGACCACGTCTCCAAGATGCTGAGGATGCTACATTGTACAGAGCCGGAACAGGTAGAGTTGGTAACCTTCATGTTTGAGAAGGAGGCCAGCTTGTGGTGGTATAGTGTCCTACAGATCGTTGCAATTAACTATGTATGGACGTGGGCAGCATTTGAGAAACGCTTCCATGAGAAGTATTATCCCCTTACGTACTGGCACGAGAAGGAGAATGAATTCTTACGCCTCAGACAGGGAGGCATGTCAATGACAGAGTACAAGCACCGGTTTACGGAGTTAGGCCGATACGTCCTTACTATACTTGCTGATGCACAAATGTGAATGCGGCGTTTTTCTGAGGGCTTGTAACCTGATATTCGCTTGAAGATGTGCTGTGCTAGCATACCCTCCTATGCTGAGCTAGTACACATGTCTATGCGAGTAGAGTAGGATGGGGATCGATTGTCACATTCTCATGGGCCTATGATCCCTAGGCCACGACCAGATATACCGAGCAGGCCATTCCTCGGCAAGAGGTCCCGTACTGACTCTCCTCCCAGGATCGCGGTGCCACTAGTTCAAATGAGGCGACTTGGTGTGACCTGTACATATTGTGGGAGACCAGGTCACGCTACGGAGAACTGTTTCAAACGTATGAGAGACAGTGGGTTCTCACCGCTGTAGAGAATCGACCGCCCTAGCCCTCACGTTCTATCGACTCCACCCCTACGGACTGCGCCTACACACCCCTCATTTCAACCGTTGGCACCCCGATTTAGGCTGCATCAACGGTCCATGGTTCCACAACCGAATTGTCTGTAGCAGGCTCGTGTGCACTCACTTACACCCGAGGCATCCGACATAGTTAATGTAGTGTCGGTGGCTTTTGAGATCACGACACAGATCCAAGGTACTTCAATCTTCTTACTGGTGGACACTAGGTCCACTACCTCTATGATATCATGTACGGCAGTCAAGTGACTGGGATTGGACATTGCTCCTACGAAGGGAGTAAGGGTCATCACCGCTACAGGGACCTTCTCTGACGTTACCAGGATGTGCGAAGGCTGCCCGATAGACTTAGGGGGCAGAACGATATTAGTCGACCTGATCGTCATTCCCCTATTTCATTACAACATTATTTTCGGTATGGACTGGCTCACTAGGATGCGAGCAGAGATCGATTGCGAGACTAGAGTGGTGACAGCCCATGGACCTGAGGGCACAGCCTTTTCTTTCCCTGTTCAGGTCAGTCACACTTTTCGGTTGAGTTATTACGCTTCATCGTTGAAGAGTATTGATAGTCCGACGTTTGTAGACACGCCTGTAGTTCAGGATTTTACGGATGTGTTTGAGATGATTCCTGGATTGCCTCCTCGGTGTGAGATCGACTTTACCATAGACCTTACGCTTGGTGTAACACCAATTTCATTGCCGACTTATCGCATGCCTCCATGTGAGATGGAGGAGCTAAGGAAGCAGATCGATGGTTTGTTGGAGGCCGGTTTCATACGACCTAGTGTGTCCCCTTGGGGAGCACCAGTGTTATTCGTAAAGAAGAAGGACGGGTCACTGCGATTGTGTATCGATTATCGCAGACTGAACTAGGTGACGGTGAAGAATAAGTATCCCTTGCCCAGGATTGATGACTTGTTTGATCAGTTGAAGGGGGCACGTTATTTTTCGAAGATCGATCTACAGTTAGGGTATCATCAGTTATGCGTCAGGGATGAGGACATACAGAAGATGGATTTCAGGACCTGTTTTGGACATTATGAGTTCTTGTGATGTTGTTCGACCTTATGAACACACCGGCCGTGTTCATGGACTTGATGAACAGGGTATTTCGGTCGTTCCTTTTTCGATTCGTCATCGTGTTTATAGATGACATCCTGATATACTCCACGAATTGGGAAGATCAAGAGGAGCACTTGAGAGCGGTCCTTAATACTCTTAGGAAGAACCAGCTGTTTGTGTAGTACAAGAAGTGTGACTTCTGGTATGAGGAAGTTAAGTTCCTGTGACATATGGTGTCCAAGGAAGAGATAGCGGTGGACCTTGCTAAGGTAGCCGCAGTTCAGGACTGGAAGTAACCTGGTTCGGTTACTGAGGTGAGGAGTTTTCTGGGCCTGGCAGGCTATTACCGACGCTTCATTCGGGACTTCTCAAAGATAGCCAGACCTTTATCTCAGTTAACTCAAAAGGATCTGAAGTTCGCCTGGAATGAGAAGGCGGAAGCAGCTTTGCAGGAGCTGAAGGACAGACTGACGTCCGGCCCTGTGCTATATTGCCAGAGCAAGGGGTCAAGTATACAATTTACACCGACGCGTCTCGAGTTGGTTTGGGTTGTGTCCTTATGCAGGAGGACATGATGATTGCATATGCCTCGAGACAGTTGAGGAAATATGAGGAGAATTACCCTATGCACGACCTCGAGTTAGCAGCAGTCATATTTGCATTAAAGCTATGAAGACATTACCTCTACGGAGAGGAGTTCGAGCTCTTTTACGACCACAAGAGCCTTAAGTATATATTCACTCAGCGGGACTTGAATATGAGATAACGCCGATGGATGGAAACCTTGAAGGACTTCAAGTTAGAGGTTTCCTACCATCCGGGTAAGGCTAACCTTGTGGCTGACGCATTGAGCTGTAAGAAGACCATAGAGTTTGTGGCTCTGCTGATAGTGGCAGAATGGGGTATGGTATAGTTCGTGCAAGACTTCGAGCAGAAACTCACTGTGGAGGAGTCGTTCGAGAGCATCGCACACATTCATGTGCGGCCACTTATTGATGATAGGATCATTGAGGCCTAGAAGGACGATGGACGATTTTCTGAGCTTCGAGAGCAGGCTGGTGACGATGAGGACGTCAAGTGGAGAGTTGGTACGGATGGGGGCTTACGTTACCATGGCCGCCTATGCATCCCAAATCTTCATGGCTTGAGATAAGAAGTCCTCGAGGCTACACATAGTTCAAAATTGCCAATGCATCCTGGAAGCACGAAGATGTATCGAGATATGAAGAGATCGTACTGGTGGGACAACATGAAGCTCCACATAGCAGATTATGTGTCCCGTTGTCTCACCTGCCAGCAGGTCAAGGCAGAGCATCGCTGACCTCCTGAACTGCTTCAGCCCATGCCTATAGCAGAATGGAAATGAGATTTTATTTTCATGGATTTCATCTCAGGGCTACCGAAGACGAGGAAGGGACATGATTCCATTTGGGTGATTGTGGACCGGTTAACGAAATCGGCTCACTTTCTCTCAATTAAAGTCTTGAATTCTACAGACGAGTTGGCCAGGTTGTACATCAAAGAAATAGTGCATCTGCATGGAGTTCCTCTGGAGATCATGTCGGACCGAGACACGCGATTTACATTCATCTTCTAGACTCGTATCCAGGAAGCGATGGGTGTGAAGTTGAAGTTCAGTACCGCGTTTCACCCGTAGACCAACGGGCAGACAAAGCGGGTGAACCAGGTTTTGGAAGACATGCTTCGGGCTTGTGTTTTAGACTTCAAGGACAGTTGGGATGACTGTCTCCCGTATGAAGAGTTCGCCTACAATAACAGTTTTCAGGCAAGTATTAGCATGGCTCCTTACGAGGCCTTGTATGGGCGCCCTTGCCAAGCACCGCATTGCTGGGTAGAGGTTGGCGAGCGCAGTTTGATTGGCCCAGAGTTAGTATAGGCGACCTTAGAGAAGATCGACATTATCATGCGTCGACTTCTTACAGTGCAGAGCAGACAGAAGAGCTATACCGATACGAGGCAGCGACTGCTGGAGTTCGAGGTTGGAGATCATGTGTTTCTTAAAGTTTTCCCTATGAAGGGAGTTCTTCGGTTTGGCAAGAAGGAGAACTTACGCCGCGGTTCATTCGCCTATTCTAGATATTAGACCGAGTGGGTGTGGTGGCATACCGTCTTACTTTGCCCACACCACTTGCGGGCATGCACAACGTATTTCATGTATCTATGCTGAAGAAATACATTCCTGACCCTTCCCACATTATCAAGTGGGAGCAGGTACAGTTGAGCGAGGACGCTACACATGTATTGTGTCCGACGGGTATTCTAGACAGGAAGGAGCAGGTGTTGCGTAGCAAGGTCATCCCACTTGTGAAGGTATTGTGGACGCATCACACTGAGGAAGAGGCTACTTGAGAGCAAAAGTCGAGGTCCGTAAGAACTACCCTTAGCTTCTCGAGGAGTACAAAAAGGTACTAATTTTGAGGATGAAATTTTTCTTCAAGGGGGGTAGATTGTAACAACTCAGAAAATTCCATACAAAGACCCGACTACCACCTCAGGCAAAAATCACTCAAGATCAAATTCTTTAGGAATTAGACAAAATTAACTAAGTGCTAAACTAGATTAGCTATGAAATCCGCTTGATCCACTTTAAATATGATCTGCAAGACCCAAAACTTGTAGAATCATTGACGTTAGGTTACCCTAAAATCTAGGATCAATCTCATTACCCAGTTGCTCTCGAGAGCACATTGTAACTCCATATCGGATCTGTTCCGCATGTCGAAAGTTCGATTACTACGAAATTATATAATTATGACTGCCTTGCTGGACTTGACCACCACCTCAGAAATCAAATCCAGACAGTGTCCCGAAGCTATTTGCTTGAGCCCAGAGTGAAGTATGTGAGAAACATGGATATCTTCGAAATAAAAATCTAAATTTAAGTAATCTGAGACTTGTTACTTGCGGGCCTAATATAAGGATTTAGACTATCAGAATTTGACCCAAATACACCCTCGGATCAAGAGAAATTTCATACACAGGTCAGTGTACTTGTGGCCCTGATCGGTGATTGTGGACCATTGAACTGAAATTGGTCCGCCACGGGCGATCTGTAAACCCGATCGGACCGAAAACTTAGCTTGACCTAGATCCAACATAAGAGAGCTTAAGTCCGACCTTAGGCTCAAGGGGGCCTCCGGAAGTGCTCTGTTGAGCTGAAACAGACGCTCTTTGGACATAACCTAAGTATACCATGACCCTGGGGCCATTTCCATCAGTTTTAGGCCTATATAAGGACCTTAAACCCTCTCTCATTCACTCCATACGAATTTGGGAAAAACCCTAAGAGAGAGAATAGAGTAAAGAGAGAGAAAGTGAGAGAGAAGTTGGAGTTACACCTGGGATTTGATCCCTGCTATTCTATGTGCCTATCCATCACTACCAAATCGCAATTCCGGCGATTCTGACTCCATTCTTAGGTAAGAAAACCTAACCCTAATCCGTTATAGGGTTTCAAATAGTGAAATGATGAAATAGCTAACCTAGTTCATGCTATAGGTTGTCATTCTGCCGGTGACAAGGACTACATGTTTAAAATAACTCTATTACGCGTTTATCGGCCTAAGGTGCAAACTATAGATGTATAAGTTATGGTTTTCAAGGTTTTCAATGTCGATTAATGATTTATTCTTGACGTGAGTGCTATTTCACATGCAAAATGTGTCGTTTGTTTCGCTTTATGATTATATATGAGCTATGTTGAATATAGTGTATTCTATGTACGTATTGAAATGTTTGAATACGTATGGAATTTGGATTTGTGTCTAACATGATTATTTTCCATGACTATATACTTGTTATGTATGCGACAACTCCCTAGCGAAAGGACTTGCCCTAAATCATGCCACGGCCAACATACGCTTTATATGTTAAAGTGTGTAGCTCACGTGTTTGTGGAAATGATTTAAACGAATATGGAACCCGGATTCATGCATGTCATGATTCTCCACCTTGGGCATATGCGTGTGGTATACGGGGCACCCCCTAGCGAAAGGAATTGGCCTAATACATGTGTGATCAACATACATCATGTATGGTGATGCATGTAGTCTAAGTGTTTGTAGAAATGTTTGACTGAGCTAGTCGTTACTAAGGATTACCTTGTATGAGGGTTGAGATGTGAATCTCGGCTACCTTAATTATGTGTATGATTTCCTCCCTGTACGTTACGTTATGATGTCTGTTTTATTTACAAAATGAATGTGTGAAATCATGTTTGGGTTGCACTTCACAACATGCTCATGTAATTGTAAGAATTGAATTATTTGTTCATTACTGCTTTTGTTGTCTCATACGATTACTTGTTGAAATTGGATGAGTTTGGGACTATGATATAGTCCAGGCAATCAGTAATAGGCCTTGCTTTGGTGGCCAAGGTTGTTTTCACCGCATTAGATGTGTTCGGTGAACCCGAGCCGTACTTCGATTGACGACAGTGGTTAGGCTACGTGTAGTGCTTACGCACTTCATGTCGTTTTACTTGTTGTGCGCTCGGGCTAGTCGAGCTCGTCAAGTAACCTGATTGACTCGATGTATGTTCACCATGTATGGACGCCACTGCCTGAACCTAAGGTACTAAATTCACCAGTGAAATCTTGTTTAACCTTGGTACCTCGATCCGCTAAGACTCATGAGCCGGACATGGTGGTATGAGATACCTTGGTCGAGTTGTCAGCCTACGCTGGGGCGATGAGCCTCCCCGTAGTGACCAGTGAGCAACACAGACTCGTGAGTCAAATACGGTGGTATGGGACACTGTATTCGAGCTGTTGCCTACAATGATCAGGTGACAAGCCCTTTGTAGTGACCTCGAGCGTATTCTGAGTCTACGTATAGGCGACGAGCCTTCCATAGCATCTAGAGTATAAACTAGGCCTGCACTGATCGGGTGATGAGCCCTTTGCAGTAACCTAGAACCATAACATCATATGAGATTTACTAGGACTGATAACCCTAGAATGGATCCTTGTTTGGGAATGATATAAGGGAAGTACCTTAGATTCCCAATCCTGCAGTATGAAAGGGACTAATAATAACTCGGTAATCACGCTCATAACATCGCATTGCATGTGCCCCGAGTTAAAGAGCACAGAGGGAAGAAAGAATGCCACGACCGTAAGATGGTGTCGCACGAGGGAGTGTAGGCGAGGGCATGCATCATGAATACATTCATCCTTGCATTAATAAGAGTATCTAGGAATGTTTGATATGTTTTCTTTATCATTACTGCTTGACTGAATTGATAACATGTTAATCTTTGCTCTATGATTCTACTGAGTTGATCACTCACTCCCACGTTCTAGGACGGTGTTCTGAACACCCACCAGACCCTGTCTTAGTTGCAAATGACTATGTGACTCAGGAGGTGGAGCCTGATTACTATGACGATCTGGATGAGTTCTCATATATGCAGTTCTCTGGAGGTTTCGCTTAGGACATCCGGATCGACGGGGCTACAGGGCTTATCATTGTAGTTGAACTATTTTTTTGACATTTTAATTTTTGAACTATTACATGTATATGGTGACTCAGTGATGTATTCATACTCTGGAGACCGATCGTGAACTTTTGGCTCATACACATCTATATACACATCTTTTAGTCTTCCGCTTGCATTATATTAATTGATCTGGAGTATGAATTATTGTTTTGGTATAATCCCACTCATGATTAACGCACTAACATGGACAACATTCAATTATAAGCATATATGTTGTACAAGTGATGTTTTGGAACTCGGGAATTAAGTTGCTACTCGACCCCCGATTTTCAGGGCATTACAAATCTGGTCCATCGGATTGCGAATTTGGTAGTCGCAATTGATGGTGGCATTATTGGTATGTTTTTGTGACTTTTAAAAGATGATCCAGTCCATCGTATCATATATCAACGATCACAATTGATGTCGATTTTTATCAAAAATTCTTTGAAAATTTTTAAGATGATCTGGTCCATCAGTTCTCGAATCGACAGTTAGGATCGAAGCCTATTTTTATTAGGAATGTTTTTGAAATGCCAATATTTATTGGAAATAATTTTGTGAAAATTTTGAAAGATGATATGGTCCATCAGATCACGAATCGACGTCGCGATTGAGGCTAGTTTTTATTGGAAATGTCTTTGAGATATTTTTTAAAATGATCCAGTACATTAGATCCCGAATGGTCATGATCAATGCCAATTTTTATTGGAATTTTTTTTTGAGATTTTTGAAAATGGTCTAGTCCATCTGATCGTAAATCGAAGCTCGCGATCGATACCAATTTTTATTGGAAGATGTTTTTGTGAAATTTTAAAAAATGACCCGGTCCATTGGATCGCGAAAATTGACGGTCACGATCAATGCCAATTTTTGTTAGAATATTTTTTATTTTATTTTTATACCTTCTCTCTCCTCCATCACTCTCTTTGCAGGTGATCAACATTAACAGGAGTAGCGAGAGAATGTGATGATGATGATTATGTTGGCAATCTTTGAAGCTTACGTCACTTGCATTTCCCTCTTCCTTTTAGTATTTGTATCTTTCCATCTAACGTATCTGCACTCCTCTTTGAAGGACTGGGCTTCGGCTCTTTGTTTTGTATGACTTGGATAGCCTGGATTAATGAAATGCACTTTCATACTTCAAACTTTGATCTTTTGACACTTGCACTTGATGTCTTGAAGCTTGAGAATGTTAATTAATGGTATGGATAATTTTTCTGCAACTCTTCATCGGTCTGGATTGTCCAGTGTGTACCTTGATCTCTAGTTGACCATTTTCGGGTTTAACAGACTTGTTTCGGTCTATATCTTTGTGATTGGTCACTTGGGGAAGGATTTGAACAATGCTGAATGGTTTCTAGCCAAAGGAGAGGCCCATTTGAAGTATCAGTGGCAACCAGGGTGCCTTCAGCTAACATCACCTATCATTTTCACCTACCACGGGCCCCAGAGCCAATCTCGTGTGAGCAGGGTAAGAATGTATGGACCGACAGCAAACTGACTGTCATTGGTCCCCCTTCTACCTAAATTTCTTGGCCTATTCTACTTTGGACAATGTCAATCTTCCTCCTGTCACTTCAGCACATTCTCTACTTCAAACATCTGACCTCTAATCATGAATCTCTCTTTTGTCTTCTTCCTCTCTCTTGGCTTGCTTTCATCTTGGCCCTTCCTTTTTTTGGCCACTCAAGATGGGTTGTTTGGGGGCATTGTTGTTGGAATTAATGGGTCCCTTACATCAGGTACTTCTTTGGTCTTAGATAGTGGTGAGATTCTCCCTATTGATGGCTTGGATGACGTATTAGTTGAAGATATTAATGGGGGTTTAGAGATAGTGGTTGGGGTTGAATTAAGTGCCTCCATTAATGGAGGATTTGATTAAATTTCCACAATTAATGAGGAGGCCCTTGATGAGGGATTTGATGGTGGAGATGGCCTTGAGAAGGTAATTGTGGAATCCTTGAAGAGGGGCCATGAATGTGGAGCCTTAGATGAAGATGATAAAGCCATGGTTGATGTAGATGGGTTGATCCACCCTTTTGATGGTTTGAATAGCATGAGGATCATTTTGGATGGGCTTAATCATTGTATGGATGGCCAAGACGGGAGATCTCTTCACTTGGGTGGTCTTGATGCGATCCAGACCATGGCGGATGGTGAGGGAGTTATTCTTCTAACATTGGATGGTATGGATAGGGGTGTACATCGAGTCGAAACGAGTCGAGCTGGCCTCAGCTTGACTCGGCTCGCCCCACTAGCTGACCCTAGCTAGAACTCGACTCGACTCGGTCCTCGAGCCTGACTGGCTAGCTCAGCTCAGTTCGGTCAGTAGCCCGGGCCAATTCGAACCGAGTTCGCTTGTGCAACATTTTCACAAACACATGGACTACACCTTCAAAATCTCATTGTATGCCAAACAACAGTAGTGGTTTTACAAGTATTTTATCAAACACCTTCTAAGCAACATAAAAATCAAGAAAAAAGGGTATTTGTTTCATATACATACCTTCCTTGTCACCAGCCACACTTTGTTGAGTCATTTCATCAAACACTTGGTGAGCAACATCAATTTCAAAGTAACCGAATCACCGAATTGGTTCGATCTGAGTCGAGTCAAGCTGGGGCCAACTCGAACTTATTTTCAAGCTCAAAAAATCAGCTCGACTCGACTCGAACTCAGCTTCAAACCGAGTTGAATCGAGCTTTTCGGAGTCGAGTCGAGCGAGATAACTGAGCTAGCTCGGTTTGTGTACACCCCTAGGTGTGAATGACTCAGGATGAGTTAATCGGTGAAGATCTCTAAATTAGTTCTTGATCGGGCCCATGTTGGCACTTTTGTATGGTTCAGATGGCACCATGGATGGCTCATATTGTCTTTTAGCGGCTTGGATGGCTTTTGGCACAACCTTGGACGATCAGATTGACCCGACTGGGTCAATATGTGGTGCAGTCTTTAGTGACATTTTAGTGGTCAACTTTGATGGTGGCAATTGTCCGTTGTTCTTAGCTCCTCTACCTTTTCGGTCAACATCTGCAGCGGCTGGCATGTCTAATCCAGAGGTCGCACAATTTACCTATGAGATAGGTTAGTCTTTCTGGGCTATTAAGGAGAGAGCTGAGTTGTTAACCATGTCTCATGGAGCATTTAATGATGTGGTCATAGGGCAGGGCGGCGCAGTGTCAGTTGACATTGAGATTCCCCTTGGTCAGTTCACAGCTTCAGAGACCATAGTTGCAGGCTTCCTTCAAGAGGATGTTGTTGTTGATCTTCGCTACGAGGGGATGCCTCACTTCAATGAGCCGTTAGTTTCCTCCGAGATGATAGTTATTGAGGGTGTTCGTATGCACACTTGTCAACTCCATCTGCATTCAGTCTATTCTTATTGACTACGATCCTGGGTTGGGAGATTATCAAACTTTGAGCTTCATGAGATGGAGTATTACGACTTTTGCGGGGTCCTTTGACTGATCTAAGTAGATGTTGAGTGGTGGATGCTAGGGGCAGCCTTGGACGGTAAGGTTCCAGTATTAAACTTATTTGAGTTCAATGATCTGGAGTTTGGGCCGTCCTTAGAGGAGCTCCCTTGTTTGAATGGATTGCCCTTAGATCGCTTCCCTCACATCCTTTAGGGGCTATAGGCAAGGGTGGATGACCCTCATCACTGGTTCGGCATTCCATATTTGATCTGGGCTGCAACTGATGGTCAGGATGTAATCGTGTTCTCCTTAGATTCCTTGTACAATGCCTTCTCGATGGATAGATGCTTTCTGGGGTCTACATGGTTGTCTGAGTACCACACAGCCTTGATCTATAGCCTGATTCTAGAGCTCCTCTTCTCTCGGGGGGGGGCTGAGTCATGCATACTTTCGAAAGAGTATTATATCACTAGTTCTTGCCAAGTTATTTGAGGGTTTGATTGATTATGCCCGGGGTTATATGTTCACAACCCCAAGTGTAGGTTTGTGATGTTGTAATAACTTGGTAAGACCGAGGTCGAATCTACAGGGACTAAACTTGTACATATTCTGAAAATAACTAGAATTAGAACTAGAAAAAGATCTAAATTGAGATATGAATAATTGAGAATAATGGTGAATAATGTTGATTAAAACTTATGAATTTAAAGGTGGAAACTAGGTGCCAAGGATCCACTTGTAGCTATTAAGATGCTACCTTACTTGATTCAAGAAACACAATTGGAATTGGAGTCCTATTGTAACGACCCGTAAATTTTCGTACTTTGGCTCGAGTACCATCTCGACCAGAAATCAATTAGGATTAAATCCTTTAGAAATTTAACAAAGTTAACTAAGTCAAAACTCGATTAGCCATGAAATCCGTTGGGATCGCTTTAAATACGATCTGCAAGACCCAAAACTAGCGAAATCAGTGACTCTAGGTTACCCTAAAGTTTAGAACCAAACTCATTTCCCGGCTGCTCTCAGGAATGAAACGAAACTTCATATTAAGTCTAGATCGCACATCAGAAGTCCGATTAACACGAAGTTAAGGAACTAGGACCGCCTCACTGGGCTTGACTATCATCTCAAAAATCAGGTCCAGCCGATGTCCCACGGCCATTCGTTTGGATCCGAAGCGAGGGAGTGTGAAAAACACTATTCCCTTTACAAAATAAATATCTGGAATAGTGATCTGGCACCATTCGCCTGTGCATCAGTATTAGGCAACCAAACCATCAGAATCAGACTAAATTACACCCTCGGATTAAGAAAAATTTCAGGAACATTTACATGTGCTTGGAATTTCGGATCGTGGCCCACTGACCGTTGAACTGAAAGTGGTCCGCCACGTGCGATCTGGGAATCTGATCGAGTCGAAAACGTAATCCCACATAGATCCATGTGTGGTGAGCTTAAGTCTGACGTTTGGCTCAAGGAGGGCCACCAGAACCTCTCTTTTGAGCTGGAAAAGTGATGAAATACCTATATTAGCAGTAACCTTTGAACCTGAGTCTATTTTGGGGAGGTTTTTAGCTATAAAAGAGGCTTAGAACAGCCCCTCTCACAGCCATACGAATTTGGGATAAAACCCTAGAGAGAGAGAGAGAAAAGAGAGAGAAGAGCTTGGGATTTGTGGGAGAACTTCCTCCTGCTGCTTTCGATTATCGCACGGCCTACACCGCCTCTTTCCAGGCGCTTTCCCGGCAGTATCCACTCCGTTTGAAGGTGAGAAACCCTAACCCTAGGTCTGATTTGAAGTAGATAGGCTATAGGTTGTGAAAAGGCTAACCGATTCCGCTCTTTAGGCAAGAAAACTCCCGAATACGGAAGCTCACCAAACCTTACAGATCCGTTGTGATTCCAAGGGCAAAGGTGAGGACTTTAGGTGTATAGGTTACGATTTTCAACGCTTTCAATGTCAGATAATGATAGATTCATGATCTGCATGCAATTGCACATGTACAAAGTGCTTTCCGTTTTCTGTTTCGATTAATGTTGTAGAATATGGAATTTCACATACTCTAGGTATACGTAGAAATACCGTATACGTATTTTTTTTGGAAAAATATTTGACATGTTTATTGAATGTATGACTATACAATACATGGATAAAATACTAGTTTGGCGAAAGGAATCGCCGTAATACATGCTCGCTTGTAAATACTACGTATGTAGAAATTGTGTATTCTAGAAATACCGTATATGTGTAAATTTTGGAAATGCATTTGTCGTGATTATTTGCTGTATGATTATGTTATACATGGATAAAACAACCGCTTGGCGAAAGGATAGCCCTAATACGTATTTTGCTAACATACGTCATGTATGTTGGAATGGTGTACTCTAAGTGTTTGTGTAAACGCTTGTGAGTGTAAATGTTTAAGTGTTAGTGCCTTAGATAGGTGCTGATATGGAATTCCCAACTACCATAGAGACATGTAGGATACCCTCCATGTGGTGGTTTACTTTAGCCACTCACTTGTGATGTATACGTAATTGTGTCCCTATTTGTATAGTACTCTACAACATGCCTTACAACATGCTTTATATCATGCTTCATAACATGCTTTATGATATGCTTCCTAACATGTTGTATTACACTGTTTATCATGCTTAACTCCACATGCTATTGATGAGAACTGTATGAGTTTGGGACTATGTTTATAGTCCAGGCATTCGGTACCAGATTGGAAATTGTGGCTGAGATTCATGTCGCTACAAGGAATGTGTCTGGCGAACCCGAGTCGTACTTCGGTTGGCGATAGTGGTTGGCCACACGGAGTGCTTTTGCGCTTTATATCGCCCAACTTGTTGTGCGCTCGAGCTAGTCAGGCTCGTCAAGTAACCCGATTGTCGAATGTGTGTTCACCATGTTTGGTCATTACTGTTTGAACCTAGGGTACCAAACTTACCAGTGGCGATCCCGTTAACCAAGGTACCTCGATCCGCTAAGACTCATGAGACGGACATGGTGGTATGGGACACAGTGGCCGAGGTGTCGGCCTATGCTGGGGCCATGTGCCTCCCTGTAGTGACCATTGAGCAACCCGAACTCGTGAGCCGAATACGGTGGTATGGGACACTGTATTCGAGCTGTCGATACTTACGGTGAGAGCCGAGTACGGTGAGACCTGCACTCGTGCTGATGGGCGACGAGTCCTCTGTAGTATCTTCGAGTATACTCCAAGGGTCTGTGATTGGTGACGAGTCTTTCACAGCAACTAGAGTATGAGTTGAGCCGAGTACGGTGAAACCTGTACTCGAGCTGACGGCTAGTGATTGAGCCGAGTACGGTGAGACCTGTACTTGAGCTGACGGTCAGCAATTGAGCCGCATACGGTGAGATCTGTATCCGCACTGACGGGTGACGAGCCCTTTGCGATGCCTTCGCTATGCTTCTCGAACCATAATATCGTATGAGATTAACTAGGATTGACGACCCTATAATGGATCATGTTTGGGAATGATACAAGGGAGGTACCTTAGTTTCCCAATACTGCTGTTTGAAATGGACTAATAATAACTCAATAATCATGATTATCATCGCACCGCATGTGCTTAGTAGATGTGGCGCACTGAGGGAGTTAAGCATTCGCGAACGTAAGATGATGTCGCATGAGGGTGGTTTGGCAAGTGCATACAACATCATGTCATTTCATTCTCGTACTTAATAAGAGTAGTTAGAATTGTTTGATTTGTACTGCTTTATCATTACTGCTTGATTGAATTGATAACATGTTAACTTATGCTTTATTGTTCCACTGAGTTAGCTACTCACTCCCACGTTATGGGACGTGTTTTATCTATGCAACACCAACCGTACATGACTGCTTAGTGCTCAGTGTATAAAATTTTGTTATGTAATTTCGCTTGCCTTTATAAAATTGAACTGAGTATGAATTCATGTTTTGTTCTCATTCATGTTTATTGCTCTAACTCGACAACATTTAACCATCATTGTGCATATTGCATAAGTGATGCGTTGGAATCTCGAGTTGAGTTCGATTTCGAAGACCAGATTTTGATTAAACCGGACCTGAGTTCTCACGTTTATGCGACTTGATGACTTCTGCTCGGCGAAGCGGGACATTTGCTTAGGCCGACCGCATCAAATCACTCCTGGGATTCCAAGGCTTAAAACCAGGTCTTATGGAGTTGTATTTTGATTTTTGACTTAGGCCTCCCACTTAAACCCACATGTATATTGCACCCCTGTTACTCGGGTTGTTAGTGCTCATACTCTGGTGTTCATAAAATTTTGTTATGTAATTTCATACTTTTAAATCTTTTCCTTTGCCTTTATAAAATTGAACCCGAACTGAGTATGAATTACTTGTTGTAATTTGGTTGTCACAATTCAAATCTTTTAATCCAATGAATAATGACTAAACTACTAAGTATAATCTCATTCATGTTTATTGCTCTAACTCATACAACATTTAACCATCATTGTGTATGTTGCATAAGTGATGCGTTGGAACTCCATCTATATACTTTGATCAGTTGAGTTCATACTTGACCCTTAGAAAAAAAAAACAAATTTCAAAGTAAATCAACCAATACAAGAGGCGTTCATTTTAGTGAAAAAAAATAAATATTAAATAAAATTCATAAATTAAAACTCCAAACCGAAAAATCTCTCTCTTTCTCCTTCTCTTTCTTCTCTCCTCACAGGCTTGGTATCAAAAACTTCCCTTTTTATAGCATGATTTTGATTAAACCGGACTTGAGTTATGTCCCCACTGACGTGGACGCCGACGCGTTTTTCTGGAAAATCAACCTAGGAGGGTGCGCCATTGGCGTGGCTCACGAAAAATATAGAAACAGTAGCTTTTGGGTCTCCCGATCACGCACGTTGCCATGGGAGTGAACTATCGTTGGTTTTGTAGTTCTCATAGCCCTTCTTTAAAAACGGACATGTTGATCGAGTCTTCGATCAACTCGAAAATCCACTCCGATTGGTTTCCTCTCGACCGTTCGGGACATATGGATTCCAAATCACTCCTAGACCGATCTATTGACGTGTCCAGATCACCATCCATCCAAAACCGGTAAAAAAATCGGAAAAAAAATCGGTTTAGTTCTCGAGATGTTATTGGTCGTTCGAAATTTTTCAGACCACCCGTTGAAGTACTTCGGGAGTGGGCCGAACTAAGTTGGGGGCCTCCCCCAAGAGATTTTAAACTTGATACTTAAATCCCACTAAGCCTCAAGATCGAACCGGGTGCATTTGGCACCCCCTTTTCGGGCACGCTTTCCTCAAATCTCGGCAAAAATCAAGGCCCCATTCCGCGGCGGTAATTTTGGAGCGTCAAATCCATGCCTTTAACATCAAATTCCAATTAACGCTCTTGATTTAGATCCCAAGGTATATAGGCGCGCGGTCGATATGCAATATTCGACCCCGATCAGGGCCCCACCGCGGCGGCGGGCGACCGCGGTCCGTGGGCCGCGGCGCGACCGCGGTCCGGGCCATATCTGGTGGGGCCGCTGGGCGGGGTTGGTCGGCCCGACCTCCCCTACCCCCGGCACGTGCCATTTTGGCAAATGTTTAGGTTTTAAGGGGCTGGAGCACCCCACTCTCCCATTTCATCCCTTCCAAGCACCTCCAAACCCCCATTTTCGTTTTTCCTCTCAACCCATCCCTCCAAACCTTGCAATCCTCCATTTTCTTCCATAACCCACACACTCCAACTTTCCACAACAGCCCTAGCCTCCTCTTTTTCCCATTTTCTCATGTTGGAGCTCTCATACCCCTCATTTGGAGCTCAAAATCGGGTAATCTCCTAACCCATTCCATTTTCTTTTTGTTCCTCCTTCATCTCCTACCTCTAGTGCCCCTTCCACACCTATTGGATTGTTGCTTGTGGAATATCAAAGAGATCAGCCCCTTTTCCCCCATTTTGGCATTTTTCCATGGCCCTCTTTGGTGTGGTGGCAACTATTTTCTCCATTTCCTCCATCCTATCTCTCATGGGAAAGAGGAAGACTGCGACTGATGACGCCGGCCCAAGTAGGCCAGCCCATTCCCGAAGAAGAGCTGACAATGGGGCCGACACTAGCACCGTTCGGGAGTATAGGTCGAAGCGAGACCTGGATCCCCAACTACCGCTCAGGGATGCACTACCGATCGGTTTTGAATACGGTCGTTTTGCTAACCGTAAG
Source organism: Magnolia changhungtana (assembly GCA_030180095.1). Lineage (NCBI taxonomy): Eukaryota > Viridiplantae > Streptophyta > Magnoliopsida > Magnoliales > Magnoliaceae > Magnolia > Magnolia changhungtana. The sequence goes on along the minus strand of JASAUF010000470.1, from coordinate 1,149,531 downwards.
GTTGTGTTTGAAGCTCACGTGGATGAAGGGATGTTTGGAACACACCCGATGATGGACCATTTGGTGGATGTCGTCGGATGGGGTCCTATATTTGAAGGCGAGTCTCCCGCATGTGAGAACACGGTCGCGCCTTCTACGCTCATATCATAGATCCATCGTTGGAGCCGCTTCAGTTCACTGTCTCTGTGAGGGGCATAAGGCGTACGATTACTATGGCTGAGGTGGCACGACTCTTGAACATCTCGCGTGGTTAAGTGCTTCCAAATGACGACTTCTTCAGGAGTGCGCGAGAAAGGGATCGCCGCACGCGATACCTTTGTGGTCGCCGAGTTACTTGGACGCGAGGAAATTGTATTGCGGCGACAAAGATGGCTGAAGACTTCCGTTTACTCCATCACATTTTCACATACAATGTATACCCACGGTGGGGTAACCACACGGAGTGTACTCGGTTGATGGTGAACTTTCTGTACAAGATGGGGCGTGGGGACAACATATGCCTGCCCACATTCATCCTATTTCAGATAGTTCAGGTTGTTCGATCTACCAGGAACGACCTTTCGCTCCCATTTGGCCGCCTGATATGTAGGATGGCTCGTGATGTCGGCTATAGGCTCAACATGGAAGACCTTGCACCAGTCCGAGTCATAAGCGAGGTGACACTTAAGAATATGAAGATCAGCTCTCGCCAGCGGTAAGCCGGGCTCGACGAGTCTGGCGATGAGTCGGATAGTGTCGGTGAGGAGAGCGTTGACCTTGAGGCAGAAAGTGATGAGGAGGGCGGTGATGACATACAAGAAGAGGAGGAGGAGGCTCAGGATACTGAGGAGAGCTCTTCTCTAGTGCACCTGAGTCGGACGTTGTTCAGGCAGCGAGAGAGGCTCGTATGGATCGCATTGAGGAGAACCAGACCGCCCTGCGGCAAGAGATTGGACAAGTTCGGGCTGAGCTTGGTGAGACCCGAGCCAAGCTTGAAGAGACCGAAGCCTACATGAAGAGGAGCTTTAAGAAGGTGTCTCGTACGTTGAAGGTCATTCTGTGCTGTGTGCAGGACAAAAACGCTCCTCCTCCATCGCCTGACTCGGATGCCTAGGCATCCACGTTGTTATGTGTGGTTGTTTGTTTTGGTTGCCGCAATAGGCGGTTTATGTTTTCATGTAGATGATGTAGTAGATAGTAGCATGTTTTAAGTGTTTGATGTTGTGGATGTATTGGCTATCATGTGATTTCTGTTATGATTCATGTAACTCTGTATTTCATGTATTATGACAATTTTGGGTAAATGAAAGGCATGTAGCCTCTTTGTTATGATGATGTGTGGAATGCTTAAAGTGCTTTATGATGCGTGTTATGCTTTATCTCACAAGTGTTGTTCCCTATGTTGTATAGGGCATGCCGCGACAATACACGCGGAGCACGGCACATCTCCGCCTGACTGGCTCTATGGACCAGACTCCTTCTGGTAGTGGCGGTCCTGCGGACCGTGGGTTGGGTTCTGATCAGCCTCCTGCTGGTCCTACCGGTGGACTGCCACCTTACACGCCCCCTGTCCGTGAGCAGTATCGGCCGTCTTCTTCTGCGCAGCATGACTCTCAGGCTGCTCCGCCGACTGATAGGTTTGAGCAGCTGATGATGATGATGCTGCGACAGCAAGCAGATATAAAGCAGCAAGAAGCAGATCTTCAGACAAAGACCAGCAGCTTATGGCCACTATCGCTGAGGCCTTGTCCCATGGTGGTAGTGCGACTCCACCTACGACATCTGCACATCCTGATGAGCCTTCTGAGCCTCCTGCTCGGTTTGAGGATGTGCCTCTGCCCACATCCGTCGCACCTCCTACTGGAGATGTAGGTACACGTGGTTTACTCGAGCGATTTCAGCGCTTGAGGCCTCCCTCATTTATGGGTTCTCACAGACCCGAGGAGGCAGAGTTCTGGCTAGACCGCATCTCCAAGATGCTACGGATGCTTCACTGTTCAGAGGCAGAGCAGGTCGAGCTGGCTTCCTTCATGTTTGAGAGGGAGGCCAGTTTATGGTGGGACAGTTGTCTTTGCGGACGGTCATGCAGATGGATTACGTGTGGACCTGGGAGGCCTTCGAGTTTCGGTTCCACGAGAAATACTACCCGCAGACTTATCGGCACGAGCGGGAGGATGAGTTCCTGCGCCTCAGGCAGGGAGGCATGACGGTGACGGAGTATGAGCACCGCTTCACTGAGTTGGGCCGCTTTGTCCCAACTATCCTCATCAATGAGCAGATGAGGATGCGTCGCTTCTCTGGAGGCTTGCGACCCGACATACGGTCGAGGATATGCTGCCTCAGTATCCCCACCTATGCGGCATTGGTCCACATGTCTATGACGGCCGAGCAGGATGTGGACCGATTGGCCAAATCGCGTGGTGCTATAGTTGCAAGGCCACGGCAGGATTTACAGAGTAGGCCTATTCTAGGCAAGAGGCCTCGTGCTGATTCGCCTCCCAGGGCGCGGCACCAGTAGCTCCTGTGAGACGCCCGATGGTGACCTACACGTTTTGCGGGAAACTGAGACATCCTGCTGAGAGTTGCTTCTCGCGCATGAGGGTTAGCGGCTTTGCGCCACCGCAGAGGTTGGATCGCCCTTACCCACAGGCCATATCAGCTCCACCGCTACAGACTGCTCCTGCACATCCTTCCTTCCGACCTCCTGTGTCGTATTTCAAGCCGCCACAGCGACCCTTGGCTCCTCAGCCGAACTGTCAGCAGCAGGCGTGCATGTATACGCTTGTGGCTGAGGCACCTGAGACGTCACTTGCGGCCCCAACAGCTTTTGAGGTAACAACTTACATTCATGGTACTTCCGTTTCCTTATTGGTGGACACTGGGTCCACTACTTCTATTGTTTCTTGTGGGGCGGTTAAACGTCTATCTTTGCATACTATTCCCACTAAGGGAACGAAACTCACTACGGCCACTGGGACCTTCTCGGATGTCACACGGTTATGCGAGGGTTGCTCGATAGTTTTGGGTAGCAGCACAGTGCTCGTCGACTTCATTGTTGCTCCACTATGGCACTACGACGTTATCCTTGGTTTGGATTGGCTCGCCAAGATGAGGGCGGAGATAGATTGCGATACTCGGATCATGACTGCCTATGGACCTGATGGCACAGCTTTCACGTTTCTAGTGCAGGTCAGTTGGCCCTGCCGTGTTGATTGTTATGCTGCTTTACTTGTGCCGATTGATGGTCCGACAGTAGAGGGTACGCCGGTGGTTTGAGAATTTGCAGGCGTATTTGAGACTATTCCTGGTTTACCTCCTCGATGCAAGATCGATTTTACAATCGATCTTACGCCGGGTGCGACACCCATCTCACTGCCGACTTATTGTATGCCTCCATGTGAGATGGAGGAGTTGCAGAAACAAATTGACGATCTGGTAGACAAGGGTTTTATACGACCTAGTGTGTCTCCTTGGGGAGCACCTGTGCTATTTGTGAAGAAGAAGGACGGGTCGCTACGGTTATGTATTGACTACCGTAGGTTGAACCAGGTCACAGTGAAGAACAAGTATCCTTTGCCCAGGATAGATGATCTGTGATCACTTGAGGGGGCGAAGTATTTCTCGAAGATTGATCTTCGCCGGGGTACCACCAAAGCGTGAGAGATGAGGACGTGCGAAGACAAATTTCCTTCGGGACGTGCTTTGGGCACTATGAGTTTCTGGTGATGTTGTTCGGCCTTACGAACGCACCAGCCGTGTTCATGGATCTGATGAACCAGGTGTTTCAGTCTTTCCTGTACCGATTCGTCATCGTCTTTATTGATGACATCTTGATATACTTTACGAGTCGGGAGGAGCATGAGGAGCATCTGAGAGCGGTGTTGGGTATACTGAAGAAGAACCAGTTGTTCGCACAGTACAAGAAGTGCGACTTCTGGCAGGAGGAAGTCAAGTTCCTCGGACATGTAGTGTCCAAGGATGGGATAGCAGTGGACCTTGCTAAGGTAGCCGCGGTTCAGGATTGGCAGCAGCCTGGCTCGGTTACCGAGGTGTAGAGTTTCCTTAGTCTGGCTGGGTATTACAGACGCTTCATTCGGGATTTCTCGAAGATCGCCAGGCCATTGTCTCAGTTGACTCGTAAGGACCTGAAGTTCGCCTAGAATGAGAAGGCGGAGGCAGCTTTTAAAGAGCTGAAGGACAAGTTGACGTCCTCCCCTGTGCTAGTATTGCTAGAGCAAGGGGGAAATACACGATATATACTGACGTGTCTCGTGTTGGTTTGGGTTGTGTCCTGATGCAGAAGGATAGGGTGATTTCGTATGCCTCGAGACAATTAAGGAAGCACGAGGAGAATTACCCTACACATGACATAGAGTTGGCAGCCGTCATCTTTGCATTGAAGCTCTGGAGACATTACCTCTACGGAGAGGAGTTCGAGCTTTTCTGCGATCACAAGAGCCTTAAGTACATATTCACACAGCGAGACTTGAATATGAGACAACGCCGATGGATGGAGACCTTGAAGGACTTCAAGTTCGAGGTTTCCTACCATCCTGGCAAGGCGAACCTTGTGGCAGACGCGTTGAGCCGCAAGAAGGCGATTACATTTGCGGCACCACTGATGATAGCTGAGTGGGACATGGTGGAGTTCGTACGGGACTTTGAGCAGAGACTCACTGTCGAGGAGCCATATGAGTGTGTTGCGCATGTTCGGGTGCGGCCACTTATTGACGACAGGATTGTTGAGGCCCAGGAGGACGATATACGGCTGTCTGAGCTTCGAGAGCAGGCTAGCGACGCCGAGGACTCCGAGTGGAGAGTTAGTTCTGATGGGGGTTTACGATTCCGTGGCCACATATGCGTTCCTGATGTGCCTGACTTGAGACGCGAGCTTCTCGAGTCTGCCCATAACTCAAAGCTTGCGATGCATCCTGGTAGCACGAAGATGTACCGGGATATAAGACGGACATATTGGTGGGATAACATGAAGGCCCACATTGCTGAGTATGTGTCTCGATGTCTGACGTGCCAGCAGGTCAAGGCAGAACATCGCCGACCTCCTGGACTGCTTCAGCCCATGCCCATAGCAGAGTGGAAGTGGGACTTCATCTCCATGGATTTCATATCCGGGCTGCCGAAGACGAGGAAGGGACACGATTCCATTTGGGTGATTGTGGACCGGTTGACCAAATCGGCCCATTTCCTCCCTATCAGAGTTACGAACTCTGCAGACGAGCTGGCTAGATTGTACATCAGAGAGATCGTCCGTCTGCACGGGATTCCTTTAGAGATCGTGTCGGACAGAGACATGCGGTTCACATCCATCTTCTGGACTCGTATCCAGGAGGCGATGGGTGTGAAGTTGAAGTTCGAGACGGGCGTTTCATCCTCAGACCGATGGGCATACAGAGCGGGTGAATCAGATTCTGGAGGATATGTTGCGAGCATGTGTGTTGGACTTCAAGGACAGCTGGGATGACTGTCTTCCGTACGCAGAGTTCGCCTACAACAACAGCTTCCAGGTGACTATTGGCATGGCGCCATATGAGGCTCTATATGGTCATCCTTGTAGAGCACCGCATTGTTGGGCCGAGGTTGGCGAGCGTAGTCTGATTGGCCCGGAGTTGGTACAGGCGACTACAGAGAAGGTCGACATTATCAGGCGTCGATTACTTACAGCGCAGAGCAGGCAGAAGAGTTACGCCGATACGAGGCGGCGACCGCTGGAGTTCGAGGTCGGGGATCATGTGTTCCTTCGAGTTTCCCCTATGAAGGGAGTCCTTCGGTTTGGGAAGAAGGGGAAGCTCACACCGAGGTTTATCGGTCCCTTTCAGATACTGGATCGAGTGGGTGATGTGGCGTATCGTCTCGCTCTGCCCACACCACTTGCGTCGGTACACAACGTATTTCATGTGTCTATGCTGAAGAAGTACATTCCCGATCCTTCGCATATCATCAGATGGGAGCAGGTACAGCTGAGCGAGGATGCTACGTATGAGTTGCGCCCGACACGTATCCTTGACAGGAAGGAGCAGGTACTACGTAGCAAGGTCATTCCACTTGTGAAGGTGCTATGGACACATCATTCCGAGGAGGAAGCTACTTGGGAGACTGAGGCCGAGGTCAGGAAGAACTACCCTCAGATTCTCGAGGAATACGAAAAGGTATAAATTTCGAGGACGAAATTTTTTGTTTAAGGGGGGTAGATTGTAACGACCCGTAAATTTCCGTACTTTGGCTCGAGTACCATCTCGACCAGAAATCAATTAGGATTAAATCCTTTAGAAATTTAACAAAGTTAACTAAGTGCAAAAGTCGATTAGCCATGAAATTCGTTGGGATCGCTTTAAATACGATCTGCAAGACCCAAAACTTGCGAAATCAGTGACTCTAGGTTACCCTAAAGTTTAGAACCAAACTCATTTCCTACGCTCTCGGGAATGAAACGAAACTTCGTATTAGGTCTAGATCGCACATCAGAAGTCCGATTAACACGAAGTTAAGGAACTAGGACCGCCTCACTGGGCTTGACTATCATCTCAAAAATTAGGTCCAGCCGATGTCCCACGGCCATTCGTTTGGATCCGGAGCGAGGGAGTGTGAAAAACACTATTCCCTTTACAAAATAAATATCTGGAATAGTGATCTGCACCATTCGCTGCGCATCGGTAAGATAGGCAACCAGGCCGTCGATCGACTAAATTACACCCTCGGATTAAGAAAAATTTCAGGAACATTTACATGTGCTTGGAATTTCGGATCGTGGCCCACTGACAGTTGAACTGAAAGTGATCCGCCACGTGCGATCTGGGAATCTGATCGAGTCGAAAACGTAATCCCACATAGATCCATGTGTGGTGAGCTTAAGTCTGACGTTTGGCTCAAGGAGGGCCACCAGAACCTCTCTTTTGAGCTGGAAATGGACGAAATACCTATATTAGCAGTAACCCTTGAACCTGAGTCTATTTTGGGAAGGTTTTTAGCTATAAAAGAGGCTTAGAACAGCCCCTCTCACAGCCATACGAATTTGGGATAAAACCCTAGAGAGAGAGAGAAAAGAGAGAGAAGAGCTTGGGATTTGTGGGAGAACTTCCTCCTGCTGCTTTCGATTATCGCACGGCCTACACCGCCTCTTTCCAGGCGCTTTTCCGGCGGTATCCACTCCGTTTGAAGGTGAGAAACCTTAACCCTAGGTCTGATTTGAAGTAGATAGGTTATAGGTTGTGAAAAGGCTAACCGATTCCGCTCTTTAGGCAAGAAAACTCCCGAATACGGAAGCTCACCAAACCTTACAGATCCGTTGTGATTCCAAGGGCAAAGATGAGGACTTTAGGTGTATAGGTTACGGTTTTCAACGCTTTCAATGTCAGATAATGATAGATTCATGATCTGCATGCAATTGCACATGTACAAAGTGCTTTCCGTTTTCTGTTTCGATTAACGTTGTAGAATATGGAATTTCACATACTCTAGGTATACGTAGAAATACCGTATACGTATTTTTTTTGGAAAAATATTTGACATGTTTATTGAATGTATGACTATACAATACATGGATAAAATACTAGTTTGGCGAAAGGAATCGCCGTAATACATGCTCGCTTGTAAATACTACGTATGTAGAAATTGTGTATTCTAGAAATACCGTATATGTGTAAATTTTGGAAATGCATTTGTCGTGATTATTTGCTGTATGATTATGGTATACATGGATAAAACAACCGCTTGGCGAAAGGATAGCCCTAATACGTATTTTGCTAACATACGTCATGTATGTTGGAATGGTGTACTCTAAGTGTTTTTGTAAACGCTTGTGAGTGTAAATGTTTAAGTGTTAGTGCCTTAGGTGCTGATATGGAATTCCCGACTACCATAGAGACATGTAGGATACCCTCCATGTGGTGGTTTACTTTAGCCACTCACTTGTGATGTATACGTAATTGTGTCCCTATTTGTATAGTACTCTACAACATGCCTTACAACATGCTTTATATCATGCTTCATAACATGCTTTATGATATGCTTCCTAACATGTTGTATTACACTGTTTATCATGCTTAACTCCACATGCTATTGATGAGAACTGTATGAGTTTGGGACTATGTTTATAGTCCAGGCATTCGGTACCAGATTGGAAATTGTGGCTGAGATTCATATCGCCACAATGAATGTGTCTGGCGAACCCGAGTCGTACTTCGGTTGGTGATAGTGGTTGGCCACACGGAGTGCTTTTGCGCTTTATATCGCCCAACTTGTTGTGCGCTCGAGCTAGTCAGGCTCGTCAAGTAACCCGATTGTCGAATGTGTGTTCACCATATTTGGTCATTACTGTTTGAACCTAGGGTATCAAACTTACCAGTGGCGATCCCGTTAACCAAGGTACCTCGATCCACTAAGACTCATGAGACGGACATGGTGGTATGGGACACCGTGGCCGAGCTATCGGCCTATGCTGGGGCCATGTGCCTCCCCGTAGTGACTATTGAGCAACCCGAACTCGTGAGCCGAATACGGTGGTATGGGACACTGTATTTGAGCTGTCGATACTTACGGCGAGAGCCGAGTACAGTGAGACCTGCACTCGTGCTGATGGGCGACGAGTCCTCTGTAGTATCTTCGAGTATACTCCAAGGGTCTGTGATTGGCGACGAGTATTTCACAGCAACTAGAGTATGAGTTGAGCCGAGTACAGTGAGACCTGTACTCGAGCTGATGGCTAATGATTGAGTCGAGTACGGTGAGACCTATACTTGAGCTGACGGTCAGCAATTGAGCCGCATACAGTGAGATCTGTATCTGCGCTGACGGGTGACGAGCCCTTTGCGATGCCTTCGCTATGCTTCTCGAACCATAATATCTATGAGATTAACTAGGATTGACGACCCTAGAATGGATCATGTTTGGGAATGATACAAGGGAGGTACCTTAGTTTCCCAATACTGCTGTTTGAAATGGACTAATAATAACTCGGTAATCATGATCATCATCGCACCGCATGTGCTTAGTAGATGTGGCACACTGAGGGAGTTAAGCATTCGCGAACGTAAGATGATGTCGCATGAGGGTGGTTTGGCAAGAGCATACAACATCATGTCATTTCATTCTCGTACTTAATAAGAGTAGTTAGAATTGTTTGATTTGTACTGCTTTATCATTACTACTTGATTGAATTGATAACATGTTAACCTATTCTTTATTGTTCCACTGAGTTAGCTACCCACTCCCATGTTATGGGACGGTGTTTGCAACACTAACCAGACTCTGTCGCAGGTATAGACAGCGCGACGGTTCAGGAGCCGGAGCCTGATTTCGACGAAGACCAGGACGAGTTCTCCTATATGCAGTACTCTGACAGCTTTGCTTAGGCCGACTGCATCGCGGGGATTCCAGGGCTTATCTATGGAGTTGTATTTTAATTTTTGACTTAGAAACTGTACATGTATATTGTTACTCAGTTAGTGCTCATACTCTGGTGTTCATAAAATTTTGTTATGTAATTTCAGTCTTCCGCTTGCCTTTATAAAATTGAACTGGAGTATGAATTACTGTTTTGGTATAATCTCATTCATATTTATTGCTCTAACTCAGATAACATTTAACCATCATTGTGTATGTTACATAAGTGATGCATTGGAACTCGAGAGTTGAGTTTATACTCGACCCCCGAATTTCAGGGCATTACACTTATCCTATCCAATTGGAAGATAAAGCAATTTAAATCAAATCTGAACTTTTCATTGTCCTAATTCTCAATGGAGGAGAATTGTGATGATTGGAAGGGATCCCATCACCCTACCATGCCCAGGAAACGATGGTGAACAACAAGATTTACCAATTTCACAATCTCAAAATAGAAAAAGAAGATATCCAAAGCTATCACAACATCTATTGTAATTCTAGTCACAATAAATCATAGAAAATTGAAAATATTTCTTTAATATGAAACTTGAAATCAATATGGTCAAATAAGAACAAGAATCAAAATAAAATAATCATTCAAATAAGCTGCAAGCTTCACCTCTTAGCCCTATCTAAGAGGTTTAGCCAACCATAAACGTGATTGAAACCAAATCTCTTAAACAAAGTATGAAAAATAAACTAGGGAAGAAGAAAAACTCTTTGGTGGTTACTTCACCATTGTACTATGCTCCTTGAGACCTTTCTAAACCCAAGAAGATGCTTTGGAGCATCTTAAGGAGTCCTATTTAAAGTTGTGGAACTCCAACTTTCACATCGAGTTGGAAAAATCTAGAAATTGCCTCAAATTTACGCACTCTTTGTAGTTTTCCAAAATAGACTTCCAGAACTTTCCTTTTTAAACTTAAGAGTTTCAAAATATATATTTTTTTGGACAATTTTTAGGAAGTTTTTTTAAGATAATTTTCAAGATTCTGTTTCTTTTTCTTCACTTCAAATCTTCGAGTCTTTTCATTCCTCACTTGGTTTCCTTAGATCTTTGGTATATGATTTCTTCATAATGACTTCCAAATCTTCAAATATTCATTTAGTAATCTTTTGAGTATAAATCTTCCTTTTGACATCAATTTCACCTTAAGCTCTCGAAATCACCCCACACATGAAAACATGCATAATTAGATCGATTAAGCACTATCATGTTTATAAAACCAAGGTATAAATAGGGGAAATATACAATATTTCACACTCAACACACCCTCAACCAGCATTTTGCTAGTCCTGAGTAAAACATGCATGAAAAAATTCTCAATTCTTAATGTTCAAATCACATTTAGAAAATAATCTTTGGTGTAATCAAGTTTGAATGAGTATAATCCAAATAAGTGAGACTGAAATTTTAAAAACCTAGAGCCTAATCACACGAGCAATTAATCAAATAGGTTTTTTTTTATCAATCATTTAAGAGCATAAGTTCATATATTAAGTTTTTCCAAGGTGCTATTTACTTTCTATAACATACTACTATTTCATAATGTTAGCCATGCTCATCACCTCAAGTTTTATGGAATAATCAATTACTGATTCCGAACTTATCACATTTTCCTTAATTTTCAAGTTTTCGATTTTATATCAACAATCCCTTTTATTTATTAATTCTTTTCAAACTTTTCATTTATTTCCAGTCTTTTCATCATACATGACTTTTTTGTCGATCTCTCTGTTTTTTAACTGGTTCTTTTCATCTTTTTAAGGTGGGTAAAATTCTCCAGACTTAATTCCCAATATCTTTCAATGATACACATACTAACAAAAAAAAAATTCTAGTACAATTCACAGAAAGCAATTTGAATGTGGCTTCTGACTTAAATTAACATGATATCCAAACTTCCTCTTAATCAATTAAATGCAAGAATTTAATCGATAGTCTACTTGTCGATTAAACTCCAACAATTCAAAGTTCAATCTCCTATCTTATCATCATACTTAAAGCATTCTTAATTCCACAAATTATCATCTCCCAAACATGTTTTTAGCTTGAAAATTTAAAAATTTTCACAATTTTTTATCAAAACTAAGAAAATACTAATTAGTTTACCTAATCCAAACCCCCAACCTAAAACCTACATTGTCCTCAATGTAAAAAATATGAGCATGCAATGCACATGAGACAATGAAAAGAAATGGAATAGGAAGTGATGGGAAGATAATACCTGAAGAAGGAGAATTGAAGCTTTTCTAAAGTTCTTAATATGTAAATGGGTTAACATGAAGACTAAACAAACTATCCTAATCCTAAATCCTATGAAAGCAATAAACCTAACTACATCTCAGTCAGACTAGGAGGTCAATCCTAGTACACAGGATCAGTCAGAGGCATGAACATGTCCTCTGAATCAAACTTCACAACAAATGGCTTGAGACAATGTCCATTCACTTTGAAAACATTGTCATTCGTTGAATTCTTTATCTCGATGGCCCCATGAGGATAGACATTAGTAACAATGAAGGGACCGGTCCAACGAGATCGAAGTTTACCCGAAAAAAGATGTAACCGAGAATTGTACAGAAGGACTTTTTGATTGGTTATGAACGATTTTTAAAGGATGTTCCTATCATGGAATACCTTCATCCTATTCTTATAAATTCTCGAGTTCTCATAAGCGTCGTTCCAAATTTCTTCGAGTTCATTCAATTGAAGTTTACGCAACGAGCCAGCGTTATCCAAATTAAAGTTCAGATTTTTAATAGTGCAGTAGGCTCTATGCTCCAGCTCCACAGGTAGGTTGCAAGCTTTCCCATTGATGAGTCTAAAGGGAGACATTCCAATGGGGGTCTTAAAAGCTGTACGGTAAGCCCGTAAGTCATTAGTCAAGCGAATTGACTAATCTTTACGATCAGGGTTAACCATTTTTTTCAGAATTTGTTTAATTTCCCTGTTGAAAATCTTGGCTTGCCCGCTTGTCTACGGGTGGTATGGAGTGTTCACTTTATGAGAGATGCCATATTTCTTCATTACGTTCTCAAATGGCCTATTACAAAAGTGTGAACTTCTATCACTAATGATGGCCCGAGGCATTTCGAACCGGGAAAGAATATTTTCTTTTAAGAATCGAATGACCGTTTATGATCATTATTCCTGCATGGGTTCACTTCGACCCACTTAGTGACATAGTCTACAACTAACAAAATGTAAATATTCCCAAAGGATTGGGGGAATAGTCCCATGAAATCGATGCCCTAATAATCAAATGCTTCAATGATAAGAATGGGGTTCAGAGGCATCATATTTCAATGGGACAACCTTCCCAATTTCTGACAATGCTCACAAGCTTTGCAAAACTCACGAGTATCTCTGAACATCGCGGGCCAATAAAAGCCGCACTGCAGAATTTTGAACGTGATCTTTTTATCAGAAAAGTGACCACCAAAAGCTTGAGAATGACAAAATGAGATGACACTCCGATGTTCATTATCTAACACACATCTCCTTAGAAATTGGTCTTGACAATATTTAAATAAATAAATATCATCCCAGAAAAACTTACGTACCTCGGTGAAGAATTTTTTCTTATCTTGCACAATCCAATATGTTGCCATGAAACTTGTAACAAGATAATTTGCAATGTCAGCAAACTAAGATAGTTGGGAGAGTTTTAACAATTGTTTGTCAGGGAACATATCATTTATTAGTGTTAGCTTTAAGGGAATCAGGGAGGTCAAGTCGAAAAAGGTGGTCGGTCGCTACATTTTCTACTCCTTTTTTATCTCGTATTTTAATATCAAATTCTTGGAGTAAGAGGATCCATCTTATCAGGCGGGGCTTGACATCCATCTTAGAAAGAAGACACTTTACCGCCACATGGTCTATGTAGATGATGATCTTGGATCCGATCAGGTAGGACCTAAACTTTTCTAAAGCGAACACTACGGCTAAGAGTTTCTTTTCCGTAGTAGAGTAGTTCACTTAGGCAGAATTTAGAGTTCTACTTGAATAGTGAATAATGCAGTGCTTCTTTTCTTTTCTCTGGCCTAACACCGCCCCAAGAGCATAATCAGATGCATCACACATAATCTTAAAAGGGATGCTCCAATCGGGTGGCTGCATGATAGAAGCGGTAGTTAATATGGCCTTAAGCGTAGTGAAAGTTTCATGGCATTGTTCAGTCCACTCGTATGGTGCATCCTTTTAAAGTATATTAAATAAAGGATGAGAGAGATGACTAAAGTCCTTTATGAATCGTCTATAGAATCTGGCGTGTCCTAGGAAGGATCGCATGTCACGTATGCTCTTGGGTGGAGGTAGGTTAGAGATAAGATCAATTTTTGCCTTGTCTACCTCAATTCCCTTAGACAAAATTATGTGTCCAAGCACAATTCCCTTGGAAACCATGAAATGACATTTCTCCTAATTCGGAACCAAATTCTTTTCCTCGCATCGCTTCAACACACATTTAAGTTTTTTCAAACACTCACTGAAGGATGGACCAAAGATAGAGAAGTCGTCCATGAAGACTTCTAAATATTGTCTGACCATGTCAGAAAAAATACTCAACATGCATCGTTGAAAAGTGGCAGGGGTATTACACAGTCTGAATGGCATCCTTCAGTAGTAAGCAAAGGTATTAAATGGACATGTGAACGTTGTCTTTTCTTGATCTTCAAGGGCTATCTCAATCTGGTTATAGCTCGAATAGTCGTCAAGGAAGCAATAGTAAAAGTGACCAGCTAGCCTTTTCAAAATTTGATCTATAAAGGGCAAAGGAAAGTGATCCTTCCTTATGACGGTATTCAATTTTTTGTAGTCAATGCACATTCTCCAATTAGTAGTAACTAGGGTTGTTCACGAGTCGAGCTAGGCTCGACTCGCCTCGAGTCAGCTCGGATTGACTCGGCTTGAAAGGCCGACTCAGGTCGAGTCAAGCTCATTTTATGAAGCTCAAGTTGAGTTTGAGCATGGTGCATTTTGACTTGACTCGAAGCTCAAACTCGAGCTCGACTCAGCTTGAGCAATAATTTTAAAATATTTAATATTATATTTATATTTATATTAAATATATATAATATATACTTAAAGTTTTTTTAAAAAAGAAACCCTAGTATAACACCCGACCGGCCCTACCCTTTCATACCCCACCTTCCTCTCTTTCTTTCTACCTGTCACGCCCCAAACCCAGAAATCAGATTCACAAGAATCCCAATTGCCGAATCCGATGCCGACAGCCTCCGTAGTGCCCCATTCTCGGCTCCCAAAGCCCATAAGTCAGGTTCTGATCCTGGAACCCTACAAGGAGGATTTTCCAACGTGCATTTATCTTATAAGAGGCATAACCACAAGTTTACCCAAATCACAAAGGCAACATCATCATCACATATCCACTAATATAAACATTTAAATACAATGTTGAAAGGGAAATACATATGTTAAAATCAAAACTCCAGAAGTCAGCTATATGCTCTAAGCTCCACGCTGCTACAACCTATCATCTCCTGCATGCATCTATCGTGCATAAGCTTATAGAAAGCTTAGAGGGTGGTGAAAGTGTGTGCACAAGATAAGTGCCAAGCACATAAATACAACGTCACAATCATACAATGTCAGAAATACAGGTAAGATCATGAATCATACGATATCAGAGTAAGCGGAAATACTATCAAGTCCATGAGTCAAACAATATTAGAGTATGCAATACAGATCAACTATGCAAATGAGGAGTCATAAAGAACCAAATATCAGATGTTGTATCTAGACCATATAAATGCAGAAACACAGTAACCCAAAATACTATATGTTACGGATGTAATGCAATATACAGTATGAACGAAATGACTATCATAAGGGACTTCTATCCAAACCAGTCCCATACCTAAATTTGGATAGTCAGACTCAATGTGGTAAACTCCTGATCTCAGGTTAGTCGCGCAATCCAACCGAAATCCTGGCCATTGGGAAGGCACACATAATAAATAGTTGCGTACCACCAACCCGAGTGGATAGTGAATGAATGCATGAATGAATGAATATGCAACTCCTACCTAATAAGTCCATATATCGATACTGTTCATCTCTAGGATCATCAATGGGGTCTAGTACACTCAACACCAGCTTGCTGCCTCATCAAGTGCATAACTGGGTAAGTGGAAAAGACCTCACTATCCGCCTGGCCAGTAGTCAGCCAATATCTACTAGGCACGTCGATAGCAGACCCATTCATGAGCTGGTCAAACTCGGCGTAGCTATGCTTACTCCCAAAGGCGGGTAAGGCCACACCCCCTCCCAATCGACCATGACAAAGTGAGAGACGCGACCTACTAGTATAGGGCCCTCATGTGCTCATATATATCCACTCAGTCTCGACGTTGGGGCATCCTTTGGTACCAAGAGGGTTTAGGGATTTTCACCAAGGGCCATCTTGTAAGTGTTATAATTAATAACTTTACTATATTATCAAATTTGTGGTGCAAAAGACACTGTATGTATCTTATTATGAAGCTTGCATATGTGAAGAACAAAGCTCTACTCATGATATGTCAAATCAAAAGTCTCACAAGATCAGCTTCGATAGACAAGCTATGTTCACAAGTCAAGAAGACTCAAGAATGTGAGAATGTTCGACTTAGTTCAAGACTCAAGATTTCTAAGAAGCTTTCAAGTTCAAGCTACATTAAGATCTCAAGCTCAAGCTTCATTATGCTCAAGGTCACTCATCTTTAAGTTTCAATGTCCTTACTTTACTATTGAGGTATGATTGACCTTAGGTTAACCTTCAGAGTAGGCCATTTTGGATACATAATCCATATGTTTTATATAAGTAAGTTTGGTCTGTTCTAAGACTAGTCCTGGTCTTTGTTCGACTAGTCCTAGCACTATTTCGACCTGTCTAAGATTTGCCTGGACTAGTCATAAGTTTGTTGAAAAAATTCAGAATTTTTAGTTAAGCTTCGACCAGTCCTGGAGTCTGTTCGACTAGTCGTATGAACAGTGTCGACTGCTTGTTTGACCAGTCGTAGACCTACAACTCAAAGTCTAGCGATGAAATTCGACTTGCTTCGACCAGTCATGAGAAACCTTCGACCAGTCGAAGGTGTCCTTTGACCAGTCGTAGACTACCTAGGACCAGTTGTGAAACTGTCATATCCTATCGCGCTCGAATTTTTAAATATCAGTTGGTCCTATGACCTGTCGTAGCGATTTAAGACCAGTCGAAGACATGATTTACTCACCTATAAATAGAGCACGAATCTCAGAATAAAATAAGAAAATCAAGCTAATTTAATTCGGCCTTCTGAGAGATTCGACTGTGCTCCATTTAAGCTAAGTGTGCATATTTAATATTTTCTTTCTTTAGCTTTTTAAATTGATTTTGGTTTCTTGTATTCCAATCTGATCTAAAAAGAGGAAGTGTTATTTTCCTTTTTCTGGAATCAAAATCAATTAAAGTTATCCCATGTGTTTTAATTTAAAACCTATTAGAACTTAGAACCATTATAGTGAGTATTGGACATTGAACTTTGACATCCAAATCTCTACTCCGACTTAGTTCTTCCGGGCTGCTACATTAAAGAAGAAAAACAGGTATTTTACATTTTATAATTTATTATATTTTGGTTTTATTTGAAGTTAAGCCAAAAAAAATCTCAAAGTTATTGGTTATCTGAGGAGAGCTAGAAAACTCAGAAGTGAATTGTGTAAGCCCTTTGAAAAAGACACAATTGTGAAGGTTTTGGGTAAACCTGTGAAAACCTATTTGATAGTGAACGTTAATATCCCCTGTGAGAGGATATTAGGAGTGGAGTAGCATTCTGTGTGTCATGTTGATGCAGGTTGGTGTACACAGTAACCACTATAACTCTTTGTGTTGTGTGGATGTGTGCTTTATTTTCCTATCTTTGATTATTCAATTGTGGAATGTATGTGGATGTGAATGTTGTAATCATTTTATTTCAAGCTCAGTGGGGAATGTTGTAATAGTTTAGATTTATATTTTCGCAATTTATCTCTAGTTATTCCTTTGTTTGTTTGAGCTTCAGTTTCTCTTCTTGTTCTAGTAAGGTTGCCCTGCCATTGTTATGGTGTATGGTTGTCCTTAGAATAATCAATATTTGAGATTGCTTTTTATTCCTCAGTATAAGTTTGAATATATTTATTCCTCTTTAGTTTGAGTTCTTGATACAAAGACCTTTTTAGAAATAAGGTTGTTCTACCATAAACTTTGGTTTTTGGTGTAAGGTTATCCTTAGAACAACTTTCGTATCAACCTCTCAATACACATTTATTGAGGTTGCTTTTCATTTCAGCATTGTGAATTGATTTACTTTATTTGGCTATCTCTTTATTCAATTCCGTTATAATTATTTTAAATTTGGCGTTATCCTATTCACCCCCTCCCCCCCCCCCCTATAGGACATATAGCTTGGCCTTTTCAAGTGGTATCAAGGCCTAATAGCTTGTTTTAATTGCTTTATTATTTGGATTCATTTCCTAAGCTAACGATCTAAGCTATATATAAGATGTCAAATTTTGATAGCCTTTCAGTCACTAGGCCTCCACCCTTTGATGGATGCATATTGGAAAGCCAAGATGAGGATCTTCGTCAAATCCATGGATGAAAATGTGTGGCTTGCCACAGTGACTGAATAGAACCCTCCTACCACTGAAGTGACTGATATCGATGGTTCAAAATCAATGAGAGTAACACCATTTTTCTCATGGACCACACTTCAGAAAAGTGAGAGTAGTGTAAATGCTAAAGCACTAAATGCAATCACTTGCGCACTATCACCGGATGAGTTCAAAAGAATTATATCCTATGATACTGCAAAACAAGCATGTGATATATTAGAAATAACACACGAGGGTACTTCAATTGTCAAAAAATCTAAAGTCCAACTCCTCAACCAAATTTGAAGAAATTAGAGGAGAATGAAATGTTTATGGACTTCTACACTAGATTAAATGACATTGTAAACTTTATGTGGGTTCTTGGCGATAAAATCCCTGAAAGTAAAGTGTGTGCAAAGACACTATGCTCACTACCTGAACAATTCAATTCTAAGGTAACCGCGATCCAAGAACTTCGTGATACGGACAATATGAGGGTAGAAGAACTAGTTGGTTCTTTACAAACCTATGAATTAAATTTTAAAGCTCCTAAAGGTAAATCTATTGCACTTAAGTCTTCCAAATGTATTTCTCAAGAAAATTCTGATTTTGAAAATTTCGAAGACGATATAGCCCTTTTAGCGAAAAAATTTTACAAGATTTTCAAAAGCAAAAAGAAAGTTGATTTTCAAAAATCAAATGAAAAGAAAAGATCTAAATCTTGGAAATCTTTGAAAGATAGTCAATGTTACAATTACCAAGAATATGGGCATAGCAAACAAATATCCTAAAAAGGACAAACCTAAAAAGAAAGGAATATTGGCTACTTGGGATGAATCTTCTAACACTGAAGTCTCTTCTGAATCAGAAGATTCTAAAAACGAGTCGGGCAATGAAGTTAAGGCCCTTATGACTCTAGTCAAGTTCACTTTTTCAAATCATGATGATTCAACCAGTGAAGAAAATCTGAATAGTGATCATGACAATGAAGAAGATCTTCAAGATGCTTATAATGCCCTATACAAGGAAAGTTGTAAAATTGCTGTAAAACTAAAACTTCAAAAAGAAAGGTTTTCAGGGCTTAGAGAAAGATTTGAGTCTCTTGTTTTAGAAAATATCATCTTTCAGATTGTTTTGAAAAATGCAAATGTGATCTAGATTTCAAAACCACCCTTGTTGAAAATCTGAAATCTGAAAATGATAAACTTAAACTTGAAGTCTCTTCCCTTTTAAGTTTAAAGGATACATGGAGGTATGCCCAAGATGATCCTAAATTAGAAAAACTTTTAACTGGATCAAGAAAATGTGGCGACCGATCCGGTTGGGGCAACGACAAAAATATTCCTCCTAAACAGAAGAATATTCCTCCCAAGTTTGTAAAAGGAGGATCCTCTCTCTTAAAAGAGAAAAGTTCAAGTCAAAAGTTTTCTAAAACTTTTCAATCTTTCAAAACCAGAGGTAACCATATCAATTACAAAAATCAAAACCAAAACATTTTAGCTGAAAAAATAGTTAATTTGCTTAAGGAGCTCTTAAAATCTAACTCAGTGGGTCACTTGTACAAAAATTACAAATACAAGAAGACCAACTATACTCCTAAACCCAAAATAGTAATGAAATAGGTTCCTAAAGTTACTTGCTTGGTTGCCCACACTGCTTTCAAAGTTACAAGCCATTCGAAGTGGTACTTAGACAGTGGATGCTTAAGGCATATGATTGGTGATAAAGGTTTATTCACTGATCTCAAAGACATGACTGATGGTTCAGTCACATTTGGTGATGGAAGCAACTGCAAGATTATGGGCCAAGGTACGATTCAACTTCATAACCTCCCTTTGTTCATAAATGTTTTATATGTTGAAGGCCTAAAACATAACTTGCTTAGCATATCTCAAATATGCGATAAAAACCATAGTGTAAGATTTTCTAATCAAAGCTGTGAGATTCTAAATAACAAGTGTAGAACGTTTGAAAACTGCTATATTGTAGGTGAATCCAGCTCAACTAGTCAGTCTTGTTACATGGTCCATACAGACAATATTAATTTATGCCAAAAACGTCTTAGACATGTACACTACCGAAATCTATATAGATTGAGCAAACAAGAACTTATCAGAGATCTACCCAAACTACAAAAATTTGATAAAATATGTGGTGAATGTCAGATTGGCAAACAAACAAGGAACTCACACAAAAAGTTGAATTCCAATACCACATCAAGACCACTCGAGCTTCTCCATATGGATCTTGTATGACCTACAAGGACGGAAAGTCGAGGTAGCAAAAGATATATCTTGGTAATTGTAAATGATTTTACCAGATATACATGGGTTGTTTTCTTAAGGGACAAATCAGAAACCCTTGAAGAAGTGAAAAAGGTTCTCAAAAGGATTTAAACTGAAAAGAGTTCTCAAGTCAGTAAGATTCGTAGTGATCATGAATCTGAATTTAAGAATAGCGGTTTTGAGAAGTTCTGTAGCGACCAGAGAATATTACATGAATTCTCAGCACCCAAAACTCCACAACAAAATGGAATAGTGAAAAGGAAAAATAAAGTACTTCAAGAAATGGCTAATGTCATGTTGAATAGCATAAAGCTCTCTAAGAATCTTTGGGCTGAAGCAGTCAATACAGCTTGCTATATCATTAACCACATTTACACTTGTAAAGGTAATAATAAAATGGCTTATGAAATGTGGTTCGATAGAAAGCCTACTGTTAAATACTTTCAAGTTTTTGGCAGCAAGTGCTATATTTTACGAGATCGTGAAAATCTGGGAAAGTTTGATACAAAGAGTGATGAAGGGATCTTTCTAGGATATTCTTTAAACAGTTGAGCTTATAGGGTTCTGAATAAAAGGACCGGTGTGATTCAAGAATCCATCAATGTGGTCATTGATGATCACTTAAACACACCTGTCTCAAGTTTAGATAATGATGAAGTTCTTGTAATTGATAAACCTGATACTTCATCTAATCAAATTGATTCTAAACTGAGGACTGTTAAAGATCATCCAACCACATAGATTCTTGGAAACCCTCTCACTGGCATTCGTACCCGTAAACAACTTGAGGATATATGTACTTACGTATGTTTTACATCCCAGATAGAACCATTTAACGTAAAAGAAGCTCTTGCTGATGAAAACTGGATAGTTGCTATGCAAGAAGAACTTAATTAATTTGTTCGAAATGATGTCTGGTATCTTGTTCCTAGACCCAAAGATAAACATATTATCGGAACAACGTGGATTTTTAAAAATAAGTCTGACGTGCTTGGGAATATCATTCGAAACAAGGCAAGATTAGTTATTCAAGGATACACTCAAATTGAAGGTATCGATTATGATGAAAACTTAGCCACAATTGCTCGTCTTGAATCAATCAGACTTTTTATATCCATTGCATGCTTTATAAAGTTTAAAAATTTTCAAATGGATGTAAAGAGTGCCATTTTAAATGGCGATTTACATGAAGAAGTATATGTTGAACAACCTACAGGGTTTGAAGACCCTAAGCTTATTAATCATGTATACTGTCTTAAAAAAGCTCTCTATGGTCTAAAACAAGCTCCCAGAGCATGGTACGAGAAATTGACTAAGTTTTTATTCAGTTATAACTTTCAAATGGGAAGTGTTGATAAAACATTATTTGTTAAGAAACATAATGATCATATCTTAATGGCTCAAATCTACGTTGATGATATTATTTATGGATCTACCTATACTGACATGACTATTGAGTTTATAAATTTGATGAAATCTCAGTTTGAAATGAGCATGGTTGGGGAATTGAATTATTTCCTTGGGTTACAAGTAAAACAACGACCTGATGGAATGTTCATCTCTCAATCTAAATATGCTATGAATTTGATTAAGAGATTTGGATTTGAGAATGGTACGAATTTTGATACTCCTATGAGTACAACCTTGAAACTCTTAAAAGATTCTGTAGGTAAAAATGTGGATCCGAAATTATATCGGAGTATGATTGGTGGTTTACTTTACTTAACTGCTAGTAACCTGATATTGCTTTAAGTGTTAGTATTTGTGCTAGATATCAATCTGATCCTAAAGAATCACATTTAATTGCTGTTAAACGAATTATGCGATATGTCGCAAGTACTGTTAATCTCGGTCTCTGGTATCCTCATGAGACTAGTATTCAATTAGCTGGGTACTCGGATGCTGACTGGGCTGGTAATCTTGATGATAGAAAATCTACCAGTGGTGGTTGCTTTTATATTAGAAACTGTTTAGTTTCTTAGCTTAGCAAGAAACAAAGTTTTATATCACTTTCAACTGCTGAAGCTGAATATATCGCAGCAGGTAATGCGTGTATACAGCTTGTTTGGATGAATCGTATGCTAAGTGATTATAGAATTAAACAGGATTCTATATTATTATATTGTGATAATACCAGTGCCATAAATATTTTGAAAAATCCAATTCAGCATTCTCGTACTAAGCACATTGACATTAGATTTCATTATATTCATGAATTAGTAGAAGAAAAAGTTATATCTGTGGAATATATCTCTACCGAGAATCAACATGCTGACATTTTCACTAAACCGCTTGACAAAAGTAGGTTTAACAAAATGAAATTTGATCTGGGCATGTGCATTCTAAAATGATTATTTATGCCTATTTGTATCATAGTGTATATATTAGTTAGATTAAAATTCAAAATTTTTTTAAAAATATGCTTGATAATTTTGGTGATGTTCGACCAGTTGTGGCACGAACGGTCGAAGATAACCACCACCAGTCATAGATCGTGGTGATTGGCTTAAATTGGGAAAATTTTCATTTCTTCCTTATTTCAACTTTCCTCTCCGACTAGTCGACGCCCGACCAGTCGAACCCACCTTCCAAATCCTTCAAGGTTAGTATTCCATTTGCTTATTCTTGTGGATTTGTCTCAAGTTTTTTTCTAGTTTCCTCTTGAAGTTATCTATTTCAAGTTTAGTTGAGATTTGGGATTTTTCTTCTCCAAAATTCGATTTTCAAAAACCCACTTCTCAATCCTTTGCAACTGTTTGTTTCCTTGAAATCTTTGCTACAAATGGCTTCTATAAGTAAAAAGACAACATCATGTGGTCCATCTTCTTTCAAATCGACTCCTCTTACTAAGCGTCATCTTTGAGCCTCCAATGATGATACATTTTATGTTCGAGACATCAGATTGCGAAATGTTATTGTAGAACATCGAGTTGATGTTAATCATATTGCCCCATTTGATATCCTTCCCATTCTTCAAACTGTAGGTTGGAATAACTTATTGCATTAGAGTGGGCCAGCATACCACTCCATTGCACAATCCATGTTTGCATGCATAAATAAGTTTTCATTGGAAAATTTAACTTTTTCAATAGCCACAAGAGAAGGACCATTTTACGTTGATCGTCATTTGATTTCAGCTCTTATGGATATTCCTGTGAATGATGAGGGCATTCCTATCCATAACTTATCTGATAAACCCTCAGTCACTGAAAAACGCATGCTTACTAGAGATTTATATAACTTGGATGCTTAATGGACACATAAAGGGAATGCGCTCCCTTCAAAGTTTTTGTTACCCAAATACAGAATTCTTCACAAAATCTTTGTGTCTAACTTGTATCATCGATCTGGTAATAAATCCGAATTGACGTCCTTGATGGTTTGTGTTCTGCATGCCATTACCAAAGGTGAACATATTTGTTTACCATCCTTGATTTGTCACCACATTATTCAGTTTCGACTCCATCCAAGTCACAGTGACATCCCTTTTGCTTATTTGATGACTGTGTTGGCTAAGCATATGTTAGTCGACATGCCGGTTGAAGAAGCCCCTATCCATCATCTTATATTTAATAATTCTAATCTTAATAAGATGAAGCTGGATATGTTTCCTGTTCAAGGGGTTGGTAATGTAGGTGGTGAAGCTGAACATGAGGAAGAAGCTGTTGATCTTCCTTCTGATAATATTAACATGGATGATATTTTTGAAGAACTTGATTCTGATTCCGCAAATGACCCTGATTATGCACCATCAAACTTTGATGTGCGTTTGCGTGATTTGGAGGAGAAGGTTGATAACATGAATGTTAAGATGGAAAACATGTCTGTTGCCCATGATTTACAATTCAAGTATATGCGCAAATATCTTAGGCGCTTGAATAAGGGCATGCATCAACTTGATCCTTCCATTCCTGTTCCTTCATCTGGTTCAGATTAGTTCTTTTTTATTTACCAGTCTGTAATAACTTTATTTCTCTTGCACTAGATTAACTGGTTTTTGAGATTGTAGCTATCTTTGACTTAGTTCAGTTTATGAATTATGTGTGTTGCTTATGCTATTGTCTCATATCTTGTCCTGTTACTTCTCCTATATCTTTTTAATTATTTTCTCCTCAGATATCTGTTTTGTGCTTTCTTTGTCCTATTGTGCCAAAAAGGGGGAGAATGACTGGATGGTTAATGATTATGTTTAATGATTAGATATATATTATACTCAGGGGGAGTATATTGGATATATGTGATATATGTTATATTCAAGGGGGGTAGGTACAGCAATTGCAGAGAATATATGTTGAATTGATTTCATGCTTATGTATATGTGCCAATTGATATTAACTGGTGCATGATTCATTATTGACTAGTACATGATTCAAATATTCTGTTTTATGAAATATTTCCTGTAAGTGTGTTTTGTGTTTTGTCACTAATTTGACAAAGGGGGAGATTGTAAGTGCTATAGTTGATAGCTTTACTATATTGTCAAATTTGTGGTGTAAAAGACACTGTATGTATCTTGTTATGAAGCTTTCATATGTGAAGAACAAAGCTCTACTCATGATATGTCAAGTCAAAAGTCTCACAAGATCAGCTTCGATAGACAAGTTATGTTCACAAGTCAAGAAGACTCAAGAATGTGGGAATGTTCGACTTAGTTCAAGACTCAAGATTTCTAAGAAGCTTTCAAGTTCAAGCTACATCAAGATCTCAGGCTCAAGCTTCATTATGCTCAAGGTCACTCATCTTTAAGTTTCAATGTCCTTACTTCACTATTAAGGTATGATTGACCTTAGGTTGACCTTTAGAGTAGGCCATTTTAGATACATAATCCATATGTTTTATATAAGTGAGTTTGGTCTATTCTAAGACTAGTCCTGGTCTTTGTTCGACTAGTCCTAGCACTGTTTCAACCTTTCTAAGATTTGCCTGGACTAGTCGTAAGTTTGTTGAAAAAATTTGAAATTTTTAGTTAAGCTTCAACCAATCCCGAAGTCTGTTCGACTAGTCGTATGAACAGTGTCGACTGCTTGTTCGACCAGTCGTAGACCTACGACTCAAAGTCCAGTGATGAAATTTGACTTGCTTCGACCAGTCATGAGTAACCTTCGACTAGTTGAAGGTGTCATTCAACCAGTCGTAGACTACCTACGACCAGTTGTGAAACTACCTTATCCTATCGCGCTCGAATTTTCAAATATTAGTTGGTCCTACGACCTGTCGTAGCGATTTAAGACTAGTCGAAGACGTGATTTACTCACATATAAATAGAGCACGAATCTCAGAATAAAATAAGAAAATCAAGCTAATTTAATTCGGTCTTCTGAGAGATTCGTCTGTGCTCCATTTAAGCTAAGTGTGCATATTTAATATTTTCTTTCTTTAGCTTTTTAAATTGATTTTGGTTTCTTATATTCCAATCTGATCTGAAAAGAGGAAGTGTTGTTTTCCTTTTTCTAGAATCAAAATCAATTAAAGTTATCCCATGTGTTTTAATTTAAAACCTATTAGAACTTAGAACCATTATAGTGAGTATTGGACATTGAACTTTGACATCCAAATCTCTACTCCGACTTGGTTCTTCCAGGCTGCTACATCAAAGAAGAAAAACAGGTATTTTACATTTTATAATTTACTGTATTTTGGTTTTATTTGAGGTTAAGCTAGAAAAATCTCAAAGTTGTTGGTTATCCGAGGAGAGCCAGAAAACTCAGAAATGAGGGTTTTTGAATTGTGTAAGCCCTTTGAAAAAGACACAATTGTGAAGGTTTTGGGTGAACCTGTGAAAACCTATTTGATAGTGAACGCTAATATCCCTTGTGTGACGATATTAGGAGTGGATTAGCATTTTGTGTGGTTGTTGTTGAACAGTTGGTGTACACACAGGCGAACCACTATAACTCTTTGTGTTGTGTGGATGTGTGCTTCATTTTCTTATCTTTGATTATTCAATTGTGGAATGTATGTGGATGTGAATGTTGCAATCATTTTATTTCAATCTCAGTGGGGAATGTTGTAATAGTTTAGATTTATATTTTTACAATTTATCTCTAGCTATTCCTTTGTTTATTTGAGCTTCAGTTTCTGTAATGCCTTGAAAATTGGGGTCGAGCATAAGCTCCACTCCCGAGTTCCAACGCATCACTTATGCAACATAGATAATGATGATTTAATGTTGTCCGTGTTAGTGCATTGAACATGAGTGGGATTACACCAAAACAAATATCATACTCCAGAGATGGTTAAATTAAGCAAGCAGAAGACTGATAGATATATAAAATATATAAACTATTATAAGTCTCCAGAGTGTGAACATGTTACCAAGTTATATATATACATGTATACTCCAAAAATGAACAAAAAGAATCTACATGGGTGCTCCAAAAGTGCAAAATAACAAGTGTAATGGCGTCTAATCAACATCCCTATAGCCCCGTCGATCAGAACATGGTCTACATAGACCTACCTGAAAATTGCATGTAGGAGAATGCCTCCTCGTCGTCCTCGAAGTCAGGCTCCGCCTCAGGAGTCGCGTCGTCATCTGCAATCAAGACAGAGTCTAGTTGGTGTTTAAAATACTATCCCGTAACGTGGAAGTGAGTGATCAACTCAGTGGAACTATACAGCAAAAGTTAACATGTTATCAATTTAGTCAAGCAGTAATGATAAAGTATAAAATCAAACATCCCTGAATACTCTTATTAATGCAAGAATGATATGAATAATGATGCATGCCCTCGCCTACACTCCCTCGTGCGACACCATCTTACGGTCGCGACATGCTTTCTTCACTCTGTGTTCTTCAACCCGGGGCACATGCAGTGCGATGTTATGAGCGTGATTACCAAGTTTTTATTGGTCCTTTTCATACAACATGATTGGGAAACTAAAGAACCTCCCTTATATCAATTCCCAAACAATGATCCATTTAGGGTCGTCAATCCTAGTTAATCGCATACGATAGGAAAGTTCAGGTCACTACCACTAACACCCTGTCAACTGGCAATCTATTTTTGAAGACTCGTCGACAACCCGACTGGGGACCATAACCAGGCTGTGCCAGGGTAGGCCTATTTTATACTCGAGGTCACTCCACCAATGCCCTACTAACTGGAAGTCTATTTTTGAAGGCTTGTCGCCAACCCGACTGGGGACCAAAGCAAGGCTGCACCAATGGAGGCCGACAGCTCGAATACAATGTCCCATACCACCGTATTTGGCTCACAAGTTTGGATTGCTCACTGGTCACTACAGGGAGACTCATCACCCCAGTGTAGGCCGACAGCTCAACCACAGTGTCTCATACCACCTTGTTCGGCTCATGAGTCTTAGCGGATCGAGGTACCAAGGTTAAACAGGATTTCACTGGTGAGTTTGGTACCTTAGGTTCAGGCAGTGGTGTCCATACATGGTGAACATACATCGGGTCAATCGGGTTACTTGACGAGCTCTACAAGCCCGAGCGCACGACAAGTTAAATGACATGAAGTGCGTAAGCACTCCGCGTGGCCTAACCACTGTCGCCAACCGAAGTACGGCCAGGGTTCGCTAAGCACGTCTCGTGTGGTGAAACAACCTCAACTACCTAATCAAGGTCCGTTACCGATTGCCTAGACTATATCATAGTCCCAACCTCATTCCATTTCAACAGGTAATCATAGGAGACAGTCACAACAGTAATGAACGAATAATTCTATTCTTGCAATCATATGAGCATGTTGTGAAGTGCAACACAAACATGATTTCACACACATTCATTCCATAAATAAAACAGATATCATAATGTAAACATACATGGAGGAAATCATACACATAATTAATGTAACCGAGAAGCATATCTCAATCCTCATATAAGGTATTCCTTAGTAACAACTAGCTTATTCAGACATTTCTACAATCACTTAGACTACACACATCTTCATACATGTTGTATGTTGGTTATACATGTATTAGGCCAAATCCTTTTACTAGGGAGTTGCCCCGTATACTATACGCATATTCCCAAGGCGGATAATCATGGCATGCACGAATCCGGGTTCCATACTCATTTAACATTTCCACAAACACATGGGCTGCACTCTTTAACATATATAGCATATATTGGTCGTGGCATGATTTAGGGCAAGTCCTTTCGCTAGGGAGTTGTCGCATACATAACAAGCATATAGTCACGGCAAATAATCATTTTAGACACAAATCCAAATTCCATATGTATTCAAACATTTCAATACGTACCTAGAATACACTATATTCAACATAGCTCTTATATAATTGTAAAGCGAAACAAACGACACATTTTGTATGTAAAATAGCACCCACGTCAAGAATAAATCATTAACCGACATAGAAAACCTTGAAAACCATAACCTATATGCCTATAGTCCGCACCTTATGCCGGTAGACACGTAACGAACTCAGTTCGTTTACTCACGCTCCGTTTACGGCCCGACAATAACCTATTTCATGAAATAGGTTAGCTATTTCATAACTTACACTATCTGAAACCCTAAAACAGATTAGGGGTTGGATTTCTTACCTAAGAACAGGATCGAAATCACCGGAATAGCTATACGAAAAAGCTGGTTCAGCCCGTGGAGTGATGGGATTGAATCCCAGGGATGAACTCCAACTCTCTCTCTATCTCTCTCTCTCTCTCTCTCTTTCCTCTCTTCTCTCTCCTAGGGTTTCCCAAATTCGTATGGGATGAGAGAGTGAGGGCTTAAGGTCCTTATATAGGCCTAAAACTGATGGAAATGGCCCCAAAGCCAAGGTATACTTAGGTTATAGCCAAAGGACGTCTGTTTCAACTCGACGGAGCACTTCCGGAGCCTCCCTTAAGTCTAAGGTCGGACTTAAGCTCCCTTATATTGGATCTAGGTCAAGCTGAGTTTTTGGTCCGATCGGGTTTACAGATCGCCCGTGGTGGACCAGTTTCAATTCAACGGTCCACGATCACCGATCAAGGCCACAAGTACACTGGCCTGTGTATGAAATTTCCCCTGATCTGAGGGTGTATTTGGGTTAGATTCTAACGGCCTGAAATCTTATTTTTGGCCTGCAAGCGACAAGTCTCAGATTACTAAAATTTAGATTTTTATTTCTAAAATATCCACGTTTCTCACACACTTCACTTCGGGCTCAAGCGAATAGCTTCGAGACACTATCTGAACTTGATTTACGAGGTGGTGGTCAAGTCCAGCAAGGCGGTCTTAATTATATAATTTCGTAGTAATCAAACTTTCGACGTGCTGTCCAGGTCCGATACGAAGTTTCAGTGTGCTCCCAAGAGCAACTGGGTAATGAGATTAATCCTAGATTTTTGGGTAACCTAGCGCCAATGATTCTACAAGTTTTGGGTCTTGCAGATTGTATTTAAAGTAATTAGTGCTAATTCAACAAGTATACCAGTTTAGCACTTAGTTAATTTCGTCTAATTTCTAAAGGATTTGGTCCTGAGTGATTTCTGCATGACGTGGTACTCAGGTCTTTGTACGGATTTTTCTGGGACGTTACAATCTACCCCTCTTAAAGAAAAATTTCATCCCCGAAATGGTCTAAGGGTAATAAGTAAAGGTTTTTATGTTAGTTCTGTTGGTTTCAAGTTTATATACGTGTTAGGGTATATAACAGCTACACTAGCCTAGCTCATATCGGTCTACCCCCCTTAAAAGTTTCTACCCTTGAGGTTTGAAGGTAAATGTCCAAGTCATTATTATCGTGCTAAGTGTCTAATGTTAAAGTTTACCTAAGGGTGGTATGTTCTACCATTTATGATTGGGCTAATATGGAAAGTCAGTTGCGGTAGGCTCGAACCCGATATATCGATTGCCCGCCTGACTAAGGCAGACAACACATTGTATCCCTTCCTAATCCTAATGGATCCTGGTCTTCTGCTTGGTTAACTAGTGAGTCCTTTGGTAATCACACAAGATTGAGAATTGAGTTAAGCCGCGAATGCCTTGTACAGATATGTTCTGAAATTTCGAAATCGGATCATCCTAAGTATTTAAAGAGTATTATAATTTGCTAGGAGTTTCAAGCCTCATGTCTATAAGGTTGTCCCTTGGATCTTATTCAACGAGAGTTCTTGTTTAACCTATGTTTAACTTGATGGATAATAAGTTCTTTCTTGGTACTCATAGTCAAAAGACTATACTAGAAGGGCTTTCAATCTCCTAATATTATAGTTGCAGGTCACCATTTCAATCATACGGCTAGGGGGTTATGAGCAGATTTGCACTTTAGTTTCATTAACTTCGGGAGGTAGGGAAGAGTCGAGAGTCCTAAAATATTGCAGAAGTTTGGAATGCTAGCAACATAAGGCCGCGGGAAGGGAAAGAAAAGGGACATCTCCTCGACGCGGTATGAACCTTGAATTTACAAGGGAAATAAGAAACTTATAACCTTACTATGGTCCGCCTCTAACATGATCTTACGGAGTATTAAACTATAAAACTCAATCCTACTCGAGGGTTCTAATTTAATTGTACAAAAACAATAATATATATATATATATCTTTACGTATAATCAAATTTAATCACAAGATAATTCCTAGTATGAATATAAGAATTCCTAAACGATATGACCAACCTATTAGCAACTTGAAGTTGTAGAAATTTTCCGTTTCAACCTTTCTATTATTTACAACATATTTGTCCTCTCTAGTTACCATTTTTTTTTGGAGGATAGTAATCCATTGTTAGGCCTATTCTTTCATACGAATTGGTTTAATAGACCTAGTGTCTGCCAATAGGATTATAAGTGTACCTTGAATGTGAGCAGTGACCTCAAAGGTCAAAGGCGCTGCAGTTGTTGACTCAGGTGCTTCAACTGTAAGTGCATGCACACGGGCCTGTTGAGGATGGTTTGGTTGCACTGTCATAGGTCTTTGAGGCGGCCTATTCTGAGGTACAGGTGGTTGGTAAAATAGCTGCGCTGGTGATGCAGATCATAGAGGTGGAGTCCCTATATCATGTGGTGGTCGACGGCCAATCTTCTGAAGTGGCGTGACACCGTTGTCTTTCATCTTGGTGAAATAAAAGGGGTCAGTGTGTCCACCTTTATCGCAATATGTACACCAACGCTTCGCTCACCTTTGCTGGGTCGGTAGAGCCATGGGCCTGGGAGGCAAGTCTACATGTGGCCTCTTACCTAGGACTGGCCGGTCCTGTGATTCGGGCTGAGGCCTCGGGCCCATTGGTATACATGTTTGAGAAACTCTGTCTCCATCTTGCTCAGCTCTTAGAGACATGTTGACTAGCTCGGCGTAATTGAAAATGCTAGCGCAACACGTCTGAATGCGAATATTCGGCAGCAACCCATCTGAAAAATGCCACATTTTCATCGGTTCATCAGTTTGTATCAAAGGAGCGTATCTGGCTAGCGCTGTGAACCTGTTCTCGTACTCTGCCACTGTCATGCCCCCTGTCAGAGGCGAAGGAACTCTCCCTACTTCTCATGGCAGTACGTGAGGGGGAAATATTTCTTGTGGAAATGTGTCTCAAATGCACCCCAAGTCCACACGTGTCCTGTGGAAACCGTTTGTAGGACGTTGTCCCACCATAAACTAGCCTCCTTCTCGAACATATAGGTAGCTAGCTCAACTTATTTTACCTCAATGCAGTGCAGTGGCTTCAACATCTTAGAGATGAGATCTATCTAGTACTCAGCCTCCTCAGGCCTGTGAGTACCCGTAAAAGTGGGAGGACGGAAATGCTGAAAGCGCTAAAAAAGTCCGCTAGTATTTATGTTCCCAGCAGGGTGCGTAGGTGATGCAGGTGGAACAACACTCATCTTCTAGGCAAGGGCCCCTGCTATGGTGGTGAAAAATTGTTGCTATTGTTGTTGCTGCTATGCATACTGCTACTACATCAACAACATCATCTGCTCCAGCCTATCAGTAGGGGGAGCCGGCTGAGGCATGGGTGGCATCGACGTTGACGCACAGTTCTGCTCAGGAACCAATGGTATAACAGGTGGCACCACAGGTAGTGTTATATGTGTCGGCCCAGTGGCAGGGCCAATGGCTTACTGAGAATCCAGCATGGCAGTGTGGGTCAGGCCCAAACTGGGGTCCATCTGGCAATCACTCAGGGAAGATACCTCGTCAATTAGATCACCAAAAGTGAGACGCGCTGCAACCCGTGCAGTCTTAGGTGGCATTCCCTATATTCAACATAGGGTGCAACCCTGGTTAGATTCAACATACTCACAAACACTTTTACGTAGCATTCATACACAGATTAAAGCAACTTCATGCATTTCATTTACCAAAATTGTCATAATACATGAAACATAGTGTTATATGAATCATGACAGAAGACGCATGTGAGCTAATACAACCAAAACTTCAAACATTTAAAACATGCTACCAAGTACTACCAACTACTACACTACTAGGCCTATCAACATGAAAACACAAAGATTCTATCACAGCCACAAAACAAGCCACAAGGCGGCGGCATGGATGATTAGGCATCCAAGTCTAGCGACGGAGGAGGGGCACCCTTATCCTGCAAGCAGCACAGGATAGACTTCAGAGTATGAGTCACTTTCTTAAACTTGTGTTTCACGAGGGTTTGACAATCAATCATATCCCATCGTACGACAGCCTGACCCTCCTCAAGTCAAGCTAACCGGGCATCCCTAGCAGCCCGATCAGTGTCCTGCTCCGGTGTCGTAGGAGGAGAGCTCTCATCAATGTCCTGGACCTCCTCTTCTTCCTCGCTCTGTTCTTATTCTATTTTAGCTCCACCTTCTTCCTCACTCTCTTCCTCTTCACTCTCTGTCTCATCCTCACTCTCCTCAAGTGGGGCTTGTCGGCGTCGTGGCCCGATTTTCATTTGATTGAGAGTAGTTTCATTGATGAAATATTGCGGCACTGGGAGTTCTGCGCCAATTCTGTAGTGAACTCACGTGCAATCTTACATATGAGTCGGTCGAAGGGGAGCGAATTAGTCCTTCTATTGGAGAGTGCGGTAAGAACTATCTTTCGCAACATGAACGTAGGCACGCATAACTTTTCCCCCTACCCCACTTGATACAGGAAATCTACCATCAGGCGCGTACACTCATTGCGATTGCTCCACCTGGGGTAGACGTTAAACGTGCAGATATGGTGGAGTAGGTGAAAATCATCCGTCATGTTTGACACCAGGAGGCTATTGTTTGGCTACATTGAACTAGTCGACCACAAAAGAAATGCGTACAGCGATCCCTTTCACGTGCACTCTTCAGATTCTTCTCGCTCGCATGGACTTGGCCAAGCGGTATTCCCATGAGTCGAGTTATCAGGCCAACGTCAATTGTGGCCTCTCGACCTCTTCCTGAGGGAATCTTGAACTGTAAGGGCTCCAGCGTAGGCTCTTGAATATGGGCATAGAATGCTCGGACAGTGCCCACATTTGCATGATATTTTTTCTCAAACACAGGGCCCCAACCGGCCTCTTCTAGGCGCTCGAGCAACAAGTATTCCCCAAATAGCCATCCATCCACATGCACTTCAAAAAGAACCCTACGGCCCTCATAAACACCATGCGATAGCTATGCCAATAGAGCCCTTCCGATGAGAGCCTGGGGATTGAGATCCTGCTTAGTCTGAAACTCCCGAGTGACGCTTGTACTCGCTGTGGCACCTCTCGGTCTCCTCGAACGAGCAGGGCGACTAGGCCCAACTTTATCCATAACACCCTTTCTCTTTCCCATGAGAGAGAGAAAGGTGGAAATTGAAAATACGGCCGTAATAAGCTCGAAGAGAGCCATGGAAAAGTGAAGAAAATGGAGAAAAGGGTTGGGGTCTTTAGGTCTCCACGAATTTGAGCCTCCAAAGGGCATGTCAAGGCTCAAATGACAGGGGTTAAAGAAGGAAAATGAAGAGATGGGATGGGTTAGTGGGTTTACAAGAATTTGAGACACAAGGAGTATTTGAAATGCTCAAACAAGAGGAAAAAGGGAAGAGTAATAGCTGTGGAAGATGATTTTAAAGGGGTGGTGAAGGAGGTGTATGAAAATGAAAGAAGAAGTGCGTGGAGGGGCGATTTGAGTGAGGAAATCTGAACTTTTTGAAAAAAAAACTTGGAGGGGTGGTTTATGAAGGAGGGGTGACCTAAGAGAGGTTTAAATCAAAATCCCGTGTACAAGTGGGCCACACAACGCCCTAAACACGATCGGCCCGATCGGCCCGCCCGTCTGGCGGCGAGGCCTCGTCAAACCGGCAAGGCCCTCGCCGGTCTCTGGACCTTTTGGCAAGGGCTCGCCCTTTGGACGAGGTCCTCCTGCCCCCTAGGTCTCAAAAATGTGTGGGGCCCACTCTAGGTCCCCCTGAAAGGGTCCCGTTTAGCCCCTGACTCCGTTTTGAGTTGTTTCGGGTCCTTTCGAGTGTGTTCCTGATGTACAGCTGCATCTGTACAGTATCGAGGGCTGAGATGAGGTGATTTACTATCTAAACCCATCGATAGATGGTTTAAGAAAGGTCCGGGGTTGCCTCAAGCGATCACAGAGGTGTACGGACTCGATCTCGATGATCGATATCGATGAACTTCGTCAATTGGCGAAATCGGAAAAATTTAAGTTTGCTACATTTTTCTTGCACCCACCTATATAGAAAAGCGTCAGCGTACTTCGTGTGACCATAGCCCAGGTCCGGTTTAATCCAAATCATGCTCAGATACCAACTTATAAGGCCCTGAAAATTGGGGGTCGAGCATAAGCTCCACTCCCGAGTTCCAACGCATCACTTATGCAACATAGATAATGATGATTAAATGTTGTCTGTGTTAGTGCATTAAACATGAGTAGGATTACACCAAAACATCATATCATACTCCAGAGACGGTTAAATTATGCAAGCGGAAGACTGATAGATATATAAAATATATAAACTATTATAAGTCTCCAGAGTGTGAACATGTTACCAGGTTATATATATATATACATGTATACTCCAAAAATGAATAAAAAGAATCTACATGGGTGCTCCAAAAGTGCAAAATATCAAGTGCAATGGCGTCTAATCAACATCCCTGTAGCCCCGTCGATCAGAACATGGTCTACTTAGACCTGCCTTAAAACTACATGTAGGACAATACCTCCTCGTCGTCCTCGAAGTCAGGCTCCCCTCAGGAGTCACGTTGTCATCTGCAATCAAGACAGAGTCTGGTTGGTGTTTAAAACACCGTCCTGTAACGTGGGAGTGAGTGATCAACTCAATGGAACTATACAGTAAAGGTTAACATGTTACCAATTCAGTCAAGCAGTAATGATAAAATAGTAAAATCAAACATCTCTGAATACTCTTATTAATGCAAGAATGATATGAATAATGATGCATGCCCTTGCTTACACTCCCTCGTGTGACACCATCTTACGGTCGCGGCATGCTTTCTTCCCTCTGTGCTCTTTAACCCAGGGCACATGCAGTGTGATGTTATGAGCATGATTACCAAGTTTTTATTAGTCATTTTCATACAGCAGGATTAGGAAACTAAGGAACCTCCCTTATATCAATTCCCAAATGATGATCCATCTAGGATCGTCAATCCTAGTTAATCGCATACGATAGGCAAGTTCAAGTCACTACCACAAACACCCTACCAACTGGCAGTCTATTTTTGAAGGCTTGTTGCCAACCTGACTAGGGACCACAGCCAGGCTGTGCCAGGTAGGCCTATTTTATACTCGAGGTTACTCCACCAATGCCCTACTAACTGGCAGTCTATTTTCCAAGGCTCATTGCCAACCCGACTGGGGACCACAGTCAAGTTGCACCAATGGAGGCCGACAACTCGAATATAGTGTCCCATACCACCGTATTCAGCTCATGAGTTTAAGTTGCTCACTGGTCACTATGGGGAGGCTCGTTGTCCCAGCGTATGCCGACAGCTCGACCATGGTGTCCCATACCACCATGTCCGGCTCATGAGTCTTAGCGGATCGAGGTACCAAGGTTAAACGGGATATCACTAGTGAGTTTGGTACCTTAGGTTCAGACAGTGGCATCCATACATGGTGAACATACATCGGGTCAATCGGGTTACTTGACGAGCTCGACTAGCTCGAGTGCACAACAAGTTGAACGACATGAGTGCGTAAGCACTCCGCGTGGCCTAACCATTGTCGCCAACCGAAGTACGACCCGGGTTCACTAAGCTCGTCTCATGTGGTGAAACAACCTCAACCACCTAATCAGGGTCAGTTACCGATTGCCTAGACTATATCATAGTCCCAACCACATTCCATTTCAATAGGTAATCATAGGAGACAATCACAGCAGTAATGAACGAATAATTCTATTCTTGCAATCATATGAGCATGTTATGAAGGGCAACACAAACATGATTTCACACACATTCATTTCATAAATAAAATAGATATAATAATGTAAACATACATGTAAGAAATCATACACATAATTAAGGTAACCAACAAGCATATCTCAATCCTCATACAAGGTCCTTAGTAACAACTAGCTTATTCAGACATTTCTACAATCACTTAGACTATACACATCTTCATACATGTTGTATGTTGGTTATATATGCATTAGGCCAAATCCTTTTACTAGGGAGTTACCCCATATACCACATGCATATACCCAAGGTGGATAATCATGGCATGCACGAATCCGGGTTCCATACTCATTTAATCATTTCCACAAACACGTGGGCTACACACTTTAACATATGTAGCTTATATTGGTCGTGGCGTGATTTAGGGCAAGTCCTTTCGCTAGGGAGTTGTCATATACATGACAAGCATATAGTCATGGCAAATAATCATCTTAGACACAAATTCAAATTCCATACATATTCAAACATTTCAATACATACTTAGAATACACTATATTCAACACAGCTCATATATAATCGTAAAGCGAAACAAACGATACATTTTGCATGTGAAATAGCACCCACATCAAGAATAAATTATTAACCGACATTGAAAGCCTTGAAAACCATAACCTATACGTCTATAGTCCGCACCTTCCAGTAGACACGTAACGAACTCAGTTCGTTCACTCACGCTTCGTCTACGGCCCGACGGCAAACTATTTCATGAAATAGGTTAGCTATTTCATAACTTACACTATCTAAAACCCTAAAACAGATTAGGGGTTGGATTTCTTACCTAAGAACGGGATCGAAATCACCAGAATAGCAATGGAAAAAGTACGGTTCACCAGAGAGTGATGGGATTGAATCCCGGGATGAACTCCAACTCTCTCTCTCTCTCTTTCTCTCTCTTTCCCCTCTTCTTTCTCCTAGGGTTTCCCAAATTCGTATGGATGAGAGAGTGAGGGTTTAAGGTCCTTATATAGGCCTAAAACTGATGCAAATGGCCCCAGGGCCAAGGTATACTTAGGTTATAGCCAAAGGACGTCTGTTTCAGCTCAACAGAGCACTTCCGGAGCCCCCCCTTGAGCCTAAGATCGGACTTAAGCTCCCTCATGCTGGATCTAGGTCAATCTGAGTTTTTGGTCTGATCGGGTTTACAGATCGCCTGTGGTGGACCAGTTTCAGTTCAACGGTCCACGATCACCTGATCCGAGGGCCACAAGTACACTGGCCTGCGTATGAAATTTCCCCTGATCCGAGGGTGTATTTGGGTCAGATTCTGAAGGTCTGAATCCTTATTTTCAGCCAGTAAGCGACAAGTCTCAAATTACTAAAATTTAGATTTTTATTTCTAAGATATCCACGTTTCTCACACGTTTCACTCCGGGCTCAAGCGAATAGCTTCGGGACACTATCTGGACTTAATTTTCTAGGTGGTAGTCAAGTCCAGAAAGACGGTCTTAATTATATAATTTCATAGTAATCGGACTTTCGACGTGCTGTCCAGGTCCGATACGAAGTTTCAATGTGCTCCCGAGAGCAACTGGGTAATGAGATTGATCCTAGATTTTTGGGTAACCTAGCGCCAATGATTCTACAAATTTTAGGTATTGCAGATCGTATTTAAAGTGTTTAGTGCAAATTTCACAAGTAAACCAGTTTAGCACTTAGTTAATTTCGTCTAATTTCTAAAGGATTTGGTCCTGAGTGATTTCTGCGTGAGGTGGTACTCGGGTCTTTGTATGGATTTTTCTGGGATGTTACAATTTCTCTTCTTATTCTAGTAAGGTTGCCCTGCCATTTTTATGGTGCATGGTTGTCCTTAGAATAATCAATTTTTGAGATTGCTTTTTATTTGTAACGCCCTGAAAATCGGGGGTCGAGCATAAACTCAACTCCCGAGTTCCAGAACATCACTTATGCAACAAAATGAATGATGATTGAATGTTGACTGTATTCGTGCATTGAACATGAGTGAGATTAAGCCAAAACAAAGATATCATACTCCGTAGAGACAAGCAATTTTGCAAGCGGAAGACTATGATAAATAGATAAAATATATAAACTATGATGAGTCTCCAGAGTGTGATAACATTACCAGTTAAATAAATACAAGTACGGTTCTAAAACATACCAAATGTGTAAGTTTAATGTCTTCTATCCCCGACTACGGCCCAGACAATACAAGACTGTGTCTTCGAGACCCGTCAGAGGGTTACATGATAGGAGAACTCCTCCTCATCACCATAGAAATAGTCCGCTCGCTTCATAAACATCGCCATCATCCGAAATTCAACAATTACGTTTTGTGTGTACAACACCGTCCCGTAACGTGGGAGTGAGTAGCTAACTCGGTGGAACAATAAAGCATAAGTTAACATGTTATCGATGCAATCAAGCGGAATGATAAAGCAAAATCAAGCACTCCTAGTTACTCGATTAATGCAAGTATGAATGCGGGTATGATGGATGCCCTCTCAGACATACTCCCTCATGCGACACGATCTCACGTTCGCGCATGCTTACATCCCACAAGGTGCTCCACATCTTCCGGGCACATGCGATGCATGATGAGCATGATTACCGAGTTTTTAATTAGTCCATTTCAAACACGGGATTGGGAAACTAAGGTACCTCCCTTGTATCATTCCCAAACATGATCCAATCTAGGGTCGTCGATCCTAGTTAATATCGACGATGGTGTATTTTCTAGGTCACTCGAGCAGGCTGAGGTCGCTGTGGTCACATTACGCACAAAAGGTTGCACCACTCCCCCATCACCCCTTAAACGATTCATCACTATACAACTATACGAAACAGCCTAGTTCATACTCTATATATCGCGGCGAACCCTAAGGCACGCCGCAACTTTAGAATATGCTCGCGGTCACTACAAAGGGTCGCTGTGGCATTACGCACAAAGGTTGCACCGCTCCCCATCACCTTATCAATGTAGGCCGGCAAATGCCGCAATATAGTGTCCCATACCACCATAATCGGCTCACGAGTTAAGTTGCTCACCGGGTCACTACGGGGAGGCACGTAGCCCCAAATGCAGAGGCCGGCGACAAATCGACCACGGTGTCCCATACCACCATGCCCGGCTCATGAGTCTTAGCGGATCGAGGTACCATGGTTAAAAAGGGTTTCCACTGGTAAGTTTGGTACCCTAGGTTCAAGCATTAGCGACCAAACATGGTGAACATACATTAGACAAATCGGGTTACATGACGAGCTCGGCTAGCTCGAGCGCACAACAAGTTGAACGACATGAAGTGCATAAGCACTTCGCGTGGCCAACCACTATCACCAACCGAAGTACGACTCGAGTTCGTCGAACACATCTCATGTGGCAAATGAATCACAGCCACGAATTCGATTCTAGTACCGATTGTCTGGACTATAATCATAGCCCCAAGCACAATCACTTGTCATCCTTAGCATATGGAGTAAAGCATGATAGACAAAGTAATTCAAGCATGATAAATAAAGTAATTCAAACATGCTAGTAGGCATGTTATAAGCATATTATAGAGCATAATATAAAGCATGTTGTAAAGAACAACACAAGCATGAGTTTGTATATATTCAATTCCTAATCACATAGCTATTCAAGGAAATCATACACATAGTTAAAGGAGTTGAGAATCATACCTCAACACCCTTAAACATTACAATTTACTAACTACTACTCATTCAGACATTTCAACAAACACTTTAAAATACGTGAATCAACATACATGACATATGTTGATCACAGAGGTATAAGGCCAAATCCTTTCACTAGGAGTTACCCCAATCATAACACGCATACACCCATGACGGATAGTCATGGCAAGCGAAAACCAAATTCCATATTCATTCACATTTCCACAAACACTTGGGCCACACATTTTAGCATATATAGTGTGTATTGGCCGTGGCGTGATTTAGGCAAATCCTTTCGTCAAAAGGGGTGTTGCCAATACAACAATCAATTATCCATGACAATTAGTCATGGCGAGCACGAATGAGAATTCTATACTCATTCACCATTTTCACAACACTTAGAATACACTATTACAACATACATGGTGTATGTTAGCAAAACATGTATTAGGGCTATCCTTTAGCCAAGTGAGTATTTTATTCATGTATAATATATTACTACAACAAATAATCATGATAAATACATCTCCAAAATTTATACGTATACGATTTTCTAGAATACGCATTTTCAACATACATAGTGTATACAAGCAAACATGTATTACTTAGCGATTCCCTTCGCCAAGCAAATATTTTATACGCACATAATATATTTATACGACAATTAATCATGACAAACACATCGCTAAAATATACATGTATACGGTGCTTGTACAATACCGTATTTCTACATACATAGTGTTTATTAGTAAACATGTATTTAGGCGAATCCTTTCGCCAAATAAGTATTTTATCCATACGTCATATATCCATACGACAAATAAACATGTCAAACACATTTCCATAAAAAATACGTATACGGTATTTTATACGAATACCTAGAGTATGTGAAATTCCAAATTCTACAATTCTAATCGAAACAGAAAACGGAAAGCACTTTGTACATGTGCAATTGCATGCAGATCATGAATCTACCATTATCTGACATTGAAAGCGTTGAAAACCGCAACTTATACACTTAAAGTCCTCACCTTTGCCTTTTGAAACGCAACGAATCAGCAAGGGTAGCAAATCTTCCGTATACGAGAGTTTTCTAGCCTAAAGAGCGGAATCGGTTAGTTGTTACACAACCCACATCGATCCCACCACAAATCAGACCTAGGGTTAGGGTTTCTTACCTTCAAATGGGATGGATACCGCCGGGAAAGCGCCTAGAACAGGGCGGTGTAGGCCGAATAGCGGCAGGGAACAGCAGCAGGGAATTCCTCCCACATCTCCCTCACTTTCTCTCTCCTTTCCCTCTCTCAAAACCAAATTCGTA
The DNA here is from genome assembly GCA_030180095.1 of Magnolia changhungtana. Taxonomy (NCBI): domain Eukaryota; kingdom Viridiplantae; phylum Streptophyta; class Magnoliopsida; order Magnoliales; family Magnoliaceae; genus Magnolia; species Magnolia changhungtana. The sequence continues at coordinate 1,107,956 of JASAUF010000470.1, read as the reverse complement.
TGGCTGGAATGGGAGAGGGTTTAAGGTCCCTTTATAGTCAAAAATATTCCCAAAATAGACTCAGGTTCAAGGGTTACTGCTAATATAGGATATTCGTCACTTTTCCGGCTCAAAAGAGAGGTTCTGGTAGCCCTCCTTGAGCCAAACGTCAGACTTAAGCTCTCCATCTATGGATCTACGTGGGATTACGTTTTTGACTCGATCGGATTCCCAGATCGCACGTGGCGGACCACTTTCAGTTCGACGGTCAGTGGGCCACGATCAGAAATTCTAAGTACATGTAAATGTTCCTGAAATTTTTCTTAATCCGAGGGTGTAATTTGGTCTGATTCTGACGGTCAGGTTGCTTAATACTGACGCGTCAACAAATGATGCCAGATCACTATTCTAGATATTTATTTTGGCATGTGAATAGTGTTTTTCACACTACCTCGCTCCGAATCGAAACGAATGACCGTGGGACATCGGATGGAGTTGATTTTTGAGATGATTGTTAAGTCCAGTGGGGTGGTCCTAGTTCCTTAGCTTCGGGTTAATCGGACTCCCGATGTGCGATCTAGACCTAATACGAAGTTTCGTTTCATTCCCGAGAGCAGACGGGAAATGCGTTTGGTTCTAAACTTTAGGGTAACCTAGCGTCAATGATTCTGCAACTTTTGGGTCTTACAGATCGTATTTAAAGCGATCCTAACGGATTTCATGGCTAATCTGGTTTCGCACTTAGTTACTTTGTCTCATTTCTAAAGGATTTAGTCCTAAGTGAATTCTGGTCGAGGTGGTACTCAGGCCTTTGGAGTTTGTATATAAAGTGATCCAAGTTATACTACTTAGCTAGTTTAAGATAGTGTCTAGGGTAAAAGTTCTTAGAAAAATTGGAAGATCAAGGTGATGAAGGATAAGATTTGTGAAGGAAATGAGTTCAAAGGCGGCTTTAGACTTTGGGATTCAGTTCTAACAAGTTAATGAGGTATTAGGATCGACCCATTGCCTAAGGACATCTAATCCCAGGTTGGCAAAAATCCGGGGCGTTACAATCTACCCCCCTTAAAACAAAATTTCGTCCCCGAAATTGCCTAAGGGTAATAAGGAAAGAGTGAATTATTTCTCTTGCCTAAGTTTTTATTGGTTCCAAGTTTCTACGCGTGGTAGGGTATGTACTAGCTGGTTCATTTTAGTCTACCCCCCTTAAAACATGTTTCTTTATTCATTTCTCGTACCCTGATAGTTTGCTACAATTTATTTCTGTACCTATTTGGAGTCGCGACGATAATTCCCACCAATTTAGAGTAAGATAGCTGTTTTCAATGTTTGACCAACACGGAGAGACGATAATGGTTGGCTTGATCCCGATACATCGATCATCTACCTGACCAGGGTAGGAGGCTCATCGTATCCCTTCCGGATCCTGGTGAATCCTGGTCTTCTGCTCGGTCAAGCAGTGAGTCCATTGGTAGTCGCCCAGGATTGAGAATTGGGTCAAGCCGCGAATGCTTCGCAGTTGTATATTTCAGTAACTCCGTAGTACGATCACTCTCTAAGAGTAGGGAATGTCCATCATTGAAAGGCTCAAATTGTTTATTCTAAGGTTGCCCTTTAGGTCTTAGTCTAAGAGAGTCCTCGATATTATCTCTGTCCACGAAAAGGGTGAATCAAATCCTACTAGATCATCCTAAAACATTTTCATAGTAGAACTTGTTAGGGCTTCTATAATGTGCGTATGTTAACGAGCACCGTTTCGATCCTGGGCCAGTGGAGTAGGGTCCACCATGCTTTCGCTGTGCCACCCAGATCAAGAGATGCAATAGGTAACCTAACTAGATTGGGCTCATAATGTTCTACCCCCCTTAAAATTTTATTTTCGCCCTCAAGGCTCAGGAGCTATGTCCTGATCCGTATGTCGAAACAAGGAGTAATTTACAACCTATCCTTGACATGAAATGGGATGCGATCTCCCACTACATTGGTCTTCTTTTCATCAATGTTGTGTATTATGGCATTGATACCTATGGTCATAGAAAGAAGCTAAAGATGAAGGGTATTGTGGTTGATTCGGGGTCAGGTGTGAGTTTGTGGCGAGATGCCTAATTCTACCAAGGAATTTTATCGCGGTCCAGACTTATCCTATTTAATCATGTCTAGCTTAATAGGCAGGCTATCTTTTTACGTTCATAAGCACAATACGTATGCCGACATGGCATGCGATTTGGGACCTAATTCCTAACTGTCTGTTGCCCATTTGGACAATTCCTTAGGTCTAAAAGACATAGTCTCTACCAGCTATATACTCCTAACACTTTTCAAGGACAAAATTATAAACTTTTAGTTGTAAATGTCGGGCCAACACAGAAAGAATGTTGTGTAATGGGTCTGAGTCGGATACATGGATCTTCTGCCTAGCTAGGACAGAAAATTGTCATATCATTTCTTAATCCCAGTTGATCCCGACCTTCTGCTTGATCAGAGCATAAGGTTCATTGGTCACTACCAGGATTGAGAATTCGATCCAAACCGCGAATACCTCGCTAATGTGTAGTTTCTCTGCCCCGTGTTCCCGATTGTACTAAGTCCTTGAAAAGGCAATTCTGAGGGTGTATTGATTTGATCTAACATTAAATCCAATGGATATATAAGTTTTCTATGAGCGTGAATAGTTTCTATGTCATACAACCTTCCTATGAGTTATTAAAGGAGCCTATGAGTATCAAGAGGATTTCAACAAAGGAACGGGGTCTTGCTCCTACCTAATCAAACCGACTCACTAAGTATATCACTCAATTATCTTAGCATTTTTTTTTTGTCGTTTACATTTCTTAGCCTAATCAGCAGCCTAGGCTCAACTGATGAGTAGCAGTAATCCACCAGTTGTAATCTAAAGTCTATACTTATACCCCAGATGATTTTATATCATTTCTAATATAAGAAATTATTCATCATGTAGGGTCAAACGTTGTTTAAGTGGAATTGAGTTGTCTGTACTTGACGCTCGAGCTTTTCACACATGCTCATACCAGCTAAAAAGATCCTGGAGTTTGTATTATTAATTTGTTGGATTTCCTATATGGTCAGGTCTGTCGAAACTAGGAGTATCGCTCTAGGTCCAAACTCTATGGGCCTATCTATCAAACAACCATTTACTCCAAAAGCTTAAGCTATCAGAGTGTGGTGGGTTAATGTATATCAAGGGACTTTATCACTTCAACACAATTTGGCCAGTGGCCTTAAATTGTATTAAATGGGACCGCATTACTAATCCTACCTTGGGATTGGGTGTGACATGGTTGGTAGGAGGGTGGGAGGGGATCAATTTTATGCCTTGGAAAATGAGCCTGGTGTTGGAAAAACGTGAGATGGGATTTTCCATATCCCACGATGGAGAAATTTCTAAGTGTTATTGGAAGGGAATTCTCGAAATTTACTCTTAATTGCGTACATTCTAAACATGGTGTCGGAAGACATAGGATACACCCAATCTAGGGGCTATACCCTACATACACATTTATTATTACTTTTATAATTCTATCCACCGTAAACTTACCTAATGTAATTCGGCCGAACGGACCCTAAACGTTCTCAAATACCTAAAACATTCTACCAACTACTACACCTATCAACAGGAAAACATAACCACCCTCAGATAGTAGCCCATGCAAACTGCAAGACAACATATGGATGAGCTCGGATAGAGCCATGGAAAATGAGGATAAGGGAAATGGGGGGCTGGAGTTTTTGGTTCTCCATGGACTTGAGCCTCAACAGAGATTGCAAAGGCCCCAACTGACAGGGATTGAAGGAGGAAAAATGAATAGATGGGATGGGTTGAAAGCTTACACGAATGTGAGCTTCAAAGGGGAGGTGTGAGTGCTTAAACGTGGAAGAAAGGGGTAGGGTAGGAGGTAGGGGTTGCTGTGATCGATGGAGGTGAGTGAATCATGGCCGAAAATGATGGATTGAAAGATTGGAGGAAGGATTTGAGGGAGAAAATCGCAATTGGAAGGGAAGGGAGTTTGGAAGGAAAGATGTGAGAGAGAGGGGGGCTATAGACCTAAAAATCCTAAACATTTTCCAAAATGGCATGTGCCAGGGGGGTAGGGAGGTCGGGCCGACCAACCCCACCACAGCCCCACTCCCGGATGGGCCACCTTAGGGACCGCGGTTCGCCGCCGGAGCCAGGCTCGCCGCTGCTGGCCCGGACTTGGCCGGAACCGCGCCGCCGCGGTGGGGACCTGTTCTTTGTGGTCCCAAGGTGCCAAATGCACCCTGGTTCAACCCTGGGTCCCATCGGATTTGAGTGGGGAGGCCCCCGACTTCGATTTGCTCCATTTCGGGTATTTTTGGGACAATCAGACATATCTTGCAATCCGGAATGAGTTATCTGACGTAAAATATATGAATTTGGGGTAGAACGAACTAATGAAGCCAACCAACCCAGCTATGTCGGGTTGCGCAGCCCGAAATTGCGAGAAAACCCCCCGATTGACGGTTATTTCCCCGCTTCAATTTCGTTTTGCCAAAAATAGTAGTTTTAGTTTGATTTCTCTTCATCCGTTGGGCTTTAGGAGTTGTGCCCAATGAGAAAAGAGTTTAGAATAGTTAGGAGAACGGTTGGGTGAAGTCGTTTAGGACACTTACTATTTTTTTTGACCGAAAACTTTACCCACTAGTAGACATCACGACCCATATATAGTAAGTCGCGAATTCTAGAAGTTTTAGTTGTAGTTTGTTCCTGATTTCTTTCTCATTACCTGGTATCCTTATTTAAAGGGTTGCGAACTCTTTTTTTTTTTTTTGTCATTCATTAATCAGTTTCGAATTTATTAGAATTTATTTCTATTTTCTGCTTTCTCCTCTTGTAGATTCGAGAAGTCTCTGGTAGGAGTCCAGAGAAGCTCCAAGGGTTCGGAGTAGTTATCCTCATCACGTTTATTGCACACATTCTACTGATTCTCAATGATTGGGATGAGATGGATGGTGATCTAGACCCTTCACTAGACAACCTAGAAATGTTTTAAGGTCGACCCGTGCGACCATGGTTGAATACATACTCGATTTCGGCGTTCATTTTCAGTGAACTAGCCGTTGGACGGAACAGGGATGCCTAAGACTGTTTCTACATTCCGTCGCTCCCTCCTAAGTCAGAGTGCGTCAGTGTGCATCGTGTGACCATAACCCAGGTCCGGTTTAATCCAAATCATGCTCTGATACCATCTTGTAACGCCCTGAAAATCGGGGGTCGAGCATAAACTCAACTCCCGAGTTCCAGAACATCACTTATGCAACAAAATGAATGATGATTGAATGTTGACTGTATTCGTGCATTGAACATGAGTGTGATTAAGCCAAAACAGCATATCATACTCCAGAGATAGTTAATTTTGTAAGCGGAAGACTATGATAAATAGATAAAATATATAAACTATGATGAGTCTCCAGAGTGTGATAACATTACCAGGTTAAATAAATACAAGTACAGTTCTAAAACATACCAAATGTGTAAGTTTAATGTCTTCTATCCCCGTACCACGCCCCGACAATACAGTACCAGGTCTTGAGAGACCCGTCAGAGGGTTACATGATAGGAGAACTCCTCCTCATCACCATAGAAATAGTCCGGCTCTGCTTCATAAACATCGCCATCATCTAAAATTCAACAATTCTGTTTGGTGTGTACAACACCGTCCCGTAACGTGGGAGTGAGTAGCTAACTCAGTGGAACAATAAAGCATAAGTTAACATGTTATCGATGCAGTCAAGCAAGAATGATAAAGCAGTAAATCAAGCACTCCTAGTTACTCTGATTAATGCAAGTATGAATGCAGGTATGATGGATGCCCTCTCCGACATACTCCCTCATGCGACACCATCTCACGTTCGAGCATGCTTACATCCCACAGTGCTCCACATCTTCCAGGCACATGCGATGCATGATGAGCATGATTACCGAGTTTTTAATTAGTCCATTTCAAACAAGCAGGATTGGGAAACTAAGGTACCTCCTTGTATCATTCCCAAACATGATCCAATCTAGGTCGTCATCCTAGTTAATATCGACGATGGTGTATTTTCTAGGTCACTGCAGAGTTTGTGGGCATTACGCACAAAAAGGTTGCACCACTCCCCATCACCCCTTAAACGATTCATCACTATACAACTATACGAAACAGCCTAGCTCATACTCTATATATCGCGGCGAACCCTAAGGCACGCTGCAACTTGTAATATGCTCGCGGTCACTACAAAAGGTCGCTGTGGTACATTACGCACAAAGGTTGCACCGCTCCCCATCACCTTATCAATGTAGGCCGACAAATAGCGAATATAGTGTCCCATACCACCATAATCGGCTCACGAGTTAAGTTGCTCACTGGTCACTACGGGGAGGCACGTAGCCCCAGCGTAGGCCGACAGCTCGACCACGGTGTCCCATACCACCATGCCCGGCTCATGAGTCTTAGCGGATCGAGGTACCATGGTTAAAAAGGGTTTCCACTGGTAAGTTTGGTACCCTAGGTTCAAGCATTAGCGACCAAACATGGTGAACATACATTAGACAAATCGGGTTACATGACGAGCTCGGCTAGCTCGAGCGCACAACAAGTTGAACGACATGAAGTGCATAAGCACTTCGCGTGGCCAACCACTATCACCAACCGAAGTACGACTCGAGTTCGTCGAACACATCTCATGTGGCAAATGAATCACAGCCACGAATTCGATTCTAGTACCGATTGTCTGGACTATAATCATAGCCCCAAGCACAATCACTTGTCATCCTTAGCATATGGAGTAAAGCATGATAGACAAAGTAATTCAAGCATGATAAATAAAGTAATTCAAACATGCTAGTAGGCATGTTATAAGCATATTATAGAGCATAATATAAAGCATGTTGTAAAGAACAACACAAGCATGAGTTTGTATATATTCAATTCCTAATCACATAGCTATTCAGGAAATCATACACATAGTTAAAGGAGTTGAGAATCATACCTCAACACCCTTAAACATTACAATTTACTAACTACTACTCATTCAGACATTTCAACAAACACTTTAAAATACAAGAATCAACATACATGACATATGTTGATCACAGAGGTATAAGGCCAAATCCTTTCACTAGGGAGTTACCCCAATCATAACACGCATACACCCATGACGGATAGTCATGGCAAGGAAAACCAAATTCCATATTCATTCACATTTCCACAAACACTTGGGCCACACATTTTAGCATATATAGTGTGTATTGGTACAGTGGCGTGATTTAGGGCAAATCCTTTCGTCAAAAGGGGTGTTGCCAATACAACAATCAATTATCCATGACAATTAGTCATGGCGAATGAATGAGAATTCTATACTCATTCAGTCATTTTTCACAACACTTAGAATACACTATTACAACATACATGGTGTATGTTAGCAAAACATGTATTAGGGCTATCCTTTAGCCAAGTGAGTATTTTATTCATGTATAATATATTACTACAACAAATAATCATGATAAATACATCTCCAAAATTTATACGTATACAGTATTTTCTAGAATACGCATTTTCAACATACATAGTGTATACAAGCAAACATGTATTACGGCGATTCCCTTCGCCAAGCAAATATTTTATACGCACATAATATATTTATACGACAATTAATCATGACAAACACATCGCTAAAATATACATGTATACGGTGCTTGCACAATCTGTATTTCTACATACATAGTGTTTATTAGTAAACATGTATTTAGGCGAATCCTTTCGCCAAATAAGTATTTTATCCATACGTCATATATCCATACGACAAATAAACATGTCAAACACATTTCCATAAAAAAATACGTATACGGTATTTTATACGAATACCTAGAGTATGTGAAATTCCAAATTCTACAATTCTAATCGAAACAGAAAACGGAAAGCACTTTGTACATGTGCAATTGCATGCAGATCATGAATCTACCATTATCTGACATTGAAAGCGTTGAAAACCGCAACTTATACACTTAAAGTCCTCACCTTTGCCTTTTGAAACGCAACGAATCAGCAAGGGTAGCAAATCTTCCGTATACGGGAGTTTTCTAGCCTAAAGAGCGGAATCGGTTAGTTGTTACACAACCCACATCGATCCCACCACAAATCAGACCTAGGGTTAGGGTTTCTTACCTTCAAATGGGATGGATACCGCCGGGAAAGCGCCTAGAACAGGGCGGTGTAGGCCGAATAGCGGCAGGGAACAGCAGCAGGGAATTCCTCCCACATCTCCCTCACTTTCTCTCTCCTTTCCCTCTCTCAAAACCAAATTCGTATGGCTGGAATGGGAGAGGGTTTAAGGTCCCTTTATAGTCAAAAATATTCCCAAAATAGACTCAGGTTCAAGGGTTACTGCTAATATAGGATATTCGTCACTTTTCCGGCTCAAAAGAGAGGTTCTGGTAGCCCTCCTTGAGCCAAACGTCAGACTTAAGCTCTCCATCTATGGATCTACGTGGGATTACGTTTTTGACTCGATCGGATTCCCAGATCGCACGTGGCGGACCACTTTCAGTTCGACGGTCAGTGGGCCACGATCAGAAATTCTAAGTACATGTAAATGTTCCTGAAATTTTTCTTAATCCGAGGGTGTAATTTGGTCTCGATTCGACGGTCGGGTTGTTATCTTGACGCGTCAACAAATGATGCCGAGATCACTATTCCGATATTTATTTTGGCATGTGAATAGTGTTTTCACACTACCTCGCTCCGAATCGAAACGAATGACCGTGGGACATCGGATGGAGCTGATTTTTGAGATGATTGTTAAGTCCAGTGGGGCGGTCCTAGTTCCTTAGCTTCGGGTTAATCGGACTCCCGATGTGCGATCTAGACCTAATACGAAGTTTCGTTTCATTCCCGAGAGCAGACGGGAAATGAGTTTGGTTCTAAACTTTAGGGTAACCTAGCGTCAATGATTCTGCAACTTTTGGGTCTTGCAGATCGTATTTAAAGCAATCCTAACGGACTTCATGGCTAATCTAGTTTCGCACTTAGTTACTTTGTCTCATTTCTAAAGGATTTAGTCCTAAGTGAATTCTGGTCGAGGTGGTACTCAGGCCTTTGGAGTTTGTATATAAAGTGATCCAAGTTATACTACTTAGCTAGTTTAAGATAGTGTCTAGGGTGAAAGTTCTTAGAAAAATTGGAAGATCAAGGTGATGAAGGATAAGATTTGTGAAGGAAATGAGTTCAAAGGCGGCTTTAGACTTTGGGATTCAGTTCTGACAAGTTAATGAGGTATTAGGATCGACCCATTGCCTAAGGACATCTAATCCCAGGTTGGCAAAAATCCGGGGCGTTACATTATTCCTCGGTATAAGTTTGAATATATTTATTCCTCTTTGGTTTGAGTTCTTAATACAAAGACCTTTCTAGAAATAAGATTGTCCTAGCATAAACTTTAGTTCTTGGTTTAAGGTTGTCCTTAAAATAACTTTTGCATCAACCTCTCAATACTTGTTTATCGAGGTTGCTTTTCATTTCAGCATTGTGAATTGATTTACTTTATTTGGCTATCTCTTTATTAAGTTCCGCTGTATTTATTTTAAATTTGGCGTTATCCTATTCACCCCCCCTCTAGGACATATAGCTTGGCCTTTTCACATCTATGGCAGCCGATGCTAATAACATATTTCTGGTGTCCCATTTGGCCATCCACGATATGCCTGTGGAGGCTACGGCCTTGATGTCGCTAAGGCGTACAGTAATTACAACACACAATGCCAGATACATGAGTCATACAATCCAGTCATGCAATAATCCTGCACATACCATATACTCATGTGAGGTAATCTCTGCCTATCAGGGAGTCTCATAACAACCTGTCTAATGACATATGCAATGGTCAACTACGTCTCATAACAAACATGCAGATGATGCGCATGGGCATGTATCATGCTGTTATGTTATCACATACTCATAATCAATATCGATAACTAGCATCGACAATCGGCCTCGACAATGTGGACATTTAACCAACATTGCCTCTAAGGAATGGCCCGCATAGGGCCTAACATATAGTGGACCCATGGCCTCACACAAGGGCCTAATTTACAATACAATGGGTTTCATCGCCTGGCCCTCAAATGCACCACAATGGGCCTCATCACATAGGCCTCACATACATTAGATAGGCCTCCAATGCATTAAGCCAAGGCCGAATGCTCATCAGAATGGGCCTCAAATACGGACCGCATATACATTACAATGGGCCTCGGCAATCTGCCACGATAATCGAAATCGATCGATAATCAGCCTTGATAATCAGAATTAGTATCGACAATCGGAATCGAAAAATCGGTCATGATAATCGGAATAAAAAATTGGTCACGATAATCAGCCTCAATTGCTAATCAGTAATCGGCCACGACAATCGAACCCGATCAATAATCGGCCTCAATAATCAGAATCGGTATCGACAATTGGAATCGACAAACCGGTCATGTCAATCGAAATCGAAAATCGGCCTCGATCGCTAATCGACAATCGGCCACGACAATCGAAATCGGCAATCGGTCATGATAATTGGCCTCGATCACTAATTGGAATCGGTAATCGATCTCGACGCAAGGCAGGATCCATAATGGACGACCGATGATGGACTAAGCAATATCAATGGGGCCCAATTGTTTAGGGTAAGCCACAAGAGAATGATGAGAATGGGCCTAACCAGGCCTAAGGGAAGTTCACAATGTGGGTGTCTAAACATCATTGCCCGACAATGTGGACCTTTAACCAACATTGCTCTTAAGAAATGATGCTCATAGGGTCAATCATACAATGGATCCACAGTCTCATACAAGGGTCTAATACACATCATCATGGGCGTCGCTTATGGGGCATATATGCATCACATTGGGCCTCACTCATGGGCCAATGTATATATAACATCGGGTCGTATCAACAGGTCGAATCAAACTGGCCAGTACAAATTGGCCAAATCAATTGGGCCGAGTCAATGGGCCGAATCAAATGGGCCAAGTCAATTGGGTCGATTAAATGAGCCGATACAAATGGGCCGAGTGAATAAGCCGAATCAAACGGGTCAAGTCGATGGGCTTCATATACACAACAGGTGGGCTTTATGGCAATTTAATGATGATCAGCACCGCCCAAACATTGCCCATGTAAATCAGCATTGTCCAAACATTGTCCAGCACTATCAGCACCTGTCCAACTGCTGAATAGTGTGTACAATACATGTACATCATGGCCAGGGCCACACAGATAGGCTGTGTGGATCAAAACATACATTACGGTGGTCCCATGTTGGCAAAACAGATGGATGACGTGGATATAAATCATTACATCAAGGTGGACCTCATATACATCAAGTGGGCTGCAACCACGGGCTGCACCAATGGGCCTCAAACATTCCAAAAATGAATCATATCGAAAAATCAACTGAACCACACCCTAAATAGCGGCGGAGATAATGATTGAGAACCACACCCTAAATAGCAGCGGAGATGATGATTGGAAAATCATCTAGACCATACCACAAATAGCAATGAAGATAATGATCCTCACGGTTAAGCAAATCACAGGGCCCACCATAAAGTTTATTCCCCATCCAATCTGATCATAAGGTCACAAAGACCTGGATTAAGAGGGAAACAAATTTCATATGGATTAAAAACTTTTGTGACCCAAAAAGGGTTTCAATGGTAGTCATTCAATCCCCACAGATATTTGTAGTGTGGTCCACATGATAGACGACGTGGATATACAACATATTCATCAAAGGTGGACCGACGGTGTGGATGATCATCAAGGTAGGCTCGGAAGATGAACGACATGGAGTATACATCATGCGGGACCCACAAATGGATGACATGGATATACAATGCATATGACACAGTGGGCCACATACATGGGCTGAATATACATCACTAAGGGCCACGACCCATGGGCCTAATACATCAAATGGGCCTTAACAGATGGGCCACAACATCAAGGTGTGGCCTATGCCAAAATGGATGGACGGTGTGGATACAACACATCTTCAAGGTAGGGCCCATCTTAACATTATTTTCTATCCAATGTGTTCGCACTACAAGAAATATGGTTTTTACCTACGAAAATTTTATTCGTAGGTAAAGATGACTTTTACCGACGAAAATTATTTTCATAGGTAAAAGCCTACTTTTACCGACGAAATCTAATTTCGTAGGTAAAAGCCATCTTTACCTACGAAAATTTTCGTAGGTAAAGGGTCTTTTGACTTTTTCAACTTTCCAAAGATCGAAAACTTTACTTTTACCTACGAAATTTGATTTCGTAGGTAAAACCCATATTTACTTACAAAACTCTTCGTAGCTAAATGGTGTTTTGAATTTTTCAAAAAAATAAAAAATCCAAAAGTTTACTTTTACCTACCAATTAAATTTCGTAGGTAAAACCCTTATTTACCTACGAAAATATTCATAGCGAAAGGGTCTTTTGAATTTTTCAACCAACCCAACAATCGAAAACTTTCATTTTACCTACGCAATTTAATTTCGTAGGTAAAACCATCTTTACCTACAACAATATTCGCAGCAAAAGGGTGATCCAAAAGCCACCTTTACCTACGAAATTATTCGTAGCTAAAGGGTCATTTGAATTTTTACTTTTACCTACGAAATAAAATTTTGTAGCTAAAAGCCATTTTTACCTACGGAAAGATTCGTAGCTAAAGGGTCATTTGGATTTTGAATTTACTTTTACCTACGAAATCAAATTTCATAGCTAAAAGCCATCTTTACCTACGAATATATTCGTAGCTAAACGGTGTTTTTAATTTTTAAAAAAACAAAAAATGGAAACCTTTACTTTTACCTACGAAATCTAATTTCGTAGCTAAAAGCCATCTTTACCTACGTATATATTTTGTAGCTAAAGGGTGTTTTAAATTTTTTAAAAAACAAAAAATGGAAAATTTACTTTCGTAGCTAAAAGCCATTTTTACCTACGAATATATTGGTAGCTAAAGGGTCAACATTGAAAACGTGTTTTGAATTTCCTTTTACCTACGAAATCCGATTTCGTAGCTAAAAGCCATCTTTACCTACGAATACCTTCATAGCTAAAGGGTGTATTTAATTTTTAAAAAAACAAAAAATGGAAAACTTTACTTTTACCTAAATCCATTTTTACCTACGAAAATATTCATAGCTAAAGGGTCATTTGAATTTCAAAAAAATCTTTTATCTACAAAATCTAATTTCGTAGGTAAAACCTATCTTTACCTACGGCAATATTCGTAGCTAAAGGGTCATTTGAATTTCAAAAACAAAAACTTATCTTTGCCTTTTGCTCGTAGCTAAAGGCTCTATTCAAATGCTACCAGTAAAACTTGCCTTTAGCTACGAAAATATTCGTAGCTAAAGGGTCTGTTAAAATTTTTTTAATACCTTACTTTTTGCAAATTTTTGCGGGGTGCTGAAAATGTTGGCGGTAAGACTTTTACCGATGAAAATTTTCATCGGGAAAAGTTTTTCGTAAATATTTTTTTAAAAATTGTTTTAATTTTTAAAATTTTTGTCTATAACCTAAATGTGTGTGTGTGTGTGTGTGTATAATTAAAAGGTAGTATTTAAATAATTTGTAATATCACATGAAAAAGAATATTGAAAAGTTACAAAATTTTAAATATGTTTAAGTAATATTTTGAGAACAAAATAATGCTTTTGAAGAGAAAAATTGGCATTTTGAAATTTTTGAGAAAAAATTAAAATATGAGAAATTTTTTGAGATTTTGCAAATAAAAATTCAAATTTTGTTTAAAATATTTTTTAAATATTTTATAATAAAAATGCTATTTATTTAAAAGAGTAAAAAAAAATATACCTTTTTAAAAAAAATGTTAAATTTATTTGTGAAAAATAAAATTACTAAATTATTAGGCACACCCACTAATTGAATCTTCAATCGTTTTTGGAAAATCTAATCAGTTTAAATTAAAGAGTAAATAACTTCAGATGTTTAAATCAAATTTCACTGAAATTGTTGATCAATCTTGTATGCCCAATATCTTTCTCATATGTAGCTTAATTGAGGCGAGTAACTAGTCAAATTGAGAGTATTGATCAGTAAAATAGAGTGAATGCATCAGACATGTAAAATGGGCCAAATATTCTGGTTAAAATTGTGACCCAACTTACTGACCTCGTGAGAACCTAAGAATTGATGTTAGTAAGTTTTGTGGGCCCTATCATGATGTCTGTCGAACATCAACACCGTAGAATTGATGTGTCCCCTTTAGGTTATGAGATATCTCAAAAATCATCGGTAAATGAAACTCAAGTGGGCCATACCATTTAAAACTATGTGAAGACATCCTAAAAAATATAAAAGCACTTGATGGGGCCCACATGAGTTTTGGATGCGGTTGAAACTTGGTCTGACCTCTCATCCAAGTGGGACACACATGATGAGTGGGTTGGATATGTGAATCACATTTAGGCAGGCCCAATATATGATTACAAATGTTGTAAGGAAACCATTCTCCACTACATTTAAGTTACCCGTTACCCGTTACCTTTACCAAAGTAAACTCTGTGGGGTCCACTGTTATTTATTTATTATATCCACTCCATTCATCCATGTTAACAAATAATTTTATTGGTAGCCGTTAGAGGCCTTAAACGGTTAGTGTCCATCCTCACTGTTCCCATTATGCGGCCCACTTAAGTGTTAAATCTACCTCATTTTGGACTCATGTCTCAACATAACCTGGTGAACCATTTGGACAGAGTAGATTTTCTCTCAAACATCACAGGGGACCCCACCTGGCTCCCACCGTAAGGCTTAACCTCTGTAGGGAACTAATCAGCCATGAATTGACTCTCAGCCGAATCCTTCTCTAACTACAACACTTCCGTTTCTTCCATTCCATCAACTCCAAAAGCACCCACCACTACAAAAATGCATTAAGATCATCTAAAACGGATATGAGAACCTCGGATGGTACCTGAGAAGGCCCCAAACCCTAAAGAACAGTGTCTGAACTCCTCCATTCATAGTAGCATGTGGCTACTGTCAGAAACGTTTCGCTCTTGAACCCCTCGGGATAACCACATCCAAGCTTCAATTTTAGGATTCTACAAGCTCCTCTAGACTAATCCACACCATGGAGATCATTACAAAGAAAAACCCTCTAAGTCAGAATTTGCCATTAACGGGGCACCATTTTCTCCACCGACCACCACCACCGTATGATCTCGATAATCTTCACATACGCCATTAACGGGCCACCATCTTCTCCACCGAACACCACCACTACATGATCTCGATCATCTTATAGACACTGGATCATGGGCGGATCAATGTCACAGGGGTTGAGTGACATTGAAATGTGATGGCGGAGAGGGTGTTATACTTTACAAAAGTTGCCACTTGCTAATTACTTCATTCCCATAGTTGGCTAAACCCTGTAAAAATATTAAGAATGAGAATACGGAGGATTTCAATATCTATTGTCTCTAAATCCCCAAATTCCCATACCAACATTAGAAAAAACAGCTGTCCACAATCAATGATAGCTCAAAAAAATAAAATCAAACATATAAAAATTTAATGTTTTAAATAAACATATACTTATAAACAACATACACATCTAATATTTGTTCAAAACAAGAAACTAGTAATATCCATGACATGATACCATGACACTTCAAGATAGATAATGTATCGGTTCTATACCCATGTGTCGATATACCGGTATTTAAATATAAAAGGCGTATTCGCTCCATATTTGAGTAGTTATCATGGTATCAGAGCTGTTCATTTGTATCAAAAACCACATAGCTAGCTCCGGCACTGTGTGATTTGGCTGCAACCACGGGTATATGGGTTTGCCTGAGCTCCTAGCCGACAATTGTAGTAAGACGCGCCAGCCCGTGAACATGACACACTATCGCGTTTGAGCGCTTCGTAGCTTATGTACTGGCTTGTGGCAAGGATGGGGCGATTGATCTCGAAATCCATGGAGAATTCGGCGACGGATTCGTAATCGGCGATCGACCCATTACAGGTGGGCCTTTGTGGGACCCAGCCCAATTGGTGGTCACCTGCATTAACGGTGCATTGAAATTATGATCTATACCATCCAAACCATTGGTCTATACCATCCAACATTTTAACGGCTACCAATGATCTATACGATCCAAACCATTGCTATTATGATCCAGATAATCCAAGCTGTTGATATTATGATGTAGACCATCCGAACCATTGAAATTTTGATCTAGACAATCTAGACCATCAGCATTATGATACAAACTATTCATACTATTGATATCGTGACCTATACTATTTTGACTGTCAATATTATGATCTAAACCATTCGAGCTGTTGAAATTATGATCAAGAACATCCAAACTATTGCTTTTGATGATTTATACCGTCTAAATCATCGATACTATGATCCAGACTAACTAAACCATTGATATTATAATCTAGACCATCTAGACTGTTAATACTAATTGTTCAAACCATTAAAACCCTCCTAAGGCCCACTGTACATTTTATTTGACATCTAATCTGTTGATTAGGCCATACAGGCCCAGATGAAGGGAAAAAAATATCAGATTGATCCAAAACTTTATATGGACCCCAAAAGGTTTTTAATGGTCGACGCTCATTCAACACTATTTCCTATAATGTGGTCCAGTTGAGATTGGGATATACATCATTTTTTATCTCATACCATAAAATGAAAAGAAAAAATAGATGGACGGCAGGGATGAAACACATACATCATGGTGGGGCCCACAGAGCACCGACCATGTGACTGGGGGCCGCTGGCGCGCGAGAGAGACTAAGTCTCTCTCGCTCTCTGTCCTCTCTCTCTCTCTCTCTCTCTCTCTCTCTCTCTCGGTCTGAACCTCCACCGCTCTCTCTCTCTCTGTAACGCCCTGAAAATCGGGGGTCGAGCATAAACTCAACTCCCGAGTTCCAGAACATCACTTATGCAACAAAATGAATGATGATTGAATGTTGACTGTATTCGTGCATTGAACATGAGTGAGATTAAGCCAAAACAAAGATATCATACTCCGAGAGACAAGTTAAATTGCAAGCGGAAGACGATGATAGATAGATAAAATATATAAACTGTGATGAGTCTCCAGAGTGTGATAACATTACTAGGTTAAATAAGTACAAGTACAGTTCTAAAATATACCAAATGTGTAAGTGTAATATCTTCTATCCCAAGTACCATAGCCCCGTCAATGCAAGTGCTGTGTCTTGAGAGACCTATCGAGAGGATTACATGATAGGAGAACTCCTCCTCATCACCATAGAAGTAGTCCGGCTCTGCTTCATAAGCATCGCCATCATCCGAAATTTAACAAATGCGGTTGGTGTGTACAACACCATCCCGTAACGTGGGAGTGAGTGATCAACTCGGTGGAACAATAAAGTATAGGTTAACATGTTATCAATTCAATCAAGGTAATGATAAAAAGGTACAAATCAAACAATTCTAACTACTCTTATTAAGTGCGAGAATGAAATGACATGATGCTGTATGCCCTTGCCAAACCACCCTCATGCGACATCATCTTACGTTCGCGAATGCTTAACTCCCTCAGTATGCCACATCTACTAAGCACATGCAGTGCGATGATGATCATGATTACCGAGTTATTATTAGTCCATTTCAAACAGTAGTATTGGAAAACTAAGGTACCTCCCTTGTATCATTCCCAAACTTGATCCATTCTAGGGTCGTCAGTCCTAGTTAATCTCATACGATATTATGGTTTGAGAGGCGTAGCGAAGGCATCACAAAGGGCACATCACCCGTCAGCACGGATACAGATCTCACCGTATGTGGCTCAATTGCTGACCGTCAGCTCGAGTATAGGTCTCACCGTACTCGGCTCAATCACTAGCCGTCAGCTCGAATACAGGTCTCACCGTACTCGGCTCAACTCATACTCCAGTTGCTGTGAAAGACTCGTCGCCAATCACAGACCTTGGAGTATACTCGAAGATACTACAGAGGACTCGTCACCCGTCAGCACGAGTACAGGTCTCACCGTACTCGGCTCTCGCCGTAAGTATCGACAGCTCGAATATAGTGTCCCATACCACCATAATCGGCTCACGAGTCACGTTTGCTCACTGGTCACTACGGGGAGGCACGTGGCCCCGGCGTAGGCGACAAATCGACCACGGTGTCCCATACCACCATGCCCGGCTCATGAGTCTTAGCGGATCGAGGTACCATGGTTAAAAGGGATTTCACTGGTAAGTTTGGTACCCTAGGTTCAGGCAGTAGTGACCAAACATGGTGAACATACATAAGACAGATCGAATTACTTGACGAGCTCGGCTAGCTCGAGTGCACAACAAGTTGAACGACATGAAGTGCATAAGCACTTCGCATGGCCAACCACTATCGTCAACCGAAGTACAACTCGGGTTCGTCGAACACATCTCACGTGGCAAATGAATCGCAGCCACGAATTCAATTCAATGTACCGATTATGCGGACTATAATCATAGCCCCAAACATGATAACTTACGGATAGATAAAGCGAATGGATCAAGATTCCACTCATACAATCAAAGTATGGTATTATCCGTTTAGGGTCATCGGTCATTTGGTACATTGCACGCACTCATTGCTCCGCTCCCCATCACCCATGACGGATCATACAACGTAAATATAAATTTAAACATATGCATTACATAGTTATAATCATAAGCAGTTGAGCATGTTATGAATCACAACACAAGCATGAGTTTATACATGTTCAATTCCTAATCACACAACAATCCAAGGAGATCATACACATAGTTAAAAGAGGTTGAGAATCATATCTCAACACCCTTATACATTACAATTTGCTAACTACTACTCATTCAGACATTTCAAGAAACACTTAAACAAACATACATCAACATACATGACATATGTCGATCACATAGGCATTAGGCCAAATCCTTTCCCTAGGGAGTTGCCCCAATCATAACACGCGTACACCCACGACGGATAGTCATGGCAAGCAGGAATCCAAGTTCCATATTCATTCAGTCATTTCCACAAACACTTGGGCCACACATTTTAGCATATATGGTGTATATTGGCCGTGGCGTGATTTAGGGCAAATCCTTTCGTCAAAGGGGTATCGCCAATACAACAATCATGAATCCATGACAGTTAGTCATGGTGAGTACGAATGAGAATTCGGTACTCATTCAATCAATTTCACAAACACTTAGAATACACTGTTACAACATACATGGTGTATGTTAGCAAAACATGTATTAGGGCTATCCTTTAGCCAAGTGAGTATTTTATCCATGTATAATATATTACTACAGCAAAAATCATGATAAATACATCTCCCAATATTTATACGTATACAGTATTTTCTAGAATACGTATTTTCAATATACATAGTGTATACAAGCAAACATGTATTACGACGATTCTTTTCGCCAAGAAATTAATTCATACGTACATAATATATTTATACAACAATGAATCATGACAAACTCATCGCTAAAATATACACGTATACGGTACTTCTTACAATACCGTATTCCTACATACATGGTGTATATTAGTAAACATGTATTTAGGCGAACCCTTTCGCCAAATGAGTATTTTATCCATACATCATATATCCATACGACAATTAAACATGTCAAACATATTTCCATAAAAAATACATATACGGTATTTTATACGAATACCTAGAGTATGTGAAATTCCAAATTCTACAATTCTAATCGAAACAGAAAACGGAAAGCATTTTGTACATGTGCAATTGCATGCAGATCATGAATCTATCATTATCTGACATTGAAAGCGTTGAAAACCATAACCTATACACCTAAAGTCCGCACCTTTTGTCGTAGAATAGCAACGGAGTTGATAGGTTCGCTAAGCTTCCGTATACGGGAGTTTGGCAACCTAGAGAATGAAATAGGTTAGCTATTTCCTAACCTACAACTGTCTAATCCCCCAAACAGGTTAGGGTTAGGGTTTATTACCTAGAAATGACGCCGGAATCGCCAGAAAAGCGGCAAGAATGAGGTGGTTAAGCACCGATAGCAGCAGGGTAGAGCGGCGAGGAGATCTTCCCACAACTCCCACACTTTCCCTCTCTTTTCTCTCTCTCAAATCAAAATTCGTATGACTGCCATGAGAGAGGGTTTAAGGTCCTTATATAGTCTCAAAACTCATCGAAATAGACTCGGGAACAAAGTATACTTAGGTTATGTCCAAAGCGGACCTGTTCCGTCTCAACGGAGCACTTCTGGCGGGCCTCCTTGAGCCAAAGGTCGGACTTAAGCTCACTAACGCTGGATCTACGTTCTATTAAGTTTTCATTTCGGTCGGGATTCCAGATCACGCGTGGCGGACCAGTTTCAGTTCAACGGTCAGCGGATCTCGATCGGAGATGCCGAGTACATGTAAATGTGTATGAAATTTCTCCTGATCCGAGGGTGTAATTTGGTCTGATTCTGACGGTCTGGTTGCTTAATACTGATGCGCAAGCGAATGGTGCCAGATCACTATTCCAGATATTTATTTTGTAAAGGGAATAGTGTTTTTCACACACCCTCGCTCCGGATCCAAACGAATGGCCGTGGGACATCGGCTGGACCTGATTTTTGAGATGATAGTCAAGCCCAGTGAGGCGGTCCTAGTTCCTTAGCTTCGTGTTAATCGGACTTCTGATGTGCGATCTAGACCAGATACGGAGTTTCAAGATGCTCCCGAGAGCAACCGGGTAATGAGTTTGATCCTAGATTTTTGGGTAACCTAGCGTCAATGATTCTGCAAGTTTTGGGTCTTGCAGATCGTATTTAAAGCGATTCAAATGGATTTCATGGCTAATCTAGTTTAGCACTTAGTTAACTTTGTCAAATTTCTAAAGGATTTTATCCTAAGTGATTTCCGTCTGAGGTAGTATTTAGTCCTTTGCAGTTTGTATCTAAAGTGATCCAAGTTATACTACTTAGCTAGTTTAAGATAGTGTCTAGGGTGAAGGTGCTTTGAGAAATTGAAAGCACAAGGTAGTGAAGGGTGGGATTTGTGAAGAAAATGGTTTGAAAAGAGATTTGAGGCTTTAATTGAGCGTTTAAGAAGTTAAACCTGTATTAGGATTGATCCATTGCCTAAGGACGTCTAATCCCAGGTTGGCAAAAATCTGGGGTGTTACACTCTCTCTCTCGGTGCTCTCTCTCTCGCTCTCTGTCCTCTCTCTCTCTCTCTCTCTCTCTCTCTCTCTCTCTCTCTCTCGCTCGCTCGCTCGCTCTCTCTGTCCTCTCTCACCCTCACTCTCACTCTCGTGCCTCTCTCACTCTCCACTCTCTATCCTCTCTCTCTCTCTCTCTCTCTCTCTCTCTCTCTCTCTCTCGGGCGTCTCTCCACCGCGCCATCTCTCTCTCTGTCTCTCTATCTCTCTCGGTGCTCTCTCTCTCTCTCTCTCTCATCATGCCCTCTCTCCACCACCCTCTCTCCACCAAGCCCTCTCTCCAATGCCCTCTCTCCACCGCGCCCTCTCTCCACAGCGCCGTTGACCGTGATCGGGGCTCCAACTTAAACAGGTATCTCTCTCTCTCTCTCAATCTCTCTCAATCTCAATACTGATTAAAACGATTTGGGGATTTAGGGATTTTTAGGGGTTTTCTCTTCCTTTTGGTTGAAATTGGATTTATGATGATTGGGATATGGGTTTTGCAATTTAGGAGCAGATTCATAACTCTGGGTAGGAATCTACTCTGCATTTTCTATCGGTAGCTTGCTTGTAATTTTGTCTTTTGATGAATGTTAAAAATGGGGACTGATTTTATCAATAGATGAGATGGGTGATGATTTCTTGTTCTGTGGATGTTTCTAAGCTCCGATTTGGCAATCCAACCCTTTTCAACAACAATGAATTAAAACTTGTGAGAATGTGAGAGTACTGAGGAGTGAAATGGCCCGATTAAAGGATATGATAGTGCATACCATCTGATGAATAGTCTAGGTCTGGCCATTGACACATGTTGCTGATGTGCTAGGTAGGCAGTCTTTTTGTTCATGTGAATGCTTCACCATGGTTATGCAATTAGGGCTATGAACGAGTCGGGCTTAGGCAGCTCTTGGCTCAGATTTTGAATTGTTTTGAGCTGGGCTTGTTTAAAATTTTGATTTTAAGGCCTGAGCTCAGCTCATTGACACCACTACCTAGAATGAGCTGATAAAAAGATGGACAACATGGATAAAACACATACATCATGGTGGGCCCGATAGAATTTACTCAGTACGTAATCCACCTCTCTTGATTTTCGACCCATATGTGATTTACCTTTTGGGTGGGACCCACATTTTGAGAAGCCAATTGAGCCATAGTCCTCTGGAGAAAGACTTGAGTGGACCACTAAATAGGCCCATTTCTGACTCTCATGTTCTGTCGGCCCAACCTTTCTATTCATGAAACACTTCCCATGAATTTTTGCCAAATTGCAGCCACGAGTTCCTTTTGTATGCTTTCAGCCTCTAGTATTAATTGTCAAAGTGTGGGCCACATGTATTAATGTAAATGTCCATGGCCATGCTTGATTGTTGATTTTTTTTCTTTAACACACGCGCACACACACTCCCACACTCACGTCGTAGTGGGATTTCACCACCTATGGATACTTGAACCCTTGACCGAGTGTTGAAACTCCGGAGAGTCTACCACCGGAGTAAGAGTAAGGATCCATAAACCGAAGAGTCTACTCACTGAATAGAGAATGACTATTCTCGTAACCAAAGGTGATTTCTACTTGGATTGTTATCCTTAGGCAGTCTTTTTTAAACAGTCTTTTTTTTTTCTATTGTAATCCCTACCACTTTTTCTGGCTCCTATTATGAGGTATGTGTTATATTCAAACCATCCATCTATTCAGCGAACTCGTATTAAGGCTTGAGACAAAAAATAAGACAGATCTAACTATCAAGTGGACCACACTATAATAAGTAGTGGATGATTGAACGTCTACCATTGAAACCCTTTTAGGGGTCACTGAAGTTTTGGATCACTATGAAATTTGTTTTTCCTCTTCATCCAGGTCTCTGTGACCTTATGAATAGATTGGATGGAAACTAAATGTTGTGGTGGGCCCTACAAATTTTTAACGGTGAAAATCAATTTTCCCGCTGCTGTTTGTGGTGTGGTCCAGTTGATCTTTGGATATAATTTTTTTCTTTTTGATAATGCTCCGAAATGATCTCGAAATATATGGCCACCAATACCGTTATGGAATGCCTTGCTAATTAGTGGTGCCACTAGCTGCCCATCTCCATTTAAAAAGAGGAGGAAAGTGGAATGAGCCAATCCAAACACTTCAGGGCCCGTTTGGATAGCTCGTTGTGAACCTTGTAATATGCTATTATATTTCAAGAAACGGTGTTTAGAACACTCATTATGATTATAATTTAAATACATTATCTGTCCATAATTCTTTATTTTCTTAAATTAGAACCTAATCTACACTACTAAAAGCCTTATCTCCTACTTTTGTCGTCCCTATGAAATTACAAAAATGTCCTCATAAAATGGTTTACATTTCATGTATGGATGACATTCAAGTAATCTCATGTTTCACCTATGAAAATATAAATTTATCCTTCATCATCATCTTATCAAGGGTATTTAAATAAGCCCATTTAAGTAATTTACTTTTAGCATTCATCTTATATTGCTGATTGCTCCTAAATTTCCTGCCCTTTTATAATTACATAATTAACTCTAGAATAATTTTCCACTTTCCATTGGGTTCTTACCTTAACCATCCAATTGTTTATGACAATTTGGTTTTGTAATTGAAAACCTATTGATTTAAGTTTAGTAACTGAAATGGTTAGGCTAATCCAGTCTATGTTAATCTATGTAAACAAATATACAAATACAGAGAAGTGTGTTTGGGAGAGAGAAAATGAGAGCAGGGAGGAGAGATAGTCGATGATTTCATGGCCTTTGTTGATTCTGACATTTTATCTTTTGAGTTGGTGAATGGTATAACATTATGGGGGAGAGGATGTGGTGGTGGTGGTATGGAGACTTCTCTATAAATGGGAACTAAGGGGTCGTTTGGATGCCTGTAAATGGGGTTAACTGTAAATGGTTTACAATTTGTGTTTGGATGCTGAAAAATGCTTATAAATGATTCTCAGGCTATAAATCATTTTCAGCTTTTAGCTCCATTTGATTTACAGGAAAAAAAAAACTGTGATTTCATTTGCAAGCTCTTCATTTACAGCCTAACTGCTACAAATGAAAAGATTGGCTCTTCATTTACAAGACTTGAAACAATTTATAGGCTATCCAAACATAGACAATCATTTACCTATAAATCATTTATAGCCTATTGTAAATGACTTACACCTCTGAATGATTTACCACTTAAACCATATACATACATCCAAACAACCCTTAAAAGGGGTGTTTAACGAAGGGATTTTTATAAACTACCACCTCATTCTTATGGAATTTACATTCTTAAAATGCTTGTTTAAAGAAGGGATTTTTATAAACCATTACCTCATTCTTATAGAATTTACATTCCGTTCCTTTTTTAAAATGCTTTTCAGTAAGCTACTTAGTAGTTTAGATTATTGTAATTCATATAGTTGTTAGAATTTTCTAACGGCATATAGATTAAGTGATTTTTTTAAATGACTAAAATACCCTTTTAACTAGAAAGAGAACCAAACCTTAACAAATTAGATGGATCTTTTTTGTCAATTAACCTCACAACTTTGATCAAGCATACTGGGGCATGTGAAATCTGGGACGTTCAGAAGGATGGCCCAGCAACAAATACGTCTTGGCCCAAATATCAGGCCAGCATCTTGGGGCACATGTGGGATTTGAGACACCTATACGGCTAGCCCAAGAGTCAACAAGTGGAGATTAGACAAAACTATAGTGATCTATGCACTCCTCCAAATATAGTTGTATCACCATCATCATAGCTTGCTAGAAATGATGTGTTTGACTAAAATAGTGATCTATAGTGATCTATACACTACCCCAAATTGAAGTCTTTTATTTGACTTTAAGATATTACATCCATTGCCTTCTGTTCCCTAAAATTGTCCTTGCAAACTTTCATGAGCTTGTATATTACATTTTTTTATCTTAAATTATTATTGTGATTAGTTAGTTTATAGTTGTGACATGTAATTTATATATTTGTAAGTTAGATAATTAGTTACTCATTTGAGGATTTCTATGGGGCCATACATAGATATAGTGTGTTTTTGGTGGCATAGAAATCGCTCAAATTGTCCCATTTTGGATAGTTCAAGGTTAGATGGAAAGTATGCTTTCATACAATCTATTTAAATGTTCATGCCTGATCCGTGGTCCATCTTCTCATTTCTCTCCGGATATGTTTCTTCCGTTTCATATCCAATGCCAAATATCTTTACATTGCTTTAGATATTTGGCATTGGAATGTAACGTAAGATCAACTTATCTGGAGAGGCATGGGGAGATGCTGCCGGATTTTTGGCATGGACGTTTAAATGGGAATATAAAAGTATTACAATCTATCCAATCTTGGATGAGTAACTAATTTAAGATTTAATTGTATTAGCTAAGAAAATGTTAGAGCAGACCCGGATTTGCGTCAGAGCTATCCGGATGTTGAGCTTAGAAAATGTTGTAGCAGACCCAGATGCATGATTTTCCTTTTCAAGTATTAGTCATAGAGTGACAGAACTTGTTTCAATTTTCTTGGATGGATGATGAATGTATGCAACGAATGTAAATGAAAATAAACAACTTATAAACTAAACCTAAACCTAAACTTATAACCTTAACCTAAACCTATTCTCAAATCCCTAAACCTATACTTATAACCTTAACCTAAACCTAAACATAAACCTATAACCTAAACCCAATCCCGAACCCGAACCTTAACCTATAACCTATAACCTATTCTCAATTCCCTAAAGCTATAACCTATAACCTAAACCTAAACCTTAACCTATAACCTAAACCTAAACTTATATCCTTAACCTAAACCTATTCTCAAATCCCAAAACTTATAAACTAAACTTAAACCTAAACTTATAACCTTAACCTAAACCTATTCTCAAATCCCTAAACCTATACTTATAACCTTAACCTAAACCTATTCTCAAATCCCTAAACCTATACTTATAACCTTAACCTAAACCTAAACCTAACTTATAACCTAAATCTATTCTCAAATCTCAAAACCTATATTTTTAACCTAAACCTAAGCCTAAACTTAAAAACCAAAACCTAAACCTATAACTTGAACCTAAACCTACTGTCAAATTCCGAAACCTATACTTATAACCTAAACCTGAACCTATAACCTAAACCTGATCCCGAACCCGAACCTTAACCTATAACCTATAACCTAAACCTTATCCCATAACCTATAACCTATTCTCAAATCCTAAAACCTATACTTATAACCTAAACCTAAACATATAACCTAAACCTATAACCTAGCCTAATCTTAAAGCTATTTCCATAAACTGACTCTAGTTTTTTCATTTTAGAGATGGATAAGAGTTGGATGCGAGCTAAGAACAGCTTTAGCCCAGAGTATAAACAAGGGGTTCAAGAGTTCATGGAATTTGCGCGAAATCTTGCAGATTCAGAGAATAAGATTAGGTGTCCATGTCGAAAATGTAAGAACATCATATATAAGACTTTAGACAAAGTAGAGGACGATTTGTTCATAGTTGGAATTGACCAGGGTTACACTTGGTGGATCTATCATGGTGAAGATATGACCCATAGAGTTGAAGCCACTGAAGTCAATGAAGACCCAATTGTGCCGGATGACGAGGATGAAGACGTTGACGAAATGCAAGATATCATAGGTGATGTGTTCAGGGGAATAGTTGCGGATATTGATTTTGCAGCGACAAGCAGTAGCTAAGATATTCCTCCAATGGGTGATGTCGAATCAGAAAAGTTGAGTAGGTTGTTGAGGGATGCGCAACGTCCACTTTATTCAGGGTGTGAGAACTTCTCCAAGTTGAATTTTCTTATAAAGTTACTTCATTTGAAGACTAAATCGTTGGAGTAAAAAATCGTTCGACATGTTGCTTGAGTTGTTGAAAGAAGCATTACCGGACGGTGAGACATTGCTTAAGTCTTATTATGAGGCAAAATCCTTTATGCGAGACTTGGGCCTTGGTTTCACCGTCATACATGCATTTATAAATGATTATTTATTGTATCGAGAAGAGTATGATAAGGCTAATCAGTGTAAAGAATGTGGAGAGTCTAGGTGGAAAATGACAAAGCCATAAGTAAGAAAATCCCGCGAAAGGTGTTAAGGTACTTCCCATTGAAACCCAGATTGCAAAGATTGTTTATGTCTCGTAAGACGGCTGAAGATATGAGGTGGCATAAGGAGAAACGTGTTCATGATGATAGTACACTGAGGCACCCTGCGGACTCTGAAGCCTGGCAAAATTTTGACAAGCAACATGACTGGTTTACAGAGGATTCTCGCAATGTTCGACTAGGTCTTACAAGTGATGGTTTTAATCCATTTGGTAATATGAGTAGCTCGTACAGTATGTGGCCAGTGGTACTTATGCCCTACAATTTACCTCCTTGGTTGTGTATGAAGGAGTCATTTTTCATGATGTCATTGCTTATTCCTGGACCCAAGTCACCTGAGAATGACATTGATGTATATTTGCGACCATTAATAGATGAGTTAAATGAGTTGTGGAGTGAAGGTGCAGAAACGTATGACACATTTGCAGGACAGTCATTTCAATTGCATCAGCGGTCTTGTGGATAATAAATGACTTTCCCGCGTATGAAAATTTGTCTGGGTGGAGCGCAAAGGGCAAGTTGGCATGTCCTACATGTGGTATTGAGACTTGTTCATTGTCATTGAAGCATGGTAGAAAAACGTGTTATATGGGCCATCGTCGCTTCCTTTTGAGCGATCATAGTTGGCGCAGGAAGACCATGATCTTTGGTGGCAAACAGGATCATAGGCCACCCCCGAAAGAGCTATCTGGAGAAGATGTGATACAATAATTGAGTAACATTGGAGAAGTTAGATTTGGTAAGGCATCGCACTTGAAAAAGAGGAAATGTACAGTATTGGACTATAACTGGAGGAAGAAGAGCATCTTTTTTTAGTTGCCCTATTGGAGTGATTTGAAATTGCGACATAACTTGGATGTCATGCATATTGAGAAAAATATATGTGACAATGTCTTCGGAACATTGATGAACATAGAGAAGAAAATAAAAGATAGTTTCAAGGCTCGATTGGATCTACAAGAAATGGGTTTAAGGAAAGAGTTGCACTTGCAACCACATGGAAATTCGTATATTATACCAGCAGCCTGCTACACGTTGACAAAACTAGAGAGAAAGCGGTTATGTGAATGGTTGAGATTGGTGAAGTTTCCTGATGGGTATGCGTCAAACATATCTCGGTGCGTAAACGTTACGAACTGTAAGGTAACAGGAATGAAAAGTCATGATTGTCACGTCCTTCTACAACGCCTACTACCGGTTGCGATTCCTGGATTCCTAAGCAAGGATATTAATGCAGCGCTGATTGAGTTGGGGATATTCTTTAAGGATTTGTGTTCGAAATAGTTGAATGTAGATGTTATTAAACAACTGGAGAGGGACATTGCCGTAATCCTTGGCAAACTTGAAAGAATATTTCCACCTGCATTTTTCGATATCATGGTACACCTAGTGATTCACTTACCACACGAGGCGAAGCTTGCAAGCCCAGTACAATATCGTTGGATGTATCCGATCGAAAGGTGGTAGAACCTATTAAAATTTTTATTCATTCCGTAAACTACATATATTCATGTTTTCATACTCTTAACATAGTGGTTTTGTATACCGATACCTTCACACACTCAAATGAATTGTGAGGAACAAGGCACGTCCGGAGGGATCCATAGCTGAGGCGTACATTGATAATGAGTGCCTTACATTTTGTTCCATGTATCTTCGTGGCATAGAGACTAAATTCAATCGAGAAGATCGGAATGCCGATGAAGGGCAGGAGCATGAACAAGGATTCATATCTGTGTTTGCACATAACGTTCATCCTTTAGGATCCTCGACATTTCAGGATATGGACCTTAGGGATCTAGCAAAGGCAAGGTGGTATGTGTTGCATAATTGTGAAGAAATAGAGTCATACTTGGAGTAAGTCGTCCCTCGATTATTGTTTTCTCTACATACGATGATCTTAATGTTTCTTGCTACTGACGTGCCATTTATGTGTAGGAACACAGAGACGAGATGAAGTCCAAATTTCCCACAAGTTATGATCGAATGCATCGGGATCAGTTTCTACAATGGTTCGAAAAACATGTAAGATTTCACACTGTATCTCATCACACTTAGAATTTTCGTTGTAATGCACATTATTTGAACCTAAGAAAATCCCTAAATAATTACATTCTGTACATGATAATAGATGAAGACGTTGCGCACAAGAAACTCTGCAGATGCGTCTGATGCACTATACTCGTTGGCATGTGGCCCTGATAGACATGTATCTAGATATACAGGTTGTATTGTAAACGGGATTCGGATCCACACCGAAGAATGTGACAAGTAAAAGACCACACAAAATAGTGGGGTGATTGTAAAGGGAATGAATGACGATGATGAAATTGACTTTTATGGCATTTTGACGGATATTATTGAGCTGAATTATTGTATGAGAAAGAGGGTATACTTATTTAGATGTGATTGGTGGGACATTAGAAATAAGAAGTTGAGAATACAAACTGACAACTACTTTACGAGCGTAAATTTATCTCGGAAGTGGTTTAAGGACGACCCATTTGTCTTCGCCAGCTAAGCCGAATAAGTATTTTACCTCACTGACACCAAGTTAGGAGGCTCTTGGCACGTGGTGCAGAAAATAAAGCCCAGGAATGTATTTGACATTCCCATACCAGAAGTTGAAGATAGGGAGGATGAGGGAAATGGCACGGCTATGGTTGAACATGCATATCAAGAAGACATGCCGTCACATGTTGATATAGGGATTGATTCAAGTGTTGATATTGATGTGGTGCAATTGGACAGAGATGATGTATCACCTGATCATGTTGATGCCTCAATAATAGATGACATTGTTAGAGATGATAGCGGTTTCATTAATGACAACGTTGCAGACAATAAAGGGGAAATACTGATCAGCGATAGTAATGGTGAAGAAGAAATAGTCCTAAGCGATAGTGATACAGACAACGATTATTAATGTACACATGATTTACATTTCATTTTTCAATTCAAATAATTTATGTATTCCATGTATACATGAAAATTATAAGTCATAATTTATTCCTCTTATTAACTTGTTTATAATCGATATTTGCAGTTGAGTCAATTTCTGATAATGTCCTCCTCAAACCGGAGCGTATCAGAAGTACGCAACATACTTCATCAGCTGTTGCGGATGGACTTTTCGGTCCTATCTTCTTCTGGTAGGGCCATAGAGATACCCGGTGTGGTCGATGAGTGTAGAGTGGAATACATCGATGACGACTCAGACGAAAGATTATACGATCTCAAAAAAATTCCGGAGCTGGTGGAGATCTATAACCATGGGAAACGAGATATGGAAGATGCGACTCTGTCACTTGCACATCTGAAGTGAGTCCCAAGAGATCAGCTTTCTCCTATTGTGACTGTCATGTTGGCTATAAAAATGTCCAATGCTTCACACAGGATGACATATACTTCTGAAGCATACGATAACTTACGCAGGGAGTACTTCAGATAGTTTACCTCAAAGTTGTTTTGTATTACAATGAAATATGTGTATTTAATATAGAATGACAATGTGTAATGTGTAATGGAATTTTCAAGGGTTATAGATTAAAGTTTACGGTTTTATTATATTCTGCTTGCATTATAGTGTAATGGTCTAATCATATTTTAATCATCTCTCTAAGTAGAAGCACAAATGCATTGTATAATGTTTTAGTATATTTCACTTGTATTGACATTGTTTAAATTTATAAGTTCGTAGCTCGTACATATTCAGTGATGGCACCAGGTGGGAGACTATGTCGTTCGCACACTGGATCTACCCATTCTACCCATGATGCAACGGAGCCAGCATCGCCCTCACATATTGCATCGCAGGCGTCCGATCCCTTAGTCGCGCATACACCGGGCACAACATGAAAGTCTAGACACATATTTTTTTAATGATTTCTGTTTATGTTTAGACTTACATATTTCTTTTGCAGCAGCGTCGTCGACCAGTCAACTAGGACATGGACCCGCACGTGGGTTTCTTTTAGAGCGACTTACGCGTGAGGGTAGGGTGACGATAGAGTTCCCACAGGACTATATTAGACCTGTTGGGAATAATGTTAGCTTGTTTACGTCAGAGGTCGGTGTCTTATGCCGATCTCTGATCCCCGCCACCACCCCCCGTTGGGCAGACGTGACAGATGATGTGCTGCAACTCATTCGTCAACGCCTTCAGGTAAATTTCAGTAAATTAAAATTAATTTTATAAAAGTTTATTTACGATTAAGTTATTCTATATGGACAGCATTGGAGGGACCTGACCATTTGGACAGGCCATGTTTATGTATTTACTCGAGATTAATGGAGCAGACCCGGATGTGCGTGGAGCTATCCGGATGAGCAGAGGTCTTTGGAAGGTGGGAACCACTATAATGACCATAACGAAGCTATCCATTTTCTATGGACAGCATTGGAAGGGCCTAGCCATTTGGACAGGCCGTGTTTATGTATTTGCTCGAGATTAATGGAGCAGACCCGGATGTGCGTCGGAGCTATCCGGATGAGCGGGGGTCTCTGGAAGGTGGGAACTTCTATAATGACCATGATGAAGCTGTCCATTTCCTATGGACAGCATCAGAAGGGCCTGGCCATTTGGACAGGCCATGTTTATGTATTTGCTCGAGATTAATGGAGCAGACCCGGATGTGCGTTTGAGCTATCCAGATGAGCGGGGGTCTCTAGAAGGTGGGAACCGCTATAATGACCATGATGAAGCTGTCCATTTCCTATGGACAGCATTGGAAGGGCCCGGCCATTTGGACAGGCCGTGTTTATATCTGTATTTGCAGGTACCACACCGCAAACCTATCCTCAATATCCTACAGCTATAAGCTATAACCTACCTATAACCTAAACCTTAACCTACAACTAAGACCTAAATGTGTTCTCAAATCCCTCAACCTAGACCTACACCTAATCTTATTCTCAACTCCCTAACCTAAACCTAAACCTAAACTTGAAAACCCAAAGCAAAACACGATCCCGAACCCAAACCAAATTTCCTAAACCTAAACCATAACCAATTCTCAATTCCCTATACCTATAACCTACCTATAACCTAAACCTTAACCTACACCTAAGACCTAAATGTGTTCTCAAATCCCTAAACCTAAAACTACACCTAATGCTATTCTCAACTCCCTAACCTAAACCAAAACCTAAACTTGAAAACCCAAAGCAAAACCCGATCCCGAACCCAAACCCGAATCCCTAAACCTAAACCTAAACCTATTCTCAGTTCCCTACAGCTACAACCTATAACCTAGACCTAAAACCTAAAATTAAACCTAAACCTAAACCTAAACCTAAAGCCTAAATGTGTTCTCAAATCCCTAAACCTAGACCTACACTTAATGCTAATCTCAACTCCCTAACCTAAACCTAAACCTAAACTTGAAAACTCAAAGCAAAACCGAATCCCAAACCCAAACCCAATTTCCTAAACCTAAACCATAACCGATTCTCAATTCCCTATGGCTATAACCTACCCATAACCTAAACCTTAACCTACATCTAAGACCTAAATGTGTTCTCCAATCCCTTAACCTAAACCTACACCTAATCCTATTCTCAACTCCCTAACCAAAACCTAAACCTAAACTTGAAAACCCAAAGCAAAACCCGATCCCAAACCCAAACCCAATTTCCTAAACCTAAACCATAACAGATTCTCAATTCCCTATAGCTAAAACCTACCTACAACCTAAACCTTAACCTACACCTAAGACCTAAATGTGTTCTCAAATCCCTCAACCTAAACCTACACCTAATCCTATTTTCAACTCCCTAACCTAAACCTAAAACTAAACATGAAAACCCAAAGTAAAACCCGATCCCGAACCCAAACCCAATTTCCGAAACCTAAACCATAACCGATTCTCAATTCCCTATAGCTATAACCTACTTATAACCTAAGCCTTAACTTACACCTAAGACCTAAATGTGTTCTCGATACCCTCAACCTAAACCTACACTAATGTATTCTCAACTCCCTAACCTAAACCTAAACCAAAACTTGAAAACCCAAAGCAAAACCCGATCCCGCACCCAAACCCGATTTCCTAAACCTAAACCTAAACCAATTCTCAGTTCCCTACAACTATAACGTATAACCTAGACCTAAAACCTAAACCTAAACCTAAACCTAAAGCCTAAATATGTTCCCAAATCCCTCAACCTAGACCTACACCTAATGCTAATCTCAACTCCCTAACCTAAACCTAGACCTAAACTTGAAAACCCAAAGCAAAACCCGATCTCGAACCCAAACCCAATTTCCTAAACCAAAACCATAACTGATTCTCAATTCCCTATAGCTATAACCTACCTATAACCTAAACCTTAACCTACACCGAAGACCTAAATGTGTTCTAAAATCACTCAACCCAAAACCTACACCTAATCCTATTCTCAACTCCCTAACCTAAACCTAAACCTAAACTTCAAAACCCAAAGCAAAACCCGATCCCGAACCCAAACCCAATTTCCTAAACCTAAACCATAACCGACTCTCAATTCCCTATAGCTATAACCAACCTATAACCTAAACCTTAACCTATACCTAAGACCTAAATGTGTTCTCAAATCCCTCAACCTAGACCTACACCTAATCCTATTCTCAACTCCCTAACCTAAACCTAAACCAAAACTTTAAAACCAAAAGCAAAACCCGATCCCGAACCCAAACCCAATTTCCTAAACCTAAACCATAACCGATTCTCAATTCCCTATAACTATAACCAACCTATAACCTAAACCTAAAACTATACCTAAGACCTAAATGTGTTCTCAAATCCCTTAACCTAGACCTACACCTAATCCTATTCTCACCTCCCTAACCTAAACCTAAACCTAACCTTTAAAACCCAAAGCAAAACCCGATCCCGAACCCAAACCCAATTTCCTAAACCTAAACCTGAACCTATTCTCAGTTCCCTACAGCTATAACCTATAACCTAGACCTAAAACCTAGACCTAAAACCTAAACCAAAAGACTAAATGTATTCTCAAATCCCTAAACCTAAACCTACTCCTAATGCTAATCTCACCTCCCTAACCTAAACCTAAACCTAAACTTGAAAACCCAAAGAAAAACCGATCTCAAACCCAAACCAAATTTCCTAAACCTAAACCATAACAGATTCTGAATTCCCTATAGCTATAACCTACCTATAACATAAACCGTAACCTACACCTAGGACCTAAATGTGTTCTGAAATCACTAAACCTAAACCTACACCTAATGCTAATCTCAACTCCCTAACCTAAACCTAAACCTAAACTTGAAAACCCAAAGCAAAACCCGATCCCAAACCCAAACCCAATTTCCTAAACCTAAACCATAACCGATTCTCAATTCCCTATAGCTATAACCTACCTATAATAACCTAAACCTTAACCAACACATAAGACCTAAATGTGTTCTCAAATCCCTTAACCTAGACCTACACCTAATCCTATTCTCAACTCCCTAACCTAAACCTAAACCTAAACTTGAAAACCCAAAGCAAAACCCGATCCCGAACCTAAACACAATTTCCTAAACCTAAACCTTAACCTATTCTCAGTTCCTTACAGCTATAATCTATAACCTAAACCTAAAACCTAAACCTAAACCATAACCAAAAGCCTAAATGTGTTCTCAAATCCCTAAACCTAAACCTACACTTAATGCTAATCTCAACTCCCTAACCTAAACCTAAACCTAAACTTGAAAATCCAAAGAAAAACCCGATCCCGAACCCAAACCCAATTTCCTAAACCAAAACCATAATAGATTCTCAATTCCCTATAGCTATAAACTACCTATAACCTAAACCTTAACCTACAAATAAGACCTAAATGTGTTCTCAAATCCCTCAA
This sequence comes from Magnolia changhungtana, assembly GCA_030180095.1. Classification (NCBI taxonomy): domain Eukaryota; kingdom Viridiplantae; phylum Streptophyta; class Magnoliopsida; order Magnoliales; family Magnoliaceae; genus Magnolia; species Magnolia changhungtana. The sequence continues at coordinate 1,072,753 of JASAUF010000470.1, read as the reverse complement.
CCTCCTACACCTAATCCTATTCTCAACTCCCTAACCTAAACCTAAACCTAAACATGAAAACCCAAAGCAAAACCCGATCCCGAACGCAAACCCAATTTCCTAAACCTAAACCATAACCGATTCTCAATTCCCTATAGCTATAACCTACCTATAACCTAAACCTTAACCTACACCTAAGACCTAAATGTGTTCTCAATTCCCTCAACCTAAACCTACACCTAATGCTATTCTCTACACCCTAACCTAAACCTACACCTAAACTTGAAAACCCAAAGCAAAACCGATCCCGAACCCAAACCCGATTTCCTAAACCTAAAACTAAACCTCTTCTCAGTTCCCTACAGCAATAACCTATAACCTATACCTAACACCTAAACCTAAACCTAAACCTAAAGCCTAAATATGTTCTCAAATCCCTCAACCTAGACCTACACCTAATGCTAATCTCAACTGCCTAACCTAAACCTAAACTTAAACTAGAAAACCAAAAGCAAAACCCGATCTCGAACCCAAACCCAATTTCCTAAACCTAAACAATAACCGATTCTCAATTCCCTATAGCTATAACCTACCTATAACCTACACCTAAGACCTAAATGTGTTCTCAAATCCTCAACCTAAACCTACACCTAATCCTATTCTCAACTCCCTAACCTAAACCTAAACCTAAACTTGAAAACCCAAAGCAAAACCCGATACGGAACCTAAACCCAATTTCCTTAACATAAACCATAACCGATTCTCAATTCCCTATAGCTATAACCTACCTACATCCTAAACCTTAACCTACACCTAAGACCTAAATGTGTTCACAAATACCTCAACCTATACCTACACCTAATCCTATTCTCAACTCCCTAACCTAAACCTAAACCTAAACTTGAAAACCCAAAGCAAAACCCGATCCCGAACCCAAACCCAATTTCCTAAACCTAAACCTTAACCTATTCCTAGTTCCCTACAGCTATAACCTATAACCTAGACCTAAAACCTAAACCTAAACCTAAACCTAAAGACTAAATGTGTTCTCAAATCCCTAAACCTAAACCTACACCTAATGCTAATCTCACCTTCCTAACCTAAACCTAAACCTAAACTTGAAAACCCAAATAAAAACCCGATCTCGAACCCACACCCAATATCCTAAACTGAAACCATAACAGATTCTGAATTCCTTATAGATATAACCTACCTATAACCTAAACCTTAACCTACACCAAAGACCTAAATGTGTTCTCAAATCCATAAACCTAAACCTACACCTAAGACCTAAATGTGTTCTCAAATCCCTAAACCTAAACCTACACCTAATGTTAATCTCAACTCCTTAACATAAAACTAAACCTAAACTTGAAAACCCAAACCAAAACCCGATCCCGTACCCAAACCCAATTTCCTAAACCAAAACCATAACAGATTCTCAATTCCCTATAGCTATAACCTACCTATAACCAAAACCTTGACCTACACCTAAGACCTAAATGTGTTCTCAATTCCCTCAACCTAAACCTACACCTAATCCTATTCTCAACTCCCTAACCTAAACCTAAACTTAAACATGAAAACCCAATGCAAAACCAGATCCCGAACCCAAACCCAATTTCCTAAACCTAAACCATAACCGATTCTCAATTCCCTATAGCTATAACCTACCTATAACCTAAGCCTTAACCTACACCTAAGACCTAAATGTGTTCTCAATTCCCTAAACCTAAACCTACACCTAATGCTATTCTCAACTCCCTAACCTAAACCTAAACCTAAACTTGAAAACCCAAAGAAAAACCCGATCACGAACCCAAACCCGATTTCCTAAACTTAAACCTAAACCAATTCTCAGTTCCCTACAGCAATAACCTAAAACCTAGACCTAAAATCTAAACCTAAACATAAACCTAAAGCCTAAATATGTTCTCAAATCCCGCAACCTAGACCTACACCTAATGCTAATCTCAAATCCCTAACCTAAACCTAAACCTAAATTAGAAAACCCAAAGTAAAACCCGATCTCGAACCCAAACCCAACTTCCTAAACCTAAACCAGAACCGATTCTCAATTCCCTATAGCTATAACCTACCTATAACATAAACCTTAACCTACACCTAAGACCTAAATGTGTTCTCAAATCCCACAACCTAGACCTACACCTAATGTTAATCTCAACTCCCTAACCTAAACCTAAACCTAAACTTGAAAACCCAATGCAAAACCCGATCCCGAACCCAAACCCAATTTCCTAAACCTAAACCATAACCGATTCTCAATTCCCTATAGCTATAACCTACCTACAACCTAAACCTTAACCTACATCTAAGACCTAAATGTGTTCTCCAATCCCTCAACCTAAACCTACACCTAATCCTATTCCCAACTCCCTAACCAAAACTAAACCTAAACTTGAAAACCCAAAGCAACACCCGACCCAATCCCAAACCCAATTTCCTAAACCTAAACCATAATCGATTCTCAATTCCCTATAGCTATAACCTACCTATAACCTACACCTTAACCTACACCTAAGACCTAAATGTGTTCCCAAATCCCTCAACCTAGACCAACACCTAATACTATTCTCAACTCCCTAACCTAAACCTAAACCTAAACTTGAAAACCCAAAGCAAAACCCGATCCCGAACCCAAACCCAATTTCCTAAACCTAAACCTTAACCTATTCTCAGTTCCCTACAGCTATAACCTATAAACTAGACCTAAAACCTAAACCTAAACCTAAACCTAAAGACCAAATGTGTTCTCAAAACCCTAAACCTAAACTTACACCTAATGCTAATCTCAACTTCCTAACCTAAACTTAAACCTAAACTTGAAAATACAAAGCAAAACCCGATCCCGAACCCAAACCCAATTTTCTAAACATAAACCATAACAGATTCTCAATTCCCTATAGCTATAACCTACCTATAACCTAAACCTTAACCTACACCTAAGACCTAAATGTGTTCTTAAATCCCACAACCTAAACCTACGCCTAATCCTATTTTCTACTCCCTAACCTAAACCTAAACCTAAACTTGAAAACCCAAAGTAAAACCCGATCCCGAACCCAGACCCAATTTCCTAAACCTAAACCATAACTGATTCTCAATTCCCTATAGCTATAACCTACCTATAACCTAAACCTTAACCTACACCTAAGACCTAAATGTGTTCTCGATACCCTCAACCTAAACCTACACCTAATGCTATTCTCAACTCCCTAACCTAAACCTAAACCTAAACTTGAAAACCGTAAGCAAAACCCGATCCCACACCCAAACCCGATTTCCTAAACCTAAACCTAAACCAATTCTCAGTTCCCTACAACTATAACCTATAACCTAGACCTAAAACCTAAACCTAAACCTAAACCTAACGCCTAAATATGTTCTCAAATCCCTCAACCTAGACCTACACCTAATGCTAATCTCAACTCCCTAACCTAAACCTAGACCTAAACTAGAAAACCCAAAGCAAAACCCAATCTCGAACCCAAACCCAATTTCCTAAACCTAAACCATAACTGATTCTCAATTCCCTATAGCTATAACCTACCTATAACCTAAACCTTAACCTACACCGAAGACCTAAATGTGTTCTAAAATCACTCAACCTAAACCTACACCTAATCCTATTCTCAACTCCCTAACCTAAAGCTAAACCTAAACTTCAAAACCCAAAGCAAAACTCGATCCCGAACCCAAACCCAATTTCCTAAACCTAAACCATAATCGACTCTCAATTCCCTATAGCTATAACCAACCTATAAACTAAACCTTAACCTATACCTAAGACCTAAATGTGTTCTCAAATCCCTCAACCTAGACCTACACCTAATCCTATTCTCAACTCCCTAACCTAAACCTAAACCTAAACTTTAAAACCAAAAGCAAAACCCGATCCCGAACCCAAACCCAATTTCCTAAACCAAAACCATAACCGATTCTCAATTCCCTATAGCTATAACCAACCTATAACCTAAACCTTAAACTACACCTAAGACCTAAATGTGTTCTCAAATCCCTTAACCTAGACCTACACCTAATCCTATTCTCACCTCCCTAACCTAAACCAAAACCTAAACTTTAAAACCCAAAGCAAAACCCGATCCCGAACCCAAACCCAATTTCCTAAACCAAAACCATAACAGATTCTCAATTCCCTATAGCTATAAACTACCTATAACCTAAACCTTAACCTACAACAAGACCTAAATGTGTTCTCAAATCCCTTAACCTAAACCTACACCTAATCCTATTCTCAACTCCATAACCTAAACCTAAACCTAAACATGAAAACCCAAAGCAAAACCTGATCCCGAACGCAAACCCAATTTCCTAAACCTAAACAATAACCGATTCTCAATTCCCTATAGCTATAACCTACCTATAACCTAAACCGTAACCTACACCTTGGACCAAAATGTGTTCTGAAATCACTAAACCTAAACCTACACCTAATGGTAATCTCAACTCCCTAACCTAAACCTAAACCTAAACTTGAAAACCCAAAGCAAAACCTAATCCCAAACCCAAACCTAATTTCCTAAACCTAAACCATAACCGATTCTCAATGCCCTATAGCTATAACCTACCTATAACCTAAACCTTAACCAACACATAAGACCTAAATGTGTTCTCAAATCCCTCAACCTAGACCTACACCTAATCTTATTCTCAACTCCCTAACCTAAACCTAAACCTAAACTTGAAAACCCAAAGCAAAACCCGATCCCGAACCTAAACCCAATTTCCTAAACCTAAACCTTAACCTATTCTCTGTTCCCTACAGCTATAATCTATAACCTAAACCTAAAACCTAAACCTAAACCAAAACCAAAAGCCTAAATGTGTTCTCAAATCCCTAAACCTAAACCTACACTTAATGCTAATCTCTACTCCCTAACCTAAACCTAAACCTAAACTTGAAAACCCAAAGCAAAACCCGATCCCGAACCCAAACCCAATTTCCTAAACCAAAACCATAACAGATTCTCAATTCCCTATAGCTATAAACTACCTATAACCTAAACCTTAACCTACAACTAAGACCTAAATGTGTTCTCAAATCCCTCAACCTAAACCTACACCTAATCCTATTCTCAACTCCCTAACCTAAACCTAAACCTAAACATGAAAACCCAAAGCAAAACCTGATCCCGAACGCAAAACCCAATTTCTAAACCTAAACAATAACCGATTCTCAATTCCCTATAGCTATAACCTACCTATAACCTAAACCTTAACCTACACCTAAGACCTAAATGTGTTCTCAATTCCCTCAACCTAAACCTACACCTAATGCTATTCTCTACTCCCTAACCTAAACCTACACCTAAACTTGAAAACCCAAAGCAAAACCCGATCCCGAACCCAAACCCGATTTCCTAAACCGAAACCTAAACCTCTTCTCGGTTCCCGACAAATAATAACTATAACCTATACCTAACACCTAAACCTAAACCTAAACCTAAAGCCTAAATATGTTCTCAAATCCCTCAACCTAGACCTAACACCTAATGCTAATCTCAAACCGCCTAACCTAAAGCCTAAATATAAACTCAAATCCCAAAGCAAAACCAGATCTCGAACCCAAACCCAATTTCTAAACCTAAACCATAATCTTCTCAATTCCCTATAGCTATAACCTAATAACCTAAACTTAACCTACTTGAAAATGTGTTCCAATTCCCTCAAAGACCCGATCTCAAACCCTAAACCTAAACTTAAACTTGAAAACCCAAAACCCGATTTCCCAAAACCTAAACCTAAACATAACCGATTCTCAATTCCCTATAGCTATAACCTACCTATATCCTAAACCTTAACCTACACCTAAGACCTAAATGTGTTCACAAATACCTTAACCTATACCTACACCTAATCCTATTCTCAACTCCCTAACCTAAACCTAAACCTAAACTTGAAAACCCAAAGCAAAACCCGATCCCGAACCCAAACCCAATTTCCTAAACCTAAACCTTAACCTATTCTTAGTTCCCTACAGCTATAACCTATAACCTAGACATAAAACCTAAACCTAAACCTAAACCTAAAGACTAAATGTGTTCTCGATACCCTCAACCTAAACCTACACCTAATGCTATTCTCAACTCCCTAACCTAAACCTAAACCTAAACTTGAAAACCCAAAGCAGAACCCGATCCCGCACCCAAACCCGATTTCCTAAACCTAAACCTAAACCTATTCTCAGTTCCCTACAACTATAACCTATAACCAAGACCTAAAACCTAAACCTAAACCTAAACCTAAAGCCTAAATATGTTCTCAAATCCCTTAACCTAGACCTACACCTAATGCTAATCTCAACTCCCTAACCTAAACCTAGACCTAAACTTGAAAACCCAAAGCAAAACCCGATCTCGATCCCAAACCCAATTTCCTAAACCTAAACCATAACTGATTCTCAATTCCCTATAGCTATAACCTACCTATAACCTAAACCTTAACCTACACCTAAGACCTAAATGTGTTCTCAAATCCCTCAACCTAGACCTACACCTAATCCTATTCTCAACTCCCTAACCTAAACCTAAACCTAAACTTTAAAACCAAAAGCAAAACCCGATCCCGAACCCAAACCCAATTTCCTAAACCTAAACCATAACCGATTCTCAATTCCCTATAGCTATAACCAACCTATAACCTAAACCTTAAACTATACCTAAGACCTAAATGTGTTCTCAAATCCCTTAACCTAGACCTACACCTAATCTTATTCTCACCTCCCTAACCTAAACCTAAACCTAAAATTTAAAACCCAAAGCAAAACCCATTCCCGAACCCAAACCCAATTTCCTAAACCTAAACCTTAACCTATTCTCGGTTCCCTATTCTCGCCTCCTAAAACCTACCAAAAGACTAAATGTATTCTCAAATCCCTATAACCTAGACCTAAATCTCACCTCCAAACCTAAACCTAAACTAAATGTAAAACCGATCAAATCCCTAAACCATAACATATTTTAAATTCTACTATAACCTAATGACATAATCTCACCTCCAAATGTGTTCTCACACTAAACCTAAACCTAAACTTGAAAACCCTAAACCTAAAAAACCCAAAGCAAAACCTCCCAAACCCAAACCAAATTTCCTAAACCTAAACCATAACCGATTCTCAATTCCCTATAGCTATAACCTACCTATGACATAAACCGTAACCTACACCTAGACCTAAATGTGTTCTGAAATCACTAAACCTAGACCTACACCTAATCCTATTCTCAACTCCCTAACCTAAACCTAAACCTAAACTTGAAAACCCAAAGCAAAACCCGATCCCGAACCTAAACCCAATTTCCTAAACCTAAACCTTAACCTATTCTCAGTTCCCTACAAACTATAATCTATAACCTAAACCTAAAACCTAAACCTAAACCTAAACCAAAAGCCTAAATGTGTTCTCAAATCCCTAAACATAAACCTACACTTAATGCTAATCTCTACTCCCTAACCTAAACCTAAACCTAAACTTGAAAACCCAAAGCAAAACCCAATCCCAACCCAAACCCAATTTCCTAAACCAAAACCATAACAGATTCTCAATTCCCTATAGCTATAAACTACCTATAACCTAAACATTAACCTACAATGAAGACCTAAATGTGTTCTCAAATCCCTTAACCTAAACCTACACCTAATCCTATTCTCAACTCCATAACCTAAACCTAAACCTAAACATGAAAACCCAAAGCAAAACTCGATCCCGAACATGCAAACCCAATTTCTAAACCTAAACAATAACCGATTCTCAATTCCCTATAGCTATAACCTACCTATAACCTAAACCTTAACCTACACCTAAGACCTAAATGTGTTCTCAATTCCCTCAACCTAAACCTACACCTAATGCTTATTCTCTACTCCCTAACCTAAACCTACACCTAAACTTGAAAACCCAAAGCAAAACCCGATCCAGAACCCAAACCCGATTTCTAAACCTAAACCTAAACCTCTTCTCGGTTCCCGACAACCCTATAACCTATACCTAACACCTAAACCTAAACCTTAAACCTAAAGCCTAAATTTGTTCTCAAATCCCTCAACCTAGACCTACACCTAATGCTAATCTCATCGCCTAACCTAAACCTAAACTTAAACTAGAAAACCCAAAGCAAACCCGATTAGATCTCGAACCCAAACCCAATTTCTAAACCTAAACCATAACCGATTCTCAATTCCCTATAGCTATAACCTACCTATAACCTAAACCTTAACCTACACCTAACACCTAAATGTGTTCTCAAATCCCTCAACCTAAACCTACACCTAATCCTATTCTCAACTCCCTAACCTAAACCTAAACCTAAACTTGAAAACCCAAAGCAAAACCCGATCCCGTACCCAAACCCAATTTCCTAAACCAAAACCATAACAGATTCTCAAATCCCTATAGCTATACCCTACCTATAACCTAAACCTTAACCTACACCTAAGACCTAAATGTGTTCTCAATTCCCTCAACCTAAACCAACACCTAATCCTATTCTCAACTCCCTAACCTAAACCTAAACTTAAACTTGAAAACCCAAAGCAAAACCTGATCCCGAACCCAAACCCAATTTCCTAAACCTATACCATAACCGATTCTCAATTCCCTATAGCCATAACCTACCTATAACCTAAGCCTTAACATACACCTAAGACCTAAATGTGTTCTCAATTCCCTCAACCTAAACCTACACCTAATGCTATTCTCAACTCCCTAACCTAAACCTAAACCTAAACTTGAAAACCCAAAGAAAAACCCGATCGCGAACCCAAACCCGATTTCATAAACCTAAACCTAAACCAATTCTCAGTTCCCTACAGCAATAACCTAAAACCTAGACCTAAAATCTATACCTAAACATAAACCTAAAGCCTAAATATGTTCTCAAATCCCGCAACCTAGACCTACACCTAATGCTAATCTCAAATCCCTAACCTAAACCTAAACCTAAATTAGAAAACCCAAAGCAAAACCCGATCTCGAACCCAAACCCAACTTCCTAAACCTAAACCATAACCGATTCTCAATTCCCTATAGCTATAACCTACCTATAACCTAAACCTTAACCTACACCTAAGACCTAAATGTGTTCTCAAATCCCTCAACCTAGACCTACACCTAATGCTAATCTCAACTCCCTAACCTAAACCTAAACCTAAACTAGAAAACCCAAACCAAAACCCGATCCCGAACCCAAACCCAATTTCCTAAACCTAAACCATAACCAATTCTCAATTCCCTATAGCTATAACCTACCTACAACCTAAACCTTAACCTACATCTAAGACCTAAATGTGTTCTCCAATCCCTAAACCTAAACCTACACCTAATCCTATTCTCAACTACCTAACCAAAACCTAAACCTAAACTTGAAAACCCAAAGCAAAACCCGATACCAAACCCAAACCAAATTTCCTAAACCTATACCATAACCGATTCTCAATTCCCTATAGCTATAACCTACCTATAACCTACACCTTAACCTACACCTAAGACCTAAATGTGTTCCCAAATCCCTCAACCTAGACCAACACCTAATACTATTCTCAACTCCCTAACCTAAACCTAAACCTAAACTTGAAAACCCAAAGCAAAACCCGATCCCGAACCCAAACCCAATTTCCTAAACCTAAACCTTAACCTATTCTCAGTTCCCTACACTATAACCAATAACCTAGACCTAAAACCTAAACCTAAAGACCAAATGTGTTCTTAAATCCCTAAACCTAAACCTACACCTAATGCTAATCTCAACTCCCTAACCTAAACCTAAACCTAAACTTGAAAATACAAAGCAAAACCCGATCCCGAACCCAAACCCAATTTCCTAAACGTAAACCATAACAAATTCTCAATTCCCTATAGCTATAACCTACCTATAACCTAAACCTTAACCTACACCTAAGACCTAAATGTGTTCTCAAATCCCTCAACCTAAACCTACGCCTAATCCTATTTTCTACTCCCTAACCTAAACCTAAACCTAAACTTGAAAACCCAAAGTAAAACCCGATCCCGAACCCAGACCCAATTTCCTAAACCTAAACCATAACTCGATTCTCAATTCCCTATAGCTATAACCTACCTATAACCTAAACCTTAACCTACACCTAAGACCTAAATGTGTTCTCGATACCCTCAACCTAAACCTACACCTAATTCTATTCTCAACTCTCTAACTAACCTAAACCTAAACCTATTCTCGCTTCCTACAACTATAACCTATAACCTAGACCTAAAACCTAAACGTAAACCTAAAGCCTAAATATGTTCTCAAATCCCTCAACCTAGACCTACACCTAATGCTAATCTCAACTCCCTAACCTAAACCTAGACCTAAACTTGAAAACCCAAACCAAAACCCGATCCCGAACCCAAACCCAATTTCCTAAACCTAAACCATAACTGACTCTCAATTCCCTATAGCAATAACCAACCTATAACCTAAACCTTAACCTATACCTAAGACCTAAATGTGTTCTCAAATCCCTCAGCCTAGACCTACACCTAATCCTATTCTCAACTCCCTAACCTAAACCTAAACCTAAACATTAAAACCAAAAGCAAAACCCGATCCAAACCCAAACCCACTTCCTAAACCTAAACCATAACAGACTCTCAATTCCCTATAGCTATAACCAACCTATAACCTAAACCTTAACATATACCTAAGACCTAAATGTGTTCTCAAATCCTCAACCTAGACCTACACCTAATCCTATTCTCAACTCCCTAACTTAAACCTAAACCTAAACTTTAAAACCAAAGCAAAACCCGATCCCGAACCCAAACCCAATTTCTAAACCTAAACCATAACCGATTCTCAATTCCCTATAGCTATAACCAACCTATAACCTAAACCTTAAACTATACCTAAGACCTAAATGTGTTCTCAAATCCCTTAACCTAGACCTACACTAATCTTATTCTCACCTCCTAACCTAAACCTAAACCTAAACTTTAAAACCCAAAGCAAAACCCGATCCCGAACCCAAACCCAATTTCCTAAACCTAAACCTTAACCTATTCTCAGTTCCCTACAGCTATAACCTATAACCTAGACCTAAAACCTAAACCAAAAGACTAAATGTGTTCTCAAATCCCTAAACCTAAACCTACACCTAATGCTAATCTCACCTCCCTAACCTAAACCTAAACCTAAACTTGAAAACCCAAAGCAAAACCGTTCTCAAACCCAAACCAAATTTCCTAAACCTACACCATAACAGATTCTGAATTCTCTATAGCTATAACCTACCTATAACCTAAACCTTAACCTACACCTAGGACCTAAATGTGTTCTGAAATCACTAAATCTAAAGCGACACTTAATGTTAATCTCAACTCCCTAACCTAAACCAAAACCTTAACTTAAAAACCCAAAGCAAAACCCGATCCCAAACCCAAACCCAATTTCCTAAACCTAAACCATAACCGATTCTCAATTCCCTATAGTTATAACCTACCTATAACCTAAACCTTAACCAACACCTAAGACCTAAATGTGTTCTCGAATCCCTCAACCTAGACCTACACCGAATCTTATTCGCAACTCCCTAACCTAAACCTAAACCTAAACTTCAAAACCCAAAGCAAAACCCGATCCCGAACCTAAACCCAATTTCCTAAACCTAAACCTTAACCAATTCTCAGTTCCCTACAGCTATAATCTATAACCTAAAATTAAACCCAAACCTAAAGCCTAAATGTGTCTCAAATCCCTAAACATAAACCTACACTTAATGCTAATCTCAACTCCCTAACCTAAACCTAAACCTAAACTTGAAAACCCAAAACAAAACCCGATCCCGAACCCAAACCCAATTTCCTAAACCAAAACCATAACAAATTCTCAATTCCCTACAGCTATAACCTACCCATAACCTAAACCTTAACCTACACCTAAGACCAAAATGTGTTCTCAAATCCCTCAACCTAAACCTACACCTAATCCTATTCTCAACTCCCTAACCTAAACCTAAACCTAAACTTGAAAACCCAAAGCAAAACTTGATCCCGAATCCAAACCCAATTTCCTAAACCTAAACCATAACCGATTCTCAATTCCCTATAGCTTATAACCTACCTATAACTTAAACCCTAACCTACACCTAAGACCTAAATGTGTTCTCAATTCCTCAACCTAAACCTACACCTAAAGATATTCTCACTCCCTAACCTAAACCTAAACCTAAACTTGAAAACCCAAAGCAAAACCCGATCCCGAACCCAAACCCGATTTCCTAAACCTAAACCTAAACCTAAACTTCTCGGTTCCCTACGACAATAACCTATAACCATACCTAAAACCTAAACCTAAACCTAAACCTAAAGCCTAAATATGTTCTCAAATCCTCAACCTAGACCTACACCTAATGCTAATCTCAATCGCCTAACCTAAACCTAAACTTAAACTAGAAAACCCAAAGCAAAACCCGATCTCTAACCCAAACCCAATTTCCTAAACCAAACCATAACAATTCTCAATTCCCTACAATATAACCTACCCATAACCTAAACCTTAACCTACACCTAAGACCTAAATGTGTTCTCAAATCCTCAACCTAAACCTACACCTAATCCTATTCTCAACTCCCAACCTAAACCTAAACCTAAACTTGAAAACCCAAAGCAAAACCCGATCCCGAACCCAAACCCAATTTCTAAACCTAAACCATAACCGATTCTCAATTCCCTATAGCTATAACCTACCTATAACCTAAACCTTAACCTACACCTAAGACCTAAATGTGTTCTCAATTCCCTCAACCTAAACCTACACCTAAAGATATTCTCTACTCTCCCTAACCTAAACCTAAACCTAAACTTGAAAACCCAAAGCAAAACCCCGATCCCGATACCAAACCCGATTTCCAAAACCTAAACCTAAACCTATTCTCAATTCCCTACAAACAACCTATAACCTATACCTAAAACCTAAACCTAAACCTAAACCTAAAGCCTAAATATGTTCTCAAATCCTCAACTAGACCTACACCTAATGCTAATCTCAATCTGCTAACCTAAACCTAAACTTAAACTAGAAAACCCAAAGCAAAACCCGATCTCGAACCCAAACCCAATTTCTAAACCAAAACCATAACCGATTCTCAATTCCTATAGTATAACCTACCTATAACCTAAACCTTAACCTACACCTAAGACCTAAATGTGTTCTCAAATCCCTCAACCTAAACCTACATCTAATCCTATTCTCAACTCCCTAACCTAAACCTAAACATAAACTTGAAAACTTAAAGCAAAACCCGATCCCGAACCCAAACCCAATTTCCTAAACCTAAACCATAACCGATTCACAATTCCCTATAGCTATAACCTACCTATATCCTAAACCTTAACCTACACCTAAGACCTAAATGTGTTCACAAATACCTCAACCTATACCTACACCTAATCCTATTCTCAACTCCCTAACCTAAACCTAAACCTAAACTTGAAAACCCAAAGCAAAACCCGATCCCGAACCCAAACCCAATTTCTAAACCTAAACCTTAACCTATTCTCGCTTCCCTACACTATAACCTATAACCTAGACCTAAACCCTAAACCTAAACCTAAACCTAAAGACTAAATGTGTTCTCAAATCCCTCGAACCAAAACCTACACCTAATGCTAATCTCACCTCCCTAACCTAAACCTAAACCCAAACTTGAAAACCCAAATAAAAACCCGATCTCGAACCCACACCCAATTTCCTAAACCGAAACCATAACAGATTCTGAATTCCCTATAGATATAACCTACCTATAACCTAAACCTTAACCTACACCTAAGACCTAAAAGTGTTCTCAAATCCATAAACCTAAACCTACACCTAAGACCTAAATGTGTTCTCAAATCCCTAAACCAACACCTAATGTTAATCTCAACTCCCTAACATAAAACTAAACCTAAACTTGAAAACCCAAAGCAAAACCCGGTCCATACCCAAACCCAATTTCCTAAACCAAAACCATAACATATTCTCAATTCCCTATAGCTATAACCTACCATTAACTAAACCTTAACCTACACCTAAGACCTAAATGTGTTCTCAATCCCTCAACCTAAACCTACACCTAATCCTATTCTCAACTCCCTAACCTAAACCTAAACCTAAACTTGAAAACCCAAAGCAAAACTTGATCCTGAACCCAAACTCAATTTCCTAAACTTAAACCATAACCGATTCTCAATTCCCTATAGCTATAACCTACCTATAACCTAAGCCTTTACCTACACCTAAGACCTAAATGTGTTCTCAATTCCCTCAACCTAAACCTACACCTAATGCTATTCTCAACTCCCTAACCTAAACCTAAACCTAAACTTGAAAACCCAAAGAAAAACCCGATCGCGAACCCAAACCCGATTTCCTAAACCTAACCTAAACCACTTTCGGTTCCTAAGCAATAACCTAAACCTAGACCTAAAATCTAAACCTAAACATAAACCTAAAGCCTAAATATGTTCTCAAATCCCACAACCTAGACCTACACCTAATGTTAATCTCAACTCCCTAACCTAAACCAAAACCTAAATTAGAAAACCAAAAGCAAAACCCGATCCGAACCCAAATCCAACTTCCTAAACCTAAACCATAATCGATTCTCAATTCCTATAGCTATAACCTACCTATAACCTAAACCTTAACCTACACCTAAGACCTACAATGTGTTCTCAAATCCTCAACCTAAACCTACACCTAATCCTATTCTCAACTTCCTAACCTAAACCTAAACCTAAACTTGAAAACCCAAAGCAAAACCCAATCCCGAACCCAAACCCAATTTCCTAAACCTAAACCATAACCGATTCTCAATTCCCTATAGCTATAACCTACCTATAACCTAAACCTTAACCAACACCTAAGACCTAAATGTGTTCTCAAATCCCTCAACCTAGACCTACTCCTAATCCTATTCTCAACTCCCTAACCTAAACCTAAACCTAAACTTGAAAACCGAAGGCAAAACCCGATCCCAAACCCAAACCCAATTTCTAAACCTAAACCTAAACCTTATTCTCGCTTCCCTACAACAGAATCTATAACCCATAACCTAAACCTAAACCTAAACCTAAACCTAAAGCTTTAAATGTGTTCTCAAATCACTCAACCTAAACCTACACCTAATGTTATTGTCAACTCTCTAACCTAACCTAAACCAAAACTTAAAAACCTAAAGCTTGATCCAGAACCCAAACCCAATTTCTAAACCTAAAACCATAACCGATTCTCAATTCCTATAGCTATAACCTACCTATAACCTAAACCTTAACCTACACCGAAGACCTAAATGTGTTCTCAAATCCCTCACCTAGACCTACACCTAATCTATTCTCAACTCCCTAACCTAAACCTAAACCTAAACTTAAAACCCAAAGCAAAACTTGATCCCGAACCCAAACCCATTTCTAAACCTAAACCTAAACTATTTCGGTTCCTACATTTGTAACCTATAACCTAGACCTAAACCTAAACCTAAAAAACCTAAAGCCTAAATGTGTTCTCAAATCCCTCAACCTAAACCTACACCTAATGTTATTGTCAACTTCTAACCTAACCTAAACTAAACTTAAAAACCCAAATTGCAAAAAACCGATCCCAACCCAAACCCAATTTCTAAACCTAAACCATAACAATTCTCAATTCCTATAGCTATAACCTACCTATAACCTAAACCTTAACCTACACCTAAGACCTAAATGTGTTCTCAAATCCCCCCCCTAAACCTACACCTAATCCTATTCTCAACTCCCTAACCTAAACCTAAACCTAAACTTGAAAACCCAAAGCAAAACTTGATCCCGAACCCAAACCCAATTTCCTAAACCTAAACCATAACCGATTCTCAATTCCCTATAGCTATAACCTACCTAAACCTAAACCTTAACCTACACCTAAGACCTAAATGTGTTCTCAATTCCCTCAACCTAAACCTACACCTAAAGATATTCTCTACTCCCTAACCTAAACCTAAACCTAAACTTGAAAACCCAAAGCAAAACCCGATCCCGAAACCAAACCCGATTTCCAAAACCTAAACCTAAACCTCTTCTCAATTCCCTACAGCAATAACCTATAACCTATACCTAAAACCTAAACCTAAACCTAAACCTAAAGCTTAAATATGTTCTCAAATCCCTCAACCTAGACCTACACCGAATGTTAATCTCAACTGCCTAACCTAAACCTAAACTTAAACTAGAAAACCCAAAGCAAAACCCGATCTCGAACCCAAACCCAATTTCCTAAACTAAAACCATAACCGATTCTCAATTCCCTATAGTTATAACCTACCTATAACCTAAACCTTAACCTACACCGAAGACCTAAATGTGTTCTCAAATCCCTCAACCTAAACCTACATCTAATCCTATTTCTCAACTCCCTAACCTAAACCTAAACATAAACTTGAAAACCTAAAAGTAAAACCCGATCCCGAACCCAAACCCAATTTCCTAAACCTAAACCATAACCGATTCACAATTCCCTATAGCTAGAACCTACTTATATCCTAAACCTTAACCTACACCTAAGACCTAAATGTGTTCACAAATACCTCAACCTATACCTACACCTAATCCTATTCTCAACTCCTAACCTAAACCTAAACCTAAACTTGAAAACCCAAAGCAAAACCCGATCCCGAACCCAAACCCAATTTCCTAAACCTAAACCTTAACCTATTCTCGGTTCCACTACAGCTATAACCTATAACCTAGACCTAAACCCTAAACCTAAACCTAAACCTAAAGACTAAATGTGTTCTCAAATCCCTAAACCAAAACCTACACCTAATGCTAATCTCACCTCCCTAACCTAAACCTAAACCTAAACTTGAAAACCCAAATAAAACCCAATCTCGAACCCACACCCAATTTCCTAAACCGAAACCATAACAGATTCTGAATTCCCTATAGATATAACCTACATATATCCTAAACCTTAACCTACACCTAAGACCTAAATGTGTTCTCAAATCCATAAACCTAAACCTACACCTAAGACCTAAATGTGTTCTCAAATCCCTAAACCTAAACCAACACCTAATGTTAATCTCAACTCCCTAACATAAAACTAAACCTAAACTTGAAAACCCAAAGCAAAACCCGGTCCATACCCAAACCCAATTTCCTAAACCAAAACCATAACATATTCTCAATTCCCTATAGCTATAACCTACCATTAATCTAAACCTTAACCTACACCTAAGACCTAAATGTGTTCTCAATTCCCTCAACCTAAACCTACACCTAATCCTATTCTCAACTCCCTAACCTAAACCTAAACCTAAACTTGAAAACCCAAAGCAAAACTTGATCTCAAACCCAAACTCAATTTCCTAAACTTAAACCATAACCGATTCTCAATTCCCTATAGCTATAACCTACCTATAACCTAAGCCTTTACCTACACCTAAGACCTAAATGTGTTCTCAATTCCCTCAACCTAAACCTACACCTAATGCTATTCTCAACTCCCTAACCTAAACCTAAACCTAAACTTGAAAACCCAAAGAAAAACCCGATCGCGAACCCAAACCCGATTTCCTAAACCTAAACCTAAACCAATTCTCAGTTCCCTAAGCAATAACCTAAAACCTAGACCTAAAATCTAAACCTAAACATAAACCTAAAGCCTAAATATGTTCTCAAATCCCACAACCTAGACCTACACCTAATGCTAATCTCAACTCCCTAACCTAAACCAAAACCTAAATTAGAAAACCCAAAGCAAAACCCGATCTCGAACCCAAATCCAACTTCCTAAACCTAAACTATAACCGATTCTCAATTCCCTATAGCTATAACCTACCTATAACCTAAACCTTAACCTACACCTAAGACCTAAATGTGTTCTCAAATCCCTCAACCTAAACCAACACCTAATCCTATTCTCAACTTCCTAACCTAAACCTAAACCCAAACTTGAAAACCCAAAGCAAAACCCAATCCCAGAACCCAAACCCAATTTCCTAAACCTAAACCATAACCGATTCTCAATTCCCTATAGCTATAACCTACCTATAACCTAAACCTTAACCAACACCTAAGACCTAAATGTGTTCTCAAATCCCTCAACCTAGACCTACTCCTAATCCTATTCTCAACTCCCTAACCTAAACCTAAACCTAAACTTGAAAACCGAAGGCAAAACCCGATCCCAAACCCAAACCCAATTTCCTAAACCTAAACCTAAACCTATTCTCAGTTCCCTACAGCTGTAACCTATAACCTAGACCTAAAACCTAAACCTAAACCTAAACCTAAAGCCTAAATGTGTTCTCAAATCACTCAACCTAAACCTACACCTAATGTTATTGTCAACTCTCTAACCTAACCTAAACCAAAACTTAAAAACCCAAAGCAAAACCCGATCCCGAACCCAAACCCAATTTCCTAAACCTAAACCATAACCGATTCTCAATTCGCTATAGCTATAACCTACCTATAACCTAAACCTTAACCTACACCTAAGACCTAAATGTGTTCTCAAATCCCCCCACCTAGACCTACACCTAATCCTATTCTCAACTCCCTAACCTAAACCTAAACCTAAGCTTGGAAACCCAAAGCAAAACCCGATCCCGAACCCAAACCCAATTTCCTAAACCTAAACCATCACTGATTTTCAATTCTCTATAGCTATAACCTACCTATAACCTAAACCTTAACCTACACCTAAGACCTAAATGTGTTCTCAAATCCCTCAACCTAAACCTACACCTAATCCTATTCTCAACTCCCTAATCTAAACCTAAATCTAAACTTCAAAACCAAAAGCAAAACACGATCTGAACCCAAACCCAATTTCCTAAACCTAAACCTAAACCTATTCTCGATTCCTACTGACTTTAACCTATAACCTAGACCTAAAACCAAAACCTAAACCTAAACCTAAAGCCTAAATGTGTTCTCAAATCACTCAACCTAAACCTACACCTAATGCTATTCTCAACTCCCTAACCTAAACCTAAACATAAACTTGAAAACCCAAAGCAAAACCCGATCCCGAACCCAAACCAAATTACCTAAACCTAAACCATAACCGATTCTCAATTCGCTATAGCTATAACCTACCTATAATCTAAACCTTAACCTACACCTAAGACCTAAATGTGTTCTCAAATCCCTCGACCTAGACCTACACCTAATCATATTCTCAACACCCTAACCTAAACCTAAACCTAAACTTGAAAATCCAAAGCAAAACCCGATCCCGAACCCAAACCCAATTTCCTAAACCTAAACCTTAAACTATTCACAGTTCCCTACAGCTATAACCTATAACCTAGACCTAAAACCTAAACCTAAACCTAAACTTAAAGACTAAATGTGTTCACAAATCCATAAACCTAAACCTACACGTAATGCTAATCTCACCTCCCTAACCTAAACCTAAACCTAAGCTTGAAAACCCAAAGCAAAACCCGATCTCGAACCCACACCCAATTTCATAAACCGAAACCAAAACAGATTTAGAATTCCCAATAGCTATAACCTACCTATAACCTAAACCTTAACCTACACCTAAGACCTAAATGTGTTCTCAAATCCCTAAACATAAACCTACACCTAAACCTACATGTGTTCTCAAATCCCGAAACCTAAACCAACACCTAATGCAAATCTCAACTCCCTAACATAAACCTAAACCTAAACTTGAAAACCCAAAGCAAAACCCAATCCCGAACCCAAACCCATTTTCCTAAACCAAAACCATTACAGATTCTCAATTCCCTACAGCTATAACCTACCTATAACCTATACCTTAACCTACACCTAAGACCTAAATGTGTACTCAAATCCCTCAACCTAAACTTACACCTAATCATATTCTCAACTCCCTACCCAAAACCTAAACCTATACTTGAAAACCCAAAGCAAAACGATCCCGAACGCAAAACCAATTTCCTTAACCTAAACCATAACCGATTCTCAATTCCCTATAGCTATAACCTACCTATAACCTAAACCTTAACCTACACCTAAGACCTACATGTGTTCTCAATTCCCTCAACCTAAACCTACACCTAATGCTATTCTCTACTCCCTAACCTAAACCTAAACCTAAACTTGAAAACCCAAAGTAAAACCAGATCCCGAACCCAAACCCGATTTCCTAAACCTAAACCTAAACCTATTCGAGTTCCCTACAATGATAACCTATAACCCAGACCTAAAACCTAAACCTAAACCTAAACCTAAAGCCTAAATATGTTCTCAAATCCCTCAACTGAGACCTACACCTAATGTTAATCTCAACTCCCTAACCAAAACCTAAACCTAAACTAGAAAACCCAAAGCAAAACCCAATCTCGAACCCCAACCCAATTTCTAAACCTAAACCATAACCGATTCACAATTCCCTATAGCTATAACCTACCTATAACCTAAACCTTAACCTACACCTAAGACCTAAATGTGTTCTCAAATCCCTCAACCTAAACCTACACCTAATCCTATTCTCAACTCCCTAACCTAAACCTAAACTTAAACTTGAAAACCCAAAGCAAAACCCGATCTCGAACCCAAACCCAATTTCCTAAACCAAAACCATAACCGATTCTCAATTCCTTATAGCTATAACCTACCTATAACCTAAACCTTAACCTACACCTAAGACCTAAATGTGTTCTCAAATCCCTCAACCTAGACCTACACCTAATCCTATTCTCAACTCCCTAACCTAAACCAAAACCTAAACTTGAAAACCAAAATCAAAACCAGATCCCACACCCAAACCCAATTTCCTAAACCCAAACCTAAACCAATTATTAGTTCCCTACATCTGTAACCTATAACCTAGACCTAAAACCTAAACCTAAACATAAACCTAAGGCCTAAATGTGTTCTCAAATCACTCAACCTAAACATACACCTAATGTTATTCTCAACTCCCTAACCTACCCCTAAACCAAAACTTGAAAACCTAAAACAAAACCCGATCCCGAACCCAAACCCAATTTCCTAAACCTAAACCATAACCGATTCTCAATTCGCTATAGCTATAACCTACCTATAACCTAAACCTTAACCTACACCTAAGATCTAAATGTGTTCTCAAATCCCTCAACCTAAACCTACACCTAATTCTATTCTCAACTCCCTAACTCAAACCTAAACCTAAACGTAAAACCCAAAGCAAAACCCGATCCCGAACCCAAACCCAATTTCCTAAACTAAAACCATAACAGATTCTCAATTCCCTATTTCTAATACATACCTATAACCTAAACCTTAAACTACACCTAAGACCTAAATGTGTTCTCAAATCCGTCAACCTAAACCTACACCTAATGCTAATCTCAACTCCCTAACCTAAACCTAAACCTAAACTTGAAAACCCAAAGCAAATCCTGATCCCGAACCCAAACCCAATTTCCTAAACCTAAACCATAACTGATTCTCAATTCCCTATAGCTATAACCTACCTATAACCATAACCTTAACCTACACCTAAGACCTAAATGTGTTCTCAATTCCCTCAACCTAAACCTACACCTAATGCTATACTCAACTCCCTAACCTAAACCTAAACCTAAACTTGAAAACCAAAAGCAAAACACGATCCCGAACCCAAACCTAATTTCTAAACCTAAACCTAAACCTATTCTCGGTTCCCTACAAAGAATAACCTATAACCTAGACCTAAAACCAAAACCTAAACCTAAACCTAAAGCCTAAATATGTTCTCAAATCCCTCAACCTAGACCTACACCTAATGCTAATCTCAACTCCTTAACCTAAACCTAAACCTAAACTAGAAAACCCAAAGCAAAACCCGATCTCGAACCCAAACCCAATTTCCTAAACCTAAACCATAACCGATTCTCAATTCCCTATAGCTATAACCTACCTATAACTTGAACCTTAACCTACACCTAGGACCTAAATGTTGCTGAAATCACTAAACCTAATCCTACACCTAATCCTATTCTCAACTCCTTAACCTAATCCTAAACATAAACTTGAAAACCCAAAGCAAAACCCGATCCCGAACCCAAACCCATTTTCCTAAACCTAAACCATAACGATTTTCAATTCTCTATAGCTATAACCTACCTATAAACTAAACCTTAACCTACATCTAAGACCTAAATGTGTTCTCAAATCCCTCAACCTAGACCTACACCTAATCCTATTCTCAACTCCGTAACCTAAACCTAAACCTAAACTTGAAAACCCAAAGAAAAACCCGATCCTAAACCCAAACCCAATTTCCTAAACCTAAACCTTAACCTGTTCACAGTTCCCTACAGCTATAACCTATAACCTAGACCTAAAACCTTAACCTAAACCTAAACCTAAAGACTAAATGTGTTCTCAAATCCCTAAACCTAAACCTACACCTAATGCTAATCTCACCTCCCTAACCTTAACCTAAACCTAAACTTGAAAACCCAAAGCAAAGCCCGATCTCGAACCCACACCCAATTTCCTAAACCGAAACCATAACAGATTCTGAATTCCTTATAGCTATAACCTACCGAAAACTTAAACCTTAACCTACACCTAAGATGTAAATGTGTTCTCAAATCCCTAAACCTAAACCTACACCTAAGACCTAAATGTGTTCTCAAATCCCTAAACCTAAACCTACACCAAATGCTAATATCAACTCCCTAACATAAACCTAAACCTAAACTTGAAAACCCAAAGCAAAACCCAATCCCGAACCCAAACCCAATTTCCTAAACCAAAACCATAACAGATTCTCAATTCCCTACAGCTATAACCTACCTATAACCTAAACCTTAACCTACACCTAAGACCTAAATGTGTTCTCAAATCCCTCAACCTAAACCTACACCTAATCCTATTCTCAACTCCCTAACCTAAACCTAAACCTCTACTTGAAAACCCAAAGCAAAACCTGATCCCGAACCCAAAACCAATTTCCTAAACCTAAACCATAATCGATTCTCAATTCCCTATAGCTATAACCTACCTATAACCTAAACCTTAAGCTACACCTAAGACCTAAATGTGTTCTCAATTCCCTCAACCTAAACCTACACCTAATGTTATTCTCTACTCCCTAACCTAAACCTAAACCTAAACTTGAAAACCCAAAGCAAAACCAGATCCCGAACCCAAACCCGATTTCATAAACCTAAACCTAAACCTATTCACAGTTCCCAACAGCAATAACCTATAACTTAGACCTAAAACCTAAACCTAAACCTAAACCTAAAGCCTAAATATGTTCTCAAATCCCTCAACCGAGACCTACACCTAATGCTAATCGCAACTCACTAACCTAAACCTAAAGCTAAACTAGAAAACCCAAAGCAAAATCCGATCTCGAACCCAAACCCAATTTCTTAAACCTAAACCATAACCGTTTCTCAATTCCTTATAGCTATTACCTACCTATAACCTAAACCTTAACCTACACCTAAGACCTAAATGTGTTCTCAAATCCCTCAACCTAAACCTACACCTAATCCTATTCTCAACGCCCTTACCAAAACATAAACCTAAACTTGAAAACCCAAAGCAAAACCCGATCTCAAACCCAAACCCAATTTCCTAAACCTAAACCATAACCGATTCTCAATTCCTATAGCTATAACCTACCTATAACCTAAACCATAACCTACACCTAAGACCTAAATGTGTTCACAATTCCCTCAACCTAGACCTACACCTAATCCTATTCTCAACTCCCTAATCTAAACCAAAACCTAAACTTGAAAACCCAAAGCAAAACCCGATCCCGAACCCAAACCCAATTTCCTAAACCTAAACCTTAACCTATTCTCAGTTCCCTATAGCTATAACCTATAACCTACACCTAAAACCTAAACCTAAACCTAAACCTAAAGACTAAATGTGTTCTCAAATCCCTAAGGCTAAACCTACACCTAATGCTAATCTCACCTCCCTAACCTAAACCTAAACCTAAACTTGAAAACCCGAAGTAAAACCCAATCTCGAACCCACACCCAATTTCCCAAACCGAAATCATAACAGATTCTGAATTCCCTATAGCTATAACCTACCTATTACCTAAGCCTTAACCTACACCTAAGACCTAAATGTGTTCTCAAATCTCTAAACCTAAACCTACACCTAAGACCTAATTGTGTTCTCAAATCCCTAAACCTAAACCTACACCTAATGCTAATCTCAACTCCCTAACATAAACCTAAACATAAACTTGAAAACCCATAGCAAAACCCGATCCCGAACCCAAACCCAATTTCCTAAACCTAAACCTTAACCGATTCTCAATTCCCTATAGCTATAACCTACCTATAACCTAAACCTTAACCTACACCTAAGACCTAAATGTGTTCTCAAATCCCCCAACCTAAACCTACACCTAATCCTATTCTCAACTCCCTAATCTAAACCTAAACCTAAACTTGAAAACCAAAAGCAAAACCCGATCTCGAACCCAAACCCAATTTCTAAACCTAAACCTAAACCTATTCTCAGTTCCCTACAGCTGTTACCTATAACCTAGACCTAAAACCTAAACCTAAACCTAAACCTAAAGCCTAAATGTGTTCTCAAATCACACAACCTAAATCTACACCTAATGCTATTCTCAACTCCCTAGCCTACCCCTAAACCAAAACTTGAAAACTCAAAGCAAAACCCGATCCCGAACCCAAACCCAATTTCCTAAACCTAAACCATAACAGATTCTCAATTCCCTATAGCTATAACCTACCTATAACCTAAACCTTAACCTACACCTAAGACCTAAATGTGTTCTCAAATCCGTCAACCTAAACCTACACCTAATGCTAATCTCAACTCCCTAACCTAAACCTAAACCTAAACTTGAAAACCCAAAGCAAAACCTGATCCCGAACCCAAACCCAATTTCCTAAACCTAAACCATAACCGATTCTCAATTCCCTATAGCTATAACCTACCTATAACCTAAACCTTAACCTACACCTAAGACCTAAATGTGTTCTCAATTCCCTCAACCTAAACCTACACCTAATGCTATACTCAACTCCCTAACCTAAACCTAAACCTAAACTTGAAAACAAAAAGGCAAAACACGATCCCGAACCCAAACCTAATTTCCTAAACCTAAACCTAAACCTATTCTCTGTTCCCTATAGCAATAACCTATAACCTAGACCTAAAACCTAAACCTAAAGCCTAAATATGTTCTCAAATCCCTTAACGTAGACCTACAACTAATGCTAATCTCAACTCCCTAACCTAAACCTAAACCTAAACTAGAAAACCCAAAGCAAAACCCGATCTCGAACCCAAACCCAATTTCCTAAACCTAAACCATAACCGATTCTCAATTCCCTATAGCTATAACCTACCTATAACCTAAACCTTAACCTACACCTAGGACCTAAATGTGTTCTGAAATCACTAAACCTAAACCTACACCTAATCCTATTCTCAACTCCTTAACCTAATCCTAAACATAAACTTGAAAACCCAAAGCAAAACCCGATCCCAAACCCAAACCCATTTTCCTAAACCTAAACCATAACCGATTCTCAATTCCCTATAGCTATAACCTACCTATAATCTAAACCTTAACCTATACCTAAGACCTAAATGTGTTCTCAAATCCCTCAACCTAGACCTACACCTAATCCTATTCTCAACTCCCTAACCTAAACCTAAACCTAAACTTGAAAACCCAAAGTAAAACCCGATCCCGAACCCAAACCCAATTTCCTCAACCTAAACCTTAACCTATTCACAGTTCCCTACAGCTATAACCTATAACCTAGACCTAAAACCTTAACCTAAACCTAAACCTAAAGACAAAATGTGTTCTCAAATCCCTAAACCTAAACCTACACCTAATGCTAATCTCAACTCCCTAACCTAAACCTAAACCTAAACTTGAAAACCCAAAGCAAAACCCGATCTCGAACCCACACCCAATTTCCTAAACCGAAACCATAACAGATTCTGAATTCCCTATAGCTATAACCTACCGAAAACTTAAACCATAACCTACACCTAAGATGTAAATGTGTTCTCAAATCCCTAAACCAAAACCTACACCTAAGACCTAAATGTGTTCTCAAATCCCTAAACCTAAACCTACACCTAATGTTAATCTCAACTCCCTAACATAAACCTAAACCTAAACTTGAAAACCCAAAGCAAAACCCAATCCCGAACCCAAACCCAATTTCCTAAACCAAAACCATAACAGATTCTCAATTCCCTACATTATAACCTACCTATAACCTAAACCTTAACCTACAACTAAGACCTAAATGTGTTCTCAAATCCCTCAACCTAAACCTACACCTAATCCTATTCTCAACTCCCTAACCTAAACCTAAACCTATACTTGAAAACCTAAAGCAAAACCTGATCCCGAACCTAAACCCAATTTCCTAAACCTAAACCATAATCGATTCTCAATTCCCTATAGCTATAACCTACCTATAACCGAAACCTTAACCTAAACCTAAGACCTAAATGTGTTCTCAATTCCCTCAACCTAAACCTACACCTAATCCTATTCTCTACTCCCTAACCTAAACCTAAACCTAAACTTGAAAACCCAAAGCAAAACCAGATCTCGAACCCAAACCCGATTTCGTAAACCTAAACTTAAACCTATTCACGTTCCCTACAGCAATAACCTATAACTTAGACCTAAAACCTAAACCTAAACCTAAACCTAAAGCCTAAATATGTTCTCAAATCCCTCAACCTAGACTTACACCTAATGCTAATCGCAACTCCCTAACCTAAACCTAAACCTAAACTAGAATACCCAAAGCAAAACCCGATCTCGAACCCAAACCCAATTTCCTAAACCTAAACTTTAACCGATTCTTAATTCCCTATAGCTATAACCTACCTATAACCTAAACCTTAACCTATACCTAAGACCTAAATGTGTTCTCAAATCCCTCAACCTAAATCTACACCTAATCCTATTCTCAACGCCCTTACCTAAACATAAACCTAAACTTGAAAACCCAATCAAAACCCGATCTCAAACCCAAACCCAATTTCCTAAACCTAAACCATAACCGATTCTCAATTCCCTATAGCTATAACCTACCTATAACCTAAACCTTAACCTACACCTAAGACCTAAATGTGTTCATAAATCCCTCAACCTAGACCTACACCTAATCCTATTCTCAACTCCCTAACCTAAACCTAAACCTAAACTTGAAAACCCAAAGCAAAACCCGATCCCGAACCCAAACCCAATTTTCTAAACCTAAACCTTAACCTATTCTCAGTTCCCTACAGTTATAACCTATAACCTACACCTAAAACCTAAACCTAAACCTAAACCTAAAGACTAAATGTGTTCTCAAATCCCTAAAGCTAAACCTACACCTAATGTTAATCTCACCTCCCTAACCTAAACATAAACGTAAACTTGAAAACCCGAAGCAAAACCCGATCTCGAACCCACACCCAATTTCTCAAACCGAAACCATAACAGATTCTGAATTCCCTATAGCTAGAACCTACCTATAACCTAAGCCTTAACCTACACCTAAGACCTAAATGTGTTCTCAAATCTCTAAACCTAAACCTACACCTAAGACCTAATTGTGTTCTCAAATCCCTAAACCTAAACCTACACCTAATGCTAATCTCAACTCCCTAACGTAAACCTAAACATAAACTTGAAAACCCAAAGCAAAACCCGATCCCGAACCCAAACCCAATTTCCTAAACCTAAACCTTAAACGATTCTCAATTCCCTATAGCTATAACCTACCTATAACCTAAACCTTAACCTACACCTAAGACCTAAATGTGTTCTCAAATCCCTCAACCTAAACCTACACCTAATCGTATTCTCAACTCCCTAATCTAAACCTAAACCTAAACTTGAAAACCAAAAGCAAAACCTGATCCCGAACCCAAACCCAATTTCCTAAACCTAAACCTAAACCTATTCTCAGTTCCCAACAGCTGTTACCTATAACCTAGTCCTAAAACCTAAACCTAAACCTAAACCTAAAGCCTAAATGTGTTCTCAAATCACTCAACCTAAACCTACACCTAATGCTATTCTCAACTCCCTAGCCTACCCCTAAACCTAAACTTGAAAACCCAAAGCAAAACACGATCCCGAACCCAAACCCAATTTCCTAAACCTAAACCATAACAGATTCTCAATTCCCTATAGCTATAACCTACCTAGAACCTAAACCTTAACCTACGCCTAAGACCTAAATGTGCTCACGAATCCCTCAACCTAAACCTACACCTAATCCTATTCTCAACTCCCTAACCTAAACCTAAACCTAAACTAGAAAACCCAAAACAAAACCCGATCCCGAACCCAAACCCAATTTCCTAAACCTAAACCATAACAGATTCTCAATTCCCTATAGCTATAACCTACCTATAACCTAAACCTTAACCTACACCTAAGACCTAAATGTGTTCTCAAATCCCTAAACCTAAACCTACACCTAATGCTAATCTCAACTACCTAACCCAAACCTAAACCTAAACTTGAAAACCCAAAGCAAAACCCGATCCTGAACCCAAACCAAATTTCCTAAACCTAAACCATAACCGATTCTCAATTCCCTATAGCTATAACCTACCTATAACCTAAACCTTAACCTACACCTAAAACCTAAATGTGTTCTCATATCCCTCAACCTAAACTTACCCCTAATCCTATTCTCAACTCCCTAACATAAACCTAAACCTAAACTTGAAAACCCAAAACAAAACCCGATCCCGAACCCAAACCGGATTTCCTAAACCTAAACCTTAACCCATTCTCAGTTCCCTAAAGCTATAACCTATAACCTACACCTAAAACCTAAACCTAAAACCTAAATGTGTTCTCAAATCGCTCAACCTAAACCTCCACCTAATACTATTCTCAACTCCCTGACCTAAACCTAAACATAAACTTGAAAACCTAAAGCAAAACCCGATCTCGAACCCAAACCCAATTTCCAAAACCTAAACCATAACCGATTCTCATTTCCCTATAGCTATAACCTACCTATAACTTAGACCATTTCCTAAACCTAAGACCTAAATGTGTTCTCAAATCCCTAAACCTAAACCCACACCTAATACTATTCTCAACTCCCTAACCTAAACCTAAGCCTAAACTTGAAAACCCAAAGAAAAACGCAATCCCGAACCCGAACCCGATTTCCTAAACCTAAACCTTAACCTATTCTCAGTTCCCTACAGCAATAACCTATAACCTAGACCTAAAACCTAAACCTAAACCTAAAGCTAAAGCATAAATGTGTTCTCAAATCCCTAAACCTAAACCTACACCTAATGCTAATCTCAACTCCCTAACCTAAACCTAAACTTATACATGAAAATCCAAACCAAAACCCGATCCCGAACCCAAACCCAATTTCCTAAACCTAAACCTTAACCGATTCTCAATTCCCTATAGCTATAACGTACCTATAACCTAAACCTTAACCTGCACCTAAGACCTAAATGTGTTCACAAATCCCTCAACCTAGACCTACACCTAATCCTATTCTCAACTCCCTAACCTAAACCTAAACCTAAACTTGAAAACCCAAAGCAAAACCCGATCCCGAACCCAAACCCAATTTCTAAACCTAAACCTTAACCTATTCTCAGTTCCCAACAACTATAACCTATAACCTACACCTAAAACCTAAACCTAAACCTAAACCTAAAGACTAAATGTGTTCTCAAATCCCTAAACCTAAACCTACACCTAATGCTAATCTCACCTCCCTAACCTAAACCTAAACCTAAACTTGAAAACCCAAAGCAAAACCCAATCTCGAACCCACACCCAATTTCCCAAACAGAAACCATAACAGATTCTGAATTCCCTATAGCTATAACCTACCTATAACCTAAGCCTTAACCTACACCTAAGGCCTAAATGTGTTCTCAAATCTTTAAACCTAAACCTACACCCAAGACCTAATTGTGTTCTTAAATCCCTAAACCTAAACCTACACCTAATGCTAATCTCAACTCCCTAACGTAAACCTAAACCTAAACTCGTATACCCAAAGAAAAACTCGATCCCGAACCCAAACCCAATTTCCTAAACCTAAACCATAACCGATTCTCAATTCCCTATAGCTATAACCTACCTATAACTTAAACCTTAACCTATAGCTAAGACCTAAATGTGTTCTCAAATCCCTCAACCTAAACCTACACCTAATCCTATTCTCAACTCCCTAATCTAAACCTAAACCTAAACTTGAAAACCAAAAGAAAAACCCGATCCCGAATCCAAACCCAATTTCCTAAACCTAAACCTAAACATATTCTCAGTTCCCAACCGCAGTAACCTATAACCTAGACCTAAAACCTAAACCTAAACCTAAACCTAAAGCCTAAATGTGTTCTCAAATAACTCAACCTAAACCTACACCTAATGCTATTCTCAACTCCCTAGCCTACCCCTAAACCTAAACTTGAAAACCCAAAGCAAAACCCGATCCCGAACCCAAACCCAATTTCCTAAACCTAAACCATAACGATTCTCAATTCCCTATAGGTATAACCTACCTATAACCTAAACCTTAACCTACACCTAAGACCTAAATGTGTTCTCAAATCCTCAACCTAAACCTACACCTAATGTTAATCTCAACTCCCCTAACCTAAACCTAAACCTAAACTTGAAAACCCAAAGCAAACTCCGATCCTAAACCCAAACCAAATTTCCTAAACCTAAACCATAACCGATTCTCAATTCCCTATAGCTATAACCTACCTATAACCTAAACCTTAACCTACACCTAAAACCTAAATGTGCTCTCATATCCCTCAACCTAAACCTACACCTAATCCTATTCTCAACTCCCTAACCTAAACCCGAACCTAAACTTGAAAACCCAAAGCAAAACCCGATCCCGAACCCAAACCCGATTTCCTAAACCTAAACCTTAACCCATTCTCAGTTCCCTACAGCTATAACCTATGACCCACACCAAAAACCTAAACCTAAGATCTAAATGTGTTCTCAAATCGCTCAACCTAAACCTACACCTAATACTATTCTCAACTCCCTGACCTAAACCTAAACATAAACTTGAAAACCCAAAGCAAAACCTGATCCCGAACCCTAACCCAATTTCCTAAACCTAAACCATAACCGATTCTCAATTCCCTATAGCTATAACCTACCTATAACTTAGACCATTTCCTAAACCTAAGACCTAAATGTGTTCTCAAATCCCTAAACCTAAACCCACACCTAATACTATTCTCAACTCCCTAACCTAAACCTAAACCTAAACTTGAAAACCCAAAGCAAAACCCAATCCCGAACCCGAACCCGATTTCCTAAACCTAAACCTTAACCTATTCTCAGTTCCCTACAGCTATAACCTATAACCTAGACCTAAAACCTAAACCTAAACCTAAAGTATAAATGTGTTCTCAAATCCCTAAACCTAAACCTACACCTAATGCTAATCTCAACTATCTAACCTAAAGCTAAACTTAAACTTGAAAACCTAAACCAAAACCCGATCCCGAACCCAAACCCAATTTTCTAAACCTAAACCTTAACCGAT
Organism: Magnolia changhungtana; assembly: GCA_030180095.1. Lineage (NCBI taxonomy): Eukaryota > Viridiplantae > Streptophyta > Magnoliopsida > Magnoliales > Magnoliaceae > Magnolia > Magnolia changhungtana. The sequence continues at coordinate 1,041,238 of JASAUF010000470.1, read as the reverse complement.
TCTCAATTCCCTATAGCTATAACCTACCTATAACCTAAACCTTAACCTACACCTAAGACTTAATTATGTTCTCAAATCCCTCAACCTAAACCTACACCTAATCCTATTCTCAACTCCCAACCTAAACCTAATCCTAAACTTGAAAACCCAAAGCAAAACCCGATCCCGAAACCAAACCCAATTTCATAAACCTAAACCTTAACCTATTCTCAGTTCCCCACAGCTATAACCTATAACCTAGACCTAAAACCTAAACCTAAACCTAAACCTAAAGCTTTAATGTGTTCCCAAATCCCTCAACCTAAACCTACACCTAATGCTATTCTCAACTCCCTAACCTAAACCTAAACCTAAACTTGAAAACCCAAAGCAAAACCCGATCCTGAACCTGAACCCGATTTCCTAAACCTAAACCTTAACCTATTCTCAGTTGCCTACAGCTATAACCTATAACCTAGACCTAAAATGTAAACCTAAAGCCTAAATGTGTTCTCAAATTCCTCAACCTAAACCTACACCTAATGCTATTCTCAACTCCCTAACCTAAACCTAAACCTAAACTTGAAAACCCAAAGCAAAACCCTAACCCAAACCCAAACCCAATTTCCTAAACCTAAACCTTAACTAAATCTCAATTCCCTATAGCTATAACCTACTTATAACCTAAACCTTAACCTACACTTAAGACTTAAATGTGTTCTCAAATCCCTCAACCTAAACCTACACCTAATCCTATTCTCAAGTCCTTAACCTAAACCTAAACCTAAACTTGAAAACCCAAAGCAAAACCCGATCCCGAACCCAAACCGAATTTCCTAAACCTAAACCTTAACCTATTCTCAGTTCCTCACACTATAACCTATAACCTAGTCCTAAAACCTTAACCTAAACCTAAACCTAAAGCTTCTAAGTGTGTTCTCAAATCCCTCAACCTTAACCTACACCTAATGCTATTCTCAACTCCCTAACCTAATCCTAAACCTAAACTTGAAAACCCAAAGCAAAACCCGATCCCGAACCCGAACTCGATTTCCTAAACCAAAACCTTAACCTATTCTCAGTTCCCTACAGCTATAACCTATAACCTAGACCTAAAACCTAAACCTAAACCTAAACCTAAAGCCTAAATGTGTTCTCAAATCCCTAAACCTAGACCTACACCTAATGCTAATCTCAACTCCCTAACCTAAACCTAAACCTAAACTTGAAAACCCAAAGCAAAACCCGATCCCGAACCCAAACCCAATTTCCTAAACCTAAACCTTGACGTATTCTCAGTTCCCTACAGCTATAACCTATAACCTAGACCTAAAACTTAAACCCAACCCTAAACCTAAAACCTAAATGTGTTCTCAAATCCCTAAACCTAAACCTACACCTAATCCTATTCTCAACTCCCTGACCTAAACCTAAGCTTAAACTTGAAAACCCAAAGCAAAACCTGATCCCGAACCCGAACCTGATTTCCTAAAACTAAACCTTAACCTATTCTCAGTTCCCTGCAGCTATAACCTATAAACTAGACCTAAAACCTAAACCTTGATCTAAACCTAAAACCTAAATGTGTTCCCAAATCCCTAAACCTAAACCTACACCTAATCCTAATCTCAACTCCCTAACCTAAACCTAAGCCTAAACATGGAAACCCAAACTTAAACCTGATCCTGAACCCGAACCCGATTTCGTTAACCTAAACCTTAACCTATTCTCAATTCCCTAAAGCTATATAACCTATAACCTACCTATAACCTATACCTTAACCTTAACCAAAACCTTAACCTTAACCTAAACCTAAACCTTAGCCTTTGAATCTTAACCTTAACCTTAACCTTAACCTAAACCTAAACCTATACTTATAAATCTTAATTTATTTGATAGAAGTTCATTTACGGTTAAGTTATTTTCTTTTTAAGTTTATTGCCTTAATCTATTATTTACGAAATTGCAGAATAAATTTGAATTGAATTTGAGTGTTCCACACGTTACCTTTGCTGTCGACGACATGATCAAGGAGCGGTTCAAGAAGTACCGCTCCTTTTTACACAAGCGGTACAAGCAGTGCATGAGCAATGAGGAGGGCGCACTGTCCGCACGTCGCACGTGACCCGTGATGACTGGTAGATATTCTGCGATAGATTTTCATCTGATTCTTTTCAGGTAATATTTACATATTTACGATATTTGTAAGGTAACAATTAAATTCGCAATTAATAACAATGTATTATGAATAATGTGTTCAGAAGATGAGTAAAATAAATTCTAACAACAGGGGAAAGTTAGCAGTGAACCACGTAGCTAGTTCAAAGTCATTTGTACAAATTCGTCACGACATGGTAAGAAATTACTAGCAATTATTAAGTTGATATATTTTTTCAATGCATTTTATATTAACTATATTGTCCTTTTGATTGCACAGCGAGATTCCGTCACTGGTCAGGAGCCCGGACCAATAGACCTCTACAAAGGGACTCACTGTCGGCAGGCGACGGGATCTTGGGTACATCCTAATGCCGGCGAGATTTGGGTAAAAATTCTTACATTGTCAAATTTAATTACATTAAATTATAATAATGTCATTTTTTTGAAAAATTCATATGTTTTCATTACAGGCGGCGATGGACACCTTACGCAGTCAGCCCACTCCTGATGGTACTTAGCGGAGTGAGCCAGAGATCCTGAGTGAGGTGCTTAGCACCCGCTCTGGATATATGCGTGGGCTTAGCCATGGTGCCAAGCTCATGGCACCCGCTAGAGCTACCTCCACCCGATCTAGCGTCGTTGGCGAGAGTGCCACCCACCGAGCTGATATCGCAGAGAGAGGTTCAGCAACTACAGGTTATCGTCAATGACATCAGAGAGCAGCTGGAGAGGAAGAGTAAGTAGCTGGAGAGGCAGATGGAGGAGCAGCAGAGGAGGATCGAGGAGCTGACGAGGGAGAGAGCGGAGCAGGAGAGGAGGAGGATGGAGGAGCAGACGAGGCTGAGGGAGGAGCGGGAGAGGAGGATGGAGGAGCTGACGAGGCAGAGAGAGGAGTAGGAGAGGATGAGGATAGAGGAGCATGCGAGGTTGAGGGAGGAGCAGGAGAGGAGGATGGAGAAGATGCGGGTGGAGCATGAGCGACGGATAGCGGATATGTTTCAGGCTCTCGCCACACGCTTACCCATCGATGCCCCACCACCTCCGCCTCCATCTTTATGATTTTTTTATATTTTATTTATGATGTTAAACTTATATGTATTTATGCATAATGTAATTTATGTTTGGATGGATTTATTTATGTACTTTGGAGTTAAATGGATGTGAATGTGGAATATGATGAAATATATTACATAACAGGTCTATATTGTAACAGGTGTATATCAAGAATTTTGTGCTGGAATTTGCAAAAAAAAAAAAAAAAAAAACTTTTACCTACGAAAATCTTCGTAGGTAAAAGCCCCATTAAATTTTTTACCTACGAAAATTTTCATAGGTAAAAGTCTCATCCAAGCTTTTACCTACAAAATTTGTCGTTGTTAAAATTCTCATCCATGTTTTTACCTACAAAAATATTTGTAGCTAAAATGTTAGGTAACTATTTTTACCTACGAAAATGTACGTAGGTAAAAGAATTTTTAGCTACCAAATTAGTGGTAGGTAAAATTTTTCTAAGGGTTTTTACCTACGAATATATTTGTGGGTAAAAGTCTTGTAAATACCTTTTAGCTACAAAAATATTCGTAGGTAAAGTTTTGTAAATATTTTAGCTACGAAATTATTGGTAGGTAAGAAGTGTTTTAAATAGTTTTAGCTACGAAATTGTTGGTAGGTAAAAAGTCTTGTCAATATTTTAAGCTACAATGTTTTTGGTAGGTAAAAAGTGTTTTAATTATTTTTACCTACCAAAATATTTGTAGATAAAAAGTCTTTAAATATTTTTTGCTACAAAATTGTTGGTAGCTAAAAACTGTTGTAAATAATTTTACCTACAAAAGTAGTCGTAGGTAAAAAGTTTTGTGAATATTTTTACCAACGAAAATTAGCGTTGGTAAAATGTTTTTCCTACGAAAATTTTCGTCGGCAAAAGTCTACCTTTGCCAATGAAATTTTTTTTTCGTCTGTAAAAGCTTTTCCCCTTGGACTTTTAGCGAGAAATTTGCCAACGAAAAGTTTCACGGGCAAAACTCTTTGCCTACGAAAATTAGACTTTTGCCTACGAAAATTTTCGTTGGTAAAAGTGACTTTTCTTATAGTGTCGTACGGTCACAGAGACCTGAATCCAGAGGAAAACAAATACCATATTGATCCAAAACTTCTGCACTCGAAAGAATTTCAATGGTGAACGTTCAATCTCTACTGTTCTTGGTAGTGTGGTCCACTTGATAACTAGATCTGTCTCATTTTTAGTCTCAAGCCTCAAGGCGATCTCTCTAGATGGTTGGACGGTTTTGATGTATCACATACATCATGTAGGACCCACAAAACCTGCTGACATCATCACAGCAGTGGGTCCCAGCGTTTGGACGAACGACGTGGATCAAAGGGACCCACAACACTTGCTAACGTCCCCAGTAACTGAAAGGAGGTGGGGTCCACATAGATGAACGGTCTGGATCATCAGACCCCACTCGCTGACGTCAATACATCAGTCTGCTGGTGAGAGGGTTGCTGGTCAATACTGTCCAGATGACGGACGGTTTGGATCATCTGCCATGGACGGTTTGAATATAAAACATGTACAGCAAGGTGGGCCCCACCCCCACATGTGCAGCACGTGTGGGGTGGGCCCCATAGCCAAACAGATGGGTGTCATGAAAGGAACACATACGTCATGGTGGGGATCCACCATCCCAACCACGGACAATGTGGATATAAACATACATCACGGCGGACTCCACCCGTTCAATTGATGAATGGACGGTGTGGATATAAACATACATCACGGTGGACTCCACCCGTCCAGATCGCTGGACGATGTGGATACAAACATACTTCAGTGGTGGGTCCCACACATGTGGCCCACCTTACATATATATATTATAATATAATATACCATATTATAATATAATATAATATATATAAATTACAAAGAGTCACCGTCCAAACCCTGGATGTTCTGGATGGTGCGGATCTTATGCATATTTACATGATGGGTCCACACATGTGGCCCACCTCATATCATAACAATATATATTATATTAATATATATAAATAAATATTAGAACATATATCATTTATATATATATATATATATACGCTTTGGACGGCGTGGATTAATCCACATCAACATGAGGGTGGGCCCCGCCGCCTTGACCCCTAGACGGTGTGGATAGTGCATATACCATGGTGATTCCACACGTGTGGCCCACATCGGCCTCAGATCAAACTAATACTTGTGTTTTCCTTCGATCAGGCCCGTCCAAACGGTATACCATGTGGACCACTCGGTGGACGGCATGGATGAAATACTTACTTCATGATAGGCCACACACACACCATTCCATACAAGAGAGAGAGATAAAGAGAAAACGGTGGGATAGAGGGACCCCGCCACTATGGGCCCCTCTCTACATTGCATACATCAACGTGGGTCCCATAACAAGTGGGCCATTAAATTAAAAATCAATGGTGGATCACCCACCTATCACACTCCTCCTTGATCCCTTGGACTTGTATGCTCTTTGCCTTCACTTTTGATGGAGGTTGATGGTGATTGGAAGGTTGAGATGGGAGATGAGAAGGTGGGCCACACTTGGTATTTGGGAAAGAGGAGCTTGGACGTTGGAGCTCTCATGGGATTTGGGAAATTGTTTGATAATGAGAGAGAGAGAGAGAAAGAGAGAGAAGAGTGATGGGATGATATGGGATGGGTGTTGTAAGGAAAGGAGATGAGAGGTAACGTTTAGTTTGAAAGTTGGAAAAAGAGGGATGGGTAGAGAGAGAGAGTGTTGACTTAGGAAAAAGGAGCGATGGATTGCTTGTACTTAAGGTATGGAGTGTACTTGACTTAATTGATTGATTGATTGATGGGATATGTTATAGAGATTCCCTCGAAATTTGCAACGTGCGTCATTTCTTCGAAATGAACACTGGCTGACATCTCCTGGCCTGAGTATCGGTTCGGTGTATAAGTCACGGCGTTGGAACCGCGGCGACGGCGCGATCGCTAAGATACAAGTTGCTGGTCGAGCTGACTTCGGTATGCAGGTCTCGGCTTAGGATCACGCGCAAACATCAGATATAGGTCGAGAGTTGCAAAATTTGACCGGGAGGACTACGGAAGTATATAGAATGGTATGGTCTAGGATACGGGTCTTACACTACCCCACCCAACTGTTGACAGCATGCCCGCATGGCCTGCCACACCCAGCACTCAAACAGTCTAGCATGTTGCCCGCTTGTCCCCGCCGGTCGCCCAATCTCTCTCTCTTTCATTCTCTCGATCTCTCCGAGGCTCTGAGTGAACCCACGCCCAATTCCGACTCGGCCCTATCTCACTCTCATTCTCTCAATCTCTCCAAGGTAGGTGTTGAAATTGCGGTAATGACTGCTCTAGTAGAAGTAAGAATAGGTCAAAGAGTCCTAAAGGGGGTGAATAGGACTTTAAAAAATTTTATGACAATTTAAAATCCTATTACCATTATTTTGATCTAATATAACAATTATCAAGATATCTTTAATTTAACTCTAATGGCTTCCAAGCCAAGTAGAGGATCCAATCACAAGACTATTCAATATCTAAACGGTATATAAATTTATTCTATGATGGATGCGCTGAGTGACTGTGTGTGAGATGTCATACTTATCAGTTCTAAATAATCATGCATCATATGATCATTCAAAGTAAACACAATAAGAGAATATGCAAATAACAATCTCAAACACAGTCATTTTATAGTGGTTCGGCTATATGCCTACTCCACTCCCGGTGGACGCACTCAACCCTTGAGTGTACTGGAATTCACTAATAGAGGTTTCAAATCAGGTTTACCTTAAACCAGTACAACCTACACAAAGCTGACTCTAGGACCTACACAAGGTACCTAACCGTACCTACACAAAGGCACACTTTTATGCCCCATACAAGAGCAAAGGATCCACATAAGGAACCTAGGGTTTTAGGCCATACAGGCCAATGATCCACACAAGGACCCTAGAGTTTATGCCCCACACAAGACCAAAGGTCAACACACAACACCTAAGTTTTATGCCCTTCATAAGAGCAAAGGATCCACACAAGGAACCTAACTTTTAGGCCACACAGGCCAAGGACCTACACTAAGGACCTAAGTTTATGCCCTACACAAGAGCAAGGGTCAATACACAGCACCCAAATATACTCTCCCATCAGAGGACTCCTATGAGGAATTGAAAGGGGTGAGAAGCACATGTGACGCAAACCTACACAAGGAATGATCAACAGGGTTTCTGGACTCTAATGACTTACAGATAAATAGATAAGCCCTGTTCAACACGTTGATGAAGATCTTCTCCTTATTGATGAAGATTCTTTAGCTCCCTTGATCTGCAACACTTGATGATTTACTAATGAGGTGATGGGTTGGGTCAAGGTTATCTTGAAATCTACTCTAATAAATATTACCTATTAAAGCAATGGAGAGATTTCAAGGTCTTGAGCACTCAAGGGATCCCAGCTCAATGATTTGCCATTAAGGTGGTAGCTGAATGATCCTTGAATGCAAAAGTTCATTCCCCAATCCATATCTTTGAATATCAATGATGAGGGTGGATTGAAAGATGAACTCCCATAAGAAAAAGGGCTTAGGGTAGGTGATATGCAGTTACTCTCTCAAAGCTCTCTCTCTTTTTCTCAATACAGCAACCAAGAATAAGCTCTCCTTAAATAGGCAAAAAGATCCAATGGTAATAAAGATGTCAGATTCTAACAGAGTTTGATATCATCGGGCCTGCTTCGATGTCATCGAAAGTATACTTTCGATTCCATCGAAGAAAGGTTCGATGATACGAACTCTACTAAAGAATATACCTAAATCTTTTTGAGTGAGGGTCGATGCCATCGAGCAAGTGTCAATGTCATCGGAGTTTGAATTCCAATTTCATCGACAATCTGTTCGATACATCGATAATTTCCACATGATTTTCAAAAGAGCTTGCTCGACAATCTTTGATGTATTTCGATGATATTGTATATCCATTTCATCGATATTTGAATTACGATCATATCGAGACATCATTGATTCCTCGGTCATTTCCAGAGGATTTTCCTATTGAGTTCACTGGACTAGTTTTGTCCGAAATTGATGACATCGAAGCTCCCTCGATGTCATCGAAATTTGAATTCCGATGTCATCGAGGCTCTCTTCGAGTCATCGATAAAATGCATGATTTATCTTAGAAGCTCGTGGACAAGGACTAGACCAAATTCAATGATATCGAACTCATCTCGATATCATTGAAGTTTGAATTCAGATGATATCGAAGATGATTCAATTACTCGAGCAATGTCAGGATATTTTCCAAAAGTTGTTGGACAAAGCTTAAGGTAAATCAATATCATCAATTCTCCTTCGATGTGATCGATATTTGAATTTCGATATTATCGAAAGGATGTATGATTTATCGATCATATTGTCCAAAATACTTTGTGGTTGTTGGACATAAAATGGCCTAATTCGATGATATCGAGTGGTTTTTGATATCATCAAACATGAGTGTTTGATGCCACTGATGTGTACTCGATATCATCGAACACTGTCTGAAAAACTTAGAAGAATTTCCTGTTCTGAAACTCAAGTTTACAGACATACATTCCTATGTTATTTTAAGACTTTTAAGGCTTTTGTTTACTTGGGTGTTTTGGGACATGGGATGTGAGGCTAATTTACCTGTGACGAGCACGGAACACACATCCGGATGAGGCAAATGCTTGATGATCTTCATATGGGGCCCACTTGTCTTACTGACTCAACTCTCACGCTAATTGACAAACCAAGGTACTTTTAATCTCCCCCTTTGTCAATTACGTGACAAAACACCTAAAACACACCTAGAACAACATCCTAAATTATGTATACATGAACTTTACACAATTTTACAAAGATACTATGGAGTTCACACACACTCTTGATTCAAGAAGTTGCTCCCCCTATCTTCTTACAGTTGCTCCCCCTATCACCTGCATCATTATGCTTTAAAAAAAAAGAACATATATCCAATGTGTTCTCATGGTGGGATTTGTTCTCCCCCTTTTTGTCAGTCATTGACAAAGGTTAGTATATACCAATAGCAGATCGAATGACTGAAGTTGACGTTAAAGAGACGAGGAGAAGTAAGGCAATAGGAGAGCTGTGATTCTAGACAGAGATGCATTATAAAGCATGGAATCACCACATCACACAAAATAAACCACTTCAATGGAGCAACTAGACAGACTGCATTTAAAATTAACAGAAATATATCAGCATTCATGCATGGAATTTTTAAAAGAATTGCCTAAGCTTGGCAGAATTTAGAGAATTTAAAATAGACATCCATCAAAGTATTCAGCCCAACCATGATCAAAACAAAAGTACTTTCCTCTTACAGAGGACGATAAACCCAAAACAAAACGACTAATAACCACCAGAAAATGTTAATCTGTCTAATGTTAGTTGACCACCGCATACACTCATAGGTACGTAGGGCATTCAAAAAGTTACTCATGCCCTAAGTATAAATGCGTAATCAGTGTATGTGATGGCATAAGAGCATTTGTCACTATGGTGTTGGGGCCGAGTGAGATGGCGTTGTGTCATCTCGACTGCATGTCATTAGATCAACAAGCTGTTGTACTGTGTGTTACACTCCAGTCACCATTTTCTCCAAGGCTGAGAGATGCTCATCATGCTTCTCTAGTTTCTCTTCTATCCGTGCCACTCCACACAATGTTGCCCCGACCCGATCTTGATGAAATTTGAACCGATGTGTCTATGCAAAGTTCGTCAAAACCGGAACTGGCTGAGGCTCCTGTGGATCTCCTTCTGTTTGCATTACACCTTCCCCCATTTCTCTTTCTCCTTGGATTTCTTCCTTGGGCTGACCTTCCGTATATGGATGGAACTTATGGTCCATCTTCTGAATGTTGCCCTTGTTGAAATGTTGTAGCGGACGAACTGGCTGAGGCTCCTGTGGATCTCCTTCTGTTTGCATTACACCTTCCCCCATTTCTCTTTCTCCTTGGATTTCTTCCTTGGGCTGACCTTCCGTATATGGATGGAACTTATGGTCCATCTTCTGAATGTTGCCCTTGTTGAAATGTTGTAACGGACGCTCAGGATCGTCCGTCATAGGTAGTCCAATTTTGTCGCATAGCACATGGATGATGTGAGGGAAAGGTAGGAAGGTTGCTCTGGAGGTGTGAATGACACCGGCTAATTGGTGGAGAATTAGAGTGGGCAAACATATATTGACACCAGTTGCAATGTTGTATACAACCATGACCATAAACCCAGTAAGATAAACACAATTCGTCCTCTAGGGTAAGCATTGGTGGAGAATATCCCGTGTAAGACTCGATATTTAGGACTTATATATTTTGCTTTCAAAGCATTCCCTTGAAACCATGGGATGTCTCTATCCTTGCACAAGAATTTTGTGACCTTAGAGCAGGTTGTTGGGTCCTCAAGATCAAGATCGGATACACCGACAGGAGACAAGGTAAGGCCAAATATGTTGGCAATGGATTCAGCAGTGATTTCAACACTATCTTCCCTAACAGTGACAGTAATGGATGGAGGATCAAGAACCGGGGAATGACTATAGGCAAGGAATCGGTAAGTTCTCTCATCATGACACGGACCCCCCAAATTCAAAATAGCCAACCAATCGTCTGCATCCAACAGAGGTTCCACATTGAAGGGTTTAATGCACTCCCTATCAATCCGTCGTTCGTGCACAAGGTGCCTCCCTTTATATTTTTCAAGGATATGTGGAGGAGGAGCTACAACGGTGGGTGGAGGTGCAGGGGTTGCAGCCGGAGCTTCACTGCGTGACGTTTGTCGAGTAGTGGTGCTCCGTTGGTGTGTCAGGGATCTTTAATCCTATGCCCTGGCCCTTTCTTTTGGGGCTAAGGTTTTCTTCCTGTTAGGCCTGGAGGATTCCCCAATGATAGGTGCTTTTCCTTTGTCTCTACTCATTTAGACAATCAGCAATTCAAAAAGAACTGACAGATAAACGACTGAAGGCTATGAAGTCAAACCAGAGAGAAAATGCCAAGAAATGAACTTTCAATCAATCTAGGAAGACCCAAAAATGTACAATACCTTGAGGGATCGAAGGGATATACTAAGAAATTACTGGATTTGAGCCACGCTAGATTGCTTGTTGTCGCCAAAAGAGGGGAAAAACGGTCGGAGAAGATGAACAAAACAAAATAGAATTTTCCCGCTCGTCTGCCTTTTTATCGGGAGGAATTGATCGATGACATTGATACTACATCCATCTCATCGATATCCTTAAGACGATGTTATCGAAGAGATCTTCGATAACACTTTATAATGATTCTGAAAGATCGTTGATGATATGATATACGTTCGATATAATTGAGGATTCGTCCTATTCATCGAATGATTGATCAAAGTGAAAAAGTGTGACATTGATTTGAGTATTTCAATGCTCTTTGATAAATGCATACCATAAAATATTTTCATATCAACTTGTATACACACCAAAATTTGTATAAAAAGTTGTAAAACCAAAAATTATAAACATTTGCTATGTTTATATGCAAAAAGGGTTTTTTAGGAATAGTAACCTCATTTATATCATGATAATTACCAAAAATTGCATCATTTCACATATCCATCTAGGTGTAGATGCCACGACCTGGACATGTTGTAACGCCCTGAAAATCAGGGGTCAAGCAAAGCTCAGCTCCCGAGTTCCAACGCATCACTTACGCAACATAGATAATGATGATTATGATGAGTGCATTGAAACATGAGTGGGATTAAGATAAATGGCATATCATACTCCAGAGTTAACGTAATTAGGCAAGTGGAAGATTGCGATAGATATATAAAGTACATAAGTATTTCACAATTTCCAGAGTATGAGTATGTCACCAGGCTGAACATATACATGTGTTGTTTCTAAATTGTGCCAAATACTAAAAATATAAAGTGTTCGACTAAATCATATATCCCTGTAATCCTGTCGAATCAACACGAGGTCTACATAGACCCGCCTGAGAGCTGAACGTAAGAGAATTCTTCCTCCTAATCCACGAAGTTCATTTCAGTTACATAGACTCTGTCATTACCTGCATCTACAACAGAATCTGGGTGGTGTTTTAGAACACCTTCCCAGGTGGGACTGAGTAGCTAATTCAGTGGAACTATAACGTAAAGGTTAACATGTGTAAGTGCTATGGTCTCATGCTCTTTTGATTGTCAAATTTTGTGGTGCCAAAACATCTTGTATGCCAAAACCTCTATCTATGTGTCTTGTGCTTGTATGTTGATATATATATGATTTAAGATGACATCACAATAGTTCAAGACATGTATGGTGCTCTGCTTCAAGGAATGTCAGGTTATGTACTTTGTCCTCTTCTGTATGCATCAATGTTCAAAGCTACATCAATAAGAAGAGTGTTTGTTCAAAGACTCAAGTGCATTTCAAGACTCAAGTACTACTCAAGTTGAAGTTTAAATTCAAGCTATAGAAGATCTCAAGATCAAGCCACATCAAGTAAAGATCTCAAGCTTCAAAGGTTAAACCATTATCTGAAAGAATGAAGTTCAATGTTCATACTTCATGTCCCAGGTATGATAGACCTTAGTTTGACCTTAGGGTAGGTCATTTTGTATACATAATTCAAGATGAATCTTTTTACATGAATTTGGTCTGTTCTAAGACTAGTCCTGAACCTTCTTCGATCAGTCCTAAACCTGGTTCGACCAGTCCTAAGTTATTGAAGATTTTTAAAATTTTTTGGTTATTCTTCGACCAGTCCTAGAGACGGTTCAACCGGTCGTAGGGGTGTCACGACTCATCCTTCGACCAGTCCTAGAACTACGACTCAAACTCCAGCAAACAATTCTGGTTACCTACGACCAGTCCTGGGTCAGCTACGATCAGTCATAGGTGGTCTATGACCAGTCGTAGAATCCTAAGACCAGTCGTAGAACTGATTTTTCAGATCGCGCTTAAAATTTCAAAATGTCGTTGGTGCTACGACCAATCGAAGGTTCCTAAGACCAGTCGTAGACGCGATCTTTGCATCTATAGATTGAACACGAATTTCAGAGTTTTTCATCGATTAATTTGAGAAATTCAAGCCTCCACTCCGAGATAAGTTGTGTTCATTTTTAAGCTACACTGTGCATATTTAATATTCTTTTGTTAGCTTTTCGTATTTAATTTTATTCCTATATTCCAATACTATTTTGAAAAGAGGAATTGTTGTATTCTTTCTTCATTGGAATTAAAATCAAATAGAACTACGCCCAATTTGGTTTAATTTAAAATCAATTAGAACCTATACCATTTCTTAAGTGAGTATTGGACATTGAACGTTGATTTGAACTTCTACTCTGATTGGTTCTACCGGGCTGCTACAAAAGAAGAAATCTAAGTATTTTACATTTATTATAAATTCATTATTTTGGTTTTGTTTGAGATTGCCCAGAAAAATCTCATTGTGTTGGATATCTGAGGAGAACCAGAAAACTTAGAAAGTGTGGGTTTTTGGATTGTGTAAGCCCAAGTTAAAAAGACACAATTGTGAAGGTTTTAGGTGAACCTGTAAAAACCTATTTGATGAATGTTAATATCCCCTGTGTGAGGATATTAGGAGTGGAGTAGCAAGCTGTGTGGTTGTTATCTAACAGTTGGTGAACACACAGGCGAACCACTATATATTGGTGTGTTTTGTGATTTGAATGCTCTTTTAATTTCCATATCTTTAATCATTCAGATTTGTGGAATGTATATGTGGATGTGAATGTTGTAATATTTACATTTCAAGCAAAGTAGGGAATGTTGTAATAGTTTAGAATTTATTTCTTGCTATTTCCTTTCTGTTTGAGTTTTGATATTCAATTTTTCTAGTAAGGTTGTCCTACCATAAACCCTTGGTTTTTATGGTGTAAAGGTTGTCCTTAGAACAGCATTAGTATCAAGCTCTTTTAAAGATTGCTTTACATTTCAGTTCTTTGATTTATTTAAAGTACTGTTCTTTATTTTTATAAGGCTATCATAATTCAATTCCGCTGTTAAGTTTTAATTTGGCACTGTCCTATTCCCCCCCCCCCCCCCTCTAGGACATATAGCTTGGCCTTTTCAAGTGGTATCAGAGCCTAATAGCTCGTTTTTTAATTCTTTATTCTTGAATTCATTTCCTGAGCTAACGATCTAAGTTATATATAAGATGCCAAATTTTGATAGCCTTTCAGTCACTAGGCCTCCACCCTTTAATGGCTCCAACTATGCCTATTGGAAATCCAGGATGAGGATTTTCCTCAAATCAATGGATGAGAATGTGTGGCTTGCCACAGTGACTGAATGGAACCCACCTACCACTGAAGTGACTGGTATTGATGGTTCAAAATCAATGAGAGTAACACCATTTTTTTCATGGACCACTCTTCAGAAAAGTGAGAGTAGTGTCAATGCAAAAGCACTAAATGCAATTACTTGCGCACTATCACCGGATGGGTTCAAAAGAATTATATCCTGTGATACTGTAAAGTAAGCTTGGGATATATTAGAAATGACACATGAGGGTACTTCAATTGTCAAAAAATCTAAAGTCCAACTCCTCACAACCAAATTTGAAGAAATTCATATGGAGGAAAATGAAATGTTTATGGACTTCTACACTAGATTAAATGACATTGTAAAATTTGTGTGGGGTCTTGGCGATAAAATTCCAGAAAGTAAAGTGTGTGCAAAAATATTATGCTCACTACCTGAACGGTTCAATTCTAAGGTAATCGCGATCCAGGAACTTCGTGATATGGACAATATGAGGGTAGAAGAACTAGTTGGTTCTTTACAAACCTATGAATTAAATTTTAAAGCTTTTAAAGGTAAATCTATTGTGCTTAAATCTTCAAAATGTATTTCTCAAGATTCTGATTTAGAAAATTCTGAAAATGATATGGCCCTTCTTGCTAAAAAGTTTTACAAGATCTTCAAAAGTAAAAAGAGGGTTGATTTTCAAAAATCAAATGATAAGAAACGTTTTAAACCAAAATCTAAATCTAGAAAATCTTTGAAAGATAGTCAATGTTATAACTGCCAAGAATATGGGCATCTAGTAAACAAGTGTCGTAAAAAGGAAAAATCTAAAAAGAAAGGAATGTTGGCTACTTGGGATGAATCTTCTGGCACTGAAGCCTCTTCTGAATCAGAAGATTCTGAAAATGAGTCGGGCAATGAAGTTAAGGCCCTTATGACTCTAGCCAAGTTCACTTTTTCAGATCATGATGATTCAATCAGTGAAGAAAATTTGAATAGTGATCATGATAATGAAGAAGATCTTCAAGATGCTTATAATGCCCCATACAAGGAAAGTTGTAAAATTGTCGTAAAACTAAAACTTCAAAAAAGAAGGTTTTCAGGGCTTAGAGAAAGATTTGAGTCTCTTGTTTTAGAAAAATCTCATCTTTCAGATTGTTTTGAAAATTACAAATGTGTTCTAAATTTCAAAACCACCCTTATTGAAAATCTGAAATCTGAAAATGATAAACTTAAACTTGAAGCCTCTTCCCTTTTGAGTTTAAAGGATACATGGAGGTATGCCCAAGGTGATCCTAAATTAGAAAAAATTTTAACTGGATCAAGAAAATGTGGCGACCGATCCGGTTTGGGCTACAACAAAAATATTCCTCCTAAATAGAAGAATACTCCTCCCAAGTTTGTAAAAGGAGAATCCTCTAACTCAAAAGAGAAAAGTTCAAGTCAAAAGCTTTCTAAAAATGTTAAAACTTTTCAATCTTTCAAAACCAGAGGTAACCATATCATCTACAAAAATCAAAACCAAAACCTTTTAGCTGAAAAAATAGTTAGTTTGCTTAAGGAGCTCTTAAAATCTAACTCAGTGGGTCACTCGTACAAAAATTACAAATACAAGAAGACCAACTATACTCCTAAACCTAAAATAGTAATGAAATGGGTTCCTAAAGTTACTTGCTTAGTTGCCCACATTGCTTTCAAAGGTACTAGCCATTCGAAGTGGTACTTAGATAGTGGATGCTCAAGGCATATGACAGGCGACAAAGCTTTATTCACCGATCTTAAAGATATGAGTGATGGGTCAGTCACATTTGGTGATGGTAGCAACTGCAAGATTATTGGCCAAGGTACGGTTCAACTCTATAACCTTCCCTTATTTAAGAATGTTTTATATGTTGAGGGGCTAAAACACAACCTGTTAAGCATATCTCAAATATGCAATAACAATCACAGCGTGAAATTTTCTAATAAAGGTTGTGAAATCTTGAACAAAAAGGGTTCTGTAATATTAACTGGTCGCAGGACTTCTGAAAATTGCTATATTGTAAGCGATGGTAGCTCATCTAATCAATCGTGCTACATTATCCATACCAATGAAACTGAATTATGGCATAAACGCCTTGGACATGTACACTACCGTAATTTATACAGATTGAGCAAGGGAGAACTAATAAGAAGTCTACCTAAATTACAAAATATAGACAAGATATGTGGTGAATGCCAGTATGGCAAGCAAATAAGGAGCTCTCACAAAAAGGTGAACTTCAATGCCACATCAAGACCACTCGAGCTTCTCCATATAGATCTTATAGGAACTACTAGAACGGAGAGTCGAGGTGGTAAAAAATACATCTTCGTAATCATGGATTTTCTAGATTCACTTGGGTAGCCTTCTTAAGGGATAAATCAGAAACCCTTAATGAAGTTAAAAGGATTCTTAAACGGATCCAAACTGAAAAAGGTTCTCAAGTTTGTAAGATCCGTAGTGATCATATATCTGAGTTCGAGAATAGCAGTTTTGAGAAATTCTGTAATGATCAGGGAATATCGCATGAATTCTCTACACCCAAAACCCCTCAACAGAATGGAATTGTGGAAAGGAAAAATAGAGTGCTTCAAGAAATGGGAACTGTAATGTTGAATAGTATGAAGCTCCCTAAAAATCTTTAGGCTGAAGCAGTGAATACTACCTGCTATGTTATTAATCAAGTTTATATATGTAAATATAATAATAAAACTGCCTATGAAATGTGGTTCGATAAAAAGCCTACTGTCAAATACTTTCGAGTTTTTAGTAGCAAGTGCTATATTTTGTGTGACTGTGAAAATCTGGGGAAGTTTAATACAAAAAGTGACGAAGGAATCTTTTTAGGATACTCTTTAAACAGTCACGCATATCGTGTACTGAACAAAAGGACTGGTGTTATTCAAGAATCAATTAATGTGGTCATAGACGAGCATTTGAATACACCTACCCCAAGTTCAAATAGTGATGAAGTTCTTCTAATTGACAAACTGATACTTCATCAAGTCAAAATAATTCTGAATTAAGGACTATTAAAGATCATCCAACCGCTCAAATACTTAGAAACCCTCTCACTGGTGTGCGCACTCGTAGATAAATAGAAGACATATGTAATTACGTGTGCTTTACATCCCAGATTGAACCAGTAAATGTAAAAGAAGCTCTTTCTGAGGAAAACTGGATAGTAGCTATGCAGGAAGAACTTAATTAGTTTGTTTGAAATGATGTTTGGTATCTTGTTCCTAGACCTAAAGATAAACACATTATTGGAACTAAGTGGATTTTCAAAAATAAGTCTGATGAACTTGGGAATATAATTTGAAACAAGGCAAGACTGGTTGTACAAGGGTACACTCAAATAAAAGGCATTGATTACGATGAAACCTTTGCTCCAGTTGCTCGCCTTGAATCAATCAGACTTTTTATATTCATTGCATGCTTTAGAAAATTTAAAATTTATCAAATGGATGTAAAGAGTGCCTTTTGGAATGGTGGTCTACATGAAGAAGTATATGTTGAACAACCTACAGGGTTTGAAGACCCTAAGTTTACTGATCATGTATATCGTCTTAAAAGAGCTCTATATGCTTTAAAACAAGCTCCTAGAGCATGGTACAAAAAATTGACTAAGTTTTTACTAAGTCATAATTTTCAAATGGGTAGTGTTGATAAGACGCTTTTTGTTAAGAAACATAACGATAATATCTTAATGGTTCGGATCTATGTTAATGATATTATTTATGGATCAACTTGTACTAACATGACTGTTGAGTTTGCAGAATTGATGAAATCTAAGTTCGAAATGAGCATGGTTGGGGAGTTAAATTATTTCCTTGGGTTGCAAGTAAAACAACAACTAGATGGCATTTTCATTTCTCAAACAAAATATGCTCTAAACTTAATCAAAAAGTTTGGATTTGAGAATGGTAAGAATTTTGATACTCCTATGAGTACAACTTTAAGACTCTCAAAAGACTCAACAGGTAAAAATATAGATCCTAAATTATATCGTAGTATGATTGGTAGTCTACTTTACTTAACTACTAATAGACCTGATATTGCTTTAAGTGTTGGGATTTGCGCTAGATATCAATCTAATCCTAAAGAGTCACATCTTTCTGTTGTCAAGCGGATTATGTGATATATCGTAAGCTCTGCTAAAATGGGTCTCTGGTATCCATTTGATACTAGTGTTCAATTGGCTGGGTATTCAGATGTGATTAGGCTGGAAATATTGATGACAGAAAATCAACCAGTGGTGGTTGTTTCTATATTGGAAACTGTTTGGTTTCTTAGTCTAGCAATAAGCAAAGTTCTATATCACTCTCAACTGTTGAGGCTGAATACATCACAGCAAGAAATGCTTGTACTCAGCTTGTTTGGATGAAACGTATGTTAAGCGATTATGGAATTGCACAAGAATCAATGATATTATATTGTGATAATTCCAGTGCTATAAATATATCAAAAAATCCAATCTAGCATTCACGTACCAAGCACATTGACATTAGGTATCACTATATTCGTGAATTAGTGGAAGATAATATAATATCCTTGGAATATATACCACCGAGACTCAACTTGCTGACATTTTCACTAAACCGATCGACAAAAGCAGGTTTAATAAATTAAAATTTGATCTCGAAATGTGCATTCTAAATTGATTATTCATGCATATTTGTATCATAATATATATATATATGATAATTTATATGTTTAAATTTCAAAAAAAAATGGAAAATGCATGTTTTTGTGTTTTCACGACCAGTCGAGGACGTGCTCAACTAGTCGTGGTACGACCGGTCGAGAACTGTCCTCGACTAGTAGTGTAGCGTACTGGAATCTTTTAAAATTGGGGAACATTTTCCTCTTCTTCATTTCCATTTCACTCTCCAACGAACGAAGGCACGACTAGTCGTACCCACCTTCCTAGATCTTCAAGGTTAGTGCATCATTGTGTTTCTCTTGTAGATTCTAGTTCCCATTACTTCATTTTCACTCTTGAAGTAATCTATTTTGAGATTCCTTGACATTTTGAGGCTTTTTCTTGAAAAATCTGATCTAGCAAAACCCCTTTTCACATCTTTAGTATCTACTTGAACCTTTGATTTTTTTTTTTATTGATAATGGATGCTAGAGGGAAAAAGAAAACTTCCCGTGGTCCATCGTCTTCTAGATCAGCTCCTCTCTCTAGGCGCTATCTTCGTTCACATGAGGATGATCCCTCTGATGTACAGGATTTGCGTATGCGTAATGTCATTGTTGAACGGTCTGTCTGTATTGAACACATTGCTCCTTTTGGTATTCTACCTCTACTCCAAGCTGTAGGATGGGATAACATTTTACATTGGGGTGGGCCTGCATACCAATCTATTGCACAGGCCATGTTTGCATGTATCTCAGAGTTCTCTTTTGAAAATTTAACTTTTAAAATTAATACTAGAGAAGGTCTATTTGAAGTTAACCGCCATCTGATTGCAGGGTTCATGGATATACCTATTAATGAGGAGGGCATTCCTATTCATAATTTATCTGAAAAACCCTCCGAATCTGAAAAGCATATGCTAACTAGAGATTTGTGTAATATGAATGTGCAATGGACTCATAAAGGGAATGCACTCCCCGCAAAGTACTTGCTACCCAAATATAGGGTACTTCACAGGATTTTTACTTCTAACATGTATCCTTGTTCTGGTAATAAAATAGAATTAACTGCCTTTATGGTTCATGTGTTGTACTCTGTCATTTCTGGTTCTAAAATTAGCCTTCCTTCCTTGATATGTCATTCTATTATTCATTCTCGTCTCCATCCAGGTCATAGTGATATTCCTTTTGCCTATCTCTTGACTGTTTTAGCTACTCACATGCTCGTGGCTATGCCTGTTGGAGAAGCTCTCATCCATCATCTTATTTTTAACAATTCGAATATTAACAAAATAAAATTATAATTGGCTCGTGGCCAAGTGGATGTTGGTAGAGCTGAAGCTACGATGAAGAAGCTGGTGATCTTCTTCCTGACGATGTGGATATGGATGATATTTTCGACAAACTTAAATCAGATTCTGGAAATGATCCTGATTTTGAGCCTTCTGATTTTGATGCTCGTCTTCATGCTTTAGAAGAGAAGGAGAGAATATGAATATTGCTCAGGATCTTCAGTTTAAATATATGCGCAATTATCTTAGGCACTTGAACAAGGGAATGCATAATCTTGATTCTACCATTCCTGCTCCTTCTTCAGGATCCGATTAAGAGTTTTCATTCTTGATATGTAATAACTTTCTTACTTATGTTGGATTGTCCACTTTATTTGATTTGATGTTTTTTTTAAGTCAGGTAACTGGATTATGAACATTTACTTTCTTACATATTGTTGGGTTACTTCATCTATTCCTCCATCATTTATCCTTAACTTTGTTGCTTCCTTTATCATATTGTGACAAAAAGGGGGAGAAGGTTTGATTGCTTATCGCTTATGGATATGAGTAGTTATATTTTATATGTGTGCTACTACTCAGAGGGAGTATAGTATATATATAATGAGTTGTACTACTTACTGATAAGAGTATAGTATATAAATAATGAGTTGTGCTGCTTATTGATAACTGGTTTATATAACTGGTGCATGATTCGTTAATGTGCATATTGTGCTTCTCTTATTGGAGTATGTATTGTCACAAATTTGACAAAGGGGGAGATTGTAAGTGTTATGGTCTCATGCTCTTTTGATTGTCAAATTTTGTGGTGTCAAAACGTCTTGTATGCCAAAACGTCTATCTATGTGTCTTGTGCTTGTATGTTGATATATATATATATATATATATATATGATTCAAGATGACATCACAATAGTTCAAGACATGTACGGTGCTCTGCTTCAACGAATGTCAGGTTATGTACTTTATCCTCTTCTGTATGCATCAATGTTCAGAGCTACATCGATAAGAAGAGTGTTTGTTCAAAGACTCAAGTGCATTTCAATACTCAAGTACTACTCAAGTTGAAGTTTAAATTCAAGTTGTAGAAGATCTCAAGATCAAGCTATATCAAGTAAAGATCTCAAGCTTCAAAGGTTAAACCATTATCTGAAATAATGAAGTTCAATGTTCATACTTCATGTTCCAGGTATGATAGGGGTAGGTCATTTTGTATACATAATTCAAGATGAATCTTTTTACATGAATTTGGTATGTTTTAAGACTAGTCCTGGACCTTCTTCGACCAGTCCTAGACCTGGTTCAACTAGTCCAAGAAATGCACGACCAGTCCTAAGTTGTTGAAGATTATTTGAATTTTTTGGTTATTCTTCGACCAGTCCTGGAGACTGTTCGACCAGTCGTAGGGGTGTCACGACTCGTCCTTCGACCAGTCCTAGAACTACAACTCAAACTCCAGTAACCAATTATGGTTACCTACGACCAGTCCTGGGTCAGCGACAACCAGTTGTAGGTGGTCTACAACCAGTCGTAGAACTGATTTTTCAGATCGCGCTTAAAATTTCAAAATGTCGTTGGTGCTATGACCAGTCGAAGGTTCCTAAGACCAGTCGTAGACGCGATCTTTACATCTATAAATTGAACACGATTTTCAGAGTTTTTCATCGATTAATTTGAGAAATTCAAGCCTCCACTCCGAGATAAGTTGTGTTCATTTTTAAGTTACGCTGTGCATATTTAATATTCTTTTATTAGCTTTTCGTATTTGATTTTATTCCTACATTCCAATATTATTTTGAAAAGAGGAATTGTTGTATTCCTTCTTCATTGGAATCAAAATCAAATAGAGCTACGCACAATTTGGTTTAATTTAAAATCAATTAGAACCTAGAACCATTTCTTAAGTGAGTATTGGACATTGAACGTTGATTTGAACTTCTACTCTGATTGGTTCTACTGGGCTGCTACAAAAGAAGAAATCCAGGTATTTTACATTTATTGTAAATTCATTATTTTAGTTTTGTTTGAGATTCGCTAGAAAAATCTTATTGTGTTGGTTATCTGAGGAGAGTCAGAAAACTCAGAAAGTGTGGGTTTTTGGATTGTGTAAGCCCAAGTTAAAAAGACACAATTGTGAAGGTTTTAGGTGAACCTGTAAAAATCTATTTGATAGTGAATGCTAATATCCCCTGTGTGAGGATATTAGGAGTTTAGTAGCAAGCTGTGTGGCTGTTGTTTAACAGTTGGTGAACACACAGGCGAACCACTATATATCGCTGTGTTTTGTGATTTGAATGCCCTTTTAATTTCCATATCTTTAATCATTCAGATTTGTGGAATGTATATATGGATGTGAATGTTGTAATATTTACATTTCAAGCAAAATGGGGAATGTTGTAATAGTTTAGAATTTATTTCTTGCTATTTCCTTTCTGTTTGAGTTTTGATATTCAATTTGTTCTAGTAAGGTTGTCCTGCCATAAACCCTTGCTTTTTATGGTGTAAAGGTTGTCCTTAGAACAACGTTAGTATCAAGCTCTTTTTAAGATTGTTTTACATTTCGGTTCTTTGATTTATTTAAAGTACTGTTCTTTATTTTTATAAGGCTATCGTATTTCAATTCCGCTGTTAAGTTTTAATTTGGCACTTTCCTAATCACTCCCCTCCTCTAGGAATATAGCTTGGCCTTTTCAACATGTTATCAATTTAGTCAAGCAGTAATGATAAAGCAATACAACAATTAGGTCCTAATTACTCTTGTTAATGCAATAATGATATACGATAATGATGCATGCCCTCGCCTACACTCCCTCAGTAACTTCATCTCACGTTCGCGCAAGACATCCTCCCGAAACATGGGCTTCCTCGCCAAAGCACATGCAGTGCGGTGCATGATTGTGTTAGCCAATACTTAATTAGGTTTATTCATACAGCAGGTTCGGGAAGCTAAGGTATATCCCTTATATCACTTCCCAAACAATGATCTATCTAGGGTTGTCAATCCTAGTTAGTCTCATACGATAGGCAGTTTTAGGTCGTTACGGAGAAGCTTAACACCATCAGTGCAGGCTTGGTTTATACTTGAAGCAACTACGGAGAGGCTCGTCACCATCAGCGCAGGCCTAGTTTATACTTGAAGCAACTACGGAGAGACTCATCGCCTTAGCGTAGTCCTAGTATATACTCGAGGTCACTACGGGCTCGTCACCTGATCGTAGGCCGACAGCTCGAATACAGTGTCCCATACCACCGTATTCGGCTCATGAGTTTTAGTTGCTCACTGGACACTACGGGAAGGCTCGTCACCCCAACGTAGGCCGATAGCTCGAACACGGTGTCTCATACCATGCCCGGCTCATGAGTCTTAGCGAATCGAGATACCAAGGTTAAACGGGCTTTTTCACTGGTAAGTTTGGTACCTTAGGTTCAAGCAGTAGCGTCCATACATGGTGAATATACATTGAGCCAATCGAGTTACTTGACAAGCTCGACTGGTATGAGCACACGTTGGATTTATCGGCATGGAGCGCGTAAGCACTCTGCATAGCCTAACCACTGTCGACAAGCAGCATACGACTCGGATTCATCAAAAGTGTCTTGTGTGGTGAAAATGACCTCGGCCACTAATTCAGAAAACATTACCGATTGCTTAGACTACGTAGTAGTCCCAATCACACTCTAACCAATAGCATCCACATGTGATATTCCAAGACAGCATGTGACAACCAAATCTAAACATAAATCTCATTCGAGCATTTCAACAAACATATCCACACATGTCATTATACATAGGCATTCATCTGTAAATCACATAGTAGTAAGATAAGTTACATAAAGGAAACTGTAACTATATATAAGGGAATTGAGAATCCGATCTCAACACCCTCAATAAGTACATTACATCAGGCATTTTCTCATTTAGGCATTTTATCAAACACTTAGACCACACATATTGCATACAGGTAATAAATTCGTTAAAAACACATACTATAGCTAGTCCTTTCACAAGGAGTAGCCATGTATACAACGATCATGTATTAGCAAACAATAATTATAGCAAGCACAAATCATAATTCCAACTCATTTAAACATTTATACAAACACTTAGACTACACACTTCAACATACATGGCGTATGTTGGCCATAACATGTATTAGGGCAAATCCTTTCACCAAGGAGTTGTCACATATACAACAATCATATATCCATGACGGATAATCATGGCAAGCACGAATCCAAATTCTATACCCATTCAAACATTTTTACAAATACTTAGACTACACACTTCAACATACAAGGTGTATGTTGATCATAACATATACTAGAGCAAATTCTTTCACCAACGAGTTGTCACATATACAACAATCATATATCCATGACAGATAATTATGGCAAGCACGAATCCAAATTTCATATTCATTCAAACATTTCAACAAACACATGAATTACACTATATTCAACATAGTTCATATATATTTGTAAAGCGAGGGAAACATCATATCTAGCATGAAAAATGACAACCAAGTCAGTTATAAATCATCAACCGACATTGACAGCTTTGAAAATCATAACCTAAACGTTTATAATCTACACCTTTGGTCGGTAAACCCGTACTGAGCTCGGTTTGAACACTAAGCCTTTATCTACGACACGACGGCAACCCATAGCATGAAATAGGTTAGCTATTCCACCATTTACTCTATTTGAATCCCTAAAACATATTAGGGTTAGGATTTCTTACCCGAAAATGGAATCGGAATCGCCGGTATAGCGACACGGAAGTGGTGGTTAAGCACATGAAGTGGTGGGATCGAATCCCAGGAATGATCCCTCACTCTCTCTCTCTCACCTTCTCTCGCTTTCCTTCTCTTTCTTTTCTCTTTTCTCTCCTAGGGTTTGAAATTCGTATGGAATGAGAGAGGGGTGGGTTCAGGCCCTTATATAGGCTCAGAACTGATGGAAATGGCCTAAGGGCCATGGTATACTTAGGTTATAGCCAAACGGTTGTTGTTTTGGTCCAATGGAGCACATCTGGAGGCCCCTTTTCTGCATACGATCCGGAGTAAGTCCCTTGACGATGGATCTACGCCAGGTAAAGTTTTCGGTCTGATCGGATCAGTGGATCGACCGCAAAGGACCTGTTTCAATTCAACAGTCACCGTTACTCGACCAGGGCCACAAGTACACTAACCTATGTTGAGAAATTTCCCTGATCCGAGGGTGTATTTGGGTCAGATTCTAATGGTCAGAAACCTTTTGGCCCGCAAGCAAACGACCCAAATCACTTAAATCTGAGTTCATTTTCTGAAGATATTCACGTTTCTCACACACTTCGCTCCAGGCTTAAGTTGTGCATTTCTGGATATTGTTAGGACTTAATTTCTGAGATGGTTGTCAAGCCCAGCAAGGCGGTCATAACCGTATAGTTTTGCAGTAATCAAACTTTCGACGTGCGGTCCAGGTCCGATAAGGAGTTTCAAAGTGTTCCCAAGAGCAACTGGGTTTAGAGATTGATCTTAGGTTTCTAGGCAACGTAGCATTAGAGATTCTGCTAGTTTTAGGTCTTGCAGTTCGTATTTAAAGTGGTTGAGCTAATTCCACAATTAATTTAGTTTAGTACTTAACTAAATTTTACCCTAATTACTACAGAATAAGGACCTAAGGTAGGAGAAGCTGATCTTTCCAAGTAACCTATTCGTTTTGTGAGATTCCATAAGATTAATGGTCAAAAGCCTATTTTATTTATGTTTACTATTTACAGTAAGTTTTAGTTTAAGTTTGTTCTTCATCATTTAAACTTTAGGATTTGTGTCTAATGTGAAAGTACTTAGAAAAATCTAAAGAATAAGGTGGTGAAAGGTGAGATTTTGAAGGAAATGGGTTGAAGAGGGGATTTGGGACTTCGAGATTGAGTTATAAGAAGTCAGTAAGGTGTTATGATCAACCCATTGCCTAAGGACGTCTATTTCCAAGTTGGAAAAAATTCGGGATGTTACACATGTTATCCATGCTCAATTGTCATTAGGCATATGGATCAACCTTCCCACTGCCTTTGATGATATAACAGTGGTCACTCGTGCGAAGACCCTTCATAACTGATCTTCCTGATAGGTCCAGGATCTTGCACTCAAGTGTGGAGAATGTTACCACATGCTCGTTGTCACATATTTGAGAAATGCTGAGAAGGTTGTGTGCAAGTCCTTCTACACAAAAAAGCATTCTCATTTTCGAGCATCTCTAATCCAACGATAGTTCCATGCCCTAGTACCTTGGCGGTGCTTCCATCACCAAAAGTGACCTTCCCATTATCAAGAGGTGAATAGTTGGAGAGAAGTGTCTTGTCACCTGTGACATGTCTTGAGCACCTGTTATCTAAGTACCACTTAGTATTAGTGCCTGTTTTTGGACTTGAATGAATTACTAGGCAATTTTTCTTTCCTTTCACTACCCATTTTGTGGCAAGTTCCCATGAGGATGGTTCTTTCATTTTGCTAGGAACTTGTCTGGGTACATTGGGTAATTGAATCACTTTTCCTTGTTTCATCAATTCATTTGTTTTTTTTTTTATTCAGTTGATCCAACTGACTTAGTAGTTCATCCATTCTATTTGTCATTCTAAGTGGGGATGGATGTGTCTTGCCTCTTGCCATGTACTTTGGTGGACTCTTGACATTTTGCATTGCTCTTCCAGTTGGTCTGTATTTGCCAGTATAATTTAGACCGGAATAGGTTTGAGTCCTCCCAAGAGCAATACATTCAAATTTATAATGGCCTAAGTCTCCACATGAATGAAAAATAGAAGTAGCCCTTGTTTTACTTTCTGATGCAACTAATTTTTCAATCATTGGTGCTGCATTTTTGGCACTTGACTTGACTTTTTCATATCCCAATCCACTCTTATCTTTTCCAGGTCTCCCCATCGCTAAGAGTCTTTCTAATTTTTCACTACTTTGGGAGAATTTGTAATTAAGTTCAACAGACTTTCTGGATTTTTCTACATCAAAAATAAGTGTGTGATTTTCATTCTTAAGATGCATGTTTTCATCTTTCAATAGTTCAATCTGTTTGTTTAGTTTTACAGACACGGATTTGAGAAACGAATTGATTCTTTCCAGCCTATCATTTTCTGAGTGGTATTGTTAAAGATCATTAATCAAGTGTGTATTGATTTCTAGAGTTTTATCTAGATCCATTTGGAGCAATTTGTTTTTGTTTTCAATCATACCAAGTCTTTTAAGGATATTGATGTTATGAATGTGTAACACCCCGGATTTTTGCCAACCTGGTGATAGACGTCTTTAGGCAATAGGTCGATCCGAACACCATATTAACTTGTCAGAACTCAATCCCAAAGTCTAGAATCGCTTTTTAACCCTTTTCCTTCACAAATCTCACCTCGCACTACCTCGTTCTTTAAATCTTTCAAAGTACTTTCACATTAGACACAAATCTTAAAGTTTAGGTGATGAAGAACAATACTCAAACCCATTTCTACTGTAAATAGTATATACATAAACAAAATGGGCTTTTGACCATTAACCATATGGAATCATCGACGAATAGGTTATTTAGAAACATCAACCTCTCCTGCCCTAGGACCTTCTTCTGTTGTAATTAGGGCATGTTTTAGTTAAGTATTAATTACTTGGATCACTTTATATACAAACTACAAAGGCCTATGGACCATCTCAGACAGAAATCATATAGGACTAAATCCTTTAGAAATTTGACAAAGTTAACGAAGTGCTAAACTAGATCACATACAAAATCCGCACTAATCACTTTAAATTCGATCTGCAAGACCCAAAACTTGTAGAATCAGTGACGCTAGGTTACCCTAAAATATAGGATCAATCTCATTACCCGGCTGCTCTCGGGAGCATCATGAAACTCCATATCAGATCTGGACCGCACGTCGAAAGTCCGAATAATACGAAGTTATAGAATTAAGACTACCTTGCTGAGCTTAACAACCATCTCAGAAATCAAATTGAGATTGTGTCCCAGTGCTATTCATTTGAGCCCGGAGTGAAGTGTGTGAGAAACGTGGATATTTTAGAAATAAATATCTAAATTTAAGTAATCTGAGACTTGTCGCTTGCGGGCCAAATATAAGCAATCAGACTGTCAGAATCTGGCCCAAATACACCCTCGGATCAGGGAAAATTTCATACACATGTCCATGTACTTGTAACCCTAATCGAGTGTCAGTGACCGTTAAACTAAAACTGGTCCGCCACGGGCGATCTGTAAATCGATCGGACCAAAAAAGTAATTCGACATGGATCCATAGTCAATGAGCTTAAGTCCGACCTTTGGCTCAAGGGGGGCCTCCAGAAATGCTCCGTTGAGATGAAACAGATGCCCTTTAGACAAAACCTAAGTATACCTTGACCCTGGGTCTATTTTGGAGAGTTTTAGGCCTATATAAGGACCTTAAACCCTCACTCTCTCATTCCATACGAATTTGAGAAAACCTAAGAGAGAGAAGAGAGAAAAGAGAGAGAAAGTGTGAGAGTTGTGGGAGCATCTCCCTGCCACTCTACCTTGTTGCTATCCGTGCCTAACCACATCATTCTTATCACTTTCCCAGCGTTTTCGACTTCATTTCTAGGTAAGAAAACCTAACCCTAAGCTGTTTTAGAGTTTCCAAGAGTGTGGGTGATGTAATAGCTGACCTGTTACATGATTCAGGTTGCCTAATCGCCGTAGAGAAAGGCTTAGAGATTCTGGCGTGTTCATTACGATTCTACGATAAAAGGTGTGGACTTTAGATGTATAGGTTATGGTTTTCAATGCTTTCAATGTCAAATAATGATAGATTCATGATCCGCATGCAATTGCACATGTACAAAGTGTTGTCCGTTTCGTTTTTCGGTTATACGTTAACTATGTTGAATATACTGTATTCCTCGTATTTGTAGAAAATACTGTATACGTATAAATTTTGAAAGTATGTTAGCCATGATTAATTACTGTATGAACATGCTATATATATGTATAATACTCACTCAGCGAAAGGTTCGCCCTAATACATGTTTTTGCTAGTCTACGCTATGTATGTTAAAAGAGTGTATTCTAAGTGTTTGTGAAAATGACCGAATGAGTATAGAATTCGCATTCATGCTCGCCATGACTAATTGCCATAAATATATGATTGTTGTATTGGCGATACCCCTTTGACAAAAGGATTTGCCCTAAATCACGCCACGGCCAATATACACTATATATGTTAAAATGTGTAGCCCAAGTGTGTGTGGAAATGACTGAATGAATATGGAACTTAGATTCCTACTTGCCATGACTATCTGTCGTGGGTGCACGTGTGTTATAAATGGGGCAGCTCCCTAGTGAAAGGATTTCACCTAATACCTATGTGATCAACATACGTCATATATGTTAATGTATGTAGTCTAAAGTGTTTGTTGAAATGTCTGAATGAGTAGTAGTTAGTAAATTGTAATGTATAAGGGGGTTGAGATAGGATTCTCAACTACCTTAGTGATGTGTATGATTTCCTACATGTAAGTTGTTTAGTTTAATCACGTACTGGTTTATGAAACGTATGTGTTTGGATTTCCTGTTTGCATTGCGTTTTATACCTGTTTGCATTGTGTTTTATAACATGCTTGTTAATATGTTTGAATTACTTGTTTACTTAATCCTGTCAATGACTACTTCACATGTTTAAGTTGTATTCCATAAAATCCGTGAAGGGTGATGGGAGAGTGGTGTAACGATTCCGTGCAACAGCACTGGCAGCCCGAAGCAGACAATATTGGATATTGGATTGTATGATTTGAACTCTTGATCCATTACTGCTTTAACTGTTCCGTAATTGAATGTGATTGGGGCTATTGTATAGTCTAAGCAATCGGTAACGGGATTGAATTCATGGCTGAGATTCATTCGCCACATGAGATGTGTTCGACGAACCCGAGTCGTACTTCGGTTCATGATAGTGGTTGGCCATGCGAAGTGCTTATGCAGTTCATGTTGTTCAACTTGTCGTGCGTTCCAGCTAGCCGAGCTCGTCAAGTAACCCGATCTGTCTTATGTATGTTCACCATGTTTGGACGCTACTACTTGAACGTAAGGTACCGAACTTACCAGTGCAACCCCGTTAAACTTGGTACCTCAATCCGCTAAGACTCATGAGTTGGGCATGGTGGTATGAGACATCGTGGTCGAGCTGTTGGCCTACGCATAGTGACCATTAAGCAACCAGACTCGTGAGCCGATTATGGTGGTATGGGACACCGTATTCGAGCTATCGGCCTACACTGCTTTGATGGGTGATGGGGGAGTGGTGCAACGATTCCGTGTAACAGCCCTAACAGCCCTGACCGTCCCCGGTGTAGTGACCTCAAGCATACTCTAAATCGGTGGTGAAGCGACGAGCCTTCCCATAGTAACAGAGTATAAACTAGGCCTGTATTGATAAGGTGATGGGGGAGTGGTGTAATGATTTCATGTAACAGCCCTGGTAGCCCCTGCAGCGACCTAGAAACACACCATCGTATGAGATTGTCTAGGACTGACGACCCTAGAATGGATCATTGTTTGGGAATGATATAAGGAAGGTATCTTAGTTTTCTAATACTGCTGTTTGAAATGGACTAATAACAACTCGGTAATCATGCTCATCATCGCATTGCATGTGCCTGGAAGATGTGGAACACTGAGGGTGACAGCATGCCGCGGACATAAGATGGTGCCGCATGAGGGAGTATGTTGGCGAGGGCATGCATCATAATCGCATCTCATCCTTACATTAATTACAGTACTTAGGCATGTTGATTGTACTACTTTATCATTACTGCTTGACTGAATAGATAACATGTTAACCTATGCTTTATGTTTCACTGAGTTGATTACTCACTCCCACGTTACGGGATGGTGTTGTACACACCAACCAGACCTTGTTATAGCCGCAGGTGATGGCGATGCTTATGAGGCGGAGCCAGACTTTTGCGACGACGAGGATGCCTTCTTGTATATGCTGTATTCTGGCGGCTTCATACAAGCCGTGTCTTGATCGACGGAGTTACAGGGTTGCTGATTAGATGTCATTACTTTTTTTTTGTATATTTTGGACTTGCACATATAATTATTTAACCTGGCAATGTTATCACACTCTGGAGACTCACCACAGTCTATATATTTTATATATCAATCACAGTCTTTCGCTTGCAATTTAACTGTCTCTGGAGTATGATATGCTATTTTGGTATAATCTCATTCATGTTTCAATGCTCTCATCATAATCATCATTATCTATGTTGCATAAGTGATGCGTTGGAACTCGGGAGCTGAGCTTTGCTCGACCCCCGATTTTCATGGCGTTATAAGATGGTATCAGAGCATGATTTGGATTAAACCGAACTTGGGTTATGGCCACACGACGCACTCTGATTTAGGAGGGAGTGACGAAACGTAGAAACTGACTTAGAATTTTCTACATTCGCCGAACGGCGAAACCAACCAAAATCGATCACTGAGATTGGGCCCGTACACACCCATGATCTCGCGAAACGATCCCGAACCACTTCTAGGCCGCCAATCGACGGGTTTGAGTCATTCCCTAGAAATGAATGTCCTTAGGTTGTGGGTCAACCACAATACCTTACACTTAATCTCAAAGCCTAAAACCCTTTTTCATCCAATTCCTTCAAAATATCTTCTTTCACCACCTCATTCTTCAACTTTTTCTAAGTCCTTTCATACTAGACATAAATCCTAATGTATAAATGATGAAGAATAATACTTAAACAAAAATTTACTATAAATAGTAAATATATGTATAAATTGGCCTTTTGACCATTCAAATTATGGACTCTCATGAAATAAATAGGTTAGTTGGATAGAATAGAGTCTCCTACCCCAAAATCATATGCTACACATCATATAAACTCATTCTAGTTTACAAATTGGCCCCGATATGGCTCAAAACGGAGTCGGGGGCCAAATGGGGCACCTCTGGGGGGGGACCCAGGGTGGGACCCATACTTTTTTGGGGCCTAGGGGTCACGAGGACCTCATCCAAATGGCGAGGCATCGCCAGTTAGTCCAGGGGGTGGCGAGGCCTAGCCGATCAGCGGGCTCGACCTGGCGGGCTGGTCGGGCCGAGCGTGTTTGGGGGTTGTGGGACCCCCCCTGATGCATGGGTCGTCCCTTAAAACCTTCCCAAATCCCTACTTCCTTCATAAAATCTCCCTCCAAGCTCTCTCTTTCCCTAAAAAATCCAGTTTTCTCTCTCAAACCTCCCTTCCAATCGCCCATTCCACTGTTTTCTGTTAAAACCCAGACCCCTCCATCGTTCACAGCATCACCTACCCTTTGCCCTTTCCGTTTTTCCTCATTTGAGCTCCTACACCCCTCGTTTGAAGCTCAAAATAGTGTAAACTCTCAACCCCTCCCATCTCCTCATTTCCTTTCTTTAAACTCTGTCATTTGGGCATGTACAACCCTGTTGAGGCTCAAATTCGTGGAGAACTAAAGACTTCAGCCCCTATTCCCCTTATCTTCGCTTTTCCATGGCTCTATTCGAGCTTATTATAGTAGTCGATTTCCACCTCCCTCTCTCTCATGGGAAAGAGAAAGGGTGCCCCTCCTATGTCGCCAGACTCGGATGCCTAGTCATCCATGCCGATGTTTGCAGCTTGTTTTAGTTGCTGCTTTAGGATATGTTTGTGATTTCATGTGGATAGGCCTAGTAGAGTAATGTTTGGTATAATGATATAAGTGTTTGAAGCCTTAGTTGTATTAGCTCACATGTATCTTCATTTGTGTCCCATAACCTTCACAACCTTCAAATATTAGGACGTTTAGGGCCCGTTCAGCTAATTGCATTAGGTAAGATTAAGGTGGCTAGAAGTGTAAACGTAACAATAAATGCACGTGTAAGGTATGGTCCCTAGATTGGGTGTATCCCATGTTTTCCAATGCCATGTTTGGAATGTATGCAATGAAAAGTATATTCTGAGATTTCCTTTCAATTACACTTAGAAATTCATCATCATGGGATTTGAAAATCCCATCTCACGCCTTCCAACACAAGACTCATTTTCCAAAGCCTATGACATTAATTTTAATCCCCTCCCACCCTCCTACCAAACATACCACTTCTAATCCCAAGGTGGGATTAGCAACACAATCTATTTAATACAACTTAATACCCAAATAGGCCCATAGAGTTTTGGACCTAGAGTGGTGTTCCTAGATTCGATCGGCCTAACAGTATAGGAAATCTACTGATGTGGTAACATGAACCCTAAGACCTTCTTAGTTAGTAGGAGCATGTGTATCATGCTCGAGCGTAGTTAAATTCAAGTTCGGGCAACTCAATTCCAATCAGACAACTTTGACCCTAAGTGATAAAACAATTTCTTATATTAGAAAGGGTATAAAATCATCTAGTGTATAAGCATAGACTTTGGATTACAACCAGTGGATTACCGCTACTCCTAAATTAAGACTAGACTACTGGTTAAGCTAAGGAAGGTAAAGGACTAATTGATTATGCTAAGCCAATTGAATAATAAACTTAGTTATTCGGCTTAACCGACTCAGACCCACTACACAACTTTCCTTCCGTGTTGGCCCGACCACTTGCAACTAAAAGTTTATAACTTCGTCTTTGAGAAGTATTAGGAGTATATAGCTGATAGAGACTTTGTCTTTTAGGCCTAAGGAATTGTCCAAATGGGCAACAAACAGTTAAGCATTAGGTCCCAAATTATATACCATGTCTGCATACATATTGTGCATATGAACGTAGAAAGATAGCCTGCCTGTTAAGCTAGACATGATTAAATAGGATAAGTCTGGACCGTGATAAAACTCCTTGGTAGAATTAGGCATCTTGCCTCAAACTCACACCTGCCCCTGAAATCAACCGCAACACCCATCATTTTTTGCTCCTTTCTATTACCATAGGTATCACTGCCATAGTACACATCATTGATGAAAGGCAGACCAATGTAATTCCCATTTCATGTCAAGGATAGGTCTCAAATTTCAACTCGTTCTGACATACAGATCGATGTACAAATTCTTGAACCCTAAGAGTAGGAACAATTTTAAGGGGAGTAGAAAGGTTATGAATGCGGTCGAAATTAGGTAGGTATACTCGTCTACCCACTCATAGGCACAACGGAAGCGTGGTGCACCCTTACCCCACTGGCCCAGGATCGAAAGAAATTACTCCCAGTTATACGCAAGGTTAGGTCTTTAAATAGGATCTAAATCTTCCTTAAAATGCTAATAATGAAGTCATGGAAGGAAATCAATTAGGGTTCAAGTATTAAACAAATTCATCGTACAGAATAGGCCAGGTACGAACTGAGTTACAATAGCCAAGGTCAACGCATCTACAACTGTGCTCGTCAAATACGAACATAATAGAAGCCCTAGCAAGTTCAACTATGAGAAACCGTTTTAGGATGATCTAGTAAGATTTGACTTACCGTTTCCTTAGACATAGATAATATCGAGGACTCTCCTAGACCAAGACCCAACGGGAAACTTTATAGATAGGAAATTTAAGCCTTTCAGTGATGGGCATTCCCTAAACTTTTAGAGTAATCGGTCTACGGAGTTACTGAAATATAAACTGCGAAGCATTCACGGCTTGACCTAATTTTCAATCCTGGGCGACTACCAATGGACTCACTACTTGGCCGAGTAAAAGACCAGGAGCAACCAGGACTAGGAAGGGATATGATGAGCTTTCTACCCTGGCCAAGTAGATGATCGATGTATCGGGATCAAGCCTACTACAACCGTCTCTCCTTGTTGGTCAAATAATGAAAACATCTATCTTACTCTAAATAATTGGGAATTTTCATCAAGACTCCAAATAGGTAAAGAAATAAATTGTAGTAAACAATTAGGGTATGAGAAATGGATAAAGAAATAAGTTTTAAGGAGGGTAGACTAAAATGAACTAGACTAGTATAGAAACTCGAAATCAATAAAACTTAGGCAAAAGAAATAATTAAATCTTTCCTTATTACCCTTAGGCAATTTCGGGGACGAAATTTTGTTTTAAGGGGGGTAGATTGTAATACCCCGGATTTTTGCCAACCTGGTGATAGACGTCCTTAAGCAATAGGTCGATACGAACACCTTATTAACTTGTCAGAACTCAATCCCAAAGTCTAGAATCGCTTTTTAACCCTTTTCCTTCACAAATCTCACCTCGCACCACCTCGTTCT
Organism: Magnolia changhungtana; assembly: GCA_030180095.1. Taxonomy (NCBI): domain Eukaryota; kingdom Viridiplantae; phylum Streptophyta; class Magnoliopsida; order Magnoliales; family Magnoliaceae; genus Magnolia; species Magnolia changhungtana. Next base: position 1,005,599 of record JASAUF010000470.1, on the reverse strand, counting down.
TTAAATCTTTCTAGGTACTTTCACATTAGACACAAATTTTAAAGTTTAGGTGTTGAAGAACAATACTCAAACCCATTTTTACTGTAAATAGTACATACATAAACAAAATGGGATTTTGACCATTAACCATATGGAATCATCGACGAATAGATTATTTAGAAACATCAGCCTCTCCTGCCCTAAGACCTTCTTTTGTTGTAATTAGGTCATGTTTTAGTTAAGTATTAATTACTTGGATCACTTTATATACAAATTACAAAGGCCCAAGTACCACCTCAGACAGAAATCATATAGGACTAAATCCTTTAGAAATTTGACAAAGTTAACGAAGTGCTAAACTAGATCACATACGAAATCCGTACTAATCACTTTAAATCTGATCTGCAAGACCCAAAACTTGTAGAATTAGTGACGCTAGGTTACCCTAAAATCTAGGATCAATCTCATTACCCGGCTGCTCTCGGGAGCATCACGAAACTCCGTATCAGATCTAGACCGCACGTCGAAAGTCCGAATAATACGAAGTTATAGAATTAGGACCGCCTTGCTGGGCTTGACAACCATCTCAGAAATCAAATCCAGATTGTGTCCTAGTGCTATTCGCTTGAGCCCGGAGTGAAGTGTGTGAGAAACGTGGATATTTTAGAAATAAATATCTAAATTTAAGTAATCTGAGACTTGTCGCTTGCGGGCCAAATATAAGCAATCAGACCGTCAGAATCTGGCCCAAATACACCCTTGGATCAGGGGAAATTTCATACACATGTCCATGTACTTGTAACCCTGATCGAGTGTCAGTGACCGTTAAACTAAAACTGGTCCGCCACGGGCGATCTGTAAATCCGATCGGACCAAAAAAGTAATTTGACATGGATCCATAGTCAGTGAGCTTAAGTCCGACCTTTGGCTCAAGGGAGGCCTCCAGAAATGCTCCGTTGAGATGAAACAGGTGCCCTTTGGACAAAACCTAAGTATACCTTGACCCTGGGTCTATTTTGGAGAGTTTTGGGCCTATATAAGGACCTTAAACCCTCACTCTCTCATTCCATACGAATTTGAGAAAACCTAAGAGAGAGAAGAGAGAAAAGAGAGAGAAAGTGTGAGAGTTGTGGGAGCATCTCCCTGTCACTCTACCTTGTTGCTATCCGTGCCTAACCACATCGTTCTTATCGCTTTTCCAGCATTTTCAACTTCATTTCTAGGTAAGAAAACCTAACCCTAAGCTGTTTTAGAGTTTCCAAGAGTGTGGGTGATGTAATAGCTGACCTGTTTCATGATTCAGGTTGCCTAATCGCCGTAGAGAAAGGCTTAGAGATTCTGGCGTATTCATTACGATTCTACGATAAAAGGTGCAGACTTTAGATGTATAGGTTATGGTTTTCAACGCTTTCAATGTCAGATAATGATAGATTCATGATCTGCATGCAATTGCACATGTACAAAGTGCTGTCCGTTTCATTTTTCGGTTATACGTTAACTATGTTGAATATACTGTATTCCTCGTATTTGTAGAAAATACCGTATACGTACAAATTTTGAATGTATGTTAGCCATGATTAATTACTGTATGAACATGCTATATATATGTATAATACTCACTCGGCGAAAGGATTCGCCCTAATACATGTTTTTGATAGTCTACGCTATGTATGTTAAAAGAGTGTATTCTAAGTGTTTGTGAAAATGACCGAATGAGTATAGAATTCGCATTCATGCTCGCCATGACTAATTGTCATAGATATATGATTGTTGTATTGGCGATACCCCTTTGACGAAAGGATTTGCCCTAAATCACACCACGGCCAATATACACTATATATGTTAAAATGTGTAGCCCAAGTGTGTGTGGAAATGACTGAATGAATATGGAACTTAGATTCCTGCTTGCCATGACTATCTGTCGTGGGTGCACGTGTGTTATAAATGGGGCAGCTCCCTAGTGAAAGGATTTCGCATAATACCTATGTGATCAACATACGTCATATATGTTGATGTATGTAGTCTAAAGTGTTTGTTGAAATGTCTGAATGAGTAGTAGTTAGTAAATTGTAATGTATAAGGGGGTTGAGATAGGATTCTCAACTACCTTAGTGATGTGTATGATTTCCTACATGTAAGTTGTTTAGTTTAATCACGTACTGGTTTATGAAACGTATGTGTTTGGATTTCCTGTTTGCATTGTGTTTTATAACATGCTTGTTAATATGTTTGAATTACTTGTTTACTTAATCCTGCCAATGACTACTTCACATGTTTAAGTTGTATTCCATAAAATTCGTGAAGGGTGATGGGGGAGTGGTGTAACGATTCCATGCAACAGCACTGGTAGCCCGAAGCAGACAATATTGGATATTGGATTGTATGATTTGAACTCTTGATCCATTACTGCTTTAACTGTTCCGTAATTGAATGTGATTGGGGCTATTGTATAGTCCAGGCAATCGGTAACGGGATTGAATTCATGGCTGAGATTCATTCGCCACATGTGTAACGCCCCGAATTTTTGCCAACCTGAGATTAGACGTCCTTAGGCAATGGATCAATCCTATCACAGGTTTAACTTCTTAAACGCTCAAATAAAGCCTCAAATCCCTTTGAACCCATTTCCTTCACAAATCTCACCCTTCACCACCTTGATCTTCCAATTTTTCTAAGAACTTTCACCCTAGACACTATCTTAAACTAGCTAAGTAATATAACTTGGATCACTTTATATACAAACTACAAAGGCCTGAGTACCACCTCGACCAGAAATCACTTAGGACTAAATCCTTTAGAAATGAGACAAAGTAACTAGGTGTGAAACCAGATTAGCTACGAAATCTGTTCGAATCGCTTTAAATACGTTCTGCAAGACCCAAAACTTGTAGAATCATTGACGCTAGGTTACCCCAAAATCTAGGATCAATCTCATTTCCCGGCTGCTCTCGGGAATGAAACGAAAAACAGATTAGTCTAGACCGCACATCGGAAATCCGATTAACGCAAAGTTAAGGACTTAGGATCGCCTCGTTGGGCTTGACAATCATCTCAAAAATCAGGTCCATCCGATGTTCCACGGCCATTCGTTTCGATTCGGAGCGAGGGAGTGTGAAAAACACTATTCCCATGCCAAAATAAATATCTGGAATAGTGATCTGGCATCATTCGTTGACGCGTCAGTATTAAGCAACCTGACCGTCAGAATCAGACCAAATTACACCCTCGGATTAAGAAAAATTTCAGGAACATTTACATGTACTTAGAATTTCTGATCGTGGCCCACTGACCGTCGAACTGAAAGTGGTCCGCCACGTGCGATCTGGGAATCCGATCGAGTCAAAAACGTAATCCCACGTAGATCCATAGATGGAGAGCTTAAGTCTGACGTTTGGTTCAAGGAGGGCCACCAGAACCTCCCTTTTGAGCTGGAAAAGTGGCGAAATGCCTATATAAGCAGTACCCCTTGAACCTGAGTCTAATTTCGGAATGTTTTTGGCTATAAAAGGGGCTTAGAACAGCCCCTCTCACAGCCATACGAATTTTGGAGAAAAACCCTAGAGGGAGAGAGAGAAAAGAGAGAGAAGAGCTTGGGTTTTGTTGCTGATCTTCCTCCTCTTGCTTTGGATTGTTACACGGCCTACACCGCTTCATTCCAGGTGTTTTCCCGGCGGTTTCCGTCCCATTTGAAGGTAAGAAACCCTAACCCTAGGTCTGATTTGAGGTGGGATCGATGTGGGTTGTGTAACAACTAACCGATTCCGCTCTTTAGGCTAGAAAACTCCCGTTATTAAGATTTGCTACCCTTGCTGATTCGTTGCGTTTCAAAAGGCAAAGGTGAGGACTTTAAGTGTATAAGTTACGGTTTTCAATGCTTTCAATGTCAGATAATGGTAGATTCATGATCTGCTTGCAATTGCACATGTACAAAGTGCTTTCCGTTTCCTGTTTCGATTAACGTTGTGAAATATGGAATTTCACATATTCTAGGTATACGTAGAAATACCGTATACGTATTTTTTTTGGATAAATGTTTGACATGTTTATTTAATGTATGATTATATAATATATGAATAAAATACTAGTTTGGCGAAAGGAACCGCCAAAATATATGTTCACTTGTAAATGCGACGTATGTTGAAATTGCGTATTTTAGAAATACCGTATACGTATTTCTTTTGGAATAATGTTTGACATATTTATTTAATATATGATTATACAATACATGATTAAAATACCAGTTTGGCGAAAGGAATCGCCGCAATCTATGTTCCCTTGTAAACACTATGTATGTCGAAATTGGGTATACGAGGAAGTACCCTATACGTATAAAATTTGCTGATGTGATTGTCAGGTTTAATTGCTGTATGAATATGATGTATATGTATAAAATACTAGTTTGGTAAAGGGACAACCCTAGTGCACATTCCTCTAGCATACGTCATGTATGTAGAAATAGTGCATTCCAAGTGTTGGTGAAATCACTTGTAAGTGTAAGTGCTTAAGTGTTAGAACCGTAGGTAGGTGCTGAGATGGGATTCTCAGCTACCTTAGAGTCACATATGACATTCTCCATGTGGTTGTTCACTCTAACCACTCACCTATGAAATATAAGTATTTGTATCCCTATTTGCATAATGCTTTATAACATGCTTTTGAACATGCTTTGTAATTTGTTTATTACCATGCTTCATGATATGCTTTGTAACATGATTACTAGTGTCCTTAAATTACCATGTTATTATGTCGTATTTCATATGCTATGGTTAGGACTTGACTGAGCTTGGGACTATGTTCATAGTCCAGGCATCCGGTATCAGACTTGAAGATGTGGTTGGGATTCGTTCCGCCACGCATGATGTGTTGGCGAACCCGTGTCGTACTTCGGTTGGCGATAGTGGTTGGCCACACGAGGTGCTTCTACGCTTCATATCGCCCAACTTGTTGTGCGCTCGAGCCAGCCGAACACGTCAAGTAAACCGTGTGTCTTATGTACGTTCACCATGTTTGGTCGCTAATGCTTGAACCTAGGGTACCAAACTTACCAGTGATAATCCCGTTAACCATGGTACCTCGATCCGCTAAGACTCATGAGCCGGGCATGGTGGTATGGGACACCGTGGTCGAGCTGTCGGCCTCACGCCGGGCTACGTGCCTCCCGTAGTGACCAGTGTGCAACTTAACTCGTGAGCCGATTATGGTGGTATGGGACACTATATTCACGCTGTCGGCCTACATTGATAAGGTGATGGGGGAGTGGTGCAACCTTTGTGCGTAACAGCCCTGGCAGCCCTTTGTAGTGACCGCGAGCATATTCTGAAGTTGCAGTGTGCCTTAGGGTTCGCCGCGATATATAGAGTATGAACTAGGCCTGTTTCTGTATAGTGATGAATCGTTTAAGGGGTGATGGGGGAGTGGTGCAACCTTTGTGCGTAACACAGCCTCTCTGCAGTGACCTAGAAAACACACCATCGTCTGATATTAACTAGGACTGACGACCCTAGATTGGATCATGTTTGGAAATGATACAAGGGAGGTACCTTAGTTTCCCAATCCTGCTGTTTGAAATGGACTAATTAAAAACTCGGTAATCATACTCATCATGCATCGCATGTGCCTGGAAGATGTGGAGCACTGTGGGATGTAAGCATGCCGCGAACGTGAGATGGTGTCGCATGAGGGAGTATGTCGGTGAGGGCATCCATCATACCCGCATTCATACTTGCATTAATCAGAGTAACTAGGAGTGTTTGATTTACTGCTTTATCATTACTGCTTGACTGTATTGATAACATGATAATTTATGCCTTATCGTTCCACTGAGTTAGCTACTCACTCCCACGTTACGGGACGGTGTTGCGCACACCAACCAGACTCTGTCTCAGGTTTAGGCGATCCGACTACTCTGGAGGCGGAGCCTGATTATGACGAGGACCAGGAGGAGTTCTCGTATATGCAGTTCTCTGGCGGCTTCGACTAGGTTGCCAGGATCGATGGGTTCCACAGGGATTGTACCTAGTTATTTTTGACTTTGTGATTATAAACAGAAATGTATATGGACTCAGATGGAATCATACTCTGGAGAATGAATCGTTTATTTTGTTTCTTTACATACTTATATATACAGTTCAGTCTTCCGCTTGCTTTTATACAATTGATCTGGAGTATGAATTACTGCTTTGGTATAATCTCATTCATGTTTACTGCTCTAACACAGACAACATTCAAACATCATTAAACATGTTGCATAAGTGATGCGTTGAAACTCGGGAGTTGAGTTACACTCGACCCCCAATTTTCAGGGCGTTACAACATGAGATGTGTTCGACGAACCCGAGTCGTACTTCGGTTGGCGATAGTGGTTGGCCATGCGAAGTGCTTATGCACTTCATATTGTACTTTTTTAGGACTTGCTGGCGCTTTTTCAGGATTTAACGAGGACCAACAGAAGCGTCGAAAAAGGCCGTTGGCCACCAGTAAAAGCCTACTCTATAGCAGAGGCCAGTAAAAATGTCTAAAAATCTTATTAGCCACTAGTAAAAGATTTAATGATGCCCCCCCTTTTCGGCGTTTGTTTAGCCACCACGATAACTTTCACTGACAGTTATTTTGACTTTTGCCAGTATTTTTTTACAGTCGGTGAATATCATTTTTCCTGTAGTACCACGTAATGAGATTATACTTGAGGATGTGATGTGGTAGTATGACAGTGTGATGAGGTTAACTTGATAATGCGATACAATTAATGGACTATGTGATGGGGTTACACTTAAGGGATGATATGATATGGTAGTGTGCGAGTGCGATAAGGTTACACTTGAGAATGTGATACAATTGATGGACTATGTGATGAGGTTACACCTGAGAATATGATATGTTTGTATGATAGCGTGAAGTGGTTCCACTTGAGAATGTGATGTGAATTATGTGATGATGTTACACTTGAGGATATGATATGGTTGTGTGACAGTGTGAAGTGGTTTCACTTGAAAATGTGATACGGTTGATGGACTATGTAATGTGGTTATATGATAGTGTGAAGTGGTTCAACTTGAGAATGTAATGTGAACTATATGATGGGTTGTACTTTAGGATATGATATAGTTGTGTGATAGTGTAAGTAGTTTCACTTGAAAATGTAATACGGTTGATGGACTATGTGATGAGGTTGCACTTGAGGATATGATATGGTTGTGTGATAGTGTGATGTGGTTACACTTGATAATATGATATAGTTGATGGACTATATGATGAGGTTACACTCCATGATATGATATGCTTGTGTGATAGTGTGATGAGGTATATCCACTTAAGAATGTGATATGGTTAGTGGAGTGTGTGATGAGGTTGAACTTGAGGATATGATATGGTTGTATGATTGAGCTTGAGGATATGATATGGTTATATGACAGTGTGATGTGATTTCACTTAAGAATATGATATGATTGATTGACTACATGATGAGGTTGCACTTGAGGATATGATAATTTTGTGTGATAGTCTGATGTGGTTACACTAAATAATATGATACAGTTGACGGATTATGTGATGAGGTTGCACTCATGATGGTGTGATATGGTTACACTTGATAATATGATATGGTTAATGGACTATGTGATGAGGTTGCACTTGATGATATGATATGGTTGTGTGATGAGGTATATTCACTTAAGAACGTGATATGGTTGGTGGACTATGTGATGAGGTTGAACTTAAGGATATGATATAGTTGTGTGACAGTGTGATGTGATTCCACTTGAAAGTGTGATACGGTTGATGGACTATGTGATGAGGTTGCACTTAGGGATATGATATGACAGTGTGATAGTGTGATGAGGTTACACTTAATAATGTGAAATAGTTGATAGACTATGTAATGAGGTTGCACTTGAGGATGTGATATGATTGTGTGATAATGTGATGTGCTTGTTCCACTTGAGAATGTGATGCGGTTGATGGACTATGTGATGAGGTTGCACTTGAGGATGTGATATGGTTGTGTGATACTGTGATGTGGTTCCACTTGAGAATGTGATATGGTTGTTTATTTTGGCGAATATTATAGTTTATTTTTTAATATTTATTCATTTAAATCCCTCTAAAGAAATAACAAAATAAATAATTGAAAAGAAAAAATAAAAATTCTTAGGTCGTAAAGCAAAAGTACCAGCTACCTAGGTAGATTCAAGTAACAAATTTTAGTTAAATAATGGATCATGTCAATTGGTGAATAAAAGGCCATATTTGGATGTTCAATTGAATTATGACAATACAACGCAATAAAGTAAATAACGAAAGTGGGTTCAGTTACAGTCACAGTCGAGGTTATTGTGGTTATTAAATAACAAAGTTAGAGCTAATAGTTAGCTCAATTCCATTCACATTCAAGGACTTGCACCTTACTGTGGTTACTTGCATTTTCAACTACTAGGATGGACCATACTATTTAACTTACCGTTTTGCCGAGGACCATTCCATATTAGCATCTTAACAAACATCAACATCAGCCCACATCAACTGCAATTCAACACATAAGCTTGGAAATGTGATATTCATTATATAAGTATGTTGTGTTTGTAAATCATCAAAAGTAAGTACCGACTCATTTCAAGAGCCTCCAACAATCTCCAAACTTGTCACTTATATGACTTCAACTTCCTTCGTCATTATCACATCTCAAAAGTGAAATTTCAATATGTGGATGGCATTCCAACGCATACATAAGTGGAATTACAATATTTAATTTTATCAATTTTCAAAATTACTGTACATGAATTCTTGCAAACCCACAAAAGAAACAAGTCTCACTTATCGTATAATGCACTTAAACAACACAAAATGTACATGAATTCAAGCGGGCCTCATAAAAAAAAAAAAAGGGTTCACCTTTCTCACTTACCATATAATGTACCTAAAAAGTACAAAATATACATGAACTAACACAGGACCCACAAAAAAAAAGAGAGACAGAGAGACAGAGAGAGACCTCACCTATCGTGTAAGGCACATATATAATATAAAATATATATTTAATATAAACAGAGAAAAAAATATAATTATTCTGAGTTTTTAAAACATGCCAAAATCTGAGCATCCTTCGACTTGAACAATTATCCTTGAAACAACCGAATTACACTCTCGAGGCACATAACGAAGGAGCTGTTGTTGTTTGAACTTCTTATCTGTGCAAGCCCATCCACAACTGAATTACCCTCCCGTAGCATATAATTCAAAATGAAGTTGATCCTCATGAAGATCTCATTCATAACAACACACCAATCCTAATTTAAAGCAATACCTGGAAAAAAAAAAAAAGAAGCAACACATATGTAATTACACATTTAATCCACATTTTGTATATTTGGGTTATACTTCTGGAGGTGTATATATTTACATTATACATGAGAATGTGAAGAGGTTCAAAGACTAAGAGATGATACGGTTTAAAGATAGTGTGATTATGTTGCACTTAAAGATGTGATATGCATTTTAAGAAAGTGTGATGTGGTTACATTTTAAGAGTGTAATGAAAATGAAGGTGTGTGTGAGTTGGTTACACTTAAGAATGTGATTCGGTTAGAGTATATATGAGTTAAAACATGTGATGGGCTTACCATTGAGATTGTGATGTGGTTGATTGAGAGTATAACTTAGTTCCACTCTAGGATGTGAATGGGTTTTCAGATAGAGTGGTCCAATTACACTTGACAATATGATGGTGGTGATGAAGTGTGTGTTGAGGTTGAACTTGATGATGTGATATGGATAGTGGAGAGTGTGATTGGTTTACACTTGACGATGTGTTATGCATTATAAGGAAATGTGATGTGATTACACATAATTGTGTGATGAGGATGGAGTATCTGATTATACTTAGGGGCTGAGAAATTTTAGCAAAAATTCAAAAACGGTTTAAGAAAATATTAGATATGGATTAGCCTTACCGTATTATATTTGCATAAAGGTTGTTATTCATTTGTTCCAAATATTGAACTACTGCCTCTTACCAGGGACTATTGGAATGCACCGTATGTAATGGAATACTGCACAGTCAATATTCCATAAATTTTGAATTAATTTCATTAAGATATAACACAATCAATGAAATCAAAGTTCGATTTGAATAACTACTTTTTTAATTACTAAAATACTTAAGTTTGCAAAATCTATATACATACATTTTCATTTTACAAAACTAAATTATATCAGATTTCCTTAAATGTTATTCATTACCTGAATTAATTGAGTAAAGTTAAAATTATCAAGCGTGTGAAATTTTGATTCAATTTGAAATTTTAAATCAAATTGATACTGGACAGATGGATGTGGTTGATCCATGGAAGGAAACAACTGTGGTTGACATAAGGAATGAGAGAGTTGTGGTTGAATCTGTGCTTCTGAGAACATACATGGTCATGGGGAGTGGCCCAACATTATGTATAAGTAAATATTAAGTTCATCAAAAATTTCAATTTTACTATAAAATAATTTTATCTCGTTCTCTGTTCTTCTCCATCCACTTGCACATGTCCTCTCCATTTATTCTCTACCCTATTTTCTTCTACATTAATGGACTTAACTATTGTTCAAGTGTTTGCATACAACTAAGAACAATATAACTCATGGTGTAATGGCAGTACTATATTAGTTTCAATTCTCATATGTGTGTTGAGTGAGAGATGAGAATGAGTAATTAAAACCATGGATTAACAAAAAAAAAAAAAGATGTTTACTCCCATGGATTCTAGAATCATATACACCAATTGGAATTTACCTATGTAAATACGTGCAAACAAGTGCAAAGGATCTTTGTACAAATAAATATAAGAACTTGCACTACAAGAAAACTGGCCTTTACCGACGATCAAAACCGCCGGCAAAGACCCAGAAAACCATGGGCAAATCCTTTGCCCGCGGTCAACTAACAACCGATAAAGCCTCAGTCGGTAAAGGCTTTACCGGCGGTTAGGACCTTTACTGACGATTGTGCTGAACGCCGCTAAATCGACAGTTTTTACTACACTACTAGAAAATTGGTCAACAGCTACGGATAAAATCCGTAGCTAAAGATGACTGCCCCACAGTGCAACCGTACCCATAGAGCAGAATTTTCTCATTAAAAATAAAAATAAAAAAAGTGAAATTGAAGACAAATTCTGGTAGAAATGTACAAGAAACATAGATTGCAAGACAAAAATAATGGATTCACTTACCGAAGGAGTAAAGCCATTAAATGGATTTTTCCCTTCTTTTGAATCTGCTAATAGATTCCTAGCATTTCGAATATATGATGCCAAACCACCTGGATAGCTTGAATTAAGTCGAGTTACCTATAGAAAAGAGCTACTTGACATCAATAAGCAGATATGTGAAGAGTATTAACAGTCTTGCTGACAGGTACAAAGCAATGTAGGTTTCCAGAAACCCATCAAAATCAGTTTGGTCTTCTACCAGAAATTTGTGGTCAGCAAGGCTTCCAAAGATAAATTTTAAAATAATCATAATAATAACAAAAATAAATGTTTGAGTGAGGAAAATGGAACGTTAAAAGTTGAAACCGATGTTAAACTTTTTGCTGCTTGGACTTGGAAATCAATAGAGACCATTTAATATTTCCAGGATATAGCTGCTAAGTTGTAAAAATATACTGAGAATGCATGGAATACAAGGTTCTAAAATGTGATTATACGAGTGAAGCACTCAGCTGCTGCAAGGGAATGGAAACGAACCTGTTATTTGGGAGATTCTTCAAGGGAAGCACTCAGCCTAACCAGTCAGTTCTAACCTACAAAACAAATCTTAGCCATTAGCCACTGTTCTAGGTTTTTTTTTTTTAAGAAAAAAAAAAGATAAGAACCAAGTAGTAAAAATAACCATTGTAGCAAATAAGTCTAGCTAATATCATCCCAAATCCTAGTCTTTTCCATCTCAGCTATCTCACACACACATACACACACTCTCTCTCTCTGTCACATACCCATCTCAAAGCATTTCAGAAAGCCAAACGGAACATGTGAATAAAAAACAAACCTAACAAAACCTTGCTCAGCGCAACCTCCTTGCTTCCCTTTCAGACTCGACCAGGGTAAGGATGTCGCCTTCCCTGACAGGACCCTTCACATTCCTCATGATGAGTCAATTCTGGTCATCCAGGAACTTGACCCTGACCTGAGTCACTTGTCCTCTTGAACATATGTGGCCCATCACCTTCACCACCACTGCAAGCTTTACTTGAGAATCCATTCTGCAAGCTGCGCATGTTAGAGAGATAGAGAGAAGAATGCGAGTGAAGCTGCTGCTTTGCTTTTGAGTTCTTCCAGGTTATTCCGTAGCATTTCTCCTTCAAATCATTATGTTCACAGCTATAATAGTACAGTCACTTTAAGGCTAACTTTGACATTGGTAAGTTTTAAGGAACAAATTATTTGGCAGAAAGACATGCATCTTACCAAACATGTGCCCTTCTAAAGGAAAATGTTTGAGAAAGGAAAACAAGTTTGACTGACATGTCATAGGATATTCTAAAGAGGAAATTTCAATAATGATTGCAATTGAATGTTAAAACAGTAATAATTAAATAACCACAAAATAAGATACAAATATCCTCAAGCTAGAAGCTTAAGACCAGTGCTTTGCTAAATGTCACTGGTAAAGATTAAGACAATGTTGTGTTTATTAAAATCCAAAGACTGCTAAGAAAAAAATACTGAGTTCAAGCATGATTAATGACATAAATTTTAAGGGGGCACAAGTTACCAAAATCTCGACATCAAACACAAACGTAAAGCAAATCTCCTTCAATTCATTGAAAATAACAAAAAGAAAACAATCCACAACATGAAAAGGAAGAGTAATTTGAATATTGTTGTTCATTCTTCCTTAATTTTAACAGAAATTAAACAATTCCTTTTCATATATAACAGTGTTGATTCCATAAAACAAGTGTTTTCGATTTGTGATGGGTAAACTGCTAAGCTACTTTAGAATCTTAGTTTATTTGGGATCCTTAAACTGATTGGAATTTACCAAGATGTCAGAACTGGTACTATGAAATTTGTTTCCCATCTTTAAAAAAAATAAAAAAAAATCACTGTTTGGATGTCACCAAAATGCAGAGAGCGCATCCCACCACCTACACTATGGCAGAGAACACGCCAAATTTTTGAAAAAAAAAAAAAAAAAAGTAATAGCATACCTGATAACAGGTTTGCCACATGAAAAACCAGGTGGCTGAGAAGTTAAATAAAAGAAGGTGACTACCACAATAGTGTGGTCCTCCAGCACCATGTATGAAGAGAAGGAATGTGTGACAATATGGATGTGGGCAACTTACTTGGAAACGACGATTAATTGGCAGTGAGCTATTACTGCCTCCGATAAATCAACAGATATTTCAGAAAACCCTGAATACAAAAGTAAGGTGTAAGTAGAGACTGAAAACAGCCCACCATATTAATCACAATATCGAAAATAATAGAACACAAGATCTGTGAAGATCAAAAAGAGGAGATAATGGAGAGTTACTAATGAATTAAACTACATAAAACTGTGGACATCGAACCCATCAAGTCATCAAATGGATAGCCGGTCATGGACCCCACTTTCAGAAATTGGAATATCCGACTGCAATTTCTCATCAATATATCCAGGCATGTGAGACCCATGCATGTTATTCAAATAGAACATACCATGGATTCATTGTACCCTTGAGTTAACTCAGTTGAATTAGCATTTTACGTTCTTAGTGCACATGAAGCATGTTGAAAAACAAGAGGAACCGAAATTACTTGACAATGCCGAAGATGAGAGAATGCTGATTCTGTTTCACTCCTGTTTGATGGATACTTAGAATATGAATTTCCAAAACCTGTACATACAGTTAGAATAGTTTAATCAATAACATGAGAAAAGCAAACTTGAAAATTCAGGTGAAATTAACTGTGTCCATCCCATTCTGGATTCATATTCACATGAAGGGTGATAATGCACGACTTTGACTAAGATTTCTTCCTAAAACCCATTCAAGGAATTTTCCATAGGTTCTCTTCTACCTGCATTTAAATGAAGAACTAGATATGCTTGAAATACCAATTGTAAGACAATATCGCTGTTGACCCCTGAATAAATCTTAACAGAGATGTGACTACTTTCAGTTTGTGTATTTAGTTTTAGGACGGAAGAGAAGGATCCGTCAATAAGACAAAGCTGCCGTTGAGATCTATGCAATCCATTACAGTACTTCTTCCATTACAACTCCGCATGAGCCCCACATCTCCACACAAGAGCTGAACATCAAAGTAGTCCAAATGGTCTACAATATTGTTCTGAGTCATGAACATACAAAACAAAATAAGTGAAAGCCTAGAGCGGCATTGTATGATGAAATCATGGGGAAGAAAAGAGAGATGCATGCTCGCTAAAAGATGGGTCTTCAACAGTACCATCACAAACCTTCTTGACTGTATGCATCAAGCTTAATCCCATTTTGTACAACTACACCTGAAAGTGTAGAGGAATGAGATAGCAGATCTTGCAGCAAAATGGATCGATGTGGAGCACAAAAAACAATATAAAAAGGAACCATTGATATATCCAACTTTGAATACAAGGGCTTATGAACCATAAATTACTTTTGTAACTTCCAATTGAAAGGTAACTCCACCTGGAAAAATTGGAAGCAACAAGCCATTGAAAAATGAAGACAAGTGTTCCAAGAGAGACTATCAGCACAGATTCTTAGGCTGCAACATCCACATCTCACTTACTTTCAAGCTCCCTCCTTCCCTCTTAGTGCATTTGGGTGTACTACCAAATCATGGTTGGTGGAGCTTCCATGGCGTTTGGGGCAGTCTAGAAAACAAAAACTATATCAATGAGGGCCTCTCTTTCCATGGAGTTCTGCTAACTAGGCTTCTGATTCCGTCAGAGTTCATCCTCTTGTCCTTGCAACGGAACACCCAAATGTACTCTTTAAGTCTCAACACATATTGTTAATGCATTGTATTGGCCTTGAAAAGGAGCACTTGTACCAGCATTTCAACCTCATTAAGATTTCTCAAACCTCCACAAATATAAGATTTCTTTATATATATATATATATATAATTACAAATATAAGAAAATACAAGTAAAAATGAAAATATTGGAAGAAGGTATGCAAGGTATCAAGCAAGGCAACGTAAGGATCCATTGGGTAACGATTGCATTCTCTCTTCATCTTTTTCTCCTATTCTCAAAATCCATGCTTGGTTGCAATTGGAGCATTAATGCCAGGAACTTCCCTTCGAGTTGCATTTTTAATGACAAGTAAGTTCTCTCATATGCATCTAATATTGAACTGACTCACTAAGTTGTTCCAGTGTTGATATATCATCATGCAGGAACTGGACGGTTAGAATGACTAAGATGAGAAGCAACAATAGCTGGTGAATGCCAACACTGTGTGTGCTTTGGGCATGCCACCCATCTATTGCTTTTGTGCAAGAATGGGTTCATATCTTTTGGAGACCCTAAATGATCGTTATAGCAAAAAGCTTGTTCAGACATATAGTGTATTTCCCAATCAGATGGAGATGAGTGATGTAGTGGTCCAGCCATACAAGTCACTTTTGACTCTCAAACGATTGACTCTAAATGCTGATTGTGTTGTTGTTCTTGACAACACTGCACTAAACAGGATTGTTGTGGAATGCCTTCATCTAAGTAATCCTACCTTTGCACAAACAAATTCATTGGTTTCTACTGTAATGTCCACAAGCACTACTACTCTTTAGTATCCAGGATACATGAACAATGACCTGGTTGGTCTTCTTGCCTCTTTGATCCCAATTCCAAGATGCCATTTCCTAATGACAGGGTATACGCCGCTCACTGTGGAGCGTCAGGTAAGATTTCAAATATAGTAGGAGGTCTACTTCCTAATGTATTTGGAGTAAGATGACAGCCCAGGTTACATCCATCCTTATACGACACTATTTTAATTTTAACATGACTAAGAATATAAAATAGTGGAAAGAAATTCTAGTCATTGTGTAATATGTCGACACTCAAAACTTCTAGCACTGGAATGTAGAAAGAAAACAATGATATCTGAGTCCAAGTAGAGACTCACTACCATTGCTTCCCCTTGTCACTCTCCCGTGGCTTTTGGTGATGCCCTTCTTCCCAGTTTTGTTGATTTGCAAATCTTATGTAAGTGTTGTCATCATGTATGCCATCTAAGTGGTTAGTAGAACAAGGAGACATATCCATAGGATCCAAAGCTCCATTGCCAGAAGAAAGAGTTGTATCAGTGGTGCTAACTGATGGCTAAGATGAGTTAAAGAGCAGAATTCAGACACAAGTACCAGAACATTAGATGAGACACATTTAGTTGACAAAGAGATGGATACCGAACCTGAATCTGCTCTAGGAATCTCAGCTGGAGATCCAGGCCATTCACCAGCACTCTTCACCTTATGTTGTCTCATCCACCATACACATAGCACACATTCATGTGAAAACAGACCAATTAAATTATATAGCCCATTATATAGCCCTCAATTTGACTTTTGACCATAGTTCAAAAGTCAAACTGACATAATCATCCTGGCCATTTGATCGAACTGATGACTGAAAACAAAAATGGTCAACAGGGGAAAATTCCCCAGTCATTGTGAATTTATGTGTTAGTCCACCAAAGAAGGGTCAACTAGATGGATGATACAATGGGTTCATCCAACCATACAGCGATTTGTGCCCCATTTACAGAGAGTTGAAATGCAGGACCTCTAGCATGATTAACACAAGAACATTCTTGGTTGAGGCATTTCCTCAAACAATTAGCATGCAGATTTTCATATAAAAATAATGAAATGCTTTAGTGAAATAAAAATAGAAATTCATATTATTTTTTTACTTTCTTGATCAGTTACAAAACTTTCATATGATTACATTAACTTCATGTAACTATCAACAGTGAAATGAAAATGATAAGGGGAAAGAAGTCTCACCAAATTAGTTCACAAGAAGAGGAAATGTAAGTTACGAATTCAACGCCACCACATCTTAATAATCGCCTCCATCACTAAAGAACATATGTCGAATCTCATCCAAAAGCCCTAAACCTAGGAGAGAGAAAGAGAAGGAAGGAAAGAGAAGGGAAGGGAAGGGAAGGGAATGCAAAAGCCCTAAACCGCAGAGGGGTTTAGATCCGTACCGGTTTGCAGTGAGTAAAAGGACCAGATCTGGCCAGAGGATGGGAGAGAGAGAGAGAGAGAGAGAGAGAGAGGTTCTCGAGGTGGGAGGGCGGGGACGGGGGCCGAGAGAGAGAGAGAGATCGAGTAGAGATGGAGAGGTGCAGAGAGAGAGGAAAGGCGCAGAGAGAGAGAGTCGGCGATAGGGAGAAGAAAAGTGCCGAAAATGAGATCAAGGCATTCGCATTTTAATTTAATAGAGACCCTCTTCCGGCAGCTAGATTTGGTTCCAGCCGGCAAAGGGTTCCGCCAACAGTCGATTTTGCCCTATTTTCTTGTAGTGTTGGTGCAATTATGGTGCTGTTGTCTGGAAAAAGCCTAATAATAACTTCAGAATTTCCAATGTAGGGGCACTACTATCGCAGCTTATTGATGCACGCAAGATCTCACATTCTAAAAGATACATGACATCCTTGAAAAACATATCATGGGAATCATCATGCCACACACCATATTGAGATATTGACCCGAACATCTGACTAATGTTGAATTGAGACTCTGCCCATCATCTAACATAAAACACTTCAAATAAATTTAAAAACACTTTAAATAAATCTAAGGGGTTACCATAAAGAATAATGGACGAAAATCAACCATAAATCTTATATATTTCGTGGGCCATTAGAGTTTTGAATGGCCCAATGAATGGCCAAGATCACACGTACATGTTCCACATTGGCATGCATCCATGACCGCTCAAATCACCTTGACATTTCACGAGTCCAGACCTTTGTTTGTAATAAGAAGAAATGTTAGGAGAGGAAGAGAGTCTAGATCCTCTGTTTCAAATAGAAATGTTGGAGAGAAGAAAGAAAGCTAGGAGAGAAGTTGAGAGAGAAGAGGGAGAGTTGGGAGAGAAGAGAAAGAGATGCTCTTTCTTTCTTTCTTTGTTATTTTTCATTTTCTTTTTTCTTTTTTCTTTCTTCCTTTTTTTATATTTTGATAATATTTTTGGATATGTTTTTCTCTTTAGTTTTTTTTTTAAAATTGATAACGTGGACCAATATGAAAGCTGCAATCAGAATATGCGAGGAGAGACGTTTTTAGAATGAGGTTGTTGATGGGAACGAACGTATGCAGCTTCGGCACGAGGAAGCGGATTGCGTATTGACTATTGAGTAACTCAGTACGGTAAGCAGCATACTGAGTAAACTCTGTGGGGCCACAGTCATTCATGCATTGTATCGACTCCGTCCATCTGTTTTATCATATAAGTTTAGGGCTTTAAGACAAAAATTAATCATAAAAAAAAAAAATCTCCAGTGAACCACACCATCTGAAACAGTGTCACTACACCAAAATCGTCATTTAGGAACGGTTTTAAACCGTTCCTAAATGCTTCAGGAACGGTTCATTACCGTTCCTAAATGAGGCGTCGCAGAAAATCAGGAACGGTTCAAAACCGTTTTGGGTACAATTTTAGGAACGGTTTTAAACCGTTCTGGTGCCAACGATCACATTTTAGGCACAATTTTAGAAACGATTTTGAATGCTTATTAATATTACCAACGGTCAGATTTTAGGACGAAATTTTAAGAACAATTTTAAACCCCTTTGTTCATTGTATGAGAGAGAGTGGGGTATGTAATGTACTTGTATTATATGCCAGATAATTACACAAATATAAGAAAGACAATAGAATGATTCACACACAATAATCTTTTCCTTCTTTTCTAGTACACATTTCAATTTTAATTCCAATTCCAACTTCCAATTTCACTACGACATTTCATGTCATGAGTTGTTAATCCTGTGCTGGAAGTATTGGTGGTGGTGCTGCTGCTGTTGTTGGGCTTGAATCAACTGCCTGAAGGGCTGGAGAAGGCCTAGAGAATGCTGTTGCCTGCTGGTTTTAGCTTGTGGGTTGTGTTGATAATTACACAAATTTTGTTGCAGAAACCACAATGACTCAAACTAAAAAAGAATACAAAGATCTGATGAAAATGCTGTCGATCTCGAGGACCATAGACGTACCTTAGATCGAAGGTAACCCCAAAAATCAGTTATATAAGAGTAGTTTCCCTTGCCAAAGGGTCCATTGCATTTACACCAGCTTCCTTAAGGCACACAGGTTGCATTGTATCAATAGCATACCTACCAAAATCACCCATTAATAGGATATCATTACATGCATTTGAAATGATAAAATATATGTCCAGATGGATGCAGCATAAACTCCAGAAATAGTTTAAACAGCTGTCCTAAAAAATTCATGGGCATCTTCTTCTCCCATGACCAAGAAAACATACAACCTAATAAATGAATACTAAGTGAACTTGAAATAACTTGCAATGCTCTCCATTTAACACTATCATCCTGCACAAAAGATTTCATTTAAGCTTGACGTAATGTGATTCATACAAGTATCAAGCTATCGAGTTTATAGTAAAGTTTCAAGCAACATTGTAGCTCTCTGAGGAATTTCTCATTCAAAATACCAAGTCAACTTTTCAGCCGACTCTTGAGGATCTAAGAAAGCCTACATGCACACACTTCTCAACTCTACCTCTTTTGGGTGCGTTGATCTCATTCATTGTTGGTTGGGATCATCCACTATATCAGATACGCTCTTGAGTGGAAGTTACAACATGAATAGAAAAATAGGTAAATGCATGCACTGGATTACCATTTGATAGTAGCAGCGAAGAGTTGTACAAAAACAGAGATAATACTGCTTGTAATAAGTATCCAAGGCAAGAGCAGATGGTTCCTTAGCAACCAAACTTTTAACAGCACAGCTCCCAGTGAAACATTGATGAAAAGCTACTTATAAACTAATTATGACATCTAAAATCCTTTTTAAAAAAATCAAAAGATAATTATTTTTCATAGTTTTTCTTTTTCTATTAGATCCCAGCATTAGTGACTTTATTTTACTCTATTTAAACGAAAAATCTTAAAGTCAATTACCTTGGATTTAAACTGATTATCCATGAAATAACCTCAACCATGAAAGCAATTGAGTAACGTTAGCCTTAGATTATTATGAGCTCTTGAATTGTCAGTGCTTGATGCCCTGTGTATCTCCATCGCACTCCTGAATTACAATTAATTAAAATGATAATAAGTATCCAATTAATAACTTTGGCATTTTTATTGCAGTCCCTAAAAAGCTTTGATTTTGCATTTTTAGTGAAGAGTTACTCACACCACCCAAGGTCATTTGGATTTTATGGAACGATGTGTAGTTCATGCACGAATACGTCACTTCACCACCCTTTGGGTTGTTTGTTTTCCAAATTCCTATGCCCCATCATGCATGATATGGTTCAAGATGAAGATTGGACTTATTTGTTTATCCACTCAATCTTGACTATCCATTACACATGGATCTCAGATTGAAGACTGACCACATAGCAACCAAAAGATCTCTGCTTTGCCTGAAAATCTACAGCTACTCCATCCTAAACTTCAACACAGAAAAGACCATCCAATGGCCAAATAACCTCCCTAATTCTGATACCACATCTGCCTGTCACTATATCAATGTTATTCATGATCCAAATACAACAAGCACAGGCCGCATTAGTTTCTAGCCTACAAAGCAAGAATTAATAAGCTACCAATATTATCAAGGAAACCAATTTTGAAGCAGCTCTAATGATGGAAACAGAAGTGTTAAAAACCAACTATGAATCTGCAACTTATCAAAGATTACTAGCAACATTGCCAGAAGAAGATTGCATGTGATGCCATAATCCAAACATTCAGTGTTCCACCAATAGAACCTGGCCACCAGAATGCTCAACTAACACCATTATTAGACAATCACTGAAATGCAACCATAAAATGCATACAGAATTACAGATGGTCCAAAACCAAATTCTTGCTCCATTACGATCTTGAAATTTCTATTACGAAAAAATTTATAGGATTCTCCCAACAAATGGCAAACACTTGCTAGAACTAGAATCCTGCAATTATAATATTACAAATGTTTGGAGAGAGTGATCAAGCAAAAGGTTAAAGCATGAGACAAATGTACAAGAAAATCAATTTGGATTTATACCAGGAAGGTCATAGATGTGTGTGGATGTCGAATGGTGGATTATTCAGGAAATTCCTATCTTTGTGAGTATATGTTAATAACATGCCACATGACAAGTTCAAGTTCTAAGTTCTAAACAAAACCAACCTGTTTCACATTGTCATAAACCATTGACGGGTCGGTGAAATCGATGACCACACTAACTGGTTTCGACTGCAAAAGGAAGAATCTCATCAGAAAGAAATACGCAGGGCAGAGTCTGAACTGGGATCCAAAAAGTAAAATTCTAAAACATTTGACATCAGCGACAACAACTTCATGGAAGGTGAGAAACTAGGACAATATCCTTTCAAGATATAAATAATAAGAGGCAACAACAAATAGAGCAGGACTTCTTTTATTTGGTTAGCACATTAGTACACACACCCCACTGTTAGCCACAACGCAAATAGAGCAGGACTAGCCGCACCCAATTTGACTTGTATCATCCACCATGAAATTCGTTTCTCAATGGAGTAAGCTAAAGGAGAAAGACCATTTATTTCAGTAAACAAACTTCCACTTCATCCTGAATAAATAAACCAACTGATCCAAGACAAACCTGAGCATAATCTAAGCAGCAGTAAGAGTGTGTATGCATTTTCAGCTTTTCTTCACCATCTTTCCCGTTGTTGACTATTAATGGTGGCAGACTCTTTGCTGACACTAAATATCTTTAAGCCTTTAGTCATGCAGTAACAAAATGAACAATCAAATAAACATAAGTAAAGAATAATAACAAAAATAGGGGGAAAAAACAAGAAAACATAATGATTACAGCACCCAAATAACAATCTATAGAAGTAAAGCAAGTTTACAGCAAGTTTGGTATCCCCCTGGAAAGGATATCCCATTTTCTTTTCTTCTTTTTCAATGTTTTGAAATGAACTGGAAGTTTTTAATAGCAGCATACCCCATTATTCACCTCTGAAATGGATAATTACTACTCAATATGTCCCTATACGCACAGCCCCAAGTTCTTCCGAATCAAAACAATCCACTTAGCAAGCTACAAGCTGGTAAAATTTTTAAATCCAAAAGCTTCATTAAATACTCATTTGTCATCATCGTCACCTGTTAGTCACTGCTCCATCATATATATTATCATTTTTCTTTATTTTTGCAGAACTTTTGATTGCAAGGAATCACTCACTTCAGGGATTCTTAGAGAAGTGAAGGGACAGGTAATGCACTATCACCACTGTCCTTTATTTTCTCCATTTTGGAAGATCAACTAGATAGCATAGTTCTAAAACTCAGGCACAACTGCTGCACAAAGCTTTTAAATCAGAAAATCCTCCCTTCAAGCACAACTGCTACCCATACCAAAGGTGGAATCATTACAAGTCTTCATTCCTGTTGTCTTAGATTCCATTCCTAATGTCTTTAAGCACTTGGCATAAAAAATAATGGAAATAAAATTATCATAATAGGATTCAAAACCAAAACCATTAAATGAGCATAAAAAATCACAGAGGCAATCATTTCTATAGAAATCCACCAATAGTGAAAGTTGATCTCCTAAAACCAAAAAGGGATCAAACCATAAGAACCAAAGCATAGACTCCAGAGGTCTTTGTAAATTTTCTCATCTTTCAAAAAAAAAAAAAAAAAAAACCTTGAAAAGGTCTATTGCATAAACAACACTAAATGATAGTTCCAGGTGTGGGATCTTTGTAAATTTTCTCGTCTTTTAAAAAAAGGTCTATTTCATAAGCTATTCATAATTAGGCCCTTCAGATTAACAATTTAGATCATGGGATCGACTTGTAGAAGCTTAAAATCCAGACATACAGTGCAAAACCTCAGCCAAATCATAGCATTTCTCATTATCATTATTCATCATTTTGGTTTTCAGCACGCTCATATGCTTTTATTAACTAGGAATGGAGAGCGAGGCTACTAATGGAGCAGTCCTCTGCTATAAAATGTTCGTCTATTTCCTACCATTTGGTGGGCACGAAGAAGATCCAGCAAGGGCTGGCAAAGCCCAATATACTTGAAAGGTAACAATTTTGCTTTTTTGAGGATTATTCCATATATCCTTTTGTTCAGTTCATTTCTGAAAAACTATAAGAGCTTCCTGCAACAAATATTTCTTGATAAATGGCATTAGCCATTCTCGATTTCATTAACTGTCTATGCCTACTAAGCATTAGTATACTTATTACCAATATAAAGATACAAAAAAGAATTGGAGACTGATACTGTCAACCATATGCAATTTAAAAACCATATGCCCTACCTTATCTTCATCACACAATAATTTCTTCCTGACTCCCAAATCTGGCGACCTATCACGTATTCCCTGTCGCTACAGAGAAGGGAAACAAGGAATTGAAATTCACTGTGCCACGCAGTTCAGTTGTCCCTAATATCTCTGCTACCAAAACAAGGAATGGGAACTCTTTCATGTTTCATGTATCAAAATAAAAACTAGCAGGCATAGAAATTGGTCCGTTCAAGAGTGCTGAAAATTAAAAAATGGACTTTAAGAGAAAATAAGGGCTCAAGGATAAAGTCCTTCAAACAGAAAGGCATCCAGAAAGTAGATGCCTGATAAACAAAAACATTTGAGACATGCCACTTTTGGAAACAAGCTTGGATGCAATACAGAAAAAGATAACCTAACCAAAATTGAATGTCAGAAATAATGGTGCTAAACATGAGTCTTTGAGTTACAGAGGTAAACAAGGCAATGTAACTTGAAAGGAATAAGACCTGGAAACCGTAGGCTTTTCTGTGCCCTTGAAAGCCAATCTACCATCGCCTTTAGCCTTGTGTAAACTACATGTTGATTGTCATGTAGATTGTTGCAATAATCTCAAGGTGTATGGAATGTTGGTCTAATTTTCTCAACTCCCATCATAAAATAGAGGCTCATCTTTGTTTGTATCTCCCAAAGATATTGAAGTATTTAAAAATGATCAAATGTAAGGAACATGACAACAACTTTCTTTAATGCTATGATTTCTTCAAGTCATGTGTCGAGGACAATCCTTCAATTATGCTCTTTGACACTACCAAATGGCCAGATAAAAGACATAAATTGTAAGGTCTAAAACCTATCATTAGAAGTTCAACATATTCTTGTCACGAATTAATTTTCCAGCTTGATGCTTAGCTCCAAAGTCCGCATCTTGAAAGCTTAGATGTGGCATTTGTAATGTACTCCATTGGACTATGCCTCACTACATCCATTTTGACACTAGTGCACCCATTGGCAACCCAAGCTATTATCACAGTTTAACTTCGGAATGCATGGAGTTAGTAGATTGCATCCAAGTCAATTACATCCAAGTATCTGATGTCAGATACTTACATGCCCCAAGCAAAAACCAGGTTGCATGAGTTGATGCATTTCTTTTCTTTTCTTTTCTTTTTCCTTTTTCTTGAAGAAAAATAAAAATGAAGAGAAAATGAAATTTAACGACCATGTATACTATTAACTACAGAATATAGAATACAAGGTTGCATGAACAAGGTAAATAAACTACATGTATTACGCGCTTTTATGGCAGATAAGGCAGGAATGCCAACCTATCACATCAAATTTCTCATTCTAGTAAGTGGTACTGTTTCTTCTATCATGTAAAATTTCAGCCTAGTAAATGGCAACCTATTTCTCATGCTAGCAAATATACCTTGAAGCTTTTAGTTCTTTTCACCTACAAATAGTTACTTGGTAAGGAATTTGGTGGTGGGGTTGTACTGGAGATAGCAAGAATGAGGAAAGACATCTAAGTAACATTAATTAGTGCATGCTAGAGATGCAAAGACATGACTCTTTCAGGTACACCATAAGTTATGTACAGGAACGCTTACAGCCCAAGAACTATAATACCCCCATAGTCATAATACAGCTTGGGTTCTCAGAAATAAGAACTGCAAAGTCTTTCATGAATTACATATCTTTGCATCTGATTCTTCATTGAAATGAATGAGAAAATCAGTTTAGTTAAGCAGAAAATCAGTAATTACCTTTCTCGGTATTCAAATTGAAGAACTAGGCTCCAAATAGAAATTGGATCACTTTCAAGTTGTTATAAACAAATAGCTCCACTTGAAATTTGTATCTACTTCATTTTTGGAACCAAGCTTCTAGGCATGTGCCGTGCCAAAAGACCAGATGGCGACTAGTATACTTCCATTTTAGAGAAATACATACAGCCCTCCCTAAGTTGTATGGAGTCATTCATGTGAAGACCTGGTTATGAACATCAATCAAAGCAATAAATTATGAAATGAAATCATTAAAAAAAAAAATTAACAAAAGACTTTATGGAGAGTAGACATCTGTAGGCTGTAATCAACTGGTTATTGCAAAAGCACCTCAAATTCTCAATAATTTCTAAAAAAAAAATGGGGAAGTTAGAAGACTCCTAGATATGCATGTTAACATGCATGTTCCCATTGCCAAATTCCACATCCCAATTACATATGCATGCACATTCAACGTTGACTGATAGAACATAATTTCAGTTAGAGTCTAGACATCTATTCTTTAAGGATGTTAGCACCTAGTTAAGAAAAAAAAAAAAAGACCATGAGAGGAAGAAGAAAAGCTCAATATATGAGACCTACCAGTTGATCTTTAGTAAAGAGGCTCTCCTGCTTCATTGGAGATGGAGGCTTGCTCCTCTCTTTTCCCTACAAGTGGAAAACACTTCTAGGCCATTAAAGGATACCACGTGAATGACCTATAGCTCAAAAATAAAATAAAAATGGATAGAACTGCAGCAACCAAGTGTCTTAGGCATTGCATTAATAGGCAAGGCATCATTTTGTTGTTAAGGATGTTTACCAAAATTCGCCAACCCCACTACATTTTCCATTCCGGGTCATGCAATCTGAAATATGGACCATTGCGATCCTGGTCAATATTTTTACCAATCCAAAATTACCATCCTATATTCCGAGAAAAGAACACCTTAAAACCGATGCTCCAATCCATCTGGAAGACAAGCTCCAATCCAACTTGAACGACAAAAACCTGAGAGAGACAAAACTTGAAGAAGCTTGGGCAGATAAGAAAATAGACCACACAAAAGGCTCCAACGAGGATGGAGACAACTTGCATACTTCAGCAGGAACGACAAAAACTGGCCCTGCTAGCAAACTAACTAAACAGCAAACGAACCAAAAGCTTAGAAGTTTAAGGCCCTTCTCGTAGAAAATCGACCACCCAGAACCCTTGGCTTGCTAGAACATTTCACACTCATAGTTGTTAGCCTTCTTTGCAGGAAATATTAAAGAAGTCAAACTGGACACAGTTGCATGCCATCTCTTGCAAGAAATTTCAAATGAGCAGAAATTGGTCCTGCTCCACCATATGCATATACTAGAACATCAATACAAGAATATTTTCATTGGCCAAAAAACAAACAACTACCATGCATATGATCTTTGCTACCATGCATATAATCTTTTAAATGAGCAGAAACTTTTTAAATGAGTAGAAACACGAATATCAATACAAGAACATTTTCATTGGTCAAAAACCAAACACCTACCATGCTCTGAGCTACTCATCCGAACTGTGATCTGCCTACTTAGCTTGTTGTTCAATCCAACACGAACTGCCATATCGGAGTTCCTCTCGATAGAGAATTGAGACTGCAGGTTGACCCCCAATGCTAGTCGCCCTACCACCTCATCAGAGATAGACCCAAGGTGGATTGATCTTGACCGATTGGAAAATCCTCCTCTCTCAGGCGTGCTTCCAAGTTGGCCCCGTATGCAAAGTTCTCTTGTGAATGGAGAGAGAAGGAAGGAGGAAGAAGAAGATAAGGGCTGGGTGTTGGGTTGTCAGTCAGGGAGAAAGAGGTGAGATTCGTAGCTTGTTTGGGGTGATTTTTATTTTTATTTTTTTAAAGGTGAAAATTAGGGTTTCGATGGATTGGGATTTGTAGAGATGATTGATTTTGAGAAAGATGTACCTGTCTGCACGCTGCTGCTGCTGCACTCACTCATTCCCTTCAGTCTGACAACAGATCACACACCCCATATGGAGCTTTTGCTGCTACTTCTACAATATCAAATACCCCATGTGTGGGGACTGTCGTAGGATAGTGGATGTTGCAGGGGAGGGAGATCGAGAGAGGGTTGAGATCGGGTGAGGGATATCGAGAGAGGGGGTTGAGATCGAGAGAGGGAGTTCGAAAGAGAGGGAGATTGAGGGAGAGGGAGATCGAGAGAGAGGGAGGGAGATCGAGAGGAGGGAGATCGAGTGAGAGGGTTGAGATCGGGAGAGGGATAGGGAGATCGAGAGAGGGAGACGGAAATGGATGCCAAATAGGGTTCGGGAGCTTTTGGCGTGAAAAAGGAAAATGAATCAATAGTCTGCGGCAGATACAAATCAATGTGCTTCTTGGGCCTTGTGGGGCCCACTCAGAGGTTACTAATCGAATCCCTTCCGTTCATCTGTTTCAAAATAAAACAATAAAACATAATAATAACAAATAAGAAGATCTGACACTCAATTTAGACACACCAACAAAACAGTAAAAATAATACGTATACCGTTGAATACCGTTTCAAATCAGAAACGGCTTGAGTACGGATGAATACCGTTTCAAATCAGAAACGGTTTGAAGCCGTTTCTGAACCAAAATCTTAACCGTACCAGTTAAACAATTTTGGTGTAGTGTGTGAATTGAAGTCTACCGTTGAAAAGTTCTTAGGGCCCACAGAAGTTTTAGATCAAGATGATATTTGTGTTTTCCCTTTATCCATGTTTGTGTGATCTTATGAACAGTTTTGATGACAAATAAATATCACAGGGGCTTAGAAAGGTTTCAACGGTGGAAATCAATATTTCCACTGTTTCTTTTGGTATGATCTACTGGAGCTTTAGATCTTCTTGAGTTTTGGGCTCAAGCCCTAAAATGATCTGGAAAAACGGATGGACGGCCTGGATAAATCACATGAATCTAGAGGGCCCAACAGAGTTTACTCACAGCGTACTGAGTAACTCAGATTTCTCGGCAGGAGTAGGGACGAGGTAGCTGGCACGAGTAGATATTTGGATTGCATACTGAGTAAGCTACTGAGTACAATGCTATGGCCCACTGTTTTCTATGGTGTGGTCCAGTTGAGCTTTAAATATGCTTTAATTTTAAGCTCATGCTCTGAAATGAGATGATAAAACGGTTGGACGGCGTGGATAAGGCAACATACATCACTGTGGACCTCCACAGTTTACTCAGTGTACTAACGTACTGAGTTAATAGGTAATCCACGTCCCACTAAGTGAACTACACCACTTTAATGGCAGCCACCGTTGAAACCTTCCGAAGGCCCATCGTGATGGTTAATTTCCATCCAACCTGTTCATAAGATCAGGTGGACCTGTTTGAATGGAAAACACAAATATCAGATAGATCCAAAGCTTCTGTAGCCCTAAAGAAGTTTTCAACAGTAAGTGTTTAATCACCTATCTGTGGTCCACTTGAGCCTTGGATTTGACTCAATTTTAATCTTGTATCCTTAAAATTATATGTCAAAATAGATGAACGGTGTGGATAAAACCCATACATTACTGTTGCTCCCTGGAACCCCTACACCTCCGATCTAGGGACAGTTACACAATCTGCATCCTATTTATCGAGAAATTTCCTACTGTACGACCCATTTATGGCCCATTTCCCTTACTAAGCCCACTTATTTTTAGCTCCAAAAAATAAGCTCTAGCTGTACGGACAGTTTTTTCACCGGTTGAAAATGCCACTGAGCTCCCTATGGCTACGGATTAAAACCGTAGCTATAACCGTAGCCATTTGAAAAGTGTACAAATTGCCACTTTTTTTTTGTCTTTTTTTTTTTACATGGAGAACTTTATTTTTTTACCTGCATTTTTCTCTAATACATATTTATATAAATATATATATATAAGCATATAAAATTTTTTTTCTCTCTTTTTTACATTTCTTTCTTTATAATTCATTTAACGAGAATATCTTCTAAACCAAGATTAGTTACTTGACGTACTATATGATTTTGGGGTAGGAGAAACCACTTTAGGCA
This sequence comes from Magnolia changhungtana, assembly GCA_030180095.1. NCBI lineage: Eukaryota > Viridiplantae > Streptophyta > Magnoliopsida > Magnoliales > Magnoliaceae > Magnolia > Magnolia changhungtana. Next base: position 976,335 of record JASAUF010000470.1, on the reverse strand, counting down.
ACCAACTTGGTTATTTTCTAAGATTTCATCAGGTCGCTAGTCGAAAATCCATTTCATTCCCTTCGCTGTTAATTTCATTCATTTCATTTACTTCGCGATCAATTCCATGCATTTCACGATCAATCCCGGCGATTCCCCTTCACTTCATGGTCAATTCCATGCATTTCACGGTCAATTCCCTTCACTTCATGGTCAATTCGATGCATTTCACGATCAATTCCCTTCATTTCATGGTCAATTCCATGCATTTCACGGTCAATTCCAGCGATTCTCCTTCACTTCACGGTCAATTCAATTCATTTCACGGTCAATTCCCTTCATTTCACGGTCAATGCCATGCATTTCATGGTCAATTTCGACAATTCCCCTTCACTTCACGATCAATTCAATTCATTTCCCAGTCAATTCCCTTCACTTCACAGTTAATTCTGTGCATTTCTCGGTCAATTCCCTTCATTTCACGGTCAATTCCATGCATTTTATGGTCAATTCTGGCGATTCCCCTTCACTTCACGATTAATTCAATTCATTTCATAGTCAATTCTGGCGATTCCCCTTGTAACTCTCCCTAAGGCCCATTGATAGGCCCATACTGGTTGTGTGTAGGCCGTCTAGGCCCATCTTAGTTGTGAGGATAGTTCATCACCATATAAATGCTTACTATAATTCCATGATTCATACTCATTCGCATCATATGTATGCCCGATATGAGGAGTGACTGATCATAGCGTATGTCATTAGACAGATTGTTTATGAGACTCACAAATAGGAGTCGCCTACATGAGCACATGTTATGCGCAGGACTATTGCATGACTGGAAAGTGTGATTCATGCATCTCGCATTTGTGTGTCATGATCATCGTACACCCTAGCGACATCAGGGCCGTGGCCTCCACAAGCACATTGTGGATGGTCGTATCAAATACTTGGTTCTAGTACCATGGGCACATAGGATATCATTGGGTGAAAATCTCAGAACCTTTTTGGTACCAGGAGATGCTCCAATGTTTAGATCGAGTGGATACACGAGCATAGGAGTGTCGAATACCAGTAGGCCGCGTCTCCCACTGTATCGTGGTCAGTTAGAAGGGGGTGTAGCTTTATTCGCCTGAGTGAGAAGGTTGTAAGCTATGCTGAGTTTGACCAGCTCGCAAATGAGTCCGCTATCAATGAGCCGGGTAGGTTTTGGCAGACTACTGGTCAGGCGGATAGTGTGTTCTCTTCCACTTGCTGGGTTATGGGGCTAGGGAGGCGGCAGTAAGTGTGGAGTGTATTAGACCCTGGTGATGTCCTAGAGAGAAACTGTAATAATACGTGTACTTGATGAGGACTGACATGCTCATTTTACATCTCGCGTATGACATTTGGTTACATAGGCCTTGTATCGCATGGCCTTGATATGACTGATAACATTCATGCCTTGCATCACATAGCCTTGGTACGGCTGATAGTATTCATGGACTTAACTGCATACTTCCGTATTACTCTAATATTGTATACTTGGTAATTGCCATGCGCACATACTTACACCACCCTCTAAGCTTTTGTAAGCTTATGCACGACCGTTGCATGTAGGTGATGTTGGATCGCATCAGTGCTGAGGTAGGAGCGCGCATTAGATTATTTTGGAGCCTTTTTTATCACCTTGTATTTTCCTTTTCGCATTGTATTTAAAGTCCTTGATATAGTGGATATGTGGTGATGTTGTTTTATGACTTGGTTATGCTTGTAGTTATGCTCCATTACAACGAAAAAAAATTCATACTAAAAATCCTCCTTGTAGGATCCAAGGATCGAAACCCGGCAGAATGAGGTACTACGGAGGCTGTCGGTGCCGGATTCGGTGATCAAAAATTTTGTGAGCCCAGTTTCTGAGTTGGGGTGTGACAGTGCAGATCTCCTAACTATTGGACCGAGGTTAGAGAGTGTCATCTCTTAGGTCCTGAGCTTGTGTACAGACGTCGGAGGCCATTAATGTTATCAAACAGAGGATGCGCACAGCTCAGAGCCGGCAGAAGAGTTTTGTTGATCGTCAGTGTTGACCCCTCGAGTTTGCAGTTAGGGACGTGGTATATCTAAAGATAAAAGGCATGGTTCACTTTGGTGTAAAGGGAAAGCTTACCCCGAGATTTATTAGACCTTTTGAGATTACAGAGCGCACGGGTGCTATGGCCTATAGGCTTGCCTTACCTCCTGAGTTGTCCATGATCCATGATGTGTTCCATGTTTCTATGTTGCGGAAGTGTGGGTCGGACACTATCCCTGTGATTGATTGACAGCCACTCGAGGTCCATGAGGATGCTTCCTACATTGAGCAGCTGATTCGTATTCTTGATCAGAAGGAGTAGGTCCTCAAGACCAAGGTCATTCCCTTGATGAAGGTGCAATGGGGTCATCATTCGGAGGCCGAGGTGTCTTGGGAACGCGAGGCCTAGATTAGAGAGTGTTATCTTCATTTGTTCGATGATTGATTGCTTGCATTACTTATATTGCCTTCTCTTATGATTGATGATTGATATATATATATGATGATGTTTATGCATTTTCGTTGTTCTGATTTTGGCAATTTCGAGGATGAAATTTCTTTGTTGGTGGGGAGGATTCTAAGACCCGACCCGAGTTCTTGTATGTGTGCATGTGTGTGTAAGTATACATACTATTTCTCTTGGTCCCGCGGTCTTACCGGTCGAATCCCGACGACCCGCGACCCGTCACTGCCCTTCTTGCCCGGTGTTAGTGGGTGAAATGTTCCTACTTGTCGATCTGTTCGTGATACCGATGATAGGCTTTGACATTATTTTGGGTATAGACTGGCTTGCGGAGTATTGTGACGTCTTGAACTGTGCCGCGAGGATAGTTATATTTCACATTCCCAGCTTGCCAATGTTCCAGTTCGTCGCTGAGCCCAGAGGAGAACGGTTATCTAGTTTCTTGGCCTCTGTCGTCGAGGATTCTGTGGCAGGGTGTATTGAGCATCTGCCAGTTGTTTGTGAGTAGCCGGATGTGTTCTAGGAGATTCTGGGTTTGCCGCCATGTCGGCAGGTGGAGTTTCAAATTGATTTAGTGCCCGGTACCATGCCTATCTCAAAGGCCCCCTACCGGATGGCACCGTTGGAGTTGAGAGAACTGCAGGAGCAGTTGGATGAGCTCTGAGAGCTAAGTTTTATTCATCCCAGTAGTTTGCTTTGGGGAGTCCCGGTATTGTTTGTGAAGAAGAAGATGGCTCGTTACGGCTCTGTGTGGACTATCGTGAGTTCAACAAAGTCACCATCAAGAACCGATACCCGCTTCCCCGTATTGATAATCTGTTCGACCAGTTGCAGGGTGCACAATATTTTTCCAAGATAGACTTGCGCTCCAGTTATCATCAGATTCGGGTCCGAGAGGAGGACATTTTGAAGACAGCTTTCCGGACACACTATGGTCACTTTGAGTTCTGGATCATGTTATTCGGACTGACCAATGCGCCCGCCGTATTCATGCAGCTGATGAACGAGGTCTTCCGGTCGTTCCTCGATCAGTTCGTAGTGGTATTCATTAATGACATTCTTGTATATTTGAGGACCCGGGAGGACCATGTTGAGCATTTGCAGATTGTGCTGGAGACCCTCCGTGCCCACCAGCTGTATATGAAGCTGGAGAAGTGTGAGTTTTGGCAGGAGGAGGTCAAGTTCCTCGGTTACGTGGTGACGAGGGAGGGTGTCGTTGTGGACCCCTCGAAGGTTGAGGTAGTGCGTCAGTGGGGCCAGCCCACGAATGCTTCCAAGATGCGTACCTTCCTTAGTCTAGCGGGATATTATCATTGGTTTATCGAGAGTTTCTCTCATATTGCAGCACCGCTGACCCGGTTGATGTGGAAGGACATCTAGTTCGTATAGAGTGATGCCTGCGAGGAGGCATTTACGGAGTTGAAGGACCGCCTCACGTTCGCTCCTGTTCTCGCTCTTCCTAATAGGAGTGAGGGTTTTGTTGTATTCCCCGATGCCTCTAGAGTTGGCTTTGGTGCTGTCCTGATACAGCACGGGAAGCCAGTAGCATATGCCTCGTGCCAGCTCAAGGTCCATGAGTTGAACTACCCCACCCAAGATTTGGAGCTAGCAGCGGTTGTCTTTGCACTGAAAGTGTGGAGGCATTATCTATATAGGGTCAGGTTCGAGCTCTTCTCGGATCATAAGTTTTGAAATATCTATTTTCATAGTCCAGGTTGAACCTGCGACAAAGGCGATGGATGGAGCTATTGAAGAATTATGACTTTGATCTTCAGTACCACCCGAGTAAGGCAAACGTGGTAGCAGACGCGCTCAGCCATCAGCTAAGAGACCTAGTGGCTCAGATGATAGTGCGAGAGTGGCAGATGCTCGAGGATGTTTCAGAGTTTGACTTTGAGTTTGGTCTGCATTCTTCCATTGTTCAGCTTTCGAGCTTGTCAATTCAACCCTCTTTGGTAGCTAGGGTGATCGAGGCTCAGCAGACTGACGAGTCACTTCAGGAGTACCGAGTAGAGGCCGCATCCATGCAGCAGTCAAACTGGCAGATTAGTTCCGATGGTAGATTATGCTTTAGAGGCTGATTGTATGTCCCTAATGTACCATAGTTGCGTTGTGATCTAATAATCGAGGCAGACCAATCGAGACTTACTATCCACCCGGGCCCCATGAAGATGTATCGTGATATGAGGAGGTAGTATTTTTGGCAAGGGATGAAGTGTCAGATTGCAAGTTTTGTGGCCGAGTATGACACATGCCAGCGTGTCAAGGCCAATCACCACAGACCCCTTAGTCCCTTTAGCCGTTGAGCGTTCCAGAGTGGAAATGGGAGCATGTGTCGACGGATTTCATCGCAGGTTTGTCGAGAACTCAGCTCGGTCACGATACCATCTGGGTTATCGTTGATTGTCTAACGAAGTCGACTCATTTCATTTCGGTGCATGCTTCCTGGTCTATGAATCGGCTTGCAAAGGTGTTGATTAAGGAGATAGTGAGACTACACGACATCCCAGTTTCGATCGTTTCTGACCGAGACCTCAGGTTTACGTCTCAGTTTTGGAGGAGTTTCCAGAGGCGATGGGGGCCACTTTGCATCTCAACACCGTTTATTATCCGTAAATATATGGGCAGACCGAAAGGGTCAACCAAATCCTTGAAGATATGCTCAGAGCTTATGTGATAGACTTTGCGAGCAGTCGGGATGAGCATTTGTGCCTCACTGAGCTCGCGTACAACAATAGCTATCAGGCGACTATCGGCATGGCTCCTTTTGAGGCACTCTATGGCAGACCATGCATGTAAGGCCTGTATCATAGTCCGTACCGTTTCGTAGACTCTTGCGATCCTTTCTGTCGAATTCCGGCAACCTACGACCTATTGTAACGCCCTGAAAATTGGGGGTCAAGCATAAACTCAACTCCCGAGTTCCAACGCATCACTTATGCAACAAAATGAATGATAATTGAATGTTGTCTGTATTAGTGCATTGAACATGAGTGAGATTAAGCTAAAACAGCATATCATTCTCCAGAGACAGTTAAATTGCAAGCGGAAGACTGTAATAGATATATAAAATATAAAAATAGTGGTGAGTCTCCAGAGTGTGATAATGTTACCAGGTTAATGAATTACAAGTACAATTTCAATTTATACTAAAGGTGTAGTGTTATCTAGTCAACATCCCTGTAATCCCGTCGATCAAGACACGGCTCACTTGAAGCCGTCAGCATACAGCATACACGAACAAGCAGCATTGTCATCATAAAGGTCTGGCTCAGCCTCAGGAGTAGCGTCGCCATCTGCAATCAGACAAAGTCTGGTGGGTATTCGGAACACCGTCCCATAACGTGGGAGTGAGTGATCAACTCAGTGGAACAATAAAGCATAGGTTAACATGTTATCAAAACAGTCAAGCAGTAATGATAAAGCAGTACAATCAAACAATTCTAAATACTCTTGTTAATGTAAGTATGAATGTAGTCATGATGTATGCCCTTGCCAAACAACCTCGTGTGACACCATCTTACGTTCGCGGCATGCTTTCATCCCTCAGTGCTCCACATCTTCCAGGCACATGCAATGCAATGATGAGCATGATTACCGAGTTGTTATTAGTCCATTTCAAACAGCAGTATTGGGAAACTAAGGTACCTCCCTGGTATCATTCCTAAAACATGATCCATTCTAGGGTCGTCAAACCTAGATAATCTCATACGATATTATTGTTCGAGAGGCATCGCGAAGGCATCGCGAATGCGTCGCAAAGGGCTCGTCACCGGTCAGTACGAATACAGATCTCACCGTATGCGGCTCAATTTCTTGCCGTCAGCTCGAATATAGGTCTCACATACTCGGCTCAACTCATGCTCTAGTTGCTGCGAAGGGCTCATCGCTAATCACAGACTTTAGAGTATATTCGAAGACACTACGAAGGGCTTGTCGCTCGGCAGCACGAATACAGGTCTCACCATACTCGACTCTCGTTGTAGGTGTCGACAGCTCGAATACAGTGTCTCATACCACCATATTCGGCTCACGAGTCTGGTTGCTCAATGGTCACTACGGGGAGGCACGTGGCCCCAGCGTAGGCCGACAGCTCGACCATGGTGTCCCATACCACCATGTCCGGCTCATGAGTCTTAGCGGATCGAGGTATCATGGTTAAAGGGATTTCACTGGTAAGTTTGGTACCCTAGGTTCAAGCAGAGGCGTCCAAACATGGTGAACATACATAAGACAGATCGGGTTTCTTGACGAGCTCGGTTAGCTCGAGCGCACAATAAGTTGAATGATATGAAGTGCAAAAGCACTTCGTGTGGCCAACCACTATCGCCAACCGAAGTACGACTCGGGTTCGTCGAACACATCTCACGTGGCAAATGAATCTCAACCACGAATTCATTTTCGTTGCCGATTGCCTTGACTATAAGCATAGCCCCAAACACAATCAATCCTTATTTAGAACATATAGAGTAAAGCATAATAAACAAAGTAATTCAAACAAGTTAACAAGCATGTCATAAAGCATGTTATAAAGCATGTTATAAAGCACCATATAAAACACATATATTTAATAAGTAAGCGATTATGTTAAACAACCAACATGGAGGAAATTATAAACGTCTCTAAGGTAGTTGAGAATCCCATCTCAACACCTACCTATGGCACCATCATCCAAACACTTACTCTCACAAGCATTTTCACAAACACTTAGAATACACTATTTCTACATACATAGCGTACATTAACAAAACATGTATTAAGGCGAGTCCTTTCGCCAAGCAAGTATTTTACGCATATATAATATGTTCATACAGCAAATAATCATGGCAAATACATTTCCAAAATTTATACGTATACGGTACTTTCTAGAATACACTATTTCTACATACATAGTGTATATTAGCAAAACATGTATTAAGGCGAGTCCTTTCGCCAAATAAGTATTTTATCCATATATAATATATTCATACAACAAATAATCATGGCAAACATATTTCTAAAATTTATACGTATACGGTACTTTCTATAAATACCTAGAATATGTAAAATTCCATATTCTTCATCTTTAATCGAAACAAAAAACAGACAGCACTTTGTATATGTGCAATTGCATGCAGATCATGAATCTATCATTATCTGACATTGAAAGTGTTGAAAACCATAACCTATACACCTAAAGTCTGCACCTTTTGTCGTAGAATCGTAACGAATCTGATAGGTTTGCTAAGCTTTCATCTACGACAGTTTGGCAACCTATAGAATGAAATAGGTTAGCTATTTCATAACCTACAACTATCAAAACCCCAAAACAGTTTAGGGTTAGGGTTTCTTACCTAGAAATGATGTCAAAATCGCTAGGAAAGCGATTAAAATGGAACGGTTGAGCTTGCAGAGTGACAGGATCAGGTGGCAGGGAGATGCTCCCACAACTCCCACACTTTCTCTCCCTTCTCTCTAGGGTTTCTCTCAAATTCGTATGGCTGTGAGAGAGAGGGTTCTAAGGTCCTTATATAGCCTAAAAACTCACTAAAATAGACTTCTGGTCAAGGTATACTTAGGTTATAACCAAAGCGAGCTAGTTTCAGCTCAACGGAGGACTTCTGGCGGGCCTCCTTGAGCCAAAGGTCAGACTTAAGCTCACTGACATTGGATCTTGGTTTGGCTAAGTTTTCATTTCAGTCAGCTTCTCAGATCACGTGTGGCGGACCAGTTTCAATTCAACGGTCAGTGGATCACGATCGGAGATTCCGAGTAAATGGATATGTGTATGAAATTTTTTCTGATCCGAGGGTGTAATTTGGTCTGATTCTGACGGTCAGGTTGCTTAATACTGACCCGCAAGCGACAAGTCTCAGATTACTATTTGAGATATTTATCTATAAAGAAAACCAAGTGTTCTTACACTCTCCGCTCCGAGCTCAAGCGAATAACGCTGGGCACTGTTTGGATTTAATTTTCGAGATGGTTGTCAAGCCCAGCAAGGCGGTCCTAATTCCTTAACTTCATGTTATTTGGACTTCCGACGTGCGGTCCAGATCTGATACGGAGTTTCGGGATGCTCCCGAGAGCAGCCGAGTAATGAGATTGATCCTAGATTTTAGGGTAACCTAGTGTCAATGATTCTACAAGTTTTGGGTCTTGCAGATCGTATTTAAAGTGGATCAAGCGAATTTCGTAGCTAATCTAGTTTCGCACTTAGTTACGTTGTCTCATTTCTAAAGGATTTAGTCCTGAATAATTTTTGTCTGAGGTGGCACTAGGGTCTTTGTACGGATTTCTAAAGCATTGTTCTTCATCACCTAAACGTTAGGATTCGTGCCTAATATGAAAGTACTTAGAGACGTTTAAAGAACAAGGTAGTGAAAGGTGAGATTTGTGAAGGAAATGGGTTAAGAAGCGATTTTAGACTGTGGGATTGAGTTCTGACAAGTTAATAAGGTGTCAGGAGCGACCCATTGCCTAAGGACGTCTAATCCCAGGTTGGCAAAAATTCAGGATGTTACACCTATAATCGACGTTTGCGCGTGACCTTAAGTTGTATCTCGTAGATTTGAGTCGGCTCAATCTGAGACTTGTACCATTGCGACCGTACCATCGTCGTGATTCTAACGTCGTATCTTGTACACCGATTCGATACCCTGGCCAGGAAATGTGGGTCGGCATTTATCTTGAAGAAACACTGCACATTTGCGAACCCAAGAGAATCTCTATAACCCATCCCATCAATCAATCAATCAAAGTACATAACCCATGCTTTCTTTCTTCCCAAGTCAAGCAACCTACCCTAAGTCAACTCTCAAGTCAAGTACATCTATTACTCACATCAATCACTCACACCCATCACCCTCCCTTACAACCACCCTTTCTCTCTCTCTTTCTCTACACATTTCCCAAGCAACAAAAAAGTGGACGTCCAAGCATTTCCAAGGAGAGAAAAGTGTGTTATGCGTGGCCCACTTCCTATCCCAAGATCCATCATCCTAGCCCTTCAAATCTCATCACCTTCCATCAAAGTGAGACATAAGAAGATTAGCGTTCCATCGAACTAAGAAGATCGAACGGTGGGTGCTTTATAGGCCTAAATTTAATGCTTTGATAATGGGCTAAGTGAGGCCTACCGATTGATGGTATGGATATCACTTTGGACCCTAGGTGTAGCCGATGGCTCACCTTGATTCTCATGATCATTCCATGATGGGGCCATTCTCCATGGACCCCATCATGATGTTTATTTTTCTTGCGTAAATAGGGTCATCTAGACCTTGCATTTTGGTGGAGAAAGGATCTCCACCGTTGATTTTGATCGGTGGGCCCACATGTAATGGGACCCACTTGATGTATGTTGTGATGTATGGAAGGGAGGGCCCATAGTGTTAGGGTCCCTCCATCACTCGATCTCCTTCTCTCTTTCTCTCTCTCTTTTTCCCTTGTTGATGGCCCCATGATGTATGTAACTTATCCATGTCGTCCACCTTCTTGGGACCCACTTGATGGACGTGTTGGATCTACACCGTCCAGGCCATGTAGGCCCTACCTTAATGGTGAGGGGAAAACACAAATATCAAATTGATCCAAATCAAGTGGGCCACGTCCATGTGAGACCCACCTTGATGAAATGTATATTCACACTGTCCGTCCAGCGTCCCTGGACGCTGGACGTTGTCTAGTGAAGTGTGAACAAACAGTGGGATGTACTAACAAAAAAATATTAGTTTGATTATAAACTTTTTAGGTGGGCCGCTCATGCAGGCCCCACCTTGAAATATGGGTCTAATCCATGTCATCCATCCCATTCCATAGCTCATTTTAGGCGTTGAGCCGAAATATGAGGTCAATCCGATTATCTGGTGGGACATATCATAGAAAACAGTGGTTTTTACCATTAAAATCCGTTGGGGCCCACTCTAATGTTTCTATATACCAAAACACATCGAATATTGGGCTCATTTAGACTGTCTTGAGCCATAGGATCCAATAGGTGGGATGGATTCTCCTGATACGGGCCCCACCTAGGAAAAACCGTGGAAAAATAAAATAAAAAATAAAAATAAAATAAGGTGCAGCAGGAGCTGTCGCTGCTTACGTCTAGAGGACGCTACAGCAGCGTCCTGCTGTTGCGCTGCATGTCAAGCCCCACCGTGATGTATGTGCTGGTCCACACCGTCCAAATGGCTGGACGGTGGGCCACTTCATGAGATATGTGTTATATCATAACCGTCCATTCACTGGGCGTGGACCCCACCTTTAATGTGGATAGTGACATTCACCATTCAAACTTCTAAGGGCCACAGTAGTTTCCAATTAAGCTGATGTTTTGTCTTCACTTCATCTATCACTATGTTAACTTATGAATAGGTTGGATCTCAATTACATCATGGCGGGCCACTCCGTGATGTGTCCAGCCATTGATCAAGTGGACCACACCGCAAAATAGTGGGATTTAAATGTCTATCATTGAAACCCATTTGGGTCACAGAAGTTCTGGATCAATAGGGAATTTGTTTTCCTCTTAATACAGGTATTTAAGACCTTATGATTAGATTGGGTGGAAAAATAAACTTTATGGTGGGCCCTATGATTTGTTTAAAAGTGAGAATTATTATCTCCACTACTATTTGTGGTATGGTCCAAATGATCCTTCAATATGATTCTTTTTGGGGATGTATGAGGCCCACCTTGATATATATATATATATATATATATATATATATATATATAAGGCCCATGTGATGAGGCCTGTCTTGATGTATTTGTGGCCCGACAGTTGAGGCTCACCTTGATATATATGAGGCCCATGTGATGCGGCCCATTTGATGTATTTGAAGCCCATGGGTTGAGGCCCAGTGGGATGTATATTAGGTCAATTCCAATGCATGATTCCACTGTGGTGTATATAATGATGTTTATGGCGGGCCATGCCTTGGGAGCAATGATGGTTTGACTCTCACATTGTAAGAATAATGTTGGTTAAATGTCTGCATTGTAACTCTCCCTAAGGCCCATTAATAGGTCCATACTGGTTATGTGTCGGCCGTCTAGGCCCATCTTAGTTGTGAAGATAGTTCATCACCATATAACATGCTTAGTATAATTCCATGATTCATACCCATTCGCATCATATGTATGCTCGATATGAGGAGTGACTGATCATAGCATATGTCATTGGACAGATTATTTATGGGACTCACAAATAGGAGTCACCTACATGAGCGCGTGTTATGCACAGGATTGTTGCATGAATAGACAGTGTGATTCACAAAAGGGCCATGGCCTCCATAGGCACATCGTGGATGGCCATATCGGATACCGAAAATACTTGGTTCTAGCACTGTGGGCACATAGGATTCAGAACCTTTTTGGTACCAGGAGATGCTCCAACGTCTAGACCGAGTGGATACATGAGTGCAGAGTACCGAATACCAGTAGGCCGCATCTCCCACTGTGTCATAGTCAGTTGAAAGGGGGTGTGGCCTTATCCACCCGAGTGAGGGGGTTGTAAGCTAGGCTGAGTTTGACCAACTTGCAAATTAGTCCACTATCAATGAACCAGGTAGGTATTGATAGACTACTGGTCAGGCGGATAGTGTGGTCTCTTCCACTTGCTAGGCTATGCGACTAGGGAGGCGGTAGTCAGTGCAGTGTATTAGACTTCAGTGATATCCTAGAGAGAAACTGTACTGATATGTGTACTTGATGAGGACTATTATGCTCACTTTACATCTTGCATATGACATTTGGCTACGTAGGTCTTGCATCGCATGGCCTCGGTATGGCTGATAGCATTCATGCCTTGCATCGCATAGTCTTGGTATGGCTAATAGTATTCATGAACTTACCCGCATACTTCCGTATTACTTTGATACTGTATACTTGGCAGTTGCCTTGTGCACACACTTACACCACCCTCTAAGCTTTTGTAAGCTTATGCACGACCGTTGTGTGCAGGTGACGTTGGATTGCATCAGCTCTGAGGTAGGAGTGCGCATCAGATTATTTTGGAGCCTTTTTAATCACCTTGCATTTCCCTTTCTACATTATACTTAAAGTCTTTGATATAGTGGATATGTGGTGATGTTGTTTTGTGACTTGGTTATGCTTGTGGTTATGCTCCATTACAAAGAAAAAAAAATCATATTAAAAATCCTCCTTGTAGGATCCCAGGATCAGAATCTGGCATATGAGTGTCGGGAGCCGAGAATGGGGCACTACAGAGGCTGTTGGTGCCGGATTCAGCAATCAGGAATTTTGTGAGCCGGGTTTCTGAGTTGGGGGCGTGACAGTACAGATCTCTTAGCTATTGGACTAAGGTTGCAGAGTGTCGTCTCTTAGGTTCAGAGCTTGTGCAGCAAACGTCAGAGGCCATTGATGTTATCAGGCAGAGAATGCTCATAGCTCAGAGCTGGTAGAAGAGTTTTACTGATCGTTGGCGTCAACCTCTCGAGTTTGCAGTTAGGGGCATGGTATATCTCAAGGTCTCACCTATGAAAAGCGTGGTTCGCTTTGGTGTAAAGGGCAAGCTTGTCCCGAGATTTATTGGACCTTTTGAGATTACTGAGCGCATAGGCGTTGTGGCCTATAGGCTTGCCTTACCTCCTGAGTTGTCCGCGATCCACGATGTGTTTCATGTTTCTATATTGCGGAAGTGTGGGTCGGACACTATCCCTGTGTTTGATTGGCAGCCACTCGAGGTCTGTGAGGATGCTTCCTACATTGAGCAGCTGATTTGTATTCTTGATCGGAAGGAGCAGGTCCTCAGGATCAAGGTCATTCCCTTAGTGAAGGTGCAATGGGGTCATCATTCGGAGGCCAAGGCATCTTGGGAACGCGAGACCTAGATTAGAGAGCGTTATCCACATTTATTCGATGATTAATTGCTTGCATTGCTTTTATTGCCTTCTCTTGTGATTGATGATTGATATATATATATATATATATATGATGATGTTTATGCATTTTCATTGTTCTAGTTTTGGCAATTTTGAGGATGAAATTTTTTTATTGTTGGGGAGGATTGTAAGACCCGACCTAAGTTTTTATGTGTGTGCATGTGTGTGTAAGTATGCATATCATTTCTCTTGGTCCCGCGATCTTACCGATCGAATCCCGATGATCCGCGACCCTCAGATAGTATTTGCAGTCATACTTAAGTCCAATCATGTCAACCCGACTCGGATCGACCCGAGACCTATGCCATCTTATTCGCATCATCGTTGCGGTTCCAACGACGCGTCTTGTGCATCCATCCGACATATATATTAAAAGTTGTGTACATTTTATTGTATGACCCTTAAACATGTGGCCCACTTAGGTAGAATGCATGTGGACCACCACCCTTGGCACAAGTTCCATGGCACACTACACACACCACACAAAAGTTCCATAACTAACACCACCCAACCACATGCACTACACAAAACCTGACCTAACCTACAAACATTATTTTCTCCTCCCCTAGGCTATCATTGCCTTTCTTACAAAATAATCATTACCCCACCCTCTCTCTTATCTCTCCCTACTTCTCATTTCTCTCCATGCTAGCAACCTCTCTCCCCAACGTCTCTTTCTTCCCCATTTCTCTAGCCCTTAAAGCTCCAAGATCCCTCCAATCAAACCCTTGAAAACACATCTCAACCATTAAAACCTATTCCTTGGACCAAGATCTTTATGGTGTAGAAGTTTGAAAGCTTGGATTGCATGTGGGTGATTATCATTGCTGATCTCTTTTCTATCCTTTGATATTCTTTTTCTTCATGAATGGAACATATGGGACCCACCAATCCATGGTGGGGATCCCATTTGATCCCATGGATGTGACCCTTGGCCCATCCTACATGCATGTAATGATCCATGATGGGGCCATTTTCCATGGACCCCATCATGATGTATCTCATGATCTACTCCATTTCAAGGTCATCTAAACCTTAAATATCATGTTGGGATGACATCCCAACCATCCATTGCAATTATAGATTATGCATGTATTAGTTTCATGTTGCATGTACAACCAATGTAGTTGTATGGGTGTGATTGATTCTTGGGAGGGCCCATTAGTGGCGGGGCCCTACCCCCATAGACAAATTATCCATTTCTCTTCCTTTTCTCTTGTGATGGATGATGTTATGTATGGTCCACTTGGTGGGCCTAGGATGTCCCAAAAATCCAGCAAGTGTGGGATGCCCCTACCCTTCATTTCATGATTTTCAAGCACCTTATTTGATGCATGCAAGTGCCCTAACCTAAGTTCTTGATCTGGACATGTCTGGGGCCCACTAAGGAAGGCCACACATCCTTTTAATTGCTGTATATATCTAGATATAGGCTGATATGTCCAACCATATATAGCTGTCCAAAAATCTGGACTGTTTGCATGGACTGCTATAGCTGATGTTTGGCATGGATTTAACCTATAATTTCCTTTGTTTTTCTTCATGTTGTGGGGTGTAATATGGAGGAGTGGACCCCACCTTGAAGTGTGATGGATCACACCTCAAATTACCCATGCAATGGCACCCAAAAGGAGGCCCATAAGGGTGGTGGGTGGTCTGCTTTACTGGACCGTCTAACCTTATGGAATGAGGGGAAAACACAATTTTTAGCTTGATTTTCTGAGGGGTGGGCCACTTTTGTGGACCCCACCTTGTTGTATTTTATGAAAAAAATATTAAACAATCATCCGTCCCCTCTTAGGTGAAGTTTGGGCCCACTTTTTAGGGTGTACATTGTATGGGCAGCAACATATGTACAGAAAAATTTTAATTCATAACCTTATTGTCCATGAATTGCTTGGGCTTATGGCTCTCCAAATGGCCCATCTTGTGGCCCATTATGTTGGGACCCATCTTGGGGATGTGGGCCACCAAATTCACCTCAGAAAAAGGAAGCATGGCTGCTGGAATTGCAGCCCATAGCTAGACGTTCCAACAGGGTTGGCGTCCAGCCATGGCCTGACCGTCCACTATTCTAAAGCCCACTTTGATGTATGTTTTATCCATGCCACCCTCCATAGCGTGGACCCCAAGTGTGTGGCCCATATCCCTTGTGGAATGTCCACATGTGAGACCCACTTTGATGTACTTAAGGGAGGGACGTCCCGGCCCCTTAGACCACCCACCATGGGACACCCAGCCGATTGGGCTACTGATGGACGTCCAGTCCAGCAGCATGGCCCACCTGATTTATGTGTTTTATCTACTCCCTTCATCTGGTGGACCCTCTGTGACATGTGTGAGTTGCTAGAGATCAAAGAAATTATATAAATTAATTATTTTTGAATTTCCAACAAACCCAGATAGTGGGTGGGTTGGAATTTCAGCAATAGGCCCAAAGTTGTTGCCCATAAAGGAATGTTTTGGGGTAGCATGTCCCACCAAATTTAGGGATATTATTACACATATCTTACCCTATTTTTAATTTGATTTTGGGCTTAATTAGTGTACTCTTAAAGCCCACTTCAATGGGGTTTTATTGGACCGATATTCATAGTTGTTTGTTGAGTTTTCCTAGGCCCATTGTCTTGGAACTTCCTTGATAGGCCCCTGACCTTTGGGCCTATATTTAATACATTATTGTGATGGGTTTTATGGGCCAAATACTCAAGTAGTTGGGACCTTGGTTGGCCATTAAATTAACCCCATACATGGGTAAGATGTGAGGCCCAACTCACTTGTTTTAAATGTAAGAATTGCCCATATGGTTGGAATAATGGGCTGCCCATTAGGCCCACCATAATGAGAGGACTTATGACATTTATGGTTGGGCCCAAACCTTACTTGAGGGCCCACCATGTGGCTTATGTGTTGGGCTTGGTGTATAGTCCACTAGGCCATAGATTGTTTAGGCCTCGGGCCTTGCCTTATATGCGAGTAGATTGTGGGCTATCTTTTGGGACCCAGTTGAGGTTGGAGGTCCTCCTTGGTGGCCTTAAGGTAGGCCCATAGGGTTGTTACAGGTGGTTGAAGGCCCGCCTTGGACCCTTGCTAGGACCGGTTCTTCCTTGGGCTTTTATGACCCTCTTAGCTTGTGGGCTACCCCAGAGTATTGGGCCCCCACTAGGGGACTTCTCCTTAAGTACATGTCTATGTGTCTAGACCTTATCCCTCCTTGGGAAGGAGGAATATGTTCCACATCGCCATTGCCGAGTAGCACACTTACACCATTATGACCCAAATGCATCATCTGCATGAATGGATTAAATTGTGTGTGGTCATTGGGTTGACTTGATAGAAGGACGGAGTTTCTCCTCTTGTACACATCGAGTGCTTGAAGCTAATTCATGATCTGTATGCATGACTCATGCATTGGCATTGCATTTCATGATGATACTGCCCTTGCCTCATCAAGGCCTTACCTCCACACGGACATTCGTGGATGGCTATATGTGTGGACACCGGAAATGTTACTTGAGCATATAGGGTGCATAGGATGCCCATGGGTGAAATTTCCAAAACTTCCATGGTACCAAAGATCTACCCCAACGCTGTGACCGAGTGAAAACTATGAGCGCACGAAGGCCTTATACAGTTAGGCCTTGACTCCCACTTTCGTGTAGTCGGTTGGGTAGGGATGTGGCATTACCCACCTAATGTAAGAAGGCATTACTAGGCTGAGTCTGACCAGCTCATGAATGGGTCTGCTGTCGTCGAGCCTTGTTGGTGATTGGTTGTCCATAAGTAAGAAGTGAGTCTCTTACGCTCGTTTGACTGTGTGGGTCTGGAGAGCGGCAGTCATCCAGCAGTGTATTGGACCCCGGTGATTTCCTTATGATTGGAAATGTACTTGATATGTGGATTTGGATATGAGCACTGACATCACTTCGCATTGCATCCGCATCGGCTGTATAAGCCTCTTTATGCATCGCCTTGGTAAGGCACCCAGTACTCATTGCATTGTAATCGTGATAAGCCTCGGTAAGGCTATTGTTAATGTCATGGATCATATTTCCTATAAAAGTGCCCTGGTTTGTCAATTAGCGTGAGTGTTGAGTCAGATAGACTACAGAGCCTCATAGGAAGATCAACTTAAGCGTCTACCTAAACTGGGATGTGTGCAAGCTCGCCACAGGTAAATCTAAGCCTCACTTCCTTTGTCCCAAAATACCAGGTATATAAAACCCTTAAAACAAACTAGAACATCATAGGGTTTTAAGTTAAGAAAACTTTTCTCAAAATAGGAAAATTCTTTAAGTTTTCTTATTTTGTCGATTTTATCGATACACATCTCGATATGATCAACCTGCGCTGTCGATGTCCTCGATACCTAAACAATATCATCAATAAGAGGACAAAATACGTCCAGCAACCACATACTCATCTGGACAAAATTATCGATACATTGATATACTATCGATATCATCGATATTCAAATCTCGAGTCCATCGATGGTGACTCAATAATATCGACAGGTAGATCTCTGACGCCCCTGTTTTTCTTTAAGAATATCATATTTGCATCGATATATCGAAGCCTCCTCGATACTATCGAAATTCAAATCTGGATGATATCGGAAGGCTCTCGATGATATCGGTCATGGGCGCCAAGTTCTTCCAGCAAAATATTTCAGGATTGTTTATCTATGATCAGGAGTTACTTGATAGAATCGATATTCAAATATTGATGATATCATTGCTATATCAATTGCATCAAACAAGGATAGAAACTGTCCAACAAGCTTAATGGAAAATCCTTTGGAATTATCGATGCATCGACACAGCTTCGATATCATCGACATTCAAATTTCAATGATCTCGAAGGTCTCTCGATCATTCTTTTAAACCTGAAATATTTTAAGTCAAGTCTCTCTCATTTTTAAATGTCGATAAATTGACACTAGTATCGATAGAATCGGAGTCCGAAATTCGATGACATCGACACCTATTTTGATTCCATCGATCAACTGGTAAGAGGTTTCAAAAGCGTATGACATTTGAGTTTGTGTCATCGAGTGGACCATCGATGCTATCGAGAGTATACACTCAATGATATCGAACCCGCTCGATGATATCGAACCCTGTCATAAATGTGACCATTTTATATCTGTTGGAACCTTTTACCTATATAAACAGGACTTGTCTATTGTTGCTGGTAAAGAAAGAAGAGAGTGCTTTTAAGTGTTTTACCTTAGATCATATACCCAAAGCCCTTTCTCTCAGGGAAGTTCATCCTCCAATCCATCCTCATCATTGATATTCAATAGAGTGGATTGGGGAATGAACTTCCGCATTCAAGGATCCTCCAACTACTACCTTAATGGCAAATCATTAAGCTGGGATGCCTTGAATGCATAATCAGAATCACTCTATCTTCCTTATAGGAAAACATTTTATAGAGTAGGATTTCGTTTTAACCTTGACCCAACCCGAAGCCTCATATTGGTACATCACTATGTTGCGAATCAAGGAATCCGAAGATTCTTCATCAATAAGGAGGATATCTTCGTCAACGTATTGAATGAGACTCATCCACTTATTTGTAAGTTATTAGAGTCCAGAGGACACTTGTGATCATTCCTTTTTAAGATTGTGTCATAGGTGTTTCTTACCCTTGCAAGCCCTCGTAAGATGCCTCCGGTGGGAGTGTACGTGGTGGGTACGTAGTGTTGACCCTTGCTCTGTGGAGAGCATAAACTTCCGATTGAAGGTGAACCTGTTTAAAACCTTAGGTTCGAGGTGATCCGTGTGAAACCTCAGTTAAGGTCTTATGGAAGATCCTTGGCTAGTGTGCCTAAAAGTGGGTGTGTTGTATTAACCCTTGCTCGTGAGAGCATAAACAGTCAGCCTCAGTATAAGTTGTAAAGGTTGAAGGTGAACCTAATTTAAAACCTTAGGTTTGAGGTGAACCACTGTGAAACCTCCTTAGTGAAATCCGGTACACTCAAGGATTGAGTGCGAATACTAGGAGTGGAGTAGACAAGTAGTCGAACCACTATAAAAATGACTGTGTTTGAGATTATTATTCTTCTGTTTGTGTGATTTACTTTAATATTTTCATATCTAAATATCTGAGATCACACCTTACACACATACACAGTCATATCCATCATAAACTAGTTTGCATATTGTTCACTTCTTAAATAGTTTGTGATTGGATCCTCTACCGGGCTTGGAAGCCCGTAGAGTTACTTTTGAGTAATCCTAATATGTGCGTGCTGTTAGGATTAGTGTAATAGGATTTTAAATAAACCATAAAACTTTAAAAAGTCCTATTCACCCCCCTCTAGGATATATTGGCATATTCCTACTTCAACTAAAGCGCTCTTCACCACTATTTCAATAGGTATCAGAGAGGGTCTCTCTTTAAGGGCTTCACCGCCTAGAGAGTGATCTTGACTGAAGCTGGGAATATGGCCAAAGGAGAGGGCTCATCAGTCACTAGACCTCCAGTATTTGATAGATTAAATTATGCATACTGAAAGGCTAGGATGCACTACTTTCTGAGATCTTTAGATCACGATGTTTAGGATATAGTTGAAAGCGGATATGTGCCACCAATTGAACAAATTGTACTTGACAGTAGCACAACCATCACAAAACCCAAACCCAAAGAAAAGTGGACGACGTTCGATAAAGAAAAACAAACTCCTGAAGCTAAAGTTATGAACGCCATCTACTGTGCCATGTCCCAAGATATTTTCAATCAAATAAGTATGTGTGGGACATCCAAACAAGCATGGGATCTATTGAAAACAACCCATGAAGGCACAAGCACTGTGAAGAGATCTAAACTTCAACTCCTAACTTCACAGTTCGAAAGTCTCAGAATGGAAGAGCATGAGACCTTTATGGAGTTTTTCACAAAGTTGAATATCATTTGCAACTCCATGGGTGGATTGGGAGAAAAGGTTCCAGTTCCTAAAATCTGTAGGAAAATACTGAGATCACTGCCGGAATGGTTTAATCCCAAAGTAACAACTATTGAAGAGTGTAGGAATATTGATGAAATGAAAGTAGAAGAACTGATAGGTTCCCTACAAACTTTTGAACTACACTTCAAACAAACCCAAAAATCCAAAACAACTATCTTAAAAACTTCAAAGAAAACAATGAATGAGGACAGTAGAAGTGAAAAGGAAGATGAAGATGAGGAAGTGGCTTTGCTGGCATAAAGATTCAGAAAAATCTTTCAGAAGAATCGTGGCCGTCCTACTAGAGGAAGAAAGATGGACAACAGACCTTCTACAGGAAAATTTGATAAAAAGACCAAAGAACCACAATGTTATACCTGTCAGAAATATGAAAATTTGTCTACCGATTGCCCAAACAGAAAAACTAAGGGCAAGGCAATGGCTGCCACATGGGATGATACAGATAAGTCAAACTCAGAATTTGGTGACTCAAAGAGTGATGAAGACCAGAAATCCTTAAAAATTCTTATGATTTCCACTACTCCAATCATTCCTAGTGAATCTCAGAACGAGAAAGAACAGCAAGCCACTGAATCATTTCTGTCTGATAATGAGGAAACTGGAGGAGAAGAAGAGGAAGAATAAAACAAGTTACAAGATGCTTACAATCAACTTTATATCCATAGCATTAAAGGAGTTAAAAGACTTGGAATATCTGAGAACAAAAAAGAATTACTGCAAAAAGATTTGGATAAAATTCTAGAAATTAATACACATCTAATCAATTATTTACTGCAATATCACTCAGATAATGATAGACTCAAGAGAATTAACTCCTTCCTTAAATCCAAGTTCGAAAAACTAAACAAACAAGTTGAGCAATTAAAAGACAAAAATATGTCGGAACACCCTAAAATCAGGGGTCGAGCAGAAGCCTAACTCCCGAGTTCCAACACATCACTTATGCAACATAGATAATGATGATTAAATGTTGTCCATATTAGTGCATTAAACATGAGTGGGATTATACCAAAACAACATATCATACTCTAGAGACAATTGAATTACGCAAGCAGAAGACTGTGATAGATATATAAAATATATAAACTGTCATGAGTCTCCAGAGTGTGAACATGTTACCAGGTTAAATATATACATGTATACTCTAAAACTGAACAAAATGAATATACATGGGTATTCCAAAAGTGTAAAATGACAAGTGTAATGACTTCTAATCAGCATCCCTGAAACCCCGTCAATCAGAACATGGCCTACATACACCCACCTGATAGCTGCATATAGGAGAACTCCTCATCATCATAAAAGTCTGCCTCCATTACGTAAGCATCGCCAGCATCTGCAACTACAACAGGGTCTAGTTGGTGTTTAAAGCACTGTCCTAGAATGTGGGAGTGAGTGATCAACTCAATGGAGCTATAAAGCAAAGGTTAACATGTTATCAATTCAGTCAAGCAGTAATGATAAAGCAGTACAACACTCATGTCCTAAATACTCTTGTTAATGCAAGGATAATATGCGATAATGATGTATGACCTCACCTACACTCCCTCTGCGACATTATCTCATGATCGCGGCATGTAATACTCCTGCTATGCTCAACTCCAGCGCCAAAGGCACATGCAATGTGGTGCATGCACGTGATTAGCCAGGTTCTTAATTAGGCATATTCATACAGCAAGATTGGGAAGCTAATCATTTCCCAAACAATGATCTATCTAGGGTGGTCAATCCTAGTTAATCACATACGATAAGCAAGTTCTAGGTAGCTACAAGGAGGCTCGTCACCATCAGCGCAGGCTTAGCTTATACGCGAATCAACTACGGAAAGGCTCATCACCTTAGCATAGTCCTAGTGTATACTCGAAGTCACTATGGGCTCATTACCTAATCGTAGGCCGACAGCTCGAATACAGTGTCTCATACCACCGTATTAGGCTCACGAGTTTGGGTTATTCACTGGTTACTACGGGGAGGCTCGTTGCCCCAGCGCAGGCCGACAACTCGACTACGGTGTCCCATACCACCATGCCCAGCTCATGAGTCTTAGCGGATCGAGGTACCAAGGTTAAACGGGCTATTCATTGGTGAGTTTGGTACCTTAGATTCAAGCAGCAGCGTCCATATATGGTAAACATTCATCAGGCCAATCGGGTTACTTGACAAACTCGACTGGTATGAATGTGCATTGAATTAATTGACATGGAGTGCATACGCACTCCTTGTGGCCTAACCACTGTCATTAATCTCCATACGACTCAGACTCATCGAACGTATCCGTCGTAGCTAAAACAGTCCAGCCACCAATCGTAAACCATTACCGATTGCCTGGACTACATCGTAGCCTCAAATCACACTCCAAACAATAGCATTCACATGTGATAATCAAAGACAACATGTGACAACCAATTTCAATATCAAATTCATTTAAGCATTTCAACAAACACGTAGTACACATGTTATCATACATAGGCATTTCATCAGTAAATCACATAGTAGTAAGATAGGTTACACAAAGGAAACTGTAACTATATATAAGGGAATTGAGAATTCCATCTCAACACCCTCATTACGTACATTTCATCAAGCATTTTCTCATTCAGGCATTTTATCAAACATTTAGACCACACATATATCATACATGTAACAAGTTAGTTAAAACACATATTATAGAAAATCCTTTCACAAGGGAGTTGCCACACATACAAGCATCATGTATTCTCAAGCATCCATCATAACGAGCACAAATCATAATTTCATATTCATTTAGACATTTCAACAAACACATAGAATGCATTTTAAACCAACGTAGTTTACATATATGTGAAATATACGGAAAACGTCGTATCTAAGCATATGTGATAGCAATCAAGTCAGGCATAAATCATTGCTGACATTGAAAGCCTTGAAAACTATAACCTAAATGTTTATAGTCTACACCTTTCACCAGTAAACTTGTAACGAACTCAGTTTATACACTAAGTCTTTATCAACGGCACAACGGCAACCTATAGTATGAAATAGGTTAACTATTTCACCACTGCTCTATTTGAATCCCTAAAATAGGTGAGGGTTAGGATTTCTTACCCAAGAACGGAGTCAAAATCGCCGGGATAGCGATTCAGAAAAGCTGATTCAGCCCATGGAGTGATGGGATTGAATCCTAGGAACAAACCTCACTCTCTCTCTCTCTTTTCCTCACTTTCTTCTTCTCTTTTTTCTCTCTTCTCTCTTCTCTCTCCTAGGGTTTGGAATTCGTATGGCAAGGGAGAGAGAGGGTTTAAGGCCCTTATATACGCCCAGAACTGATGGGAATGGCCCCAGGGCCGTGGTATACTTAGGATATAGCCAAAAGTTGGCTGTTTCGGTCCAACGGAGCACATCTGGAGGCTTCTTTTCTGCATATGATTTGGAAAAAGTTCCCTGACATTGGATCTAGGTCAAGTTAAGTTTTTGGTTCGATCGGATTTTTGGATCGACTGTGGCGGACCATTTTCAGTTTAACGGTCATCGATACTCGATCAGGGCCACAAGCACACTAACATGTGTTGGAAATTTTTCTTGATCTGAGGGTGTAATTGGGTCAGATTCTGACCGTCTGAATCCTTAAATTTGACCCACAAGTGAATGACCCAAATCACTTAAATCTGAGTACATTTTCTAGAGATATTCGCATTTCTCACACACTTCGCTACAGGCTAAAGTTGTGTGCTTCTAGATACTATTTGGACTTGATTTCTGAGATGGTCGTCAAGCCCAGTAAGGCGGTCATATTCGTATAGTCTCGCGGTAATCGGACTTTCAACGTGCGGTACAGGTCCGATACAGAGTTTCGGTGTGCTCCCGACAGCAATCGAGTTTTAAGATTGATTCTAAGTTTCAAGGTAATGTAGCATCAACGATTCTACACGTTTTGGGTCTTACAATTCGTATTTAAAGTGGTTCGAGCTAATTTCACAGATAATTTA
This sequence comes from Magnolia changhungtana, assembly GCA_030180095.1. Classification (NCBI taxonomy): domain Eukaryota; kingdom Viridiplantae; phylum Streptophyta; class Magnoliopsida; order Magnoliales; family Magnoliaceae; genus Magnolia; species Magnolia changhungtana. The sequence continues at coordinate 952,022 of JASAUF010000470.1, read as the reverse complement.
ATTTAGCACTTGATTAATTTTTATCTAATTTCTAAAGGATTTGGTCCTTAGTAATTTTTGTCTGAGGTGGTACTCGGGTCTTTGTACGGATTTTTCCGAGACGTTACATATGCTCCTTCAAAATGAAAATCATACACTCCTGTTTGATCTAGAAGAGTTCAGAAGAATTGCCAAGCTAAACTGTAAGTTTTCCCAGAATGGTGAGAAGTTAGAAAGACTTTTAAGTATGGGAAATTTTGAAAAGGACAAAAATGGCTTAGGATATGAACAAGTTAGAGCAAAAACTGGATATGGAGCACAAATAGAAAATCTGGTGTTGCCAAAAGAAATGCAAGAACTAACAGGATGAAGGAACCATTAAATCAAGTGGGTGAATCAAATGAGAAAGCTAAAACTACCACAACAAAAAATTCTGTTACAATATAAATAATTAAAGAAAAGACAAATTGTCTTACTACTCACACAAATCTTTTGACAGGAAAGAATACTAAGTAGTACTTAGACAGTGGTTACTCAAGACATGTCACAAGTGACAAATCCCTTCTTTCAAACTATACAGATCTTTATAATGGGATAGTCACCTACAGAGACGGAACCACCGCCAAAGTAATTGGACAAGGAATCATAAGAGGAATTAATTCACTCAAAAATGAGAATGTTTTCTGCATAAAAGGATTGGCACATAATCTACTAATTAAGCATATCTCAAATCTGTGATAATAAGTACGTGGTTACATTCAACAAAGACGAATGCGAAATCTCAGACCTATCAGGAAAAACAGTTATGAAGGGTTGTCGCACACATAACCACTGCTATGTCATCAAAGGCAAAGATAGGACTGATTCATATGCCTAAAATGTCAAAACATGAAATGAACAAGTCCAGGTCATGCATCTAGGTCTGGATATTTGTTGAAATGATGCAAGTTTTGCTAAGCTTCAAATGATATATCTGAGGTTCCTCACCTCCATCTTTTATATATAAACATTCAAATGTTTATAATTTTGATGTGTACAGTAATTGTACATAATTTTGTTGAGTATACTATTGATTCATAGAAATACTAAAAGTATACTCGAAGGGTCTTCTGTATGTTGAAAAGAAAAAATATTCATTTTCGATATATCCCTTGATAAGTCATTCTCAATTAATCGATCAAGCGTCGATCTCATCGATGCCACTTTGGAATGTAAAGAACCATATGACCAAGAATGATATCAAAGACGGTCTCGATAACATCGGGGGAGCTACATCGATATCATCAGAATACTGATTGATGATATCGAAGACTGCCGCCCGATAAAAGGCGGTCGAGCGGAAAAATTTTATTTTCTTTCTGAAAAAAGGCTTTCTGTTTTCTTTTTACTCAAATCCTCAGCCGGAAGTACATCGTGGGTCCCGAAAGCTCCTCAAAAACTGGTATTATCCTTCTACCCCTTTTATTCCAGAGTTTATCTTGTCTTTTGGTCGGGTACTTTCAATTTCTTTAAAAGAGGAACTTTGTCCGTTCTTCCAAAATCTATCATTATGGGTAAAGACAAAGGAAAAGTATCTAGTCCGGGTGAGTCATCAAGGTTCACTCGACAAAAAGTGGTTGCTTCAAAAAGAAGTGTAAGTGCCCCGAAACGTGGGACCCCCACAAGGCAACGCACGAGATATAGTGAGTCCCAGTCTGAGGTGCAGGCACCTCCACTGGTGCAGGTTAATCCAGTCTTGGCAAAGTTCACTGGGAGAAAAGTTATTCCCAAGAGGAAAGTCGACAGAAGCTGTATAATTCTATATAATCTGGAACTTCTATTTACTACCATATATTGGTTAATAGTTCTCGACTTTGGAGGACCATATCAACTCGAACGGACATATAGTTTCTTTGGCGCCTGTCATTCTCCAGTGTCCGACCCTCCGTCCATCACCGTGACCGTCGATGGTGATGATCTGCAGATCACTCCTGAGTCTATCACAGGAATTTTTAATCTTACTCTATCACTTGTAGGACTCCCAGATATGGATATGGAAAGCATTGAGGTTCGGCCCAAGGTCACCAAATTCCTATGTTATGACCGTGATGTTCAGTGGCACCATTCCCTAAAAGCCAGATTTATGGAACCACGTTATCGGGTCTTGCATGATATCCTTGTTTCAAACATCTACTCTAGGGGTTCCAACAGGGCAGATCTCACGGGCTTCATGACTGTGATAATCTATTCGATCGCCTCTGGGATTAAGATTTGTCTACCTACCCTCATCATGCATCAGTTGGTTTCTGATTTTCATACGGTGAGAGATGTCCACTTACCATATCCTTGGATCATACATACAATATGCAATGCCATAGCCTTTCCAACTACAAGTGATCCTGTACCTCCTCTCCAAACCTTCAACAAAAGTAACATTCAAAAGATGGATTTGAAGTTTCATAAATATCCTGAGGATCCACCTGAGGCAGGCATTCACGTAGAGAGGGAAAGCGGTGCAGGTGTCGCTCCCACTGAAGGGATTGAAATGGTCAGCGATGAACCCCCTAGACCTGATCCAATAGCGTCAATGTCAACGCCCAGGTATGCCAAACATTTCAAGCTGGACAGGATTGGAGCAATTCAGGGGATATCCATTCAGTGCACGAGAGGCTTACCATTTTGGAACAGTTGGTCCAAGGAGTGCAGCAGACAGTACAAAAGTTGGTTGAGCTGTTCACTTATCATCGTGATGATATGGCACCGTCTTCCTCAGCTCCATAAGCACTGGTTTCTGGATGCTATCACATACACTTCGCTCTTATTTCCGTGTATGAACATTAGTATCTTTTTGAATGTTCTATCCTCTCATGAGTGTATGTGATAGCTCTCTAACTTGCAAAGGCTGGCGTTTTGTTTTCCATTTTTTTTTTTTTGTATATGCCCACAGTTGGGCTAAATACTGATAATATTTCTGGGTGCTCTGAAATGGGCTTGGTGATTTTTTTGGATAACTGTTAATCTACTGCTGTCTGGGGCAGTATATGCTTTGGATATTTTATATATGGCTGAATGTAATTCTCATATTTACTGTCATTCTCATGCCTTTAAGATCCCCTGGTTTATCTAGTTTATATGTGGAGTGCATGTGATGTCTCTTAATGATTATCCTATCTGTTATATCACTACTCTATCTAATCTGCTATGCATACATACCTACTGCAAATGATGTTTGTTAATCAACTATTTAAACATTTTACATCTATCTGTTATATGCATATTCCTCTGAATGACGGTTCTCCAACATTGCTTTAAACTTCAGTCAATATCAACTACTATATCTTTGTCAATGACTGACAAAATGGGGGAGAACAGTTCAAACACCTCGAACGGAAAATTGTATATCTGCTTGAATAGTGTTGCAGGTGTTAGGGGGAGCAGCTGCACCAAGATAAGGGGAGTTTGCAGTCAGGGGGAGCAGATACTAGGTTGTGTACATGTCTTCCCTAGAAATTGTAAAATTGTGTAAAATGCATGTACACACAATTTAGGATGTGTTTGTCTAGATATTGTTCTAAGGTATTTTGGTATTTTGTCACGTAATTGACGAAGGGTCAATTAGCGTGAGTGTTGAATCAGTTAGACTACAGAGCCTCATAGGAAGATCAACTCAAGTGTCTACCTCAACCGGGATGAGTGCAAGCTCGCCACAGGTAAATCTAAGTTTCACATCCCTTGTCCCAAAACACCAGGTAAAAACCCTTAAAATAAACTAGAACATCATAGGGTTTTTAAGTTAAGAAAACTTTTCTTAAAATAAGAAAATTCTCTAAGTTTTCTTACTTTGTTGATTTTATCGATACACATCTCGATATGATCGACCTGCGCTGTCGATATCCTTGATACCTTAACGATATCAACGATAAGAGGACAAAATATGTCCAGCAACCAAATACTCATCTGCACAGAATTATCGATACATCGATATACTATCAATATTCAAATCTCGAGTCCATCGAAGGTGACTCGATAATATCAACAGGCAGATCTCCGGTGCCCCTATTTTTATTTAAGAATATCATATCCCTATTTTTATTTAAGAATATCATATATGTATCGATATATCGAAGCCTCCTCGATACCATTAAAATTCAAATTTTGATGATATTGGAAGGCTCTCGATGATATCGGTCATAGGCGCTAAGTTCTTCCAACAAAATATTTCAAGATTGTTTATGTATGATCGGGGGTCACTCGATAGAATCGATATTCAAATATCGATGATATCGTTGCTATATCGATTGCATCGAACAAGGACAGAAACTGTCCAGCAAGCTTAATGGAAAATCCTTTAGATTTATCAATGCATTGACATAGCTATTGATATCATCGACATACAAATTTCAATGATCTCGAAGGTCCCGCGATCATTCTTGTAAACCTGAAATATTTCAAGTCAAGTCTCTCTCATTTTCAAATGTCGATGAATTGACACTAGTAGCGATAGAATCGAAGTTCGAAATCCGATGACTTCGACACCTATTTCGATTCCATCGACCAGCTAAAAAGAGGTTTCAAAAGCGTATGACATTTGAGTTTGTGTCATCGAGCGGACCATCGATGTTATCGAGAGTATACGCTCGATGATATCGAACCCGCTCGATGATATTGAACTCTGTCATAAATGTAACTGTTTTATATCCGTTGGAACCTTTTGCCTATATAAAGAGGACTTGTTTATTGTTGCTGGTAGAGAAAGAAGAAAGTGCTTTTGAGTGTTTTACCTTAGATCATATACCCAAAGCCCTTTCTCTCAGGGAAGTTCATCCTCTAATCCACCCTCATCATTGATATTCAATAGAGTGGATTAGGGAATGAACTTTCGCATTCTAGGATTCTCCAGCTACTACCTTAATGGCAAATCATTAAGCTGGGATGCCTTGAATGCATAATTAGAATCACTCTATCTTCCTTATAGGAAAACATTTTATAGAGTAGGATTTCGTCTTAACCTTGACCCAACCCGAAGCCTCGTATTGGTACATCATCTGTGTTGCGAATCAAGGAAGCCGAAGATTCTTCATCAATAAGGAAAAGATCTTTGTCAACGTGCTGAATGAGACTCATCCACTTATTTGTAAGTTATTAGATTCTAGAGGACACTTGTGATCATTCCTGTTTAGGATTGTGTCTTAAGTGTTTCTCACCCTTGCAAGCCCTCGTAAGAGGCCTCCGACGGGAGTGTACATGGTGGGTACGTAGTGTTGACCCTTGCTTTGTGGAGAGCATAAACTTCTGATTGAAGGTGAACCTGTCTAAAGCCTTAGGTTCGAGGTGAGCCGTGTGAACCCTTAGTTAGGATCTTATGGAAGATCCTTGGCCAGTGTGCCTAAAAGTGGGTGCGTTGTGTTGACCCTTGCTCGTGAGAGCATAAATAGTTAGCCTCAGTGTAAGTTGTAAAGGTTGAAGGTGAACCTAATTTAAAACCTTAGGTTTGAGGTGAACTACTGTGAAACCTCCTTAGTGAAATCTGATACACTCAAGGGTTGAGTGCAGTTACCGGGAGTGAAGTAAACAAGTAGTCGAACCACTATAAAAATAATTATGTTTGAGATTGCTATTCTTCTGTTTATGTGATTTACTTTAATATTTTCATATCTAAATATCTGAGATCACACCTCACACACATACACAGTCATATCCATCATAAACTAGTTTGCATATTGTTCACTTCTTAAATAGTTTATGATTGGATCCTCTATCGAGCTTAGAAGTTAGTAGAGTTACTTTTGAGTAATCCTAATATGTGCGTGCTGTTAGGATTAGTATAATTGGATTTCAAAATAAACCATAAAAACTTTAAAAAGTCCTATTCACCCCCCTCTAGGACATATTGGTATATTCCTACTTCAACTAAAGCGGTCTTCAACGTTATTTCATCATGTATCTCTTATTATTCTTCTGCGCACTACTGTCACACACCTTCACCACCCTCTAAGATTCTATAAGCTTATGCACGATTGATGCGTGCAGGAGATCCTAGGCCGGGGTCGTAGCAGTAAAGCTTGGATTAGAGTTGAGTTGAGGACCCAAGTATTGCAGACCTTTTCCTATTTCTTCTATTATCTTATGTATGTCCTTTTGAACCTGATGTAACTATAAGGTTCAATTTTATAGTGAATTTTGTGATGTGTTTCCTTGTTATTTTCGAGATTTACTTGTTGTGATCTTGGGTATGCTCGTATTAAAAATAGTTATTTGGTTATGGAAATCCTCCTTGTGGGATCCCAGGATCGGAACCTACCTTAAGAGCCGAGAATGGGGTTCTACGGTATTCCTTGTGAGTCCGGTTATCGAGTCTTGGGCGTGACAGGGGTCCTCAAAACCCATAGGTTGTTCAACATACACCTCTTCATGTATATTTCCATTTAAGAAAGCACTTTTGACATCTATTTAATATATTTTGAATTTTTTAAAGCAAGCAATGGATATAAACAATCTGATGGATTCAAGACAGGCTACTGGCACAAAGGTTTCATCATAATCTATTCCTTCTATAAGTGTACCGTTGTACAACCAGTCTAGCCTTATTTCTAATAATACTGACCAATTCATCAAATTTGTTTTTGAAAATCCATTTAGTTCCAATTATATGTTTATCAGTTGGTCTTGGAACCAAATACCAGACATCATTTCTTACAAATTGATTCAATTCTTCTTGCATGGCTACAATTCAATTTTCATCAGTAAGTGCCTCTTTTACGTTGGCCAGTTTAACTTGAGAAGTAAACATAATTGCATATATTATCTAGTTGTTTTCTTGTTCACACACCAGTGAGAGGATTCCCTAAGATTAGATCAGTAGGATGATTTTTGACTAATCTTAGTTCAGTATTAACTAGACTAGATGAAGAGTCAGGTTTTTTAATTAAATTGACTTCATCATCTTCTCGACTTGGTGTAGGTGTGATCAAGTGATCATCGATTACGACATTAATAGATTCCTGAATCACTTCTGTTCTTTTATTCATAACACAATACGCTCGACTATTCAGAGCAAATCTTAAGAAAATCCATTTATCACTCTTTGCTTCAAACTTTCCTAAGTTTTCATGGTCACATAAAATAAAACACTTCCTTCCAAAAATTCAAAAGTACTTAACAGTTGGTTTCTTATTGAACCATAATTCATAAGCTATTTTATCTTTAGATTTTCTTACATACACACGATTTATAATATAGCATGCAATATTTATAGCTTCAGCCCACAAATTTTTAGGTAGATTCATGTTGTTCAGCATAACAATCCCATTTTTTTTAGGTGTCTTAGGAGCAAAAAACTCATGCGATATGTCATGATTGGTACAGTATTTCTCAAAATTGCTATTTTCGAATTCAGAACCATGATCACTTCTAATCTTGATAACATTCATTTCTTTTTTGGTCTGAATTCGTTTTAATATCGAGAGTTTCAAATTTTTCTCTCATGAAAGCTACTCAAGTAAATCTGGTAAAGTCATCAATGATAACCAGAAAGTACTTTTTATCGCCTCGACACTCCATTCTTGTCGGTCCAACTAAGTCCATATGAAAAAGTTCAAGGGGTTTGGTTGTGGTTAAGGAGTTCACCTTCTTGTTAGTACTCCTGGATTGCTTGTCAATTTGGCATGCGCCACATATTCTATCAACCATTTTCAATTTGGCTAGACCTCAAATAAGATCAACTTTGCTCAGTCTATAAAGGTTTTGATAATTGACATGTCCAAGACGTTTTATGCCACAATTTTGATTCGTCTGTTTGGACCATGTAAGAAGAAAGTTTAGATGATCATGTCTCGTTGATAATATAACAATTTTCAGAAGTCCTACGATCATTTAGAATCACACAACCTTTCTCATTTAAAATCTCAAATCTTTGATTAGTGAATTTTACATTATGTTTGTTATCGCAGTTTGAGATATACTAAGAAGATTGTGTTTAAGACCTTCAACATATAAAACATTTTCAAAAGGAGGAAGGTTAAAGAGTTGTACATTACCTTAGCCTATAATCTTGCAGTTGCTTCCATCACCAAAAGTAATTGAACCATCATTTATTTCTTTGTAGTTGGTGAATATCTACTTGTCACCTGTCATATGTTTTGAACATCCACTATCCAGGTACCATTTTGAATGGCTAGAAGCTTTAAAGGCAGTGTGGGCAACAAGACAAGTAACTTTAGGAACTCATTTCATTGTAGTCCTGGGTTTAGGAGTACCATTGGTTTTTCTCAGTTTGTAAGAGTTAAAATATCTCTGTTTGTCAACTCTGATAACATTCGAGTTAGATTTGAGAAGCTCTTTGAGTACGTACACTATTTTTTCAGCTAAGGGGTTATGACTTTTATTTCTAAAGCTGATGTTATTAGGCTTGATTTTAGAAGCTTGAAAAGGTTTTGAATTTTCGAAATTGTTTTGGTTATTTCTCAAGTTCTTACCTTTTGAGTTCGAAGACACGCCTTTTACAAAAATAGGAGATGCATTCTTAATTTTCAATGGAGCATTTTTAATATAGCTTAATATATCACCACATTTTCTAGATGTGGTTAGTAATTTTTCCAGCTTACGGTCTCCATGGGCATATCTCCAAGTGTCCTTAGAACTCAATAGAGAAGAGACTTCAAGTTTTAAATTCTCATTTTCTATTCTGAGTTTTTCAAATTCAGAAGTCTTAAAACTTAAATCAAGTTTTGTTTTTTCATAACAATCAGAAATATGAGACTTTTCCAAAACAACATTTTCAAGTTCTTCTTTTAGTTTAAGAAATTTTTCTTTTTGAATCTTTAACTTGACAGCTATTTTGCAACTCTCCCTATATAGGGCATTATAGGCGTCTTGAATATCATCTTCATTCTCATTTTCAGGGTCACTACTGAGATTCTCATAATCAGATAAGGTACAACTTTCTGAGGAGGTGACTCTAGCTATAGTTATTAGGGATTTCACATCATTTGAAGTTTCTTGTTCTGATTCATCTGACTGAGAAGAGCTTTTAGAGCCGGATGATTCATCCCAAGTTGCAATCATGCCCTTTCTTTTTTATTTATCCCTTTTAGGATATTTATTCACCAAATGCCCAATTCATGGCAGTTGAAACATTGGTTGTCTTTTACAGATTTCCAAGTTTTTTATTTACCTTTTCTTTTATCATAAGGTTTTTGAAAATCAGATCGTTTCTTGTTTTTGAAAATTCTATAAAAAAATTTAGCAAGTAAAGCCATATCATCCTCAGTATCTTCTATATCAGAATTAGCGTTGTTTTCTTTTAAAATATACTTGGATGACTTAAGGGCTATGAACTTACCTTTAGGAGCATTGAAACTTAACTCGTATGTTTGGAGTGAACCGACTAACTCCTCAACTTTCATTTGATCAATGTCTCTAGGTATCTGAATGACAGTTACTTTGGAATTAAACCTCTCAGGAAGTGATCGCAATATCTGTAACACCCTGGATTTTTTCAAACTTGGAGATGGACGTCCTTAGTCACTGGGTCGATCATAACACCTTATTAACTTCTCAAAACTTAATTTCAAAGTCTAAAATCCCTTTTTAACCCATTTTCTTCAAAATCTCACCTTTCACCACCTTATTCTTCAAATTTTTCTAAGTACTTTCATATTAGACACAAATCCTAAAGTTTAAGTGATGAAGAATAATACTTAAACTAAAATTTACTATAAATAAAAAATAAATAAATAAACTGAGTTTTTGACCATTAACCTTTTGGAATCTCATGAAATAAACAGGTTATTTGGATAGAGCAGCTTCTCCTACCCCAAAATTATGTATTGTACGTCAAATAACTCATTTCAGTTTATAAAATATACTCATTTCAAATATCAGGTGGTGAAACTACCACCAAACAAGATAGCGAGTGGCGATGGCATCGCCATGATGATTTAAGACGATGCATCATAGATCAGTAGTAGGCGGCTGTTTCTGCGCTTTTTTCTAACTTCGAAAAGTCATATATCCCTCGATATAACTCTAATTTAGGTGATTTAAAAGCCAGATTGAAACTTGATAAGTCTAGTTTCACATAAAAATAAGTGAAAAATATAATAAAAATTTTAGTGTAGTTAAATATAGGTCATTGTGACAACTTTCTGGAATTCATTAGTTTGGACAGCTGCTGCTTCTAGAATTTTTAGAATTTTTTTACAACATAAAATCTAATGAAATTTGATGGGGATGAAGTAGACTTGATGGTGAACTAATAGAAAAATAATTAAAATAATATACTAACAAAAAAATGTTAAAAAGGGAACTACCCTAAGACCTTATTCTGTCGTAATTAGAGCGAAATTTAGTTAAGTACTAAACTAAACAATCGATGTATTTGGCTTAAACCACTTTCTATACAAACTACAAGACCCAAACCCATTAAAATCACTAACCTAACATTACTTAAAAATCTAGGGGCAATCTCAAAACCCAGTTGCTCTCAGGAGCACATTGAAACTCCATATTGGACCTGGACCACGTGTCAAAAGTTTGATGACGGCAAAACTATACAGTTATGACCGTCTTATTGGGCTTGACAACCATCGCGAGAATTGAGCCCAACTAGTGTCCAAAAAAGCACAACTTGAATCCCAAGTGAAGTGTGTGGGAAACGCGAATATCTTTAGAAAATGAACTCAAATTTAAGTGATTTGGGTCATTCGCTTGCGGGCCAAATTTAAGGTTTCAGACGGTCAGATTCTGACCCAACTACACCCTTGGATCAGAAAAATTTCCCTACACAGGTCAGTGTACTTGTGGCCCTGATCGAGTGACGATAGTCGTTGAACTGAAACTGGTCCTTTATGGTCGATCCACAAAATCGATCGGACCAAAATCTTAACCTGGCTTAGATCCATTGTCAGGGAACTTGCCCCTGACCGTGTGCAGGTAATGGACCCCCAGATGATCTCTGTTGGCCCAAAACAGATGCCCTTTGGCTATAACCTAAGTATACCATGGCCCTGGGGCCATTTGCGTCAATTCTGGGCCTATATAAGGACCTTAAACCTACACCTCTCTCTTTCATACGAATTTCTCTAACCCTAGGAGAGAGAAGAGAGAAAATAGGAGAAAAGAGTGAGGAGAAGAGAGGGATTCCTGGAGATCATTGCGGGGATTCACTCCCACAACTCCACGCCTCGATTCACCTCCCCACCATCGCTATACGAACCATTTCAACTATGATTTAGGTAAGAAATACTAACCCTAATCTTGTTTTGGTAATCCAAATAGAGGATTCGACGAAATATCTAGCCTATGTCGTGATTTAGGTAGCCGTTGTTCTGTAGACGGAAACGTAGGGTTCGAACCGAGTTCAAAACGAAATTTCCGACAAAAGGTGTGGACTATAAACATTTAGGTTATAGTTTTCAAGGCTTTTAATATCAACAATGATTTATGTTTGACTTAATTGCTGCCACATGATCTTAGGTACGATGTAATCGATAAACTATACATGTGTGTAAACTATGTGGTTATATAATGCATTTCAGGTGTTTATTGAAATGTTTGAATGAACTTGAAATTATGATTCTTGCTTGCTATGATTATTAAGCTAGAATACATGTTTGTTGTATGTATAACAACTCCTTTATGAAAGGATTTGCCATAATATATGTGATAACTATTTTAGTTCATGTATGTTGAAATATGTAGTCTAAGTGTTTGCTAAAATGTCTAAATGAGAAATTGCTAGTTGAATTGTATTTAATGAGGGTGTTGAGGTAGGATTCTCAATTACCTTATCAATACCTATAGTCTCCTACCTGTAATCTAAATTACTGCTACGTGATATATGGATGAAATGTATATAGATTATTACATGTTCAATGTGTTTGTTAAAATGCTCGAATGGGATTTATTTTTGAAATGTTCGTTAAATGCTTATATGATTCTCACGTGTATCCACATGTTATCTTTGAATATGATCGGGACTACTTTCTGATCCAGGCAATCGGTAATGGTTCCCAATTGAGTGGCCTAACTAATCGCACAACATTTGGAAAGTTCGACTAATCCGAGTCTCACGAGGATTGTTGGTGGTGGCTAGGTCACACGGGGTGCTTATGCACTCCACATCGATTAAATCATCGTGCGCTCGTACCAATCGAACTTATCAAATAACCTAATTGGCCTATTGTATGTTCACCATGTATGGACGCTACTACTTGAACTTAAGGTACCCCTTACCAATGTAAAGACCTGTTTTAACCATGGTACCTCGATCCGCTAAGATTCATGAGCCGGGTATGGTGGTATGGGACACCGTGGTCGAGCTGTCGACCTACGCTGGGGTGATGAGCCTCCCCGTAGTGACTAGTGAGCAACCCAAAACTCGTGAGCCAAATATTATGGTATGAGACACTGTATTCGAGTTGTCGGCCTACGATCAGGTGACGAGCCTCTCGTAGTGACCTCGAGTATACACTAGGATACACTAAGGTGATGAGACTTCCCGTAGTGACCTTGAGTATAAAACAGGCCTACCCTAGCACAGCCTGGCTATGGTCCCCAGTCAGATTGGTGACGAGCCTTCAAAAATAGACTGCCAGTTGGTAGGGCATTGGTGGTGTGACCTCAAGTATGAATTAAGTCTACGCTGAGGTGACGAACTTCCCGTAGCAACCACTAGTATAAACTCGCGAACTTGCCTATCGTATGTGATTAACTAGGATTGACGACCCTAGATGGATCATTGTTTGGGTTAATGATATAAATGGAGGTACCTTAGCTTCTTAAACTTGTTGTTTGGATAAACCTAAATAAGAACTTGGCTAACACGATCATGCACCGTATTGCATGTGCTTTGGCGAGGAAGCGTGCATTTACCGGGAGTGTTGCATGTGTGATCGTGAGATGATGTCTCTGAGGGAGTGCAGGCAAGGGCATACATCATTACTGTATAAATCCTTGCATTAATCAGAGTAGTTAGGAAATCATTGTTGTAATGCTTTATCATTACTACTTGACTGAATTAATAACATTTTAACCTTTACTTTATAGTTCCACTGAATTAGCTACTCATTTCTACCTGGGACGGTGTTTTAAAACACCACCCAGACTCTAGTTTAGATGCAGGTGATGGCGAAGCCTATATAGCGGAGTTGAACTTCGTAGGCGGGGAGAAAGGATTCTCCTATGTTCAGCTCTCAGACGGGTCTATGTAAACCCCGTGCTAATTCGACGGGATTATAGGGACTTATGGATTAGTTGGACATTTACGCTTTGATAATTTGTAAATTTTAGAACCATATATGTATATATTCAACTTGGTAACATACTCATAATCTGGAGGTTGTGAAACACTTATATACTTTACATATCTATTATAGTCTTCCGCTTGCCTAATTACATTAACTCTGGAGTATGATATGTTGTTTCAGTATAATTCCACTCATATTTAATGCATTGCTATGGACGACATCTAAAACATCATTATCCATGTTGCATAAGTGATGTGTTGGAACTCGAGAGTAGAGCTTTGCTTGATTCCCGATTTTCAAGGCGTTACAGTATCTTAGCGCAAACCTTGCTTTCTGGGATTCCATCACCTAGACCCCACATGGAATTCACTATGTCATTTAATTTCGTATAGAAGTTCATGAAAGTTTCATTTTCTTCCATACGAATTTCCTCAAACCTTATAGTGAGGATTTGGACTTAGATTTTTTGACAATAGTTATTCCTTCATCTATCATTTCAAGGATGTCTCAAGCTTGTTTAATTATATTACATGATATAATTCTTTTGAATTCATCAGGTGATAGAGCGCAAGTAATGGCATTTAAGGCCTTTACATTTGCACTGCTCTCATTTTTCTGAGGTATGGTCTATAAATAAAAATGTGTTTCTTTAATGGACTTGGTTCCTTAACTGCTTAGAACCTCAGACATTGGTGGTTTCCATTTGGTCACCGTGGTTTGTCACACGCTTTCATCTATAGATTTTTAAAAAATCCGCATTCTGGCTTTCCAATAGGCATAATTTGAGCCATCAAATGGTGGTGGCCTGGTAATAGACAGGCTATCGAAATGTGTTAGAAGCTCTGGATCTTTAAACTCTAGGAAATTAATCTAAATAAATGAGCCACTTATCTTTGATACCACTTGAAAGTGGCGAGCTTACACTCCTAGAAGGGGGGGGGGCGGTGAATAGGACTATGCCAAATTAAAATTAAAGTACTGAAAGAATAAATAAATCAAAACTTAATAAAAAATCTCAATTGTAATAGTATTGAGAAATTGATTCAAACCGTGTTCATAGGACAACCTTACACCAAAAACTGAGGTTTTAGGTAGGACAACCTAATTTCATGAACTAGTAAGGATCAAGATTGCAAACTAGAACAAGAGGAAAAAGAAATGCAACTATCTATTACAAGCATTCACCACATGTATATAAAGATTTACAAACATTCATCACATGTACATCTCAAAATCATTCACCACATAAGCACCATGAATTGTAGTGGTTCGGTGTGTATACAAATTATCCTCAAACAACCACACCTACTCCACTCCCAATAATCATAACCCATGTGATATTGGCGTTCACTAAAAATCAAGATTTTCTCAGCTTCACCTTAAAACCTATACAATTGTGATTTTAAAAGGGCTATCACAATCAAAACCCCACACACTAAGATTTTCTGGCTATCTCAGTCAAAATAAATACATGAGATTTTCCTGGATACCTCAAATAAACCAAAAACAAAAAGTAAATACTTATCTTCTTCAAAAGACGTTGAATGATGTAGCTCGTAAAACCGCTTCAGTTGATGACGAATGTTCAATGTTCAATGTCCAATAACCAAAATAAAGGGTTCTAGGTTCTAAATAGATTTTAACTTAATTCAAACCTGGGGTACTTGTTTGAATTTCTTAGATCTCAAAAGGAAGAACAAGAACTCTCTTTAAAACATGTGATTAATAAAAAGAGATCTAGAAATTACAAAACAATAAGCTATTAAAAAGAATTTAAAATACCGCTCTATAGCTTGAAGAAGATGGGGACTTTTCTATCTCAAAGTGAAGGCTTTTTATAGCTTGAATGATGTAATTCAGAGTGAAAAAAGACTTCTATTTATAGGTTGAAAAGTTGTTGCTTCAGTTGGTCTAAGGTCTCCTTCGACTGGTCTAAGAAACAACCAAATTTCAAATTTTAGGCGAGATCGGATCAAATCGTCCTTCGACTGGTTGAGTGGCTTACTCGATTGGTCGAGTGGCCTGCTCGACTGGTCGAGGATGCCCAAAATGCATTGCTAGACCTCAAGTCGAGCCACCTTCGACTGGTTGAGGGTGTGCCTTCGATTGGTCGAGCCCTTTTCTGGACTGGTCGAGGATCCAACAATTTTTTTTTGATTTTCAGTTGAGAGCTTACACTGGGCGAACCAAAGCCTAGACTAGTCAAACTAAGGTTTAGAATAGTCAAACTTAAGCCTATTTAAAGTATAAAAACCTAATTATGTTTAGTATTCGAAAGAATCTAAGTCTAAGATCTTTCTAGGGTCAAATATACCCGGAAACATTGAACAATGAAGTGTATACTTTGTAGCTTGTTCTCGAATCTTCAGTTGCGTTCATTCGATCTTCTACTTGAAGTAATCTAGTAAATGTAGCTTGATCTTGAACTAGAAGAGAAGTAGAGCTTAAGTACTTTGGACTTTTCATGTCGTGAACTTGCACTTTCCAACTTCATGTCTTGAACTTAAAGGTGAACTTTCCATCTTGATTCACTTGAAGGTGAACTTTCTATCTTTTAAGTCACCATGTCACAAGTTATTTTGTCCATTGAAAATTGACAAATAAATGTGTTTTATATATTACAACACTTACAGAGATCTTGGAGCATTACTGATGGATTTCCTTCGATCAAGCCTTAGCCTCAATCGTTCTCCTCCACCAAATCTATCACACTCTCAATTGAGAGGTAAGAAACGAACCATGCTTCTCAACTTATGTTTTCTAGGATTAATTGCATGATTCTTAACCAATTCCTTTGAATTTGGTGTAGGAATCATTTTCCACTAAATTCCTAACCCTAGGAGCTTAAAATCGGAGATTCATTCTTAAAGGTGTGGACCATTACCCCTAGGTTTCCATTTATCGAACCCTATGTCACAATTAATGATTTATGTTATGAATGGATGAATGCATGATAATTAGTGTTGATTTGTAAATGTGTAGTGCGTAGAAGAATGCATGTTAACCAGTGCCAATTATTGATTTGGATAATGTATGGGCCAATGCATGATAATTTGTGTCGATTTATAAATGTGTAGTGCGTAGACGGATGTATGCTAACTAGTGCTGATTATTGATTTGGGTAATATATGGGCCAATTCATGTAATTAGTGTCAATTTATGATTGTGTAGTGCGTAGACAGATGCATGATAACCAGTGCTAGTTACTATTGGTTACGAGTGAATGAATGTGTGTTAATCAGTGTCGATTGATGATTGAGATACTGCCTAGATGAATGCTTGCTAACCAGCGCACTTGTATACCACTCACTTGCCATAAATTGTTAGCTTAGTGTAAGG
The DNA here is from genome assembly GCA_030180095.1 of Magnolia changhungtana. NCBI lineage: Eukaryota > Viridiplantae > Streptophyta > Magnoliopsida > Magnoliales > Magnoliaceae > Magnolia > Magnolia changhungtana. Next base: position 935,478 of record JASAUF010000470.1, on the reverse strand, counting down.
CCACCTACATGTTCGATAAATGCCCAGTAGAGTGAAATTATTTGAATTACCATTTACATCCCTCTACGTAGTCACGTTAGTCAATTTATTAGTGTGGTTGACTAATCGAGACTACCTGGATTGTCGTGTTGGCCGGCAAACCGCCGAATCATGAGGGTGGCCCCGATTGGATTGGCTGTCCCAGAATAGTCCAATTGATCCGGGCTGAACACGGATAACTGCCAGTAGTCAGACTACACGAGTGCTTGCACCCAATGTCGGTTATACCGGAGTTTATCCAGATCAACCGAATTAGCCTAACAGCTGACCAACCGTGTATGTTCACTATGTATGATCACACCTGCCTGAATCCAAAGCACCCCATACCTTCGAGAGACCTACTATTAACCGTTAGTGATATGATCCCCAAATCTCAGGAGTCAGGCATGGTGGTATGAGACACTGTATCTGTGTTGTCGGCCTACACTGGGGTAACGAGCCTTCCCTTAGTGACCAGTGAGCACAGGAGGTGATAAGTCCTTGTTCAAATTACTCGACCGATGGTTCCATGGCAGAGTACCGTTCAAATGATTCGGGCATGAATATAATTAGGTGATGAGCCATTTTCCTTGTGATGATTTAGTTTTATGTGACAAGCTTCCACCTCGAAACTGAGTGATCATACTCGGTGTTTGGGTAACGACCTATACCGAGTTGATCCTCACACACCTTTAAGTATTATGCCTTACCTTTAAAGTTATTGATTTATGAGATAAATGAGTGATACCTAAATTTGGATCATAGATTGCAGGCTCAGAGCCGCTACGGCCGCCTAGGGCCAAGTAATCTGGATAAGGCCATTGATTAAATGAAGGTATTTCAGCTTTCCCAATCTTACTTAATGAACAAACTTAATTAAATACTTGGTTAACATAAACATTCATAGCATTACATTAACATAGGTTGTGGTGACTTGGGCATTGTGGTCGCGTGTTGAGGGAGTGTTGACATTTGCGAATGTGGTGTTCAAGTCGCTTATGAGGGAGTATTGGATTGTGAGGGCATGCATCATCTCATGAAAATATGCACGTGCATTAATAAGAGCATTCAGGAACTGACTATTTAAGCTGCTTTATCGTTACTTGTGCTAGTGAAATTGATAACATGCATAACTTAGAGTTAATAAAACCACTGAGTTGATCACTCACTCCCACTCTGGGACAGTGTTTTAAAACACCAACTAGAGGATATTATCGATGCAGGTACTATTGAGTTCTCAGATGGGTAAGTTTTGAGTGGCTCGCACCATCGACATTGCATTTCAAAGGATTGGACCAAACTGGAAAAAAAAATTATACTTTAATCATTTTGGGTATGTATATTGTGGCTTGTATAATCCCAATTTTGGGCAATCAGCATTATTAGAATTGTATTTTACTCTTAGGCCTATATTCATTGATTATTGTTATTTTTACCTCGCCTCGGATCCGCTAATTTAAATTATGCTACCCTAATTGCTCGTGTGTAGAATTGATGTGAATCTGAATGAGGGCACACGTACATTTTCATTTGGTTAACACCTGGAAACTCAGGACCGGAGTTGTAACGTCTCGAAAAAATCCATACAAAGACCCGAGTACTACCTTAGGCAAAAATAACTCAGGACCAAATCCTTTAGAAATTAGACAAAAAATTAAGTAAGTACTAAACTGAATTAATCGGTAGATTAGCTTGAACAACTTTCTATATGAACTGCAAGACCCAAAACGAGTAAAACCGCTAACACTACTTTACCTAAAAACTTAGGATCAATCTCTAAACCCGGTTGCTATCATGAGCATCTTGAAACTCCGTATCGGACCTGGACCGCCTTACTGGGCTTGACAACCATCTCAGAAATCAAGTCCAAATAATATCCTGAAACGCACAACTAGAGCCCGGAGTGAAGTGTGCGAGAAATGCAAATATCTTTAGAAAATGAACTAAGATTTAAGTGATTTGGGTCATTCACTTACAAGCCAAATTTAGGGTTTCAGACCATCAGAACCTGACCCAAATACACCCTTAGATCAGTGAAATTTCCCTACACAGGTCAGTGTACTTGTGGCCCAGATCGAGTGACGACGACCGTAAAACTGAAACTGGCCTTCCATGGTCGATCCATAAATCCGATCTGACCGAAAACTTGACCTGGCATAGATCCATTGTCAGGGAACTTTCCTCGGACCATATGCAGAAGGAGGGCCTCCAGATGAGCTCCGTTGGCCCGAAACAGCCGACTTTTGGCTATAACCTAAGTATACCATAGCGCTAGGGCCATTGAGGTCAGTTCTTAGCCTATATAAGGACCTAAACTCACCCCTTTCTCATTCCATACGAATTTTAAACCCTAGGAGAGAGAAGAGAGAGAAAAGAGAAGAAGAAAGTGAGGAGAAGAGAGAGAAAGTGAGGGATCGTTGTAGGGATTCATCCCTGCCACTCTACGTGCTAAACCACCTCATCCGTATCGTTATACCGGCGATTTCGATTCTGATTTTGGGTAAGAAATCCTAGTCCTAATTTGTTTTAGTGATTTAAATAGAATAAAAGGTGACATAGCTAACCTATTTCAGTGATTAGGTAGTCGTTGTGCCATAAACAGAGACGTAGGATTCAAACTGAGTTCGATACGAGTATATCGATGAAAGGTACTGACTATAAACGTTTAGGTTATGGTTTTCAAGGCTTTCAATATCAGTAATGATTTATGTCTGACTTGATTGCTATCACATATGCTTAGATACGATGTTTTCCACATATTACACATATATATGAATTATGTTGAAATAGATACATTCCATGTGTTTGTTGAAATGTTTGTATGAATATGAAATTATGATTTGTGCTTGTCATGATTTATGTTTGAAGATACATGATTGTTGTACGTGTGGCAACATTCTTGTGAAAGAATTTGCTATAATAACTGTTATAACTATTATATTACATGTATGTTGATATGCGTAGTCTAAGTGTTTGATAAAATGCCTGAATGAGAAAATGCTTGAATGAGAAAATGCTTATTGAAATGTATTTAATGAGGATGTTGAGATAGGATTCTCAATTCCCTTGTCTATAGTTACAGTTTCCTTCATTAATCTATCTTACTACTATATGATTTATGGATGAAATGCTTGTGTTTGATAACATGTGTACTATTTGTTTGTGGAAATGCTCAAATGAGATGTATATTTAGATTAGTTGTCACATGCTGTCTTGACTATCACATGTGAATGCTATCGCTTGGAATGTAATTAGGGCTATGATGTATCAAGGCAATCAGTAATGATTCCTGAAATAGTGGCTGAGGTCGTTTCACCACACGAGATACGTTCGATGAATCCGAGTCGTACGGTGATTATCAACAGTTGTTAGGCCACGCGGAATACTTATGCACTCCATGTCATTTAACTCAACGTGCGCTCGTACCAGTCGAGCTTGTCAAGTAACTCGATTGGCCTAATGTATTGTAACATCCCAGAAAAATCTGTACAAAGACCCGAGTACCACCTCAGGCAGAAATCACTCAGGACCAGATCCTTTAGAAATTTGACGAAATTAACTAAGTACAAAACTAGATTAGTTGTGAAATCCATTTAAATCAGTTTAAATACGATCTGCAAGACCCAAAACTTGTAGAATCATTGACGCTAGGTTACCCTGAAATCTAGGATCAATCTCATTACCCAGTTGCTCTTGGGAGCACATTGAAACTCCGTATCGGATCTGGACCGCATGTCGGAGGTCCGAATGCTGCAAAATTATATAATTAAGACCGCCTTGCTGGACTTGACCACCACCTCGGAAATCAAGTCCAGATAGTGTCCCGAAGCTATTCATTTGAGCCCGGAGTGAAGTGTGTGAGAAACGTGGATATTTTAGAAATAAAAATCTAAAGTTAAGTAATCTGAGACTTGTCGCTTGCGGGCTGAATATAAGGATTCAGATCGTCAGAATCTGACCCAAATACACCTTCAGATCTAGAGAAATTTTATACACAGGTTAGTGTACTTGTGACCCTGATTGGTGATCGTGGACCATTGAACTGAAACTGGTCCGCCGCGGTTGATCTGTAAATCCGATCGGACTGAAAACTTAACTCGACCTAGATCCATGGTCGGGGAGCTTAAGTCCGACCTTAGGCTCGAAGGGGACCTCCGGAAGTGCTCCGTTGAGCTGAAACAGATGCTCTTTGGACATAACCTAAGTATACCTTGGCCCTGGGGTCATTTCCATCAGTTTTAGGCCTATATAAGGACCTTAAACCCTCTTCATTCACTCCATACGAATTTGGAAAAAACCCTAGAAGAGAGAAGAGAGAAAGAGAGAGAAAGTGAGAGAGAAGTTGGAGTCACTCCTGAGATTCAATCCCTGCTATTCTATGTGCCTATCCATCACTACCAAATCACTATTCCGGCGATTCTGACTTCGTTCTTAGGTAAAAAACCTAACCCTAATCTGTTCTAGGGTTTCAATTGTTGCTAGTAGCGAAATAACTAACTCAACTTGTGCTATAGGTTATCATTCCATCGTTGACGAAGACTTAGAGTCTCTGTCGAATTTGTTACGCTTCTACGGCGTAAGGTGCGGACTATAGACATATAGGTTATGGTTTTCAAGGCTTTCAATATCGGTTAATGATTTATTCTTGACGTAGGTACTATTTCACATGCAAAAGGTGTCGTTTGTTTCACTTTACAGTTATATATGAGCTATGTTGAATATAGTGTATTCTATGTACGTATGAAAATGTTTGAATACATATGAAATTTGGATTTGTATCTAACATGATTATTTGTCGTGACTATATGCTTGTTATATATGCGACAACTCCCTACCGAAAGGACTTGCCCTAAATCATGCCATGGCCAATATACCCTATATATGTTAAAGTGTGTAGCCCACGTGTTTGTGGAAATGATTAAATGAGTATGGAACCCAGATTCGTGCATGTTATGATTATTCGCCTTGAGTATATGCATGTGGTATACGAGGCAACTCCCTAGTAAAAGGATTTGGCCTAATACATGTATAACCAACATACAACATATATGGAGATGTGTGTAGTTAAGTGTTTGTTGAAATGACTGAATGACTATGGAATCATGATTTGTGCTTATTATGTTTATAGAATGCAAATACATAATTGTTGTATTCGTGATAACTCCTTGTTGGAAGGATTTGTCCAAATACATGTCATAGACAATATATGTTATGTGTGTTGACATTGTAGTATAAGTGTTTGATAAAATGTTTATATGAGAAGTAGTTAGATGAACTGTATCTAATAGGGTTGTTGAGATAGGTTTCCCAACTACCTTAGCTATATGTATGAATTCCTGCTAATAGCTGAAATCTAAATATGTGCTTTGTGTGGAATACGTATATGTAGAATGGCGTATTATATATGTTTCATAATATATTCAAATGCTATTCATGCTTACATTGGTTGCTAAATGATATATGATTCTCATGTATTCATATTTCTCATATCAGAATGTGTGTGGGACTATGATATAGTCCAGGCAATCGATAACAGATTCCGTGTTAATGGCTGAGGTTGTTTTGCCACAAAGGACGTGTCTGATGAATTCGAGTCGTACTTCGGTCGACGACAGTGGTTAGGCCACGCGGAGTGCTTACGCACTTCATGTCATTTAACTTGTCGTACGCTCGAGTTAGTCGAGCTCGTCAAGTAACTCGATTGACCCGATGTATGTTCACCATGTATGGACGCCACTGCCTGAACCTAAGGTCCAAACTCACCAGTGAAATTCCGTTTAACCTTGGTACCTCGATCCGTTAAGACTTATGAGCCAGACATGGTGGTATGGGATATCGTGGTCGAGCTGTCGACCTACGCTAGGGCGACGAGCCTCCCCGTAGTGACCAGTGAGCAACCCAAGCTCGTGAGCCGAATACGGTGGTATGAGACACTGTATTCGAGTTGTCGGCCTCCATTGGTGTAGCCTGGCTGTGGTCCTCAGTCGGGTTAGCGACGAGCTTTCGAAAATAGACTGCCAGTTGGTAGGGTGTTGGTGGAGTGACCTCGAGTATAAAATAGGCTTACCCCGGCACAGCCTGGTTGTGGTCCCCAGTTGGGTTGGCGACGAGCCTTCGAAAATAGACTGCCAGTTGGTAGGGTGTTAGTGGTAGTGACCTGAACTTGCCTATCGTATATGATTAATTAGGATTGACGACCCTAGATAGATCATTATTGGGTATTGATATAAGGGAGGTACCTTAGTTTTCCAATCCTGCTGTATGAAAATGACTAATAACAACTCGGTAATCATGTTCATAACATCGCACTGCATGTGCCCCGGGTTGAAGAGCACAGAGGGAAGAAAGCATGTCGCGACCGTAAGATGGTGTCACACGAGGGAGTGTAGGCGAGGGCATGCATCATGACTACATTTCATCCTTGCATTAATAAGAGTATTTAGGATTGTTTGATTGTATTGCTTTATCATTACTGCTTGACTGAATTATAACATGTTAATCTTTGATGTATAGTTCCACTGAGTTGATCACTCACTCCCACGTTACGGGACGGTGTTTTAAACACCAACCAAACTCTATCTTGATTGCAGATGACGACATGACTCCTGAGGTGGAGCCTGATTTCTATGACGATCAAGATGAGTTCTCATATATGCAGTTCTCTGGCAGTTTTGCTTAGGCCATTCGGATCGACGGGGCTACAGGGCTTATCACTATAGTTAAATTATATTTTTAACATTTAGATTTTGAAACTATTACATGTATATGGTGACTCAGTGATGTATTCATACTCTGGAGACCAATCGTGAATTTTTGACTCATACACGTATATATATACATCTTTTAGTCTTTCGCTTGCATTATATTAGTTGATCTGGAGTATGAATTACTGTTTTGGTATAATCCCACTCATGATTAATACACTAACACGGACAACATTCAATCATAAGCATATATGTTGCATAAGTGATGTTTTGGAACTCGGGAGTTGAGTTGCTACTCGACCCCCGATTTTCAGGGCATTACATGTATATTCACCATGTATGGACGTTACTGTTTGAATCTAAGGTACCAACTTACCAATGTAAAGCCTGTTTAACCTTAGTACCTCGATCCGCTAAGACTCATGAGCCGGGCATAGTGGTATTAGACACCATGGTCGAGCTGTCGACCTATGCTGGGGTGATGAGCCTCCCCGTAGTATCCAGTGAGCAACCCAAACTCGTGAGCCAAATATGGTGGTATGGGACACTGTATTTGAGCTGCCGGCCTACGCTAAGGTGACGAGCCTTTCCCATAGTGACCTCGAGTATAAACTAAGGCCTATGAGGATGGTGACGAGCCTCTTCATTATGACCTGAACTTGCCTATCCACTGCTTTATATTCAGGGGTGACATTGCCCTATAACTTGCCTATCATATGTGATAAGCTAGTCTTGACGACCCTAGATGGATCATCGTTTGGGTAAATGACATAAAGGGAGGTACCTTAGCTTTCCGAATCTGCTGTATGAATAAGTCTAATTAAGAACTTGGCTAATCACGTACATGCACCACATTTGCATGTGCCTTTGGTGTTGGAGTTGAGCATAGAGGAAGGGGCGCATGCCGCGATCATGAGATGATGTCGCAGAGGGAGTGTAGGCGAGGGCATGCATCATTAACTCATATCATCCTTGCATTAACTAGAGTACCTAGGAATGCTTGTTGTATTGCTTTATTATTACTGCTTGACTGAATTGATAACATGTTAACCTTTGCCTTATAGCTCTACTGAGTTGATCACTCACTCCCACTCTGGGACGGTGTTTTAAAACATCGACCATACTCTGTTGTAGTTGATATGATGTCGTGGCTTATGATTTGGAGCCGGATTTTTACGATAATGAGGAGTTCTCCTACATGCAGTTATCAGGCAGGTCTATGTAGACCATGTACTGATCGACGGGGATTATTGGAATGCTGACTAGATGTCATTACACCTGTTATTTTGTATTTTGGAACACACATGTATATTCTTTTTGTCCATTTTTGAATTATACATGTAACTATTCAACTTGGTGACATGTTCATACTCTAGGGACTTACAACCATTTATATGCCTTATATATGTGTCATAGTCTTCCTCTTGCGTAAATTAATTGTCTCTGGAGTATGATATGCTGATTTGGTATAATCTCATTCATGTTTAATGCACTAATACAGACAACATTTAATCACCATTATCTATGTTGCATAAGTGATGCGTTGGAACTCGGGAGTTGGGCTCCTGCTCAACTCCCGATTTTCAGGGCGTTACAGGAGTCTATGTACTCGGGTGCCAATTTTTGGGGTGTTACAACTATCCATCAATGCTTTCGCACCAGAGACTCCTTATGGGTCACAGAGGAGTTCATGATGTGTGGCTTCTTGTCTTCGCTCAACTATTATAACACATGGGCCAAGGCCATAAAAAAGAAACATTTGGAGATCCCCCATAAAAATTGATCTCTTGGATACGATAGAGGTCACTTCTGACCACTTCTGTAAGGATGCATCGGTTTTCAAGGACTTCCTTAAATACTGGTACCCAACCACCAATCTTTGCACCTGCCTCTAGGCAAGGTCAGCATCACTTTATTCGATCTGCATAGGATGACGAGCATTCCCATAACGAGCCGTTTCTTTGATGAATATGTGCCCGCCAACAAGGAATTCATGCACTTCTCTCTAACCAACTGTCAATTGAAGGTCTCGCAGATGGCTATCAGGATTTTTAGAGAAATGTTAAAATTCCCTAACATTTGCAAAGTTTTGCACCTCACTTGGCTTGCCCATTTTACGAGGGACTTGTTGTATGCAATCTGCTCCATTTTTTATTTTTTATTTTTATCTTGTCTAAATTTATGCATGTTTCTTTATCTCCCACCTCTATTTCTTAATAATCATATTATTCTTTTGATTTTACAGCTTCGCAAGAAGCCACTGCAAGAACTCGAGGGCCTTCATCATAAGATCAAGGGATCTACTACATATGGTGACTCCAGGAAGCTAGCTGCCTTCCTAGTCTATTGGCTCAGTTTGGTAGTGCTCCCTAGCTCCAAGTGGGTTGACGCCATCCGTCCAACCCTATTCGTGGTTGCAGGAGTGATGACAAAGGGTAGAAAATATTCATTGGCTCTTCCAGTCCTTTGCTCCCTTTATAGTGCTTTCAGCGACATGGCTACGCACTGTAAAAGCCCGACAATTGGAGCGTTCGTAGCCTACACGCCATGGCACTACTTCATGGGTTGGTTCTGCGTGTATTTCCCGTGGACATATGATGAGCTGAAGAAGGCATGTGTAAACCCTGACCACCTTCTATTATAGACTACTAAGGGTGCAAGATGATAAAGAAGCCTTATGACTAGGTTGTAGATAAAATTGAGAGGACTGAATTAATCGACTTCTTCCAATTCCCACTCTCCAACATGGCTAACGACAGGAATGTTGTGGATGATAATTGTTGTCTCCAAGTGAACGCGTATTTTTTTTATTTCCATTTGGTCAAGCAGTCTTCCACTGAGGTAAGGCAATGAATTCTTGTGCGAATTTACTATCCCAGTAAGTTCACACTCCAGTTTGGTTATGACCAAACAGTCTCAGAAGATTTCGGAGTTGTAACCCACATAATGAGGAGCTAAGGAGTAGGCCCGTATAATTGGGCAATGGAAGCAGCCGTTGATCGTGCGCATCGGTTCCCATTTCATTTTCCTTGGTTATAACCACTCTGTATGAGCATCCTATTGATGGATGCGATGGTAGACGCATCGATTCTCTCCTATCCATCATTGCCATTTGGTAAATTACTCGGTCTGGGTGCCTCCTCCAGGACTAAAGAATTGTAGGTTGAAACGGGGGATCGGTTACATACTGGAGAGAGATCACACCCCAACCCTTGGCCAAGCATGCCTAAAGATATCCCTAGAGGAGCCCATCATACAAGTAAAGCCAATCAATACTCTGGAAAGTTGGATTGCTTATGGGACTCCTTTAGATGTTTTGATGAGATCGAGTGAGTAGTTCACCGTACCTGCAACTCCAAGCCTGCCAGAGAGGGGTATTGAGCCAACTCCCCCAACACCGGTGACTACCCTCTACACTCCCACTAGGGAGACTGCGAGGGATGCTGATAATGGAGTTGCCTCTTTAGTCGCATCTCATTTACTAAGATCAGCTTGGTAAAACTTTTTGTCCCCAGTAACCCATTCTCAAACACGGTCTCGTTCTTCTCAAGCACTATAAGGTCATCAGGGCATCTCCTTTTCCCTTGTGGAAGTGTGAGCACGAGCCGGTGAGGCTGGTCCCTTAAATAAAGGCAAACTAAAGAACTTGCTAAGAAACTTCGCCCAAGGGGAGTGAGAGTGAAGAGAGTCATCCGCCAGCAGTAGTTCGACTAGGGAGAGTAGTTCTTTTGAAGGCAATGAGAAAGGAGAGGATGAGGTGGATACTGGCAAGGAGGGTCAAGCTGGAGATGAGGCTGCCACAACTGGTAAAGAAGCACCACATAATGCCTCTACTCTAACTGACCAAGTAACCACTCCCACTGAGGAACGAGCTCTCGATTATGGGGAGTTCAGCTCCTCACCGGGAGCCAACATCTTCATGTCGTTCAACGCCAACTACTTGTCTCTTCCTCATGAGATGCCAGCTATTCCGCCGATCAACATTCCGCTACCTGACCATCAAATCCTTCCTCGCATCATAAAGGTCTCCTCGTCGAGGGAAGCAAAATTTTCTACACTAGTGATGCAAATAGCAGAGAGGTTGATTTCCCCACATGGTGTGGAGGTGGATCAAGACATGATAGTCTTCCCACCAATTACTGAGGAGGCAATCATCAATGCAGAGCATATTCAACCTAATGAAATCGTGATCGCATCTACTACTGCCCTAGCCGTAGTTGCTTACAAAATTCACTTTCCGTCAAAGCTTGTGGTTGCAGTGACTTCTATAACACTAGATTTAAGTATTGCGATAAGGGAGCCATCCTTCAATGTCGCACCTATTGCTATGGAAATGTCTGGCCCTTCATCTATCCCTATCGACATAAGGGCCTCGACTTCATTGAGTCCCTCATTCTTAGTTCCAATAACAGGTATAGCTTGTGATTTAGCATTTTCCTTTCCAGATAACATTTTCTTGTTTCACCCTTCTGATGATATTGTTTTTCTTATTTCAACTGTTACATTGTCTAATTGCTCAGCGGGTTCAAATGCAATGGTGATAATGTCGGATCTCCTTTCTCCAGAGAAGGTCCCACCATACAAACTTATCCTGGTCAAACATGCCCTTTCTATTGTGGCTTGTATGTTCCAAAACTCTGAGCAATGGCTTTCCCTTGACGATGCTCTCGCAGTTCTGGACAACTCTGCGAAGCTAGCCAAGATTAATGTCTCAGTGCTTCATGATTCCTTGATTCAACTCTGTGCCTCACTACATCAGTTACAGTTAGCTTGCAATGTAGTCATCGCTCCAGAAGTATTTCATTGCCATAAGGAATTACTATTCCTTAAAGATAAAATGTCATGGACTTTAGCTATTATTTTTTGATACAACAAAGAGTGCGATTCTCTTAAGGAACAAGTGAAGACCTCTGAGCAAATTTTGGTGGCTATTAATGAGCAAATGACCAATCTCGAAGCTCAAAAGCAGGCTAAGGAGTTGAAGTTGAGCAAAGCCAAAGTCGACATTGCCAAGAATACTAGCAGAATTATGGAAAGATAAAGCGACCACTGCTTCTTTGGAACAAGAGCTTGCTGGTGCCCCTGATCAAGCCAAACTTATCATGGAAGCTTATTCCATAATCCCATCTGTGTATTTGACAAGAGTATTTAGGAAATGCTTGATTTATTGTTTATCATTAATTGTGCTGATTGAGTCGATAACATGTATAACTTAGAACTAATGAAACCACTGAGTTAGTTACTCACTCCCACCTAGGACGGTATTTTAAAACACCAACTAGGCAATATTATTAATGTAGGTATTAGCGAAACCTCGGATGGGTAGGCTTAGATCGGTTTATGCTACTGCCGTTATGTTTTAGAGGATTGAGCGAAAATAAAAAACTTTACACTTTAATCATCTTGGGTATATGTTTTGTAGCTTGTGTAATCTACATTTGGGCGGACACCACTTTTTAATTGTATTTTGACGGTTAGCCTTATATTTATTGATTTTTGTTATCTTTACATTGCTTTGGATCCGCTAATTTGAATTGTGCTATTCTGATTGCTCGTGTGTGAAATAAATATGAATCTGAAAGAGGTCACACGGGCATTTTTATTTGGTTAACACCCAAAAACTTGGGAACGGAGTTTATGTAGTCGGGTGATAATTTTCGAGGCATTATTAATACTGTCTCGTAATGTCATGGTACATCTTCATGCTACCCAAATAGATCGTTAATTTGGATTGGTGTGTCTCGGTCAATATATCACACCTAAGCTCCTTGTCATGTGGCACAGTCTCCCCTTGAAATGTGGTCCACCATCAACTCCAACCAGCCAATTGACAGGCCATCATCTAGGATATCAGTATGGCTAGCCATAAGCACTTGGTTAAACTATTGCACCTCTATAACTTGAGATACCGGAGTAGCAGCGGTTGAATCGATAGGCTCACTAGCGGCACAGTGGGTAACACAAGGCTCAACTTAAAGTCATAGTCACATGACACTTCTAACATTTGCCACTCCTAGTCCATAAGATAGGCAATAATTACTTGTGGTAGGTGGCTAATGGCATCTACTGCTGCATTTACTTTGAGGGTTGGTACAGGGAAAAGCATCGGATAATGATATTTATTTACCATACAACATATTCTTAAGTGCACATGGACTTTTGGATTTTTTTTTTTTTTTTTTCATGCTTTAAAATGAGCTGACAAAAGGACGATGAGTGCATAAAAGGGTTGATGGAGTGGATGAAAAATGTGGATAAAAAATGGTGGTGTCCAATTTGCCATATCATTTTAGAGCACCATCCAAGACGAACCATATGATAACATTCACCGTTAAAAACTTCCTAGGGATTGAACACCTAACATTGATAGTTGTGTTATCCTTCCTCCAGGTCAATTTTATACTATCAACAGGCTCGATGGATGATAAACATCAATTTTATACTATCAACAGGCTCGATGGATGATAAACATCACTGTGGGTCCTTCGGAGGTTTCCATTGCGTGTCATTATTCCACTGTTTCTTGTGGTGTAGTCACTGTTGCCCTTAAATATGGACGCGGATTAGCAACTGACAGGTTTCAACGGTGGTGGCTGTCACTTTCTCCACTGTTTTCTGTGTTGGGGTCTACTACAGCTTTTGATCTGCCTAATTCTTTGCCTCATGCGATAAAATGATCTCTCCAAATGTATGGACGGTGTGGATACAACACATACATCATGGTGGGACCCACAGAACTTAGTCACGTCACTTCAGCAGCGAGTCTCGCTACTCATGCTCAACCTGCCAATAGTTAGTCCGCGTCCCTGAAATATCCTGCGAAATGGATGGCGGTGTGGATAAAATACATACATCACATCACGTGGGCCTCGCAAATCCATTGCCTGGACGGATAACAGAGGTGCATCAGGGTGAGCCCCACAGCGCTTGCCACCGTGGATATCCCTGATGGAAGGGTCACTATGCAGTCAATCCGCTTCCGTAGAGCTGGCGCCCATAGATAGTAAAAGGAGGAGAGAGAAAGAGAGAGTGGGAAGAAGAGGAGGAAGAAGATATGGGGAGGGTATTTGTGGTGGAACTCCATGGCAGGATCTACCAATGCCAGTTTTGTCGTACCCACTTAGCTGTGGCAGACGACCTCATCTCCAGGGTATGTTTCCAATAACAACTCCCATTTTCCATTTCTCATTTTTCCTCATCTTAACTGGCCGAACGATACGGTGGAACCATCTTCTCTACATTACATATGGCAGGGTTATCTGTCCATCGGAATCGTCCATCTACTTCGCCCTGCCACCGATGGTGAATGGTTCAAGATATTCATCGATTTAATGATCCTAGCCACCCGATCAGTGACCCTTCAAGGTGACGGTTGTAAAGGAAAACTGTTAATGGTCAGAAAATTGCTGACTCTGATTGTCCAATAAGTGTGATCTTTGAAACGTAGGCCATCCATTATGATGCCCGCCAGATGGACGATCACGATTCCTGATTGAACATCACTGTGCCACGTGCACTGTAGATGGATGGCTCTACCATATTCCAGTCTTTCTGGCTTGACTATATTATATCCCTGTTAGGGGTCGTTTGGATGCTTGTAGGTTGTAAATTGATTACAGCCTGTCCTGTTTGGCTTTAAGCTGTAATCTGTTTATACGTAAATAGTTGTATGTGTTTGGATAACATGTAAATTGTTTAGGGGTTGTTTGGATGCCTGTAAATGTTTTAAGTGGTAAATGATTTACAGGTATAAACCATTTACATCTTGTCTTGTTTGGCTGTAAGCTGTAAATGATTGTCTGTGTTTGGATAGCCAGTAAATTCGTTTAGTTCTGTAAATGAAATCCCACCTTTTTGCCTGTAAATGAGATGGGGGTAACTGCTGGCTGTAAATGATTTACAAGCAGAAAAAAGGTCATCCAAACGCAGAGTGTAAATGATTTCCCGGGTAAATCATTTACAACTTGCCCCATTTACAGGCATCCAAACAACCTCTAAGCTGCAATCTGTTTATAGCCAAATTTCAAAATACTAGCTGTTAGGCTGAATTTCATTGTAGGTAAATGAAATCTGAGCTTTTCAGATGATTTTCATTTACAACTAAAAACTGTAAATGCTTCACAGCCTGTAAATCATTTACAGGCATTTTTCAGCATCTAAACATTCCTTGTAAATCATTTACCTGCAACTCATTTACCATTAGCCCAATTTATGGGCATCCAAAGTATCGCCCTTTCTCTCTCTAACATACATACAACCATACTTGGTGGTCTGCTTCCTGCTACATTCATTTTATCACAGTTGAAAAGCACTAAATATTTCTCTATTGAGTGCGTTGCTTTTTGTCCCATGTATTGAGTTTCTCACTTGGGTGGGAAATAATGACTTTAATGAAGAAAGGTTTCATATTCCTCAATTGATAAATGGGGGATAAGAGGGCATGATGATGCGAAAAGACAAAAAGAAAAAAAGAAGAAGATAGATTTATATTGAAGAAATTGCTTGAGCCTTCCATTGATGAACGAGAGCTATCGGCAAGAATGACAACGATGACGACGAACGAAAGCTATCGGTGAGAATGACGACGATGACGAAGATGACGGACGTTGGAACAGAGTTGGACGAGGCTGAGGAAAGAACAGGGGTCGATGCGATTAGCGTGGTGGAGAAAGAAGATGGTATAAAGATCAAAAGGGGACGCGAAGAGGGAGAATGGATCTCTGTATCAAAGAATCACAGGAAAGACAAAATACCCGGGGTAAACAAGAGGGATGTGGCTAGTCACCCAACATTATTCGTTAAAGGCTATCTAGAAGGGTGGTTACCAATTAATTTTTCCAGAGTATTTGGTAGGGCGGGAATAGTAATGGATGTGGTTTTGCCCAAAAACAAAGGTAACGGGTCATATAGAGGTTTCGCGCTGATTAGAATGAGCTCAGAACGGGAACTTCAAAAGGCTATTCATACTCTCAATGGTGAGAGCTTTGGGGGAGTTAAGATGGTGGTCTAGAGAGCGAGATTTGGACCAGAACTTCAGTCTAAGCAAGGCACAGGTCCTCCAAAACCTAAGCAAAACCAGCAGTCATATATTCCCTCTTTCCAAAATGAGGTTTCATCAGGGGTCTTCCTCGTTCAAGGAGGTTCTTCTCAAATCCAAAAGATCAGAAGACTTTCATATAGCTAGTAAAAGTAGAGACAAAGGCAGACAGAGGGAGAGGGATACAGACCCAGTAAAAGGGGTTAATAGTAACCTAAACTGCATTTCCATCGGCCAAGATGCTTTCGAAGGATCCAAAGCAAATCTAAAGGATTCCTTGGTGGTCTATACTAAAGAAGGTACTTCTATAGCTCAGTTTAGGGCTTGGGTACACGAATGTTGTAGGATTCCGACCATAGGTTACTCCATCAAACCCATCGGGTTCAACGAGCTATGGATCAAGATGAGTTCAGATAAGTTTTCAGACCTTCTTATCATGGCGGGAGCGTTGCATAGAGACGGGCGGGTTTCCAGGATCCAAAGATGGGAAGAATTTTTGATGTTTGGGTATGAAGAGGTTTGAATCCTAGCTTGGTCGGTTCTGTTGGAACTATGGTTCGAGAGTTTTTTTTTTCTAGCGGTAGCTGCACCGCTGGGAGATCTCATTGAAGTGGATTCTAAAACTAAACTAGGAGAGGAAATGGGGGTTATCAGAGTCTTGGTCCGGAGGAAAAAAGGGGAGCCGTTGCCCCCATTCATCCAAGTTTCGGTTTCAGAGAGAAGCATCTCCCTTCCAACCCAACAGGAATCTAAAAACGATCCCATTCTGCGATGGGGAGATCTCTGGAGGGTTCGTGAATCCACATATCAGACACTAGTTCCTCCCGAAGATAGGGAAGAAGAAGAAGGTACTCATCCTCGGTGCTCAGCTGGAACACCCGATCCGCATGAGTTGGCGATTCAATATACCGCAGGACCACTGGTTATCTCGACGAACAACTGTCTTCATCCCAACGAAAGCAGCGAACACGTGGTAGACTCTCAGAAGAACGGTCAAATTGCTCAGAAGTAGGTGCCAGCGTTATCCCCTACTGCCACGCGTCCACCTTCTGTGGAAGGATCCATTTCGTTGATAAATCGATGGACGGTGGATAATTCTTCCCGCCTTAATCGACTATCGAGAGAGCCGACGGAGTTAGATGGGATTCATCTCAATGGGACACGCGTCAATGATCGAGCTCACGCTTCTTTTTGTGGCGGGCATCGGGAGGCTCGGGAGATGCAAAGTCGCCTTGGGCCTGCCATTGGGCGTACGTCAGGTGGGTCGGACTCTCCGAACCATGCTGCTCTTAACCTTTCCCTTTTGTTGAGGGCCGACCCTAACTCAGAGCGTAGCTCCAGAGCGACAGGTTTAGGAATATCTCCAGCCTTAGCTGTTTCTTCTCGCAGAATCCTTCGGGACAATCTGTTGCCTCCGACTTCAAAGCAGCCGTGGTTTCCAGATCTCAGCCGACTCCCACACATGCAACCGATCTTAGCAGCTTCTTTTATTGCTCTGCATGGAGTCGATGACTACATCAGCGAATACCAGTCATCACATGGGGACTGCGACAATTCCTCTATCTGCACCTCACCTTGTTCCGCTTCCCTCATTGAAACCTTTTTAGATTCAGCGCTTCTGGCGTTATTTCAGGAAGAAGCGGGAGACAATATCATTGAAGTGGAGCCTCTCCAGATTAGGGTAGGAAATTGTTCAGATGTTTTGGATAAAGATATAGTTCCGGTAGATGGTAGTAAAGCTCACAGGGCAAATCTTATCGACTCCATCCAGAAGAAGAGATGGATCAGAGATGCTATGGGCCATGTCGGACGGTCAATTGGTTTATCATTCGGTGATCACCCTGAGGACTTTATTGCTTTATTTCAGTGTATAGAATCTCGTGGTCGACCTCTTCAGGGAAGTAAATTGCCAAGGGACTTCTCTCCTAAATCAGGCAGAAACAGGGAGCTGCAAAACCTTCTCAATAGTTCCAATTCTATTTTCAACATCTCTTCGGGCAGTGCCAGAGGGAGTCGTCGGGGCAATTCAGTTTCATAAATGAGAATTCTTTCATGGAATGTAAGAGGGGTGGGATCCAGCAGAAGAGAAGTTGCATTAAAGATATCAGTGGCAGAAGTAAGGCAGATATTATTTGTTTCTAGGAAACAAAGACTCAGAACTTCGATAATTTCCTCATGGGCTCGCTTTGGAAAGAAAAAGATGCTAAGTGGGTATCTTTGAATGCGTCAGGGAGTTCGGGTGGTATTCTTCTAGCGTGGTAATCTTCTCTATGGTCTCTGGAATTCAGCTGGACTGGAGTCTTCTCAGTTTCAGCTATTCGTAAAGAGGTAAATTCTGATCTTAGTTGTCTTATTACCTCTGTTTATGGCCCTAACCAAGCAGATAGAAGAAAAGATTTCTGGGAAGAACTTAACTTACTTAGATAGAGATTCAGCGGTCCTTGGTGTATTGGGGGAGACTTCAACATTACGCGCTTTGCGGAAGACAAATCCAATGGCGGTAAAGTCAATTTTGAGATGCGGTCTTTCTCTTGTTGGATTGATGAGCAGGAGCTGATTGATCTTCCTCTTTCGAGATCTAGATTCACCTGGTCAAATGAGAGACGGGAGCCGATTTTGGCTAGACTGGACAGATTTCTGGTTTCGGGTGAGTGAATTGAAGCGTATCCCTCTCTCTTACAATCTTCCATGCCTAAGCCTACGTCAGACCATAGCCCTATTATCCTCTCTATTGACGGAGGACAATTGGGGGCCAAGGCCCTTCAGATTCGATGTCTCTTGGCTGAAGATTGATGGTTTCCATCAGTTAATCAAAGGGTGGTGGTCAGGCTTTAAAGTTGAGGGCTATGCGGGGTACAGACTTTGTAAAAAATTACAGCTTCTAAAAGGAAAAATCATGGCTTGGAAAAAAGATGAGCTCCGTAAAAGGGAGCACCAAACTGATGATATGCTCGCTGAACTGAAGATGGTTGATTCAACAGCTGAAGTCATTCCCATGGGTAGTGCAACGTGGTCTAGAAGAGCTCAGTTAGTGCAAGAATACTCAGCCAGAGTTATCAAAGATGAAATAGCTTGGAAGCAAAAATCCCGGAGCAAATGGATTCAAGGAGATAAAAATACCAAATTCTTTCATGCTGCTGTCAGTGCTCAGTCTAGAGCTAACGGGATCAGTAGTTTGGTGATTAAAGGAGTTCGCACAGAGGATAAAGACTCCAATTTTGAAGAAGCCATTTCTTACTTCAGTAATCTTCTTCAGGAGGAAGAGTGGCAGAGACCGAGGTTGGATCTTCTTCACTTTGATCAAATTTCTCCTATGGAAGCGATATCTCTTGAAGCTTAATTCTCGCCTGAAGAAGTTAAAGCAGCGGTTCAATCCCTGGGTGGTGACAAGGCTCGCGGACCTGATGGCTTTCCAATCTCTTTTTTCCAATTCTTCTGTGAAGATATCCAGGAAGATTTTATGGAATTCTTTGCTGAATTCCATAACAGAGGTAGATTATCTAAATCTCTTGGGGCGTCGTTCATCGCTCTGATTCCCAAAATCTAGGGAGCAGATTGTTTGTGGGACTTTAGGTCGATCAGCCTTCTCGGTGGCCCATATAAGATATTGGCTAAAGTATTAGCCTCTCGGCTAAAAGGTGTCCTGAATTAGGTAATATCTCAAAATCAGAGTGCGTTTATCGCAGGGAGACAAATTACCGATAGTGCTCTCATCGCTTTCGAATGTCTGGATTCCACTCACAAATCAGGATCCAAAGGTCTTCTTTGTAAACTTGATTTAGAGAAAGCCTATGACCATGTTGATTGGAAGTTTTTGTCATATATGATGCAGAGGATGGGTTTCAGATCCAAATGGCAAGCTTGGATCAGGGAGTGTGTCGGATCAACATTCTTCTCAATCCTAATCAACGGATCCCTGAAAGGCTTCTTCAAAAGTTCTAGGGTCTTAGGCAGGGGGATCCGCTCTCGCCTTTCCTTTTCCTGATAGTAGGGGAAGCCCTCTCTAGGATGCTCATTTAAGGTCAGATGGCTGACACTATTAGTGGTTTTAAGATTGAAGGTATGGAATCTCCTATTTCTCACATTCAGTTTGCAGACGACACTTTCTTGTTCTGTGAAGCAGAAATGGAAAAAGTCAGTAATATTTGGACTACAGTTTTATGTTTTGAAGTGGTATCGGTTCTTAAAGTTAATTTGAAGAAATCAAAGATGTTTGGTGTCAATCTGGACGAGGGGGAAGCTGGAACCTTTTCTGATTTTTTGACTGTTCCTTGGGCAGTCTTCCAACTACTTTTGTTGGTTTGCCTCTTTGTGTGGGTAAACCTCCAAAGGTCCTCTGGGATAAAGTCATTGATATGTTTGAAGCCTATTTAGCCAGATGGAAATGCAGATGTCTATCTCTGGGGGGCAGTTTAACTCTCATTAAAGTAGCGCTCTCAAATCACCCCTTATTCTTTATGCCCGAATTCAAATGTCCGGCTTCGATTCTTGTGACTTTGGAAAGATTACAGCGAGATTCTCTTGCATAGAAAGGAGGAAAAGAAGAAATTTCACTTGGTTGATTGGAAGGAGGTTTCACATTGGGGGGGGGGGGGGGGTATGGGGTAATTAGAGATCTTAAGAGCATGAATAGGGCCCTGCTTGGGAAGTGGCTTTGGAGACTTGGATCGGAAGACTTGGCTCTATGGAATATTCTGATCAAATGTAAGTATGGCTGATCAGTAGGCGGTTGGTGGACTAAGTCCTCTTCCTGATATAGAGCTTCTCCCTTGTGGAGAGATATCCTCTCCACTCAGTTAGACGTCCACTGGGCATACTCATTTCTCCTTAGGCAAAGGCGACAGGATTCGGTTATGGGAAGATGTATGGGTGGACGCTATGGCATTGAAAGACCAATTCCCAAATATTTATCGCCTGGCTCCAACCAAATCGGTCTCGGTTGCTGATTGATATTCTGTTATAGGGAATGTCATAGTCTGGAGCCCAGTTTGTCGCCGGAATCTCCAAGATTGGGAAATTGAAGAACTGACCGCGCTTCTCGACCGTATTTCTAAAATCAACCCTAATCAGTTCTGCTCAGATAAGCTTGTTTGGTATCCTGACAAAAGGGTAGATTCTCGGTGAAGTCCTTGTTCCATTGCATCAACAGAAAAGGCGACGTTCAAGCTGAGATCATGATCGACAAAGTCTGGAAGTTTAAAGCTCCCCCAAAGATAGCGGTGTTTGGTTGGTTAGTGGGAAAAAGGAAAGTTTTAACAATTGATAACCTGAGAAAAAGTGGAATGACAATTCCCAACATCTGTCTATGTTGCATGGCTCAGGAAGAAACGGTAGACCATCTTTTTATTCATTGTCCTTTCTTCCATCAAATACGGTCAGCAATCCTTTCATCTTTTCAAGTTTTTTGGTCCATCCCAAAGTTTATGGACCTCCTGCTTTCAGCCTGGTATGGTGTTTCCCTAGACAAGGATCGGACTGCCGCTTGGAGATTGGCCCTTCTGGTAGCTTGGTGGGCGGTTTGGGAAGAAAGGAATGGGAGATGTTTTAGAGACACTGCAAAGTCTGTGGATTTCATAGTCACCAAAGTTTTTCATTATCTGATTGAATTGGCTTCCTTTTTGGTTAATTTAGAGAATTGTAATCTGCTCTCGTTGGGAGGTTAAGGTGGTCGCTATGTCGCTTGAATAGGATACATATAGCCATTGGGAGTATTGCGCTCTCATTGCCGGTCCCAACCCTAAATAAAGGATTGTTGTGTCAAGTTTGCAGCCGGTGTTAAAATTTGGTCACAACTTCCCTCATGATAGCCAACCCCAATTAGTTGGGATAAGGCATAGATGATGATGATGATGAGGCTAGATAACTTTATCATGAAAAAGGATAAATAAATAACACAATTGTCCCTATGTAGATGAGTACCCGTATGTGTTTGGGCAATGTGGGTATTGTAGTTAATATATTGAGTATTAGAAACATATGTCATAAAGATACTATTTTGGAATGTCTAGGTATTGTATTGGGGATGATGGCTGTTGTAGTTAACATATTGAGTATTAGAAACATATGTCATAAAGATACTATTTTGGAATGTCTAGGTGTTGTATTGGGGATGATTGAGGATCATCATTCCCATTGGAAAAAGTAGCATATTGAACATGGTTGTCATTCTTTACATTGTTTTGGGTTATGGAACATTTTTGCAATGAGGAGATGAAGAATTGGATCTTGGGATGATGGAGGTTTGCTACTAAGGTTGGAATTTTCTTTTAGGGGAAATCACTCTTAATCCTTTGATTTTTAGAGTTTGATACAGATAGGGATTCCAACATAAGGATTTGCTTGTTGGATTTTTATTTTTTATAATCTCCCATCTCTCCTTGGAATCTTACTGGACAGTTTTTGGATGGTGTCTTGGTGGAGGATATCCAGTTAAACACCTCATGGATGGGATTCTCTTCTTTCATGGTAGCCATGAATAGTTATGGATCATCCATTAAAGTCAAATGTAATTATTTTATTTTATTTTTTTGAAAGGTAAGAGCAATTTATTTTACGACTATGGAGTCCTATATGACGATGGAGTCGTCAAGCGATTGCACTAGTGGGAGGACCGATCAACCTTTGGATGGGTTAGAGAATGGTACTAGTTACACGGAGTTCACCTTGAAGTGTGGTTTCTTGAAGCCTTTGAGATGATCAGAGCTGTCATTGGTGAGGTATTACTACTTGATCTGAGTCGGATCTTTTAGTGGCTCAGATCTTCGTCAAATGGAGGAGGTCCATCACAGCTCCGACTGTTGTCACGATCTCAATGGGAGAGGAGAAAGTTTTTGTTCGTGTGGAGAAGGAAGCGCCAAGAGCTTTCCGGGGGATTGGAGGTGAGTCAGGGGTTGGATTTCGTTGGAGATTCAGTCAAAAGCTTCTTTGGGACAACAATGGCAGATGCGGGAGCAAGGCCTTTATGCACCAACAGACCACCGCTCAGGGTGGACGAAGCGTGTCCTTTTGTGGATGGTGACCGTGCAACATCTGCCTCTGCTCTTGCCTGTGTCATGATGTGTGACAACATCTCTCTAGTGGCGTTAGAGGAGGTTAGTGTGATAGTCAAGAGTGCGGCAGAGATTTGGAAGTGTCCATCTCTCCTTTAGGCCAGATTTAGTGGCATGGCAATAACATGTTTCATCTCATATTTTACGAAAGATAGAAATTGAGGCAATAGGGGCAAATATGACAAATTACCAATTTTCAGACATTTGTGCTATGTTTTTAACAAACAAATTTTTTTGAAAAAATGCTTATTTTCAAATATCATGACTTTTTTCAGATAAATTACCAAACGGATTTTTTCAATACTTCTATGTACTTAAATTTAGCACTATAAGTTTTCAGTAGTTAAATTAATTTTCAGACTTTATTTTTCAGTTTACCAGACAACACCATAGTCAAACCTACTCCCAACTTTTCACTTTCACTTGCATTGACCTTCAAACCCGATTTATCTGCCTTGCACATGAGAAGCATATCATCCGCATATTGTAGATGTGATACTTGGAATTAAGAGTTATCAACTTGACTAATCCGGCCGCCGTACCTTTATCAATCATCCTACCTAAGGCCTTCATCACCACCACAAATAAGTATGAGGACAATGGATCTCCTTGCCGCAATTCTCTTTAAGCTTGAGAGAAACCATTAGGGGAGCTGTTTACTAAAATCGAGAATTTTGCCGACTGGACATGAATCCATGATTGCCATTTTGCTCCGGAACTCAAATGTCCCAACATGTAGTCTAAGAAAGCCCAAATTGACATGATTGTATGCCTTTTTTATGTCCAATTTGTAGACGACCATTTTCATTTCTTTCCTATTGTATATGCATCAATTACCTCATGAGCTATTAATGCACTTTCCACATTTTGATGATCGTCCACAAAAGCCCCTCGAGACTTGGAGATCACCTCACCTATTACTGATTAGAATCGTGAGGCCAAAATCTTTGCTAATATCTTGTAAGGGCCTCCTAGAAGGCTGATTGGTCTATAATCCTTTAAGCATTCCACTGCCTCTTTTTTTTTTTTTTTTGGAATTAGTGCCACAACGTTGCCGTTAGTTCTGCTACTATGAATCCTTTCTCAAAAAAATCATTCACAAACTCAATTGCTTCCTCCTTAACAAAAACCCCCAAACTTTTGGTAAAAAGCTATGGGAATCCATCCGGGATGGGAGCTTTGTCACCCTGCAACTCTGAAATCGCTGCCTCTATCTCCTGAACGGAAAAAGGTGCTTCAAGTGATTTGGCCACTTCCCTCAATATGGGGTCGAAAGGGAG
The DNA here is from genome assembly GCA_030180095.1 of Magnolia changhungtana. Classification (NCBI taxonomy): domain Eukaryota; kingdom Viridiplantae; phylum Streptophyta; class Magnoliopsida; order Magnoliales; family Magnoliaceae; genus Magnolia; species Magnolia changhungtana. The sequence continues at coordinate 911,390 of JASAUF010000470.1, read as the reverse complement.
ATCATCAAGTAGTGGTCCATCTGACTCTTCCCTAGAGAAGAGTTTCTCATTAAAATTCACAATCGATGTGCACACCTTAGCTTTCCTCTCCACTTTGTTTCCATCTACCACCACACTTTTTATTTTGTTCTTTGATCTCGTGCACTTGCCATTGCATGGAAGAATTTGGTATTTTTGTCACTGACCTTTCGCCAAAGAGCCCTTGACCATTGTTGCCATTTAATTTCATCCTCCCCTAGCCTCACATTAAACTTTGCCCTATGAATTTCCCTCCTCGCCTTTTCTTCATTGGACAATTCGACTCCCTCTTACTTTACGTCAAGTTGCTGAATCTCTTGCAAAATCTCTGAATATTCCATGTTTCCCCAACACCTCTTTGTTCCAAATGTTTATCTTCCCCTTTAGCAATTTCAACTTCTGAAAAAGGGAGAATCCCGCCCCACCTTGAATTGAAAAGGAAGATCACCACTCTTTTACATTCTCCGAGAAGCCCTCCACCTCTAACGAAGCGAGTTCAAATCTAAATGGATGCAGCCCTCAATCCTCCTCTTCCACTTTCAAAATGATAGGGCAATGATCTGACACCGACTTAGGCAAGCCTCTTTGGAATACTAACGGATACTTATCTACCAATTTTGTCGGTAATAGAAATTGATCCAGTTTGGATTGGACTGCCCTTGCTTGCTCGTTTGACCACGTATGCTTCACTCCACATATAGGAAGATTTACCATCTCATTGTCTGCTATCCAACCAGAAAAATTCCGCATGCTTGTGATAGTGTGACCTATACATGATTTTTCCAAGGGGAATCTTACAACATTGAAGTCACCTCCCACCACCCATGGTAAATGCCATTTATTTCTACATGTATCTAGTTCAGCCCACAATAAATGCTGATAGATGGGTCTGTTCAGACCATACACTGAAGTAAAAACCCATCTGATAGAGACTGCCCCTGCCAACTGTCCTCCTTAATCCATAACTTAGAATTCTAGATAATTAAAATGCCACCTGATGAACCAACTGCATCTAATGTTGCCCAATCTTTCAGTTTCCCTTTCCATAGGGGGTGCAATGCCCTCTGATCACAGGACTGCATCTTTGATTCTTGAAATGCCACTATCTGTGCCTTGTATTGTTTACATAGCTCCCTTATCTGTACCCTTTTTTCTGGACATCCCAATCCACGAATGTTCCAATTACTTATCTTCATAAAGAGACTGAGATGCCTTAATTATCTTCATAAAGAAACTGAGATGCCCGTGGTTCCTTTATCTGATTTGTTTTCATTCTGCACTTTCATAAAAGACTGATCTGGGGGTGTTACATTCAACTCCCTGTTGGAATTTGGACATTGATCTTCCAAGGCCAATCTACCTCTGGCTTCCACAAACTTGTGCCATTGACATTCTACATATCTCAAACTGCCGATCCTAAGATCTTGCCCGTCTTGCCCCATGATGTTGATGTAACCACTGCCCTTTCATCTATATCCTCTGACTCTTGAAAAAAATCCTCTCGGATTGTCATACTGTTCATGCTCCAACTCTACCTCGGTAGCTGTGTCTGCCTGACCATAGGCCTCTCGATTCCATGGACCCAGCTCCGTCGGATTTGGCCTCCCCTGTAGCTCAACAGAGCTTTATCGCAGGTTCTAGGTGCTTTCTGCTCTACTAAGCTCCCTGTGCTATCTTCAACTACCGCATGACCTTCCTCTGTTTCTGATATGGACGCCTTCGGAACTTCTGCCGTTGCTCTACTTCTCGCAACCGACTGAGGTTGAAGAAGAAAAGAAATAGACACACCAAGGATTCATTATATCTTAAATCCAAACATGTGCCGTGACTTAAAAAGCCCCCACGCGCATAACTCCCTCTTGTGTGAAAAGCGTCACACATGGCTCGCCTATGACACTTGGTGAATAAACTCCATTCGAGACCTTGATGTACATCTCGCTCCTTAAAGATGTGTTATACTTGACATCATCCGGACGTGTTTCTCCTCTCTTTATGAGCATTTAAAACCGATACTATTTCCATACCATGTGTCGCTTTCTCAATGCAAGCAGCCCATGCAATCTGTCTCGAGACCCACATCTGGAGGAAAAAGGTGACAGATGACCTCTGTCTCTTTCACTGCTGTCACGTGTCCACGTCTCCTTAAACCACGTTTCCTCACCTTTCCGGCAATCTATCGATGGGCTACAGCTCAGTCCTTCTCGAATTGGTAGGCTTCTGGAGTTTCGAAAGCATGCTCCTGAAGGAAACGGTAGACAGCTTCTTAAATGAGGAGGATTTCATAGTAAACTTTCGAATTGGTAGGTTTTTCTCCTTCCCACCTGCAATTTTGCATAAACTTTCGAATTGGTAGGTTTTTCTCCTTCCCTGCCGATTTGTCTGTCCTCATCTGAGCTTGTGCTGTAAATTCACTCCTACTGTTAAACCCCTTCTCTTCCTTCTATCTCCTTCCTTTTTTTTTTTTTTTTGTAAAAAAAAACCTCAGGACCAAAACGGGCTTTTTGAACTCGAAGCATCTTTCCATCTGGCAGCTTAATCGCTTTCTCGACCTCGACCTCCTGGCTCATTCTAGCAAACACAAAACTGTGATATTCGGAAGAGTATCGATCTCGAGGAATGATGACTTTGATTACCTTCCTTGCTCGGCCAAAAATCCTTTCAAAATTGATTGGATGCCAACCAGCCAGGAATCCGGTCATGTACAGTGTCAGCAGCCCTGTAAGAGCAGAAGAGAACAGAGGCTCATTCTTCCCCACCTCTGACTTCTTCAGCCGGACCACAGTCCAGCCTTCTGGGTTGTCTTCCTCCACTATCCCCTTTCCTTTATCAGCATTGAGTCTCTGCTCTGAATTCTGATCCTGCACCAACATCTAGATCTTCTTTTGAGCTAGGTTGGCCTGTACCTATCTCGTGCTTCCCAGTGTACCTCCTTTCCTCATTCTTTTGCCAGAACTTCATTTTGCGTAGAGTCTCTGCGCATATGAGATTGAAGTAAGTCAGTCCACCTTCCGAATATCCTGGAACATCCTTGATTATCTTGACAAGCTTGAACACATGCTGCTGGAAACCCAAACCTATGTTGAATAACCATCAGATTTGGGCTATAAGTCCTTGCCCAAGCTGTATTGCTTCATCGGAAATTGCTCTATATGCCCCATAAAAACCATCCACTGGATAAGCTTTGGTAGGTCCTAAGGGCCCGTTTGGCCGGTCAGATTGGAAGGAATTGGATGGTAGTGGAAGGGATTGGAAGTTAAATCCTGGGATTGGCCGGGCGTGCCAAACAAAGTCGGTGATCTGATCCCAATCCCATGAGTATTAAGACAATCCACTGACAACACCATCATTACCTTTAAATCCCATCTAATCCACCTTAATCCATTCAAATGTGCCTGAGATGTGTTTGGTTCGAGGGATTCGAAGGGATGGGAAGGTTTAATCCCCAGATTGGCTGGGCGTGCCAAACAGACTGGATATAGCAATCCAGGGATATAGCAATCCCATGTATCTCAAGACAATCCACTGACAACACCATCATTACCTAGAAATCCATGCCATCCACCCTAATACCATTCAATTCCTTTCAATCCACCCGGCCAAACAGGCCCTAAGTGTTTTTTCATTAAAGAGAACTAGTAAAGCTTTTTGATATTTGTAAAGCCTTATTCATGCTTGTGTTTCTATTTTTTATTTGTTTTGCAGTCCAAAATGTCTTTCTGTAATTGCTTATTATCTTTCAGGAAGGAATATTGGGTCCTTAACTCCTTATTCATAAAGTTTAACTAGTAAAAGTTCTTGATACTTCTAAAGTGCAGATGCAGGTGTCTTTTGTTTCAATACCACATGATTATATTAATGCTTACAAATTGTAGAATGGTAATGTTAATAAAGTTTACACAGTTAAAAAAATGTTAATCAAGTTTTTGTTTCTAATTTGTTGCTTTGCCATTTTTACCAGTCTTTCCATTGCCGCCGAGGGAAGGCGTACCTCTTCAACAAAGTGTGAGTAACTCATGATTCTGTTATAAGTACAATCTTTGCAATGACAATTTGTTTTCTCATGTGCTTCATGGTGGATTTATCTTTTCTTCACTACTTTTGATTGGCTTCATGATGAATTTATCTTTTCCTGAATGGTTCTTTTGATTGGTGATTTCATAGGTAGGGGACTAAAATGGTATACAACCATGCAGCTTCTGCCTGCTAGGTGAATTTCAAATTATGTTGAAAATTTAATTTGAAGTAAAATAATTATTGGAACAAGCTATTGATTGCATTATAGTCAAATGGTGGTGCCTTAGGTGATGCTTCTTAGGGGAAGGCTATAGACCAATGTGTCGAGCCCCACTTTGGGACCTAGTCAGATGAGTTCCAGTAAAGGCACAACAAGTCACACATCTTCAACCTGAAGATATTATCTCTGGTTGAGTGGTAATCCCCATGAATTAGATACTATGTGATTCAATATTTAAACTTTTTCTTTAGAAAAAGGATGATTAATGTTCATACGTTGTATATTGCTGTTTCTTTATTTTTAGAGTGATGGTGGAAATTTTTTAAAGGCAGCCAGTGGAGGTATGTGAGAAAAGAAAAGAAAAACAAAGGTGCGAAGTAGGATGAAGAGGATTCATCCTCCACTACATAAACTAGACTTAACTCCCCAACCCCTGTAAAATTCTTTACACCAGATCCTCTGAAAGACTCCCAGCTTCTTGCGCATGGAATAACATCCTTTTCACCATCTGGGGACCTCATTCAAAGTATCTACCTTGTAAGACCTTCTTGTTATGCTCTTCCACTCTACCCATTGCACTACTAACTTGAATCCTATTGATAGAATCCTCCTCGTATCTGCCACTCACAGGTCCATGAGGCAATCAGGCATTTGTTTACTTGGGCATGACCCAAGCCAGAATGCAATGATTAAGCAGTCCCCAACACACCTCCGTCATGCAGGCACAATGGTTCAATGAGCGATTTACTGATTTTGTGTTTTTCAAGAAAATCAACGACCATTCGTAATTATCATCTCCCTACTTTTAGATGATTCATCATTAGCTCCTTATCCTCTGAAAGCAGCCAATCATAAGGAATTAACTCTCTTGGGCCACTGAAACCAATCCCCTTAAGGCCTCCAAGCTTTTCGCCCACTCAATAATCTTCCTCTTCACCCTTTCAAAAATCTCATTTGAAGTTGTAGCCTTGTTATTGAAAGCCTATTATTGTGCTCTTCCAATATGCCGACAGCACTGCTACCATTTTTAGCCTCTGTAGAATCCCCTTGTATTTACCACATTGTTTGCAGTTCCATGAGGCAAGGATTGGATTTGATGACTCCGGCATCACCCAAGCCAGCCTGCAATGACTATGAGTCCCCACAACACCACTGTCATGCAGGCAGAATGAATGTGCGTGATTTACTGATTCTGCATTTCTCAAGCACATTAAAAGCCATTTGTAGTTCCGAAGCACAGGAAATGGTAAGTTTGTGATCAGATTTTAGGATGGGTTTTGAGACAATTTTAACACATGTTAACAGGCTCCAGGTGGACTGGTTTATGGGCAGGTTGGCATGAATTGGGTGGTGGTTGTGGATAGACTTGTGAAGCACAGGGGCTGCTGTAGTGGGAAGGAAGTGGACAGATTTGTGGTAGTAGCCGGGCTGAGATGGGGTTGGGACAAGGCCAGGTTATACGACAGCTGGGAGGACGGTTCTATGGGAATGCCTAAGGGATGGATTCAAATTTAAAAGATTGGAAGTTGACAGATTGTACTTTTTTGGGTGGTACTTATTTGAGGTTGGGATGTAATTGTGGTTGAAATTTGGAGACAGATTTGGGCAGTAAATTCGGGTCAGATTGTCTTTAACTGAGACTGAATGTGAGGATTTTTTTATCTGAGAAGTATACCGGTGTTGACATGTCAATTATGAATCCATACCGTTCATCATCCAGATATGCTGGTGATTGTGTGGCAGGAGGTCCTGTGACAGTACACAAAGGTGGACCCACCCAACAATGATAAACTCATGAAAGGTTAAGATCTGACAATTAAACATCACACCAACCACACCACGCCACTAAAACGAGCTCAAAACCACCATCTAGTGATGGATGTGTGATCTAAGAGGATGGAAATTATCCTAGGATGCAAGATGAGAGATCAATTACACATAAATTTCAGCAATTTGATATGTAAAAACAAGCATATCCACATAATAGATTTGGAAATTCAGATTTATAACACGAAGATCCTAGGTTATCACATATGTGGTGCACAAAAATATAAAGTAATTCAAGAGTGGCCCACTTGGAAGTAGGGACTTTCAATCTAGCGTGGGTAGTGCAACAACCATGTAGATAGACGAAGATGCAAGCAAAATTCTGGTTTGGGGAAAGTTACATAAAAAATTCAGATTTTCATTAGAGTTTTGTATTCATGGATGGAAATTTACAAATTGGATTTTTAGGGATTCAAATGATCTAGGAATTAGGGAGTTTTGGAGGAAAGTTGAAGAGGGAAAACCTCGAATGGGGGCCCACGTATTTAGATGAAGGAGAAGAAAGAGAGGGAGGATTGAGTGGGGTTTTGATGGGTTTAAAAGGTTGTAATGGAAGGCAAAAAGAGGAAGACAAGAGAAGAAGAAGAATAATAATATATTTGAAGAAGAGAAAGAGGAATGATGTGCCTTGGGGAATCCACCACCAAAGTTTCTACCCTTCCACAATTTAATTGAAAGAGAGAGTTTCTTAAAAACCATAGAAAGCAAGGAGGAAAATTCCTTCACACGAGAGCTTCCTTTTTCTTCTTTTTTCTTCTCAAATCTCCACTAGGGTTGGATCTCCACCCCCCTTGCTTTTATTATTAAAAATTTGGAATCGAAAATTCAAAATAATTACAACTATGCCACTCACTTAAGTGAAATAGCCCATCATCCAAAATAAGAAAACTAAATCATTTATTATCAATCTCATCTATCAAATAAATATTAAAATAACAAAAAACATAAAAAGTAAGATCAGAGTCCAAGTGACCCAGATATGGAACATCTGGTGGCCTGATGGCTAATCGACACGATTTAATGGTCGGATTGACACGAAATAAAAATTCTATGACTAAAATGGTCTCCTAAGAAGCCCACGTGCACCCAAGGTGTCCCGTATCGGTATCGGTTGGCATAACGGTGACCTCCAAAACCGATACGGATCAAGGCGTAATCTACCAGAATAACCAAGCGCAATTTTTTTTTTTTTTTTTTTTTTTGCCAAAAAAAATGAAAAAATATGGATTAAATCCGGAATATTCTAAGCATTCCAAATATGCATTCATTTATAAATTGGAACATGTTTATAGTGGTGTAACGGTCCACTCTTTGGTGAGAAGTTGTATCGGACTGTCTGATGAATTTATGAACCAGATAACCTGAATTTGACTACAAAATTCATATATTTAATTTTCTAACTATCTACTATCAATGATAGATATATTAGAATGAATGTAATATGAAAATATCTTACATTAGGTGTTTGCAATTATTTTTGAGGAATTTCTCGAACATACCTGTGCACGTGACTGTGATTTTTGTCTATGACCTGTCATCCTCAAGTCAAGAAAATTAAAAAAAATAAAAATTAGTAGTGTCTGATATACTCCCCTGCAACTTGATTAAGGATTACTTGATTGGTTGTCAGGGGAGCTATTTTAAATACAAGTTCGGCAGTGTCAAGTGTGTGCATGGCTTCTTGCAATAATATTATAATACTGCTGTGAGCTGTTTGCTGCAAATACTTACCTTAATACAAATATATACTCACAATCATAAGTCACCACCAAAATGAAAATCTGCTTTTTTGTGGTTGCTCGACCTCCACATCATCGTCATCGTCACCATCAGGCTGAGGCTGTCCAATAGGTGTAGGTGCTGCATATCCATAATATCCAGTGCCAGAAGGAAATACTTAATCAACGAAACCAGAGGATGACTAATCCTGACTAGGCAACGACTCTGACCCCGAGTAAGGATATCCACCAGTGCCCATCGAATAGCCATACTGGTGCCCATACTCAGGCTGTTGAGAATCTTGAGATTGAGAGTGCGTCTGCTGTGATGAGTAACTTCGATTTGAATCTGGATATCTATAATCATATGGATATTGATCGGGAGGGCTAGTCCAACATGAATGTGATGAAACAGGCTTAGTATAACCACCATAATTATAATCCAATTGACCATAAGAATATCCATCATAATAACCAAGACCATGAGCTTGCTGATGTTCCGGACCTCCCGAACCCGGTGCACCACTAGATGTACCCTCCTGCTGGCTGTATCGTGACTCGGTACACTCATAAGTCCAACCTTGTGTACCACCTCATCGATGTTCATCGACATCGTGATCTGTAGAGGGCTGTATAGGGCGCTGAGGAACACCAGAAGTGCCAGCACCAGGGGCAGGGGGGTCATCGTCTTCATCCGACACGGTCACGCTACCACTTCTCGTACTCTTTTGTTGATCTTGAGCCGTATCCGTACGTGGCATAAACGTTGCCCCTTTTACTGGGTCCAACACATCTGCACGACTCTCTTGTTGTGCTCTGCGTATTTCTAGGTCATTAATTTTCAATTCTTCACTATCCTCTTCAATTTACTTTTCCCTTATTTCCAACCAAGGTAGAAGTGGGTCATCCTCATCATAAATATTGTCTAAGTTTATTAGACAGTAGTCTCCGTCATCGGCAACTGTAATGCTCCTATGATGTTGTCGCATTCTTAGTTTTATATTGTAGTGCATGAAGACAAGTCTATCTAATGTTCTAGTCTGCAATCTATTCTTATTCTTTGAATGAATGAGTGCAAAACAACTCCAATTCCTTTCGCAGCTAGAGGAAGATGTTGTCTAGCTCAAAACTTTTGCTGCAATTTTTTGAAGAGCCTTCGTACTCTCTCCGAAATTAATCCACCATTCGGCCGGTTGCAACCTAGATACTGCATGCTGTGCAAGAGCATCTCCAAAGCTACCAAGGCGATTTTCAAATGTATCTAATTCATTCAACGCCTTTATTTGCAGATTTAAGTTAGGCTCTAATATCTTTATCATATTTTTTTTAGCCCGACACGAACTTCATCATCCGCAACAAATGATTAGGTATATATATATCTAGGATTTAGGTAGTAACCTGCTGCATGAAGATCGTGATGGAGTTGTTTTGTCCATCTCCTGTCGATCATCTTCCAATAAGTTTCCTAGCTTCTACAGTCACGTTGAATTGCCAACTTTGCCTTATCCATGACATCATTTAGGAAGCCCATGGTAGGTGCTTTATTGGTTTCAACAAGACGGAGTACCTTTATTAGTGGCTCCATCACCTTTAGGATCGCCTTGACCTTCTTTCAATATTTGTTGTCCCGTATGGTGTTTGCAACTTCGACCGGTGTCCCTGATGTCTTCTTCTCATGTTTTGTGTTGAGCCATTCTAGGGAAGCGAACATCTCACTCAACTCTCCCCTATGCTGGAATAAACTCTCTAATGTTATAAAGTTTGTTGCGAATCTAGTCGCCGCAGGCCTCAACAACTCTTGTCCTTTCGTGAACTTTCTCATTATTGCGACTACTTGATTATGGTTGTAAATAAACATCGTCACTTCTTTTGCCCTTTCGACCATTTCCTTAACATTATTCTTTTTCTCAATATCTTCCAATATAAGATCAATACAATGGGCAGCACATGGTGACCAAAAAAGATGTTTTCTCTTATCCATCAATATATGTCCTGCAAGCTTATATGATGCTTCATTATCTGTCACAATCTGCACTGCATTCTCCTCTCTAATGTCATCCACAACTTTATCCATTAGGCTCATAATATATTGAGAATCTTTTGTTGCTTCTGAGGCATCAATTGATTTGTGGTATATAGTTCCTAAGTGACAGTACACCATGAAGTTGATCATACTGCGTCTGGTTGGGCCAGTCCAACCATCACACATGATCGTGCATCCTCTGGCTTGCCATACAGGTTTAAAGGTAGCTACGTATGCTTTCACATCCGCATACTCTGCATCTGTCCATTTCCCCCTAACCTCCTTACCCGTGGGAGCTTTTATTTCTTCACCTGCTTCTGCTGCTGCATCGATTACCACCTGCCAATATGGAGAATTGGCCCCGTTAGGAGGTATGTTGGCATGTATAAATAACTTTGTTGCTGCTCTACCTAATTTCTCAACGGAAGTTCTACTCCACATTTGTTTTATCTTCTTTTGTTTAGTTGATTCTTTTCTAAATAGGATTGGATCAATAGAGGGTCTCCTAGGCTCATTTACTTCCTCATCCAAATGTATAAGGGCATCACGTGAAGATATCTGTTGTCGGCTTCCAAACACACGTTGTAACCCACCAAACCTACCCTCCCCACCCCCAATCCCACTTGCAGAAGCAGTTGCACTTCCAGTTGCACTCCCACTCCCACTCCCACTCCCACTACCCCCCCTGTATCACGCACTAACCCATGCGTGCCAAACATGCGGTGACGTTCTTCCTCTTCACGAGCTAGATGCAAGCTCTCTCCTAGCTATAGTTACTTCCTGATCTGAATCTTCGTCGGACTCAATAATATCTTCATCACGAACGCCCATATATTCAGGACCAAACACTTCCTGTCGAGCTGCATCTAAAATATCATTTTTCTTCTTTTGTACAACAACACGTTTACCCTTCGACTCATCCAGACTAGCTTGCATTAAAAGCATTATCTCTTTCGGTACTCTGGCACATGGTGCAACTTGACCCTTTCGATGTGCTAAATGTTGTTTGAGACGGGTAATTCCACCAGTCACTAGTCTATCACAATACTTGCACTTCATTTGGTGCTTAGTACCACCAACCCTCTCACAATGTTGCCATCCAATATCCTCACTTGTTGGCCAGACCCAGACATTTCTTTAGGTTTAGGTAGATGAGTGTATGACCTTTGTTAATAAAGATGATTTTATGTTCTAACTAAAATACTAAACCCTAAGAAGCTTCAAAACCTGTCCAATATAAGCAAATAAAAATATAAAGTCACTAATTCGAAAATACAAAAAAAATTATAAAATGACACCACAAATCTATAAAATGCACATTAACATGTTCTACTATGATTAACACATCATATGGCATGATTAAAACAAAGAAAAAAAAACCAGTAAAAATTGATTTTTCGAATTTTAAAAAAAAGGGTCAAAATTCATGCTTAAATAGAAAAAAATATAAAAAAATATTAAATGGCACCCCAAATCTGTAAAATGCATATTAATATGTTCTACTATGATTAACACATCATATGACATGATTAAAACAGCAAAACAACCATTAAAAATTGATTTTTCGAATTAAAAAAAGGGTCAAAATTCATATGTAAATATAAAAACATATAAAAAAATATTAAATGGCACCCGAAATCTGTAAAATACACATTAATATGTTCTACTATGATCGACACATCATATGACATGATTAAAACGGCAAAACAACCATTAAAAATTGATTTTTCGATTTTTTTAAAAAAGGGTCAAAATTCATGCGTAAATAGAAAAAAATATAAAAAAAATATTAAATGACACCCCAAATCTGTAAAATGCACATTAATATGTTCTACTATGATTAACACATCATATGGCATGATTAAAACAGCAAAACAACCAATAAAAAATGATTTTTCGAATTTTTAAAAAAAGGGTCAAAATTCATGCGTAAATAGAAAAAAATAAAAAAAAATATTAAATGGCACCCCAAATCTGTAAAATGCACATTAACATGTTCTATTATGATTAATATATCATATGGCATGATTAAAACAGCAAAACAACCATTAAAAATTGATTTTTCGAATTAAAAAAAAAAGGGTCAAAATTCATGCGTAAATAGAAAAAAATAAAAAAATATTAAATGGCACCCCAAATCTGTAAAATGCACATTAACATGTTCTACTATGATTAACACATCATATGGCATGATTAAAACAACAAAACATATTAAAAAAAAGTATAAATACCTATTTTTGACGAATTTCTGAAAAATGGCCCACCGAGCTTTGATTCAACAAAATCTGTAATATAATGTGTTTTTATCTCAAATACTCAGCCAAGGTTGGTCGAAATTAGTAGTAGAAGGAGTGAGAAACAGTTTGGAAGCAAGAAGTAAAAAAAAAAAAAACAGCAAAAACGGAGCTTAAAATGAAAAAGAAAGTTACTGTTTTTTTATCGCTACGGGCTAGCCGTTACAGGTCAGTAACGGCCGTTACGCCTGTAACGGGCCCGTATCGGGCGATACGGGTACAAAAAATGGTAACGGCCGATACGACCCCGAAACGCGTATCGACCCTTACCGTTACTGTTACATATTGGCCGATACGGCTGATACGTAACCGTTTTGGCACACCTTGCGTGCACCATGCCAAAGTGGGATCTTCCTGATGCACGTCCAATGCACGTGGGTTCTTCAAAATGGCCAGGCGGGCCTCATATGGAACTTGTCTCCTATCCATAAAGAAAGCTGCATTGATGTGGGTGGTCATCTTCGTCTTTAGTACACCCGAATAGGTCTTCTGATGTCCCCATTAATTCTCCCTGGTTGAGAAGAATTCGCCAAGCGAAATAAAGCTGTGATAACGCTCAAGGAAGTCAGGATCAATGCGCTGGAGCTTTGCCTCTGTAATCCAAGTGTTGTCTGACTCCAGTCCGTTCTTCCACTTCACATGGTATTTCAGATATCCTCCATGGTGGGTAGAGACCATTTGGTGGTCCAGAACATCCTCGATCTCTTCTTTCTAGCTAGTTAGTGATGGAAGAGAATGTAATGGGTGGGAAGTAGAGCCTGGTAAAGGCCATGGGTTGGGGACGAGGTCAGGGGCACCATCATCTGGGATAGGAGAAAGGTTTGCAGGAGGGCTATAAGATGGATGTGTGGGTCAGTCACAAGGCACAAGGTCCTCTACGTTGAATTGCACTAATGGCCATGTAAGATGGAAGATCCACTACATACGCATTAGGGCCCACTCTTGTCAAAATTTTATATGGACCTGCACTATGGGCATGCAATTTTCTTACATTTCCCTGTGGGAATCGTTCAGGCCTAATGCGGACCATGACATAGTCACCTACCTAAAACTCAAACCTATGATGTGAATCTACAGAGATTTTATAACGTTGATTACTAGCATTAATGTGCTTCTTGATCTCACTATGCAAATCATGAATATGCCATGCAAATGCTTCTGCGGACTCAGATGGCCTATGTGAAACGAACATGGGTATGGGATCTATAGGTGTTCTAGGCTTGTACCCAAATACTATCTCAAATGGACTCATTCCTGTGGACCTATTGATGGAATTGTTGTATGTAAACTCGGCTATGGGAAAAACTGCATCCCAGGTCCTAATATGGTCTCCTACCAGACATCGTAGCAGATTCCCTAACCTTCGATTGACAACCTCCGTCTGACCATCAGTCTGAGGATGGTATGCCGAAGAGAATTGCAACTTAGTTCCCATCATGTGCCATAGAGTTTTCTAAAAATAACTCATAAATCGCACATCTCGATTTGACACAATAGTCTTCAGCAAACCATGTAAACGAACTATCTCCCTAAAGAATATCTTGGCCACGTTAGTGGCATTAGGCGTTTTAGAACATAGGAGAAAGCGAGCAATTTTTGAAAAATGGCCACAACTACAAAAATGGAATTGTGCTTTTTAATCGTCTTGGGGAGCCCAAGCACGAAATTCATGCTAATATTAACTTGTGGGGCGTGAGGGACTGGCAAAGGTGTATATAAACCGATATCAAACTAAGAAGTCCTACATTGCCTTATAATGCTAGCCACGTCTCGCTTGAGACTTGACCAATAAAGATGCTCCTCTACAAGGGCAATAGTCTTGTCATGCCCAAAATGACCAGCTATCCCTCTAGCATGAAGCTCCTAAACAAGACAGTCATGGAGGGATGTACGGGGTATACACAATCTATCACCTCTAAACAAAAACTCACTGACCATGACAAACTCACTAATACCCCTAGACTGACCATTTAACAATGATACGTACACCTCTCCAAAATCTGGGCAACTTGGATAATCTTCCTTTAAACGTTAAACCCAGTGACTTCGACGCTCATGGAATGGAATAACGCAATCTTACGACTCAATGCATTAGTAGGTTTATTCTCAACCCCAACCTTGTGCTTCAACACAAAATGTACTCTTGGAGAAATTAGACCCACTTGGCATGCCTCAGGTTCAACTTCTTTGTGAGTTGAGATAGTGCAAAGCCTCACAATCAGAAAATAAGACCAACTCTCGCGGTAATAGATAATGTCGCTAATGGTGCAAGGACTGCACTACCGCATAGAATTCTTTGTCATAGGTAGAATACTTTTGTTTTGCTTCATTCAGTTTTTCGCTAAAGAAAGCGACACGGTGCCCTTCCTGACTAAGCACTCCACCTATACCTACACCAGATGTATCATAAGTAACCTCAAAAGCCTTGGAAAATTTAGAAGTCGCATGACAAGAGCTTCAGTCATCTTGACCTTAATCTCCTTGAACGCTATAGAGGTTGCTTTAGTCCATTGGAACTCTTTTTTTAAATGCAATCGTTAATGGGAGATATGATGGAACTAAACCGTCTAATCAACTGTCTATAAAAGGTAGCTAAACCATGGAAGCTACGCACCTCATGAATATTACGTGGCTCAGGCCAACTGACTATGGCCTTGACTTTGTCGGGATCCGCAGACATGCCCTCAGATGACATAATAAAACCTAAGAAGATGATGCTACTAGACAAAAACGAACACTTCTTGAGGTTGGCATATAACTTCTTTGCTCTAAGGATCCCACACATTTGCCTCAGATTGTGGAGGTGTTGTTCCATAGTCATGCTATAAATAAGGATGTCATTAAAGTACACGACTAGGAACTTTCCCGTGAAGGGTCTCAACACCTGGGTCATCACCCGCATAAATGTACTTGGGGCATTAGTCAGCCCAAAAGGCATGACTAGCCACTCGTACATCCCACCTTTGTCTTGAAGGCCGTTTTCCACTCATCACCTGGGTGAATACGGATCTGGTAATACATACTCGAGGTCTATTTGGGAGAAAATTGTGAAATTGGCTATCATGTCCAACATATCATCAAGACGCGGTATAGGAAACCGGTACTTAACTGTAATCTTGTTGATGGCCCTGCTATCCACACACGTATGCGACGTGCCATCCTTCTTGGGCGTCATAAGGGCGGGCACGACACATGAACTCATACTCTCCTGGATGAACCCCTTCCTAATAAGCTCATCAACTTGCTTCTTGAGTTCCGGATGCTCCGTAGTGTTTTTCTGTAATGAGAAATGTTTGAGAGAATTGAACGGAGACGAGATCAATGGCATGCTGGATGTCCCTCATAGGTGGAAGCTCATCTGAGAGGTTGTCAGTAAAGACATCATTGAACTCATCCATCATCGAAATCACCTCACTAGGCAACTCTGCACCAACTTGGGGGGTAGCATCTCTAGTCACGATGGCATACACCTTTGAATCCTCCCTAGTCTTTGTAACGCCCTGAAATCGGGGTTCGAGCAGGAGCCCAACTCCCGAGTTCCAACGCATCATTTATGCAACATGGATAATGATGATTAAATGTTGTCCGTATTAGTGCATTAAACATGAATGAGATTATACCAAATCAACATATCATACTCCAGAGACAATTCGATTACGCAAGCGGAAGACTGTGATAAGTATATAAAACATATAAGTGATTGTACATCCCTAGAGTATGAAAGTCACTAGGTTAAACATTTACATATATAACTCCAAAAATTTACAAAATAATAAAGTGTGATGTCATCTAGTCTAGATCCTTGTAACCCCGATGGCGCAACTCCAGATTTACATAGACCCGCCAAAGAGTTGTATGTAGGAGAACTCCTCGCCATCGTAAAAATCCGGCTCCGCCTCGTAAGCATCACCATCATCTGCAACTAAACCAGAGTCTGGTTGGTGTTTTAAAATACCATCCCAGAGTAGGAGTGAGTGATTAGCTCAATGGAGCTATAAGGCAAAGGTTAACATGTTATCAATTCATTCAAGCAGTAATGATAAAGCAGTACAACAGCATATCCTAAGTACTCTTGTTAATGCAAGGATGGTATGCGATAATGATGCATGCCCTCGCCTGCACTCCCTCAGCGACATCATCTCACGATCGCGCATGACAACCTCCCTAAACGTGCGCTTCCTCGCCAAAGCACATGCAATGCGGTGCATGATCGTGTTAGCCAAGTTCTTGTTTAGGTTTATTCAAACATGTTCGGGAAGCTAAGGTACCTCCCTTTATATCATTTACCCCAACAATGATCCATCTAGGGTCATCAATCCTAGTTAATCACATACGATAGGCAAGTTATAGGGTAACGTCACCCCTGATTTAAAAGTAGTGGACAGGCAAGTTCAGATCACTACGAAGAGGCTCGTCACCTTAGCGTAGGCCTTAGTTTATACTCGAGGTCACTACGGGAAAGGCTCGTCACCTTAGCGTAGGCCGACAGCTCGAATATAGTGTCCCATACCACTATATTCGGCTCAAGAGGTTTGAGTTGCTCACTGGTCACTACGGGGGAGGCTCGTTACCCCAGCGTAGGCCGACGGCTCGACCACGGTGTCCCATATCACCATGCCCGGCTCATGAGTATTAGCGGATCGTGGTACTAAGGTTAAACGGGTTTTCCTCTGGTAAGTTGGTACCTTAGATTCAAGCAGTAGCGTCCATGCATGGTGAACATACATCGGGCCAATCGGGTTACTTGACAAGTTTGACTGGTATGAGCATACGTTGAGTTGATCGACATGAAGCGCGTAAATACTCCGCGTGGCCTAACCACTGTCGACAATTAGCGTACAACTCGGATTCCTCAAACATGTCTTGTGTGCGAAACGACCTCAACCACTAACTCGGAAATCATTACCAATTACCTGGACTACATCGTAGCCCCAATCGCACTCCAAACGATAGCGTTCACATGTTATAGTCAAAGACAGCATGTGATAACCAATCTAAATACAAATCTCATTTAAGCATTTCAACAAACACATAGTACACATGTTGTCATGCATGGGCATTTCATATATAAAGCACATAGTAGTTAGGTTACATGAAGGAAATTGTAACTATAGGTAAGGGAATTGAGAGTTACACCCTCATGAAATACATTTCAAGCAGCATTTTCTCATCTAGGCATTTTATCAAACACTTAGACTACACATATCAACATACATGTAATATAGTAGTTATAATAGGTATTATAGCAAATCCTTTCACAAGGATATTGCCACACGTACAACAATCATGTATCCTCGAACATAAATCATGGTAAGCACAAGTCATAATTCCATACTCATATGAAATGCATCTATTTCAACAAACACATGAAATGCATCTATTTCAACATAGTTCATATATATGTGTAATGAAAACATCGTATCTAAACATATATGATAGCAATCAAGTCAGACATAAATCATTGTTGACATTGAAAGCCTTGAAAATCATAACCTAAATGTTTATAGTCCGCACCTTTCGCCGGTAAACTCATAACGAACTCTGTTTATACACTAAGTTTTCGTCTACGGCACAACGACAACCTATAGCATGGAATAGGTTAGCTATTTCATCACTTACGCTATTTGGATACCTAAAACAGATTAGGGTTAGGATTCCTTACCCAATAACAGGATTGCAATCGCCGGTATGGCGACACGGAAGCGGTGGTTAAGCACGTGGAGTGGTGGGATCGAATCCTAGGAACAATCTCTCACTCTCTCTCTCTCTCTTCTCCTCTCTCTTCCCTTCTCTTCCTTCTCACTTCTCCCTAGGGTTGAAATTCGTATGGAATGAGAGGGGTGGGTTTAGGTCTTTATATAGGCCTAGAACTGACCTCAATGGCCCCAAGGCCATGGTATACTTTGGTTATAGCCAAAAGTTGGCTGTTTCGGGCCAACAGAGCTCATCTGGAGGCCCCTTTTCTGTATACATTCCGGGGAAAGTTTTCTGACAATGGATCTATGCCAGGTTAAGTTTTCAGTTCGATCGGATTTGTGGATCGACCGTGGCGGACCAGTTTCAATTCAATGGTCATCGTCACTCGATCAGGGCCACAAGTACACTTGACCTGTGTAGGAAAATTTCCCTGATCCGAGGGTGTATTTGGGTCAGATTCTGACGGTCTGAAGCTTTAAATTTGGCTTGTAAGCGATCGGTCCAATTCACTTAAATCTGAGTTCATTTTCTAAAAATATTCGTGTTTCTCACACACTTCGCTCCGGGCTCAAGTTGTGCGTTTCTGGATACTATTAGGACTTGATTTTCGAGATGGTTGTCAAGTCCAGCAAGGCGGTCATAATCGTATAATTTCGTGGTCATCGGACTTTCGACGCGTGGTCCAGGTTCGAAATAGAGTTTCAAGCTGCTCCCGAGAGCAACTGGGTTTTGAGATCGATCCTAAGTTTTTAGGCAATGTAGCATTAGCGATTCTACTAATTTTGGGTCTTACAGATCGTATAGAAAGCTGTTCAAGCTAATCTAGCATTTAATTCAGTTTAATACTTAATTAATTTTCGTCTAATCCCTAAAGGATTTGGTCCTGAGTGATTTTTGCCTGAGATGGTACTCTGGTCTTTGTACGGATTTTTCTGAGACGTTACAATCTACCCCCTTAAAGAAAAATTTCGTCCTCGAAATTAGTACCTTTTCGTACTCCTCGAGAATCTGAGGGTAGTTCTTGCGAACCTTGGCTTCTGTTTCCCAAGTAGCCTCTTCCTCAGTGTGGTGTGTCCATAGTACCTTCACAAGCAGAATAACTTTACTATGCAGCACCTGCTCCATCCCATCTAGGATACACGTCGGTCACAGTACATAAGTAGTATCCTCACTCAACTGTACCTGCTCCTATTTGATAATGTGGGAAGGGTCAGGAACGTATTTCTTCAACATCGACACATGAAATACGTTATGCACTCCTACGAGTGGTGTGGGCAAGGCAAGGCGGTACGCAACTACACCCACTCGATTCAGTATCTGGAATGGGCCAATGAATTTTGGCATGAGCTTCCCTTTCTTTCCAAACCGAAGGACTCCCTTCATGGGGGAAACTTTCGGGAACACATGGTCCCCAACCTCAAACTCTAGCGGTCGCCGCCTCGTATTGGCCTAGCTCTTCTGTCTGCTCTGTGTTGCAAGAAGTCGATGTCTGATAATGTCGATCTTCTCTGAGATCGCCTGTACTAACTTCGAGCCAATTAAACTCTTCTCGCCAACCTCTGCCCAGTAATGCGGTGCTCGACAGGGGCGCCCATACAAGGCCTCGTAGGGATCCATGCCAATACTCGCCTGAAAGCTGTTGTTATAGGCGAACTCAACATAAGGAAGACAGTCATCCCAACTATCCTTGAAATCAAGCACGCAAGCTCGCAACATATCTTCCAACACCTTATTCACCTGTTCTGTCTGTGGGTGGAACGCGGTACTAAACTTCAACTTCACACCCATTGCTCCTTGAATAGAGTCCAAAAGATAGCTGTGAATCGCGTCTCGGTCCAACACGATCTCCATGGGAACTCTATGCAAACGTACTATCTCCTTGATGTACAGTCTGGCCAAATCGTCTGCTGAGTTCGAAACTCTGATAGAAAGAAAATGAGCCGATTTCGTCAACCGGTCCACAATCACCCATATGGAGTCATGTTCCTTTATCGTCTTCGGTAGCCCTGAGATAAAATCCATAGAGATGAAATCCCACTTCCATTCAGCTATGGGCATAGGCTGAAGTAAACCAGGAGGTCGGCGATGCTCTGCCTTGACCTACTGGCATGTGAGACAACAAGATACATAGTCTGCGATGTGGGCCTTCATGTTGTCCCACCAGTACGACCTCTTCATGTCTCGATACATTTTTGTACTACCAAGATGCATCGCCATCCTCACATTGTGAGCAGCTTCGAGAACTTCCCTTCTTAAGTCATGAAGATTTGGGACGCATAGGCGGCCACGATAACGTAAACCCCCATCCGTACCAACTCTCCATTCAGAGTCTGCATCGCTACTAACTCGCTTGCTCAACTCTGCCAATCCTTCATCTTCCTTCTGAGCCACAGTGATTCAGTCGTCAATAAGTGGCTGAACACGAATATGTGCGATGCTCTCGAATGACTACTTTACCGTAAGTTTCTGCTCAAGTCTCGCACAAACTCTACCATATCCCATTCTGCTATCATCAGTGGAGCCACAAATGCTAATTTCTTCTTGCGGCTCAACGCGTCTGCCACAAGGTTGGTCTTGCCAGGGTGGTAGGAGACTTCGAACTTGAAGTCCTTCAAGGTTTCCATTCATCATCGTTGCCTCATATTCAGGTCCCTCTACGTGAATATGTATCTGAGGCTCTTGTGGTCGCGAAAGAGCTCGAACTCCTCTCCATAGAGGTAATATCTCTAGAGCTTTAATGCAAAGATGACGGTTGCCAACTCCAAGTCGTGCGTAGGGTAGTTCTCCTCGTGTTTCCTCAACTATCGCGATGCATAGGCAATAACCCTGTCCTTCTGCATCAAAACACAACCCAAACTAACACGAGAAGCGTCGGTGTATATAGTATATTTGACCCCTTGCTCTGTCAATACTAGCACAGGGGCGGACGTCAACTTGTCCTTCAGTTCCTGAAAAGCTGCTTCTACCTTTTCATTCCAGGTAAACTTGAGATCCTTCCCAGTCAGCTGAGACAACGGTTTGACTATCTTGGAAAAATCCCTGATGAATCGAAGGTAGTAACCTGCCAGTCCAAGAAAACCCCTTACTTCAGTAACCGAACCGGGCTGCTCCCAGTCCTGAACTGCGGTCACCTTAGTAAGGTCCACAGCTATGCCTTCCTTGGACACTACATGTCCTAAGAACTTCACTTCTTCATTCTAAAAGTCGCACTTCTTATACTGCGCAAACAACTGGTTCTTTCAGAGCGTATCAAAGACTGCTCGCAGGTGCTCCTCGTGATCTTCCCGACTCTTGGAGTATATCAGGATGTCATCTTTGAATACGATGACGAATCGGTACAGATACGACCGAAACACCCGGTTCATCAGGTCCATGAATACGGCCGGTGCGTTTGTGAGTCCAAACAACATCATAAGGAACTCGTAGTGCCCAAAGCTGGTTCTGAACGCCGTCTTTTGCACGTCTTCATCCCTGACGCGCAACTGGTGATACCATGACTGTAAGTCAATCTTCGAGAAATACTGTGCCCCCTTCAACTGATCGAACAGATCATTTATCCTGGGCAAAGGATACTTGTTCTTCACCGTCACTTGGTTCAACCTGCGATAATCAATACACAATTGCAGTGATCTATCCTTCTTCTTCACAAACAACACAAGCGCTCCCTAAGGAGATACACTCGGTTGTATAAAGCCTTCATCCAACAGATCATCGATCTGTTTCCTCAGTTCCTCCATCTCACTTGGAGACGTGCAATACGTGGGTAATGAAATGGGTGTCGCACCGGGCACTAGATCAATTGTAAAAGTGATCACGCGCTGCGGAGGTAACCCAGGTATGGTTATGAACACGTCTGCGAAATCTCGAACTACTGGTGCGTTTCCCAATGTTGGACCATTAACATGCTCTAACAAGGTAGCGTAGCAACTGATGCGGTAGTACCGACTGACCTGCACTGGGAATGTAAAGGTCGTGCCCTCAGGTCCTTGGGCTGTCATCACCCGAGTGTCGCAATCGATCTTTGCCTTCATCTCCGAGAATCAGTCCATACCGAGAATGATGTCATAGTGACATAATGGAGCGACCATCAGGTCAACAAGCACTATTCTGCTCCCCAGGTCTATCGAACAACCCCTACACATCTTGGTGGAGTCTGAGAAAGTCCCTATGGCGGTAAGGAGTCTCAACCCGACCATAGGACTAGCTTCTAACCCTAGTCGCTTGACTGCAGTGCATGATACTATAGAGATAGTGGACCCGGTGTCCACCAATAAGAAGACTGGTGTGCCTTGAACATGCGCGGTGACTTCGAAAGCCATCGGTGCTGTAACTGCTGTCTTGGATGCCTCAACTGCAAGTGAGTGCACCCAAGCCTGTTGAGAACGGTTCGGCTGTGGCAGCATAGGCCGTTGAGGCGACCTAAAACGAGGTGCAGGCGGCCGAAAAGATGGATGGTCTGGTGCTGACCGTAGAGGTGGGGCTGAAATAGCTTGTGGAAGTTGACGGTTAATCCTCTGAGGCGGCGAGAAGCCGTTATCCTTCATCCTGATGAAACAATATGTATCCGTGTAGCCTGACCTCTTGCAGTAGGCGCACCACAAGTTTGCTCGCCCCGGCTGAGCCGGTGGTGCCGCAAGCCTAGGAGGCGAATCTGCACGCGACCTCTTACCGAGGAATGGTCGGTTCGGTAGATCTGGTCGAGGCCTCTGACCCATGGGTGCATGCTTGCGGGATAGTCTATCTCCATCCTGCTTTGCCCGTAGGGACATGCTCACTAGCTCAGCATAGTGAGGTATGCTAGCGCAGCACATCTTCGAGCGTATCTCGGGTCGCAACCCCTCAGAAAACCGTCGCATCCTCATCGACTCATTAGCTAAGATCAATGAAGCATACCTAGCCAGCTCCGTGAATCTGTTATCGTCCTCTGCCACTGTCATCCCTCTCTGACGAAGGCGAAGGAACTCTCCCTCATGTCAGTACGTGAGAGGGAAATACTTCTCGTGGAAGCGCGTCTCAAAGGCCTCCCACGTCCACACGTAACCAATAGCAATGGTCTGCAGGACGCTGTCCCATCAAAGGCTGGCCTCCTCGAACATGTAGGTAACTAACTCCACCTGTTCTGCCTCAGTGCAGTGCAGTGGCTTTAGCATCTTAGAGATGCGGTCTAGCCAATACTAAGCTTTCTCGGGTTGGTGAGTACTCGCAAAAGTAGGAGGTCGAAAGCGCTGGAATCGCTCAAACAGGCCGCTAGCACTCACATTCCCAGCAGGGTGCATGGGTGGTGCAGCTGGAACCACACCCATACTTTGGGGAAAGACCCCCGCGATGGTGGCCAAAAACTGTTGCTGCTGCTGCATCAAGAGCATCATTTGCTCCAACCTATCAAGAGGAGGAGCGGCCTGAGGCATGTGAGGCGTCGAGGTAGGCGCACGGTTCTGCTCAGGAACCGATGGTGCCACAGGTGTGTAACAGGTGCCGGCCGATTAGTGGGGCCAGTGGCCGGCTGAGACTTCGGCAGTCTCGTGGGTCGGGCTCGAACTGGGGTCCATATGGCATCGCTAATGGGAGGTGCCCCGTCAACCGAGTCGCCAAGTGTGAGACGTGCCGTATTCCAGGTGGCTTTAGGTGGCATTCCCTATATACAACATAGGGTGCAACCCGTGTCAGATTTAGCATAGCAGTACTCAATTTGTCAAGCATTCTACACATTTCATAGCAAGGGAAGTTGCATGTGTTTCATTTAACAAAATTTGTCACAATACATGAGATATAGTTTTACATGAATCATGACGGGAAACGCATATGAGCTAATGTAATCAAAGCTTCAAACAACTAATACACCGTCAACCTACCCTACTACTAAGCCTATCAAGGCTATAACATAGGAAACAGGAAAACAAGCAACCAAGCAAACTAAAAGGCGGCTGTATGGATGCCTAGTCGTCTGAATCAGGTGATGGAGGAGGTGCACCCTTATCCTGCATGCAACACAGGATGGCCCTCAGGGTGCCAGACACCTTGCTAAACTTCCGCTTCATGAAGGCCTGATTCTCTTCAACCTTGGCTCGGGTCTCTGTGATCTCCTGTCTCAGGGCGACCTGACCCTCCTCGATCTGAGCCAAATGGGCTTCTATAGCAGCCCGATCACTGACACGCTCTTGTGTAGCAGGAGGAGAGCCCTCATCTGTGTCTTGGGCCTCCTCTTCTTCCTCTTCCTGCCCTTCCTCTTCTTCACCTTCTTCCTCTATCTCATCTCCGCCTTCTTCATCCCTCTCTTCCTCTTCACTTTCCGTTTCATCTTCACTCTCATCAAGTCGGGCTTGATGTTGTCGTGGCCCCATATTCATGTTGCTGAGAGTCGTGTCGTTGATGAAGTGGATCGGCGTAGGCATCTCTGCGCCAAGTCTGTAGCCGAATTCACGAGCAAGCTTGCATATAAGTCAGCCAAATGAGAGCGAAATGGATGTCCTAGAAGAGTGTGTGGTCTGAACTATCTGTAGCAGGACGTAAGTAGGCAGACACAGCTTGTTTCCTTGCCCAGTTCGGTACAAGAAATCTACCATCAGACACATGCACTCGCTGCGATTGCTCCATCTGGGATTCACATTGTGGGTGAAGATGTGGTGGAGCAGGCAGAAGTCAGGAGTCATTTTGGACGCCAGGAGGCAATTGCCTCGATTCCAGTGGGCCAGTCGGCCACAGAGAAATCGCGTACGTCGATCTCTTTCTCGCGCACTCCTAAGACTGTTCTCGCTGGCATGAACCTCCCCACGCGACATCCCCATGACTCGGGCTATCAAACCAACATCAACTGTGGCTTCCCGCCTTCCCATGAGAATTTTGAACTGCAAAGGCTCCAGCGTTGGCTCTCGTATATGGGCATAGAAGGCTCGGACAGTGCCTACATTCGCATGAAACTTGCCTTCAAATATGGGACCCCACCCGGCTTCCACCAGGCGGTCCATCACTAGATACTGCCCAAAGAGCCTCTCGTCCATGTGTGCTTCAAAGAGAACCCTACGGCCTTGAAATCTTCCATGGGACAGATCTGCTAGTAGAGCTTTTTCGAGGGGAGCCTGGGGATCGAGATCCCACTTCGTCCTTATCTCCCGATCGACGCTTGCACTTGCGGTGGCGCCCGATTTCCTCCTTGGACGAGTAGGGCGGCTAAGCCCGGCTTCATCCGTGGAAGCCCTCTTCTTTCCCATGAGAGAAAGAAGTGTAGAAATAGAGAAAATTGCCGCCACGAGCTCAAAAAGAGCCATTTAAGTGAAACAAAATGGAGGGGTAGGATGGGTTGTTGGATTTGGAGATGTATGAGATACAAATATAGTTTTGTGTACTCAAAGGGGGGAAATGAAGGAGATTGAAGATGGGTTTTGATGAAGGTGGTGGAGGTGTGTATGAAATGAAGGAGATATGAGAATGGAGGAAGGATTGGAGAGAGGGAAAATGAAAAATTTGAAGTTTGGAAAGCTTGGAGAGTTGAGAATGGGAGAAAGGAAGCCAAAAGGGGAAGATATAGGGGGTTTCACACCCTTTTGTGGGCCCCACACGTGTTGGGAGGTCGGCCCGACAAACCCGTACCAACCGGGTGGCGAGGCCTCGCCCCACGGGCGATGGCATCCCCCCCCCCCCGAGGTGCCGTATGTGTGCGGGGTCCACTTTGGATCCCCACGTTTTGCACCGTTTGGGCCCCCTAGTTCGTTTGAGTCGTTTCGGGTCCCATCTCGTGTATATTCACGTGTTTCGGGTTTTTTGAATGTGGAATTTGTCAATTTATCATCCAAACCCGTCGGTTGACGGTCTAGAAAAGATCTGGGGTCACCACGCATGGTCTCAGATGCGTACGGGTCCCAATTCCAACGGTCAATTTTGTCGATCGGCGAAACTGGGCATCCTATGACTGTTTCTACATTTCATCGCACCCTCGTAAGTCAAAGTACGTCAGTGTGTTTCGTGTTACCATAACCCAGGTCCAGTTTAATCCAAATCATGCTCTGATACCAACTTGTAATGCCCTGAAAATTGGGAGTTGAGCAGGAGCCCAACTCCCGAGTTCCAACGCATCACTTATGCCACATGGATAATGATGATTAAATGTTGTCCGTATTAGTGCATTAAACGTGAATGGGATTATACCAAATTAGTATATCATACTCCAGAGACAATTGGATTACGTAAGCGGAAGACTGTGATAAGTATATAAAACGTATAAGTGATTGTACATCCCCAGAGTATGAAAGTCACCAGGTTAAGCATTTACATGTATAACTCCAAAAATTTACAAAATAATAAAGTGTGATGTCATCTAGTCCAGATCCTTGTAGCCCCGATGGCGCAACTCCAGATCTACATAGACCACTAGAGAGTTGCATGTAGGAGAACTCGTCATCATAAAAATCCGACTCCGCCTCATAAGCATCACCATCATCTGCAACTAAACCAGAGTCTAGTTGGTGTTTTAAAACAGTCCCAGAGTGGGAGTGAGTGATCCACTCAGTGGAGCTATAAGACAAAGGTTAACATATTATCAATTCAATCAAGCAGTAATGATAAAGCAGTACAACAAGCATATCTTAAATACTCTTGTTAATGCAAGGATGGTATGCGATAATGATGCATGCCCTCGCCTGCACTCCCTCAGCGACATCATCTCACGATCGCGCATGACAACCTCCTTAAACGTGCACTTCCTCGCCAAAGCACATGCAATGCGGTGCATGATCGTGTTAGCCAAGTTCTTGTTTAGGTTTATTCAAACAACGTGTTCGGGAAGCTAAGGTACCTCCCTTTATATCATTTACCCCAACGATGATCCATCTAGGGTCATCATTCCTAGTTAATCACATACGATAGGCAAGTTATAGGGCAATGTCACCCCTGATTTAAAAGCAGTGGACAAGCAAGTTCAGGTCACTACGAAGAGACTCGTCACCTCAGCGTAGGCCTTAGTTTATACTCGAGGTCACTACGGGAAAGGCTCGTTACTTTAGCATAGGCCGACAGCTCGAATACAGTGTCCCATACCACCGTATTCGGCTCACGAGGTTTGGGTTGCTTACTGGTCACTACGGGGAGGCTCGTCACCCCAGCGTAGGCCGACAGCTCGACCACGATGTCCCATACCACCATGCCCAGCTCATGAGTCTTAGCGGATCGTGGTACCAAGGTTAAATGGGTTTTTCTCTGGTAAGTTGGTACCTTAGATTCAAGCAGTAGCCTCTATACATGGTGAACATACATCGGGCCAATCGGGTTACTTAACAAGCTTGACTGGTACGAGCATACGTTGAGTTGATCAACATGAACCGCATAAGCACTCCGCGTGGCCTGACCACTGTCGACAATCAGCGTACGATTCGGATTCCTCAAACATGTCTTGTGTGGCGAAACGACCTCAGCCACTAACTCGGAAATCATTACCGATTGCCTGGACTACATCGTAGCCCCAATCACACTCTAAACGATAGCATTCACATGTTATAGTCAAAGACAGCATGTGACAACCAATCTAAATATAAATCTCATTTGAGCATTTCAACAAACACATAATACACATGTTATCATGCATAGGCATTTCATACATAAAGTACATAGTAGTAAGTTAGGTTACATGAAGGAAATTGTAACTATAGGTAAGGGAATTGAGAGTCACCTCTCAACACCCTCATTAAATACATTTCAAGCAGCATTTCTCATCCAGGCATTTTATCAAACACTTAGACTACACATATCAACATACATGTAATATAGTAGTTATAATAGGTATTATAGAAAATCCTTTTACAAGGATATTGCCACACATACAACAATCATGTATCCTCGAACATAAATCATGTTAAGCATAAGTCGTAATTCCATACTCATACAAACATTTCAACAAACATATGAAATGCATCTATTTCAACATAGTTCATATATATGTGTAATACGCGGAAAACATCGTATCTAAACATATATGATAGCAATCAAGTCAGACATAAATCATTGCTGACATTGAAAGCCTTGAAAACTATAACCTAAACGTTTATAGTCCGCACCGTTCGCCGGTAAACTCATAACGAACTCAGTTTATACACTAAGTTTTCGTCTACGACATAGCGGCAACCTATAGCTTTGAATAGGTTAGCTATTTCATCACTTGCGCTATTTGGATACCTAAAGCAGATTAGGGTTAGGATTCCTTACCCAATAACAGGATCGGAATCGCTGGTATGGCGACACGGAAGCGGTGGTTAAGCAC
Source organism: Magnolia changhungtana (assembly GCA_030180095.1). NCBI lineage: Eukaryota > Viridiplantae > Streptophyta > Magnoliopsida > Magnoliales > Magnoliaceae > Magnolia > Magnolia changhungtana. Next base: position 883,333 of record JASAUF010000470.1, on the reverse strand, counting down.
GTGGAGTGGTGGGATCGAATCCCAGGAACAATCTCTTACTCTCTCTCTCTCTTCTCCTATCTCTTCTTTTCTCTTTCTCCTCTCTTCTCTCTCATAGGGTTGAAATTCGTATGGAATGAGAGAGGGTTGGGTTTAGGTCTTTATATAGGCCTAGAACTGACCTCAATGGTCACGGGGCCATGGTATACTTAGGTTATAGCCAAAAGTTGGCTGTTTCGGGCCAACGGAGCTCATCTGGAGGCCCCTTTTCTGCATACGTTCTGGGGAAAGTTCTCTGACAATGGATCTATGCCAGGTTAAGTTTTCAGTCCCATCGGATTTGTGGATCGACCGTGGCGGACCAGTTTTAGTTCAATGGTCATCGTCACTCGATTAGGGCCACAAGTACACTGACCTGTGTAGGGAAATTTCCCTGATCCGAGGGTGTATTTGGGTCAGATTCTGACGGTCTGAAGCCTTAAATTTGGCCTGCAAGTGAACAGTCCAATTCACTTAAATCTGAATTCATTTTTTAAAAATATTCGTGTTTCTCACACACTTCGCTTCGGGCTCAAGTTGTGCGTTTCTGGATATTATTAGGACTTGATTTCTGAGATGGTTGTCAAGTCCAGCAAGGCGTTCATAATCGTATAGTTTCGTGGTCATCGAACTTTCGACTCGCGGTTCAGGTCTGAAACGGAGTTTCAAGCTGCTCCCGAGAGCAATTGGGTTTTGAGATCGATCCTAGGTTTTTAGGCAATGTAGCGTTAGCGATTCTACTACTTTTGGGTCTTACAGATCGTATAGAAAGTTCTTCAAGCTAATCTAGCGTTTAATTCAGTTTAACACTTAAATTAATTTTCGTCTAATCCCTAAAGGATTCGGTCATGAGTGATTTCTGCCTGAGGTGGTACTCGGGTCTTTGTATGGATTTTTCCGAGACATTACAGTCTCTCTTTCAAAATCTTTTGTATTAATGATATGAAGAGACTTAGGTTTGGGCTTCTTCGATGTTCCAGGATCACCCTTCTTGGTGATCTCCTTTCTTGATATACTCTTGGGTGGAAGAGGACTCAATCTAATTTTCTTGCCCTCAAACATGAATGTATAAATATTCGTGTGATCGAATATTGTAATGTCCAAGTCAAATAACCAGGGCCTACCCAAGATGATGTGGCCAACATCCATGTGAACCACATTGCACCACAATGAATCCTTATACGACCCAAACTTGATGGGGATACAACATCCCTGTGAGACTGGTCGTGTTCGAAGTATCGGGGTCTCAATATCGTACATGTTGCGATATCGATAATATCAAGATATTATTAATATTATCAATGACAAATTGAACACTACATACAACCATGTGCCCATGACAAAAAATATGAAATATATATTTTTTTTTTAATAAACAAAATTATGATGATATCAATACGTTGGCGATATTATTGAAATATCGTCAATACACTTATGATACAAGCATTACATAGAATTTACATGGTCGAAAATTTGGCGATACACTAGTGATATTGATGCATTGGCAATATAAGCGACACCTAGAATTTACATATATGAAAATATTGACGATTACATTCGTGATATTGATAGTTGGCGATACTTAGCGATACATTGCTAATACCTAGAATTTCTGATACTACCAGCGTTAACGGTATCACTACTAGTGTTATCGGTATCACTGAGGTGGAGATAAAGATAATATCGAAGATAATTCAAACACTGGAGACTAGAATGTAGGACTCATCAACCCACGACACTTTGTAGGGTTGAGGGTGAGACTCGACTTTCAAGCCTAGTTGACTCACGGTGCTAGTAGATACCACGTTGGCACAACTACCACTATCCATGATAACTTCACAATTCTTTTCTCCACACTTGGTATAAGTGTAAAAGATCGTGTTCCAGCACCAATCATCATTTTCTTTAGCTTGGGTAAAGGCGCATATGACTATTGCTAGAGTGTGGGTCTCCTGATCATCAAACTCCTCATCACTAGTACAAATATCAGGCTCATGTTCCTCCACGTCGCAATTGTCCTCGTCATCCTCACCTCTTTATTTTTTTGGGTATTCCTTTGCGAGGTGACCATAACCATTGCAACGAAAACACCACATGTGCTCACTTCCCTTCGAACTAGTGCTGAGTAGACCCTTTACTTTAACATCTTTGTTATAGGTGGGAGCACCAGTTGGGGCTTTGTTATGGCTCACAAGGTTAGGTTTGGCTCCCTGAGGAGCAAACCTGCCATTGGAATCACGAGACCCAAATCGTTTCATGGTCAGTTGCACTATGTATCTTTCAAGCTCCTCTACCCTAAGGTAGGCCTCCTCTAGTGTATCAACAACATGAGGGATGGGCTCATGCCTAATCTCAGGGCGTAGGCCCGTCCTAAAATGAGACAGGGTCACAGCAGGGGACTTATCGACATCACATCGCATCATGTACTCATTGAATCTCTTGATGTAATTTGATACAGACATCGACCATTGCCTCAAGGATTGCCACTGGTCCAGAAGGCGATCACGGTAGGAGAGCGGAACACATTTTTCTTTAAGTTCTTTCATCTGAACCCATGATGTAATGGGTTCATCTCCACGCCACTCTGCCTTCCTTTCTGTATTGGTCTAGAACAACTTGGCTTGACTCGTCAACTTCATCTTAGTGAACCTCGCTCAATGGCGATCTGACATATCATGCCACTCAAAGAAATTGTCCATGTCAGCTACCCAGTCAAGGAAATACTTCGGGTTTAAGCGACCATCAAAATTGGGAGCATCGACTTTGACTCTCTTCATAACCCTTTCCTCAGAGTCGTAACAATCCCACGACTCTCTATGGGGAGCATGGGCATGCGGTCCTACATGACCTACTCCCTGACCAAAGTTCCTATTACAATCCCTAATAGGTTCTACTAGGATTGGACCCTGCTCAATTGGGTCCTCATCCGCTGGCTCTCTTGCCTTAGACTGGTGGTCTTCCCCGGTGACGGGAGTACAATGAGAGGTAGCCTCTAGCCGTGTGATACGCTGGTTGTTGGCAGTTAATTGCGTGGCAGGGGTCTTATTGTGCGTCTTAATGGCTGTTAAACGACTGTTAATCTTTTTGAGAGCCTTGACAATCTGATCCGGGTTCATGGTGGGAAATAAACCAAAACCACGACCTATTCGTGTTTGCATACATTAAACGACCCTAATGAGAGACAACTTAGCTGAATGTATACTATATGATGAATCGGTGAAAAAAATCAGATTTGACGGCAATTAATGTGATGCTATATGATGCACATGTGTTCTATATATGATGACCCTTAGTACCTTAAGCCCTATGGACTACCTTATAATGATTCTAATAAGGCCAAACCTGAAAATTCAACAAATAGGTGTCTTAAAGTCACTAAATCTGAAAATTCCAGCAATATAAGACTTTGAAAATACCCAAGCAGAAAATTCAGCAAGCCAAATCAGAAAAATTCAACAAGTTATATGCGACCTATATGCTCTACTGTAGGTATAGGAATTCTGTCAAACACCTACCGTACGCTAGACCTAGGCTCTGATACCAAATTTGATGTAGGATGATAGAAACTATCCTAGGATGTAAGATTAGAGATTAATTATACATTAATTTCAGCAATTCAACATGTAAAATCAAGCATATCCAGATAATAGATTCAAAAATTCAGATTTATAACACGAAGATCCTAGGTTATCACATACGCGGTGCACAAAAATATAAAATAATTCAAGAGCGGCCCACTTGGAAGTAGGGACCTCCAATCTAGCATGGGTGGTGCAACAACCACGTAGATAGACAGATGTAAGCAAAATTCTGTTTTGGGGAAAGTTTCACAAAAAATTCAGATTTTCATTAGGGTTTTGGAATGAGGTTTTTAGGGATTCAAATGATCTAGGGATTAGGGAGTTTTGGAGGAAAGTCGAAGAGGGAAAACCCTAAACAGGGGCCTACACATGTCTAGGTAAAAGAGAAGAAAGAGAGGGATGATTGAATGCGGTTTTGATGGGTTTAAAAGGTTGTAATGGAAGGGAAAAGAGGAAGATGAGAAAAAGAAGAAGAGAAAGAGGAATGATATGCCTTGGGGAATCCACCACCAAACAAGCTTCTACCCTTCCACAATTCAATTGGAAGGGAGAGTTTCTCGAAAACCGTAGAAAGCAAGGAGGAAAATTCCTTCACACAAGAGAGCTTCTCTCTTCTTCTTTTTTCTTCTCAAATCTCCACTAGGGTTGGATCTCTACCCCCCTTGCTTTTATTATTAAAAATTCAGGATAATTACAACTATGCCACTCACTTGAGTGAAATGGCCTATCATCCAAAATAAGAAAACTAAAACATTTATTATCAATCTCAACCATAAAATAAATCATAAAAAAAAAAAAAAAAAAACATAAAAAGTAAGATCAGAGTCCAAGGGGCACAGATCTGGAAGATTTGGTGGTCCGATGGCCTGATTGATAAGATCCAACGGTCGGATCCTATGACTAAAGTGGTCTCCCAAATGCACCATCCCAAAGTGGAGTCTTCCCAATGCATGTGAGGTCTTCACAATGGTACGGCGGGCCCCATCTGGAACTTGTCTCCCATTGACAAAGAAAGTTGAGCTAATATGGGTGGTTGTTCCATCTTTGGTACACCCAAGTAGGTCTTTTGATGTCCCCATCAATGTATCAACGCAACAAAGGTAGAATCTATCCGTCCTATAGTCTCGTGGCAACAGAACCCATAGTGTTGCAAATTAAAGTAGTTTTGACAGGCAATGCTATAGCATATTGTGGCAGTTGCGGCAATATTTATTGCAAGTTTGCGACAAATGGTTACAACTGCTTCCTAAACTTAAGGGCTAAGAAATGATGTGATAAGGCTATTCTTATACTCAACAACAGCCCTTAAAAACTTATAAACAAGGGCTGTTTTCGAAATTGGATTGAGTCTCACACCTATGTGCCATGCTGGCACATGTGGCATGTATTTGTGTACATGAGCTTTATTGCATGTGTGTGCGCTTGTCATAGCTCCGCAGGGATATGATAGAGATATGACATGGATTTGGATTTTAGGCATAAAACTAGAGTTTCACACACGGTATAGTGAAGATAGGTTACCTATCTTGAATGCAAAAAAGAAAAAGGAAGGCCTTGGAATTTCTAGTCTTTTGTTTTCGTTTTCATTTTTTTCTTCCCCGTTTTCCAAAAAAAAAAAAAAAAGGAAGGTCTTGAACTTTCGCCAAAAATATTTTGTTTACGTTGTTACTTTTCTACTCATGATTCACCTTGTTTGCTCATAATCGCATCTTGTATATATTTAAGCGTTTTGCATTGCACAAACTCTGAATATGAATCAGTTGGTCTTTACTTAATTCCTATCATTTCAGGGTGAATGTCAGCATTGGAGCTCAAGAAGAGAGGATAATGCTCTCCGGAATGCATACCATTTCAGACATATTCTGCTGCTCCTGTGGGCAAGTTGTTGGTTGGAAATATGTAATCCCCCCCCCCCCCCCCCCCCTGGACGCACACAAATACAACACCCATGTGCACTTTCCCACCCACCCACAGGCTGCTGCACACAGGGAAATGATTCAGTTCAAATGTTTTCACCAAAAGTTCAGTGAAACAATTTTTGTTTTTTGTTTTTAGTATGGGCCCAATGTTGATGACATCACACACATCCATCAGATGTGCCTTGGCTTGTTTGGTCAAAGGCTCAAAAATCAGTCTGCTCCGACAATCAGGTGGGTCGCACGACAGGAAACAAGGGGAACACTGACCATTGGTTGCATATGGGGCCCATTGTGCTGTCTATGCCATGATGTATCATAAGCAGGGGTTGGATGGCATACACACAACACGATCGTCTATTTCCAATCAAGGGTGGGTGTTGACCTCGACTGTTTCCTGTCGCATGACCCACCTGAATCATGGATTGACCTATTTTTGGGCCCCTGGCCAAACAATCCAGGGTGCCTCTGATGGACGGGTTGGATGTCATACATCACAGTGTGCCTCACACAACGTTTTCCCTGAACTTTTGGTGAAAATGTTTGCATTGAATAATTTCCCATATATGTATGCTTGTATATATGTTAGGAATGATCATATGCATCCAGTTGCATCTATAGTTGAATGCATCCCCATATATCTTGCATTTACAACTTGTTTTCGACAAGAATATTAAATGCTCTCTTAATTGAATAGAGGGAGACATATCATTGTTAGACAGAGAGAGGGAGAGTTAATTACAATTAATACTTGTGAAAAAATGAGTTTAGCAAGTAAAAGAGGGGAGGTCTGCCAGAATTCGTCCTGAGGTAATGCAATGGGATACATTGGGAGTTTAGCCATTGCATTGAAGTTCTTCCAATGAATTAAACTGTTTATATGATGGGCCTCCCTGTTGATGGAGGATATCCAAAATAATTCTCAGATTAAAATATTTAAACCCTTTGATCATTCTAAGGATAAGGACAACATCCATTTTCAAAGGAAAACATAAAATTCTCGAAGAGTTAAAATGTTACAATCAAAGAGCTTTTATTTTCTGCATCTCCTTTCCAACATGAGGTCCATCATATAGATGGTTTGGGTCAATTAAATACGATTCCAGCGGCTAAAGTCCCGACGCATGCCATTGCCAAAGAAATACATTGGGATATACTCTGCCAAACCTCAAAGAGGGTTATGGGCTACATGTAGAGAGTAGAGGGGTTAATTCGGCTGAGAGAGAGATAGAAAGGGTCCCCAAAGGAACTGGAATCCTCTACAACACTTATCATATGCAGCTAGTAGAACACCCGAGCTTTGTGGAACTCGCCATGCTCTTCATGTGACATCCACTTTGTCCATCAGGTGAGCCATCTCAATTTTACCGTAAGCCCAAAAAATTGGCTTGATGCAAATATCTGGTGGGCCACACCATGGGGGACAATGTAAAATCATGTCTAAAACCAATAGTTTTACATGGTGTGGCCCAACTGAGTTTTGGATCATTGGAGTTTTGGATTGTCTATTCATTTTGGATTCATATACATACTATTTTGCGCCCACACAACATATGGTTGGTGTGCCCTCTCCATTCTTCCATGTGGTGTGGCCCACCTTAATTATGGATTACGATGAACATTTTCATAAGGACCTAAAATCTAGTGTCTATTGATGTTACACACAACACAGTGGGCCTATGGAGCTTGATTAGTCTACACGGACGTGATCACTTTGGCGGCTCTAAAAATCAAAGATTTGGATCATCATTGAAGTGTGATTGTAGGGCAATAGATCAGTTGTAGTAGCAAGTAAAGTATGGACTGTTCAAATCATCAAAATTGTCAGCATGTGGGCACTAGTGGTTGGGGACATGCTGGATCCTGAGTTGCGATTAGGGGTGTACATCGAGCCGAACCGAGTCGAGTTGGCCTCAGCTCGGCTCGGCTTGGTCACTAGGCACACCCAGCTCGAACTTGGCTTGGCTTGGTCATCGAGCCAGCATCTCCAACTCGAGTTTGGCTCGGTCAGCAATCGGACCAGTTCGAGTCGAGTTCGAGCCAGTTTCGAGCTTCGAGCTTTCGAGCCAAGTTTGAGCTTGAGCTTTCGAGCCGTTTATTTTGGGCGTCGGAACTCGGAACTAGGAAGTCTTTGCAACTACCTTTTGAAGGTGTGAATCTCACACATGGAAAGGAAATTTTGAGAATGGTTTTCTTTCAGCAAAAAGCATATTGAAAAAAAAAAAAAAAAACCAATTCAATCTTAAGAACCAAAGAAAACCCAAAAATAAACATCTACCCAATTGCAAAATAATAATAATAATAATAATAAATAATAAAATAATAAAATCCCTAAAGATTGCTGCTGTTATATGAAAAACAAATGATTTGAGGCAACAACCCAACAAAAACCCAATAGCAAATAAAAATAAAAATAAATAAAAAACAAAATCAAATAAGGATTGCTGCTTCTCTGCAATAAAAGAAAACAACAATCAAGCCATGGACAATAGGGCACGCCAAATGAACAGTCTGGATATCCCGTGGAGTTCTGATCCATCGACATTAGGGCACGCCAAATGAAGAGTATGGATCGCACTACATTAGATAGTCTGGTCAACTCGAGTAACTGATCTAGTCCGTTGATCTGATGGGCCTCAACACGGATTGGGAAAGCCCCAAGAAAAAATCTCCCACGGAGGAAGATCTACCACCTGATCAAAGCATATAGATAGAGACAGAGCTAAAATCTTCTACCTTGGTGAGGACGACGGCCATGCGGCGGTGCGGGTAAGGGAGGAGGAGGGAGAGTAGAGAAAGAGAGAGGGGAAGGGAGGGTTAGCCGATTGAGAGAGAGGGAGGAAGAGAGGGTTAGGGAGACTTAGGGTTTGTGCGGGCTGGGAGTGGGATTTTTTCTAAAAAGACCTAGGGTTTTTTTTTTTTGAAGGGTATATATACCCTGCACCGAGTCGAGCCGAGTTTGAGCAGGATTCGAGCCGAGTCGAGTTGAGCTGGGGCAAGATCGAACTCGGCTCGACCCTTGTTTTCAAGCTCCAAAAATCAGCTCGACTCGGTTCGAACTCAGCTTTGATCCGAGTCAAGTCGAGCGAGCCAACCGAGCTAGCTCGGTTTTTGTACACCCCTAGTTGCGATAGAGGCAAATCAAACTCCTCAAGATGAGGCTAGTGAGTCCTTGTAGACAAGCTTATTCTACAAGTGCTGCATGTGGGGCCCACTTGGATGTGTGTATGCATCCAACCTATCCAGAGCAGTCTCTCCGACATGAAAGTTGGATGCACCAAAAATCAGACTTATCCAACCATCATGTGGGCTACCACATTTATTTGGAAAGATTGCATGGTTGCCATTGTTTCTATTGTGTGGCCTACCTAATCATTGTATAGGTCTTATTTTTTGGGGCATCCCATCACCTGGGTGGGGATCGTTTAGTTCATGGATTGGATGTGCGCGCGCATGCACGCACACACACACACACTGACACACACACACACACACAAAAGACAACGCCTCTAAATTGACATGGTGGCTCACATGATTGTTGGATGGGCACCAACTTTCATGGTGGGACGACCTTGATGCCATCCACACAACCTGGTGAGAATAACTTATTCTACAAGGACTTGTGTGGAGGGAGGGAGAGAGGGAGGGAGAACATATATATGTATGTATGTATGTATGCTCATATCCTCTACTTTCTTTTTTCATATGACTGTTTAAGTCTCCTCCCACAAATATCCTCTCCTTTCAAATTCCTTGCATTGGTCCATCCATATCCTCCCAGAATTCTCTCTTGATTCTATACTCTAACACTACCTATGGTGCATGTGCACTAATAACATTTATTTTTTCTTCTCTTAACACAAGTTTTATTAATAAAATCCTATGACTTGTTCTCCTAATATCTCTAACTTTATCCTTTAAATCTTAATCTACCACTATCCCTATCCTATTTCTATTATTGTCGTTTTCTATATACCAAAGTCTATCATGAGAGTATGGACTGTTCAAATAATCAGAATGCTCAGCATGTGGGCCCAGTGGTTGGCAACACGCTGGATCTTGAGCTGCGACAGAGGCAAAACAAACTCCTCGAGATGAGGCCAGTTCCTCTAGAGTCCTAGTAGATTAGCTTATTCCACAACTGCTGCATCTGGGGTTCACTCGGATGTGTGTATCCATCCAACCTGTCTAGAACTGTCTCTCCAACATGAAAAGTTGGATGCCACGAAAATCAGACTTATCTAACCATCATATGGGCTACCACATGTATTTGGAAGTTTTGAATGGTTGCCATTGTTTTCTATGGTGTGGCCCATCAAATGATTGTATAGGTCTAACTTTTGGGGCATCCCATCATCTTAGTTGGATCATGTAATGTGCAAGTTGGATGACATGTACACAAAAAACACTCAAGAACCATCCAAAAACTTCCAAATTCATGTGGTGGCTCACATGATTGTTGGATGGGCATGTCCAAGACTCCAAGCTTTCATGGTGGGGATAGTGTTCGAAATATTAGTATCGCGTTACGTATTGCATCCTTGGGATACAAATACATATTGGTTATCGCACGTGATATATCGTTTGTATCGGGTAATTTATCGTACTTTTTGGGAAACATTGGGAAAATGGTTGAATTTTTTAATGAAATTTCAGGGATTATTAAAAAGGACTTTAATGCACACTTTTAAATCATAACATCTCAAAAAAGAAGTGCACATAATAGGTTTCCTTTGTATAGGGTCCTAAGCTATGCCTGTGTAACTAAACTAATGCCACTATATTCAAATTGAATGCATAACATTTAGAGTATATGTGATGATCATTTCATCAAAGACTCCTAAATATTTTGAAATTAGTCTCAATTGATAGCTGTTGAAGGGAAATTTTGATTTTTTTTTTTTTTGATATTTTAATAAATTTTAATTAAAATGATTTTTATTTTCCGAAAATTGACAAGGACTTAACAAATCAGTAGACGAACCCTCATACATGCTTGATTTCATGTTTGGAGTGCAACATTGCAATCAATTTGGGAGAAATTGGGGAAATTTTGAATTTTCCCTAATTTTGCCCAAATCAAACCACCTACACTCAAAATTTGAAATTAGTGTATGTGATGATCATTTCATCAAATACTTGTAAATATTTTGAAATTAGTCTCAATTGATAGCTGGTTGAAAGAAGATTTCGAAAAAAACATGGAGAACATGAAGAACCAATGGATATCAAAATCAAAGCTCCGGCTCCATGATTTTTCATGCAAAACATGAAGAACCAGTGGATTTATAACCATTTGATACTGATTTAACATAATTTCAATAAAAAAAAGGGATCGGAAATTGAAAATGCTCGCTGGATTGAACATGTGAGATATATCGGCACTACCTGTGTGTTTCGTATCGCACAGGTGGGATACAAGATATATCTTGAGATATATCGGCCGATATCATCGATATTTAAAACATTGGGTGGGGAAACCCTGATGAACAGGTTGTATGCTATGTACATCCCGGTGGGCATAACTTATTCTACAAGGACATGGTATTCTACAAGGACTTGGAGGGAGGGAGAGCATATGTCCTTATGTATGCATGTCTGTCCATATATGAAGAAATGGTTTGCTATTTGACTCATGTTAAGGACTATGTGGTGCTGTCTTGTTTTTTATTTCGGTTATGGTAACTACTGGCTACTTGTTATTATTTATCATTGCATCCAGGAGGCAGCCCATGACAAGAGTCAGAAATATAAAGAAGGGAAATTTGTCTTGGAAAGGTACTTTGCTGGTTTCATTCTCACTGCTATGTGGTTTCCACATGTTCTATTAAATCTTCCTAAATGTTTGGGATGGAGGTTGTGGTCGTGACTGATTGAGGTGTGCTACTATTGCTTTTCTATGTTTTTGGATAGGGGAAGGATCATCGATAATGTTGACTCGGAATTCTACCTGGATACCCGCCCAAGTGTGAGTGATGCTGAAGACGCTTAGCTGCACCTCTCTTTTCCTGTTGTATAGATGGGGGTAAGATGCACTCATCCTTGTACACCAATGCACCTGAGAAACACATGGACAATTTTTATTTTTTTAATTTTATTTTTTATTTTAAGACAATTACCACAATGGCTCCTCAATGTTATTCTTTGCTTGCAGCCCATGATCCTGTATTTCAACGGCAAGCCTGTCATGACTCGGAAAACCCCAAGCATTTTAAATATCTGAGTGAGTGCACTTTTGAAACAGTGGCGATGTATATGCTTAGATGCACACATGCACTGAAAGAAATTTAGTAGGTGAGGAAGATATGCAATGCATTACCTTGTGTTTATTTCCATGGCCCAATAAACTATACATGTTGGAACAACCCATCTTGTGATACGATTGTTCAAATGGTGTGGCCAAGGTGGATGGGAGCTTCCCCAAGTCTCCCTATCAAATGATTGTAAACATCTAACCTGCACCTTTTTATTGCATTGCTTGGATCATATGATAGGGGAGATTTGGACATGACCCGTCCCTTGGTTTTTTTTTTTTCGTAAATTGTTGAACGTGGAACCCTGGCTACACTAACCTTTTATGGCCACCAGTGGGAGAGTTGAGATGTATGTCGTTGATGTTAATTTCAGAGATGGTTAAGAGCAAAAACATGAAGTCAGAGAGTAGGCTTCCAGTCTCTCTAGAGATGAGTGTAATTGACCGGAGAATGTGTGGGCTTGTTGAGTCACAAACTGCTCCAAGATCGAGCAAAGCCAATTAGCTCTCTTTACTAGTTCCACCCCACACAAGTGCTGTGGTTGAGACAACAGAAAAGTCCCCAGGCTCAATCAGCCCACCATAGAAGTGCAACTCTGACTTTCGCAGAGGGAGGGAGGGTCACTGATTCTCTCTGATTCTTTGTAACCGTTAGAAATAGCTAAATGAATCAAGAGAAAAATCATTAAAAATTTGATTTTTCAAATTTGAAGTATTTTAATGTTAAAAAACTCACTAAAACAAAGGATTTGAAATACTACACACACACACACACACACACACACACACACACACACACATATATATATATATATATATATATATGAGAAATTTAGGATTGTGGACCCCACCTTTTAGCCAGCTGTTTTTATGAAAGAAGACAAACCTTCTTTTACAACTTAGACCTACACGTGCGGATTACGAATTTCAGGACGAAAATACCCCTCCTTTTTGCATACTCTTTTCACAGCTGTTGTTTTTCTTCTCCCTTTCAACTGTTTCCTTTTTCTTTCCCTTTCCACTGCTACTTCACTGCCGTTGCTTTCACCCATTTTTTGCGCCCGGTTAGAAAGACAAAAAAATCCTTTTTGTGGGCTCCCTTTATCAACATTTGTCTTCTTCTGAAAATGGTCGGTCCAGCGAAGAAAGCACGCAGCACAGGTATTTTTTAAACTCAGTTGGGCCCACATTGAATGTATGGGTATAGGAAACAGATTGGCTACTTTGAAAGGTGCTCTGTGGGCCCCACCATGATCTACGTGGCTGGTGGTCGGTGCTCTGTGGGCCCTACTATGGTGTACATGGCTGGTGGTCGGTGCTCTTTGACCCCACCATGGTGTACGTGGCTGGTGGTCGGTGCTCTTTGGCCCCACCATGGTGTACATGACTGGTGGTCGTTGCTCTGTGGGCCCTACCATAGTGTACGTGGCTGGTGGTCGGTGCTTTGTGGGCCCCACCATGGTGTATGTGTTTCATCCATTCCGTTCATCTATTTTCTCCGCTCAATTTCCATCTGATTTGTATCGATCCCTGGCAGGGGTGGCTAACATGGAGTGTGTGCACTGACATGGGTGTGTACTAACAAGCTAACCAAATAATAATAATAATAATAATAAAATTCCGTCTAATTTAAGGGGTTGAGCCCCAAATTAGATGGAAATTTGGCTGGTGGCCCGCTAGAGGAAAACAATGGTGATTGGATATCCATCATTTAAATCCTCCTGAGGCCCACTGTACTGTTTGTCTGAAATCCAATCTGTTTTTTAGGTGATAGAGACCCAGATGAAGGCTAAAAACAAAGATCATCTTGACTCAATACTTTTATGGCCCCTAAAAAGTTTTTAATGGTCGATGTTTTTTAAACACTATTTCCTGTAATGTGGTCCAATTTAGATTAGGATATACCTCAATTTTTGTATAATATGATAAAATAATCTATAAAAATAGATGATGGGGCCCACGGAGCACCGAACAACGGCCATTGGCTGGTGGCAGGGGGAGTAGCCAATCCGTTTCCTGCAGTATATCCACGCCGTCCATCCGTTTTTCCATCTAATTTAAGGGGTTGAGCCCCAAATTGAAGCGTATCAAAATATCAAGTGAATCATACCACGAGAAATAGTGGGCATAATGATTTTCTACTTTGCCTTGCTGATTTCATGTTTTCCCCGCTCAATTTCATGTTTACCTTGCTGATTTTATAGTTTGCCCCGCTGATTTCATGTTTCCCCCGCTCAATTTCATGTTTGCCCCGCTGATTTTTCAATTTGTCCTGTTCAATTTCATGTTTGCCCCGCTGAATTTCATGTTTGCCCTGCTCAATTTCATTCTTGTCCCGCTCAATTTCATGGTTGCCCCACTCATTTCGTAATTTGCCCCGCTCAATTTCATGTTTGCCCCGCTCAATTTCATGCTTGCCCCACTCATTTCTTAGTTTGCCCTATTCAATTTCATGTTTGCCCGCTCAATTTCATGTTTGCCCCGCTTAATTTCTAGTTTGCCCCACTCAATTTCGTGTTTACCCCGCTCAATTTCATGTTTGCCGCACTGATTCTCTAGTTTGCCCCCACTCAATTTCATGTTTGCCCCCGCTCAAAACTTAAACCTAAAACCTAAATGTATTCTCAAATCCCTAAACCTAAACCTTAACTTATTCCCAATTCGCTAAACCTTAACCTATAATCTAACTTAAACCTAAATATATGTTGTACACTTGTAACCTAAAACCTAAATGTATTCTCAATTCCCTAAACCTAAACCTTAACCTATTATCAATTCCCTAAACTTTAACCTATAACCTAATAACCTAAAACTTAAATGTATTCTCAAATCCCTAAACCTAAACCTACACCTAATCCTAATCTCAACTCCTTAACCTAAACCTAAACACCAAACCTAAACCCGGTCCCGAACCCAATTTCCTAAACCTAAACCTTAACCTATTATCGCTTCCTAAACCTTAACTTATAACCTAACTTAAACCTAAACCTATAACCGACACTTATAACCTAAACCTAAACCCGTAACCTAAATGTATTCTCAAATCCTTAAACATAAACCTACACCTAATCCTAATCTCAACTCCCTAACCTAAACGTAAACTTGAAAACCCAAACCTAAACCCTATTCCAACCCAATTTCCTAAACCTAAACCTTAACCTATTCTCAATTCCTAAACCTTAACCTATAACCTAACTTAAACCTAAACCTATAACCTACACTTATAACCTAAAACCTAAACCTATAACCTAAATGTATTCTCAAATCCCTAAACCTAAACCTACACCTAATCCTAATCTCAACTCCTTAACCTAAACCTAAACTTGAAAACCCAAACCTAAACCCGGTCCCAAACCCGATTTCCTAAACCTAAACCTTAACCTATTCTCTGTTCCCTAACCCTTAACCCATAACCTAACTTAAACCTAAACCTATAACCTACACTTATAACCTAAACTTATAACTTACACTTAGATGGGCCCACATTGAATGTATGTAGTATATCCACGCCGTCCATCTACTTGAGCCCCAAATTGAAGCATATCAAAATATCAAGTGAATCATACCATGGGAAATAGTGGGCATAATGATTTTCTAGTTTGCCCCGCTCAATTTCATGTTTCCCCCACTCAATTTCATGTTTCCCCCGCTAATTTCGTGTTTCCCCCGCTCAATTTCATGTTTGCCTCGCTGATTTCGTGTTTCCCTCGCTCAATTTCATGTTTGCCTCGCTGATTTTCCAGTTTATCCTGCTCAATTTCATGTTTGCGCCGCTCAATTTCATGCTTGCCCCGCTCATTTTTGTGTTTGCCCTGCTGAATTTCATGTTTTCCCCGCTGAATTTCATGTTTGTCCCGCTCAATTTCATAGTTGCTCCGCTCATTTCTAGTTTGCCCCGCTCAATTTCATTTTTGCCTCGCTCAATTCCTAGTTTGCCCCACTCAATTCCTTAACTTGCCCCGCTCATTTCCTAGTTTACCCTGTTCAATTTCATGTTTACCCCGCTCAATTTCATGCTTGCCCCACTCATTTTCGTGTTTGCCCCGCTCATTTTCGTGTTTGCCCCACTCAATTTCATGATTGCCCCGCTCATTCCTAGTTTGCCCCGCTCAATTTCATTTTTGCCCCGCTCATTTCCTAGTTTGCCCCGCTCAATTCCTTAACTTGCCCTGCTCATTTCCTAGTTTGCCCCGTTCAATTTCATGGTTGCCCCGCTCATTTCTTAGTTTGCCCTGCTCAATTTCATGCTTGCCCCGCTCATTTCCTAGTTTGCCCCGTTCAATTTCATGTTTGCCCCGCTCAATTTCATGCCTGCCCCTCTCATTTTCATGTTTCCCCCGCTCAATTTCATGTTTGCCCCGCTGATTCTCTAGTTTGCCCCCACTCAATTTCATGTTTGCCCCCGCTCAAAACTTAAATGTATTCTCAAATTCCTAAACCTTAACTTATTCTCAATTCCCTAAACCTTAACCTATAATATAACTTAAACTTAAACCTATAACCGACACTTATAACCTAAGCCTATAACCTATAACCTAAATGTGTTCTCAAATCCCTAAGCCTTAACCTACACCTAATCCTAATCCCAACTCCCTAACCTAAATGTAAACTTGAAAACCCAAACCTAAACCCGGTCCCAAACTCGATTTCCTAAACTTAAACCTTAACCTATTCTCAATTCCCTAAACCTTAACTTATAACCTAACATAAACTTAAACCTATAACTTACACTTATAACCTAAAACCTAAACCTATAACCTAAATGTATTCTCAAATCCCTAAACCTAAACCTACACATAATCCTAATCTTAACTCCTTAACCTAAACCTAAACTTGAAAACCCAAACCTAAACCTGGTCCCGAACCCGATTTCCTAAACCTAAACCTTAACCTATTCTCAGTTCCCTAACCCTTAACGCATAACCTAACTTAAACCTAAACCTATAACCTACACTTATAACCTAAACATATAACCTACACTTAGATGACCCCACATTGAATGTATGTAGTATATCCACGCCATCCATCTACTTGAGCCCCAAATTGAAGTATATCAAAATATCAAGTGAATCATACCACGGGAAACCGTAGGCATAATGATTTTCTAGTTTGCCCCGCTCAATTTCATGTTTCCCCCGCTCAATTTCATGTTTGTCCCGCTGATTTTATAATTTGCCTCGTTGATTTCGTGTTTCCCCCGCTCAATTTTATGTTTGCCCCGCTGATTTTCTAGTTTGTCCCTCTCAATTTCATGCTTGCCCCGCTCATTTTCGTGTTTGCCCCGCTCAATTTCATGTTTCCCCCACTGAATTTCATGTTTGCCCCGCTTAATTTCATGGTTGCCCCGTTCAATTTCAGGGTTGCCCCGCTCATTTCCTAGTTTGCCCTGCTCAATTTCATGCTTGCCCCGCTCATTTCCTAGTTTGCCCCATTCAATTTCATGTTTGCCCCGCTCAATTTCATGCCTGCCCCTCTCATTTTCTTGTTTGCCCCACTCAATTTCATGTTTCCCCTGCTCAATTTCATGTTTGCCCCGCTGATTCTCTAGTTTGCCCCCACTCAATTTCATGTTTGCCCCCGTTCAAAACCTAAAACTAAAACCTAAATGTATTCTCAAATCCCTAAACCTAAACCTTAACTTATTCTCAATTACCTAAACCTTAACCTATAATCTAACTTAAACCTAAACCTATAACCGACACTTATAACTTATAAACTAAATGTATTCTTAAATCCCTAAACCTAAACCTACACCTAATCCTAATCCCAACTCCCTAACCTAAACGTAAACTTGAAAACTCAAACCTAAACCCGGTCCTGAACCCGATTTTCTAAACTTAAACCTTAACCTATTCTCAATTCCCTAAACCTTAACCTATAACCTAACCTAAACCTAAACCTATAACCTACACTTATAACCTAAAACATAAACCTATAACCTAAATGTATTCTCAAATCCCTAAACCTAAACCTACACCTAATCCTAATCTCAACTCCTTAACCTAAACCTAAACTTGAAAACCCAAACCTAAACCCGGTCCCGAACCCGATTTCCTAAACCTAAACCTTAACCTATTCTCAGTTCCCTAACCCTTAACCCATAACCTAACTTAAACCTAAACTTATAACCTAAACCTATAACCTACACTTAGATGGGCCCACATTGAATATATGTAGTATATCCATGCCGTCCATCTACTTGAGCTCCAAATTGAAGCAAATCAAAATATCAAGTGAATCATACCACGGGAAACCGTAGGCATAATGATTTTCTAGTTTGTCCCGCTCAATTTCATGTTTCCCCCGCTCAATTTCATGTTTGCCCCGCTAATTTTATAGTTTGCCCCGCTGATTTCGTGTTTCCCTGGCTCAATTTCATGTTTGCCCCGCTGATTTTTCAGTTTGTCCCTCTTAATTTCATGTTTGCCCCGCTCAATTTCATGCTTGCCCCGCTCATTTCCGTGTTTGCCCCGTTGAATTTCATGTTTCCCCCGCTCAATTTCATGTTTGCGCCACTGAATTTCATGTTTGCCCCGCTCAGTTTCATGGTTGCCCTGCTCAATTTCAGGGTTGCCCCGCTCATTTCCTAGTTTGCCCCGCTCAATTTCATGCTTGCCCCGCTCATTTCCTAGTTTGCCCCGTTCAATTTCATGTTTGCCCCGCTCAATTTCATGCTTGCCCCTCTCATTTCTTGTTTGCCTCACTCAATTTCATGTTTCCTCCGCTCAATTTCATGTTTGCCCCGCTGATTCTCTAGTTTGCCCCCACTCAATTTCATGTTTGCCCCCGTTCAAAACCTAAAACTAAAACCTAAATGTATTCTCAAATCCCTAAACCTAAACCTTAAGTTATTCTCAATTCTCTAAACCTTAACCTATAATCTAACTTAAGCCTAAACTTATAACCGACACTTATAACCTAAGCCTATAACCTATAACCTAAATGTATTCTCAAATCCCTAAACCTAAACCTACACCTAATCCTAATCCCAACTCCCTAACCTAAACGTAAACTTGAAAACCTAAACCTAAACTCGGTCCCGAACCTGATTTCCTAAACTTAAACCTTAACCTATTCTCAATTCTCTAAACCTTAACCTATAACCTAACCTAAACCTAAACCTATAACCTACACTTATAACCTAAAACCTAAACCTATAACCTAAATGTATTCTCAAATCTCTAAACCTAAACCTACACCTAATCCTAATCTCAACTCCTTAACATAAACCTAAACTTGAAAACCCAAACCTAAACCCGGTCCCGAACCCTATTTCCTAAACTTAAACCTTAACCTATTCTCAGTTTCCTAACCCTTAACCCATAACCTAACTTAAACCTAAACCTATAACCTACACTTATAACCTAAACCTATAACCTACACTTAGATGGGCCCACATTGAATGTATGTAGTATATCCACGCCGTCCTTCTACTTGAGCCCTAAATTGAAGCATATTAAAATATCAAGTGAATCATACCACGGGAAATAGTGGGCATAATGATTTTCTAGTTTTCCCCGCTAATTTCGTGTTTCCCCCGCTCAATTTCATGTTTGCCCCGCTCAATTTCATGCTTGCCCCCCTCATTTCCTAGTTTGCCCCGTTCAATTTCATATTTACCCCACTCAATTTCATGCCTACCCCGCTCATTTGCTTGTTTGCCCCACTCAATTTTATGTTTCCCCCGCTCAATTTCTTGTTTGCCCCATTGTTTCTGTAGTTTGCTCCCACTCAATTTCATGTTTGCCCCCGCTCAAAACCTAAACCTAAAACCTAAATGTAGTCTCAAATCCCTAAACCTAAACCTTAACTTATTCTCAATTCCCTAAACCTTAACCTATAATCTAACTTAAACCTAAACCTATGTTGTACCCTTGTAACCTAAAACCTAAATGTATTATCAAATCCCTAAACCTAAACCTTAACCTATTATTAATTCCCTAAACTTTAACTTATAACCTAACTTAAACCTAAACCTATAACCTACACTTATAACTTAAAACTTAAATGTACTCTCAAATCCTTAAACCTAAACCTACACCTAATCCTAATCTCAACTCCTTAACCTAAACCTAAACTTGAAACCCAAACCTAAACCCAGTCCCGAACCCAATTTCCTAAACCTAAACCTTAACCTATTCTAGTTTGCCTTGCTGAATTTCTAGTTTGCCCTAGTTGATTACATGTACTTATTCGATCTAATGCGAATCCAACCCATTTCATTAAGAAATTATCACCAATTAACCAACTAACAAAATCAATTACAAATAACATCTTCTTGTTGCATCGAAACATGTGTTCACTAATCTGGCTAACATTGAACTTGGTAAAATGATATGGTTGAATAATTGAAAATTGAGATTAATCAGGAATACACATTGATCAGGAGATTATGCATTGAATTTTTTATAGTTTGACCCATTGAATCTCTAGCTTGCCCTGCTCATTATGCAGTTTGCCCCGCTCAATTTCATGTTTGTCCCAATCAAATTATAGTTTGTCCTGCTTACGTTGGTAGTTTGACTTGCATAATTTTTGGTATTTCCCGTTCCAATTCAATCTCCATTTCATATGAAGTTTGTTCAAATTAATGAAATGCTACATTCTTTTCAACGTAGTCTGATTTTGTCCACAATGTTTATCTTGTGAATTTTATATTTGATATGTTTTTTAATTCATCTTTACAAGCAATGAATATTCTGCCAAAATCCCCAACCCAACATGGAGGTGTACACTCATATGGTAGTTTGATAAGGTGAAGGGTGGAGTATAGAAGCACGATAGTCGCCTAAATTTGTTTAAGCAATCTCCTTTCTCGTTTCTATTGTATATTACATCCTGTAGATTTTTAGGGGCTCTATTTCACCTTCTTTTTGTAAGATACAAAGGTGATCTAGTATTTGAGATCAAGGGGAGGCGATTGCACTTTACCGAGATGGACTTCACCCTCCTTATCGGTCTTAAGATTGGAGATCTAACTGTCTTGAAGAATTGTAGCACTACGAGTACATTAAGAGACAAATACTTCAAAGAATATCCAGTATTAAAGAAACAACTAATGGAGGTGTTTGAGAGATTAGTTGACACCAATGAGCATAAGGATGTCATGAAGGTTGCCCTACTTCTAGTTATGGAGCACTTTCTTAGAGGAACCGAACTGAAAACCATGTGCAACATAGATTATATTTACCTAGTTGACTCGCTAAATGATTTCTATAGGTATCCTCGGGGTAGTTTGGGATACTATACAATGTCGCAAGGAATCGAATCTGCTGTTGCTACATCAAGTTTCCCTCGGTACACTGTATGTGGTTGCGTCCTTCCTCTAAAAGTAAGAACACCTTTTACTTTGTATATGTTTTTCCTCTATAGTCAATTATGGATTTTTAACCTAGTGCAATTTCATTCTAACAAGTATGGGCAATAGAGATATTACCGGCCTTACAAGATTGTGTTGTTTTGTACGTGACGCATCAAATTCCACACTTCATAAACTATCGAGGCTGGAAGGGTTGGAGGTATAATAGAATACATGTTATTTTCGAGAGTAAAGCTGTAAGTTTATATATATATATATATATATATATATATATATATATATATATATATATATTTGCCCATCATTTACTTTGCTTAACTTGAGAGGCCAGCTTTTTTATTTAATGTTACTCTTTGTTCGTTTGCAGACAACAGTAGAAATGAAATTAGAACCAATGCTACGAGAATGGGAAACGGATGTCATTCGCTCTGTGCGTGACAGTTTCCAGGTGAGATGTTACGGCTTATGAACTATAATTTCATGTCTGCCATTGTGAAGTTATCCTTACTCTTACATATCCATCTATATATTTTTGTAACTTATTGAGACCCAGGAAGATGATGAGGAGGGTAATGAGATTGATAACGAGGAGGGTGACGAGTCAGATGATAGCGATGAGAAAGGCGTGGAGGGAGAGGGACCTAGGGGTGGTATACCGAATGTTGTTCTTATGGAGGAATTTAATAAGGAGAGGGAAGAGTTGAAGAAGGAGAGAGAGGAATTGAAAAATGAGAGAGACGAATTGAGAAAAGAGAGGGCAAAGATAAAAAGGAAAGAAGCACTGTTTGATAACAGGGAAACGTTACCGAGGAGGGAGAAGGGTTTGTTCTTTGTGGACAAGGAATGGTTCTTCAAGGACAAAGAAAAGTTAGCGAATGAGATGGAGTTTAATAAGGAGAAGGAAGGTAGTCGTACACAGAGGGGACGTAATGTGAGAGGAGGGTGAGGAGTTGAGGAAGAGAGTGGAAGTAAATGATAATGAAGCTAAAGAACCTGGACATGTGGATCTTGATGTGCAATCGTATAGTAATGTCAAAGGTAATGTATGGAATGAATCCACTTCTCATGCTGTTTATGAAAGGAGAGTCAAAAGGATACCGAAGCCGTCATATTACAAGATTTCTCCATACTTGTCCTTGTCTGCATTCGATACAACCCCTGGGGTAGACAAGGAATCGTTCTTCAAGGACAAGGAAAAGTTAGCGAATGAGAAGGATAAGTTTAATAAGGAGAAGGAACGTAGTCCTAAACAGAGGGGGCATTTTGTGATGGAGGAGGGTGAGGAGTTGAGGAATAGAGTGGAAGTAAATGATATTGAAGATAAAGAACTTGAACATGCATCTACTTCTCCTCTCGTTTATGAAAGGAGAACCAAAAGGATATCGAAGCCGTCATATGACAAGGTTTCTCCATACTTGTCCCTGTCTGCATTCGATACAACCCCTGGTTCTGTTCGTGAACCCGAGCAAGTAATAACGTTTGCTACTTCTCCGCTACCATTTTCTGTACAGATGGATCCTTTCAGGATACTATCTGCACAGGAGGTGAAAGAGGCAGAGGACTGGTATGAAGCAAACAAAGACATGTCAAATGGAAAATGGTTCAGAATGATATGGATGAATGATGCCTGGGTTGATAGCGAGGTAAACATTACTAATTTTTTCTCTATATACATCGATTGCCATGTAATTAATTGTTATATGAATCTATGACGAAATCGTACCATTCTATTGATTAGGCTATCGACACATTCATCGACTTCCTTCAGAAAAGGCATAACGCCCTCTCAATAGCATATCCTCAGGATTGTAAGTTCTGTCTTACGTATTTTACGGTAAATGTTTATTACGGCAATCCATAATCGGTTTGAAAATTTTATTTTATTACATGTATTGAACTTTGATCATGTTTGTAACAGCAAAGCCTCGAGGGGTGTTTGCTGGTTTTGATCACCTACCGGGCCTCCAATTCGATGTCAGAACGGTCGTCGCAATTGAGAGGCCAGCTGACCACGGCCTACGCAATTGCCAGGCAGTGAGATAAACCATACGCCAGAGCGATTTGATGTTATGAACGGGTAATGCACTCATCACAGAACATCATCTCTTACTGTTACATGTTCTATCATGTTTTGACAAATATATTATTTTGTGAATCATGGACAGGTTTATGCGCCAATAAATCATGACAATTCACATTGGTTTTTGCTTGTCATCTATCCTAGAGAAAGAGAAATCGTTATTGTGGATAGCTTGTACACATATCTACCGACGAAGTTTAAGCATAAGATGAAGAATATGACCGATGCACTCCCCGTTCTCTTCCATGCCACTGGAGACAGTACTGCGCTTGAAGGGAAGAAGTGGACCGTCAGATTCAATGAATCCGTGCCGAAGCAGGACAATGGTTATGACTGCAACATATTCGTGATGAAATTCATTGACATTTTGTGTATCGATCTCACCTTGGAGGGAATAGACATACGAAAATCTACCTCCAATTGGAGGAAGTCAATAGCATATGATTGCTTGTCTGTAATCAGGAGGTGATATTTGTGCAGTGCATGAGAGAAAATTTGTTGTAAGAATGTATTATTCAGAGGTTTACAATAATCTTCACCTGCTGAAAATTTTCAATTATGTGCATTTCAGTGCGAGTTCCTTCTCTAATCACGATAGCCTTGGGAGGGTTGATTTGAATTCCTCTCAAGTCTATCGTGATTAGAGAAAGAACTCGCACTGAAATGCATATACTTGGAAATTTTCTGTATACTCGCCAAAGTGCAAGTTTCGATGTATAGCATACTCTGTAATTTTAGTGAATGATGAAATGAACTTTATACTGTCTCACAATATTTTCAGTTTGTCTCGATATGCTCATCGATCAAGTACAATGCTTGTAAGACCCGTATCGTAAACCGTACTGTTCCGTCGGTTTTCGCGATCCTTCCGGTTGAATTCCGGCAATTCTCGACTCATATCCGACGTTGCGCGCGATCTTAAGCCAAGTCTTGCCTACCGAAGGCGGCTCGATCCGAAACTAGTACCTTGGCGATTGCGCCGTCGTCGCGGTTCCAACGTCGCGACTCGCGCACCGAACCGATACCTAGGTGGAAAGATGTCAGTCAGCGTTCGGTTTGAAGAAACGCCGCACGTTGCGAATCTCGAGGGAATCTCTACGAGATGTCCCATCAATCAACCATAAATGTACTTCCATACCTAAGTACAAGCAACCCATGCCTCCTTCACTCAAAGTCAACTCTCTCTCCCATTTTTCAAAGCCACCCTTACCCATGACATCATCACACCACTCCCTCCATCCCTTCTTCCTTTAATTTATTTCTTTCTCTCTCTCATTCTCTCATTCCCTCTCTCTCACACGTCCAAGCCTCTCTAAGCAACCCAATCTCCTAAAAACTTCTAAGTGTGGCCCACCTCCTCAACTTCCATCTCAACCGTCCGATCATCATCCGCACCGTTAAAACCCGATCGACGTCCATAAGAACTGTAGGTGAGGAGTTTTTAAGCCAAGGGAGCAAGGAGGAGGCCAACAAGGTGGGTGATCCACCGTTAAATTCTTTTCTTAGGGCCACTTGTTGGTGGGACCCGTTTTTGATGTATGAATTGTATCATGTGGGGCCCATAGTGGCGGGGCCCCACCATCACCATCTTTTATCTCTTAACTCTTTCTCTATCTCTTTCTTTCCTTCTTTTCCCCTTGAATGTTGTGGGCCACACCAAATTATGTTACATCTACTCCATCCATCAGACGGTGTGGTCCACCGCATTTCAGGTAAAACCCACCCTTCATATGTATACATATATATATATATATATATATGTATATAGTAGTGTAATATATTATATTATTATAGTATATAAATATACATGGTGGGCCACGTGCATGTGAGACCCACCATGAGGTCTGTGTATGTGGGACCCACCGTGAGTTCTGTGTATACCGTCCAGCGTCCAAAGATGCTGGACGTGAAGGACGTTTACATGCAGAAAAAAAAAGTTACTTTTGGAGTGGGCTGCTCATGCAGGCCCCACCTTGATGTATGAGACTGATCCACACCGTCCATTCTGATCTTCAGATCATTTTAGGCGTTGAGCCGAAGTTTCAAGATGATCCGATCACCAGGTGGGCCATACCCTCTAAAACCATGTAAAGACATGCCATAACATATAAAAGTTCTTGGTGGGACCCACCTGGAGTTTGGATGCAACTGAAATTCGGTCTGGACGGCCAAAAAAATTGGGACACACATAATGGATGGGCTGGATTGTGAATCACATCTCGGTGGGCCCCACAAAAAAAAAATAAATAAATAAAAGGTAAAAAGCAGGCATTGCCGTCAAGCAACGCAGTAGCGCCGCGGCGATTGGGTGGGCGGACGGTGCCTGGGCCTCACGGCTCCAGCTGTGGGCCCCCACTGTGATGCGTTTCATTCATCCACACCGTCCATTGTGGGGCCCCCTTCTAAAAAGGGGCCTGTTCCAAAATCACCAGATACGGATCTCAGGTGGGCCATACCATCCAAATCATGTGAAGACATGCCTAAACCATATAAAATCACTTGGTGGGGCCTACCTGATTTTCTGATGCGGCTCAAACTTGGTCTGAATCCTCAGACAGGTGGGACACACATAATGTATGGGCTGGATTTGTGAACCACCTCATGGTGGGACCCCTACTCATGTGACCTTATCAGCAGGTCGGTTGGCAAATAAACAATACGGTGGGCCCTGGCCGCTGAACCACTGGACGGTTTGGGTGGCAAACAAACGTTACAGTGTGCTCCCTGATCGTGGGCCCAGGTCACGTATGACATATGAAACGGATGGGTGGCAAGCAAATTTTGGCAGTGGGCCCTAGGCCCATGAGGCCTTATGAAAAGGTTGGATTGAAAATAAATGTTTTGGTGGGCCCCCTATTCATGTGGCCTTATCAACAGATTAGACAGTAAAATAAACATTATGGTAGGCTTCATATGAGGCCCATTCGGATGCGTGTGGGCCCACATATTTAGGCCCATCTGGATGTATTTTTTTGGCCCATTATTGAGGCCCACTTGGATGCAAATGGGCTGATGTGTTTAGGCCCATCTTATCGTATTTTTAGGCCCACTATTGAGGCCCACTTTGAGATGTATAGGGCCTATGTGATTAGGCCCGTTTGATACACATAAAGCTTATGTGATTGGGCTCATTTTAATATATTCTCAGGCTCATGGATGATGGCCCATTACAATGTACCTAAGGCCCATTGGTGAGGTTCATTGAGGTGGCCCACTTGATGAATATAAGGCCTATGAGATACGGCCCATTTGATGTATTTAGGGCCCAGTGGGATGTACCTAAGGCACATTGCAATGTGTGATTCCACCAGGATTTACTTTATGGTATTTAAGACGAGCCGAGCCTTGGGGACAATGTTGGTTTGACGTCTACATTGTACGAGTAATGTTGGTTAGATGTCCACATTATAACTCTCTCTAAGGCCACTGATAGGCCCGTATCGGTTTCATGTAGGCCATCTTCATTGAGAGGATAATTTATTGCTTTATAACATGTTTAGCACAGCCCCATGATTCATGATCATACGCATCATATGTATGCTTGATATGGAGAGTGATCATCATAAAGATATGCCTACGGCGCATCATTTATGGGCTCCCGATATGTGGAGTTGCCTTTACATGAGCGCATGGTATGCACAGATTGATGCATGCCTGGCAAGATGATTCATGCACTTGCATCCGTATGATCGAGATATGCCCTAGCGACATCGTGGCCATAGCCTCCACGATATATCGTGGGTGGCCGGTTGGATACCGAAAAATCTTGTTCCAAGTAATTGGGGCGCCATAGATATCCCTGGGTGAGAGTCCCTGAACCCGATGGTACCAGAGGATGACTCCAACGTCGAGACCGAGTGGATATATGAGCGCACGAGGGCCGAATACCATGAGGCCGCGTCTCCCACTGTGTCGTGGTCGGTTGGAAAGGAGTGGTGGCCTTACTCCCCCGAGAGCAGGGGGCATTACTAGGCTGAGTTTGACCAGCTCGAAAATGGATTCGCTATCGACGTGCCGGATAGGTATTGGCTAACTATTGGCCAGGCGGATAGTGAGGTTTCTTACGCTCAATTGGACCGTGTCCGCTGGAGAGAGACAAGTGCTATTTTGGAGTGTACCGAACCCCAAGGTGATTATCTAGACCGAGAACCGCACCGATTTGATGCTCTAGTGAGGAGTCAGCATTGGTATGAGGATTGACATGCTTGACTTACATATTACAT
This sequence comes from Magnolia changhungtana, assembly GCA_030180095.1. Lineage (NCBI taxonomy): Eukaryota > Viridiplantae > Streptophyta > Magnoliopsida > Magnoliales > Magnoliaceae > Magnolia > Magnolia changhungtana. The sequence continues at coordinate 855,943 of JASAUF010000470.1, read as the reverse complement.
CGCATGGCCTTGGTATGGCCGATAGATTCACATCTTGTCCGTATAGCCTTGGTACAAATGACCTAGTTACATTTCGTACTCATCGCATGATTCCGCATTACTCCGGCATTGCATTCTGAGCACGTTCACACACACTTACACCACCCTCTAAGCTTTCTATAAGCTTATGCACGATTGATGCGTGCAGGTGATGCCAGGACCCAACTGTAGTCTCGCCGTAGTTGGAGCGTGCCGCCGAGCTTTTGGAGTTTTTGTTATTTGCACTATCTTGTATTTCCCTTTATACGCACTATACTCAAAGTTTTTGATCATAGTGGATTTTGTGATGGCGTTCTTGTGGTTATTGTTCGTGGGTTATGCTGTGGTTATGCTCATTACGAATCAAACTGATTATTAGAAACCCTCCTTGTAGCATCCCAGGATCGGAACCTGGCGTATGGGCGCTGGGAGCCGAGAATGGGGTTCTACGGAGGCTGTCGGCGTCGGATTCGGCGATCGGAAATTTTGTGAGCCCGGTCTCCGAGTTTGGGGCGTGACAATGCACATGGAACTCGATGCTTGGCAATTGCTATAGATTAAGTTCAATGTCTCGATATTACACATTGTATCAGTAAACACAACACAACTCACTCGACTCGGCATGACCCGAATGGAGTCACTTCCTAGGCCACATGGAAGGAAAGAGTTGACTATATAATATCTTCTGCAAGAGGTTGGATCCGCTGCAACTTCTATACAAAAGCGTTTTTCTATGTATCCGCATCAATCCAAACTAGTTCGGAGGAAGAAGAGTCATCGTATTAAGAAGAGGAGCTATGTGGCCAATAGATTAGTAGCCTAATTTCACATACATTACACATGCAACTCTTGAAATGATTTTAAATGTAATCCAAGCTTTCACCTTGTATTTCAAATCCCTTGGATTTGAAACCCCCCAAATACCTTATGGTGCGAAACATATTAGGAGATTTGAAATACATGTTTTAAAAAAAAAAAAAAAAAAAAAACTTTAAATTTTCACCCATCATAATCCGCTAATAACTTGGGCCCATAGGGAAATATAAATTCAGTCAAAAGATCCAAATATTGCAAAAACTAGATTACTTGATACAGACTGGACTGTAAAACAAAAACAGGAAAGAACAACCACTAAACAGTTCTAAAGCTCAAAATACAACTCACCAGGTCAATCTAACATGGTTGATTGAAAAAAGAAGAGAAGAAAAAGCACTCAACGCTTCTTGGAGACACCAACAGTCTTTCTTCTGCGGCCTGTTGTTTTGGTGCGCTGACCACGAACACGGAGACCCCAGTAGTGCCTCAGACCACAATGGTTCCTAATCTTCTTCAGTCGCTCCAAATCATCTCTCCACTTCATATCCAGTGCATTTGAGACAACCTGAGAATTCCTCCCATCCTTGTATTCCTTTTTCCTGTTCAAAAACTAGTCTGGAATTTTGAACTGGCGGGGGTTGGCAACAGTCACCATGAGGTTCTCCAGTTTTGCCGCAGATAATTCACCAACCCTCTTGTTCATGGCGACGTCAGCCTTTTTGCATACGATGTTGGCGAAATGCCTCCCGAAACTTTTGAAACAGGCCAGAGCGAACATGATCTTCTGCTTTCCATTGACATTCGTGTTCAGAACATGAAGAATGTGCTGGAAATCTTCTCACATGATCTTCCTTGGCTGGTTATTAAAAAATACAAGCACTAAAAGCAAACAAGGTACTGTATTATTATTCACATAGCAAATTCAAGAACACATAATCCCAAGTTCTCGCACAAATGCAAAATTTCAAATACTCCCAACAAGGATGGAATTTAATCATCTTCGCATCATTCCCTAGTGGGGATGGCTAACGTGGAGGGAGTGTACTGACATCGTGTATACAACAAACAAACCCAAGTAAAAAAAAAAAACTAAAAAAAAAATGCAAAAGATGCAACCGTCGATATCATCTACATATCGAAGATATTATCGACATAATTAATTGATATATCGACAAGATATCGATATATCGACGTATAAACAGTCAGAAATGTAAAGTCATTTTAATTAACATATCGTCGATATAATCGACGTAAGTCATCGATATCATCTACATAACATCGATAATATCGACAACATGTCGATCATATTGAATGTCCAGCAAGCTTTGATGCATTTTCGTATTTTATCGATATATCAATAACGTCTCGATATATCAATAGTAGATACATATCGATATATCGATATTATGTCAATAATATCGAATGTGGATGAGAATTGTCCAGCAAGCTTTGGTGCATCTTCATATTTTATCGATATATCGATAATATCTCAATATATCGATAGTAGAAACGTATCGATATATCGACATGTTATAGATAACATCGAATTAGTTATGTAAGTGTCCAGCAACTAATTAGGAAATATTCATATTTACTTGATATATCGACACGGTATTGATAATATCGACGATGTCGATGCATACATCAACGAGATGTCGATGATATCGACGTATGAAACAATCGGGAATGAAAAGTCGATTTAATCGACATATCGTCAATATAATCGATGTAAGTCATCGATATCATCTACATATGATCGATAGTATCGACGTAAGTCATCGATAATATCGACAATATGTCGATAATATCGAATGTGGAAGACAATTGTCCAGCAAGCTTTGACGCATTTCATATTTTAATGATAATCGATAACGTCTCGATATATCGATGGTCGTAAGTCAACGATATATCGACAATTTATCGATAATATCGAATTAGGGGTGTAAGTGTCCAGCATTCAAATATGAAAATGGAACTTGACGATATATCGATAGTTTGTCGATATATCGAAATGGAACTTGTCGATATATAGACAAACTATCGATATATCGACGGATATCGGTTTTGAAAAAAAAAAAAACAGCATTAACTGCTTTCATAAACCATCATTTATTACACTAAACACCCATTTATTTGCACTCCTTTTCTAACCTTCCCTCCACTTCATCTCCAGCGGATTTCTCCACATTAGCAACCTTAATCTTTGGGAGATTTCTGCTAATACGATCTCGGTAAGTTTGTGTTCATTGCAATCAATATGAAATGCTGAGTTTGTTGATGATGGAAATCCCCTTTCACCTTTCTTTCTTCTATTATTCAAACTGTCATTCGGATTTTAACTTCTTTATTTTAATTTGAAAACGGAAAATATAGATGTTATGAAGTAAATGATCGTACACCCTGTTAGAAATGAGTTATAGAACCATGATCTTACACACTGTTAGACGAAATAGAGATGTTGAAGTAAATCTTCCTTCTATGATGGTTACAGTTTATATACCACTTGAAGGATTTTCCATGCCCATAAAGTTTGGATCATCATAAGGAAAAATTACCTTCAATATTCAGCTATGATATTATTAACATCGCCAAGGGTATCTTAAACGCAAACAATGCGTTTAAACTGCGGGTGTGACTTACCTGATCCTTTTTGTTCTGTTTGGCTAGTTTTGGCATTGATTTTACTTCCACGTGGAATATGTATAGATGATGATGGATTGCACGCAGGATTATGTATCAAATTAGGGCTGTAAGTGTCAAGAGTAACCACAAGTTGTGCTACAATTGCCCATGTGGATGATCGTTAGATGATTTATATAGATACATTAGTTCAAATGTTCAATGATAAATCATGAATTGGACAGGTATATATATTCTCAATTTCGAGTTTACTTTATCATTTCCTTTATTTGAAATAGGCAAAATCATCACAACAGTCATAATGACTAAGGATAAAGGAAAAAACCTATAGTTGGAGAGTCATCCAGGGGAGTTCGTGCAAAAATCCGATCAAGACCTAGGTCGGAACGGACAGAGGAACAGACTTCCCCGCCCGCGTCACCGGTTAGGCGAGCTCGTACTCACAGGAGTGCTCCAATTCTTGACCCCCCTCAACCAATCCAATCGGTACAACTAATCCTGCAGGTTCCTCCTCCTCCAGCGAACATGTACGACAAATACCGTGCCCGAAAAATTGTATATGAGAAAAAGATCGATCGAGCGTGCATCGCTGAGTTTGGGATTACACAGATTTTGGAAAATGTTGGCCGGAGTTCCCTCTTATATTTTGGAGGGATGGTTCGGAATGAGCAAGTGATCATATTTCTATCATATTGTCACTCGCCGGTAATACACCCTCCATTTCAGGTGACCATTGGAGAGAACTCCACCACCATTAATATTGGGGTAGTTGCACAGCTTTTAGGGATTCTAGTCACCGCTCGAGGCTTAACTGATCACGACATTGATGCCGTAGCTGTACGGATAGAAATGACGAAGTATTTTTGTAACGGTCAGAATGTTCCGTGGAATAAGGGTAATGCACTGAGAGCAATGCACCTGAAAGCCAAGTATAAGGTGCTATCCAATATCTTCTGCTCAAATGTTTATCTGAGGGACTCGAACAGGTCTGACATTACTTCATATATGTTAGACATTCTATACAGCATCTGTCATGGTATTCGTCTGTGTTTGCCCACCATCATTACTCAACTAATCGTCGACAGCATAGCGACCACGAGAAGGGATGCCATTCCATTCCCACACCTATTATGTTTACTCTCCCGTCATGTTGGCCTGATACCCACCACTGACCGACCTAGACCCGTGAAAATATTTACACAAAACAACATCAAGCGCATGAAACTGGGGTCCAAAGGGGCTTTGACATCAGTAAGGCGCAGTGAAGATTTTATGGGAGAGACAGAAGCAGAGACGGACGCGGCTGAGACAGAGGCAGCCGACACTGACTATCCTACAGAGGGAGAGCAGCCACGATCCTCGTGTAGTCATACTAGTCGAAGGATGTCATACCGTAACCGCAAGGCATACATTGTTAGGCACATGGATGAGCAGGACAGACGACTCACACGACTAGAGCGACTTTCTGAGGCCATCCAGAAGGGTATGGATCGGGTCGAGTATAAGATTGACACCCTTATTGCCACAATCACTTGCCGGCGTGATGATGTTGCTCAACCGGATGACGGTTCGTCCAGCTAAACTGCATTTAGTCAGGTCTGTTGGCTTGTGCATCAAGTATCTTTTTGGGATGCCAAGCCTATCGGATATTATTGTCGAACTGTTTCTTTAAATAGTGGTTCTATGAGTACTTTGACTGATGCAGGGGACTATGATTTTAGTGCCTAAACTTGGGGTACTTATTTTGATTATAGTATTTGGTGTTCATATGAAATTTATTTATGCACTTCCTCTGGACTGTAGATGGACTCAAGAATCTCAACCATGCCATTCACCTTTATCAAAGAATTCATTGTTCATAAACTATCCCCTCAATCCTCTACCACACCTGACTGCCACTCTTATATCGATCTGCCCATTCGACAAAACTGAAAAAAGAACTTAGCCCAGCCTTAAGTTTACTACAGCTCGCCATCTAAATTCTTTTTTGGTGAACCATGTTGCCCATGGCCTCACCATGTCCCCTTCAAACTATTTATCTCTGACAACAACCAAGTATGATTATAAATGAACTTCCTCGCTGACCTTGAATCTTCACCTCATGACTTTTGTGATTACAGTACGTGGTGTTATGAATCTGTTGTCTGCCTGGCAATTTTATATGTTTTCTCATGATATGTAAACTTGCTGCATTTGATGCCATTTGGATGCTTATTAGCTTCTGTCTCTGATTGATTCCAGTCAAGTTTCAGATAGTTATCAATGTGCATAATGAAGTGCATATATGATTTCTTTCCCTGAATTTGGTAAAGATTCAACTTGTTCGTTTCCCTTACATATTATATATTTTTATTGTACAATGAGAAATTTCAAATTTGGTTCTGATCACAACAAGATTACTTGATACATGCTATATCTCCTGTTCATGCTCTCGATCTCTTATTAGTAGTAGACAAATTACTCATTCAGGAACCCTACTACCGAATCAGTTACAGGTTTACTTGCTTTCGTGGTCTAGGAATGCCGATTATAGCATTTTATTCTCCATTAGGAATGCCGATTGATGCATCAACAGCAACAACAATAGCAGCAGCAATGGTGAGCTTCAAAACCCTCTTCCCTTCCCCTCCTACTAACATCCTCCTCGGGTGCATTGATGTTTTGGTTATCTCTAATTTTTCTCTTAGCAAGGTATTTCCTTTTTTTTTTTTGTATTTTTTTTAAAAAATTTTTCATAAGGATAGAGCTATTTTGGGTTTCTGTTCTTTTGTCATGGGTGCGCAAGTAATGGGCATTTTTGCTTTGCCTTGTTATTATTATTTTTAATTTTTTTGGAGGTATAAGGGTAGAGTTGTTTTGGGTGTGTCTTAATTTGTCTTAGTTTGGCTTGTTTTGGTTTGAATTTGATTCATACAGGTTATTATAAGTTGTCATCAATGTTTTGGTATCTCTCATATGTTTCTTTTGGTAAGTTATTTTTCTTTTTCTTTTTTTGAATTTTTTAAATTATCAAAAGGACAGCGCTGTTTTGGCATTTTGGGTTCTGTTATTTTGTCATGGATGTGGAATTCTGGCATGTGTGTGGCATGAAAACTGTCCTGTAGGGTCACATCCCCACTGTAAAATAGGATGCCTTAAAAGACAGACCAATCCAATCAGCCACACCATAGAGAACAATGGACAACTGCCCAAAAACCTTCAAACTCATGTGGGGCCATTCAATCCATTCAATAGTTGTATTGGCCAGGTATTTAAAGGTGTCCTGTTATAATGGTGGGGTGACCCACTGGAGTATGGGTTATAGTTGCAATCACCTCATTGGCATTTTCATCACCCATCCAAACTGTTCATCAGGGCTAGTGAACTCTCTAAGGCTTCCTTGAAAAATTAGACTAATTGATGATTTATGTAGAACAAGAGTCATAACTTCATAGATGACCATAATCAAAAGAAATCATGCAGGAAAGCTGGATCTAAGGCAAAATTAGCCTAAACCCGAACTATAACTTCAACATGGAATTGATCCTTCTATCTATTATAAGTGATTCATTGAAGTAGTAATTTGGTATCCTACTATATATCAAAGGTGTTTTCTTTAAAGCCATGTCATATGTTCCTTCCTGATTATCTATACTTCACATTAGCAAATGATTTCAGATAATCTTTATGCATAAAGATGCAATGTGGCATAGAGAGATGCTATTATGTTGTGCTTCGTGAAGTTCTATTAGGTGTTGCTCCACCACCACACTCATCGCAAACGTGTATGCTAATTGGGACCATTGATCTCGTCGGATGCCTTGCTGATGGGGCACGCGGGACCTAATTTAAATCTCTCTATCTTTAGGTATGAATGAGGTCTCATTTATCTATTGTTATAGATGCAGTTTCCCATTTGCTTCTCAATGTGAAATTGTATAAGTTGGATTCGTTCTTGAAAATTTTTAGAAGAAATTTTTTTTTTTTTTTTTCAAAGTTGAGCCAGTGATCAAAATTGCCTTTGATGGTTAAAGTGTCTGCATGTTCGCATACGGACAGACAGGCACCGGAAAATGGGTGGAAAGGTATGGTTGCCCATCGATGAGAACTAAATGATTTATTTGAACTTTCAATTAAGTTCATCTAATCGGTTTGTGGAATCCCTAGCTAATAAGAGCGTAAGAAATCTTCTAATTGGATTAATAATTTGTTCTTGCTTTTAACATATGCATGGATAGCAATGGGCTAAGTGGTGAGATTCCTTCAACACGTTCTAACGTGAGAAACATGAAGATCAACTAGGAGCAATACATAACTTTCAATTGTATGTATCATACAAAGTATGAGGAGACACACTCACAGGTAAAGCATATGCATGATTTCTTCTTGATTGGTGATGACAAATTTTTTTAGATGGGTGGCTCAACCTATTCAGTTGCTTTTTCCATAAATATTTCAATGTGGACTGTGACTCAGATCAGACAGACACATTTAGTTGCCCCTCTTGACACGCATTTTTCAGAACTATATAGCATTCACACAGAGCATATATCAGAGGATATTGACCATAAAGTATGCATCATTACTTCGTAACAGTTACCGGAATCAATTTTACTCCTCTTGCCAAGATTCTTCAGTCCGTAACCTCTGGTTTATACCAGTTGAAGTTAATTACAGTTTCTTGTCTTTTGTACTACTGCAGTGGTCACAAGACTGGTTGCTAACCTTCTCTCCGAGTTGAACCTGAATGTGCGGGAGATCCATTCTAGAAAGCTGCAGAGCTATAGAACCAGGGTTAGAGATGAGTTCCGGAAGTCAACAGGTCTTATTCTTGTGACTTCTGATGTATTTGCACGCGGTGTTGATTATCTAGATGTCACCCTTGTTATGCAGGTAATATAGTGGATAATTTCTTTTTACAATACAAGGGGGCATTATGGAATGCATGTATAGATAGGGCTAACAATTGATGCATTTTTACATAATATGCTATACATGAAGATCAACTAGGAGCAATATATAACTTTCAATTGTATGTATCATACAAAGTACATAAATTACACGATATGCTAGACATCGGGTATCGAAAACTTGCACGGCCGGTGATTATGCCCGGTTTGTTTGCATTGCCCACACTTTACTATTTTCGATTCCTCTCCATGCGTTGAGATTCTAAACTTTTTGGATCTTCCAGTTGACCTCCTCTGTCTTAGGGGTTTAATCTGTGAACAATATTCCTTCATCCCCGCTGAAATTTTTTACTCGCTATTGTAGCGTACTGGATACACCGATTCACTATACGTGGCCAGGTAATTATGCGTCGTGTATAATGGAGAGCAGTATAAGTAGTGATCCAGATTGTAGTTTATGCAGGCTGACAGGACATGCATGCAAGGGTACCCCTTCACACCAAACTCATGACATGTACATGAAAACTCACAGAGCTTCACTATATCGTTATAATCTCCAACGACATAGTACTTATCTTGAGAAATAGCATGACAGCGAACATCTCGTGCCTTCTGCACGATATCCTTTAACTGTTTCTCCGACCATGGTGTTAATGGACCCACAAATGATGACGCAGATTCTCGTCTCTTATAAAACAATTCCTGTATCTTCAGTATTATAGCCTCTATCAATTTCGTGACGGGGTATTCCTGTGCTTCTTTGAAAAGGGCATTAACGCACTCTAAAATGTTCATCGTGACCAAAATGAATCTTCTTATTGGAAAGTGCAAAGATGCCCATCTCTCGTACCCGATTTCTGTCAGCCATGCATGTACTGGGGGATTGGCCATTTCGATATCATGCATTATTTTTTCAAATTCGGCCCTCCTGTAAGTCTTCATAACCATCGAGTAATACATCTCCAACGACTTGTCCTTAAAAGTGTCTACCAAGTTTCTGTAGATGTGGTACACACAATACCCATGGATTGCACGCGAGAAGACTTGGGGAACCTCTTTCATTAGACCTTTATGTCGGTCAGATATAATGATAAGACCCTCCACAGACCCCAACACATTGTTAAGGTGGGTAAGGAACCAATTCCAACTACTGCTGTTCTATGATTCCCCGATGCCAAACGCAAGTGGAAATATATGATTGTCCCCATTTAAGGCCGTGGTGATGAATAACAAACCCTTGTATTTGCCCTCTAAGCGTGTCCCATCAAAAGTCAATACCCTCCGCAATGATTTCTGAAAACTTCGTATGCATTGTTCGAGAGCTAGAAAACATCTCTCGAACCTCCAAGTCTGTTGCTTTACAGAAATGACAGTAACTGTCCCTGGGTTGGCCCTCCTCAACTCATGCAAATACAAAGGGGTTGATTGTAGGAGTCTTCGTAAGACCCGATCACGTGATTAATTGCAAGCTCCCTAGCTTTTCATGCCTTCCAATAACTGATACAAATATTATATTTCTCTTGCATGACGAAGATAATGTCAGCTAGTCTCAACCCTAGGCGTTGTTCAATGCAGCTAATAACCAGATCACACGCTAGCTTACTGCTGGCTTGTCAGTGATCGCTCTTCATCCATGCCATGCCGCATGTGTGTTTGGATTCATAAGTCTGTATTTTGAATATACCCGTATCATTCTCTCGAGACGCATGAACCCTTCATTCGCATACATCTTTGAAGCACACCACGGTAAATCTCCTAGAATTTGAGTATATTACTCTATACTGGAAATTATTCCGAATTGCAAATTGACTCAAAACATACTGGCACTGACTCATGTCCTTAAACGTTTGCCCAACAGCTATATCAGTCGGTTCACATAACAAATCAGTAAATTTCAGCATTTTTGCATTGGTGAATGCATCATCATCAAATGGCGCGAGAACTTGACGAGTCATGAGGTTTGATGTATCCAGAAGGTCTCGAAGCGGAATGTCGCTTACACGCACAGATAGGATGGTGGATAATGATGGAAGATCTGCTGTTGATGGTAACGGTGGTGTCTTGTATTCATAATTACTTTTAATGTCAACTGCACCATTGACTTGCGTAGTCACGACGTTAAATGTTTGCGGCAGCTCAGGCAATTGATCATTGCTTACTACCACTTGTAATGGAGAGAGATTGTATTTGAATTCCACGCCATACTCATCAGCCACACTATCCACGTATGTTATGGTATTGATGTGTTGGATTGTTTCGATGACTAACGGGATGAATTTATCCGAATGCTCAAACTGGTAAGACAAGAACTTTTTGACGTCATCGTCGTCTTCGATTTCGATTGGAAGCATTGATTCGTTAGTGCAAGGATTCAATACTTTCATCCTAATATCATAATCTTCTTGTCTGCTCTTAATAATTTATAAATTCTAGATCGAAGCTCCTCGTATGTAGTCTCAAGATGTAGTGTCATTTGTTTTGATGTTCCACCCGTGTACGAGTATCGCTTGTTTTCAAATTCTAATTTCCTGCCAAAAGAGCATATGATTCTTGCAGCTATTATCTAAAAACCAATACAATGACACATTATCAGTGAATCATAAATCAATGGAACCATGCCATATGACAAAACTCGATTAAATAATGAAGGACCTTCGCCGTTAACGAATGGTTTCAAGTGGTGCTTGTTTAATTTTGTGACGCTATCTATCATGCCATTGAGCGAGGGAGGAATTATCAGTTTGAGCGAAGCACACATGAAATTCAGCAGGGCAACAGGAGTAACCTGAAATTGAGCGAGGCAAACTAGGAAATGAGCAGGTTAAGCATAAAATTGAGCGGGGCAAACATGAAATTGAGCGGGGTAAGCATAAAATTGAGTGGGGCAAACATGAAATTGACCAGGGCAAACTAGGAAATGAGCATGCCAAGCATGAAATTGAGCGGGGCAAACTAGGAAATGAGCCTGGTAAGCATGAAATTGAGCGGGGCAAGCATAAAATTGAGCGGAGCAAACTAGGAAATGAGCGGGGCAAGCATGAAATTGAGCATGACAAACTAGGAAAATGAGCGGGGCAAGCATGGAATTGAGCGGGCAAAACTAGGAAATGAGTGGGGTAAGCATGAAATTGAGCAGGTAAACATGAAATTGAGCGGGGCAAACTAGGAAATGAGCGGGGCAAACATGAAATTGAGCGGGGCAAAATAGGAATTGAGCGGGGCAAACATGAAATTGAGCGGGGCAAACTAGGAAATGAGAGGGGCAAGCATGAAATTGAGCATATCAAACTACGAAATGAGCGGGGCAAGCATGGAATTGAGCGGGCCAAATTAGGAAATGAGCGGGTAAGCATGAAATTGAGCGGGGCAAACATGAAATTGAGCGGGGCAAACTAGAAAATGAGCGGGGTAAGCATGAAATTGAGCGGGGCAAACATGAAATTGAGCGGGGCAAACTAGGAAATGAGCGGGGTAAGCATGAAATTGAGCGGGGCAAAAATGAAATTGAGCGGGACAAACTAGGAAATGAGCAGGGTAAGCATGAAATTGAGCGGGGCAAACTAAGAAATGAGCGGGGCAAACATGAAATTGAGCGGGGCAAACTAGGAATTGAGTGGGGCAAGCATGAAATTAAGCAGGACAAACTAGAAAATGAGCGGGGCAAGCATGAAATTGAGCATGACAAACTAGGAAATGAGCGGGGCAAGTATGGAATTGAGCGGGCCAAACTAGGAAATGAGCGGGGTAAGCATGAAATTGAGCGGAGCAAACTAGGAAATGAGCGGGGTAAGCATGAAATTGAGCAGGGCAAACATGAAATTGAGCGGGGCAAACTAGGAAATGAGCGGGGTAAGCATGAAATTGAGCGGAGCAAACTAGGAAATGAGCGGGGTAAGCATGAAATTGAGCGGGGTAAGCTAGGAAATGAGTGGGGCAAACATGAAATTGAGCGAGTCAAACTAGGAATTGAGTGGGGCAAACATGAAATTGAGCAGGGCAAACATGAAATTGAGCAGGGTAAACTAAGAAATGAGCGGGGCAAACATGAAATTGAGCGGGGCAAACTAGAAATTGAGTGGGGCAAGCATGAAATTGAGTGGGGCAAGCATGAAATTGAGCGAGGCAAACTAGGAAATGAGTGGGTTCGCATGAAAAACGAGGAAATGAGTGGGACAAGCATCGAATTGAGCGGGCGAAACTAGGAAATGAGTGGGGCAAGCATCGAATTGAGTGGGGCAAACATGAAATTGAGCGGGGCAAACTAGGAAATGAGCGGGGTAAGCATGAAATTGAGTGGGGCAAACTAGGAAATGAGCGGGGTAAGCATGAAATTGAGCGGGGCAAATTAGGAAATGAGCGGGGTAAGCATGAAATTGAGCGGGGCAAACTAGGAAACGAGTAGGCAAACATGAAATTAAGCGGGGCAAACTAGGAATTGAGTGGGGCAAGCATGAAATTGAGCAGGGCAAACATGAAGTTGAGCAAGGTAAACATGAAAATGAGCGGGGCAAACAATATTTCGAGCGAGCACAGCGTGATATTAAGTTGGCCAAACATTTCTTCAAGCAAGCATAACATGATATTGAGTAGGGCAAACATTAAATTGAGCAAGCATTGCATGGATATTGAATGGGCAAACTGTAAATTGAGCGAGCATAGGATAATATTGACCTAGGTAAACAGTAGATTGAGCAATCCTAGCATGAAATTTATTGTGACAAACATTAAATTAACCTTATCTATCATGAAATTAAGCTGGACAAACATTACATCGAGCGATCCCAGCATGAAATTTATCGCGGCAAACATTAAATTGACCTTATCTACCATAAAATTAAGCTCGACAAATATTAAATTGAGCGATCTTAGCATGAAATTTATTACAGCAAACATTAAATTGACCTTATCTACCATGAAATTGTATGTTTGGCAAACATTAAATTGAGCGAACCTGGTATGATATTTATTGAGGCAAACATTAAATTGACCTTATCTACCATGAAATTAAGCTGGGTAAACATTAAATTGAGTGATCCTAGCATGAAATTGAGCAGGGTAAACATGGAATTCAGCAAGCGTAGCATCGGATCAAGTGAGCCCTAACATAGAATTGGGTAAGCTTCAAATTGAATTGAGCGAGCTTCAAATTGAATTGAGCAAGTTTGACATGGATTCAATCGATCAACACATAAAATTAACTAAGCCTAACGCATGAAATTGACTAAGCCTAACATATGGAATTGACCAAACTTCGCATGCAATGCCATTGTAAGAGTGTAGCTTTTTTTTTTTCAAGATCTATACCTCCGACTGCTGCAGGGTTACGTCAAATGCAGGTTGAAGAGAGGTGCTTTGGAGTGAGGGAATATTTTCAACCTTTTTAAGGAGATGCAACCAGTTTGTTGGATTTCACGTAACCCTAGCCAAGATGAAATATGGAAAATGTAAAATAACGATATCTAGATGGATATCTAGATGCTTCATAGAAATTTCAGTCGGGAAAATGAGAAGAGAACCCTTCGTACTTCACTTCTTCGTTCGAATAGAGTGTAGGGGAAGCACCTATTTTTTTCATTAAGGGGAGTGAAAGGGAGAAGAAAAACAGTAGCAGTGAAAAGAGTATGCAAAAGGGAGGGGTATTTTCATCCTGAAATTCGTAATCCACACGTGCAGGTCCAAGTTGCAAAAGAAGGTTTGTCTTCTTTCATAAAAACAGCTGGCTAAAAGGTGGGGTCCACAGTCTTAAATTTCCATATATATATATATATATATATATATATATATATATAAGAAGACATACGTGCCACACCATGCTACGCCATGACTATGGCCCTGCTTGGCCCGACTCGGGATGGTGGTACCAGTGCATCCACATGCGTGAAAAATGGTATGGGGTGCATACACCCCCATACATCTCAAAGCATAATCTCTAGAAGGGGCGTAGCTGTGCCGCGTGCATGTGTGTGAAAAATAGCATGTGGTGCACAAATTCTCATGCACTTCAAAGCATAATTTCTGGAAGAGGATGAAACCCATAAAGGGATTAAAATTCTCTTCCCTAACCAATGCGGGATAAAATAAACACGCCATCTCGGCATTACCTGATACATGTGGTTGCGGGTGATTGTGTGTATCCGCAGGAAATAGTCCCCCATTAAAAAGGGGCGGAAACAACGTCTCTAAAAAAAAAAGTTTATGCAAACAAGAAAATTGTGAATAGATATATGTAAGACCCAAGGCCCCGAAATCTGGTTCGTACACTGGATAGCCGTTGGCTGTAGGTCTATTGGCCTCGAGAATGTTTTAACTTGATCATTATGTTCTTATGTTATCGAGCCGCAAGCAGTATTTTAACCCGATGTCCGAATTTTAATATACGGACTTAAAATTTAACAATCTAAGAAATGACAACTATATCCTTATTTTATTTGTCGGAGCCCCACCATCGAGTTTTCAAAATCCGTCAGGTCCGAGAGCCTAACCGTTGTGGCCGTAGTCAAGTTACGGAATTACTGGCAAAAATGGCATGTCAATAGGACACATGGATTGTAAGTTATGCATAGATATGTGTATACCTATTTTGAGAAAATATATTCAAATGACCTCGATGTTTTTAAACTCCTTGGAATACGTTAGTTCAAATCACTTAAACAACATTGTTATATTGCTGCTATAAGCTTAAACTTTTCAAAATCATTACAAAACATCCCATAACCCTCCTTTTTTGGACAAAAGTCAATTTAAAACCTTTTCAAGTCCATGCATATGAAAACCCTCTTGCAACATTCCATTTTCCAGCACTCTTTCTTGTTGAGTGTGAAGTTGAGAAGAAGAAGAAGAAGAAAAGGAAAAAGAAGTTGAGGTTAAGATCCAATCCTCTGATAGTTACAGGTGAGTGCATCGATTAAGAGCACGCATATATGTGCGTTGGGGTTTCCTTGAAAACCCTATTGTTGAATTTTCTGATTTCGGGTTAGGTATTGTTGAATTTTCTGATTTTGGGTTAGGTATTGCTGAATTTTCTGATTTTGGGGTTAAGTATCATTGAATTTTCTGATTTCAGGTTAAGTATTACTGAATTTTCTGATTTCGGGTTAGGTATTGCTGGATTTTCCTTGAAAACCCTATAAAAGACGAGCTTTTCTGATTTAGGGTTAGATTATTGCTGGAATTTCTGATGGAGTTAGTTAATTTATTGTTGGAATTTTTGATGGAGTTGGTTAATTTATTGCTGAATTTTCTTTCAAAGCCCTATAGAAGACTAGCTTTTTTAATTTAAATTAGTTAGGTTATTGCTGGATTTCCTTAAGGTTATGGCTGGATTTTTTGAGTTAGTTGATTAGGTTATTAAGGGAAGATTAGATGATAGAGATGATTTAGTTTTGTTTAAAGTCATATGTATTTCTAACGGTTTCTCTCTCTGTCCCTTACAATGTTCGCCCGCTACTTGTCTAATAAAACATTTAAAAGAAATATCCTTCATACATTTGATGTAGTTAATTCTTGAGAAAAAACATGCTTGTGGCATGAAGTCTTCTAGCAGAATAAATCACGAATTGGATTTAAATTGGCTAAGTCATGTGCATATCATATGCATGATTCATAGTTGTTATATCATTGTATGATTGACTGTGAATGATTCATATCATAATATGGTGATATGGTGATCGTAGTGGGTTGTGTTGCAACACATGATGTGTCTATGATGAGTATGTAAACCGTCTAGATACAGGATGTATTACATAAGACTTCTATGAGGAACTTAAATGTATGAGGAGACTACATGAGGAAGGTCGTCCTATGCTTGCCTTAAAAACCATGACATATTGTGCTTGTGTGTGGACTTATGCATATGGTGATTGTAAATTCGATAAAACATACTTTGTTATGACTTGAGTTGGACACCACACCGGAAATGTGTAATTCGATAGGACATGATTAGAAGGTCCGTGAGTGAAAGTCCCTAAACCCCGATTGGTACCATTGGGAGCAACCAATGCCTAGACCGGGTGGAAGAACAGAGCGCTGGAATGCCGAAATACCAAAGTAGGCAGTGACTCCCATCGACGCGTGTTGATTGGTTAAGAGTTTGACATGACCTGCTTATGGGCAAGTAAAGATAGGTTGTGTGTGACGAGCTCATAAATTGTCTGCTATTGTTTTGCCAGGCGACTTACGACTTCTCGTTGTTAGGCAGATAGTGAGGTTTAACACAAGTGGGTTAGACTATTCGGCCCGTGAACTATGTAGTCCCACCTTTGTAGTTGACCATGGTGGAAAAGTCTATACAAGTGGATAGCAATCATATGCGAGTCCTACATCTGTTTCGAACTTTGGCGATCCAATTGGGAATGTGGAAAGTTGTGGAAATGTTGAAAGAGTATTTATGTTACAAGTGGATAGAAGTCCCACCTCTGTATATAAAAATGATTTGGAACATAAAAAGTGACATAATGCATTGTATCTTTATTTTATTGTTATCGATCCAGAAAGCCTGTGCATTCTTGTGCATTATATGAGCATAACATGAAACATGCATTTTCATTGTACACACGCATTTACCAGGCTTAATAGCTCAAGCTTTCCTTTCTATTTTTTTTTACAGGTGAGAGTAGGGAGCTGTAGGAGTAGAAGCTATAGACTCCAATTGTCCTTTTGTTTTGTACATATCAGTGTATATATATTTTTTGTAATACCTTGAATATGTACATCAAGTGTAGTAAATATAACGTGGTTTATGTTTTGGTTTTGCCTTGATGTGCTCAGTTGTACACGGTAATATAGGTTGAATATGATAAAACTTTGAGAAATGATACATGTTTGTCGTCTTTACTTTAAAAAATCCTCCTTGTGAAACCCCACTTATGGGACTTAGTATGTGATAGTTGGAAGTCCCACAATCGGAGTTCTACGGAAGCTGTCAACCAAAATTTGGTGTATAGTAATCATGGATTACCAACACTAGATTTAGGGTCGTGACAGAAAATGATATCAGAGCATGATCTGGAAAATATCTGCATAAATCATAATTAATTTTTATCTAATTTCTAAAAGATTCGGTCCTTAGTGATTTCTACTTAAGGTGGTACTCTGGTCTTTGTACGGATTTTTCTGAGACGTTACAATCTACCCCCCTTAAAGAAAAATTTCATCCTCGAAATTAGTACCTTTTCATGCTCCTCGAGAATCTGAGGGTAGTTCTTACGGACCTCGGCTTTTTTTCCCAAGTAGCCTCTTCCTCGGTGTGGTGAGTCCACAGTACCTTCACAAGCGAGATAACCTTATTGCACAACACCTGTTCCTTCTTATCTAGAACATATGTCGGAGTAGCATCTTCACTCAACTGTACCTGCTCCCATCTGATAATGTGAGAAGGATCAGGAACGGATTTTTTAACATCGATACATGAAATACGTTGTGCACACCTACGAGTGGTGTAGGCAAAGCAAGGCGGTACACTACCACACCCACTCGATCTAGAATCTAAAATGGACTAATAAACCATGGCGTGAGTTTCCTCTTCTTGCCAAATCGAAGGACTCCCTTCATGGGGAAAACTTTGAGAAACACATGGTCCCCGACTTCAAACTCTAGCTGTTGCCGTCTCGTATCTTCTACTTACTCTATGCTACAAGAAGTCGATGCCGGATAATATCGATCTTCTTTGAGGTCACCTGTACTAATTCTAGGCCAATCAAACTCTTCTCACCAACCTCTGCCCAACAATGCGGTGCTCGACATGGGCGCCCATACAGTGTCTCGTAGTGAGCCATGCTAATACTCGCCTGAAAGCTGTTGTTATAAGCGAACTCCGCATAAGGAAGACAATCATTCCAACTGTCCTTGAAATCAAGCACACAAGCTCGCAGCATATCTTCCAACACCTGATTCACCCGTTCCGTCTGCCCATCCGTCTGTAGGTGGAATGCGGTACTGAACTTCAGTTTCACACCTATTACTTCCTAGATACGAGTCCAGAAAATAGATGTGAATCGCGTAACTCGGTTTGATACGATCTCCATCATGCAGACGTACTATCTGCTTGATGTACAACTTGGCCAAATCGTCTGCTGAGTTTGAGACTCTAATAGGGAGGAAATGAGTCGATTTCATCAACTGTTCTACAATCACCCAAATGGAGTCATGCTAAAATGAAGTCCATAGAGATGAAATCCCGCTTCCATTCAGCTACGGGCATGGGCAGAAGCAGTCCAAGAGGTCAGCGATGTTCGGCCTTGACCTGCTGGTATGTGAGACAACGGGACACTTAATCTGCTATGTAGGCCTTCATGTTATCCCACCAGTATGATCACTTTATATCTCGATACATCTTCGTACTACCAGGATGCATCGCCATTTTCGAATTGTGAGCAACTTCGAGAACTTCTCTTCAAGTCATGAAGATTTAGGACGCATAGGCGGCCACGATAACGTAAACCCCCATCCATACCAAGTCTCCAGTCTGAGCCTTCACTGTCGCTCACCTGCTCTCTCATCTTTGCCAATAGTGCATCGTCTTTCTGAGCCACAATGATCCTGTCATCAATGAGTGGCTGCACACGAATGTGTGTGACGCTCTCGAACGGCTCCTTTACCGTAAGCTTCCGCTCGAAGTCTCGCATAAATTCTATCATGTTCTACTCGTCTATCCTGAGCGGAGCCGCAGATGTTATCATCTTCTTACGGCTCAACGAGCCTGCCACAAGGTTGGCCTTACCAGGATGGTAGGAAAACTCACCTTGAAGTCTTTCAAGGTTTCCATCCACAGTCGCTGCCTCATATTTAAGTCTCTTTGTGTGAATATACATCTGAGGCTCTTATGGTTGCAAAAGAGCTCGAACTCTTCTCTATAGAGGTAATGTCTCCAGAGCTTTAATGTAAAGATGACAACCGGTAACTCCAAGTCATGCGTAGGGTAGTTTTTCTCTTATTTCCTCAATTGTCGCAAGGCATAAGCAATCACTCTGTCCTTCTGCATCAGAACACAACCCAAGCCAACGCGAGACGCATCGGTGTATATCGTATACTTGACCCCTTACTTGGCAATACTAGCACAGGAGCGGACGTCAACTTGTCCTTCAGTTCCTGAAAACCTGCTTTTGCCTTCTCATTCCAGGCAAATTTAAGATCCTTCCGAGTCAGCTGAGACAACGGTCTGTCTATCTTAGAGAAGTCTCTAATGAATCGACGGTAGTAGCCTGTCAGGCCAAGGAAGCTCCTCACTTCAGTGACTGAACAGGGCTGCTCCCAGTCCTGAACTACGGTCACCTTAGTAAGGTCCACCGCTATCCCTTCATTGGACACCACATGTCCCAGAAACTTGACTTCTTCCTTCCAAAAGTCACACTTCTTATACTGAGTAAACAACTGGTTCTTCCTTAGAGTATCAAGGACTGCTTGCAGGTGCTCTTCGTGATCTTCCTGACTCTTGGAGTATATCAGGATGTCATCTATAAATACGATGACGAATCGGTACAGATACAGCCGAAACACCCTGTTCATCAGGTCCATGAACACAGCTGATACGTTTGTGAGTCCAGACGACATCACAAGGAACTCGTAGTGCCCAAAGCTGGTCCTGAAAGTTGTCTTCTGCACGTCCTCATCCCTGACGCGCAACTGGTGATACCCTGACTGTAAGTCGATCTTCGAGAAATATTATGCCCCCTTTAAGTAGTCAAACAGATCATCTATCCTAGGTAAAGGATACTTATTCTTCACCATCACTTGGTTCAACCTGCGATAATCAATACACAATGCAGTGATCCATCCATCTTCTTTACAAACAACACGGGTGCTCTCTAAGGAGACACACTCGATCGTATGAAGCTTGCACCCAACAAATCATCGATCTGTCTCCTCAGTTCCTCTATCTCACACGGAGACATACGATACGTCAGAAGAGATATAGGTGTCGCACTAGGCACCAGCTCAATAGTAAAATCAATCTCGCGCTGAGGAAGTAATCCAGGTATCTTTCTGAACACGTCCGCAAAATCCTGAACTTCTGGCGTGTTCTCAAGTGTTGAATCACTAACATTCTCTAGCATGGTAACATAATAACTAATACAGTAGTACCAACTGACCCGAAGTGGGAATGTAAAGGTCGTGCCCTCAGGTCCATGGTGTCACGCCCTAAACCCGGAAATCGGATTCGCAGGAATCCCAATCACCGAATTCAGTGTCTACAGCCTCCGTAGTACCCCATTCTCGGCTCCTAGCGTTCATACGCCAGATTCTGATCCTGGGATCCTATAAGGAGGATTTTTTAATATACATTTAACTCGTAATAAGCATAACCACAAGTATACTTAAATCATAAAGGCCATCATCACATATCCACTAATATAATCATTTGAATACAATGCTGAAAGGGAAAATACATATGTCGAAATCAAAGCTTCAGAAGGCAACTGCACGCTCCAAGCTCAACACTACTGCAACCTAATATCACCTGTACGCATCTATCGTGCATAAGCTTATAGAAAGCTTAGAGAGTGGTGTAAGTGTGTGCACAAAGTAAGTGTCCAATATTCAATACAATGCCATCATCATACAATACCGAAATTACTGGTAATCCATAAATCGTACATTATCGGAATAAGCAGAAACACTGACAAGATCATGAATTATCAGTGAGCAGAAATACTGACAAGATCATAAATCATGCGATAACAGAGTAAGCGAAAGTATGGACAAGTCCAGAAGTCAATCAATATTAGAGTACGCAATATAGAACACTTATGCAATAAGGAGTCATAAAGAGCCAAATACCAGATGCCGAAGATGCAATGCAATATACAAATCCTACTAAGTCTGTCTAGGCCATATAAGTACAAAAACATAGCAACCCAATATGTCATATGCCTGCGGATGTAATGCAATATGCGATGTGAATGAAATGACCGTGCTAGAGTGTGAAGTCGGGATGATAATACGTAGTATCGAAGGCTACGGGGTCCACCACAGGGGACTTCTATCCAAACCAGTCCCATACCTAAATTTGGATAGTCAGACTCAACGTGGTAAACTCCTGACCTCAGGTTAGTCGCACGACCAACCGAAATCCTTGCCATAGTGAAGGTACACAACAATTAGTTCCGCACCACCAGCCCGAGTGGATAGTGAATGAATGAATGAATGAGCATGCAACTCCTACCTAATAAGTCCACATATCAGTACGGTTCCTCTCTAGGAATTCACCGAGGTCTATTACACTCCAAATCAGATTGCTGCCCCATCACGCGTAACAAGGTGAGTGGAAGAATCCTCACTATCCGCCTGCCAATATCGGCCCGGCTCGTCAATAGAGGACCCATTCCTCTAGCTGGTCAGACTCAGCCTAGCATTGCCCCCTCATCTCGCGTAGGTAAGGCCGTACCCCCTTCCAACCAACTACGACACAGTGAGAGACACGGCCTAATGGTATATGATCCTCATACGCTCATGCATCCACTTGGTCTAGACGTTGGAGCAACCTCTGGAACCAAGAGGGTTTAAGGACTTTTACCTAGGGATATCTATAGCACCCCATGTAGAACAGACTTCCGGTGTCCCGTCTGGCCATCCACGATATGCATTTAGAGGCTATGACGCTGATGTCGCTAGGGCACACATTGCAAGATGCATG
Organism: Magnolia changhungtana; assembly: GCA_030180095.1. Classification (NCBI taxonomy): domain Eukaryota; kingdom Viridiplantae; phylum Streptophyta; class Magnoliopsida; order Magnoliales; family Magnoliaceae; genus Magnolia; species Magnolia changhungtana. The sequence goes on along the minus strand of JASAUF010000470.1, from coordinate 833,950 downwards.
AGCCATACAATCCAATCATACATCAATCATGCGCATACCGTGCGCTCATGTGACATAACCTCTACCTATCTAGAAGTTTCATAACAATCTGCCTAATGACATACGCAATGGTCAACCACATCTCATAACAAACATGCAGATGATGCGTATGGGCATGTATCATGATGCTATGCAGTCACATACTCATAACCGGTATCAATAACCGGTATCAACAATCAACCTCGACAATGTGGACATTTAACCAACATTGCCCCCAAGGAATGACTCATACAAAGCCAAACATATAATGGGCCCACGACCTCACACAAAGGCCTAATATACAACACAATGGGCCTTACTTAAGGGCCATATATACACAATGGGTGGGCCCTGCTGATGGGCTTTAAATACATGACATGTGGACCCTACACATGGGTCTCGAATACATTAATGGGCCATGCATCATGGGCCTAATAGATATCACAATGGGCCTTGCCCATAGGCCACGAATACAGCACAGTGGGCCCCAACTACGGGTCGCATGTACATCATATACGTCTCGACAATCGGCCTTGGCCTTAACAATCGAATTGACACTCGGAATCGGCCTCGATACGCGGTCTCAACAATCGGAATCAGACTCGATACATGGCTTCGACAATCGGAATCGGCTTATACAATCGGCCTCGACAAATCAAAATCGGCTTCGATAATCAGAATTGGAATCAACCTCAATCGGCCTCGACAATCGGAGTCAGAATCGACAATCGGCATTGACATTGTTAATCGGCCTCGATACTCGGCTTCGACAATCGGAATCGACCTTGATACTCAGTCTTCGACAGATCAAAATCGACCTCAATACTTAGCCTCAACAATTAGAATCGGCATATACAATCAGCCTCGACAAATCGAAATCATCGAAATTGGCCTTGATACTCGAAATCGATCGATAATCGGAATTGGCAAATCGGTCACGTCAATCAGAATCGGCAATCGGTCAAGGTAATTAGAATTAGTAAATCGGTCACGACAATCGCACAAATCGATAGTCGGAATCGACAAATCGGTCATGTTAATCGAAATCGGTAATCGGTCAAGGTAATCAGAATTAGCAAATCGGTCACGACAATCGCATCGATCGATAGTCGGAATCGGCAAATTGGTCACGTTAATCAAAATCTGTAATCGGTCAAGGTAATCAGAATCAGCAAATCGGTCACGACAATTGCACCGAACGATAGTCGGAATCGGTAAATCGGTCACGTCAATCGGAATCGGTAATTGGTCAAGGTAATCAGAATCAGCAAATCGGTCACGACAATCGCACCGATCGATAGTCAGAATCGGTAAATCGGTCACGTCAAATGGAATCGGTAAGAATGGGCCTAACAAGACTTAAGGGAAGGTCACAATGAGGACATCTAACCATCATTGCCCATCAATGTGGACATTTAAACAACATTGCTCCCAAGGAGTGGCCTACTTCAGGGATTCATACACAATGTATCAGCCACACATACATCACGTTGGGCCCCATTCATGGGCCTCTCATATATCACATTGGGCTTCATACAAGGGCCTCAAACGAATCACAATGGGCCACGCCCATGGGCCTCGAATACATCACAACGGGCCTCGATTAGATCACAATGGGCCTCACCCATGAGCCTCGAATACATCACAATGGGCCTCGCCCATGAGTTTCCAACCTATCGCAATGGGCCTCGTCAAATGGGCCGTAAATGCATCACCATGGGCCTCATACGTAGGCCTCGTATACAATAAGTGGGCCGCGCTGCTTGGGCCTCGTATGCATCAAACGTGCCACGTATCTGGTCCTAGCAATACAAACAGGTGGGCCCTACCCATGGGCCAAAATACGACACGATGGGCATCATGGATGGGCGGTGCCAATGAGCCTTAAGTGGGCGTGGACCACACCAAAATCATTGCAATAGTTGTATGTGTAGCATGTGTATCACATTATATTATCATTCCATGGGGCACATGGCCCATTAATGATGACCAGCACTGCCCAAACAATGTCCATATAAATTAGCACCATCCCAACATTGTCCATGTAGATCCGTGCCATCCAAACATTGGACAACACACCCAAACATTGTCCAGCGCCGTCCAGCATAATCTGGACGGTGTGGATGAAATAATACATTATGGTGGTGTCCAGGTAGTGGCCCACCAGATATTTGAATCGGCCTCGGCTAGGCTCAAGCATTAAAACGGGCTTGCCAATGGATCGAAGGTTTGGATGGGACACATCCACACGTAGGAACCACAGAACTTGCTGACGTTAGTCTGCAGTGGGTCCCACCATCTAAATGGCTTGGATGTATATACATCACGTGGGACCACAGAATGTGCTTACGTCAATCAGCAGGTGGGTCTCCCCATCAAAGCGGTTTGGACGGCACAGATAAAATAGATACATCACTATGGGGTCCGCATCATAGATGGACGGCGCTGATGCAAGAAACACACCAGGGGGCCACGTCCTTTGCAGATGGATGGCATGGAGAAACAGGTACATCACGGTGGCGTCCACACGTGCATGTGGGGCCACGCTACTGGGCAGCATGGATATATCACGTACGGCCCCACAGAGTTTGCTGACGTCAACACCACGGCTTCATAGCTGTGGTCCTTGCCGTCCATCCATTCCTGCCAGGTGGGCCACGATCACGTCGAGACAGCTGGACGGTCTGGATGTAGCATACACAGACAAGGCGGGCTCCACATGAATGGACGGTCTGGATGACGGGTTTCACGGACTTGCTGCATTGCAGTAGCAAGTCGCTGGTGTGTGGAAAACCAGCCACTCAGATCTCAGCAGGTGGGTCCACGTGGGGCCCACCAGATATGTATACTTCACACACACACATATATATACAGGGAAAAGGTACGATGCGCTCGAGCGTAAAGCGGTCGTCCGTGAGGTCGAGCTGTGTGGGCCCTACCGTGATGCCTTTCGAACATCAACACCGTCCACCAAATGGACCGTTCCATAGTGGGCCTGGACGGCCCAAAATCAGGTCAATCTGTGACTCAGGTGAGTCACACCATCTAAAACCATAAGTATACATGCCAAAAACATGTAAAAGCACTGGTGGGACCCACCTGAGTTTTCCATGCATCTGAAACTTGGTCTGAACCCTCATTCAAGTGGGACACACATAATGGATGGGCTGGATTTGCAAAAAACATCTCGGTGGGCCCTCAAAAATGGTTATGAATGTTTTAATGGTGCACGGCCCCTCTGCACTTCTGTATGTGGTGTGGCCCACTAAAGTCACGAATTGACCTGATTTTGGGCCATCCAGGCCCACCATAGAATGGTACATCTGGTGGACAGTGTTGATGTTCGAAAGGCATCATGGTGGGTCCCACCCAGCTCGACCTCACGGACGACCGCTTTACGCTCGAGAGCATAGTACCTTTTCCTATATATATATATATATATATATATATATATATATATATATATATCTATCTATCTATCTCTTGACACCCAATGACGGTCGGTTAGCATATAGACGTCCATTGATGGATGGTGTGGAGGAAACACAAATATCAGGAGGGTTCATACGTGTGGCCCATCTGCTCCAAATATAGCTGGTGTGATATACACCGTCCAATCAACTCCACGTTGGGAGGTTGAGATCCTCATGGTGGAATCCACCGTCCAACACACTGGACGGTGTGGATCTTACATCAAGGTGGGCCACGTCCATGTCTTGGACGACCCAGCCCCCATCACGCCATCAGGTGGGCCACAAGCATCATTAACATAAAAAAAAAGAGAAAAAAACGGAGAGAGAGAGAGAAAGAGATAAAGAAGGAGAGAAGAAGAGAGAGATCGGATGGTGGAGGGACCCCGCCACTATGGGCCCCTCAAGGATCTACAACACATACATCAAAACAGGTCCCACCATTATCCAAAGGTCAAGATCTACACAAAAGAAAATCACCCACCTTAATCTTCTTGGTCCTCTGCTTCTATTAACGCATCCTAAAGCTCCGAGGGATGCATTTCAACGGTGGAGATGATCATTAGAGGGTGGAGATGGGAGGTAGGAAGGTGGGCCACACTTGCTCTCCATGGAAGCCATGGACGATTGCTCCATGGGAGTTGCTTGTAAAAAAATAAGAGAGAAATGAGAGAGAGAGAGTGATGGGAGAGAAATGATGGTGAGTGATGTAAGTATGTACTTTATTGTAAGAAAATATTGACTTTAAGGGAAAGGTAGTTGTACTTGGGGATGGGTGTGAGTGATGGAAGTGATGGGTACTTAATTGATGTGATTGATAGGATTGATGTGATGTTTTTTAGTGATTGCAACGCACGACATTTATCTTCGAACTGGATGTGGGCCCACATCTCCTGGCTCGGGTATCTCCTCGGCACGCGAGTCACGGCATCGGAACCGCGGCAACGGCGCGGTCGCTAAGGTACTAGTCTTAGGTTGAGTTGACTCGGGTTAACAACGTGTGAATCAGGGTCGTGCGCAAACACCGCTTAAGGGTCGAAGGTTGCTGAAATTCGACCGGGAAGACCGCGGAAGCCTATGGAACGGTACGGTCTAGGATATGGGTCTTACAACTCTCCCCTACTAATAAAAGTTTCATCCTCGAAATTTAAATCACAACATAACAAATACAAATCTCACAAAGGGGAAAATCCTATATGAACACAACAAGCCAACATAATCAAACACCGAAAAGATGTGGACAACGCCTGCGAATCTCAACCTCCTGCTCTCAAAACGCCTCATCAACACTATGGTGATCAAACTGGACCTCGAATCCTGGATAAGAAATTATCGAAACTGGGATACCATACTGCCTCACAATCTCAACGGTAGGGAGCTATATCAAAAAATCTCTAAGTTATTTGAACTTGGGGATCTAATCATTCTAAGTTCTCAACAATCATAGAGTGCAGGGTAGATATCAGCATATATGTGATGTTATCTTCAGGTATTCCCAAGTTATGCTCTGATACCAACTTTTGTCATGCCCAAAACCTGAAAATCGGATGCGATGGAATCTCGATCGTCGAATCCGTTGTCGACAGCCTCCGTAGTACCCCATTCTCGGCTCCTAGTGTTCATACGCCAGATTCCGATCCTGGGATCCTACAAGGAGGATTTTTTTTATATACATTTAACTCGTAATAAGCATAACCATAAGTATACTCAAATCATAAAGGCCATCATCACATATCCACTAATATAATCATTTGAATACAATGCTGAAAGGGAAAATAAGTTTGTCGAAATCAAAGCTCCAGAAGGCAACTGCACGCTCCAAGCTCAACACTACTGCAACCTAATATCACCTGCACGCATCTATCATACTTAAGCTTATAGAAAGCTTAGAGGGTGGTGTAAGTGTGTGCACAAAGTAAGTGTCCAGTATTCAATACAATGCCATCATCATACAATACCAAAATTACTGGTAATCCATAAATCGTACATTATCGGAATAAGTAGAAACACTGACAAGATCATGAATTATCAGAGTGAGCAGAGATACTGACAAGATCATAAATCATGCAATAATAGAGTAAGCGGAAGTATGGACAATTCCATAAGTCAATCAATATTAGAGTACGCAATATAGAACAGTTATGCAATAAGGAGTTATAAAGAGCCAAATACCAGATACCAAAGATGCAACGCAATATACAAATTCGACTAAGTCTATCTAGGCCATATAAGTATAGAAACATAACAACCCAAAATGTCATATGCCTGCGAATGTAATTCAATATGCGATGCGAATGAAATGACCATGCTGGAGTGTGAAGTCGGGATGATAGTACGTAGTATCGAAGGCTACGGGGTCCACCACAGGGGACTTCTATCTAAACCAGTCCCATACCTAAATTTGGATAGTCGACTTAACGTGGTAAACTCCTGACTTCAGGTTAGTCGCGCGCACAACCGAAATCCTTGCCATAATGAAGGTACACAACAATTAGTTCCGCACCACCAACCCGAGTGGATAGTGAATGAATGAATGAATGAGCATGCAACTCCTACTCAATAAGTCCACATATCAGTACGGTTCCTCTCTGGAAAATCACCGAGATCTATTATACTCTAAACCAGATTGCCACCCCATCGCGCGCAATAAGGTGAGTAGAAGAGACCTCACTATCCGCTTGCCAATATCGGCCCGGCTCGTCGATAGCGAACCCATTCCTCGAGCTGGTCAGACTCGGCCTAGCATTGCCCCCTCCTCTTGGGCAATTAAGACCGTTACCCCTTCCAACCGACCATGACATAGTGGCAGACGCAGCCTAATGGTATATGACCCTCATGAGCTCATGCATCCACTCGGTCTAGACGTTGGAGCAACCTCTGGAACCAAGAAGGTTTAGGGACTTTCACCTAGGGATAACTATAACACCCCATGTAGAACAATTTTCCGATGTCTCGTCTGGCCATCCACAATATGCCTGTGGAGGCTACGGCCCTGATGTTGCTAGCGCATATAATGCAAGATGCATGAACCATACAATCCAGTCATACATCAATCACGCGCATACCGTGCGCTCATGTGAGATAACCTCTACCCATCTAGAAGTATCATAACAATCTGCCTAATGACATACGCAATGGTTAACCACATCTCATAACAAACATGCAGATGATGCTTATGGGCATGTATCATGATGCTATGCAGTCATATACTCATAATCGGTATTAGTAACCAGTATCAACAATCGGCCTCGATAATGTGGACATTTAACCAATATTGCCCCCAAGGAATGGCTCACACAAAGCCAAACATATAATGGGCCCACGACCTCACATAAAGGCCTAATATACAACACAATGGGCCTTACTTAAGGGCCATATATACACAATGGGTGAGCCCTGCTCATGGGCTTTAAATACATGACATGTGGACCCTACACATGGGTCTCGAATACATCAATGGGGCAAGCATCATGGGCCTAATATATCACAATGGGCCTTGCCCATAGGCCACAAATATAACACAGTGGGCCCCAACTACGAGTCGCATGTACATCATATAGGTTTCGACAATCGGCCTCGGCCTTAACAATCAAATTGACACTCAGAGTCGGCCTCGATACGCGGCCTCAACAATCGGAATCAGCCTCGATACTTGGCTTCGACAATCGGAATCGGCCTATACAATCGGCCTCGACAAATCAGAATCGGCTTCGATAATCAGAATCGGAATCAGCCTCAATTGGCCTCAACAATCGGAGTCAGAATCAACAATCGACATTGACATCGATAATCGGCCTAGACACTCGGCTTCGACAATCGGAATAGACCTTGATACTCAGTCTTCGATAGATCAGAATCGTCCTCGATACTTAGCCTCAACAATCAGAATCGACATATACAATCGGCCTCGACAAATCGAAATCATCGGAATTGGCCTCGATACTCGAAATTGATCGATAATCGGAATCGGCAAATCGGTCACGTCAATTGGTCAAGGTAATTAGAATTAGCAAATCGGTCCCGACAATCGCACTGATCGATAGTCGGAATTGGTAAATCGGTCACATTGATCAAAATCGGTAATCGATCAAGGTAATCAGAATTAGCAAATTGGTCACGACAATCGCACCGATTGATAGTCTGAATCGGCAAATCAATCACGTTAATCGAAATCGATAATCGGTCAAGGTAATCAGAATCAGCAAATCGGTCACAACAATCACACCGATCGATAGTCGGAATCGATAAATCAGTCACGTCAATTGGAATCGGTAATCGGTCAAGGTAATCAGAATCAGCAAATCAGTTACGACAATCGCACCGATCGATAGTCGGAATCGGTAAATCGGTCACGTCAATCGGAATCGGTAAGAATGGGCCTAACAAGACTTAAGGGAAGGTCACAATGAGGACATCTAACCATCATTGCCCATCAATGTGGACATCTAACCAACATTGCTCCCAAGGAGTGGCCCACATCAGGGATCCATACACAACGTATCGGCCATACATACATCAAGTTGGGCCTCATTCATGGGCCTCTCATATATCGCGTTGGGCTTTGTACAAGGGCCTCAAACGAATCACAATGGGCAACGCCCATGGGCCTCGAATACATCCCAATGGGCCTCGCCCATGGGCCTCGAATACATCACAATGGTCCTCACCCATGAGCCTCGAATACATCACAATGGGCCTCGACCATGAGTTTCCAACCTATCGCAATGGGCCTCGTCAAATAGGCCGTAAATGCATCACCATGGGCCTCACACGTGGGCCTCATATACAATAAGTGGGCCGCACTGCTTGGGCCTCGTATGCATCAAATGGGCCATGTATCTGGTCCTAATAATACAAACAGGTGGGCCCTACCCATGGGCTAAAATACGACATGATGGGCCGTGCCAATGAGCCTTAAGTGGGCTTGGACTACACAAAAATCATTGCAATAGTTGTAAGTGTAACATGTGTATCACATTATATTATCATTCCATGGGGCACATGGCCCATTAATGATGACCGATACTGCCCAAACATTGTCCATATAAATCAGCACCATCCCAACATTGTCCATGTAGATCAGCACCATCCCAACATTGTCCATGAAGATACGTGCCATCCAAACATTGGACAACACACCCAAACATTGTCCAACACTGTCCAGCATAATCTGGACGGTGTGAATGAAATAATACATCATGGTGGTGTCCAGGTAGTGGCCCACCAGATATTTGAATCGGCCTCGGCTAGGCTCAAGCATTAAAACGGGCTTGCCAATGGATCGACGGTTTGGATGGGACACATCCACACGTGGGACCCACAGAACTTGCTGACGTTAGTCAGTAGTGGTTCCCACCATCTAAATGGCTTGGATGTATATACATCACGTGGGACCACAGAATGTGCTTACGTCAATCAGCAGGTGGGTCTCCCCATCAAAGCGATTTGGACGGCATAGATAAAATAGATACGTCACTGTGGGGTCCGCATCATAGATGGACGGCGCTGATGCAAGAAACACACCAGGGAGCCTCACGTCCTTCGTAGATGGACGGCATGGAGAAACAGGTACATCACGGTGGCGTCCACACGTGCATGTGGGCCACGCTACTGGGCAGCATGGATATATCACGTACGGCCCCACAGAGTTTGCTGACGTCAACACCACAGCTTCATAGCTATGGTCCCTGCTGTCCATTCGTTCCTGCCAGGTGGGCCACGATCACGTCGAGACCGCTGGACAGTCTGGATGTAGCATACACAAACAAGGCGGGCTCCACATGAATAGACGGTCTAGATGACGGGTTTCACGACTTGCTGCATTGCAGTAGAAAGTCGCTGATGTGTGGAAAACCAGCCACTCAGATCTCAGTAGGTGGGTCCACGTGGGGCCCACCAGATATGTATACTTCGCGCGCGCGCACACACACACACATATATATATATATATATATATATATATATATATATATATATATATATATATATATATATATATATATGGGAGATGGTCACCTGCGCACCTTTTCACGTGAGCACCAATGAGCACCTTTGCACACGTGTCATGTGCACAAAATCTGAACGGTCCAAGTGATGCTGCACCCCTTGAAATGCTATAGGCCCAATTTTCAGCCTGATACATGACTCTGGTGAGCCATAGCAAAGAGAAATGCAAATCAAGGGAGGAAACCGTTGCCTTTTGCCATGGCCCATCAGAGTTTTGTATCAAGCTGAAAATTGGGCCTATGGTATTTCAAGCGGTGCGGCATCACTTGGACCGTTCAGATTTTGTGCACATGACACGTGTGCAAAGGTGCTCATTGGTGCTCATGTGAAAAGGTGCGCAGGTGACCATCTCCCATATATATATATATATATATATATATATATATATATATATATATATATATATATATATATATATATATATATATAAATGTCCAGCCTCTGGACACCCAATGACGGACAGTCATCATATAGACGTCCATTGATGGACGGTGTGGAGGAAACACAGACATCAGGTGGGTCCATACGTGTGGTCCATCTGCTCCAAATATAGCTGGTGTGATATACACCGTCCAATCAACTCCACGCTGGGAGGTTGAGATCCTCACGGTGGAATCCACCATCCAGCACACTGGACGGTGTGGATCTCACATCAAGGTGGGCCACGTCCATGCCTTGGACGACCCGGCACCCATCGCACCATCAGGTGGGCCACAAGCATGATTAACATAAAAAAAGAGAGAAAAAAGGAGAGAGAGAGAGAGAAAGAGAAAGAAGGAGGGAAGAAGAGAGAGATCGGATGGTGGAGGGACCTCGCCACTCTGGGCCCCTCAAGGATTTACAACACATACATCAAAACGAGTCCCACTATGATCCAAAGGTCAAGATCTACACCAAAGAAAATCACCCACCTTAATCTTCTTGGTCCTCTACTTCCATTAACGCATCCTAAAGGTCTAAGGGACGCATTTCAACGGTGGAGATGATCATTGGAGGGTAGAGATGGGAGGTAGGAAGGTGAGCCACACTTGCTCTCCATGAAAGCCATGGACGATTGCTCCATGGGAGTTGCTTGTAAAAAAATAAGAGAGAAATGAGAGAGAGAGAGAGAGAGAGAGAGAGAGAGAGAGAGAGAGAGGAGAGAGAGAGAGTGAGTGATGGGAGAGAAGTGATGATTAGTGATGTAAGTATGTACTTTGTTGTAAGAAAATGTTCACTTTAAGGGAAAGGTGGTTTTACTTGGGGATGGGTGTGAGTGATGGGAGTGATGGGTACTTGATTGATGTAATTGATAGGATTGATGTGATGTGTTCTAGGGATTGCAACGCGCGACATTTATCCTCGAACTGGACGTGGGCCCACATCTCCTAGCCCGGGTATCGCCTCGGCACGCGAGTCACGGCATCGGTACAGCGGTGACGGTGTGGTCGCTAAGGTGCCAATCTTTGGTTGAGTTGACTCGGGTTGACGACCTGTGAATCATGGTCATGCGCAAACACCGCTTAAGAGTGGAAGGTTGCCGAAATTCGACCGGGAAGACCGCGAAAGCCTAGGGAACGGTACGGTCTAGGATACGGGTCTTACAACTCTCCCCTCTTAATAAAAGTTTCATCCTCGAAATTTAAATCACAACATAACAAATACAAATCTCACAAAGGGGGAAATCCTATCTGAACACAACAAGCCAACATAATCAAACACCTAAAAGATGTGGACAACGCTTGCGAATCTCAACCTCCTGCTCTCAAAACGCCTCATCAACACTACGGTGATCAAACTGGACCTCAAATCCTGGATAAGAAATGATCGAAACTGGGATACCATACTGCCTCATAATCTCAATGGTAGAGAGCTATATCAGAAAATCTCTAAGTTATTCGAACTCGGAGATCTAATCATTCTAAGTTCTCAACAATCATAGAGTGCAGGGTAGATATCAACAGATATGTGATGTTATCTTCATGTATTCCTAAGTTATGCTCTGATACCAACTTTTGTCACGCTCCAAACCCGGAAATCGGATTCGCAGGAATCCCGATAGCCGAATCCGGTGTCGACAACCTCTGTAGTACCCCATTCTCGGCTCCTAGCATTCATACGCCAGATTCCGATCCTGGGATCTTGCAAGGAGGATTTTTTTTATATACATTTAACTCGTAATAAGCAAAATTACAAGTATACCCAAATCATAAAGGTCATCCTCACATATCCATTAATATAATTGTTGGTGCAAAATTCTGATCGAACCCCTTCAGATCTTCAGCTACCTGCACAGGAAGAAAACAAAGGAAACCCCGGCTAGAGCAGGGGACCCTCCGATGCCAAAGTCAGGCTGGGAATCTGGGTCTTAATGTATTGAGGGGTTCTAGGAGAGAGTTTTTGCGTACCTCACAAGACGATTGAGGTTCTTCCTTTATAGATGCGAGAGCATTCTATCGTATGAGGATTCTTCTCTCAGTATCGTGTGCGGGATCTTCTCCCAGTATCGCGGAGATTGGATTTCGCCCGTTTCTAGTCTCTATCCGATCCCGTGACCTCCGGGATCGGAGATCTCATCCCGAGATACTCGGGATGGCGTTTTGTTTTGCGCTGTCTTTCCTTCATTTGGTTGATCCGATGAAGTGGGTCGGCCCGATGCATGCCCAGGTTGCTGGTTCGTCGTCCGAGCCGACTTAACTTTTGTCTCGGTTTAGTTGGTTTATAACCTTCCCTCGGATCCAATGTATCTATCGGCGACCCGAGGCACCAAGTCCGAGTCTCCGGACTTGTATCTTTTGTCCCCAACAGTAAGCCCCCTCACTCCGTGTGTTTCATATGACACTAAGGAGTAGCGAGTTTTTGAGTCGGTTCATAACTTAGTCCGAGACAATAAGTAGGCATTTAATGCATTTTGTGTCGCCTTTGATGGGAGACGGTTCAGTTCCTGACATCGCGTGTGCCGACAGTCGTCAAATCGTTCACCCCGCCAATGAGGGTTGGACACGCAGTAAGGGCATTAACGTCGTCAGTCGGCGTGCGCCACGTGTCGAGCGGGAGAGTCGATGCAGGCGTCGAATCATTTCCTTATTAATTGCTTTCGCCACATAACAATCTTATAAAAGGGTGGGGGGTCCCACATTTCAAACCTCTACTGCTACTCCCGCTCTGCATTCCCTTTAGAGTTTTTCGGTTCTTCTTCTTCTTCCTCTCTTCTTTCTTCACTGTCAGCGGCTCCTTCCGCTATTTTCGCTTTCCTTCCTCCCTCCGGTGAGTCCTTCCCTCTTTAGTTATTGATAATGGCGGCTAGAGGTTCTCAAAGTCCCCAGGAGGGAATTTTCGGAGACGAAGGCGAAGCGCAACGTTTTTGGAACGTTGCGGAATCGCCTTCCTTACTGACAGAGATAGCAGTTGATGCGAATGCTACTTTTCTTTCTGAGAGGGTCACTGGAGCTCCGGCGGAACGCCCTGCTTCTGTTGGTCCTTCTCGTGGTGGGTCGTCCCTGATAACCCGCCCGGGAAGGCCTAATCCTCCAATGGATTTGGAAGAGGAAGAGGAGGAGGAAGAGGAAACGCTGATTGCCGAGGGAACCTCTGGGTCGGTTCCCGTTGATAGGTCGGCGCAGGCCGAGTCCGAAGGAGAAGGATCGGGGGATGATCTAAGCGGCCCGGTTCCTTCAGTCTTGACTGAGGCGGATTTGGACAGAATCCGAATCGGGTATCACGTCCCTGAATCGGTTATCACTTATCTCCCCCGTCCGAATGATTTACCGGATCATCCTCCTGCTGGGGTGGTCGCGATCTATCAAGTCGCGATGCAATGCGGCTTACGTCTGCCCCTTCAGCCCATTATCCGAGGCGTTTTATCTCATATTCGGATTGCCCCGGGGCAAATAGTTCTGAATGGGTGGAGGAACTTATTCGGATGTGTGGTATTGTGGGCTGAGTTGGAGCAGCCACCGCTAACAGTTAATGAATTCCTCCACTTGTATCAAGTACGCGTAAACCCGAACTATCCCGGCTTTTATGTCTTCGCTGCTTGGCGGGGCAGAGGCGGCTCATTAATAACTGACCCTCCCACTTCCAACAAATATTGGAGAGAATGTTGGTTTTGGGCCTGTGGTCGTTGGGAGACGGCTGAGTCCGGGTCCTGCGAGGATCGTGTTCCTCGGGCGTTCCAGAAAGCAGGTGACTCGGCGTTTTTCTTTTGTCCTTCTTGTTTTCATAACGTTTTGAGTCTGATGGACTTATGTCTGGCAGATATTCCGAAGAAGCGGCAAAAGCTCGGATCCAGTGCCTTAGCTTGGATTAAGGAGTTGAGGACGTTGGATCCGGCAGATAGGTCCTGGAAGGTGCTCTTACAGCCAGAGCGCCTTCATCTCGCAGGTTTAGACTCGGCCGTCACAGGTAATTGAAAATGTATCTTCATGCATTTTCTGAATCTTTTCTGACTTACTTCGTCTCTTTTTTTTTTTTTTTTTTTTTTTTGGCTGAAGCTCGACCCCATCTTAGGATCGTTCCCGAATCGGTCCCCTCAGAGATGACTGGAACCCGACCTCCGCTTAGGGCGGTTTCAAAGATAAAGGCTCCCCCGCGGTCAGTTCTTCTGTCAGAGCCTCGGCCGCTGAAGAAATAGAGAGTGGTGCGGAAGGAGAAGGAACCTGCAAGTTCTTCCGCCCCCACTGTCGTCGTACTTTCTGACCCGGAGGAAAGGGCGGAAGTGAGGGAGGTCGCAGCCATGGAACCTCAGGCGGTGTCCGACTCGGGACACGTTGTGACGGATGTTCCGAGACAGGGGGAGGAGACGAGGGCTGCGTCCTCTAGAGGGGAAGAGACGAGGACTGCATCCTCCAGAGGGGAGGAGACGAGCCAAGAGGAGCCGTCTGTCTTGCGGACGGTAGTGTCAAGGATGGTTCCCTGGGCCTTAGCCCATGGGAGCGAAAAAGAGTTCATCAGCCTCTACAACGCTCCTACGTCGCAAACCGTCGGCCATGCGGCGAGGGTGCTCTTTGAACTTGCTCCCTGCTTGGTTAAGGCCTGCAAAGAATTATCTTCGACCCATCGGCTGCAGACTCTCTTGTCGGAAGCAGAGGGGCGACGCGAGAATGCCGAGATACAGGTCGGTGTTCTGATGGGGGAGGCGGCCCTTGCCCGGAAAGCCGCCGAAGACGCAAAAGCAGAGGCGGCTTTTTCCATGAGAGCTCTTGATGAAGCACAAGCCGAGGTTGCCCGGGTGTTGGCTCTCCTCTCCAGGGCTGAAGAAGAGAACTGGCGAATCCTCGCGGTTCATGCTTCTTGTGCAGATGACTTGGCTCGGGCTAAGCTTGAGGTGGCGAGGCTTATTCAACAAGCCAACGAGAAGACTCAGGAGGCCGAGAAGGCCAGAGACCAAGCCGTTCAAGCTTTTCTCGAGTCTGCGGAGTTCGAGGACGAGAGGGATCGCCTGTTCCAAGGCGGATATTTAGAATGTGCCAAAGACATGAAGAAAACTTTCCCTGATCTCGATCTGTCAGAACTCGAGGGTGGAGGAGCCTCGGAATCCGAGAATCCGGATGCCGCTGCCGACGTCACAGCTGGGGACGAGGCCGGTACATCTGAGAATGCCTCGGGAGTCGTTCCCACCGAGGGACAGTAATCAGGCCCCTTTTTTTTAATACTATATAATCACATGTGGCAGATAAATGAAAGAAAGCACTTGGTTTTATTCATATGACTTAGCTTTAATCTTTCTTAGTTTAGAGTTTTCAAGCTTTGAGTACCGAGCTAAGGATAATAAATCCTGAGGTGCTCAGCGTTTCAAGGATGAGGCAATGACTGTCCGTTTAGATCTTCTAGCCGATATGTTCCTGGTCGGATGGTACCCTAGACGATGTAGGGTCCTTCCCAGTTGGGTCCCAACGTACCCGATCCAAGTTCCTTGGTATTGGAGAATACTTTTCGGAGAACCATATCTCCCATTCGAAACCTCCTGATCTTAACTCGGGTATTGTAGAACCGAGCCACTTGTCGTTGCCGGGCCTCCGTGCGCAGTCGTGCCACTTCCCTTTGTTCGTCTAGGAGGTCGAGCTCGAATGTTAAGAGTTCTTCATTTTCTTCCGCATTGAACGAAGTGATTCGAGCCGAAGGTAATCCGATTTCAACGAGAGTGACGGCTTCCGAGCCATAAGCGAGTGAGAAGGGAGTTTCTCCTGTTGCGGTTCGAGCTGTGGTTCGATAGGCTCAAAGAATTTTCGGGAGTTCTTCGGCCCATGCTCCTTTGGCCCGGTCAAGCTTGGTCCTGAGATGTTGCATGATAATCTTGTTAACCGCCTCAACCTGTCCATTGTCTGAGGATGATGGGGCGAAGAATACACGTTTCTGATTCCGAGGTTATCGCACATCTCGCGAAAGCTTCTATTATCAAATTGCCTTCCATTGTCTGTAATAATGGTACGGGGTACTCCGAACCAGCAGATAATATTTTTCCATACAAAGTCGGTGATCTTCTGCTCGGTTATTTTAGCTAAAGGCTCTGCCTCGGCCCACTTCGTGAAATAATCCACTGCCACCATAACAAACTTGGTCTGACCTTTTCCCATAGGGAGTGGACCTATAATGTCGACACCCCATTGTGCGAAGGGCCAAGGACCAGTCATTGGCGTCGGTGCCTCGGGAGTTTGTCTCGGAATCACCGCGAACCTTTGACATTTGTCGCATCTTTGGACGAGCTTGCGAGCGTCGTGTTGGATAGTGGGCCAATAATATCCCTATCGTAGGACCTTATGGGCGAGAGATCACCTTCCAGAATGGTTTCCGCAGATTCCTTCATGGATTTCACGTAACACATAGTTCACCTCGCTGGGTTTGAGGCACCGCAGCAACGGAGCGTAGTAACCTTTTTTGTACAGGGTTCCGTTGAGTATGGTGTAACGGGAGGCTCGGATCTTAATTCGTTGAGCCTCGGCGCGATCTTCAGGTAGCTTACCCTTGTCAAGATATTGGATGATTGGATCCATCCAGGAAGGTTCCGAGTCGATTGTATTGACGACCGAGCTAATTGGTTCATTTATACTTGGCTTAGCGACGTATTCGATAGGAACAGACCTGGGTATATCATCTTCATCGGCGGAGGCGAGCTTCGCTAATAAATCGGCTTTGCCGTTTTCTGTACGAGGGATCCGAGTGACAAGACAAAGTTGAAATCCATTGATCATTTCTTTCACTTTTTCTATGTACGCTCTTAATTGGTCTTTCCATGTCTGGTATACACCGGTAACCTGATTAACAACCAACTGAGAATCGCTGAAAATATTTAGGTGCGTAACTCCCATGCTAGCTGCGAGTCGGAGGCCGAGTAACAACGCTTCATATTCCGCTGTATTGTTCGACGCTTGGAATCCAAGTCGTAAGGCATACTGCATATAGGTATGATCCGGGGTTTCCAGCACTACCCCAGCCCCACTTACCTTAGAGTTGGAAGAGCCGTCGATAAATAGTTTTCAGGTAACAGGGCAGGGCAGGGATGGGGGAGTGGCTGTTGTTGGTACTGCAACATTCTCGGGCATATTGTCGACCGAGAGGTTGGTCGGTGTGTTACCTCGGCAATAAAGTCAGCGACGGCTTGCCCTCTGATTGCTACTTTCGGCCTGTACTGAATGTCGAATTTACTTAGTTTGATCGCCCACTTCGTGAGTCGGCCGGAAGCCTCTGGTTTCTGCAATACCTGACGAAGTGGAAGATCGGTCATCACGATGATGGTATGGGCATGGAAATACGGCCTAAGTCGGCGAGAGGAAGTTATTAGGGCTAAGGCTACTTTTTCCAAGTTTGGGTATCCTGTTTCTGCTGGCAATAACGCTTTGTTAACATAATAAACTGGCAGTTGCTTTCCTTCAGATTCTCGTATCAGGGCCGAGCTAACTGCTATCTCGGATACCGCTAGGTAAAGGAGTAGAGATTCTCTTAATTCGGGCTTTGATAAAAGAGGTGGAGAACCGAGATATGATTTTAATTGCTGGAATGCCGCTTCACATTCTTCCGTCCAGTCCATTGTCTGTCGTCCTTTCAACTGTCTGAAGAAAGGGAGACATTTATCCGTGGCTCTGGACAGGAACCGATTAAGTGCCGCTACTCGTCCAGTCAACCTTTGAATGTCCTTAATGGTTTTAGGAGATTCCATATCAATTAAAGCTTTTATTTTCTCAGGGTTTGCCTCTATTCCTCGCTGATTGACCAAGAAACTGAGGAACTTTCCAGAGCTTACCCCGAAGGCACACTTACTCGGATTCAGCTTCATCCGAAATTTCCGTAGGATGAGAAACATCTCTTCCAAATTATCTACATGATCTGCCGCGTGTATACTTTTGACGAGCATGTCGTCGATGTATACTTCCATGGTTCGGCCTATAAGCTGAGCAAAGATTTTGTTAACTAATCTTTGATAAGTTGTGCCAGCATTCTTCAAACCAAATGACATCACTCGGTAGCAATAAAGGCCTTTGTCAGTGACAAAGGTAGTTTTTGATTTATCTGTTTGATGCATTACAATTTGGTTATACCCAGTACGCGTCCATGAAACTAAGAAGTTCATGTCAAGCGGTACTATCCACTAATTGGTCTATCCTTGGAAGCGGAAAGCTATCCTTCTGGCAGGCTTTATTTAAGTCAGTATAATCAATACAGACTCGCCACTTCCCGTTGGATTTCTTTACCAGCATGACATTCGCGACCCATTCTGGATATTGTATCTCTTCTATGAAGTTAGCCTGGAGGAGCTTGCTGACTTCTTCTTCAATGATGGCGTATCATTCAGGGCCGAGCGGTCGTCGCTTCTGTCGGATCGGTCGATAGGACGGATCGATGTTGAGTCGGTGAGTAATCACAGACGGGTCGATTCCGGGCATATCAGCATGATACCAAGCAAATACGTCGGCGTACCTGCGGAGCAGGGCTATCAACTTTTCTTTCAAGGGGGACCGTAAAGACGAGCCAATTCGTACTATTTTGGACCCATCTGTCTCGACCAAGGGAACTGAGATAAGATCTTCAACTGGCTGCCCTCGTTCATGACTCTCGCCCCGAGGGTCCAACGATTCGATCGTTGATATGTTGACCGGACTTTTGTCGGTGGGTCCTTTTACAGCTATCATATAACAACGTCTTGCATCTTGCTGGTCTCCTTTGACAACTCCTACTCCCGAATCAGTCGGGAATTTCAGTGAAAGATGGTATGTGGATACCACGGCCTGGAGGAGACTTAAAGAAGGTCAGCCGAGTATGGCGTTGTACACTGAGGGTTGATCGATGACCAAGAATTCGACCATCATTATCGTCTGATGCGGGGCACTACCAACGGTGAGTGGTAGCGAGACAGTCCCCTCAGGCAGTACTTGTCCTCTGGAAAAACCGATTAATGGGGTCCGAACCGGACGTAGCATGGATCGCTCAATCCCCATTTTGTCGAATGCCTGAGTAAATAACACGTCTGCAGATGATCCCGTATCAACGAGTATTCGGAATACTCTTCGGTTAGCGATAGTCAAGGTGACAATTAATGTGTCATCGTGGGGGTGATAGATCCCTCGAGCATCTTCCTCTGTGAATGAAACACAATATTTTTTCCTTTTCTTTTCCTTTGTAGGTCGATATATAATCATGAGCTCGGACTCAGGCTGATTAAGTTTTCTCGCATGATTCCTTCGAGCATTGTTTAAGTCGCCTCCGCCTCGCGGGCCGCCGATAATTGTTCGAATTTCTTCCATGGGTTGACTTTCGGTCAGACGTCCCTCGGCTACCCCGGCCTTGACCACGTGTTCTTTGAGTCGGCCTTCCTTTATGAGTTGTTCGATCTCTTCCTTTAGGTGACGGCAATCACTTGTGTTATGTCCGTGATCACGATGATAATGGCAGTATTTGTCCTTGTCCCGCCGATTGGGATTACTCTTGAGCTTATTGGGCCAGTTGACAAAGCCTTCGCTTTTGATTTCCATCAGTATCTGCTCCTGAGTTTTGTTCAGGGGGTATATGTGGAGAATCTCCGATCTGGTCGTTTGCTCGACCTACGCTCATCGTGCGCTTGATCATCTTTACGTTTCTTTCCTCCGGTCGAGTCAGCTTCCTTTTTGGCCAACTCTTTGACCAAAGATTTAGTCTCACGCATGATCCGCGTTTCTTTGGCGTTTGCATACTTATCCGACCGTGCCATAAACTCTGCTAAAGTATCGGGCGGATTTTTGTCTAAAGACGCCAGGAACGGCTTGTCTCTAACTCCTTGCATGAGCGCATTGAGAGTCATTTCTTCTGAATGTTTTCGAACCTGAAGAGATTCGAAGTTGAAACGCTTGATATAATCTTTCAATAGCTCTCCCTGCTTTTGAACTATGTTGTTCAAATTTGCAGGGGGCTTCAATTTCTTTTTCCCACCGATGAAGTTGGTGAGACAGGCGTCGCTTAGCTCAACGAATGAGCTAATGGACTTTGGTTTCAACTGTTTGAACCACAGTCGAGCTACGCCGGTCAACGTAAGAGAAAAGGCTTGACACATCACTGCATCCGAGGCATCGTGAAGCTCCATATAGGTTCTGAAGCATTCGATATGCTCTGTCGGGTCGGTCTTACCGGTGAAAGGAGTGATTTGAGGTAATCGAAACCTCTCGGACAACCGAGCCTGCATTACCTCATCAATAAAAGGGGAAGCCTTTGCCTCGAATCTGGTCGGATAAATATTCCGGCCCTGCTTCATGTCCGCCATCTCTTTCGCCATTTCTTCCCGCACTTCTCTTTTGAAATTTTGAATGTCGACTTTCCAAGGCTTACCGCTCTCTGCCGTGCCTTCAATGGAGGGTCGGTTATGCCTTCTTCGCTCTATCTCGTGTCGAAGGTCGGTCGGGGGCAAGGAAGCGTTAGCCGACTGAGCTGGAGATGATTCAGATATGCCTTGACGTTGACTCAGTCGGAAAGACTGCGGCGCGGATGGTTGAGGATCGACCACCGCAGTCGGTACATGTGCTGTCTCCCCTTGGGGAGGTGGAAGTGGTTGCATTTGTTGATATATTCGTTCCAACATCTGCTTCATCATATTCATATCAGCTCAGATTTCTTGAACCTCCTGGTCCAACCGTCCGTCGTTTCGAGCCCGCTGGTTATTGTTTGCTCCGGCGGTTCCTCGTTGGTGGTTGTTAGGTGGGTTCTGGGCCACCCGACCTGCTATTGGGCCCGCCGGCCCTGTAATCGCGATTTCATTCAGATCTTCTTCTGGGACCGTCCTTCGAGTCATCACCATGAGGATAAAATCCAATATAGGAATATAAGATGGCTTTTCGTATGGTTCCCACAGACGGCGCCAAACTGTTGGTGCAAAATTCTGATCGAACCCCTTCAGATCTTCAGTTACCTGCACAGGAAGAAAACAAAGGAAACCCCGGCTAGAGCAGGGGACCCTCCGATGCCAAAGTTAGGCTGGGAATCTGGGTCTTAATGTATTGAGGGGTTCTAGGAGAGAGTTTTTTGCGTACCTTACAAGACGATTGAGGTTCTTCCTTTATAGATGTGAGAGCATTTTATCGTATGAGGATTCTTCTCTCAGTATCGTGTGCGGGATCTTCTCCCAGTATCGCGGAGATTGGATTTCGCCCGTTTCTAGTCTCAATCCAATCCCGTGACCTCCGGGATCGAAGATCTCATCTCGAGATACTCGGGATGGCGTTTTGTTTTGCGCTGTCTTTCCTTCATTTGGTTGATCCGATGAAGTGGGTCGGCCCGATGCATGCCCAGGTTGCTGGTTCGTCGTCCGAGCCGACTTAACTTTTGTCTCGGTTTAGTTGGTTTATAACCTTCCCTCGGATCCAATGTATCTATTGGTGACCCGAGGCACCAAGTCCGAGTCTCCGGACTTCGTATCTTTTATCCCCAACAATAATCATTTGAATACAATGCTGAAAGAAAAAATACATATGTCGAACTAAAAGCTCCATAAGGCAGCTGCACGCTCCAAGCTCAACACTACTGCAATCTAACATCACCTACACGCATCTATCGTGCATAAGCTTATAGAAAGGTTAGAGTGTAGTGTAAGTGTGTGCACAAAGTAAGTGTCCAGTATTCAATACAATGCCATCATCATACAATACCGAAATTACTGGTAATCCATAAATCGTACATTATCGGAATAAGAAGAAATACTGACAAGATCATGAATAATCAGAGTGAGCAGAAATACTGACAAGATCATAAATCATGCGATAACAGAGTAAGCGGAAGTATGGACAAGTCCATAAGTCAATCAATATCAGAGTACGCAATATAGAACAGTTATGCAATAAGGAGTCATAAAGAGCCAAATACCAGATGTCGAAGATGCAATGCAATATACAAATCCTACTAAGTCTGTCTAGGCCATATAAGTACAGAAACATAGCAACCCCAAATGTCATATGCCTGCGGATGTAATGCAATATGCGATGCGAATGAAATAACCATGCTGGAGTGTGAAGTCGGGATGATAGTACGTAGTATCGAAGGCTACAGGGTCCACCACAGGGGACTTCTATCCAAACCAGTCCCATACCTAAATTTGGATAGTCGACTTAACGTGGTAAACTCCTGACTTCAGGTTAGTCGTGCGCACAACCGAAATCCTTGCCATAACGAAGGTACACAACAATTAGTTCCGCACCATCAACCCGAGTGGATAGTGAATGAATGAATGAATGAGCATGCAACTCCTACTCAATAAGTCCACATATCAGTACGGTTCCTCTCTGGAAAATTACCGAGGTCTATTATACTCCAAACCAGATTGCCGCCCCATCGCGATATCGGCCCGGCTCGTCGATAGCGGACCCATTCCTCGAGCTGGTCAGACTCAGCCTAGTATTGCCCCCTCCTCTCGGGCAGGTAAGCCTCTACCCCCCTCCAACCGACCACAACACAGTGGGAGATGCGACCTAATGGTATATGGCCCTCATGCGCTCATGCATCTACTCGGTCTAGACGTTGGAGCAACCTCTGGAACCAAGAGGGTTTAAGGACTTTTACCCAGGAATATCTATAGCACCCCATGTAGAACAGATTTTCGTGTCCCGCCTGACCATCCACGATATGCCTGTGGAGGCTACGACCCTGATGTCGCTAGGGCACACAATACAAGATGCATGAGCCATACAATCCAGTCATACATCAATCATGCGCATACCGTGCGCTCATGTGAGATAACCTTTACCTATCTAGAAGTCTCATAACAATCTGCCTAATGACATATACAATGGTCAACCACATCTCATAACAAACATGCAGATGATGCATATGAGCATGTATCATGATGCTATGCAGTCACATACTCATAATCGATATCAATAACCGGTATCAACAATCGGCCTCGACAATGTGGACATTTAACCAACATTGCCGCCAAGGAATGGCTCACACAAAGCCAAACATATAATGGGCCCATGGCCTCACACAAAGGCCTAATATACAACACAATGGGCCTTACTTAAGGGCCATATATACACAACGGGTGGGCCCTACTCATGGGCTTTAAATATATGACATGTGGACCCTACACATGGGTCTCAAATACATCAATGGGCCATGCATCATGGGCCTAATACATATCACAATGGGCCTTGCCCATAGGCCACGAATATATCACAGTGGGCCCCAACTACGGGTTGTATGTACATCATATAGGTCTCGACAATTGGCCTCGGCCTTAACAATCAAATTGACACTCGGAATCGACCTCGATACGCGGCCTCAACAATCGGAATTAGCCTCGATACTTGGCTTCGACAATCGGAATCAGCTTATACAATCGGCCTTGACAAATCAGAATTGGCTTTGATAATCAGAATTGGAATCAGCCTCAATCGGCCTCGACAATCGGAGTCAGAATCGACAATCGGCATTGACATCGATAATCGGCCTTAATACTCGGCTTCGACAATCGGAATCGACCTTGATACTCAGTCTTCGACAGATCAGAATCGGCCTCGATACTTAGCCTTAACAATCAGAATCGGCATATACAATCGGCCTCGACAAATCAAAATTATCAGAATTGGCCTTAATAGTCGAAATCGATTAATAATCAGAATCGGCAAATTGGTCACGTCAATCGGAATCGGCAATCGGTCAAGGTAATTAGAATTAGCAAATCGGTCACGACAATTGCACAGATCGATTGTAGGAATCGGCAAATCGGTCACGTTAATCGAAATCGGTAATCGATCAAGGTAATCAGAATTAGCAAATCGGTCATGTTAATCAAAATCAGTAATCAATCAAGGTAATCAGAATTAGCAAATCGGTCACGACAATCGCACCGATCGATAGTCGGAATCGGTAAATCGGTCATGTCAATCGGAATCGGTAATCGGTCAAGGTAATCAGAATCAGCAAATCGGTAATGACAATCGCACCAATCGATAGTCGGAATCGGTAAATTGGTCACGTCAATCGAAAACGGTAAGAATGGGCCTAACAAGACTTAAGGGAAGGTCACAATGAGGACATCTAACCATCATTGCCCATCGATGTGGACATCTAAACAACATTGCTCCCAAGGAGTGGCCTACTTTAGGGATTCATACACAACGTATCGGCCACACATACATCACGTTAGTCCCCATTCATGGGCCTCTTATATATCGCATTGGGCTACATACAATGGACTCAAACGAATCACAATGGGCCACGCCCATGGGCCTCGAATACATCACAATGGGTCTCGCCCATGGGCCTTGAATACATCACAACGGGAATCGAATACGTCACAATGGGCCTCACCCATGAGCCTCGAATACATCACAATGGGCCTCGCCCATGGGTTTTCAACCTATCGCAATGAGCCTCGTCAAATGGGGCATAAATGCATCACCATGGGCCTCATACGTGGGCCTCATATACAATAAGTGGGTCGCACTGCTTGGGCCTCGTATGCATCAAATGGGCCATGTATCTGGTCCTAACAATACAAACAGGCGGGCCCTACCCATGGGCCAAAATACGACATGATGGGCCTCATGGATGGGCCACGCCAATGAGCCTTAAGTGGGCTTGGATCACACCAAAATCATTGCAATAGTTGTAAGTGTAACATGTGTATCACATTATATTATCATTACATGGGGCACATGGCCCATTAATGATGACCAGCACTGCCCACAAACATTGTCCATATAAATCAGCACCATCCCAACATTGTCCATGTAGATCCGTGCCATCCAAACATTGGACAACACGCCCAAACATTGCCAGCACCGTCCAACGTAATCTGGACTGTGTGCAATAATACATCATAGTGGTGTCCAGGTAGTGGCCCACCAGATATTTGAATCGGCCTCGGCTAGGCTCAAGCATTAAAAAGGACTTGTCAATGGATCGAAGGTTTGGATGGGACACATCCACACGTGGGACGCACAGAACTTACTGACGTTAGTCAGCAGTGGGTTCCACCGTCTAAACGGCTTGGATGTATATACATCACGTGGCACCACAGAATGTGCTTACGTCAATCAGCAGATGGGTCTCCCCATCAAAGCGGTTTGGGCGGCATATATAAAATAGATACATCACTGTGGGGTCCGCATCATAGATGGATGGCGCTGATGCAACAAACACACCAGGGGGCCCCACGTCCTTATGCAGATGGAAGGCATGGAGAAACAGGTGGTGGCGTCCACACGTGCATGTGGGGCCACGCTACTGGGCAGCATGGATATATCAGGTACGGCCCCACGGAGTTTGCTGACGTCAACACCACAGCTTCATAGCTGTGGTCCCTGCCGTCCATCCATTCCTGCCAGGTGGGCCACGATCATGTCGAGACCGCTGGACGGTCTGGATGTAGCATACACAGACAAGGCGGGCTCCACATGAATGGACGGTCTGGATGACGGGTTTCACGGACTTGCTGCATTGCAGTAGCAAGTCGCTGGTGTGTGGAAAACCAGCCACTCAGATCTCAGCAGGTGGGTCCACGTGGGGCCACCAGATATGTATATATATATATATATATATATATATATATATATATATATATATATATATATATATATATATATATATATATATATATACATCAAACGTCCAGCCTCTGGACACCCAATGACGGACGGTCAGCATATAGACGTCCATTGATGGACGGTGTGGAGGAAACACAGATATTAGGTGGGTTCATACGTGTGGCCCATCTGCTCCAAATATAACTGGTGTGATATACACTGTCCAATCAACTCCACGCTGGGAGGTTGAGATCCTCACGGTGGCATCCACACTGGACGGTGTGGATCTCACATCAAGGTGGGCCACGTCCATGCCTTGGATGACTCGGCCCCCATCACGCCATCAGGTGGGCCACAAGCATCATTAACATAAAAAAAAAAGGAGAGAGAGAGAAAGAGAGAAAGGAGGGAAGAAGAGAGAGATCTGATGGTGGAGGGACCCCGCCACTATGGGCCCCTCAAGGATCTATAACACATACATTAAAATGGGTCCCACTATGATCCAAAGGTCAAGATCTACATAAAAGAAAATCACCCACCTTAATCTTCTTGGTCCTCCACTTCCATCAACACATCCTAAAGGTCCGAGGGACGCATTTCAACTGTGGAGATGATCATTGGAAGGTGGAGATGGGAGGTAGGAAGGTGGGCCATACTTGCTCTCCATGGAAGCCATGGACGATTGCTCCATGGGAGTTGTTTGTAAAAAAATAAGAGAGAAATGAGAGAGAGAGAGAGAGAGAGAGAGAGAGAGAGAGAGAGAGAGAGAGAGGGGAGAGAAGTGATGGTGAGTGATGTAAGTATGTACTTTGTTGTAAGAAAATGTTGACTTTAAGGGAAAGGTAGTTGTACTTGGGGATAAGTGTGAGTGATGAGAGTGATGGGTACTTGATTGATGTGATTGATAGGATTGATGTGATGTTTCTAGGGATTGCAACGTGTGGCATTTATCCTCAAACTGGACGTGGGCCCACATCTCCTGGCCCGGGTATTGCCTCGGCACGCGAGTCACGGCATCGGAACCACGGCGACGTCGCGGTTACTAAGGTACCAGTCTTAGGTTGAGTTGACTCGGGTTGACGGCGTGTGAATCAGGGTCATGCGCAAACGCCAATTAAAGGTCGAAGGTTGCCGAAATTTGACCTGGAAGACCGTGGAAGCCAATGGAACGGTATGGTCTAGGATACGGGTCTTACACATGGGCTGTCACCACCCTAGCATCACAATCGATCTATACCTTCATCTCAGTGAGCTAATCCATACCGAAGATTACATCGTAATGACATAGCGGGGCAATGATCAGGTCGACGAGTACTGTTTTGCTTCCTAAGTCTATCGAACAACCCTTACACATCTCGGTAGTATCTGAGAAGGTCCCTGTGGTGGTAAGGAGTCTCAACCCAACCATAGGACTAGTTTCCAACCCCAGTCGCTTGACTGCTGTGCATGATATTATAGAGATAGTGGACCCGGTGTCCACCAATAAGAAGACTGGTTTACTTTGGATGTGTGCAGTGATCTTAAAGGCCAATGGTGCTATAACTGCTGTCTCGGATGCCTCAGCTGCAAGTGAGTGCACCCGAGCTTGTTGAGGTCGATTTAGCTGCGGTACCATAGGTCGTTGAGGCGGCCTACTACGTAGTACATTAGGCCTATAGAAAAGCTGTGCTGGTAGTACTGATCGCAGAGGTGGAGCTAATATGGCCTGAGGAAGTTAGCGATTGATCTTCTGAGGCGGCGAGAAGCCGTTATCCCTCATCTTGGTGAAGTAGTAGGTATCTGTATAACCTGATCTCTTATAGTAGGTGCACCACAAGTCTGATTGCCTTATCTGGGTTGGTGGAGCCGTAAATCTGGGAGACGAGTCTGCACGGGGCCTCTTGCCGAGAACGGTCTGCTTGGCGAATCCGGTCGAGGCCTCAGAGCCATGGGCACGCGCATACGGGATAATTTGTCCCCGTCCTGCTCAGCACCCAAAGACATGTTCACTAGCTCAACATAGTTGGGTATGCTAGCGCAACACATCTTCGTGTATATCTCGGGTCGTAGACCCTCAGAAAATCGCCGCATCTTCATAGGCTCATTTGCTAATATCAGGGGAGCATATTTGGCTAGTTCCGTGAACCAATTCTCATACTCGGCCATAGTCATTCCTCCTTGTCGGAGGTGAAGGAACTCTCCCTCCTCATTACGGTAGGTGAGAGGGAAATACTTTGCATGGAAGCGTGTCTCAAAAGCTTCCCATGTCCATACATAGCCAATAGCCACGGTCCGAAGGATGCTGTCCCACCAGAGACTGGCTTCCTTCTCGAACATGTATGTGACCAGCTCAACCTGCTCTGCCTCAGTGCAGTGCAGTAGCTTCAGCATCTTAGAGATGTGGTCAAGCTAATACTCGGCCTCCTCGGGTCGGTAAGTACCCACAAAAGTAGGAGGTCGGAAGCGCTGGAATCGCTTGAATAAGACGTCGGCATTCATGTTTCCAGCAGGCTGCATAGGTGGTGCAGGTGCAGGCGGGACCGCGTGCATGTTCTGGGTAATGGCCCTCACAATGGTGGCAAAAAACTGTTGCTGTTGTTGCCTCAATAGCATCATCTGCTCCAACCTATCAGTTGGAGGAGCCGATTAAGGCATGTGAGGCGTCGAAGTAGATGCATGGTTTTGCTCTGGAACCAGTGGTGGAGAAGGAGTTAGCCCATTAGTGGGGCTAGTGGTCGACTGAGAATCTGGCATAGTCTTGTGATTCGAGCCCAAACTGGGGCCTGTATGGCTATCGCTGAGGGGAGGTGCCCCGTCACTCAATTCACCAGGTGTAAGACGTGCCGTACTCCGAGTGCTCTTGGGTGACATTTCCTATATACAACATAGGGTGCAACCCATGTAAGAATTAGCATAAGAACAAACACTCATTCAAACATCATTTACATTCCAACTCAAAAGAAGCTTCATGCATTTCATTTACCAAAATTTGTCACAATACATGAGATATAATTTTACATGAATCATGACAGAAGATGCATGTGATCAGCTAATCTACCAAAGCTTTAAACACCAAAACACACCACATCTCTACCATACTACTAAGCCTATCAAGGCTGTAACATTGAAAGCAAGAAAAATAGGGAAAGAAAAAGACCCAATGACAACTTGTAAGACCCGTATCCTAGTTCGTACTGTTCCGTCGAATCCCGCGATCCTTTCCGTCAAAGTCTAGTAGTCCGCGACCGATAATTGACATTGCGCACGATCGTAAGTCATATCCTTTAGATTCAAGTCGGTTTAATCCGAGACCCGTACCATTTCGACCGCGCCGTCGCTGCGATTCCAACGCCGTGTCTCATGCGCCAATCCGACGCTTAGATCATAAGATGTGGACCATACATTATAATAATCATGGACCGCACATTGCGGGACCCACCCATCCCATGTGGCACAAATCCTTAGGTAATTATGAGAGTGATGGATGACATCACCCTAGCTATAGCCACCCTAGCCTAGCTATAGCCACCCTAACCAAGCTATAACCACCCTACCCCCTAGCCTTCTTACAAGCACTTATGGCTAGCCACCCTACCCCTAGCCCTCTTACAATCATTTATTACAAGCCACCCTCTCATACAAGTAATCATGGCCTACCTAAGCTACTCTCTCCCTCTCTTTACTACACTCTTTCTCTCTCATTTTGCAAACTCACATTCCTAAGCCAAGCAAGAGCACTCCCACGTCCAAGCTCCCAAGTGAGAGAAGAGAGAGTTTGTGTGACCCACCTTTCCCATTCCGAAACCCATCATCCTAGCCATCCATCCCCCATCTTCCACCATCAAAGTGAAGCACAAGGAGATAGACTTCCCAACGGACCAAGAAGATCAAGTGGTGAGTGCTCCTATAGGCTAGTTTTCATATTTTTATGATGGGCCAAGTGAGGCCTACCGATCAATGGTGTGGATCTTACTTTTGATCCTAAGATGATGCCAATGGCCCACCTTGATTATCAATATCATTCCATGATGGGGCCATTCTCCATGGACCCCATCATGATGTTTACTTTCCTAGCTTGAATAGAAGTTATATAGACCGTTCATTTTGGGTGGAGAGGGATCTCCACCGTTGATCCTTGATTTGGAGGGCCCATATGCAATAGGACCCATTGATGTATGATTGGATGCTTGAAAGGGAGGGCCCATAGTGTCGGGAGCCCTCCATCATACGTGTCCCACTTTCTCTTTCTCTCTCTCTTTCCCTACCTTTTCTTTCTTTTTATATGATGATATGAATGTATGGCCCACTTGAATGGACCCCACCATGAAGTAAGAATTTTATCCGAGCTGCCTATGAGTGGGGACCACCTTATATGTATTACACCCACTCCAACCACCATTTGGTGGCCCACCTAAACAGGGCCCCACCTTATATAGCCGTTGTCCAAAATCGTCCAGGGACGCTGGACGTTGGCTGAACAAAAAAAAAAAAAAAAAGAAAGAAAAAGGTGATTTTTTTTTGGGTTTTGGGGTAGACTGCTCATGCAGGCCCCACCTTGATGATTGGGTTCAATCCAAGCCATCCATCCCCTTTCCTACCTCATTTTAGGCGTTGAGCCGAAAAATGATGTTAATCTGACTCTCAGGCGGACCATACCTTTGGAAATAGTAATTTTCATCGTTGAAAACTTCCCTGATATTTCTGTACATTGAAAAATATCCAATATTGAGCTTGATGGATAGAGTATGGACTATGGAATCCATTGGCAGGGTCAGATTCAGCTGATGCGGGTTCCACGTACAAAAATCCTCGAGAAATCGAATTTTTCAAAGGAAAAATAAAAAATAAAAAAATAGGCAGCGGCTTAGCTGCTTCTTCTTGCACACAGCCAGAGGCGCAGTGTCTTCACACAGCGTGTAGGGGCAGACAGGATCTCACGGCTGGAGCCGTGGGCCCCACCATGATGTATTTATTATATCCACTCCGTCCATTTGGTGGGCCACACCCTGAATTGGGTCCGCTACAAATTTCAGGCCCATCCACGACTCAGGTGGCCCACACCATAAGAAACAGTGTGAATGAACGTTTACCATTGAAACTCTTTCTAGGTCCACAGAAGTTTCGGATCAAGCTGAAATTTGTGTTTCCCCTTCTTTCAGGCCTGTGCGACCTTATCAACGGGTTGGATGGAAGGTAAACATTATGGTGGGCCCCACATGGAGCCCACAGTGATGCACGTGTTTTACCTCCCACCGTCCAGCGGACGGTGGGACCCTCTGTGCTGGGTGCGTGCGTGTGTGAGTACATGAGGTGTGTTCGCGGGTGTGTGTGTGCAGTGTGCATGCGTGTGTGTGCGTGTGTATGTGTGCACGTGTGTGCATGCGTGTGTGAGTGTGCACGTGTGTGTGCATGTGTGTGTGAGTGTGTGCTGTGTGCGTGCGTGTGTGTGGTGTGTGTATATATATATATATATATATATATATATTATATTATATATATTATATTGTATGTATTATATATTATATTATATAATATATATCTGCTCGTGGGCCTTAGGGATTTTAATGGTGGAAATCATCATCACCACTTGTATTTTGGTGTGGCCCACCTTGGTATACATGTAAGGCCCATATGATTAGGCCGTCTTAATGTATTAAAGGCCCTTGGGATATGGCCCATTGCAATGTACATAAGGCCCCTTTGATGTGGCCCACTTGATTTATAAAAAAAAAGCCTATACGATGCGGCCCATTTGATGAATATAAGGCGCATGGGTCGAGGCCCAACAGGATGTCTTTAGGGTCCGTTGTAATGAGTGATTCCTCCATAGTGTGTATAATAATGTTTGATGACAGGTCATGCCTTGGGAGCAATGTTGGTTTGACGTCCACATTGTAAGAATAATGTTGGTTAAATGTCCGCATTATAACTCTCCTTAGGGCCCATTAGTAGGCCCATACTTGTTGATAGTCCACCACTTTATAACATGCTTAGTGCACTTTAATGATTCATACGCATATGCATCATATGTATGCTTGATATGAGAAATGTTTGATCATAGCATAAGCCGTTGGGCTGAGACATTTACGGGACTCCTTATGAGACGGAGTGCCCCACATGATCGCGTGGTACGCGTGAGATTGCTGCATGATTGTACGGTGTGAATCATGCATATCGCATATGTGTGACTTGATCACTGCACGCCCTAGTGACATCAGGGCCGTGGCTCCACAGGCACATCGTGGATGACCGTATCGGATACCGAAAATACTTTGTTCTAGCACTGTGGGCACTTAGGATGTCCTTGGGTGAAAGTCCCAGAACCTTTTTGGTACCAGGAGATACTCCAACGTCTAGACCGAGTGGATACATGAGCACCCGAGTGCCAAATACCAGTAGGCCACGTCTCCCACTGTGTTGTGGTCGTTTGGAAAGGGGTGTGGCCTTATCCGCCTGAGTGAGGGGGCTATAAGCTAGGCTGAGTTTAACCAGCTCGCAAATGTGTCCGCTATCGACGAGCCGAGTAGGTATTGGCAGACTACTGGTCAGGCGGATAGTGTGGTCTCTTCTACTTGCTTGACTGTGTAGCTAGGGAGGAGGCAATTAGACCCCGGTGATATTCAGAGAGGAACTATACCGATATGTGTACTTGATGAGTACTGACATGCTTGCTTTGCATCTCGCATATGACATTTGGCTACATAGGCCTCGCATCGCATAGCCTTGGTATGGCCGATAGCATTCATGCCTTACATTATATAGCTTTGGTACAGCTGATAGCATTCATGGACTTACCTGCATACTTCCGCATTATTATGATATTGTATACTTGGCACTTGCCTTAAGCACACACTTACACCACCCTCTAAGCTTTTGTAAGCTTATGCACGACCGTTGCGTGCAGGTGCCATTGGACAGCAGCAGCGCTGAGGCAGGAGCGCGTATCAGATCTCTTTTTGGAGCTTTTTGATCACCCTGTATTTCCCTTTCTGCATTGTACTTAAAAGTTTTTGATATAGTGGATATGTGGTGATGTTGTTTTGTGACTTGGTTATGCTTTTGGTTATGCTCCATTATATTACAAAAAAAAAATCATACTGAAAATCCTCCTTGTAGGATCCCAGGATCAGAATCTGGCGTATGGGCGCTGGAAGCCGAGAATGGGATACTACGGAGGCTGTCGGCGCCGGATTCGGCGATCGGGAATTTTGTGAGCCCGGTTTCCGAGTTTGGGGCGTGACACAACTACAACATGGGACTAGTCGTCTGAATCTGGTGATGGAGGAGGGGCACCCTTGTCCTATAGACAGCACAGGAGAGCCTTCAAAGTGCGAGACACCTTCTTGAATTTTTGTTTCATGAAGGCTTGACCCTCTTCAAGTTTGGCCCGGGTCTCACTGACCTCCTGTCGCAGGACAACCTGACTCTCCTCAATCTGAGCCAAGTGAATCTTTATGGCTGCCTGATCACGATGGTACTCTAGTGTAGCAGGAGGAGAGCCCCCATCAGAGTCTTGGGCCTCCTCTTCTTCTTTCTGATCTCCCCCTTCACCACTGCCCTCATCTTCACTGCCTTCCTCACCACTTCCTTCTTCTTCGTCGCCACACTCTTCCTCACTTTCACTTTCCTCGACATCTTCACTTTCTTCTTGTGTATCATCGCTCTGCTCCTCAAGGCGGGCTTGGTGTCGCCTTTGGCCAATGTCCATGTTGTCGAGCGTGTTTTCGCTAATAATGTGGATCGGGGCGACGTCCTCCATATAGAGTTAGAAACAGTAGTGGTGGGTTATCTTGCAAACAAGTCAACCAAAAGGTAGCGAGGAGCTCTCCCTAGTAAACCGTGTAGTGCGGATTACCTGGGATAAGACAAGAGTAGGTAAGCATACTTTCTCTCCTTGCCCGACTCTATATAAGAAATCTACCATGAACCTTATGCATTCGGTGTGATTACTCTACCTAGGATACATGTTATACGTGCATATGTGGAGTAGACGGAAGTTGGCCGTCATCTTAGATGAAGCGAGGCTATTTCCCTGCCTCCAACACTCGAGTCGGCCGCATAGGAAACGTGTGCGAAGTCTCTTCTCTCACTCACTAGTGAGGTTCTTCTCACTGGCGTGCACCACACTTCTTTCAACTCTCATAATGCGGGCAATCTCATCCACACCAATTATGATTTCCTGCCTTCCTAGAGGGATAGTAAACTGGAGAGGCTTCAATACTAGATTTCGAATGAGGGCGTAGAAGGTGCGCACAGTGCCTTCGCTCGCATGAGTGTTCCCTTCGAATATGGGGCCCCACCCATTATCTAGGAGAAAGTCGATGGATGGATACATCCCAAACATCTTCTCATCGACATGTGCCTCAAATACGACCTTGCGGTTGTGGAACTTACCAAGGTCGATGTTCGGTAGTAGCGATCTCTCCAATGGAATGTGAGGATCGAGGTCCCGCTTGGACCTCTGTTCATGCTTGGCACTCGTACTGGCTTCGACGTCCGCCCTCCTTGTAGTATGGCGTGGTCGGCTTGGCCCGGCCTCATCCGGGGCCGCCCTTTTCTTTCCCATGAGAGAAAGGAGACTAGAGATTGAGAAGATGGCGGTGACAACCTCGAAAAAAGCCATTGAAAGAGGAAGTGGTTGAAGGATGAGAGGGATTTGTGGGTTTTGGAGGGTTTGAGACACAAAAGGAGGGCCTTTGTGCTCAATAGATGAAAATAGGGAAGGAAGGGAGATAAAAATGATAGTTTTGAGGCAATGGTGGTGGGTAAATGCAATAGGTAGAAGATTTAGAAGATTATGAGACACAAAAGAGGGCTTTTGTGCTCAAATGGGTGAAAATAATGGAGGTAGAGGGATGAAATTGAGGAATGGGAAGGTAGTGATGAACAAGATGGAAGATTTGAAGGTTGGAAGTGTATGAAGAAATGATTTAGAGAGAAAAGAAGCTTTGGAGTGTTTGAGCGGGGAAATGGAGTTAAGAGGGGCATGAAATGGGATAAAATAGCCCAAAAGAGGGTTTAAGGAGTAGCGCGGTGGTCCCACACGTGTGCACAGGCCCACCTAGCCGGGCGGTGCCGCTGCCCGGGCAATGTGAAGCTGGGTGATGCACCACCGACCGGGCGGTGCTGCCACTCGGACTCTGGACCGTCCGCGGTGGCTCCGCCTGGGGACGGTGTCCACCCCTCCCTGGGGTGTTGAAAACACGTGGGACCCCCCCTTGGGTCCCTCTGCAAATTACGGTGTGGCCCCTACCTCCGTTTGAGGTGCTTTCGGACTTCAACTCGCACATATTCACGCTTTTTGGCGTGTTTCAAGCATGGGATTCACTGAGTTATTGCCCAAACCTGTCGATTGATAGTCTAGGAAGGGGTTGGGATAATTTTTACATGATTTTATACGCATACGGGGTGAATCTCAATGGTTAGTTTTGCTTCAACGGTCATATGATTACTGATGGGTGAAACTTGAGATCCTATAATCATTTCTACGTTTTAACACTCCCTCCTAAGTCAAAGTACGTCAGTGTGCATCGTGTTACCATAACCCAGGTCTAGTTTAATCCAAATCATGCTCTGATACCAACTTGTAATGCCCTAAAAATCGAGGGTCGAGAAGACGCTCAACCCCCGAGTTCCAACGCATCACTTATGCAACATAGATAATGATGATTAAATATTGTCCATATTAGTGCATTCAACATGAGTGGGATTATACTAAATCAACATATCATACTCCAGAGATGATTAAATTTAGTAAGTGGATGACTATGATAGATATATAAAGTATAGAAGTATTTTATAAATCCCCAGGGTATGATCATGTTGCTAGGCCGAATAAATACATGTTTGTTCCAAAATATACAAAATGACAAAGTGTAATGTCCAACTAATTCGTATCCTTATAATCCCGTTGATTAGTACATGGTCTACATAGACTCGCCTAATAGCTGCATATAGGAGAACTCCTCCTCATCGTCGTAAAATTCAGGCTCTACTTCGTAAGTATCGCCATCATCTGTAGCTAAAACAGAGTCTGGTTAGTGTTTTAAAATACCGCCTCAGAGTGGGAGTGAGTGATCAACTCAGTGGTACTATAAGGCAAAACATGTTATTAATTCAACAAGCAGTAATGATAAAGCAGTACAACACTTATATCCTAAGTACTCTTATTAATGCAGGAATGATATACTGTAATGATGCATGCCCTCGCCTGCACTCCCTCAACGACATCATCTCATGATCGCGACATGCACCACTCCGAACACGTGCGCTTCCTCTCCAAAGCACATGCAATGCGATGCATGATCATGTTAGCCAATACTTAATTAGGTTTATTTATACAACAGGTTCTGGAAGCTAAGATACCTCCCTTTATATCATGTACCCAAACAATGATCCATGTAGGGTCGTCAATCCTAGTTAATCACATACGATAGGCAAGTTATAGGGCAACGTCACCCTTGATTTAAAAATAATGGACAGGCAAGTTCAGGTCACTACGGGAGGCTCGTCACCTCGGCGTAGGCCTAATTTATACTTGAGGTCACTACGGGAAAGGTTCGTCACCTCAGCGTAGGTCGACAGCTCGAATACAATGTCCCATACCACTGTATTCGGCTTACGAGTTTGGGTTGCTCACTGGTTACTACGGGGAGGCTCGTCACCCCAGCGTAGGCCGACAACTCGACCATGGTGTCCCATACCACCATGCCTAGCTCATGAGTCTTAGCGGATCGTGATACCAAGGTTAAAGGGGTTTTTCACTGGTAAGTGGTACCTTAGATTCAAGCAGTAGCGTCCATATATGGTGAACATACATTAGCGGGTTACTTGACAAGCTCGACTGGTACGAGCGCACGTTGAATTAATCGACATGGAGCGCATACGCACTCCTCGTGGCCTAATCACTGTCGATAATCACCGTACGACTCGGATTCACCGAACGTATCCGTCATGGTGAAACTAGTTCAGCCACTGATCGCAAACCATTACCGATTGCTTGGACTATGTATTAGTCTCAATCATACTCAAACACAATAGACATTCATATGTGATAGTCAAAATAACATGTGACAACTAATTCAAATAAAAATCTCATTTGAGCATTTTAAAAAACACATAGTACACATATTGTCATACATAGGCATTTCATCCATAAAGCACGAAGAAGCGAGATAAGTTATATGAAGGAAACTGTAACTATAAATAAGGTAATTGAGAATCATATCCCAACACCTTCATTAAATATGTTTCAACAAGCATTTTCTCATTCAGACATTTTATCAAACACTTAGACTACATATATCAACATACATGTAATAAAGTAGTTATAGCATATATTATAGCAAATCCTTTAACAAAGGAGTTGTCACACGTACAACAATCATGTATTCTCAAACAACATTCATGGCAAGCACAAATCATATTTCCATATTCATACAAACATTTCAACAAATACATGGAATGCATTAATTTCAACATAGTTCATATATATGTGTAAAACACGAAAACATCGCATCTAAGTACATATGGCAGCAATCAAGTCAGTCATAAATCATTAATTGACATTGAAAGCCTTGAAAACCACAACATAAACATTTATAGTCCGCACCTTCCATCGGTAAACTCGTATCGAACTCAGTTCGAACACTATGCCTTCATCTACGGAACAACGGCTACCTTAATCATGAAATAACTTAGTTATTTCGTCGATTCATCTACTTAGATATCTAAAACAGATTAGGGTTAGGGTTTCTTACCCTAAAAATGGAATCGAAACGAATTGTGTAGCGTAGCAAAGAGGCGTTCTAATGCGTGTAGTCACACGAAAGAAACACCGCCTCAATCTCCCTGACTTTCACTCTTCACCTTACACTTTTCTCTTCTTTTCTCTCTTCTCTCCTAGGGTTTTAGGAAATTCGTATGGAATGAGAGAGGGGTGGGTTTAGGGCATTATATAGGCCCAGAAGTGATGTCAATGGCCCCAGGGCTAAGGTATACTTAAGATACAACCAAGAGTCATTTGTTTCGGGCCAACGGAGCTCATCTGGAGGTCCATTACCTGCATACAGTCCGGGGAAAGGTCCTTGACAATGGATCCATGTCAGGTTAATATTCTAGTTTAATCAGATTTGTGGATCGACCGTGGAGGACCAGTTTCAGTTTAATGGCTATCGTCACTCGATCAGGGCCACAAGTACACTGAAATGTGTAGGAAAATTTCCCTGATCCAAGGGTGTAGTTAGATTAGACTCTGACAGTCCGAAACCTTAAATTTAACCTACAAGTGAACGGCCCAATTCACTTAAATCTGAGTTCATTTCCTAAAGATATTTGCATTTTTCACACACTTTACTCAAAGTTCTAGTTGTGCATTTCTGGGTGCTATTTGGCCTTGATTTCCGAGATGGTTGTCAAGCCCAGTAAGGCAGTCGTAACGGTATAGTTTCGCAGGAATCGGACTTTCGACGCGCGGTACAGGTCCGATACGGAATTTCAATGCGTTCCCGAGAGCAACTAGGTTTTGAGATTGATCCTAGGTTTCTATGTAATGTAGAGTTAGCGATTCTACTAGTTTTAGGTCTTATAGCTCATATAGAAAGCAGTTCAAGCTAATCTATTGATTAATTCAGTTTAGTACTTCATTAATTTTCGTCTACTTTCTAAAGGATTCAATCCTTAGTGATTTCTGCTTGAGGTGATACTCGGGTCTTTGTACGAATTTCTCCGATACGTTACAGTAAGGCATGTGTCCTAGTCCGTACCATTCCTTAGACTTCCATGATCATCCCCGTCGAATTTCGGCAACCTACAACTTGTAATCGGTATTTGTGTGCGACCCTAAGTTGCATCCTGTACATTTGAGTCGATTGGACCCGAGACTTGTACCACCAACACCATGTCTTGCGCACCAATGTGATACCCAGGCTAGGAGTTGTGGGCCCGCATTTATTTTGAGGAAAATACCATGCATTACGAATCCCAAGAGTTTCTCTACCCACCAAATAAATAAATAAATCAATCAATTAAGTACACATCCCATCTCTAGTCCATGGTTTCTTTCTCCCCAAGATAAGTAACCTACCTAAGTCAACCCTCATGTCACTCACACCCATCACTCCATCCCATCTCCCTTACAACCATCCTTTCTCTCTCTCTCTCTCTCTCTCTTTCTCTACCCATTTTTCAAGCAACCAAAGAGGGTGGACGTCCAAGTATTCCCAAAGAGAGAAAGAGCCAAGTGTGGCCCACTTCCTACCTCCCCTAATCTCTTATCTCCACACTCTAATCTTCATCATCCTCCATCAAAGTTGAAGCTAAGGAGCTAGCATTCCAAAGAACCAAGAAGAAGATCCAATGGTGGGTGTTTATTGGACTAGATTTATGATTTTGATGATGGGCCAAGTGGGGCCTACCGATTGATGGTATGGATCTCACTTTGGACCCTAGGTATGGCTGATGGCCCACCGTGATCTATATGTTCATCCTATGATGGGGCCATTCTTCATGGACCCCATCATGATGTTTATTTTCCTATTGCTTGAAGGTCATCTAGACCTTGCATTTGATTGGTGGAAAAGGGATTTCCACTGTTGATTTTTATGATTTGAGGGCCCACATTCGGTGGGGCCCATTTGATGTATGCATTGTAATTGCTAGAGGAGCTCATAGTGGTGGTGGAGCTCCTCCGCTACACGTCTCTCTCTCTCTCTCTCTCTCTCTCTCTCTCTCTCTCTCTCCCTCTCTCTTCCCTGTTTGCGGCCCACCATGATGCAAGTATTTCATTCACACCGTCCCGTTTGAGGGGCCCACCTTGTTGACATCCAACGGACAGGCCACCTGCCTGTCCGTTTGGGACAGGCCTGGCCGATCGAAAAAACACAAATAACAGCTTATTTCAACGCTGGTGGGCCACACGTATGGACCCACCTTGATGCATGTGCTGAATCCACACCGTCCAGAAGCTGAACGTGTGGGGGCCACCTTGATAATGTGTTGTACCCGCACCATCCTGGGGCATGGGACACCACCGTGATATATGTATTTCCATCTAGACGGTGGGGACCACCATCATACAGCTGTTGTATTAGCGTTAGTAAGTTCTGTGGGTCTGATCATGAGGCATGTGTTATATCTAAACCGTCCATCTGCTGGACGTTAGGCCAGCAGCCTAGCAGCATATAGCTGTTGTATTGACGTCAGCAAGCTCTGAGGGTATGATCATGAGGTATGTGTTATATCCCATCCGTCCATCTGTGTGGGACCCACCTATGATGTACGTGTTTCATTCGTGTCATCCTATACAGGGACGTGGGTCCCACATGATATATGTGTTTTATTTATATCGTCCGTCCATGGGATGTGGACCCCACCTGACGCATGTGTTGCATCCACCATCTAGCCCATGGATGATGGGTCCCACAATGATGTAAGTGTTATATCCTCACCGTCCATTTGGACGGTGGGATCAACCATGACGTATGTGTTTCATATCCACACCATCCATCCGTTATACGTCCCACTGCGATGTATGTGTTATACGTCCACCGTGGGCTACCTTGTGAGACCCACCTAGCTGTATGTGTTGAATACATACGCTCTCCATCCCTTTTTCTAGATTTGTATAAGGGCCATGGGCC
Source organism: Magnolia changhungtana (assembly GCA_030180095.1). Lineage (NCBI taxonomy): Eukaryota > Viridiplantae > Streptophyta > Magnoliopsida > Magnoliales > Magnoliaceae > Magnolia > Magnolia changhungtana. The sequence continues at coordinate 793,879 of JASAUF010000470.1, read as the reverse complement.
CCATTGTGAGTTAGATCCCAATCCCCTAATGGGCCGCATTATAGGAACAATGGTGGTTAAAGGTCCACCATTGTAAATCTTCCTAGGGCCTATTGTTAAGCCTATTTCCACCTTCCCTTATTGGGCTAACCCAAACCGTTGGGCCCCCATTGATGCTAGTACCTTCCCACCATGCCCTGTAGGATTGTCCAAACCTTGGAGCCCACATTATGTTCATATTGGGCCTTCCATAGAAATGTGACCCACCTAGATTCATGTTTTACCTAAGTTTAGTGACCATACCCAAGGCCCACTTAGGAGTTGAGCGGGCTACCCAATCCGTTAGGAGGACACATAGTCCTAGATGTATGAACTCCACCAAGCCCACTTTGTGTATGTATCGGACCCCATAAAGAAGCCCAGTTTATTCATGATAAGAGATTGAGAATGCCCACTTGTTCACCCGGTTAGCTCGCCCTGTGAACTTACTTTGTTGTATACCCACTTCACTCCCCACGAGAGATGTATGCTACCCTTGTACACCATTTGCTAAGACCTCGTGACATGTACATATCATCCACACCGTCCATCTCCTTGTTGAGATAAGTGTGAGGTCCATCCTTGACATTAGTGCATCATCATCCCTTGCCGTAGACGGAAGAATATGTGGTATTAGATCTGGTACAATCATTGTTTAGTATATCATCATCCCTTGCAGTAGACGGAAGAATACGTGGTATCAGATTTGGTATATCCACTATGTGGAAACTACCTTAATGCATGGGTTAGACCCACCATCCTTACAGTGGACCCTACCTTACGACATATGATATGCCAGTACCTAGAGTAGGTTATGATAGTCTAACATGGACATTCCATATAGACTTCTATATCTCTAAAGATGCCTATCATTCAACCCCTACTCTTGTAAGTAACATACCGGTTAAGGCCCATCATCGCCTGCTATATTTGATAATCATGCTAGTGTACTTAGTCTAGTAGGACACACTGAGTTTGTGCTAGCATAACATCGTAATACATGTCCATACACATCATATGTATACTTGATATGAGGAGTGACTGATCATAGCATATGCCATTGGGCGGATTGTTTATGGGACTCCCTGATAGACGGAGTTGCCCCACATGAGCGCGTGGTACACACAAGATTGATGTATGACTGGATAGTATGACTCATGCATCTTGCATTGTATGATATGATCACTGGACGCCCTAGTGACATCAGGGTTGTGGCCTTCGCAGGCATATTGCAGACGACAAGATTGGATACCGAAAATATTTTGGTTCTAGCACTGGGGTGCAAGGGTGTCCCTAGGTGAAAGTCCCTAAACCCTTATGGTATCAGGAGGTTGCTCTAACATTTAGACCGAGTGGATACATGAGCGCATGAGGGCCATATACTATTAGGTCGCGTCTCCAATTGTGTTGTGGTCGGTTGGAAGGGGGTGTGACCTTATCCGCCTGAGGGTAGGGGGCATAGAAAGCTGAGTTTGACCAGCTCATAAATGGGTCCGCTATTGACGTGCCAGGTAGATATTGGCCGACTACTGGCTAGGCGGATAGTGTGGTCTCTTCCACTTATATGGTTGCATGTCCAGTGGGCGGTGATCTAGTGTAGAGTGTATTAGACCCTGGTGATATTCTAGAGTTGAGCTGTATTGATATATGGATTTGGATGAGGATTGGTATGCTTGAGTTACATCTCGCATATAACATTGGCCATGTAGGCCTTGCATTGCATAGCCTGGTACAACTGATAGCATTCATGGATTGACCAACATGTTTCCGCATTACTCTAATATTGCATACTTGACACTTACCTTGCGTACACACTTACACCACCCTCTAATCTTTCTATAAGCTTATGCACGATCGTTGTGTGCAGGTGACTCTAGGACGCAGTCGAGCTGAGGCAAGAGCGTGCGGCTGAGCTTCTGGAGTTTTTGATATGTCTATACTGTATTTCCCTTTATGCATTGTACTTTAAAGTTTTTTATTATAGTGGGTATGTGGTGATGTTGTCGTTGTGACTTGGTTATGCTCCATTACAAAAAAAATCACACTGAAAATCCTCCTTGTAGGATCCCAGGATTAGAATCTGATGTATGGGAGCTGGAAGCCGAGAATGGGGTACTACGGAGGCTGTCGATGCCAGATTCGGCGATCGGGAATTCTGTGAGCCCGGTTTTCGAGTTTGGGGCATGACAATGAGTGCTTTGAATTTTTCAGGCAATTGATCCAGATTTCCTTAATTCACTAGCTTTTTGGTCTTTTGATTTAGTTGAGCTACTTGCTTTAGCAACTTCTCCATTCTTTGTGTCATTTTAGGAGGAGTAGGACTCTTTGATTTCCTCCTCTCATTTGATTTCTTTGGAGGACTCTTTGATTTCTGCATCATTTTTTTGGTTGGTATAAATTTACCTATATTGCTCAACCCAAAAGTGGAGTGGGTTGTTTAAGTGCTAGACATTCAAACTTATAGTGTCCCATATCTCCACATACATGGAAAATAGGAGTAGCTTTTGTGTTGCTTCCTGATGTAATAAATTTCTTAGTCATAGGAGGTGCAAGAGAAGAGCTAGATTTACCTATTTCATAGCCTAAGCCTCTTCTATCCCTAAAGTTTCTACCCAAGCCTAGAAGTTTTTCTAGTTTTTCATTACTTTGGGAAAATCGATGATTAAGTTTTACTAAGTTATTGGACTTTTCTACATCTAGTTTCAGATTTCCATTTTCAATTTCGAGTTTCCAGTTTCTCATTTTCTGATTTTAGTTTTCCATTTTCTGATTCTAGATGTTCATTTTTTTCATTAATTTATCAATCTTAAAGTCATCATCAACATCTTCCCTTTCAAGCTTGGCATTCTCAACATAATATTCTTGTAGGCTATCAACCAATTGTATATTTGTAGCCAACGTTTCATCCAAGTCTGTTTGTAGTTGTTTGTTCTCATTGTTTGCTTGCCCAAGCTTTCTAACAACATTTTTACTATGAGTATAAAGCTGGTCATAACCTACTTGGATGCTATCACTCTCTTGTTCATCTTCTTCTTCTACATCTGAGGAGGGGCCCCCTTAGATCTGGGATCACCTTAGTGGTGGAGGCCATAAGTATTTTCAATGATTTTTGGTCTCCATCACTTTCAGACTCGCTTGTTTTTTTATTCAGAGTCTTTGGTATTGTTCCATATGGCTACCATAGCCTTTCCCTTTGATTTCTTTGTGGGACATTCAGTAGATAGATAGCCATACTTTCAGAAATTGTAACATTGGGGCTCTTTGGACTTTGTGAAGGAAATGCCTATTTGGCGCTTATAGTCCGGTTGTTTCCCTTTGTTAAATGCCCTTTCACAATTCTTGTTGAAGAATCTTTTGAACCGTTTGGCTAAGAGGGCTACTTCCTCATCTCCATTATCCTCTTCACTTTCCTCCTCAAATTCAACTTGTTTTTAGAAGTCTTGAGGACATGGTGTTTGGATTTTGTGTAATTTTTAAAGTGTAATTCAACAGATTGTAGAGAACCCACTAGTTCCTCTACTTTCATTTCATCAATATCTCTACACTCTTCAATGGTGGTGACTTTGGAGTTGAAGCGTTCCGGTAGGGATCTCAAGATTTTCCTACAGATTTTAGGCACTAGAACTCTCTCTCCAAGTCTACACATGGAGTTACATATATCATTTAATTTTACGTAAAACTCCATGAATGTTTCATTGTCATCCTTTTTTATATTTTCAAGTTGGAGTTTCAAGAGCTGTAGCTTTGAGCGCTTTATTGTGCTTGTTCCTTCATGGGTAGTCTCCTATAAATCCCATGCTTCTTTTGAAGATCTACAAATGCAAATTTATTTGAACTCTTCCAGTGAAACTGCATAGTTAATAGTGTTTGTTGCTTTGATATCACATGTTTTCCTTTGTTTCTCATAGTCAGTCCACTTTGACTTTGGTTTTGGTTTAGAGACGGTAGTGCCATTGTCAAGTATCACTAGTTCAGTTGGTGGCACATATCCAGTCTCAACAATGTCCCAAACATCATGATTCAAAGATTCAAAAAATATGCTCATCCTAGCTTTCCAATATGCATAATTTGAACCATCGAAGCTAGGTGGATGAGAGACTGATGTTCCCTCTCCCTTTGTCACATTTCTAACTTCAGTTAGGATCTTCCTCTAGGTAATTTAACCCTTCAAGAGGAACCCTCTCTAATACTAATTAAAATTGCAGCCTAACCAGCTAATTGAAATTACGGCTTAACCCACGAGTGTACCAGATTTCACTATCTAATGGTTTTAAATCAGGTTAACCATGAACCTTTACAAACTACACAAGGTTAAACTAAGAAGCCTATACAATGCAACCTTAGGTGCCTACACAAGGCACCTATATGCCTATACAAGGTAATAGGTCCTCCACAAGGACACTAATAGGGCCTACACAAAGCAACAGGTCCTACACAAGGACACTACATGTATTCTCCTGTCGGAGGCCTATGAAAGGTCTTAGCGAGTTTGTTAACTCAAACTCTGAATCCCGATCATACACAAGGAAAGGGCTTCAAACTCAATGGACTCTAAATACTTACTTGTAAGTGAGTGAGCCCCATTTCAACACATGTTATTGAAGATCTTCCTAGTGGTGAAGAGTCTTCAACTCCCTTAAACCGCAACTGCTTGTAGATGCTTTAATCGAGGTACTGAGGTTGTTGGGTTTAGGGTATGGTTAATCTAGTCTAGTTAATGATATGCATTTAAGATCTAGAAAAGATTCCCATGAGCTAAGCCTTTAAAGATCCCCGCACAATGATTTTTCATTAAAGAGTGCTATTGGATGATCAATGAATGCCGGAGTTCATTCTTCAATCCACGTTATGGATATACCAATAAAGGCCTTTAAGCCATGGATTGAATGATGAACTCCTATGGGAAAGAGGACTTGAGAGTAAGGATAATAACTCTACTAATAACTCTCTCAAAGCTCACTTCAATCATCGCTCCAATATCTAAGAAGCAACTCAAGTGTTTATATGAAGTCAAATCCCAACGGTAAAAAAATGGGCAGAAATCTGTTGTTGTCGATGCCATCGAAGGGTCTTCGCTGCCATCAAAGTTTCCTTCGATGTCATCGAACCTTCTTCAATTGCATCGACTCTTTGCACTATGATCTTTAAATAAGTGCAGGACAGATTCTGTCCAATTCCATCGATCATCCTTTGATGCCATCAGTGGGCCCTTCAATGTCATCGAGAGATGGCTTGATGCCATCGGAATTTTCCTTTGAAAATATCATTTGGTTGCTAGACATATTAGACACTTTTTTGATGCCATAGAACGTGCTTCGATGCCATCGAGTGAAAAGTAGATTTTCCTATAAAAACACTTTGGACAGTTTGGTCATATTTCGATGCCATCGAACAGCCTGTCGATGTCATCATATGGCTTTCGATGCCATTAAGAATATATGATTTTCCTTGTAAGCTTGCTGGATAAACTAATCCTCTTTTCGATGCTATCAAACTGTGTTCGATGCCATCGAGAGTGATTCAGTTACATCGAGTATACATAGAGTATTTCAAAGCTTGCTGGAGATGTTAGGCCTTATGTTGATGACAACGAAATGCATTCGATGCCATTGAAACTTAAGTTTAGATTACATCGAACTGCCTTCGATTTCATCGAATATATCCAGGTTTTTCATAGTTGGTTGCTGGACTTGTGAGGCCTTATTTCCATGCCATCGAAGCTGTTTCGATTGCACTTCGATTGCAATCGACAGAACATGAAATTTTCCTATTTTTCTTCTATCTCCATAGGCTTTAAACAACTCTAGTATAAGCTTACTAAGGGTTTTACAAAGATGGTTTTGGGCATGTTTAGATGTATTCCTAGTGAGTCTTTTACTTGATAGAGTTTGGTTTGGGAAGTGCAGCTTAATAGACATGTAAAGCGCACTTACACTTCTTTAACTTGATGAGTCTTGGTCTTGTAGTCTGCATATGGGGCTCACTTCATAGACAGACTCAAGATTCACATATATTGACAAATAAGGGCACTTTCTGGCTTGAATTTTTTTTAAAAAAAGAAATAAAAAAGAAGAGAAAGAGAACAGGAGTATTGTACAACACAATATGACGGACATGTATCACCACTCTCCAATGAAGCAAGAGTATAGAATGATTAATAAAAAAAGGTTAAAAAATACGATCTTCAAATGCTTCTTTAGAAAGATATGATCTCTAGTTCTTCAATTCCAAGGATGGTAATCATTGATCTTTTAAGATAATAATTATTGATAATCCTTCAGAATAATGATTTGCTGGAATTATAACCGCGATTTTTCAAAATATCTTAAGGTGACTCCAAGGATTATCTCCAATTGTCAAAGATTATCGCAAATTATCTTTAATTATCAAAGTGTAACACCCTGAATTTTTTGCCAACTTGGAGATAGATGTCCTTAGGCAATGGGTCAATTATAACACCTTATTAACTTATCAGAACTCAATCTCAAAGTCTAAAATCCCTTTTAAACCCATTTCCTTCAAAATCTCACCTTTCACCATCTTATTCTTCAACTTTTTCTAAGTACTTTCATATTACACATTAATCCTAAAGTTTAAATAATGATGAAAAATACTTAAACTAAAATTTACTATAAATAGTAAATATATAAATAAAATGAGTTTTTGACTATTAACCTTATGGAATATCACAAAATAAATGAGTTATTTGGATATATCAGCTTCTCCTACCCTAAAATCATATATTACATGTCGAATAACGCATTCCGGGGTGCAAGATACACTCATTTCAAAATCTTATGGCAAAACACCACCCAACAGCACAGCAAGCGGGCGACGCCACAGCCGGTGCACTGAAATTCGGTGGACACTCGCCGCGATTTTCTGCATTGTTCGACCGACTTCAAAAAGTCATCTCTCTCTCATTATAACTCCAATTTAGGTGATTCTGCCAGATTAAAGTTTGATAAGTCTAGTTTCATATAAAAATAAGTAAAAAATATAATAAAAATCTTAATATGGTTAAATGTAGGCTGTTGTGACAACTATCTAAAATTTAATCGTCCGAACAGCTGCTACTTTGAGAATTTTTAGAATTTTTCTAGAGATGAAGTAAACTTAATAATGAACTACTATAAAAATAATTAAAATAATATACTAATTAAAAATTCCAAAAAGGGACATAGAACTACCCTAGGACCTTATTCTATCGTAATTAGGGCATAATTTAACTAAGTACTGAACTAAACAATCAGTGGAATTAGCTTGAGCTACTTTATATATGAACCGTAAGACCCAAAACCAGTAGAATCACTAATACTACATTACCCAAAAACCTAGGATCAATCTCTAAACCCAGTTGCTCTCGAGAGCACAATGAAACTCCGTATCGGACCTGGACCGCACGTCGAAAGTCCGATTACTACGAAACTATACGGTTATGACTGCCTTACTAGGCTTGACAACCATCTCGGAAATCAAATCCAGATAGTATCAAGAAACGCACAACTTGAGCCCGGAGCGAAGTGTGTGAGAAACGCGAATATCTTTAGAAAATGAACTCAGATTTAAGTGATTTGGGCCGTTCACTTGCGGGTCAAATTTAAGGTTTTAGACCGTCAGAATCTGACCCAAATATACCCTCGGATTAGGAAAATTTCCCTTCATAGGTTAGTGTACTTGTGGCCCTGATCGAGTGACGACGACCGTTGAACTGAAACTGGTCCGCCACAGTCGATCCACAAACCCGATCGGACTGAAAACTTAATCTGGCATAGATCCAATGTCAGGAAACTTTCTCTGGACCGTATGTAGAAAAGGAGCCTTCAGATGTGCTCAATTGGACCCAAATGGATGCCTTTTGCTATAACCTAAGTATACCATGGCCTTGGGGCCATTTGCATTAATTCTGGGCCTATATAAGGACCTTTACCCACCCCTTTCTCATTCCATACGAAATTTCTAAACCCTAGGAGAGAGAAGAGAGAAAAGAGGAGAAAAAGGTGAAGAGAAGTGAGAGAGAGTGAGGGATAGATGCTAGGATTTGTTCCTGCCACTCCACGGGCAGAATCCCTTCTCCCACGTCGCTACACCGACGAATCTGAATCCATTTATGGGTAAGAAATCCTAACCCTAATCTGTTTTAGGTATCCAAGTAGATGAATCGATGAAGTAGCTAACCTATTTTGTGATTCAGGTAGCTGTTGTGCCGTAAACAAAGATGTAGTGTTCAAACTAAGCTCGGTACGAGTTTACCGGCAAAAGGTACGGACTATAAACATTAAGGTTATGGTTTTCAAGGCGTTCAATGTCAGTTAATGATTTATGACTGACTTGATTGCTATCACATGTGTTTAGATAAGATGTCTTCCGCACATTACATATATATATATATAAACTATGTTGATTTTTTAATGCATTCTACATGTTTGTTGAAATGTCTGAATGAATATGGAATTATGATTTATGCTTGTTATGATTGATGTTTAAGAATACATGATTGTTGTATACACAACAATTCCCTTGTGAAAGGAATTGCTATAATATACGTTATAACTGATTTATTACATATGTGTTGATATTTGTAATCTAAGTGTTTGGTAAAATGCCTGAATGAGAAAATGCTCGTTGAAATGTATTTAATGAGGGTGTTGAGATAGGATTCTCAATCACCTTATCTATAGCTATAGTTTCCTTTATGTAACCTATCTTACTACTACGTTATTTATGGATGAAATGCCTATGTATGATAACATGTGCTATGTGTTTATTAAAATGCTCAAATGAGATTTATATTTGGATTGTTTGTCACATGCTGTTTGACTATCACATATGAATGCCTATTGTGTTTGGATATGATTGGGACTACTACGTAGTCCAAGAAATCGGTAACGATTTCCGAAGTAGTGGTCGAGGATGATTCGCCACACAAGACACGTTCGATAAATCCTATTCGTACGTTGCTTGTCAATAGTGGTTAGGCCACATGGAATGCTTACACACTCCATGTCGATTAAGTCAACATACGGTCATACCAATCGAACTTGTTAAGTAACCCGATTGGCCCAATGTATGTTCACCATGTATGGACGCTACTGCTTGAACCTAAGGTACTAAACTTACCAGTGAAAAAGCCCGTTTAAACTTGGTATCTCGATCTGCTAAGACTCATGAGCCAGGCATGGTAATATGGGACACCGTGTTCGAGCTGTCGGCTTACGTTGGGGCGACGAGCTTCCCCATAGTGACTAGTGAGCAACCTAAACTCGTGAACTGAATACGGTAGTATGAGACACTATATTCGAGCTATCGGCCTACGATCAGGTGATGAGCCCATAGTGACCTCGAGTGTACTCTAGGACTAAGCTAAGGCGACGAGCCTTTCCGTAGTCACCTCAAGTATAGAATAGGCCTACGATCAGGTGAGGCCTACGATTAGGTGACGAGCCTCTCGTAGTGACCTCAAGTGTGAATTAAGCCCACGCCAAGGTGATGAGCCTCCCGTAGCAACCTATGCTATAAACTCGCGAACTTGCCTATCGTATGTGATTAACTAGGACTAACAAACCTAGATGGATCATTGTTTGGGGTAATGATATAAAGGGAGGTACCTTAGCTTCCCAATCTTGCTGTATGAATATGCCTAATTAAGAACTTGGCTAATCACGTACATGCACCACATTTATATGTGCCTTTGACATTGAAGTTAAGCACATCAGGAGTGTTGTATGCCGCGATCGTGAGATGATGTCATAAAGGGAGTGCAGGCGAGGGTATACATCATTATCGCATATCATTATTGCATTAACAAGAGTGATTAGGACCTGATTATTGTACTACTTTATCATTACTACTTGATTGAATTGATAATATGTTAACCTTTGCGTTATAGTTCCACTGAATTAGTTACTCATTCCCACCTGGGATGATGTTTTAAAATACCACCTAGATTCTGTTATACATACAGGTAATGACGGAGTCTATGTAGCTGAAATAGACTTCGTGGATTAGGAAGAAGAATTCTCCAACGTTCAGCTCTCAGGCAGGTCTATGTAGACCTCATGCTGATTCGACGGGCTTATAGGGCTATATGATTTAGTCGAACACTTTATATTTTTAGTATTTAGCACAACTTAGAAACAACACATGTATATGTTCAGCCTGGTGACATACTCATACTCTGAAAATTGTGAGATACTTATGTACTTTATATATTTATCGCAATCTTCTGCTTGCCTAATTACGTTAACTCTGGAGTATGATATGTCGTTTAGCTTAATCCCACTCATGTTTCAATGCACTCATCACAATCATCATTATCTATGTTACATAAGTGATGCGTTGGAACTAGGGAGCTGAGCTTTGCTCAACCCCCGATTTTCAGGGCGTTATACAGATTATCACTGATTATCTTCGATTGTCAAAGATTATCTCCGATTGTTAAAGATGATCACCGATCATCTCCAATTATCGAAGATGGTTCTAAGCAAGGCTGTGGGGTGCACTATAAACCAACCACATGTAAGACCTACATTGTAACATGGGATGGGTGGAAGAGAATGCCCCTATGGACGACAGATATTATCGCTGGTTCTCCAAAAATTATATGAGCAGCGATAAGAGCCAGGGAGGAAAAGCCTATGAAGGCCAACCATGCATAAGACCTATACCATCTTTATCACTCTTGGTAGCGTTGTAGGGAAGGGTGAAATAAATGCCCCCTCATGAATGGATCGGGTCATAGAGGCGAAGAAAAAGAGGGTGGTAGAGTGTGCCTTAATTGGCCAACCATGCATAAGACCCCCCAGGTTTCTGGTTTATTTCTAATAGTAACTCATGGGAGAAAGGTGACCTCTATAAGAGCTTCCCTCCCCATTGATGAATTGACGACCCTAGACTTGGTACCCCTACAAGTAGCCTTATGATCTCCACAAAATCTAGAGAGTTACTGAGGCCAACCCTATGTGTAAATCCTACATAGTTTACCACCATGGTAGCTTCAATGGGCCCCTCTGATGGATCATGATTAGTGGACTCCCCCAGGCAGTGGTGGTTCTATGAACTCTAGAGAGTTACTAGGGCCAAATAGCATAAGTTTACATGCTCCAACTATTTACGAGCCTAAACTGTGATGACTTCAACTACTTACGAGCCTAAATTGTGATTGCTCCAAATACTTAAGAGCCTAAATTGTGGTTGGTGACTTAGGTTTACTAACAGAATTTTAAGGTAATTTCACCAATTTTAAGACAATATAGCATAAAGTATGCCGATGAGCAAAAGCTAGACTAACTAAACTTCAAGTTATGAAAGAGTATACAAATGTAGCATGGTTTGGAGAAATTAAGAATCATCCATGCTTATGCACTAGAATATAATATCAATGAAGCAAAATTTCCTATATCATTTAAACTTTGTAGTTGTTCTTAAATATACAATATAAAATTCTCATTTATCCTGGAATGATAAATGCATTAAAGTTACTCCAAAATGCCAAGAGTTGATGTATATTTCTGTAGATCTTGGTTGAATTGAACTTGAATTGCAATAATGTTGAGTTCAGCTTCGATGATAAGTCTAGCTTGATTCGAAGTACCTACGAGCTCCTGCTCCAAAGAAACAACAATGGTCTTTTTCTTTGAAAGCTCGGATTCCTCAAGCTAGGTTATGCTCACATTCTCAGCAATATCTGCCCTGATCTTGCTCATCTTCAATTCCTCAGCTTGCTTTTGGGCTTCAAGGCTAGCAATCTATTCAGTGATAGTAACCAAAGTTTATTCAGAAGCCTTTGCTTGATCTTGAAGGGAACTATACTCTCTTTTATACCCAGTTGTCTTACAAGGGGCATCCCGCGCAATCATCGATGGGTCACTAAGGGCACCTTTTCGCATACCGCATCAACTAACTAATGACAGGAGGCCTCCTTGCCAACCGTCGGTAATGGAGAGAAGACCCTTCTTCATCCTATGGCAACCTCTTACCACAAGTGCAATCGAGCCAAAGACTAACCCTTATATCTTCTATGAGGACGAACCTCACCATATCCCATTTCACATAGGCAACAGAGTGGTCCTACAGGCAACAACTCCATATGAAGGGAAAACAGTGATCATCCTTGCAACACCATCACAATTGCCAGCTCTAGAAGAACCAATAACACTTGAAGAAAAAGAGCCTCCATGTTACAAGTTGGTTCCTTGGTACTATCTGAAGTGAGACGAAGTGAAGAACCCGAACCTTAATGGACGCTATGCTCAAAAAGATACTGGAGTCTTCAAAGGTGCTTTGTCAGGGTAAGGACAAGAGACAACATATGATGTAGCCACACAACTCAAGACGATCTCAAGACGGATATCCGTATGAGAGGTACTATGCACATCACGAATGTACCAAGCGCTCTTTGTCAAAACATTGAACAATGTTCATATCACCTCGGACACTCTGCCGAAAATGATTGCGCTCATGATTGGTTAACACCTCGTGCCCATGACCATCACCTTCACAAACGATGAGCTTCCTCCCGAAGGCCGAAACATAGATGACATGATCATCAAATCTCTCATGATTTGAGGATACTTTGAAGACCCGAAGAAGCTCTTCGACAGGTTAGAGAAGTATAAGCTCTGACTTAACCCTCAGAAATACATCTTCAGTACAACCAGAGGCAAACTTCTCAGCTTCGTAGTTAGTGAGGAAGGTATCATGGTTGATGAAATGAAGACAAGAGCCATCATCAAAATGCAGCCTCCGAGGATAGAAAAGGAAATCTGAGGATTCCTCAGCACAATTTAGTACATCAGACACTTCACTGCACAATTCACTCCCATCTGTGAGCTAATATTCAAGCTCCTTAAAAAAATCACCAAAGAAATGGAATGATGATCGACAAGCCACCTTCAATCATATCAAAATATATCTCATAAATCCACCAGTGTTAGTGCCTCCAACTCCCGAATGACCTCTATTATTATATATCTTGGTAGCAGCAGACGTCATCGGCTGCGTCATCGGCCAACGCAATGAAACAAGAAGGAATGAAAAAGCAATATATTACCTAACAAGTTCACCAATTACGAGACTAGATATTCATCTTTTGAGAAGACATGCCTGGCCTTTATCTGGCAACTCAACAACTTTGGTAATACACGATCACATATCCTATCATCCTCCTTGCTTATATGGATCTGCTCAAATACCTATTCGAGTAGCTGATTGTAAATCCTGAATTTTCACAATCAGAGTTTATACTCATGACCGAGAAAAAACCGGGTGTTAATAATTGAATGAATTGGATGCTTCAAAATCGCACCCTATTTTTTTTATTTCATTTAGATCACATCCAGATACATTCACGATGGTAACCAATCATGAGAGTAAATGAACTGTATTTATCATTAAAAAAGAATTCAACAAATCATCAAATGTCCTCTCAATGAGAGCTTATTACATTATCGAGTTTGCAGCAGAAATATAAAACTAAATCATAAAACTATCTTCCTATTTATTCAGTATAATCTTCCATAGGGAGATGGTCCTCTAGGTTTTCAATCTATATATCACCTACATCATCTATATGGTTGGAGAGGGTCAATGCCCTACTCATAGTGATGGTTATCCTTTAAGATTAACAATAATTCAAGAGACTCATAAAGTAATGTAAGGGTTCTGATACGCCTCGTACTCCACCACTAAGAGGGGTATCAATATATACAACCAATATATATGAATGCATGCCTGGAAAAGTATGTGCAGCTCATCATACATAGTGATCATTATCACAATGTAGAAAGTAGTTCAAAGTATCCAACTCGCCCTGCATTCTCCAACTATGAAGATTCATCGGCGTGTCCAACGTTAACGTGGATTTATGCGAACATCTCAAGGCGACATAACAATACTGTTGGGGGATTTACGTAACACGATGTGTACATGGAGTGACTATTTATAACATCCAATCCCAAAAAGTGATGTAACACGCATAATGATTTACTTACATCGATTGTGCACCATGCTAACCAACCCACATAATTACGTGCCGATTAAGAGGGCCACTACCTGTAACACATTATGTCCATGATAAATATTTGAATCACTAGTTGTGATATCTCTAAGACATCGCTTACATTGATAGAGAAATAATTCAAATCATGGGGGTTTTGGAATTTCAAAGCACATGCCCAAGCTATAAAGTTAGATAGCACACGACTAATAAAATAAGGAGGAGAGTAGCAATGGCTAACTCAACAAATAGGAGAGTGGCAATGGCCAACTCAACAAAAAGGAGAGCATCAATTGCTAACTCAACAAAGAGGAGAGTGGTAAGGGCCAACTCAATAAAGAGGAGTGTGGCAATGGCTGACTCAACAAAGAGAAGAGTAGCAAGGGCTAACTCAATAAAATTGGTAAAGGTAAGGGTAAGACTTATATCCATCTCCCCACATAAAAATAATGAAGATGACTCGTAACATGAAAGCATGTAAAAAGGAGAGAATCATAGTAACATAAGAGCATGTAAAAAGGAAAAATTATATCAACTTAAATCAAAATAAGCTTAAAGGATTCCCTCACATAAATTCAGAAAGATCATGCATAATTAACATCACACCTTAACCATAATTCTCAAAGGATAAATAATTGATGGGGGTAAATTAAATATTTTCATGGAGAATTCAAGGCATGTGAGGGAACAAAATAATTCATATCAACTCAAGTTAATATAAGCTTAAAGGAATCCTTCACCTTAGACTTAGATCTAAACCATATGTAGATATCCACGTAGGAATGCTTTTACATGAAAAGCTTCCACATGAATCACAACATTGCTTGAGCAAGAGGGAGACACCATAAAGAGAGAGAGAAAGAGAGAGAGAGAGAGAGAGAGAGAGAGAGAGAGAGAGAAAGAAAAAAAATGAAAGAGAGAAAAATGAAAGAAAGAGAAAGAGAAAGAAAGAGAAGGAGAAGCCTAGACGCCATCTTCCTTCTCTTTCTTTCTCTTTCTTTCATTTTTTTTTCTTTTTCTTTCTCTCTCTCTCTCGGTCCTTGGGCGTTGGGCATGTGAGTGGAGAGGGGAACACACTCCCCCTTTTAAAAAGGGAGTGGGCATATGAGAGGGGCATGTTTCACATCACACTTGGATTGGGTCTCTCCAATTTTCCATTTTCTGACGATCTTTCTTTAAATCTAATTTATCTATTATGTCAGAGTCATCAAATAGAGTTAGGGTATATAATTTTCTTGGTGATCCGAAATTTAGATTGGGCAATCTTGAAAATTCTCATAACGGGTGCCAAAACGAATTTGATCTCAATTAATGATCCACACTTAATGATTAGGGCCCAATTTTGGGAGAAATGTGTAGCCATGATAGGAAAATAGTTGGGAAAATTTTTGTGGTTGATCGATGGTGGAAAGGCCTAGATCTAAAATATCACCTTTTGCATCAAAAGGAAGGAACTGGCTTCAGCGTTCAACGGTGCAGGATCATAGATCGAGGTCTAAATTTTATATAACCTCGCGGTCATATGAGACCAAAGTGTGGTCCAAATTTAAGTTGCGATGGATGGAAAGAAGTGGTTAAATCGGAAGATCCAAATTTATAAGGATTTGATAAGCTTTGAAAGGATAACTTTGTGCCTTAGGAATAGCCTATCAAAGTGGGGTCTTCATATTTCACACTTGGTCCATATTATGGGCAATCCAAGTCATTCATATGAAGGAAAATATCCTACTACGACTACTCACAAGGTTTTTTTACTCGATGGATACCAAAATCAACGGTTAAGGGGATGATTTGTCAATTAGGTCACTTTTACAATGATCTAAGGCCCTAAATTTGACACATATGGTTAATTTATGATACATAGGTATGATATAAAATTTCACATCAAACGGATCGTGGGAACCATGTGAACTAGAATTCAGGGGTCTAGGTTAATGACATTTTCATAATTATTGCTGACATGAGAATTTTGGAAAATATAATGGTTCTACATGGTTATAGGCACATTTTTAAGTAATTCTTACAAAAAGGATTTATATCTAAATCATTATGAATAAAGAGTTATTCACCAAATTAATTAGAAAATGTACATATATCAAACCACACAATGGATGGTCAGATGACATGTTTAAAATACGAAAACTTAATGGTTGGTACTCTAACGGTGTATATAGGTATATGAACGACCAATTTTATAAACAGAAGAACACAAGATGGGTTTCTGGAGTGATTAGGGGGTAGAAAATATGTATCGTTAGATTCGAGTGTCTTGTTCATATGTGTAAGTTTCTTATATTATAGTTTTGATGGCTGGTTAAGAATATTCATTGTTGATGAACAAGATAAATAGATCAAAATATCAACTTGATGTGTGTATGAGCGGATGCAGATAAATAGATCAAAATATCAACTTGATGTGTGTATGAGCGGATGTAGAGATCAAGTAGCTAGTTTACTACGATCAGGTGGTCCAAAATCAAAGTGGACAGTTAGATGTCTCTATCTAGTAGTGCATATTTAACTGAGTGGTTGGTTATGATGGACAAGTGAGAATATTTAGGTATATGATGATCCTATCTTAAAATCAGCGGTCAGATAACTTGATCTATGAATGGAGATTATTCCCAATGGTCAGATTCGTGTTGGAGAATAGATGTAAGGTTATGATAGCTAGATTAGTATCGTACTCATATACATAATAAGTTAAATTTCATGGTAACACTCGAGTACTTTCAATACTCAGGTATTGAAAAGTTCAGGGTGTTACATTGACACTTACTGGAAGGACAACTAAATTGCTGGTACTTTTGTTTGAGTTCGACATCACATATGTAACTCAAAACGCAATTAAGGGACGAGCGATGGCTAATTATCTCTCATCCACTCACTACCCAATTATCAACCACTGAAGACTTTCTTCCCTGATGAAGATCTCTTACTCGTCGAGGAAAAAGAAGAAAGAAAGGCAGATGAGTGGATATTATTCTTTGATGACGCAACCAACTTTAAGGGAAGTGGAATCAGAGCCATCCTCTACTCTCCAAACAATGTCCCAATTCCTATCTCCAGGAGTATAGCATTTGAGTGCACCAACAACATCGCAGAGTATAAAGCTTGCATCCTTGGTCTAAAAGAAGCCATAATCTTAGGTGTAAGGAAGCTACGAGTATTTGAAAACTCATAGCTTATCATCAAATAGACCAATGATGACTGAAAAACTAAAGATGAGAAGTTGATACAATACCACGTATACCTTGAAATTTTGATCAAAGAATTCAAAGAAGTCACATTTTCATACATGTCACGAGCAAAGAACCAATCCGTAGATGCTCTTGCCACCCTAGCATCGATGTTGGAAAATTTAAGAGGAGCTTCAGAATGGGAGCTCATAGTTGAACTTAAAGATAAGCCCGCCTTCTGCAAGCAAATTGAAGAAGCTGAAGCCACCCTTATTAGCAAGCCCTGGTATACCGACATCAAACGATATTTGGAAAGCTAGGAGTACCAGTAAAAGCTGCATCAAACAACTGTTGAACTGCCAACACTTAGCAGGACAATTCATGATCAACAATGAAATTCTCTATAAGAGATCCTATAATTAAGTTCTCCTTCGAAGTGTTGATGGATTTGAAGCTGTAAAGATCATAGAAGAAATCCACGAGGAAGTGTGCGACCTGCACATGAATGGACACATGATGGCAAAGAAGATTCTATAACTCCGCTATTACTATGACTATGGAGACAGACTGTTGCTAGAACGTCACGAAGTGTTTTAAGTGTCAAGAGCATGCAAATCAAATATATACTCTAACCTCAGAGCTATACAACCTAACTACTCCATGGCCTTTCTCTATATGGGGTATCAACATCATCAGAAAGGTAAACCCAAAAGCTTCTAACGGTCACGAGTATGTACTCGTGTCATTCAACTACCGCACCAAGTAAATAGAAGTAACATCCCACACCACCATAACAACTTCTCAAGTAATCAAATTTATAAAGAATAATATCATCAGCCGATACAGGATTCTACATATCATCATTGCTGAAAATGGTTTGCCTTTCGTCAATAAAAAGATAGATGACTTCCTCGAAAAGTTCAAGATTCAGCATAGGTGGTCGACATCCTACTGATCACTCCCCAAGTATAGGGTTGTGATGTAGTAATAAACTCGGTAAGATCGAGGTCGAATCCCACGAGGACTGGTTGTCACAATTCAAATCTATGATTCTTCTTAACTAATCCAATGAATAATGAACTAAACTACTAAGCACGATTTTAGGAAAAACAATTAAGAACAGGGAAGAAAATTCAATCAGAGAGAAAGCACTAGGACTTTCGAATCCACCCCTAATTATCCTAACCCTTGTTTTGTCTGTTGATTCACCTTGATCTAGATTGATACCACTTATTAGAGAAAGCACAATCTGTGTCCTAAATCGGGCATACAGACTGTCTAATTCCTTTAAGCAATGCTATGAACAACATATCCCATGTCCTTGATCGGGCACATGGAATGTACATTCATTAAAGCACCCTGTTTCTTCCTCTATAGGAAACCTGTTCTTGATCAGACACAAGCACCTGTAATAAGCATCCAAACAACATCCATATATATACTTTGGTCAAGTTCATAGATGGAGAAGTATGGAATTTAAACCCGTCAAGCCCACTTAGAGAAAAAAACAAATAAATTAAAATTCAAAGTAAATCAACCAATACAAGATCTGATCAAATTAGGGGCTTCATCTCAGCCCTAGCTGAGAGATTAGTTACCCATAAAATCCATAAAAAGATATTAAATAAAATTCATAAACTAAAACACCAAACCGAACAATCTCTCTCTCTTCTTCCTTCTCTTTCTTCTCTTTCTCCTCTCCCTGGCTCTGGATCTCAATTTCCCTGGATCTGAATCCCTCTCCCACGTCCAAAACTTCACTTTTATAGCTGCTGGATGGCTGGAATCGGTGGCAGAGTCGTAGACGGACTCGAAGTGTAATTTTTCGCAGCCGTGATCGGTGGGCCCCACAGAGGTGTTTTCTGGAAAATCCACCCCGTCCATTGGATTCAGGATGAAATTTCAGTCAAGAATGGGTGGTTTTGAAGGTCCATTAGCGTGGCCCACAGAAGAAATCTCAAAAAGATCAGATTTGAACGTCGCCGGGTAGCCCTTTTGTGGCCTCTGTATTACGCACGTGTGTACGCATGGGAGTGAACTATCAACAAGGTTTTGTAGTATTCATGGCCCTCTACACGATGGACGGATCGGATTGTCCGTACAGGCGACGGGTGGGGCCCACTGTCGTTCGCAAAACGGACCAGCGGCGTCCGTTCGTTGACGCGAATTCGTCCTCCGTGGCAATGGTGGGTCCCATTCCTTTTATCAAACCGAAAATCCACTCCGTTCATTAGGATAAGGACAGAAAACCGGTTAGAAACGCATATTTTTTTCCTCCATTCTGCTGTGGGCCACGGGAGATCTCGTTCACCGTCCATTGCATTGTTGAACGGTTGGATTCTATTCTTGATGATCATCCACGATTCTGTCACCTAGGCATGGGGTATGTCTGCCCCAAGAAGCGGATGGACGGCTTGGATTGTCCATTTGGACACAAGGTGGGCCCCACAACCAAGAACCGGCGCTCGCTTTGCGGACGCTGTTGCGTCTTCGACGAAAGCGCGGGTCAGCGCTTGCGCTGACCCAACTGCTGGTGCGGTGCATGGGCGGCACACGTGTACTCGGTGTACACTCCCCATACACAGGGTCCACCATGATGTTTATGAGAAATCTACTCCGTTCATCCTCTTAACCTCATTAATTTAGCCGTCAATACAAAAGTTGAGGCAGTTCCAAATATCAGGTGGGCCCCAAAGTGAAGATTAATGGGCTGATCTGTCCGTTGGAGCACTTCCCGAGATCATCAATAGCTGAAATTTAATATGGACGGTTAATTCACGGCCCCCATCACACGTATGAAGTTTCGGACTGATTGGATGGCAGGAACCATGTGATCTTGCATTCTGGACCCTTTTCGGGCCCCTTTGGCTTGCTTTCCTCCGATCCCAAGCGTGTAAAATTGTCACCATTGATTCTCTGGAGTTCATCCCGTGCTTTGGTGACTTTGGAGCGCCAAATTCATGTTTTTAACATCAATTTCCAATTCACACTCCTGATTTCATCCTGTAATAAAAACACGAGTAATATACTCCATTAATCCTTATCATGTACGTAAAATTAGGCAATTGCTGGGGTCTAATATACAACATTTGACACTCATCACCTTCCGCCCTGAGATGAATGGAAGAGTGGAAGCCGCCAACAAGATGCTTATCAAGATACTCAAGAAGATGGTTGAGACATACAAAGATTGGTCTGAAATGCTCACATATGCACTCTGGGCCTATCGGACGTTTGTATGGTCTATTACAGGTGCAATTCCTTTTAAGCTTACATATGGAATATAGGCAGATCTACCTGTTGAAATAGAAATACCATTTCTTCAGGTGATACTTGAGAGTGAAGTTGAGGAAGGGGAAGGGCTCAAAGCCACATATGATCAGTTGCACCTTGCAGAGGAAAAGCGCATGCATGCACTACATCATTCCCAGTGCTATCAGAAAAGGATCGCTTGGGCCTACAACAAGAGAGTCTGAAAGAGAACCTTCAAGGTGGGTAACATGGTCATGAAATGCATTCTACCATTGCATCTCTCAAATCCCTAAAGAAAATTCAAAACCTCGTAGGAAGGACCGCTAATCATCAAAGAAGTACTTCCGGGAGGTGCCCTCCGGCTCATTAACATGAAGGGAGAGGATCTTCCAGAACCAATAAATGCCGACAACATGAAAATCCTTCATGGGCAAGCCTATCTAATTCCATCTGCAGTTACATTAGTAAAGCAGCAATAAAAAAAGACCAGGGTCAGTTATTATGAAAATTACCCCTCCCGGCTACCAAAAAGTGCTTCAAAAAGGGTAAAAATGGAAAAGATAAAAAAGAAGAAGAGTGGAAACAACAAAAAAAGAAAGGAAATAAGGGAAAAATAAAGAGTGCGCAGTCCAAAAGGAAAGAAAAATTAGATCGACCCTAAAGCATAAACAACCGCCCCTTCACCTAAGGATGAGTCTAGTCAAAGTCAACTACTTCA
Source organism: Magnolia changhungtana (assembly GCA_030180095.1). Taxonomy (NCBI): domain Eukaryota; kingdom Viridiplantae; phylum Streptophyta; class Magnoliopsida; order Magnoliales; family Magnoliaceae; genus Magnolia; species Magnolia changhungtana. The sequence continues at coordinate 772,716 of JASAUF010000470.1, read as the reverse complement.
CCATTATAACTAAGATAAGGTTCAAATAGCTGCCAGTCAATTGGAAATGATGGAACTCTGACCCCTCAACCACTGTAGAAAAAGAAAGAAAAAGAAATGGGCCTAAACAAAAGGGGCAGAGTGAAATCTCAAAAGGGTGCTCTGAATAAAAAACAGTTGGCACATAGCAGACTTGGCGAAAACCCAAAGGGCACCAAGGTTAAAAATACATAGTTGCCAAGGGGTAGGTAAGATTAAATACCCGGGACATGATGAAAATTTGAAAGGACACCATGGGAAAAAATGATGGGAAAAACTGACTGTAGTGAAAACCTGAAAGGGCGCTACAAGCAAAATAACTGTAACGCCCTGAAAATCGGGGTCGAGCAAAGCTCAGCTCTCGAGTTCCAACGCATTACTTATGCAACACAGATAATGATGATTATGATGAGAGCATTGAAACATGAATGAGATTATACCAAAACAACATATCATACTCCAGAGACAGTTAAATTGCAAGTGGAAGACTGTGATAGATATATAAATATATAGACTGTGGTGAGTCTCCAGAGTGTGATAACATTGCCAGGTTAAATAATTACATGTGCAAGTCCAAAATATACAAAAAATGTAATGACATCTAATTAGAAACCCTGTAACCCCGTCGATCAAGACACGGCTCGCATGAAGCCGCCAGAATACAACATATATAAGAAGGCATCCTCGTCGTCGTAAAAGTCCGGCTCCGCCTCATAAGCATCGCTATCACCTGCGGCTACAACAGGGTCTGGTTGGTGTGTACAACACCGTCCCGTAACATGGGAGTGAGTGATCAACTCAGTGGAACAATAAAGCATATGTTAATATGTTATCAATTTAGTCAAGTAGTAATGATAAAACAGTACAATCAACATTCCTAAGTACTATAATTAATGCAAGGATGAGATGCGATTATGATGCATGCCCTCGCCAACAAACTCCCTTGTGCGGCACCATCTTACGTCTGTGGCATGCTGTCACCCTCAGTGCTCCACATCTTCTAGGCACATGCAATGCGATGATGAGCATGATTACCGAGTTGTTATTAGTCCATTTCAAACAGCAGTATTGGGAAACTAAGGTACCTTTCCTATATCATCCCCAAACAATGATCCATTCTAGGGTCATCAGTCCTAGACAATCTCATACGATGGTGTGTTTCTAGGTCAATGTAAGGGCTGCCAGGGCTGTTACACGGAATCGTTACACCACTCCCCCATCGCCTTGTCAATACAGGCCTAGTTTATACTCTGTTACTACGGGAAGGCTCATTGCCTCACTGCAGATTTAGAGTATGCTCGAGGTCACTACACCGGGTACGGTCAGGGCTGTCAGGGCTATTACACAGAATCGTTGCACCACTCCCCCATCACCCATCAAAGAAGTGTAGGCCGACAGCTCGAATATAGTGTCCCATACCACCATAATCGGCTCACGAGTCTGGTTACTTAATGGTCACTACGGGGAGGCTCGTGGCCCTAGCGTAGGCCGACAGCTTGACCACAGTGTCCCATACCACCATGCCCAGCTCATGAGTCTTAGCGGATCGAGGTACCAAGGTTAACGGGGTTGCACTGGTAAGTTCAGTACCTTAGGTTCAAGCAGTAGCGTCCAAACATGGTGAACATACATAAGACAGATCGGGTTACTTGATGAGCTCGGCTAGCTCGAGCACACGACAAGTTGAACGACATGAAGTGCATAAGCACTTCGCGTAGCCAACCACTATCGCCAATCGAAGTACGACTCGGGTTCGTCGAACATATCTTATGTGGTGAATGAATCTCAGCCACGAATTCAATCCTATTACCGATTGCCTGGACTATACAATAGCCCCAATCAAATTTAATTACGGAACAGTTAAAGTAGTAATGGATCAAGAGTTCAAATTATACAATCCAATATCCAATATTGTCCGCTTAGGGCTGCCAGGGCTGTTGCACGGAATCGTTACACCAGTCCCCCATCACCCTTCACGGATTTTATGGAATACAACTCAAACATGTGAAGTAGTCGGTGGCAGGATTAAGTAAACAAGTAATTCAAATATATTAACAAGCATGTTATAAAACACAATGCAAACAGGAAATCCAAACACATACGTTCAATAAACTAGTAAGTGATTAAACTAAACAACTTACATGAAGGAAATCATACACATCACTAAGGTAGTTGAGGATCCTATCTCAACACCCTTATACATTACAATTTACTAACTACTACTCATTCAGACATTTAAACAAACACTTTAGACTACATACATCAACATACATGACGTATGTTGATCACATAGGTATTAGGCCAAATCCTTTCACTAGGGAGCTGCCCCATTTATAACACGTGTACACCCACGACGGATAGTCATGGCAAGCAGGAATCCAAGTTCCATATTCATTCAGTCATTTCCACACACACTTGGGCTACACATTTTAACATATATAGTGTATATTGGCTGTGGCGTGATTTAGGGCAAATCCTTTCGTCAAAGGGGTATCCCCAATACAACAATCATATATCCATGACAATTAGTCATGGCGAGCATGAATGTGAATTCTATACTCATTCGGTCATTTTCACAAACACTTAGAATACACTCTTTTAACATACATAGCGTAGACTAGCAAAAACATGTATTAGGGCGAATCCTTTCGCCGAGTGAGTATTATACATATATATAGCATGTTAATATAGTAATTAATCATGGCTAACATACTTTTAAAATTTATACGTATACGATATTTTCTACAAATACGAGGAATACAGTATATTCAACATAGTTAACGTATAACCGAAAAATGAAACGGACAGCACCTTGTACATGTGCAATTACATGCAGATCATGAATTTATCATTATCTGACATTGAAAGCATTAAAAACTATAACCTATACATCTAAAGTTCCCACCTTTTGTCGTAGAATTGTAACGAATACGCCAGAATCTCTAAGCCTTCGTCTACGGTGATTAGGCAACCTGAATCATGAAACAGGTCAGCTATTACATCACCCGTACTCTTGAAAACTCTAAAACAGCTTAGGGTTAGGTTTTCTTACCTAGAAATGAAGTCGAAAATGCCAGAAAAGCGATAAGAACGATGTGGTTAGGCACGGATAGCAACAGGGTAGAGTGGCAGGGAGATGCTCCCATAACTCTCACACTTTCTCTCTCTTTTCCCTCTTCTCTCTCTTAAGTTTTCTCAAATTCGTATGGAATGAGAGAGTGAGGGTTTAAGGTCCTTATATAGGCCCAAAACTCTCTAAAATAGACCCAGGGTCAAGGTATACTTAGGTTTTGTCCAAAGGGCATTTGTTTCAGCTTAACGGAGCATTTCTGGAGGCCCCCCTTGAGCCAAAGGTCGGACTTAATCTCACTGACTATGGATCCAGGTCGAGTTACGTTTTCAGTCTGATCGAATTTACAGATCGCCTGTGGCAGACTAGTTTCAGTTCAACGGTCACTAACACTCGATCAGGGTTACAAGTACATGGACATGTGTATGAAATTTTCCTTGATCCGAGGGTGTATTTGGGTCAGATTCTGACGGTCTGATTGCTTATATTTGGCCCGCAAGTGACAAGTCTCAGATTACTTAAATTTATATATTTATTTCTAAAATATCCACGTTTCTCACACACTTCACTCCGGGCTCAAGCGAATAGCACTGGGACACAATCTGGATTTGATTTCCTAGATGGTTGTCAAGCCCAGCAAGGTGGTCCTAATTCTATAACTTCGTATTATTTGGACTTTTGACGTGTGGTCCAGATCTGATATAGAGTTTCGTGATGCTCCCAAGAGCAGCAGGGTAATGAGATTGATCCTAGATTTTAGGGTAACCTAACGTCACTAATTCTACAAGTTTTGGGTCTTGTAGATCGGATTTAAAGTGATTAGTGCGGATTTCGTATGTGATCTAGTTTAGCACTTCGTTAACTTTGTCAAATTTCTAAAGGATTTAGTCCTATATGATTTCTATCTGAGGTGGTACTTGGGCCTTTGTAGTTTGTATATAAAGTGATCCAAGTAATTAAGACTTAACTAAAACACGGCCTAATTACAGCAGAAGAAGGTCCTAGGGCAGGAGAGGCTGATGTTTCTAAATAACCTATTCGTCGTTGATTCCATATGGTTAATGGTCAAAAGCCCATTTTATTTATGTATGTACTATTTACAGTGGAAATGGGTTTAAGTATTGTTCTTCATCACCTAAATTTAAGATTTGTGAAGGAAAAGGGTTAAAAAGTGATTCTAAACTTTGGGATTGAGTTCTGACAAGTTAATAAGGTGTTCGGATCGACCTATTGCCTAAGGACGTCTATCACCAGGTTGGCAAAAATCCGGGGTGTTACAATAACTCAAGAAAAGAAGAAAAATAAAATAACATGTACTAGAAGACAAGTCCAAGACAACTTAGTAATCAACCCCAATCAAGAACAAGAGGAAATACATTCAAAGATAAGGGTTCTACAAGATCTAACAAATTTCGAAAGGTAATGGTTTCAACTACATACTCCTTTGGAGAATCAAGGATTCTTCTAAGGCATTACTCTAAGTCACGAGTCAAAACACTGGCTGAGCCACAGTTCTGATTCCTACACCTTGACACAAAAATCCAGACGCATGCACATATAGATGATATAAGGCACAAAGTTTTCCAAAAATATCTTTTCCATTTCATTAAATTTTTAATTACATGCACATGCCTTTCTCTTTTCCAAAAAAAAAAAAAACAAAACACAAGAGTTTTCCCAAGCTGTTCATGTACCAGACAAAAAGAGCATAAAGACAGCTCAAAATCAAGAAGATAAACTCTCAGCTCTCATCCTCACCAGGTAGGTACCATTCCCTGGCCTCATACTTAATTAACCTCTCTCTCAACCTGCTAATATCCATACGCAGTTAGTACAACTCCTCCCTCTCAGACTGACGAGCGACCCTATCCTCATCATCCTCCTTACGAGAAGTTAAAAGCCTCTGAGACATCTCAATGCACAGGCAGCACAGTGAGGAGATCTTATATAGAAAATGACTATGGGTGGATAATAGGAAATTAGGATAAATGAACGGTTGCTCGTCAAATGGCTCATAAAAGCCGACAACTAATCGGATGTCAAGAAAATCAAGCTCCTCAATCTCATTGGTCATAAGCCAACATGGAAGACATCAATAAAGGGACTGCTCCGCCACCAATCGAACATGTGGAATGGTTGTTAAAAGAGGTCCCCAAGACTCAAATTCGAGCACGTCATCTATTGAACAACAATCTCATAACAGTCAAACTTGAGAGCCAAGATCTCGAGTCGTCCGTGGAAGGGGACAACGACCAAAGCCTGAAAATGTGAAAGCCAAAATCTCCTGCTAGAATTTGAACTGGTGCAAGAATCTGATTGAGTGATATGAAAAATATGACTATAACTCGACGATGATCAGAGACTCTTTATACGCACTGCATATGACCAGCGGACATATAAGTCAGGAAGACTCCCAACGAATCTCCTAACTCCACAGTTGTGCAAACATTCGATGATACAAAGACTCTCTCATACCTGTCGTACGAGGAAGCATCCTCCTGATACGACGTGAAATGTCAGCGCGAGGAATGGATCGATAAAGAGAAGCCGTCATCACTAGCCGCTCCCAGAGCCACAATTGCCAAAATCCAAATAAGCAGAGATCAGCAAGGGTGATAAGAAAAGGACAAATGTAAAAGGATGGTGATGCTAGAAGGAAAAATCCTTAGAGAAATGTGCAGCAACCTCGCAAGACACGCGTACGATGTTGAGTGTGAAATATTGTATATTTCCTCCTGTTTATACGTTGGTTTTACAAACATGATAGTGCTTAATCGATCTAATTATGCATGTTTTCATGTGCGAGGTGATTTCGAGAGCTTAAGGTAAAATTGATGCCAAAAGGAAGATTTTGCTCAAAAGATTACTAAATGAAGATTTGGAAGTCATTAATGAATAATTCACATGCCAAAGATCCAAGGAAACTAAGTGAAGAATGAAGAGAATTGAAGAAAAAGAAAAGGAATCCTGAAAACTGTCCAAAAAACATATTCTTGAAAATTGTCCTGAAAAAAACATATTCTGAAACTTTGCGTTTAAAAAAGGAAAGTTCAGGAAGTCTATTTTGGGAAACTGTGTAGAGTGCATAAATTTGACGCAGTTTCTAGATTTTCCAACTTAATGCGAAAGTTGAAGTTTCACAACTATAAATAGGACTCCCTAGGATGCTCCAAAGCATCTTCTAAGGTTTGGAAAGGTCTCAAGGATCATAGCACAAGGGTAGAGCAGCCACAAAAGAGTTTTTCTTCTTCCCTAGTTTATTTCTCATGCTTTGTTTAAAAGATTTGGTTTCAATCATATCTACGGTTGGCTAAATCTCTTAGCTAGGGCTAAGAGGTGAAGCTTATAGCATGTTTGGATAATTATCTTGCTTTGATTCTTATTCTTATTGGACCTCATTGATTTATAGTTTAATATTAAAGGAATATTTTTAGTTTTCTATGATTTATTGTCACTCAAAATACAATAGATGCTGTGATAGCTTTGGATATCTTCTTTTCCTATTTTGAGATTGTGAGATTGGTAAATCTTATTGTTCACCATTATCTCCTAGGCATGGTAGGGTGATGGAATCCCTTCCAATCATCACAATTCTCCTCCATTGAGAATTAGGTCAATGAAAAGTTTAAATTTAATTTAAATTGCTTTATCTTCCAATTGGATAGGATAGGACTCTAATTCCAATTGTGTTCCTTGAATCAAGGAAGGTAACATCTTGATAGCTATAAGTGGATCCTTGGCACTCTAGTTCCCACCTTTAAATTCATAAATTTTAATCAACATTATTCACTATTACTCTCAATTAATTATTCAGATTTTAATTTAGATCTTTTTCTAGTTCTAGTTCTAGTTATTTTTAGAATATGTATAAGTTTAGTCCATGTGGATTTGACCTTGGTCTTATTAAGTTATTACTACATCGCGACCCTACACTTGGGGTTGTGAATAAGTTTTTGGCACGTTATCGGGGACTACGGCTACGTTTTTCTAGAATTAATTGGTATTAGAATTAGGTTAAGATTATGATTTATTTTTATATTATGTTTTTAGGTTAGGATTTTTTTTTTGAAATTATTTTTATAAACTAACATTGTTTTCTATTTTGTAGGATCCTAACATAGCAACTCTTATATTGGTAATTTTGTTCTAACCCTCTCTCTTATCTTTTTTTAGTTCTCTTATTTATTTTAGTTTTTCTAGTTTTCTTTTTAGATTTAATTGTTTAGTAACTTGAGGGCTGAGAGTGTTTCATGCCCAAGTGGGTTCGTGACAACACCCTCCGTCTTTTGAGTGAATGAGGATTAGTCAAAGGGTTGCCTATCCATCATAGGATAGACACCACTTGAGATCTTCTCAGTTAATTGAAGTGATGGCTACAAATCAACCTCGACCTCAACCACAAGTTGAGGAAGTTTAAGATGAAAACGAGGTACATAATACACCCCCGCCTTGTACTCTACTAGATTATTTACAACCGGCGGGGGTAAGTACACCTTCATGCATGATATTTCCATTGAATGCAGGAACTGTGGATATTAAACCAGGGGTAATTCAACTCCTCCCTAAGTTTCATGGACTAGAATCTAAAAATCCATACTTGCATATGAAAGAGTTCGATGAGATAATATCTACATTACACTTCCCAAACATGTCTAAGGACACAGTTAGACTGAAATTGTTTCCTTTCTCTTTGAAAGAAAAGGCTAAGTCATAGTTACATTCCTTAAGACCAAGGTCCATTGATACATGAGCTGAGATGACAAGGGAGTTCCTTAAAAAGTTCTTCCCCTATCATAAAACAAATACCTTAAGGAAAGAAATTATGAATTTTGTGAAAAAAGAGGATGAGACCTTCTTCTAATGTTAGGAGTGATTTAAGGATCTCATATATTCATGTCCACAACATGGCTACGAAACATGTCATATAACAAGCTTTTTCTATGAGGGATTGACCTCACCCATGTGCTAATTTGTGGAGATGATATGTAATGGGGAATTCATGAACAAGGAAGCCAATGATGCATGAGATTATTTTGATAAACTTGCTGAAGACGCGCAATCATGGGATACCTCCTCAAGAATTACCACTTAAAGCCTACTCAATCAAAGGAAAGGGGAGGAAGTTATGTTTTAAAAGAAGAAGATGATATAAATGCAAGAATGGCCAAACTCACAAGAAAAGTCGAAGCCATGGAACTTAAGAGGGTTCGAACTTAAGAAGGTAAACCCGAAAAGGTTGCGGAAGTTGTTTGTGGTATTTGTGCTTGTAACATACATGCAACTGAGAATTGCCCAACGATTCCTACTTTTCAAGAGATATTGAATGAGAAATCAAATGCCATAAATAATTATCAAAGACCTTTTAGAGGACCCACCTCAAATACATACAACTCTAGCTGGCGGAATGACCTAAATTTTAGTTGGAGGAATGGAAAAATGGCTAACCCACAAGAGACCCTTATGCAATTCTTAAATCAAAAGAAGCCTCGAGAGGATATAGTTGAAAAGTTTATGCAACACCAAGAGCTATTCAACCAAAATACGGTGCAAGCATTCCAAGATCTCAAAACAACAATGGGAATGTTTGCATCATCAATTCAAAAGATTGAGTCACACTTAGTGAATGGGGAGAAAGGGATGCTTCCAGCCCAACCCCTCCCCAATCCAAAACTATCATATGAAATAAGTGACCCAAGCTCTTCAAAGCAGATGGAGCAAGCTAAGTCTATCACCACTCTTAGGAGTGGGAAGATTATTGACAAAACCATTCCGGCGAGAGCTGAAAAACCTAAGGACTCAGAAGAAATTGAGAATGATAGACCTAGCAATGCTCCACATGGGTTAGAATCGGAACCTCAAAGTAAGTCGATTGCGCCATTCCCTCAACGGTTGATTGCACTAAAACATCTCTCAACTCTCAGGATATTCTAAAGGTGCTTAAGCAAGTGAAGGTCAATATTTCTCTATTGGATGCCGTTAAACAAATACTTTCATATGCTAAATTTTTGAAAGATCTATGCACTACCAAAAGACGGCAAAACATATAAAAGAAAATCTTTTTGACAGAAAAAGTGAGTGTCATCCTTAAGCAAGATGTGCCACAAAAATACTAAGATCCTGGTAGCTCAACCATCACTTGTATAATTGGAAACCACCGGATTGAGCACACACTTTCTGACTTGGGGGCGAGTATTAACTTGATCCCTTACTTGATTTACGAACAATTGGGTCTAGGAGAATTGAAACCCACTCGGAGCACATTACAACATGCCGATCGCTCAGTTCGTATACCGAGAGGGATGGTTGAGGATGTGTTGGTCCAAGTTGATAAATTCTACTATCCAGTAGATTTTATTGTCTTAGATACTTAACCCATCATAGATATGAGTACTCAAATACCTGTCATTCTTGGTCATCCATTCCTTGCTACATCAAATGATATCATTGATTGTAGGAATGAAATTATGAATTTATCTTTTAGAAATATGACATTGGAGCTCAACATCTTTTTCAATATGAACAAACAGTCAGAGGATGATGACGATACCCACGACATTAACATGATCGATTCTTTCGTAGAAGATAGAGCACTTTTGACTCTATACTCTGACACTCTAGAGACATGCTTGGCCCACTCCCTTGATTTAGATGATGACATGATTAAGGAGATGGATGCCTTGCTTGATGCTACGATGGTACTTGAAATTAACATGTGAAGGCCACAATTTGAGAAATTGCCCCAAACCAATGTAGTGCCTATACCGTTTAGCCTCAAAGTACCGAAACTTGACCTAAAACCTTTGCTTGTTGATCCTAAATATGTCTACTTAGGTCAAGATGAGACATACCCAGTGGTGATTTCTTCTCGCCTAGAGAAAGAACAAGAGAGTATGCTTATTTTTACTCTCATTGAGCATAAGGGAGAGCGTCCTTGGATGGTCAATTGCAGACCTCAAGGTAATTGATCTTTTGATTTGTACTCACCGCATTCATCTTAAGGATAATGTGAAAACCTCCCAACAACCACAACATCGACTCAATCCAAATATGAAAGAAGTGGTTAAGGCTGAGGTACTTAAGTTGTTAGATGTGGGTATAATATACCCTATATTCGACAGTCAATGGGTGAGTCCAACTCAGATGGTTCCTAAGAAGTCTGGAATCACCAACGTAGCCAATGCTGATAATGAATTCATACCAATTAGAGTTATTACTAGGGCTGTATATCAAGCCGAGTCGAGTCAAGGTGGGCCAAGCTCGGTTCGACTCGTCCATGATATACTCGAGTTCGAGTCGAGCTAGTAGTTTGAGTCGAGTCGAGTTTACCTCGAGTCGAGCTCGAGCTTGTTCATATGTTAACTTATTATATTTTGGCTAAAAAATACAAATTAAATGTCAATTATGTTAAGTCTAAATGTCTCATATCATATGCCACATTACTAAGACAAAAAGAGTGTCACATAAACCTCTAGATACTATCATACCACAAAACCACATGTTGGTCCTCAACAATCAACATCAAATCCAAAGAGTTAATATATATATATATATATATATATATAAAACGTTAATGAAAATTTTTAAAGCTTACATTCCTTCAAGCATTCTGGTCCACGTCTTCACTTTCATTCTCCTCTTCAGCATCGAAATTGATACCGCCCCAAACTGGATACAACCAATCTTGCGTACATATCAGTGCTTCAACTGTATTCGAGACGAGTGAGCTTTGATACTTGCTAACTACCCTGCTCCTGGTGCTAAAAGCTGATTTTGATGCCACAGTAGAAATTGGAATTGATAAAATGTCTCATGCCATCACCGAAAGTTTAGGGTATTCACGAGCTCGAGACTTCCGCCATTGCAAAACATCGAAAGCATCTTCTTGTAGCCTTATGACCGGCTCCTTTAAATACTTCTCCACTTCGGATTCAGTTTTTTACATCTCAATTTCTTCTTCGTCTAAAAAAGACTTTAAGTCACGAAGTCACTAGCCCACAGTAGAAGAACTACCTGTTGTTTGAGAAGTACCTATTGCACTTGATGTTTCGGCAGAATTATCAACATATGAAGCAAACAACTCTTCAATTGTAGCATTAATAATGGCGGTCTCCACTGAAACTCTTTCAGAATTGGAATAAAGTGATCTGAAATCTAACCATTGCCATCTTGTATCATGGATCCATGACAACTGCAATGGCCATTAACAAGTGGCATTCAGCCTAATACTTATCAAATTTCAACTGCATTCCTATAGCCATCGTTTTAAAAAAAATCTGGACCATTAGCGACACTTTTTTATAGCGCGTCCATAATGAAGATAATTTCAAGAAGAAATTGATTTGCTGTGGGATACTTATTTTCTGAAAAAATCTTTGTGCAATTATAAAAAACTTTAAAAAGCGGATGAACATTTTAGTTTTCTTCCAATCTTCATCACTTAGCACATATGTGTACATTTTATCGCACGCCGCAAGTTCAGGGAATGCAAGTTTAAATTCTAAAGTTTCATAGGTGGAATTCCAGCGAGTGCAGATATCTAACTTCAATTGTTGTTTAGATTTTAAATCTAAACGTTGGATTATATCATTCCACGCACTCAATCTTAATCTAGCTTCTTTCTCCTCTTCCTCTTCCCTACTTATTTTCTTCACCCTCTCTATTTCAGAATCTTCATTGATTATAATGGGTCTATTATTGTATATCTTATGGCTAATTGTATTCATTGTGGGGGATGGGGTAAAAGGCTTCTTGTTGGAGTCTGCAAGAGCTTGGTATAAAAATCATACTTCCTCTGATGCTTTGGGACATGGTTTTGCATCTCCCGCTCGACCCGATAAGTGTAGTCTAAGCCGATTTGTTTTGTTAACAAATCTGGCCCCACACAATTTACATTGGATTTTCATTCTTCCAGAGTTTGGGGAGTACACTTAGGATCCATAATCCCAAATATCGATGGGTAGATCATCCGAAGACATTGTTGCACACCATTTAGAAACAAAGCATATTTAGTGAATGTTTCTTTTTCTTCTAAAAATTACTTTGAGCTTTGTCCAGTAACTTTTGGAAAATATCTTGACATTGCTCGAGTAATCGAATCATCTTCGATATCATCTGAATTCAAACTTCGATGATATCGAGATGACTTCAATATCATCGAATTCAGTCTAGTCCTTGTCCATGAGCTTCTAAGATAAATCATGCATTTTATCGATGACTTAAAGAGAGCCTCGATGACATCATAATTCAAATTTTGATGACATTGAGGGAGCTTCGATGTCATCGATTTCGAACAAAACTAGTCCAGCAAGCTCAATAGGAAAATCCTCTGGAAATGATCGAGGAATCGATGATGTCTCCATATGATCATAATTCAAAATCGATGAAATCGATATACGTTCGATATCATCGAAATAGATCAAGATTTTCCAGCAAGCTCTTTTGAAAATCATGTGGAAATGATCGATGTATTGAACAGATTGTCAATGAAATTGAAATTGAAACTCCGATGACATTGACGCTCGCTCGATGGCATCGACCCTCAGTTAAAAAGATTTAGGTATATTCTTTATTACCGTTGGATCTTTTTGTCTATATAAGGAGAGCTTGTTCTTGGTTGCTATATTGAGAAAAAGAGAGAGAGCTTTGAGAGAGTAACTGCATATCACCTACACTAAGCCCTTTTTCTCATGGGAGTTTATCCTTCAATCCACCCTCATCATTGATATTCAATAGTGTGGATTAGGGAATGAACTTCCGCATTCAAGGATCATCCAGCTAGGTAATATTTATTAGACTAGATTTCAAGATAACCTTGACCCAACCCATCTCCTTATTGGTAAATCATCAAGTGTTGCGGATCAAGGGAGCTGAAGAATCTTCATCAATAAGGAGAAGATCTTCATCAACGTGTTAAATGGGGCTCATCTACTTATCTATAAGTTATTAGAGTCCAAAGACCCTATTAATCATTCCTTGTGTAGGTTTAGGTCACAGGTGCTTCTCACCCCTTTCAAGTCCTCATAGGAGGCCTCCGACGGGAGAGTATGTTTGGGTGTTGTGTGTTGACCCTTGTTCTTGTATAGGGCATAAACTTAGGTCATTAGTGTAGGTCCTTGGCCTGTGTGGCCTAAAAGTTAGGTTCCTTGTGTGGATCCTTTACTGTTGTATAGGGCATAAAACTTAGGTGCTGTGTGTTGACCTTTGCTCTTGTATGGGGCATAAACTCTAGGGTCCTTGTGTGGATCATTGACCTATATGGCCTAAAACCCTAGGTTCCTTTTGTGGATCCTTTGCTCTTGTGTAGGGCATAAAAGTGTGCCTTTGTGTAGGCACAGTTAGGTACCTTGTGTAGTCCTAGAGTCAGCCTTGTGTAGGTTGTACTGGTTTGAGGTAAACCTGATTTAAAACCTCTGTTAGTGAAATCCGATACACTCAAGGGTTAAGTGTATCCGTCGGGAGTGGAGTAGGCATATAGCTAAACCACAATAAAATGACTGTGTTTGAGATTGTTATTTGCATATTCTCTTATTGTGTTTACTTTGAATGATCACATGATGCATGATTATTTAGAACTAATAAGTATGACATCTCACACACAGTCACTCAGTGCATCCATCATAGACTAAATTTATATATTGTTTAAATATTGAATAGTCTTATGATTGGATCCTCTACTTGGCTTGGAAGCCATTAGAGTTAAATTAAAGATACCTTGATAATTGTTATATTAGATCAGGATAATGGTAATAGGATTTTAAATTGTCATAAAATTTTATAAAGTCCTATTCACCCCCCTCTAGGACTCTTTGACCTATTCCTACTTCTACTAGAGCGGTCATTACCATAATTTCAATTGGTATCAGATTGGGTCTCTCTTAAGGGCTTCACCGCCTAGAGATTGATCTCGACTTAAGTTGGAATCATGGCCAAAGGAGAGGGCTTATCAGTAACTAGACCTCCTATTTTGATGGATCAAATTATGCTTACTGGAAGGCTAGGATGTACTACTTTCTGAGATCTTTGGATTATGATGTTTAAGACATTATTGAAAATGGATACGTGCTGCCAACTGAACAAATAGTACTTGAAAATGGCACAACCATCTCCAAACCAAAATCCAAAGAAATGTGGACAGCATTCGAAAAAGAAAAACAAACTTTTGAAGCTAAAGCAATGAACGTTATCTACTGTGCTGTGTCTCAAGAAGTGTTTAATCAAATTAGTATGTGCAGCACATCAAAACAAGCAGGGGATTTGTTGGAAACAACCCATGAGGGAACCAGCATAGTGAAAAGATCTAGGCTGCAGCTCCTAACATCACAATTTGAACATCTCAGAATGAAAGAGCATGAGACCTTGATGAAATTCTTTACAAAAATAAATATCATATGTAATTCCATGGGTGGATTAGGAGAAAGAGTTCCGGTCCCAAAAATCTATAAGAAAATTCTAAGATCCTTACCGGAATGCTTCAACTCAAAAGTAACAACTATTGAAGAGTGTAGAAATATGGATGAAATGAAAGCTAGTAGGTTCCCTACAAACATTTAAACTACACTTCAAACAAACTCCTAAATCCAAAAATATTGTCCTTAAAACCTCAAAGCATATCACCACTAATGAGGAAGAGGAAAGCGAGAAAGATAATGAGGATGAGGAAGTGGCTCTCTTGGCTTAAAGGTTCAAGAAATTTTTTAACAAAAACTGTGGTCAGCCATACAGAGGCAAACAATTGGACAACAAGCACAACATAGGCAAACCTTCTAGAAAGTTCAGAGAACCTCAGTGTTACAGCTGTAGGAAATTTGGACTTCTGTCTACTAAATGCCCCAACAGAAAGACCAAGGGAAAAACTATGGTAGCCACTTGGGATGACACTGAAGAATCAAACTCAGACTTCAGTGATTCAGAAAGTGATGGAGACCAGAAATATTTGAAAATACTCGTGGCCTCCACATCCTCTGACATTCCCAAAGTAACTAAGGAAATTGGTGAACCATGAGTCGAAGAAACATTTCCATCAGATGATGAGAAAGAAGAAGAAGATGAAGAAATGGATAAATTACAAGATGCCTATAATCAACTCTACATACTGTAACGCCCTGAAAATCGGGGGTCGAGCAAAGCTTAGCTCCCAAGTTCCAACGCATCACTTATGCAACACAGACAATGATGATTATGATGAGAGCATTGAAACATGAATGAGATTATACTAAAACAGCATATCATACTCCAAAGACAGTTAAATTGCAAGCGGAAGACTATGATAGATATATAAAATATATAGACTGTAGTGAGTCTCCAGAGTGTGATAACATTGCCAGGTTAAATAATTACATGTGGAAGTCCAAAATATACAAAAAAAAAGTAATGGCATCTAATCAGTAACCCTGTAACCCCGTCGATCAAGACACGACTCGCAAGAAGCCGCCAGAATACAACATATACAAGAAGGCATCCTTATCGTTGCAAAAGTTTAGCTCCACCTCATAAGCATCGCCATCACCTGCAGCTACAACAGGGTCTGGTTGGTGTGTACAACACCGTCCCATAACGTGGGAGTGAGTGATCAACTCAGTGGAACAATAAAGCATAGGTTAACATGTTATCAATTCAGTCAAGCAGTAATGATAAAGCAGTACAATCAACATTCCTAAGTACTGTAATTAATGCAAGGATGAGATGTGGTTATGATGCATGCCCTCGCCAACATACTCCCTCGTGCGGCACCATCTTATGTTCGCGGCATGCTGTCACCCTCAGTGCTCCACATCTTCCAGGCACATGCAATGCGATGATGAGCATGACTACCGAATTGTTATTAGTCCATTTCAAACAGCAGTATTGGGAAACTAAGGTACCTTCCTTATATTATTCCTAAACAATGTTCCATTCTAAGGTCGTCAGTCTTAGACAATCTCATACGATGGTATATTTCTAGGTTGCTGCAAGGGCTGCCAGGGCTATTACACGGAATCATTACACCACTCCCCCATCACCTTATCAATACAGGCCTATTTTATACTCTGTTACTACGGGAAGGCTCGTCGCCTCAGCGCATATTTAGAGTATGCTCGAGGTCACTACACTAGGTATGGTCAGGGCTGCCAGGGCTGTTACATGGAATCCTTATACCACTCCCCCAGCACCCATCAAACAATTGTAGGCCGACAGCTCAAATATAGTGTCCCATACCACCATAATCTTCTCACGAGTCTGGTTGCTCATTGGTCACTACGGGGAAGCTCGTGGCCCCAACGTAGGCTGACAGCTCGACCACGGTGTGCCTTACCACCATGCACGGCTCATGAATCTTAGCAGATCGAGGTACCAAGTTTAATGGGGTTGCACTGGTAAGTTCGGTACCTTAGGTTCAAGTAGTAGCATCCATATAAATTTTAAAAAAGTGCCAGCAAATCCCTAAAAAAGTGTCTTTAAAAGTCTGGCGAAGCGCTGTATAGACCTATCGAATCACCACATTTGGCACGCAATGGTAAAGTGGGGCGTCGCTAAATCATTTACCGACGGTCGCATCTTTTTACCGGTGCTTTTGATGGCTGCTGCTATAAAGGATACTTTTGCCGGCAACCATCATCCTTTACCAGTGCTTTTACTGGTCGTAGGTAAGCCTGGAGAAGCACTAATAAAAGCTGGATTAATGCCTGTAAGATGCTACTTAAGCACTGCAAAAGGTTGCTGAAACGTTGGGAAAGATCTGCAGAAACATCGAAAATGGCCTGCCGAAGAGTCGGTTAGACATCAAAATATCAATATAAGTCCATGGAAGCGCCGGTACAGACTATCAAAGCACCAGTAAAAGGCTCCTGACAAGCCAAACATTATTCAAATGACATGAAATACTAATATATGCCATGGAAAATGCTTAAGTAACCATATCATATGCGCTGGTAAAAATTGCTATACGCTAGTTAATTTTTTTCTTGAATCCATTTGATCGTTTATATTTAATTGGAATATGTACTCTTTTTTTTAATATTTAGAACCTAAAAAATATTGCACAACACAATTAAAAATGAATACTAATTAAATTTGTATTACTTTACAATAAAAATTATATGATATTTACAATAATAAGCTGAAAATGTTCTGAATACATAATAATAAAAAAACCTCTATCCATCCATCATTTGTCTTTGCTTACAACTTGCAAGACAAAATAACAAAAAAGAAATTAATTACATTTCAACCATTTCCTTTGATTTGGTTGAAACCCAAAGAATGTCGCAGTACAATTAAAAATGAATATTAAATGAATATTGTATGACTTTACAATAAAAGATATATAATATTTACAACAAGTTGAAAATTATCTTAATACATTAGAAAAAAATCCTACATGTGGTCCACTCCTAGCTTGGCCAATACAACTTACTATCTCCAGCCTCTTTGTCCACACATCACTTTAACCAAGCAGCATTGGTACTCATTTGCAATGGTTACTACTAAAGTCTCCATTTGCAAGTTTAAGAGAACAAACATGTCAATAAATAAGTCAAATAAGACATAGTGTAGATTTTAAAGAGAATGACCATTGCTTAAGCATTTAGCTTACGTAAAGAAAAGTAATCAGCCTTGAGATTCAATCATGCAGCCCAAAGGACAGATCAACCAATTCAGGATAGGACATTTATTAAGCTCATACGTGTGAACTGCTCTGATCATTCACACACCAAAGACTGGCCAATATGTCATATTTGTACAATATCTGAGTTTTCCATGTGATGGGCCATTTTAATCATCTGGTACAAAACCTAGGGGTGTTGACTCTCAGCTAGACTAGAGTATATGAAACAAATAGGTTTAGATGATTTTTTTCTAGTTGTGCATTTGTGTTCTATATTGTAGTAGATATAAGGATTATTCCAGCCTTATTTTTAGGCCAAGTGATCTGGATATTCTGCCACATATTGAGGAATGTTCAGATATTGCACACAAGTGCTGACATGTACATGAGCATGTTTGTACACGTGGGCCTAGCAAACCTCTTCAGGACAAAATATTTTATTATGCTCTAGTTTTACATTTAATCATCTACATTGCAACCATAAGACATTGCCCTTTTGCTTTCTTGTCCTTGACAATAATAATCAACATGTTCTTGGACCACTTGCTTCAATGCATGAAAAGCTCACTTAAGACAATATTGTCCATGACAAAATTTAAAATCCTGGACATGTACAAAAAAGATGTGTTTGGATGGCACAAGCCTGGTAGGGTAGTGGCAACCTAACTCCAGAAATAGAATTTAATGGGCAAATGACTGATTAGAATGAGAAAGAATATGTGGATGGAAACATGGAGACAAAAGGAGATAAAAGTCACATTAGTATCATACTTTCGAAATTGTACTATATTTGGAACCATGTAGAGTGGTGAACCACACAATGTCTCTACCAGGCCTCGAGGTTGTAAAGACTTGCAGATGAAATAATATTACTATTTGAACTTCAAATGATAGAATTTTTTTGAAGAAACTTAGACAAGATAAAGATGACTTGGAACCTGTTCTTAGTTCTCTTTTAATTAAAACCTCTTTGGAGCCACAATCATTGCTTTAGAGAGGCCTGTAAAAGTGGCTTGAGTCATCCCATTTACTTTAATATTCCGAACTAAAGAATGAAGAAATGGAAATTGAAAATTAGATCACTTGACTTGTTTTACAACAACAATAACAACAACAACAAAAAGCATAAAACAATACTTTTGAATGGCTAATGCCATGTTTGGATAGCCAATTGAATTGAATTGCAATGATGTACTTAGCTATCCTTCATTCGCCAACAAATCCAAGTTTGCTCAGCTATCCTTCATCAAGAAAGAGAAACATATATGCACTTGTTGGAAAGAAAATAATAACTCAAAAGGCACAACTTTTTGTTAGATGTTCGAATTCTCTACCGAAAGTCTGACCATCATGCGTACAACGGAAATTCGATTAGTTCCAGCTTTTAGATTTATGGCTTTCTTGAATTTGAATTAATAGAATGGAAAACTTGCACAAGTTGGGGAAGTGACCAAATGAATATAAACTTGTATGAGAATCATGTGAAAGCAAACTCCACAAATTGATACATTTACTTGCCTGCACATGCCAAGTCTCTAGATCATCATCATTTAAACATGGAGCATCTTGCACCCCAATGATGTCATGAATCATGTCAATATTGAGCAATGCATCATCATTTATGCTTTTATTGAGCTGAAGGTTGCCTCATCTGCAAAATAACAAAACTGTTATCACTTAGTTCTGATTAAACATTTTATTATTATATTTATACATTGGCTCTGTAAGGTATCAAAATTTTAAATGTTTTATAAAACCTAAAGAAAGGAATAGACTTAATAGGGAAACATCAGGCTTAAAAGCAATCCCCTGAAGATGTGAATGTAAAATTATATAATTTTTTCTCTTCTTTTTTCTTTTCTTCATTTTTATTTTTATTTTTTTTTTGTGTTTTCCTAAATGATTGGATACAATTAAAAAAAAAGTGTCACTCATAAGTTGAGATGGTAGATCAAAGATTCAACAAGATTCACCAAGAAGTCGAACTAAAAGATCGGCATAACTTTCTCTGCAGAAGGCACTAGTTCCAAAAACATAATACGACCCTATAACAAGAAGATATAGATAATAACTACTTAGGGACCATTCGGGTGCCACTTATAAATGAGTCATCCTATTTCATTTAATAGTATTTATGTGTTAGAGCTCAAAGTTTTGTATGGATTAAAACATATAACCAACAATTTATATAAACTATGACATCTAATACATGATTAATGTTAACTAAAATGAAGTGAATTCATTTTTAAGTGGCAGCCAAATATGCCCTTATGAACTTAATAAAAATTGCATGAAAGAATTACAAATTTTATGTTCCAGCAACAAAAAGAGGAGAAAGAATACAAAAACCATAGCTTCTCTCCTTTGAAAATAAAATTGTAGACAAACATGAGCAAGATTGTTAAAGTCAATTTAGAATGGCTAATCTCCTAAACATTCTAAAAAAGATATCTAAGTACCATGTTACAAATTCTATCATCATAACCATCCTCGATTAAACAACCACATTTATTACCAAGATGGACGTTGTTGTGACATGTATCAACTATAGCAATGCAGAATGTTGAATCATAATAAAACAAATGCTAATTCTGCTTATTACTTGAATATGTATGCAATGTTCTATATGCTTATATATGATAGTCTACAACACAAGGTAGCGGTGAGTTACAATTCCATTTTAGCCATACCTGCACAAAATTCAAACCAAACCTTGCTAAAACTGGATGATAATGTCTTTAGCAATGATGGCCTCACTTGATGCACGACATGATGATCTAGATTGGCATGCATGTATTCCACTTGTATGGCAGTAATCTAGCCCATCAGATAAAAGGCCATCTGACCCACCCATATCATGCAAATTGCTAAAAGTACCTATCTTTATCTAACAATTGGACCGCACACTACCTTTTATGCTTCTCTCTCTATTTTATCTCATTCTCTGTTCTTTTCCATCTACTTGCACATGTCCTCTCCATTTCTTCTCAATATTGGTTTCCTATTTTCTTCTACATTGATGGATTTAACTATTGTCCATGTGTTCGCATATAACTAGAAACAATATAACTCATAGTGTAATGACAATACTAGATCAGTTTTAATTCTCATGTGTGTGCTAAGTGAGAGTTGAGAATGAGTAATTGAAACCATGGATCAACAAAAAAAGATGCTTACTCCCATGGATTCTAGAATCATATATGCCAATTGAAATTTACCTATGTAAATGCGTGCAAACAAGTGCAAAGGATCTTTGTACAAATAAATACAAGAATTTGGTGCAATTATGTTGTTGTTGTTTGCAGAGGGCCTAATAATAACTTTAGAATTTTCAATGTAGGGGCACTACTATTGCAGCTTATTGATGCACACAAGATCTCATATTTTGAAAGATACATGACATTCTTGAAAAGCATATCATGGGAATCATCACGCCACACGCACCATGTTGAGATATTGACCTGAACATCTGACCAATGTTGAACTGAGACTCAGCCCATCATCCAACATATAACACTTCAAATAAATCTAAAAACACTTCAAATATATTTAAAAATACTTTAAATAAATCTAAGGGGTCACCATAAAGAGCAATGGATGAAAATCAACCCTAAATCTTATATATTTTGTGGGCCACTGGAGTTTTGAATGGCCTAATGAATGGCCAAGATCACACATACCTGTTCCGCATTGACATGAATCCATGACCACACAAATCGCCTTGACATTGCATAAGTTCAAACCTTTGTTTGTAACAGGAATAAATGTTGGGAGAGGAAGAGAGTCTACATCCTCTGTTTCAAATAGAAATATTGAGAGAGAAGAGGGAAAGCTGGGAGAGAAGTCGAAAGAAAAGAGGGAGAGTTGGGAGAGAAGATGGCACGACTCTCTCTCTGTTACTTTTCCTTTTCTTTCTTTTTTTTCTATTTTTTCTATTTTCCTTTTTTTTTCTTTTGATAATATTTTGGGATCCATTTTTTTCTTTAATTTTTTTCTAAAAACAATAGGTGACGTGGACCAATAGGAAAGCTGCAAGCAGAGAATTCCTATTACGCTATAACAGAGGATCTGGACTCATTCCCTTTACTTTCTTTATTTCCCTAAATTGCCTCTCTCTCCTCGTATTTTCCAAATACATTCTCTTTCCTTTCCATCAATTGCTGTTTTATCGATTGAAATGGATAACAACAATGATAACAAGAGGAGATGTTCTGCTCTTTGGGCTAAGGAGACCGCTGAGAAGAAGTTCATGTCTAATGACTTTAATAGTGAGATCGAGTGTGCCCACGTTGCTAAAGCTCTCTTTCCAGGCCTCAATGGTATTGACCAAATCCTAGCCGCTTATGAAGTTCATGTGGTCACAATTACGAAGAAAATCAATGGTCAGATTGATTGACATGCAGTTCTGGGTCTAGATTCTTCAGCCCAGTTGGAGACGATTAGGAAGTAGTATAAGAGAAAATCTCTTATGGTTCATCTGGACAAGAACAAGTCTGTAGCGGCTGATGGGGCCTTCAAGCTTATTTCGGAGGCATGGAAGGTGTTATCAGATGTGACACCTACAAGGATGGATTCTACTCATCGATCATCGTCAGGTTCAAGTTTTTCAAGTTTGTGCATGAAGGCATGTCTCAGGTGCAACAAGGCATGCAAGTATGATACAGTTAAGCAATCGTCAATCACATGTGTAGATTGTGGACGTAGATTTATCTTCATCAGGTGTTGCCACCACTGATACATGATTCACTGTTTTTTTTTATGGTCATATTGTGATAAAAAAAAGCTATGTAATTGTATATGACATTCTTATTTCATCAATACAGTCACCAGTTTTAGTTGCAAAAAAAAAAACTAGGTTATTTGATTACGTGTAGGATTTGTTTCATGTGGGCCTAAAATCTGCTTATGCAAACTGTTGATCTGATTGGTCCTATGTACTCTGGTGGATGCTCTATAAATTACAGGAATTCAAAGTTCCTAATGCTTTCATTTCAAGCTTTTCTTTGGAGACTAATTTAATGCTTTGATTTTGGGCTTTTCTTTGGATATGGATCATATAATTTAGACCATGTATTGTTGGTCATTTTTGTTATTAGATATGAGCAATCATTTCTTATTTTTAAACCAACACGCTTCTTTAACTCTAATCACTTCTTACATGTAATGGACAGTCCAATGTGAGATCCAAATTGTCCATCAGATGATCCTATAAAAATTAGGCCATTTCACACATCAAGTGGGGCACAACATATTGAAACAAATAAATATATAGGACAAAGCTTTAAAAGTCAATTTACTTTGTCGCCCAACCAAAAGAGAGAGGAAGGCAGACATTCCAACCTTATTTTATATGTGCATGTGCGCTCGAGAATGGATGTTGTAATTAGCAAGCTTCCGTTTTTGAAGCTTGTGAGGAAAGCATGGAATGTCTTGTCAGAAAAGGTATGAGGGAAGAAAAAATCCAATCATTGATCATGATTCACTCTCAGTTTACCGTGTTTGTGATCAAGAGTATGCCCCGAGTGCAACAAGGTACTCAACTATGATATGGTTGTGGACGGAGGGCAGGGAGAAGTGGATCTTAGCGCTTGATTTTTCAGGCTTTTTTGTGATATGTTTATATCTTTTGATTGATCACAAATTGTGATCAATCAAAAGCTATAAAAATTGTGGTTTGACATTGCAATGTTCCTCTAAAAATTGCGGCTTTTGGGTGAGTGGGGAGGAAGAAAGTGCTAACAATTGACAACCTGAGAAACAAGGTTATGGTATTGCCAAATATTTGCCTTATGTGTATGTAGGATGAGGAGACTAGGTCACCTCTTCACACATTACTCCGTTCTTAGTCCAGTTTAGGCTGATGTGATGGCCTGCTTTCAAGTGATGTGGGTTGCCTCGGACTCCGTAGATCACATTTAATTATCATGGAGCAGGTTGGGTTTAGGGAAAATTAATACCCGGCTTTGGAGAATGGCTTTATTAGCTATTTAGTGGGCAATTTGTGGAGAAAGGAATGCAAGGTTGAAGCATATCTTATAGAGTAAAAAATTTGCTTATTGAATGGGCTTCTTCTTCCCCTACTTTTAAGGATTGTAATTTAAACTTTCTTGGGTAGAGTAAGGTCGCCCCTCGGCGTCCGTCTTTGCATTAATTCTTTTTTTCTTTCGTACTTTAATAAATTTTCATCATCTTTCAAAAAAAGAAGCTCCTTTCATAACATTTGAGTAACCCAAAGTTGCATGCTTAGACAAAGCTGATGGTAGCATAAGAGTTGAATTTTTTAGTGATCATCATCATCATTGGTGATATCATATCCTATTCTCATTAGTCCATTTGACATTCATTTTCTTACTGCATGACCTAAGAATGATGGACTGCTGCTTTTTTCCTATGCTTGATTTCCACTCCAGTACATGGTTATGGCATATCTCTAGAGGCATCAGCGAGGATGAAGTCGAGGGTCGTCTTCTTCTCAAGTGTCATGGTTATGGGAAGACATTTCCAAGCCCAAAAGCATTGAAAACAATTGCTTCTGTAAGAATTTTTTTTTTTTTTTCTAAAAACCTACATTATTAACATTTCAAGGAGTTCTTAACCATCACATGACTTATGCTTCGTTTGGTAGTGTAACGTCCCAAAAATTGAGGGTCGAGCAAAGGCTCAACTCCCGAGATCCGTCGCATCACTTATGTAACATAGAAAATGATGATTAAATGTTGTCTGCATTAGTGCATTAAACATGAATGAGATTACACTGAATCAGCATACCATACTTCAGAGATAATTAAGTTATGCAAGCGGAAGACTGTGCTATATATATATATATATATATATATATATATAAAGCATATAAGTGGTTGTAAGTCCCCAGAGTATATAACATGTCACCAGGTTAAATACTTACATGTATAATTCCAAAATATACAAAATGATAAAGTGTAATATCATCTATCCATATCTTTGTAGCCCCGATACGCAACTCTAGGTCTACATAGACCCACTAGAGAGTTGCATGTAGGAGAACTCCTCCTTGTCATTATAGAAGACAGTCTCCATCTCGTAAGCCTCGTCATCACCCGAAACTAAAACAGGGTCTGGTTGGTGTTTTAAAACATCATCCCAAAGTGGGAGTGAGTGATCAACTCAGTGAATCTATAAGGCAAAGGTTAACATGTTATCAATTTAGTCAAACAGTAATGACAAAGCGGTACAACAATCATGTCCTAAGTACTCTTGTTAATGCAAGGATGGTACATATTAATGATGCATGCCCTCGCCTGTACTCCCTTCGCGACATTATCTCAGATCGCGCATGCTAACTCCCACTGTGCTCAACATCCACGCCAAAGGCACATGCAATGCGGTGCATGGTTGTATTAGCCAAGTTCTTACTTAGACTTATTTATACAGCAGGTTTGGGAAGCTATGGTACCTCTCTTTTATATCATTGACCCAAACAATGATCCATCTAGGGTTATCAATCCTAGTTAATCACATATGATAGGCAAGTTTGCGAGTTTATACTATAGGTTGCTACGGGAGGCTCGTCACTTCAGCTTAGGCTCAATTCACACTCGAGGTCACTACGAGAGGCTCATCACCTGATCGTAGGCCTATTTTATACTCGAGGTCACTACAGAAAAGGCTCGTCACTTTAGCGTAAGCCGAAGCTCGAATACAGTGTCTCATACCACCGTATTCGGGTCACAAGTTTGGTTTACTCACTGGACACTACGGGGAGGCTTGTCACCCCAGTGTAGGTTGCCAGATCGACCACAGTGTCCCATAACACTATGCCCAGCTTATGAGTCTTGGCGGATCATGGTTCCAAGGTTAAAACGGGCTTTAGACTGGTAAGTGGTACCTTAGATTCAAGCAGTAGCGTCCATACATGGTAAACATACATTAGGCTAATCAAGTTACTTGACAAGCTCGACTGGTACGACCACACACTAAGTTCATCAACATGAAGCGCATACACACTCCTTGTGGCCTAACCACTGTTGATAATCACCGTATGACTCGGATTCGTCGAACGTATATATTCGTTGTGGCGAAACTAGTTCGACCACTGATCGTAAACCGTTACCGATTGCCTGGACTACATATTAGTCCCAATCACACTCAAAATACAACAGGCATTTATGTATGATAATCAAAACAATATTTAATAGCCAATTCAAATATAAATCTCATTTGAGCATTTTAACAAACACATAGTGTATATGTTATCATACATAAACATTTCATACATGAATCACGTAGCTGAATGTAACTTACATGAAGGAATCTTTTCGTATAGCTAGGGTAATTGAGGATCTCATCTTAACACCTTTAATAAATGTATTTCATCAACCAATTACTCATTCAGACATTTTATCAAACACTTAAACTACACACTCAACATACATATAATAAATTAGTTATAACATATATTATGGCAGATCCTTTCACAAAGGAGTTGTCACACATACAACAATCATGTATTCTCAATTAATAATCATGGCGATCACAAATCATAATTCCATATTCATTCAAACATTTCAATAAACACATGGAATGCATTCTATTCAACATAGTTCATATATATGTGTAATACAATGAAAACATCGCATCTAAGCACATGTGATAGCAATCAAGTCAGTCATAAATCATTAATTGACACTGAAAGCCTTGAATACCATAACCTAAATGTTTATAGTCTGCACCTTTCATCGGTAAACTCATATCGAACTCAGTTCGAACATTATGCCTTCGTCTACTACACAACAGCTACTTGAATCACTAAATAGGTTAGCTATTTCGTCGATTCTTCTATATGGATACCTAAAATAGATTAGGATTAGGGTTTCTTATTCAAAAATGGAATCGAATTACCGATACAGTGATACAGGCAGGATGATTTGGCACGTGGAGTGGTGGGATCGAATCCCAACAACTATCCCTCTCTCTTCTCCTCACTTTTTCCTTCTCTTTTCTCTCCTCTCTTTCTCTCTCTCTCTTAGGGTGTTGGAAATTCGTATGGAATGAGAGGGGTGGGTTAAGGCCCTTATATAGGCCCAAAAGTGAAGTCAATGGCCCCAGGGCCATGGTATACTTAGGTTATACCCAAAAGTCATCTGTTTCGGGCCAATGGAGCTCATCTGGAGGTCCATTACCTGCATACGGTCTGGGGAAAGTTCCCTGACAATGGATCTACATTAGGTTAAGATTTCAGTCCGATCGAATTTATGGATCGACCGCACAGGACCAGTTTCAGTTCAATGGTCATCGTCACTCGATCAGGGTCACAAGTACATTGACCTGTGTATGGAAATTTCCCTGATCCAAGGGTGTAGTTGGGTTAGAATCTGACGGTCAGAAACCTTAAGTTTGACCGACAAGCGAAAGGCCCAATTCACTTAAATATGAGTTCATTTTCTAAAGATATTCACGTTTTTCACACACTTTACTCAGGGCTCTAATTGTGCATTTCTGGACATTATTCAGGCTCGATTCTCGCAGGGTTGTCAAGCCCAGTAAGGTGGTCATAATCATATAGTTTTGCGATAGTCGGACTTTCGACGCGCTGTCTAGGTCCGATACGGAGTTTCAATGTACTCCCAAGAGCAACTGGATTTTGAGATTAATCCTAGGTTTTTAGGTAATGTAGAGTTAGTGATTCTACTGGTTTTGGGTCTTGCGGTTCGTATAGAAAGCGGTTCAAGCTAATCTACTTATTAATTTAGTTTAGTACTTAATTATTTTTCGTCTAATTTCTAAGGAATTTGGTCCTTAGTGATTTCTGTCTGAGGTGGTATTCGGGTCTTTATACGAATTTTTCCAAGACATTACAATCTACCCCCCTTATAGAAAAATTTCATCCTTAAAATTAGTACCTTTTTGTACTTCTCGAGAATCTGAGGGTAGTTCTTACGGACCTCAGCTTCTGTTTCCCAAGTGGCCTCTTCCTTAGTGTGATGCGTCCATAGTACTTTCACAAGCGGGATAACTTTGCTGCACAGCACCTATTCCTTCTTGTCTAGAATACGGATCGGTCGCAGTACATAAGTAGCATCTTCACTCAATTGTATCTACTCCCATATGATAATGTGGGAAGGATTAGGAACGTATTTCTTCAACATCGATACATGAAATATATTGTGCATGCCTTTGAGTGGTGTGGGTAAAACAAGGCGGTATGCTACCACACCCACTCGATCTAAAATCTGGAACGAACTAATAAATCGTGACGTGAGTTTTCCCTTCTTGCCAAATCGAAGGACTCCTTTCATGGGGGAAACCTTAAGAAACACATGGTCCCCAACCTCAAACTCTAGTGATCGCTGTCTCGTATCGGCCTAACTCTTCTGTCTACTCTATGCTGTAAGGAGTCAACACCTGATAATATCAATCTTCTCTGAGGTCGCCTACACTAACTCTGGCCAATCAAACTCTTCTCGCCAACCTCTGTCCAACAATGTGGTGCTCTACACTGATGCCCATATAATGCCTCGTAGGGAGTCGTACCAATGCTCCCCGAAAAGCTGTTGTTATAAGCGAACTCAGCATAGGGAAGACAGTCATCCCAACTGTCCTTGAAATTAAGCACACAAGCTCGTAACATATCCTCTAGCACCTGATTCACCCGCTCTGTCTGCCCATATGTCTATGGGTG
Source organism: Magnolia changhungtana (assembly GCA_030180095.1). NCBI lineage: Eukaryota > Viridiplantae > Streptophyta > Magnoliopsida > Magnoliales > Magnoliaceae > Magnolia > Magnolia changhungtana. Next base: position 744,387 of record JASAUF010000470.1, on the reverse strand, counting down.
GAATGCGGTACTGAACTTCAGTTTCACACCCATTGCTTCCTGGATACGAGTCCAGAAGATAGATGTGAATCCCGTGTCTTGGTCCGACATGATCTCCATAGGCACTCCATGCAGATGAACAATCTCCTTAATGTATAACCTGACCAACTTGTCTGCTGAGTTTGAGACTCTAATCGGGAGGAAATGAGCTGATTTCGTTAATCGGTCCACGATCACCCAAATGGAGTCATGCCCCTTTCTCGTCTTCAACAACCCTGAAATGAAGTCCATAGAAATGAAATCCCACTTCCATTCAGCTATGGGCATGGGCTGAAGCAGTCCACGAGGTCGGTGATGCTCTACCTTAACCTGCTGGCAAATGAGACAACGGGACTCATAATCTGCTATGTGGGCCTTCATGTTGTCCCACCAGTACGACGCTTCATGTCTCGGTACATCTTCATACTACTAGGATGTATTGCCATCTTCGAATTGTGAGCAGCTTCGAGAACTTCCTTTCTCAAGTCATGAAGATTTGGGACGCATAGGTGACCACAATAACGTAAACCCCCATCCATACCAACTCTCCATTTCGAGTCTTCACTGTCGCTCACCTGCTCTCTCATCTTTTCCAATAGTCCATTGTCTTTCTGAGCCATAATGATCCTGTCATCAATGAGTGGCTACACATGAATGTGTGCGACGCTTTCGAACGGCTCCTCTACCGTAAGCTTCTGTTCAAAGTCTCGCATAAACTCGACCATATTCAATTCCTGTATCATCAGTAGAGCTGCAAGTGTTATCGTCTTCTTGCGGCTCAACACGTCTGCCACAAGGTTGGCCTTGCCAAGATGGTAGGAGACTTGAACTTGAAGTCCTTCAAGGTTTTCATCCATCGCCGCTGCCTCATATTCAAGTCCCTCTGTGTGAATATGTATCTGAGGCTCTTATGGTTGCGAAAGAGCTCGAGCTCATCTCCATTATGGTAATGTCTCCAGAGCTTCAATGCAAAGATGACAGCCGCTAACTCCAGGTTGTGCATAGGGTAGTTTTCCTCGTGTTTCCTCAACCGTCGCAAAGCATAAGTGATCACCCTGTTCTTTTGCATAAGAACACACCCCAAACCAACACGAGAAGTGTTAGTGTATCTAGTATACTTGACCCCCTTGCTCTGACAATACTAACACAGGGGTGGACGTCAACTTGTCATTCAGTTCCTGAAAAACTGCTTTTGCTTTCTCATTCCAGGCAAACTTAAGATCCTTCCGAGTCAGCTGAGACAACGGTCTGGCTATCATGGAGAAGTCCCTAATGAATCGACGGTAGTAGCCTGCCAGGCTAAGGAAACTTCTCACTTTTGTAACCGAACCGGGCTAGTCCTAGTCCTGCACTGCTGTCACCTTAGTAAGGTCCACAACTATTCCTTCCTTGGACACCACATGTCCCATGAACTTGACTTCTTCTTTCCAAAAGTCATACTTCTTGTACTGAGCAAACAACTGGTTCTTCCTTAGAGTATCAAAGACTGCTCGCAGGTGCTCCTTGTGATCTTCCCGACTCTTGGAGTATATTAAGATGTCATCAATAAATATGATGACGAACTGGTATAGATACGGCCAAAACACCCTGTTCATCAGGTCCATGAACATGGCTGGTGCATTTGTGAGTCCAAATGACATCACAAGGAACTCGTAGTGCCCAAAGCTGGTCCTGAAAGCTGTTTCTGCACGTCCTCATCCCTGACGCCCAACTGGTGATATCCTGATTGTAAGTCAATCTTCGAGAAATACTGTTCCCCCTTCAATTGGTCGAACAAATCATTTATCCTAGGTAAAGGATACTTGTACCGTCACTTGGTTTAACCTACGATAATCAATACGTAATCGTAGTGATCCGTCCTTCTTCTTCACAAACAACACGGGTGATCCCCAAGGAGATACACTTGGTCATATGAGGCCTGCATTCAACAGATCATCGATCTGTCTCCTTAGTTCCTCCATCTCACATAGAGGCATGTGATACGTTGGTAGAGTTGTGGGTGTCACGCCAAGCACTAGATCAATGGTAAAATCGATCTCGCGCTAAGGAGGTAATCCTGGTATCTTCCTGAACATGTTTGCAAAATTCTGAACTACTGGTGATGCCAGTCTGGCGTGTTCCCAAGTGTCGGACCACTAACATTCTCTAGCAAGGTAGCATAGCAACTAATGCGGTAGTACTAACCATTGTTATCAAATGCGATCGCATATACGCATACTATTGATCAAATCACATATGTCATGATGGCATATGTGATCCTGAAAAGTATGCCATGACATACTTTTATATATGATAAATATGCGATCGCATATGCGAGTATGCGATCGCATACTGCATATGTGATCACATAGTTCTCAACAACCAAGAGCGGAAGATTTTTATTTTTTATTTTTTATTTTTTTATTTTTTCAAATTGGAGAACTTTTGCCTATAATTAGGCATATCCGCTCCATTTTCACTATTCTTTACTCCAAAGCTCTAAATCTCTTACTCTTTCTCTCTTACACCTCTTTCTTTCTTACTCTAATCTCTCTACAATTATTTCAATTATGTTCATTTTTTGTATTTTATAAGTTGTGCTTACTTTTTGTAAATTAAGTTGTAAGGTATAAGTATAACTTGTAAGTTGTTTTAAGTTATCCATTTATCATTAAAAAATTTTTGTTCAAAGTTTATAATAATTAGTTATCTTTTAATGTAGCTTGTTGATTGGTTCGTTAAAATTTATATAATATAATATAAGTAATTAAATATATCACTTAATGAAACACTCAAACTATAATGAAATAAGTAAAATAACCAAATCCAATCATGTGTACTAATTAGATGAGTTTTTCCCTCTTTTTTTTAATAGATTTTTTAGATTTTTTTTTTTGAAAAAAAATATGCGAAAAAAATATGCCATAGCATATGCGATTGTGCGATCGCATATGCGAACAGCATATGCTGATCGCATGCAGTCGCATATGTGATTTGACAACATTAGTACCAACTGACCTGAATCGGGAATGTAAACGTCGTGCCCTCAAGTCCATAGGTTGTCACCACCCTAGTATCACAATTAATCTCTACCTTCATCTCAGTGAGCCAATCCATACTGAGGATTACATCGTAATGACATAGTGGGGCAATGATCAGGTCGACGAGTATTATTCTGCTCCCTAAGTCTATCAAACAACCCTTACACATCTTGGTAGTATTTGAGAAGGTCCCTATGGCGGTAAAGAGTCTCAATCCAACCATAGGACTAATTTCCAACCCTAGTCGCTTGACTGCTGTGTATGATATTATAGAAATAGTGGACTCGGTGTCCACCAATAAGAAGACTGGTGTACTTTGGATATGCACTGTAACTTCGAAGGCCAAGGGTGCTGCAACTGCTGTCTCAGATGCCTCAGCTGTAAGTGAGTGCACCTGAGCCTATTGAGAACAGTTCGGCTGTGGTGCCATAAGCCATTAAGGTAGCCTAAATCGAGGTGCAAGTGACCTATAAGAAGGCTGTGTAAGCGGTGTTGATCATAGAGGTGGAGCCGAGATAGCTGGTGGCATCTGACGATTAATCTTCTGAGGGGGCATAAAGCAGTTGTCCCTTATCCTGGTGAAGCAGTAAGTGTCAGAATGGCCCGACCTCTTGCAGTAGGTGCACCATATATTAGGTCGCCTCGGCTATGTCGATGGAGCCATAAGCCGAGGAAGAGAATTTGCACGTGGCCTCTTGTCGAGAAACGGTCTGCTTGAAACATTCGGTCGAGGCCTCAGAACCATGGGCACACGTGTACGAGACAATCTGTGCTTGTCCTGTTCAGCTCGTAAAGACATGCTCACTAGCTCAGCATAGTTGGGTATGCTAGCGCAACACATCTTCGTGTGGATATCGGGCCACAAACCCTCAGAAAATTGCCGCATCTTCATCGGCTCGTTTGTCAGTATCAAGGGAGCATACCTGGCCAACTCCGTGAACCTGTTCTCGTATTCCACCACAGTCATCACTCCCTGTCGGACGCGAAGGAACTCTCCCTCCTCATTACAATAGGTGAGAGGGAAATACTTTCCATGGAAGCATGTCTCAAAAGCTTCCCATGTCCATACATAATCAACAGTTACGGTCCGAAGGATGCTGTCCCACCAGAGACTGGCCTCCTTCTTGAACATATATGTGACCAGCTCGACCTGCTCTGCCTCAGTGCAGTGTAGTGGCTTTAGCATCTTAGAGATGCGGTTAAGCCAATAATCGGCCTCCTCGGGTCTGTGAGTACCCGTAAAAGTGGAAGGTCGGAAGCACTGGAATCGCTTGAATAAGCTGCTGGTATTCATGTTTCCAATAGGCTACACAGGTGGTGCGGGCGGGACCGTGTGCATGTTCTAGGCAATGGCCCTCGCAATGGTGGCCAAAAACTGTTGTTGTAGCTGTTATTACTGTTGCATCAATAGCATCATCTACTCCAACCTATCAGGAGGAGGAGCCGACTGTGGCAATTGAGGCGTTGAGGTAGACGCACGGTTCTGCTAGGGGACCGGTGGTAGGAAAGGTGTTGGCCCATTTGTGGGGCCAGTGACCGGCTGAGAATCTGGCATAGTCTTGTGATCTGGGCCCAATCTGGGGTCTGTATGGCTATCGCTGAGGGGAGGTGCCCCGTCACTCGATTTGCCAAGTGTAAGACATGCCATACTCCGAGTGCTCTTGGGTAGCATTTCTTATATTCAACATAGGGTGCAATCCATGTAAGATTTAGCATAAGAATAAACACTCATCCAAACATCATTTACATTCCAACTCAAAAGAAGTTTCATGCATTTCATTTACCAAATTTGTCGCAATATATGAGATATAGTTTTTACATGAATCATGACAAAAGATGCTTGTGAGCTAATATACCAAAGCTTTAAACACCAAAACACACCACAAATTTACTCTACTACTAAGCCTATCAAGGTTGTAACATAGAAAGCAAGAAAAATACGGAAAGAAAAGACCCAACGGCGACTATAACATGGGACTAGTCGTCTGAGTCTGGTGATGGTGGAGAGGCACCCTTGTCCTGCATACAACACAGGATAGCCTTCAAGGTGCGAGATACTTCTTAAATTTCCGCTTCATGAAGTTCTGATTCTCTTCAAGCTTGGCCCGGGTCTCTCTGACCTCCTGTCACAGGGCAACTTGACCCTCCTCAATCTGAGCCAAACGGGCTTCTAAAGTAGCCTGATCACTGTGGTGCTCATGTGTAGCAAGAGGAGAGCCCCCATCAGAGTCTTGGGCCTCCTCTTCTTCCTCTTCCCCCTTTTCCTCTTCCTTACTTCCTTCTTCATTACTTCCTTCTTCACCTTCCTCATCTTCGCTTCCCTCTTCCTCTTCACTTTCTTCCTCTATCTCTACACCATATTCATCATGATGGGCTCAGCGTGGTCGTTGCCTAATACCCATGTTGTTGAGCATAGAGTCATTGATGAAATGGACCGGCACAAGCTCATCAGGGCTAATGTTGTAACCGAACTCTCGAGCAAGCCTGCATATGAATCTGCTAAAGGGGAGTGAAAGATCTGTCCTAACAAAGCATGCAGTCTAGACTATCCGTAGGAGGATGAATGTAGGCAGGTATAGCCTATCCCCCTGCCCTGTATAGGAAGTCCACCATCAAACGCATGCATTCAGCGCGATTGCTCCACCTAGGATACACATTATATGTGAATATGTGGTGGAGTAGGCGAAAGTCATGAGTCATCTTTGTCGCTGGGAGGCAGTTGCCTCGACTCCACTGGATCAGTCGGCTGCAAAGAAATCGCGTACAGCGATCTCTTTCACGCACACTCCTGAGGTTCTTCTCGCTAGCATGACCCTCACCGCACTCCATCCCCATGATCCGAGCTATCACACCAACATCAATTGTGGCTTCCCGCCTTCCCACAGGAATAATGAACTACAGAGGCTCTAGCAATGGGTCCCGAATATGGGTGTAGAAGGCTCGGACCACATTCTTTGTCGCACGTGCCTTGCCCTCAAATATGAGACCCCACCCGGCATCCACCAGGAGGTCCATCACTGGATAAAGCCCAAATAGCTTCTTGTCCACGTGAGCTTCACAGAGAACTCTACGACCCTGGAATCTACCGTGTACGATGCCCGGCTGTAGGGCTCTTTTAAGAGGAATTTGGGGATCGAAATCCTGCTTTATCCTCTGTTCTCGCGCTGCGCTTGTACTTGCTTTGGCGCCCGATTTCTGCCTTGGACGGGTTGGGCGGTTAGGCCCAGCTTCATCTGTGGAAGCCATCTTCTTTCCCATGAGGGAAAGAAGTGTGGAGAGGGAGAATATTGCAGCTACAAGCTCAAAAAGAGCCATGAGAGTGAAACAAGATGGAGGGATAGGATGGATTTGTGGACTTTGAGATTTTTGAGACACAAGGGAGGGTTTGTGTGCTCAAATGGGAGGAAATGAGGGAGATAGGAGATAGGTTTGAAAGGAATGGTGGGAGGTGGGTATGTAGTGATGAAGAAGAAAAAGATTTGAGAATGGAGGGAGGATTTGAGAGAGAAAAATGGAATTTTGAGAGGTTTGGAAAGCTTGGAGGGGTAGAAATGAAGGAAAGGGAGCAAATGGGGAGGAAAAGGGGGTCCCCACAAGATTTCACGGGCCCCACACACGTGTACACTGGTCGGCCCGACCGGCCCGCTGCGACCCGACAGGCTCGGGTGAACCGGACCGCGATGCATCGCGGTCCCCTGGACCTGTGGGCAATGGCATCCCCCTCCCATGGTGCTGGAAATGCTCGAGGTCCACTTTGGTCCCCCCCGATTTGTACCGTTTAGGCCCCTGAGTCCGTTTGAGATGTTTCAGGTCCTATCTCGCGCGTATTCACACTTTTTAGGTTATTTGAGCATGGAATACGTCGAATTATCATTTAAACCCATCGATTGACGGTCTAGAAAGGAATTTGGATCACCTCGCATGATCTCAGATGCTTACGGGTCTGATTTCAACCGTCAGTTTCGCCCGTCGACGAAACTTGGAATCTTTAACTGTTTCGACGTTTCATTGCTCACTCCTAAGTCAAAGTAAGTCAGTGCGCATCATGTTACCATAACTCAGGTCCAGTTTAATCCAAATCATGCTCTAATACTAACTTGTAACGCCCCGAAAATTGAGGGTCGAGCAAATACTCAACTCCCAAGATCCGTCGCATCACTTATGCAACATAGAAAATGATGATTAAATGTTGTCCATATTAGTGCATTAAACATAAATGATATTACACTAAATCAGCATACCATACTCTAAAGATAATTAACTTATGCAAGTAAAAGACTGTGCTAGATATATATAAAGCATATAAGGGGTTGTAAGTCCCCTGAGTATGAACATGTCACCAGGTTAAATAATTACATGTATAATTCCAAAATATATAAAATGATTAAGTGTAATATCATCTATCTATATCCCTATAGCCCCAATACGCAATTCCAAGTCTACATAGACCCACCAGAGAGTTGCATGTAGGAGAACTCCTCCTCATCATCATAGAAGACTGGCTCCATCTCGTAAGCCTCGTCATCACTTGAAACTAAAACAGGGTCTAGTTGGTGTTTTAAAACACCATCCCAAATTGGGTGTGAGTGATCAACTCAGTGGATCTATAAGGCAAAGGTTAACAAGTTATCAATTCAGTCAAGCAGTAATGATAAAGCAGTACAATAATCATGTCGTAAGTACTCTTGTTAATGCAAGAATGGTATGTATTAATGATGCATGCCCTCGCCTGCACTCCCTCCACGACATCATCTCATGATCGCGCATGCTAACTCCCATTGTGCTCAACACCCACGCCAAAGGCACATGCAATGCGGTGCATGGTTGTGTTAGCCAAGTTTTTACTTAGACTTATTCATACAGCAGGTTTGGAAAGTTAAGGTACCCTCCCTTTTATATCATCAACCTAAACAATGATCCATCTAGGGTCGTCAATCCTAGTTAATCACATACAATAGGCAAGTTCGTGAGTTTATACTATAGGTTGCTACGGGAGGCTCGTCACCTCAACGTAGGCTTAACTCACACTCGAGGTCACTACAAGAGGCTCTTCACCAGATCGTAGGCCTATTTTATACTCGAGGTCACTATGAGAAAGGCTCATCACCTTAGCGTAGGCTGACAGCTTGAATGTAGTGTCCCATACCACCATATTTGGCTTGTGAGTTTAGTTTGCTCACTGGACACTACAGGGAGGCTCGTCATCATAGAGTAGGCCGACAACTCGACCACGGTGACCCATGCCAACATGCTCGGCTCATGAGTCTTGGCGGATCGTGGTACTAAGGTTGAAATGGGCTTTACACTGGTAAGTGGTACCTTAGATTCAAGCAGTAGCGTTCATACATGGTGAACATATATTAGGCTAATTAAGTTACTTGACAAGCTCGATTGGTACGAGTGCATGCTAAGTTAATCACCATGGAGCACATAAGCACTCCTCGTGGCCTAACCACTGTCGATAATCACCGTACGACTCGGATTCATCGAACGTATCCGTTGTGGCGAAACTACTTCTGCCACTAATCGTAAACCGTTACCGATTGCCTGGACTACGTATTAGTCCCAATCACACTCAAAATACAACAGGCATTTATGTGTGATAATCAAAACAACATTTAACAGCCAATTCAAATATAAATCTCATTTGAGCATTTTAACAAACACATAGTGTACATGTTATCATACATAGGCATTTCATACATAAATACATAGCCGAATGTAACTTACATGAAGGAATCTATTCATATAGCTAAGGTAATAGAGGATCTCATCTCAACACCTTTAATAAATGTATTTCATCAACCAATTACTCATTCAGACATTTTATCAAACACTTAGACTACACACTCAACATACATATAATAAATTAGTTATAACATATATTATGGCAGATCCTTTCACAAAGGAGTTGTCACACATACAACAATCATGTATTCTTAGTTAATAATCATGGGAAGCATATTCACTCCCCAAGTATAGGGTTGTGATGTAGTAATAAACTCGGTAAGATCGAGGTCGAATCCCACGAGGACTGGTTGTCACAATTCAAATCTATGATTCTTCTTAACTAATCCAATGAATAATGAACTAAACTATTAAGCACAATTTTAGGAAAAAAAACAATTAAGAATAGGGAAGAAAATTCAATCAGAGAGAAAGCACTAGGACTTTTGAATCCACCCCTAATTATCCTAACCCTTGTTTTGTCTGTTGATTCACCTTGATCTAGATTGATACCACTTAAATAGAGCACAATCTGTGTCCTAAATCGCACACAGACTGTCTAATTCCTTTAAGCGATGCCATGAATAACAAATTCCATGTCCTTGGTCCGGGCACATGAAATGTACATTCATTAAAGCATCCTGTTTCTTCCTCTATAGGGAACCTCATGTAATAAGCATCCAAACAACATCCATCTATATACTTTGATCAAGTTCATAGATGGAGAAGTATGGAATTTAAACCCATAAAGCCCACTTAGAGAAAAAAACAAATTAATTAAAATTCAAAGTAAATCAACCAATACAAGAGCTGATCAAATTAGGGGCTTCATCTCATTTTCACCTTAGAGATTAGTTACCCATAAAATCCATAAAAAATATTAAATAAAATTCATAAATTAAAACACCAAACCAATCGATCTCTCTCTCTTCCTCCTTCTCTTTCTTCTCTCCCTGGCTCTGGATTTCGAATTCCCTGGATATGAATCCTTTTCCCACGTCCAAAACTCCCCTTTTATAGCTGCTGGATGGTCGAATCGGTGTAGTCGTAACGGACTCAAGTGAAATTTTTCGCAGTATCGGTGGGCCCCACAGAGGTGTTTTTCTGAAAAATCCACCCCGTCCATTGATTCGGACAAAATTTCACAAGGTCCATTAGCACAAATTTCACGAAGAAATCTCAAAAAGATCGATTTGAACGTCGCCGAAAGCACATTTGTGGCCTCTCAGCACGCACACGTGTGTACGCATGGGAGTGGAATATCAACATGGGTTTGTAGTGCTCGCGGCCCTCACACGATGGACGGCTCGATCTTCCGAAAGGTTGACGAGCGGGCCCACAAACGGCCGCAAAACCGGCAATGGCGGTCGCGTTACGCTGGACGCGACGACGCTGGATCTCCTTCCGCTGCGAAGATGGTGGGGTCCACTGTGATGTTATTTTGAGAAATCCACTCCGTCCATTGGATGGAGGACGAAAATCTGGTCGGGAGTACACATTTTTGTTTGATTTAGGTGTGGTCCACCAGAGATTTGAACTTACCGTCCATTGCATGTTTGAACGGCTGGGATCTGACATCTGCTTTCATTTCGATTTTTGCCACCTAGGCGTGGGCAAAACCGCCCAAGGAAGTGGATGGACGGCTTGGATTTGTGTTCTGGAAGGTAGGTGGGCCCTACAACTGAGGACAGCGGCCGGTCGGCGTTACCTCTGGACGACTTGAGAGAGAAGTCGGGCGGCAGCGCTGTCGGCCGCTGGCCGACCGAGGCAACGGTGGTGCACGGCCGGCGCTCTGTACTCCTGTACACTCCCCATACACAAGGCCCACCGAGATGTTTGCGAAGGATCTGTTCCGTCCATCCTCTTTCTCATGTGATTTCCACCATCAAGACCAAATTCGAGGCAGTTCCAAATATTAGGTGGGCCTGAAATCAGCGGTTCATGGGCTGATTTGTCAGTTGGAGCACTTCCCGAGATCAACAATAGCTGAAATTTAATATGTACGGTTAAATTATGGCCCCCATCATATGTGTAAAGTTTCGAGTTGATCGGATGGAGGAAAACGTGTGATCTTGCATTCTGGACCCTTTTCGGGCCCCTTTGTCGTGCTTTCCTCAGATCCCAGGCGTGTAAAATCTTCATTATTTGTTTTCTGGAGTCCGTCCCGTGCTCTGGTAATTTTGGAATGTCAAATCCATGCCTTTAACATCATTTTTCAATACATGCTCCCAATTTCCTCCTGTAACAAAAATATAATTAAAACACTCCATTAAACCTTATCATGTACGTAAAATTAGGCAATGTTCGGGGTCTAATATGCAATATTTGACCCTTATCAAAGCACAAATCATAATTCCATATTCATTCAAAATTTCAACAAACACATGGAATGCATTACATTCAACATAGTTCATATATACATGGAAAACATCGCATCTAAGCACATGTGATAGTAATCAAGTTAGTCATAAATCATTAACTGACATTGAAAGCCTTGAAATCCATAACCTAAACGTTTATAGTCCGTACCTTCCGTCAGTAAACTCGTATCGAACTCAGTTCAAACACTATGCCTTCGTCTACGATACAACGGCTACCTGAATCACGAAATAGGTTAGTTATTTCATTGATTCTTCTACTTGGATCCTAAAACAGATTAGGGTTAGGATTTCTTACCTAAAAATGGAATCAAAATCACCGGTACAGCGATACAAGCAGGATGATTTGGCACATGGAGCGGTGGGATCGAATCCCAACAACTATCCCTCACTCTCTCTATTCTCCTCACTTTTTCCTTCTCTTTTCTCTCCTCTCTCTCTCTCTCTTTGGGTTTTGGAAATTCGTATGGAATGAGAGAGGGGTGGGTTAAGGCCCTTATATAGGCCTAGAAGTGAAGTCAATGGCCCCAGGGCCATGGTAAACTTTGGTTATAGCCAAAAGTCGTCTGTTTCGAGCCAATAGAGCTCATCTGGAGGTCCATTATCTACATACAATCCAGGAAAAGTTTCCTGACAATGGATCTACGTCAGGTTAAGATTTCAGTCTGATCGAATTTGTGGATCGACTGTGGAGTACCAGTTTCAGTTCAACAGTCATCGTCACTCGATCAGGGCCACAAGTACACTGACCTGTGTAGGGAAATTTGTGAGTGTTATGTTTTCCTATTCTTTTAGTTGTCAAATTTTGTGGTGCCAAAAACACAATTTATGTTTTGTGTAGTATGTTGATTCAAATGTTCAAGACACTCCATCTTTGCTGCAAGTTAAGAACGAAGAACTACGTCAAATTTTTTCAAGAAATGCAAGTACAAGCTACAACGAAAGAAGTGATCTTGTTCAAGACTCAAGTTAGTGTACAACTCAAGATGAAGTGTAATTCAAGCTCTAGAAGATCTGAAGTTCAATTCTACATCAAGTATAGAGATCTCAAGCTTCACAATCTTCAAAAGGTCAACTATCATCTGAAGAAATGAAGATTCACTGTCCATACTTCACATTTAAGGTATGAATGACCTTAGATTGACCTTAGGGTATGTCATTTGGTATACATAATTCAAATTGAATCTTTTTATAAGTGTTTGGTCTATTCTAAGACTAGTTCTGGACTCTATTTGACTAGTCCTAGAACTGGCTCGACCAGTCCAAGAAATTCCAAGAACAGTCCTAAGTTGTTGCAAATTTTTAATTTTTTTTTGTTGAGATTCGACCAGTCCTGGAGTCTGCTCAACCAGTCGTAGGAACAGTGCCGACTCATTCATGACCACTCCTGTAGTTATGACTCAAACTCCAACAACTATTCTTGGTTCCTCAAGACCAGTTGTGGGTTGGTCACGACCAGTCGTGGAACGGTTTTATCCAATCGCGCTTAAAATTTCAAAATGCAGTTCAACGTATGACTAGTCGTGGTGGCCAAATGACCGTCGTAGATGTAATTTCTACATCTATAAATAGAACACGAATTTCAGAGTTTCTGAATTCCAATTCAAGTAAAATCAAGGCATCACTCTGAGATAAGTTTGTGTTAATTTTTAAGCTACGCTATGCATATTTAATATTCTCTTTTGTTAGCTTTTGTCAATTTGATTTTATTTCTATATTCCAATCTGAATTGAAAAGAGGAATTGCTATATTCCTTTTTCTTGGAATTAAAATCAAATAGAGCTAGCCCATCTGGTTTAATTTAAAATCAATTAGAACCTAGAACCATTTCAAAGTGAGTATTGGACAATTAAACTTCTATATTCGAACTTCTACTCTGATTGGTTCTTTCGAGCTGCTACAAAAGGAGAAATTTAGGTATTTTACTGTATTGTAAATTTCCTTATTTTGGTTTCTTTTGAGATTAAGCCAAAAAAATCTCATTGTGTTGGTTATCTGAGGAGAGACAAAAAAACTCAGAAGTGGGGTTTTTAAATTGTGTAAGCTCATTTAAAAGACACAATTGTGAAGGTTTTAGGTGAACCTAAGAAACCTATTTTTATAGTGAACGCTGATATCCCCTGTGTGAGGATATTAGGAGTGGAGTAGCAAGCTATGTGGCTGTTGTTTAATAATTGGTGAGCACATAGGCGAACCACTATAACTCTTTGTGTCTTGTGGTTTAAATGTTTATTTAATTTCTATCTTTTATCATTCAAAGCTGTGGAATGTATGTGTGGATGTGAATGTTGTAATATTTACATTTCAAGCATTGTGGGATTGTTGTAATAGTTTAGAATTTCAATTCTTGCTATTTTCTTATTCCTCTTCAGTTTGAGATATTGATACTTATACCGTTCTCGTAAGGTTATCCTGCCATAAACCCTTGGTTTTTATGGTGCAAGGTTGTCCTTAGAACATCATTTGTATCAACCTCTCAATACTAGAATATTGAGGTTGCTTTACATTTCCGTACTATGATTTATTTAAAGTACTATCTTTCATTTATTTGTTTGTAATGCTATCTTATTGTTTAATTCTGCTGGTATAATTTTAATTTTGGCATAGTCCTATTCAACCCCCTCCCCCCTCTCCCTTATATGACATATAGCTAGGCCTTTTCAAGTGGTATCAGAGCCTAATAGCTCATTTTAATTGTTATTTGGATTTATTTCCTGCGCTAATGATCTAAGTTATATATAACATGTCAAATTTTGATAGCCTTTCAGTCACTTGGCCTCCACCATTTGATGGCTCTAATTATGCTTATTGGAAAGCCAGGATGAGGATTTTCCTTAAATCCACGGATGAGAGTGTGTGGCAAGCCATAGTGACTGAATGGATCCCTCTTACCACTGAAGTGACTGGTATCGATGGATCAAAATCAATGAGAGTAACACCTTATTTTTCTTGGACCACTCTCCGGAAAAGTGAGAGTAGTGCCAACGCAAAAGAACTAAATGCAATCGCTTGCACACTATTACCGGGTGAGTTCAAAAGAATTATATCTTGTGATACTATAAAGCAAGCTTGAGATATTTTAGAAATGACATACAAGGGTACATCAATTGTCAAGAAGTCTAAAGTCCAAATTCTCACAACTATATTTGAGGAAATACATTTGGAAGAAAATGACATTATTATGGACTTCTATACTAGACTGAATGACATTGTAAACTCTATGTGGGGTCTTCACGATAAAATTTCAGAAAGTAAAGTGTGTGCAAAGATACTATACTCACTATGTGAACGGTTCAACTCAAAGGTGACTGCGATCCAGGATCTTCGTGATACGGACAATAAGAGGGTAGAAGAATTAGTTGGGTCTTTACAAACCTACAAGTTAAATCTTAAAGCTCCTAAAGGTAAATCCATTGCCCTTAATTCTTCTAAATGTATTTCTCAAGGAAATTCTGATTTTGATAATTCTGAAGATGATATGGCTCTCTTAGCGAAAAGGTTTTACAAGATTTTCAAAAGTAAAAAGAGGGTTGACTTTCAAAAATCAAATGATAAGAAAATATCTAAATCTAAATCTAAAACCTGGAAATCTTTAAAAGATAATCAATGTTACAACTGCCAAGAATATGGGCACTTTGCAAACAAGTGACCTAAAAAGGATAAACCAAAAAAGAAAGGAATGTTGGCTACTTGGGATGAATCTTCTAGCACTGAAGCCTCTTCTGAATCAGAAGATTCTGAAACTGAGTCAGGCAATGAAGTCAAAGCTCTTATGACTCTAGCTAAGTTCACCTTTTCAGGTTATGATGATTCTACTAGTGAAGAAAATCTGAATAGTGATCATGAAAATGAAGAAGATCTTCAAGATGCTTACAATGCCCTATACAAAGAAAGTTGTAAAATTGTTGTTAAACTTAAACTTCAGAAAGAAAACTTTTCAAAGCTTAAAGAAAATTTTGAAACTCTTGTTTTAGAAAAATCCCATATTTCAGATTGTTTTGAAAAATGCAAATGCAATTTAGAGTTCAAAACCTCCCAGCTTGAAAATCTGAAAACTAAAAATGAAAAACTTAAACTTGAAATCTCTTCACTTTTGAGTTTAAAGGATACATGGAGATATGCTCAAGGTGATCCAAAGTTAGAAAAACTTTTGTCTGGATCAAGAAAATGTAGCGACCAATCTGGTTTGGGCTATGATAAGAAAGTTCCTCCTAAATAGAAGAATACTTCTCCTAAGTTTGTAAAAGGAGAGTCCTCAAACTCAAGAGAGAAAAGTTCTAATCAAAAGTTTTCCAAAAATGCTAAAACTTTTCAATCTTTCAAAACTAAAAGTAACCATATCAACTATAAAAGTCAGAATCGAAACCCTTTAGCTGAGAAAATAATTGATCTACTTAAGAAGCTCTTAAAATCTAACTTAGTGGGTAATTCTTACAACAACTACAAACATAAGAAGACCAACTATACTCCTAAATCCAAAACAGTTATGAAATGGGTTCCTAAGGTTACTTGCTTGGTTGCCCACATGGCTTTCAAAGCTTTAAGCCATTCAAAGTGGTACCTAGACAGTGGATGCTCCAAGCACATGACTAGTGACAAAGGTTTGTTCACCACTCTTAAAGACATGATTGATGGTTTAGTGACATTTGGTGATGGTAGCAACTGTAAGATTATTGGCCAAGGTACGGTTCAACTTTCTAACCTCCCCTTATTTGAGAATGATCTGTACATTGAAGGTTTAAAACATAACTTGTTAAGCATTTCTCAAATATGCGATAAAAATCATAGTGTTAAATTTCTTAACCTAGGTTGTGAAATATTAAACAAAAATGGTTCTGTAATATTAACTGGTCGTAGAACTTCTGAAAACTGCTACATCGTAAGTGATTCTAGCTCAACTAATCAACTGTGTTACATGGCCCATACCGATGAGACCGAGTTATGGCATAAACGCCTTGGACATGTACACTATCACAATCTCTATAGATTGAGCAAAAGAGAACTAATAAGAGGTCTACCTAAACTTCAAAAAGTAGACAAAATATGTGGCGAATGCTAGATTGGCAAGCAAACTAGGAGTTCTCACAAAAAGGTGAACTCCAATGCCACATCAAAACAGCTCTAACTTCTCCACATGGATCTTGTAGGACCAACCAGGACGGAAAGTCAAGGTGGCAAAAAATATATACTAGTGATCTTGGATGATTATACCAGATTTACTTGGGTAACCTTCTTAAGAGATAAATCAAAAACCCTTAGTGAAGTAAAAAGGATTCTCTAACGGATCCAAATTGAAAGAGGTTCTCAAGTTAGTAAGATCCGTAGTGATCATGGATCAGAATTCAAAAATAGCAGTTTTGAGAAATTCTGTTGCGATCAGGGAATATCTCATGAATTCTTTGTACCCAAAACACCACAAAAAAATAGAATTGTTGAGATAAAAAATAGAGTGCTTCAAGAAATGGCTAATATAATGTTGAATAGTATGAAGCTCCCTAGAAATCTTTGGGCTGAAGCCGTAAATACTGCCTGCTATATAATCAAACGGGTTTATACTAGTAAATCTAATAATAAAACTGCTTATGAACTATGGTTTGATAAGAAGCCTATTATCAAATACTTTCGAGTTTTTGACAGCAAGTGCTATATTTTACGTGATCGTGAAAATATGGGGAAGTTTGACACTAAAAGTGATGAAGGTATCTTTTTAGGGTATTCTTTAAATAGTCGTGCATATCGAGTACTGTTGAGGCATAAAATAAGCAAGGAAGAGAAGAAGAAAAAGATCAAGAAATCACTTTGAAGATGAAAGAAAACAGCTTCAAGACCACTTTGCGCGAGGTCGCGCAAAGTGAAATGGTTACACAAAGACCGCGCAAAGTGAAGAGTGTGCGCGGATTGGACAGAGGAGACTTTGCGCGAGATTGAAGGGTTTGCGCGTAAAGTATATCATTTGCACGTGTCCGCGTAAAGTCCATAATGCTGCGATAAAAAAACAGTTGGATGATATTTTTGTCCCACATCGACCAGATCCGAGATTTCCACTGGTGGAAATGTCTATAAATACCCCATTCCTTCTTTAAAAAAGGGGTTGGAAGATTTCAGAAGTAAAGCAAGGACGAAAGAGAAGACAGAAGGTGCGGAGTATTGGACTCCTGCACTTTGCGCGATCCCGCGCAAAGGAGTATTGGACTCCTGAAGTTTGCGCCAGTCCGCGCAGAGCAGCAGATTGTATTTATAGTTTGCGCGGACCCGCGCAAAGCTTATAGTTTGCGCGGACCCGCGCAAACCTATTTCTTGGCAGTTTTTTACAACAATGTGTGGAAATGCTGTTGGAATGGTTCGAGTCTTTGGATCTTCAAGTTCTTCTTGTTCGAGAAAGGAAGAATCATCGATGAAGAGACGTATTCCTCCTAAGTTTCAGGAGAAGATCAAAATAGTACCGAAATGCTGCCGGAATCTTCGTTCTCTTGAAGATTGTTGATTGACTGGTCTATTCCTCCTAAGTCATAGGAGATGATTGACATCATTGTCGTTATGCTGCCGAAATTATATTTAGCTATAATAATTAACATTTGTAATGAGTTCTTTGTAAGCTATCTTAGAATCAAGGGATACCAGAGGATGTAAATGAATTCAAAATCAATAAAGTGTGATGATTGTCTTTATAATTATTTCATTGTTATGTTTAAATAAGATGACTCTCCCAAATCAAATACATTTGTTTCCTTGTCGAAACAAGTACTGAACAAGAGGATCGATGTGATTCAAGAGTCCATCAATGTGGTTATTGACGATCACTTGAATACACCTGCCCCAAGTTCAGATAATGATGAAGTTCTTTTAGTTGACAAACCAGATACTTCATCAAATCAAACTAATTCTGAACTAAGGACTGTCAAAGATCATCCAACCACTTAAATTCTTGGAAACCTCTCACTGGTGTGCGCACTCGTAGACAACTAGAAGACATATGTAATTACGTGTGCTTTACATCCCAGATAGAACCAGCTAACGTAAAAGAAGCTCTTACTGACAAAAACTGGATAGTAGCTATGCAAGAAGAATTTAACCAATTTGTGAGAAATGATGTTTGGTATCTTGTTCCTAGACCTAAAGATAAACATTTTCTAGGAATTAAGTGGATTTTCAAAAATAAGTCTGATGAACTTGGTAATATAATTCGAAACAAGGCTAGACTGGTTGTACAAGGGTACACTCAAATTGAAGGTATCGACTATGATGAAACATTTGCCCCAATAGCTCATCTTGAATCAATCAGACTATTCATATCCATTGCACATTTTAGAAAATTTAAAATTTATCAAATGGATGTAAAGAGTGTCTTCTTAAATGGTGATCTGCATGAAGAAGTTTATGTTGAACAACCAATGGGTTTTGAAGACCCTAAGAACACTGATCATGTCTATCGCCTTAAAAAGGCTCTCTATGGTTTGAAACAAACTCCTAGGGCATGGTATGAAAAATTGACTAAGTTTTTACTATGTCATAATTTTCGAATGGGAAGTGTTGATAAGACTCTTTTTGTTAAGAAATATAACGATCATATCTTAATGGTGCAAATCTATGTTGATGATATTATTTATGGATCTACCTGTACTAACATGACTATTGAGTTTGTAAATTTAATGAAATCTAAGTTCAAAATGAGCATGGTTGGGGAATTAAATTATTTCCTAGGGCTGCAAGTAAAACAATAACCTAATGGTATTTTTATTTCTCTGACCAAATATGCTTTAAACTTAATTAAAAAGTTTGGATTTGATAATAGTAAGAATTTTGATACTCCTATGAGTACAACATTAAGACTCTCAAAAGACTCTACGGGTAAAAATGTAGATCTTAAAATATATCGCAGTATGATTGGTAGTTTTCTTTATTTAATTGCTAGTAGACCTGATATTGCTTTGAGTGCTGGTATTTGCGCTAGATATCAGTCTGACCCTAAAGAGTCTCATCTAATTGCTGTTAAGCAGATTATGCGATATGTCACAAGTTCTGCTAATTTGGGTCTCTGGTATCCATATGATACTAGTGTTCAGTTGGCAGGGTACTCAGATGTTAATTGGGCTGGTAATACCGATGATAGAAAGTCAACCAGTGGTGGTTGTTTCTATATTAGAAATTGTTTAGTTTCTTGATTTAGTAAGAAGCCAAGTTCTATATCGCTTTTTACTGCTGAGGCTGAATACATTGTAGCTGAAAATGCATGTACTCAGCTTGTTTGGATGAAACATATGTTAAGTGATTATGGAATTGCACAAGAATCAATGGTTTTTTATTGTGATAATTCCAATGCTATAAATATTTCTAAAAATTCAATTTAGCATTCTCGTACTAAGCACATTGATATTAGATTTCATTACATTCGTGAATTAGTGAAAGAAAAAATAATTTCATTGGAATACATTCCAACCAAGACTCAATTTGCTGACATTTTCACTAAACCGCTCGACAAAAGCAGGTTTAATAAACTGAAATTTGATCTTGGTATATGCAATTTAAATTGATGATTCGTGCATGTGTGTATCATAGTGTACATATATTTGATAATTTATTGAGTTAAATTTCAAATTTTGATGAAAAATGCATATTTTTGTTGGTTCACGACCAGTCGAGAACGTGCTCGACCAGTGGTGGTACGACCGGTCGAGAACGGTCCTCGACCAGTCGTGTAGTGCGCTGAATCACTTAAAAATTAGGGAAAAATTCATTTTCCTCATTTTCACTCAAGGTTAGTGCATCATGTGTTTTTCTGATTCCTCAAGGTTAGTGCATCATGTGTTTTTCTTGGAGATTCTAGTCAATATTACTTCATTTTCACTCTTGGAGTAATTTATTTTGTGATTCATTGCAATTTGGGGTTTTCCTTTGAAAAATCTGATCTTAGCAGACCCCACTCCATAATCTTTACATTTTCTTGGTTCTTTGATTATTATATTACCAATGGATTCTAGAGGGAAAAAAACTTCCTATGGTCCGTCTTCCTCTCGTCCTTCAACTATCACTCGGCCCCATCTTCGGTCACCCGAAGATGATCCCACTCATGTTAGGGATTTGTGCATGCGCAATGTTATTGTTGAAAGACCTGTTTTTATTGATCACATTGCTCCTTTTGGTATCCTTCCTCTTCTCCAATCTGTAGGCTGGGATAACATCTTACATTGGAG
Organism: Magnolia changhungtana; assembly: GCA_030180095.1. Lineage (NCBI taxonomy): Eukaryota > Viridiplantae > Streptophyta > Magnoliopsida > Magnoliales > Magnoliaceae > Magnolia > Magnolia changhungtana. The sequence continues at coordinate 724,053 of JASAUF010000470.1, read as the reverse complement.
TGGGCCTGCATGCCAATCTATTGCTCAGGCCATGATTGCGTGTATTTCTAAATTTTCATCTGAGAATTTAACATTTAATATAGTGACAAGAGAAGGTCCATTTGAGGTAAATTGTCATCTGATTTCAGTTCTAATGGACATACCTGTTAATGATGAGGGTATTCCTATTCAAACCCTAGTTGAAAAACCGTCGAAAACAGAAAAACGTATGTTAACTAGAGATTTATGCAATATGGATGTTCAATGGACTCATAAAGGGAATGCGCTCCCCTCAAAGTATTTATTACCCAGATACAGGGTTCTCCATAGAATCTTTACTTCAAATTTGTATCCGCGTTCTGGTAACAAAACTGAACTGACTTCCTTTATGGTTCGGGTTTTTCATTCTATCGTCATGGTACTAAAGTCTGTCTGCATTCTTTAATATGTCATTTCATCATTCAGTTTTGTCTCCATCCAGGACACTGTGATATTCCATTTGCTTATCTTATGACTGTGTTAGCTTCTCACATGCTAGTTGCTATGCCGGTTGAAGAGGCTCATATTCATCATCTTATTTTTAACAATTCTAATATAAACAAGATGAATCTAAAATTAGCTCCTGGCCAAAGAGATGTGGGTGGTGGTAGTGTTGAAGCAGGGAATGATGAAGAAGGTGGAGATCTTCCTCCTGATGATATAAATATGGATGATATTTTTGATGAGATTGAATCAGATTCTACAAATGATCCTTACTATGAGCCATCTGATGTTGATGATCGTTTTCGTGCTCTTGAAGAGAAGGTAGGGAACATGAATGTTGCCCATGATTTGCAATTTAAATATATGCATAAGTATCTTAGGTGCATTAACAAGGGGCTACATCAACTTGATCCTACCATACATGCTCTGTAACACCCTAAAAATCGAGGGTCGAGTAGCAACTCAACTCCCGAGTTCCAAAACATCACTTATGCAACATGTATGCTTATGATTGAATGTTGTCCGTGTTAGTGCACTAATCATGAGTGGGATTATATCAAAACAGTAATTCATACTCCAGATCAATTAATATAACGTAAGCGGAAGACTAAAAGATGTATATATATACATGTATGAGTCAAAAGTTCATGATAGGTCTCCAGATTATGAATACATCACTAAGTCACCATATACATGTAATAGTTCAAAAATCAAAATGTCAAAAAATAGTTCAACTACAATGATAAGCCCTATAGCCCCATCGATCCGGATGGCCTAAGCGAAACCGCTAGAGAACTGCAGATATGAGAACTCGTCCTGATCATCATAGTAATCAGGCTCCGCCTCTTGAGTCGCATCGTCATCTGCAACTAAAACAAGGTCTGGTGGGTGTTCAGAACACCATCCCAGAACATGGGAGTGAGTGATCAACTCAGTGGAACTATACAGTAAAGGTTAACATGTTATTAATTCAGTCAAGCAGTAATGATAAAGCAGTAAAATCAAACGTCCCTAGATACTCTTGTTAATGCAAGAATGAGATGAACGATGATGCACGCCCTCGCCTATACTCCCTCGTGTGACACCATCTTATGGTCACGGCATGCTTTCTTCTCTCTGTGCTCTTCAACCCGGGGCACATGCAGTACGATGTTATGAGCGTGATTACCAAGTTTTTATTAATCCTTTTCATACAGCAGGATTGAAAAACTAAGGTACCTCCCTTATATCATTTCCTAAACAATGATCCATTGTAGGGTCATCAGTCTTAGGAAATCTCATATGATGTTACGGTTCTAGGTCATTGCAAAGGGCTCATCACCAAATCAGTGCAGGCCTAGTTTATACTCTTGTTGCTACGGAAGGGTCGTCGCCTCAACGTAGACTTAGAGTATGCTCGAGGTCACTACAAAGGGCTCATCACCTGATTAGTGTAGGCCGACAGCTCGAATACAGTGTCCCATACCACCGTATTCGGTTCACGAGGCGATGTTGCTCACTGGTCACTACGGGCGGCTCGTTGCCCCAGCGTAGGCCGACAACTCGACTACGGTGTCCCGTACCACCATGTCCAGCTTACGAGTCTTAGCAGATTAAGGTACCAAGGTTAACGGGGTTTTCACTGGTGAGTTTGGTACCTTAGGTTCAAGCAGTAGCGTCCATACATGGTGAACATACATTGGGTCAATCGGGTTACTTGACGAACTCGACTAGTACGAGCGCACGTTGAGTTGATTGACATGAAGTGCATAAGCACTCCGTGTGGCCTAACCACTGTCGACCACTCTAGTACGACTCAGGTTCATCAAACACGTCCTACGTCGCGAATGAATCTCTACCACGAACTCAAAACCGGTTACCGATTGCCTGGACTATACTGTAGTCCCAAACACATTAAATCCTTAACCAGTAAGCATGTGGAGTAGTCAAAGTAGAATTAACCAAGTAATTCAAACATGTTAACAAGCATGTTATAAAACATAACGTAAACAGGAAATCCAAACACATACATTTCATAAGTAAGCAATTAAACTAAACAACTTGCATGAAGGAAATCATACATATCTCTAAGGTAGTTGAGAATCCTATCTCAACACCCACCTAAAGTACTATCTCCTAAGTACTTACTCATATAAGCATTTTCATAAACACTTAGACTACGCTTATTAACATACATAACGTATGTTAGCCAAAACATGTATTAGGGAGAATCCTTTTGCCGAAGAGTTGTTACACATACAACTAGCATATACACACAGTAGTTAATCATGACAAACACACTTTCATATTTCGTAGGAATACGGTATTTTCTACAAATACACAGAATACACTAAACTTCACAAATTGCATATATAACTGAATCATAAAATGAACATCGCATTTTGCATGTGAAATAATACCCACATCATGAATCTATCATTATCCAGCATTGAAAGCTTTGAAAACCATAACCTATACGTCTATAGTCCGCACCTTAAGCCGTAGAAGCATAACGAATTCAATTGAGGCTCTAAGTCTTTGTCAATGATGGAATGACAACCTACAACACGAGTTGAGTCAGCTATTTCGCTACTAGCGACAATTGAAAACCTGGAACAGATTAAAGTTAGGCTTCCTTACCTAAGAACAGAGTCAGAATCGTTGGAATAACGATTTGGTAGTGATGGATAGGCACGTAGAATAGCAGGGATCGAATCCTAGGAGTGACTCCAACTTCTCTCTCACTTTCTCTCTCTTTACTCTCTTCTCTCTCCTAGGGTTTTTTCCAAATTCGTATGGAGTGAATGAGAGAGGGTTTAAGGTCCTTATATAGGCCTAAAACTGATGGAAATAGCCCCAGGGCCAAGGTATACTTAGGTTATGTCCAAAGAGCATTTGTTTCAGCTCAACAGAACACTTCTAAAGCCCCCCCTTGAGCCTAAGGTTAGACTTAAGCTCCCTTATGTTGGATCTAGGTCAAGCTGAGTTTTCGGTCCGATCGGGTTTACAGATCGCCCGTGGCGGACCAGTTTTAGTTCAACGATCCACGATCACTGATCAAGGCCACAAGTACACTGACCTGTGTATGAAATTTCCCCTGATCCGAGGGTGTATTTGGGTCAGATTCTGACGGTCTGAATCCTTATATTTGGCCCACAAGCGACAAGTCTCAGATGACTTAAATTTAGATTTTATTTCTAAGATATCCATGTTTCTCACGCACTTCACTCCGGGCTCAAGCAAATAGCTTCGGGACATTATCTGGACTTGATTTGTGAGGTGGTTGTCAAGTCCAGTAAGGCGGTCTTAATTATATAATTTCGTATTAATCGGACTTTCGACGCGCAGTCCAAATCCGATACGGAGTTTCAATGTGCTCCCGTGAGCAACTGGGTAATGAGATTGATCCTAGATTTTAGGGTAACCTAGCGTCAATGATTCTACAAGTTTTGGGTCTTACAGATCGTATTTAAATTGATTCAAGCAGATTTCACAGCTACTCTAGTTTAGCACTTAGTTAATTTTGTCTAATTCCTAAAGGATTTGATCCCGAGTGATTTCTGCTTGAGGTGGTACTCGGGTCTTTTTACGAAAATTTTCGAGACGTTACATACTCCTTCTTCAGGATCTGATTAAGTGTTTTATCCTTCGGTTTGTAATAACTCTTATACTATTTTTTTTGGAGCGTTGACTTTGATTTTACTTCAGTTTGTATGACTGACTTTTGTTTCAGCTGGTTAATGATCTGTGAACTTTGAATTTGCTTATATTACTTGCATATCTTAACTAGTTACTCTCTTATTGGACTTCCACTTCCATTTGTTCCTTTCTTCCTTTATCATATTGTGACAAAAAGGGGGAGAATATTTTAAGTTTGATAAATATGGGATGTATATGGATTGTGGGGAGTAGCATTATTTTTATGGTGAATCTATGTGTGCTATTCAGGGGGAGTAAGTAATGAAGATTTTGTGAATGTCAATTGGTACATGATTCGTTAATCAGGATGTAACTGGTTTACTTTTATAACTGGTGCATGATTCGTTGTGTTCATAATGATCATATTTTTGTTAAGTGTGTTTTGTCACAAATTTGACAACGGGGGAGATTGTAAGTGCTATGGTTTCCTATTCCTTTGGTTGTCAAATTTTGTGGTGCCAAAAACACAGTTTATGTCTTGTGTATCATGTTGATTCAAATGTTCAAGACACTACATCTTTGTTGCAAGTTAAGAACGAAGAACTACTTCAAATCATTTCAAGAAATGCAAGTACAAGCTACAACGAAAGAAGTGATCTTGTTCAAGACTCAAGTTAGTGTACAACTCAATATGAAGTGCAATTCAAACTCTAGAAGATCTGAAGTTCAATGCTACATCAAGTATAGAGATCTCAAGCTTCACAATCTTCAAAAGGTCAACTATCATCTGAAGAAATGAAGATTTAATGTCCATACTTCACATTTAAGGTATGAATGACCTTAGATTTAGGGTAGGTCATTTTGTATACATAATTCAAATTGAATATTTTTATAAGTGTTTGGTTTGTTCTAAGACTGGTCCTGGATTCTGTTTGACTAGCCCTAAAACTGGCTCGACCAGTCCAAGCAATTCCAAGACCAGTCCTAAGTTGTTGCAAAATTTTAGAATTTTTTTAGTTGAGCTTCGACTAGTCCTAGAGTCTGCTCAACCGGTCGTAGGAACAGTGCCGACTCATTTACGACCAGTCTTGCAACTATGACTCAAACTCCAGCAACCATTCTTGGTTCCTCACGACCAGTCGTGGGTTGGTCACGACCAATCGTGGAGGCCTCAGGACCAGTTGTGGACACTCTACGGCCAGTTGTGGAACGATTTTATCCGATCATGCTTAAATTTTCAAAATGCAGTTCAACCTACGACCAGTCGCGGTGGCCATATGACCAATCATAGACTCGATTTTTGCATCTATAAATAGAACATGAATTTCAGAGTTTCTGAATTCCAATTCAAGTAAAATCAAGGCATCACTCTTAGATAAGTTTGTGTTAATTTTTAAGCTACGCTGTGCATATTTAATATTCTCTTTTGTTAGCTTTTATTAATTTGATTTTATTTCTATATTCCATTCTGAATTGAAAAGAGGAATTGTTGTATTCCTTCTTCTTGGAATCAAAATCAAATAAAGCTAGTCCATCTAGCTTAATTTAAAATCAATTAGAACCTAGAACCATTTCAAAGTGAGTATTGGACAATTGAACTTCTATATTCGAACTTCTACTCCGATTAGTTCTTTGGGGCTGCTACAAAAGGAGAAATCTAGGTATTTTACTATATTGTAAATTTCCTTATTTCGGTTTCTTTTGAGGTTAAGCCAAAAAATCTCATTGTGTTGGTTATCTGAGGAGAGCCAGAAAAACTCAGAAGTGGGGTTTTTTAATTGTGTAAGCCCATTTAAAAGACACAATTGTGAAGGTTTTAGGTGAACCTAAGAAACCTATTTTCATAGTGAATGCTGATATCCCCTGTGTGAGGATATTAGGAGTGGAGTAGCAAGTTGTGTGGTTATTGTTTAAGAGTTGGTGAACACATAGGCGAACCACTATAATTCTCTGTGTCTTGTGGTTTGAATGTTTATTTAATTTCTATCTTTTATCATTCAAAGCTGTGGAATGTATATGTGGATGTGAATGTTGTAATATTTACATTTCAAGCATTGTGGGATTGTTGTAATAGTTTAGAATTTCAATTATTGCTATTTTCTTTATTCCTCTTCAATTTGAGATATTGATACTTATACTGTTCTAGTAAGGTTGTCCTACCTTAAACCCTTGGTTTTTATGGTGCAAGGTTATCCTTGGAACATCATTTGTATCAACCTCTCAATACTAGAATATTGAGGTTACTTTACATTTCCGTACTGTGATCTATTTAAAGTACTATCTTTCATTTATTTGTTTGTAAGGCTATCTTATTGTTTAATTCCGTTGGTATAATTTTAAATTTGACATAGTCCTATTCACCCCCCCTCTATGACATATAGCTAGGCCTTTTCAAAATTTCCCTAATCCAAGGGTGTAGTTGGGTCAGAATCTGACGGTCATAAATCTTAAATTTGGCCTGCAAGCGAACAACCCAATTCACTTAAATCTGAGTTCATTTTCTAAAGATATTCGCATTTTTCACACATTTTACTCAGGGCTCTAGTTGTGCATTTCTGGACATTATTTAGCTCGATTCCCATGAGGGTTTTCAAGCCCAGTAAGGTGGTCATAACCATTTAGTTTCACGGTAGTCAGACTTTCGACGTGTGGTCCAGGTTCGATATGGAGTTTCAATGTGCTCCCAAGAGCAACTGGGTTTTAATATTGGTCCTAAGTTTTTAGGTAACGTAGAGTTAGTGATTCTACTGGTTTTAGGTCTTGCAGTTCGTATAGAAAGCGGTTCAAGCTAATCTACCAATTAATTCAGTTTAGTACTTAAATAATTTTCATCTAATTTCTAAAGAATTCGATCCTTAGTGATTTCTGCCTGAGGTGGTACTCGGGTCTTTGTACGGATTTTTCCGAGACGTTACAGGTAGTTTTTTCCAGTGTCTTTTTTGTTTGGGGAAAGCTAGGATGTAACGACCTGAAAACTTCCGTACATTGGGTCGAGTACCACCTCGACCAGAAATCACGTAGGATTAAATTCTTTAGGAATTTAACAAAGTTAACTAAGTACTAAACTCGATTTGTCATGAAATCCGTTAGGATCGCTTTAAATACGATCTGCAAGACCCAAAAATTGCAGAATCATTGATGCTAGGTTACCCTAAAGTTTAGAACCAAACTCATTTCCCGTCTGCTCTCGGGAATGAAACGAAACTTCGTATTAGGTCTAGATCGCACATCGGGAGTCCGATTAACCCGAAGCTAAGGAACTAGGACCGCCCCACTGGGCTTAACAATCATCTCAAAAATCAGCTCCATCCGATGTTTCATGGCCATTCTTTTCGATTCGGAGCGAGAGAGTATGAAAAACACTATTCCCATGCCAAAATAAATATCTGGAATAGTGATCTGGCATCATTCGTTGACGCGTCAGTATTAAGCAACCTGACCGTCAGAATCAGACCAAATTACACCCTCGGATTAAGAAAAATTTCAGGAACATTTACATGTACTTGGAATTTCTGATCGTGGCCCACTGACCGTCGAACTGAAAGTGGTCCGCCACGTGCGATCTGGGTATCCGATCGAGTCAAAAACGTAATCCCACGTAGATCCATAGATGGTGAGCTTAAGTCTGACGTTTGGTTCAAGGAGGGCCACCAGAACTTCCCTTTTGAGCTGGAAAAGCGACGAATATCCTATATAAGCAGTACCCCTTGAACCTAAGTCTAATTTCGGAATGTTTTTGGCTATAAAAGGGGCTTAGAACAGCCCCTCTCACAGCCATACGAATTTTGGAGAAAACCCTAGAGGGAGAGAGAGAAAAGAGAGAGAAGAGCTTGGGTTTTGTTGCCGATCTTCCTCCTACTGCGTTGGACTGTTACACGGCCTACACCGCCCTGTTCTAGGCGCTTTCCCGGCGGTATCCATCCCATTTGAAGGTAAGAAACCCTAACCCTAGGTCTGATTTGAAGTGGGATCGATGTGGGATGTGTACCGACTAACCGATTCCGCTCTTTAGGCTAGAAATCTCCCGTATACGGAAGTTCTACTACCCTTGCTGATTCGTTTCGTTTCCAAAGGCAAAGGTGAGGACTTTAAGTGTATAAGTTACGGTTTTCAACGCTTTCAATGTCAGATAATGGTAGATTCATGATCTGCTTGCAATTGCACATGTACAAAGTGCTTTCCGTTTCCTGTTTTGATTAACGTTGTGAAATATGGAATTTCACATATTCTAGGTATACGTAGAAATACCGTATACGTATTTTTTTTTGGATAAATGTTTGACATGTTTATTTAATGTATGATTATATAATATATGAACAAAAATACTAGTTTGGCGAAGGGAATCGCCAAAATACATGTTCACTTGTAAATGCGCGTATGTTGAAATTGTGTATGTTAGAAATACCGTATACGTATTTCTTTTGAATAATGTTTGACATATTTATTTAATATATGATTATACATTATATGAATAAAATACTAGCTTGGCGAAAGGAATCGCCGTATTACAAGCTCCCTTGTAAACACGATGTATGTCGAAACTGGGTACACTAGGAAGTACCCTATACGTATAAATTTTGCTGACATGATTGTCAGGTTTAATTGTTGTATGAATATGATGTATATGTATAAAATATTAGTTTGGCAAAGGGACAACCCTAGTACACACTTCTCTAGCATACGTCATGTATGTTGAAATAGTGCATTCCAAGTGTTGGTGAAATCACTTGTGAGTGTAAGTGCTTAAGTGTTAGAACCTTAGGTAGGTGCTGAGATGGGATTCTTAGCTACCTTAGAGTCACCTATGACATCCTCCATGTGGTTATTCACTCTAATCACTCGCCTATGAAATATAAGTATTTGTATCCCTATTTGCATAATGCTTTATAACATGCTTTTGAACATGCTTTGTGACTTGTTTATTAACATGCTTCCTGATATGCTTTATAATATGATTGCTAGTGTTCTTGAATTACCATGTTATCATGCCGTATTTCACATGTTATGGTTAAGATTTGACTGAGCTTGGGACTATGTTCATAGTCCAGGCATCCGGTATCAGACTTGAAGATGTGGTTGGAATTCGTTCCGCCACGCATGATGTGTTGGCGAACCCGTGTCGTACTTCGGTTGGCGATAGTGGTTGGCCACACGAGGTGCTTTTGCGCTTCATATCGCCCAACTTGTTGTGCGCTCGAGCCAGCCGAACACGTCAAGTAAACCGTGTGTCTTATGTATGTTCACCATGTTTGGTCGCTAATGTTTGAACCTAGGGTACCAAACTTACCAGTGAAAATCCCGTTAACCATGGTACCTCGATCCGCTAAGACTCATGAGCCGGGCATGGTGGTATGGGACACCGTGGTCGAGCTGTCGGCCTACGCTGGGGCTACGTGCCTCCCCGTAGTGACCAGTGAGCAACTTAACTCGTGAGCCGATTATGGTGGTATGGGACACTATATTCGCGTTGTCGGCCTACATTGATAAGGTGATGGGGAGTGGTGCAACCTTTGTGCGTAATGTTCACAGCAGCCCTTTTGTAGTGACCGCGAGCATATTCTCGAAGTTGCAGGTGTACCTTAGGGTTCGCCGCGATATATAGAGTATGAACTAGGCCTGTTTCTGTATAGTGATGAATCGTTTAAGGGGTGATGGAGGAGTGGTGCAACCTTTGTGCGTAATGTACCACAGCAACCTCTCGCAGTGACCTAGAAAACACACCATCATCTCGATATTAACTAGGACTGACGACCCTAGATTGGATCATGTTTGGAAATGATACAAGGAGGTACCTTAGTTTCCCAATCCTACTGTTTGAAATGGACTAATTAAAAACTCGGTAATCATACTCATCATGCATCGCATGTGCCTGGAAGATGTGGAGCACTGTAGGATGTAAGCATGCCGCGAACGTGAGATGGTGTCGCATGAGGGAGTATGTCGGCGAGGGCATCCATCATACCTGCATTCATACTTGTATTAATCAGAGTAACTAGGAGTGTTTGATTTACTGCTTTATCATTACTGCTTGACTGTATTGATAACATGATAACTTATGCCTTATCGTTCCACTGAGTTAGCTACTCACTCCCACGTTACGGGACGGTGTTGCGCACACCAACCAGACTGTCTCGTGTTTAGGCGATCCGACTACTCGGGAGGCGAGCCCGATTACGACGAGGACCGGAGGAGTTCTCGTATATGCGCTTCTCATGGCGGCTTCGACTAGGTTGCCGTGATCGATGGGTTCCACAGGATTGTACCTAGTTATTTTTGACTTTTTGATTACAAACAAAATGTATATGGACTCGGTTGGATTCATACTCTGAGAATGAATCGTTTATTTTGTTTCTTTACATACTTATATATACAGATTCAGTCTTTCCGCTTGCTTTTATACAATTGATCTGGAGTATGAATTACTGCTTTGGTATAATCTCATTCATGTTTACTGCTCTAACACAGACAACATTCAAATATCATTAAACATGTTGCATAAGTGATGCGTTGGAACTCGAGAGTTGAGTTACACTCGACCCTCAATTTTCAGGGCGTTACAAGTTGGTATCAGAGCATGATTTTGATTAAACCGAACCTGAGTTATGTCCCCACTACGTCCGCTGACGCATTATACTTAGGAGGGTGCGCAAAATCTAGCAACAGTCTTAGGGTCTCCCGATTTCCGCCGTTCGTCGAAGTTCATTGCAAATGGACAGGTTGATCGAGTTTGTACTCGGTCCTGACTGCACATACGTACCCTAAATCACTCCAAGATCGTCTAATGACGTGTCCAGGTCACAATCCACCAAAAATTAGTCGTTAAAAATCAGGAAAAATCAGATTATATCAGAAATGTACCGGAACTGACCGTTCTGGAACTGAAATGAGTCCGTGGGCCCCCACGATTAATCCATCAAGGGTTCAGACCAAACCAGGGTGCATTTGGCACCCTGGGAATGTGGCAAACAGGGTCCCACCGCGGCGGCGCGGTTCCGGCCAAGCCCGACCGCGGCGGCGCCCCAAGCCGCGGCGGCGGCGGACATGCGGTCCCATCGGCTTTTCCGGCGAAAATCCAAACGTGGGGTTGGTCGGCCCAGCCCCCTCTACCCCATGGCACGTGCCAAATTGCTATTTGGTTAGGTTTTAAAGGGCTGGAACACCCCTTTCTCTCATTTCACCCCCTTTTCAAGCACCTTCACCTCCATTTCCGATTTTGCTGAAAACCCATCCCTCCAAACCTTCAAATCTCCCATTTCCTTCCATAACTCACACACCCCTACCTTCCACAACAAATTAGCCTCTTCCTTTTCCCCATTTTCACAAGTTGGAGCTCTCATACCCCTCCTTAGGAGCTCAAAATCGGGTAATCTCCTAACCCATTCCACTTTCTTTTTGTTCCTTCTTCATTTTCTACCTCTAGTGCCCCTTCCACACCTATTGGATCCTTATTTGTGGGGATCAAAGAGATCAGCCCCTTGTTTCCCCATTTTGACAATTTTTCATGGCCCTCCTTGGTGTGGTGGCTACCATTTTCTCCATTTCCTCCATCCTATCTTTTATGGGAAAGAGGAAAACCGCGGCCGATGACGCCGGCCCAAGTAGGCCAGCCCATTCCCGAAGAAGATCCGATGTTGGGGCTGGCACAAGCACCGTGCGGGAGTTTAGGTCGAAGCGAGACCTGGATCCTGACCACCCCGCCAGAAATGCTTATCCGATAGGCATGGAATATGGGCGCTTCGTGGGCCGCAAGGTTGTATTTGAAGCTCATGTGGATGAAAGGATGTTTGGCCTACACCCGATGATGGACCACTTGGTGGATATCGGATGGAATTCCATTTTTGAAGGCGAATCTCCCGCATGTGAGAACACGGTTCACGCTTTCTATGCTCACATAGTGGACTCATCAGTAGAGCCTCTCCAGTTTACTGTCTCTGTGAGGGGCATAAGGCGCACAATCACTGTGGATGAGGTGGTTCGAATCACGAAGATCCCGCTTGGTCAAGTGCATCCTAGTGATGACTTCTCTAGAAGTGCGCGGGAAAGGGATCGTCGCACGCGATTTCTCTGTGGTCGCCGGGTTACTTGGAAGCGAGGAAATTGTATTGTGGTGACAAAGATGACCAAAGACTTCCATTTGCTCCATCACATCTTCACATACAATGTATACCCACGGTGGGGTAACCGCACGGAATGTACTAGGGTGATGGTGGACTTTCTGTACAAGATGGGACGCTGGGACAACATATGCCTGCCCACATTCATCCTATCCCAGATAGTTAATGTTGTTCGTTCTGCCAGGAACGATCTTTCGCTCCCATTTGGCCGACTGATCTGCAGGATGGCTCGTGATGTAGGCTACAGATTGAATATGGAGGATCTTGCACCGGTCCGAGTCATAAGTGAAGCGACACTCAGGAATATGAAGATCGGCCCCCAACAGCGGCAAGCCCGACTCGACGAGTCTGGAGATGAGTCGGATAGCGCCGGCGAGGAGAGTGTTGACCTCCAGGCTGAGAGTGATGAGGAGCGTGGTGATGACATACAGGAAGAAGAATCTGAGGCTCAGGACACAGAGGAGAGTTCACCCCCTGCGGCTCAGGAGCAGGGTGTGGATCGAGATGCTTTTGATGCGCGATTGGCCCGTCTTGAGGAGGGGCAAGCCGCCTGCAGCAAGAGATTGGTCAAGTTCGAACCAAGCTTGAAGAGAATGAAACCTACATGAAGAAGAGTTTCAAGAAGATGTCCCATACGTTGAAGGCCATCCTGTGCTGTGCGCAGGATAAGAATGCTCCTCCTCCACCGCCTACTTCGGATGCTTAGTCATCCATGTTGTTGTATGTTGTGTTTGCTTTGGTTACCGCGATAGGCGGTTTGTGTTTTCGTACAGATGTTGTATTAGGTAGTAGCATGTTTAGGTGTTTGATGTAGTGGATGTATTGGCTATCATGTGATTTCCGTCATGATTCATGTAAACTCTGTAATCCATGTATTATGACTAATTTTGGGTAAATGAAAGGCATGTAGCCCCTTTTGTTTTGATTATGTGTGGAATGCTTAAAGTGCTTTATGATGTGTGTCATGTCAGTATCTCACCAATACTTTGTACCTGTGTTGTATAGGGCATGCCGCGACAAGATACGCGAGCACGGCACATCTCCGTCTCGACCGGCTCTCTATGGACCGGACTCCTTCGGTAGTAGCGGTCCCGCGGACCGTGGGTTAGGTTCCGATCGCCCCGCCGGTCCCGCCGGTGGATTGCCACCATACACGCCCCGGTCCGTGAGCAAGACGGCCGTCATCTTCTACGCAAAGATGACTCCCAGTGTCGCTCCGCCGACCGATAGATTTGAGCAAATTGATGGTGATGATGCATCGCCAGCATACACAATGAAGCCTTATGGCCTTATGGCCACTATCGCCGAGGCCTTGTCCCATGGTGGTAGTGCGACTCCACCTACGACTTCGCTTGTCTGTCCGGGCACCCGAGCCTCCTGCTCAGTGTGAGGGTGTGCCTCTGCCTTCACCCGTGGTGCCTCCAACTGGAGATGTCAGTACACGCGGTCTACTCGAGCGATTTCAGCGCTTGAGGCCTCCTTCATTTATGGGCACTCATAGACCCGAGGAGGCAGAGTTTTGGCTTGACCGCATCTCTAAGATGCTTCGGATGCTGCATTGCTCGAGGCGAGTAGCAGTAGAGCTGGCCGCTTTCATGTTTGAGAGGGAGGCCGCTTATGGTGGGATAGTGTGTTGCGGTCCTGTCGCGCAGCAGATTACGTGTGGACTGGGAGGCTTTCGAGTTCCTGTTCCATGAGAAATACTACCCGCAGACTTATCGACATGAGCGGGAGGATGAGTTTCGCTCCTCGGGCGGGGAGGCATGACGATTACAGAGTACGAGCACCGCTTCACATAGTTGGGCCGCTTTGTCCCGACTATACTAGTGGACGAGCAGATGCGGATGCGTCGATTTTCTTTGGGCTTGCGACCGGAGATACGGTCGAAGATATCTTTGCCTCGGTATACCTACCTATGCAAAGACTGGTTCACATGTCTATGACGGCAGAGCAGATGTGGACCGGTTGGCCCGATCTCGTGGTGCTATGGTTGCGAGGCCACGACAGAGATACAGAGCGAGCCTATCCTAGGCAAGAGGCCTCGTGTTGACTCGCCTCCCAGATCGCGGCGCCGGGGGCTCGGTGAGGTGCCCCACAGTGTGACTCGCACGTCACCGCGGAAGCGGGTCATCTTATTGGGAGTTGTTTCACGCGGATGAAGGATAGTGGTTTCTCTCCGCCACGGATGTTGGGCCGTTCTCGCCCACAGCCATATCGCCTCCACCGCTATAGACCGCTCTCCTACGCATCCTTCCTTCCGACCTCCCGTGCCGCTTCAGCGCCGCCACACCCTTGGCTCCTCACCAACCGCCAAAGCCAGCAGGCTCGCGTTCATACTCTTGTGGCCGAGGCACCCGAGACGTCGGTTTCGGCCCGACGGCTTTCGAGGGTACGGCTTTATTCATGGCACTCTGTTTCTTTATTGGTAGACACCGGGTCCACCACTTCTATTGTTTCTTGTGGGGCGGTGAAACGCCTATCTTTGCATACGATTCCCACTAAGGGAATGAGACTCACTACGGCTACGGGACCCGTTCGGATGTCACACGATTATGCGAGGGTTGCTCGGTAGTTTTGGGTAGCAAGACACGTGCTCGTCGACCTCATTGTTGCTCCACTATGGCACTACGACGTTATCCTTGGTATGGATTGGCTCACCAGGATGAGGGCGGAGATAGATTGTGATACTCGGATCGTGACGTCCTATGGACCTGACGATACAGCTTTCACGTTCCCAGTGCAGGTCAGTTGGCCCTGCCGTGTTGATTGTTATGCTGCTTTACTTGTGCCGATTGATGGTCCGACAGTAGATGGTACGCCGGTGGTTCGAGAATTTGCAGGCGTGTTTGAGACTATCCCTGGTTTACCTCCTCGACGTGAGATTGATTTTACGATTGACCTTACGCCTGGTGCGACGCCCATCTCGTTGCCGACTTATCGTATGCCTCCATGTGAGATGGAGGAGCTGCGGATACAGATTGACGGACTCGTAGAGAAAGGTTTTATTCGACCTAGCGTGTCTCCTTGGGGAGCACCTGTGTTGTTCGTGAAGAAGAAGGACGGGTCGCTACGGTTGTGTATTGATTACCGTAGGTTGAACCAGGTCACGGTGAAGAACAAGTATCCTTTGCCCAGGATTGACGATCTGTTCGATCAGTTGAGGGGGGCGAAGTATTTCTCGAAGATTGACCTTCAGTCCGTGGTACCACCACCACGCGTGAGAGAGAGGACGTGCGTAAGACACCTTCAGGACATGCTTTGGGCACTATGAGTTCTTGGTGATGTCGTTCGGTCTGACGAACGCACCAGCCGTGTTCATGGATCTGATGAACCGGGTATTTCGGCCCTTCCTTTACCGATTCGTCATCGTCTTTATCGATGACATCTTGATATACTCCACGAGTCGGGAGGAGCACGAGGAGCACTTGCGAGCGGTATTGGATACACCGAAGAAGAACCAGCTTGTTTGCGCAATATAAGAAGTGCGACTTCGGCGGAGGAAGTCAAGTTCCCGGGACATGTAGTGTCCAAGGATGGGATAAGAATGGACCTTGCTAAGGTAGTCTGCGGTTCAGATTGGCGGCACTTTGAATCGGTTTGAGGTGAGGAGTTTCCTTGTCCGTTTGGGTTCTACGACGTTTCATTCGGGATTTCTCGAAGATCGCCAGCCATTATCTCACCGACTCGGAAGGACTCGAAGTTCGCCTGGAATGAGAGGGCAGAAGCAGCTTTTCAGGAGCTGAAGGACAAGTTGACGTCCGCCCCGTGCTAGTATTGCCGCAGCAAGGGGTGCAAATACACGGTGTATCCGACGCGTCTCGCGTTGGTTTGGGTTGTGTGCGATGCGTATGATAGGGTGATTTCGTATGCCTCGAGACAATTAAGGAAGCACGAGGAGAATTACCCTACACATGACCCGAGTTGGCAACATGTCATCTTTGCATTGAAGCTCGGAGACATTACCTCTATGGTGAGGAGTTCGAGCTTTTCTGCGACCACAAGAGCCTTAAATACATATTCACACAAATGGGATTTGAATATGAGACAAATACCCGATGGATGGAGACCTTGAAGGACTTCAAGTTCGAGGTTTCCTACCATCCCGGCAAGGCGAACCAGGGCGACGCGTTGAGCCGCAAGAAGGCGATTGCATTTGCGGCACCGCCGATGATAGCCGAGTGGGACATGATGGAGTTTGTGCGGGACTTCGAGCGGCAGACTCACCGTCGAGGAGCCATTTGAGTGTGTTGCGCACGTTCGGGTGCGACCACTTATTGACGACAGATTGTTGAGGCCCGGGAGGCGATATACGGCCTGTCTCGAGCTTCGAGAGCAAAGCTAGCGACGCCGTGGACTCGAGTGGAGAGTTGGTTCGATGGGGGTTTACGATTTCGTGGCCGCCATGTGTTCCGGATGTGCTCGACTTGAGACGCGAGCTTCTCGAGTCCGCCCATAATCGAAGTTTGCGATGCATCCCGGTAGCACGAAGATGTACCAGATATGAGACGGACGTATTGGTGGGATAACATGAAGGCCCACATTGCCGAGTATGTGTCTCGATGTCCGACGTGCCGCCAGGTCAAGGTCAAGGCGTAACATCGCCGACCTCCTGGACCGCTTCACCCCATGCCTATAGCGGAGTGGAAGTGGGACTTCATCTCCATGGACTTCATATCAGGGTTGCCGAAGACGAGGAAGGGGCACGATTCCATTTGGGTGATTGTGGACCGGTTGATCAAATCGGCCCATTTCCTCCCTATCGAGTTACGAACTCGCAGACGAGCTGGCTAGACTGTACATCAGGGAGATCGTCCGTCCGCACGGGTTCCTTTGAGATCATGTCGGACGAGAGACACGCGGTTCACATCTATCTTCGGACTCGTATCCGGAGGCGATGGGTGTGAAGTTGAAGTTCGCACAAATGCGTTTCATCCTCGACCGATGGGCGTACGGAGCGGGTGAATCGATTCTGGAGGATATGTTGCGATCATGTGTGTTGGACTTCAAGGACGGTTGGGATGACTGTCTTCCATACGCATAGTTCGCCTACAACAACAAATGTTTCCCCAGGCGACTATTGGCATGGCGCCATATGAGGCTCTATATGGTCGACCTTGTAGGGCACCGCACCGTTGGGCGAGGTTGGAGAGCGTAGCCCGATTGGCCCGAGAGTTGGTTCGGCGACTACGAGAGAAGGTAGACATTATCGGCGTCGATTACTCACGGCGCAGCAGCGGTGCAAGAGTTACGCCGATACGAGGCGGCGACCGCTGGAGTTCGAGGTCGGTGATCATGTGTTCCTTCGGGTTTCCCCTATGAAGGAGTCCTTCGGTTTGGGAAGAAGGGGAAGCTCGCACCGAGGTTTATCGGTCCATTTCAGATACTGGATCGAGTGGGTGATGTGGCATATCGTCTCGCCTGCCTACACCACTTGCTTCCGTACACAACGTATTTCATGTATCTATGCTGAAGAAGTACGTTCCTGATCCTTCGCATATCATCAGATGGGAGCAGGTACAGTTGAGCGAGGATGCTACATATGAGTTGCGCCCGATGCGCATCCTTGACAGGAAGGAGCAGGTACTGCGTAGCAAGGTCATCCCACTTGTGGAGATGCTTTGGACACATCATTCCGAGGAGGAAGCTACCTGGGAGACTGAGGCCGAGGTCAGGAAGAACTACCCTCAGATTCTCGAAGACTACGAAAAGGTATAAATTTCGAGGACAAAATTTTTTGTTTAAGGGGGGTAGATTGTAACGACCTGAAAACTTCCATACATTGGGTCGAGTACCACCTCGACCAGAAATCACGTAGGATTAAATTCTTTAGGAATTTAACAAAGTTAACTAAGTACTAAACTCGATTTGTCGTGAAATCCGTTAGGATCGCTTTAAATACGATCTGCAAGACCCAAAAATTGCAGAATCATTGACGCTAGGTTACCCTAAAGTTTAGAACCAAACTCATTTCCGTCTCGCTCTGAATGAAACGAAACTTCGTATTAGGTCTAGATCGCACATCGGGAGTCCGATTAACCCGAAGCTAAGGAACTAGGACCGCCCCACTGGGCTTAACAATCATCTCAAAAATCAGCTCCATCCGATGTTCCATGGGCATTCTTTTCGATTCGGAGCGAGGGAGTGTGAAAAATACTATTCCCATGCCAAAATAAATATCCGGGAATAGTGATCTGCATCATTCGTTGACGCGTCAAGATAAGCAACCCGACCGTCGAATCGACCAAATTACACCCTCGGATTAAGAAAAATTTCAGAACATTTACATGTACTTGGAATTTCGATCGTGGCCCACCGACCGTCGAACCGAAAGTGGTCCGCCACGTGCGATCCGGGTATCCGATCGAGTCAAAACGTAATCCCACGTAGATCCATAGATGGTGAGCTTAAGTCGACGTTTGGTTCAAGGAGGGCCACCGAACTTCCTTTTGGAAATGGAAAAGCGACGAATATCCTATATAAGCAGTACCCCTTGAACCTAAGTCTAATTTCGAATGTTTTTGCTATAAAAGGGGCTTAGAACAGCCCCTCTCACAGCCATACGAATTTTGGAGAAAACCCTAGAGGGAGAGAGAGAAAAGAGAGAGAAGAACTTGGGTTTTGTTGCGATCTTCCTCCTACTGCGTTGGACTGTTACACGGCCTACACCGCCCTGTTCTAGGCGCTTTCCCGGCGGTATCCATCCCATTTGAAGGTAAGAAACCCTAACCCTAGGTCTGATTTGAAGTGGGATCGATGTGGGATGTGTACCGACTAACCGATTCCGCTCTTTAGGCTAGAAATCTCCCGTATACGGAAGTTCTACTACCCTTGCTGATTCGTTTCGTTTCCAAAGGCAAAGGTGAGGACTTTAAGTGTATAAGTTACGGTTTTCAACGCTTTCAATGTCAGATAATGGTAGATTCATGATCTGCTTGCAATTGCACATGTACAAAGTGCTTTCCGTTTCCTGTTTTGATTAACGTTGTGAAATATGGAATTTCACATATTCTAGGTATACGTAGAAATACCGTATACGTATTTTTTTTGGATAAATGTTTGACATGTTTATTTAATGTATGATTATATAATATATGAATAAAATACTAGTTTGGCGAAGGGAATCGCCAAAATACATGTTCACTTGTAAATGCGACGTATGTTGAAATTGTGTATGTTAGAAATACCGTATACGTATTTCTTTTGGAATAATGTTTGACATATTTATTTAATATATGATTATACATTATATGAATAAAATACTAGCTTGGCGAAAGGAATCGCCGTATTACAAGCTCCCTTGTAAACACGATGTATGTCGAAACTGGGTACACTAGGAAGTACCCTATACGTATAAATTTTGCTGACATGATTGTCAGGTTTAATTGCTGTATGAATATGATGTATATGTATAAAATATTAGTTTGGCAAAGGGACAACCCTAGTACACACTTCTCTAGCATACGTCATGTATGTTGAAATAGTGCATTCCAAGTGTTGGTGAAATCACTTGTGAGTGTAAGTGCTTAAGTGTTAGAACCTTAGGTAGGTGCTGAGATGGGATTCTTAGCTACCTTAGAGTCACCTATGACATCCTCCATGTGGTTATTCACTCTAATCACTCGCCTATGAAATATAAGTATTTGTATCCCTATTTGCATAATGCTTTATAACATGCTTTTGAACATGCTTTGTGACTTGTTTATTAACATGCTTCCTGATATGCTTTATAATATGATTGTTAGTGTTCTTGAATTACCATGTTATCATGCCGTATTTCACATGCTATGGTTAGGATTTGACTGAGCTTGGGACTATGTTCATAGTCCAGGCATCCGGTATCAGACTTGAAGATGTGGTTGGAATTCGTTCCGCCACGCATGATGTGTTGGCGAACCCGTGTCGTACTTCGGTTGGCGATATTGGTTGGCCACACGAGGTGCTTTTGCGCTTCATATCGCCCAACTTGTTGTGCGCTCGAGCCAGCCAAACACGTCAAGTAAACCGTATGTCTTATGTATGTTCACCATGTTTGGTCGCTAATGTTTGAACCTAGGGTACCAAACTTACCAGTGAAAATCCCGTTAACCATGGTACCTCGATCCGCTAAGACTCATGAGCCGGGCATGGTGGTATGGGACACCGTGGTGGAGCTGTCGGCCTACGCTGGGGCTACGTGCCTCCTCGTAGTGACCAGTGAGCAACTTAACTCGTGAGCCGATTATGGTGGTATGGGACACTATATTCGCGCTGTCGGCCTACATTGATAAGGTGATGGGGGAGTGGTGCAACCTTTGTGCGTAATGCTGACTCGGCAGCCCTTTGTAGTGACCGCGAGCATATTCTCGAAGTTGCAGCAGTGTGCCTTAGGGTTCGCCGCGATATATAGAGTATGAACTAGGCCTCGTTTACGTATAGTGATGAATCATTTAAGGGGTGATGGGGGAGTGGTGCAACCTTTGTGCGTAATGTACCACAGCAAAATTCTCGCAGTGACCTAGAAAACACACCATCGTCTCGATATTAACTAGGACTACGACCCTAGATTGGATCATGTTTGGAAATGATACAAGGGAGGTACCTTAGTTTCCCAATCCCGCCGTTTGAAATGGACTAATTAAAAACTCGGTAATCATACTCATCATGCATCGCATGTGCCCGGAAGATGTGGAGCACCGTGGGATGTAAGCATGCCGCGAACGTGAGATGGTGTCGCATGAGGGAGTATGTCGGCGAGGGCATCCATCATACCGCATTCATACTTGTATTAATCGAGTAACTAGGAGTGTTTGATTTTGCTTTATCATTACTTTTGACCGTATTGATAACATGATAACTTATGCCTTATCGTTCCACCGAGTTAGCTACTCACTCCCACGTTACGGACGGTGTTGCGCACACCAACTAGACTCTGTCTCGTGTTAGGCGATCCGACTACTCGGGAGGCGGAGCTCGATTACGACGAGGACCAGAGGAGTTCTCGTATATGCGCTTCTCTGGCGGCTTCGACTAGGTTGCCGGATCGATGGGTTCCACAGGATTGTACCTAGTTATTTTTGACTTTTTATTACAAACAGAAATGTATATGGACTCAGTTGGATTCATACTTTGGAGAATGAATCGTTTATTTTGTTTCTTTACATACTTATATATACAGTTCAGTCTTCCGCTTGCTTTTATACAATTGATCCGGGAGTATGAATTATCGCTTTGGTATAATCTCATTCATGTTTACTGCTCTAACACAGACAACATTCAAATATCATTAAACATGTTGCATAAGTGATGCGTTGGAACTCGGGAGTTGAGTTACACTCGACCCCCGATTTTCAGGGCGTTACATAGGATAAGGCCATGGTGGTGATATTGAAAGTTTTTATTTGGAGACAGCTGGGATCATGGTTGCCACACTGGCATTTCTGTTATTTTGTAGGAAGCATCTAACAAAATATAATAAATGGGAAAACCGGTAAGACCCATTCTTCATTTATCGTTCAAAATGATGGAGGTGATGATGTTGCACACATGAGCCCCAAATTCTCTTGACCTAAAGATATACTGAAAGTTCTACCAAATTAAGCTTTGCTCATACTATCTATACATGCTGAAATGTTTTTTTTTTTTTTTTTATAAAAAAAAAAAAAAAAAAACGAACTCCCTCTATATATTCACAAAACATGAAGGGTATACAAAGCTTTCGGGTGGGCATCATAAAGTAGCTGATGCCTCACCTATCATATAGCGAAAAGGAGTTAAGCCTCCTTTAAATAACCTAAGCCTACATTATCCAAAAGAACTAGGCCCTTTGCAATATGTGGAAGATCCGATTGAGAATTGAAAAACTTGCTTGACTAGGAGGTGCTGCCTCTTCTAGCTAAGTTGTCGACCACCGCATTTGTTTCTCTAGGAGTGTGAGCCAGAGAAAATACTAGGGAATCCCTGAGAGCTCTGGCGCACGAGTAGCATAACGACCAAGCTGACTATGAGTTCTTGGAAAGAATCTCAATGCAGGATTTGGAGTTGCTGGCTACTTCGACCCTAGCGAATCCTAGGCTCACACAAAGCGAAAGGCCCTCCCAGATGGCTCAAAATTCAGCACGCACGCCAGAGCCCGAGTCATAGGCAGAGGAAAACGTGAAGAGGAAATTCCCCTCATAATCTCTACCAAAGCTGCCATCGCCTGAAGGGCCCGGGTTACCCAAAGAGGACCCGTCGACGTTAATCTTTATCCAACCTTTGTTGGGCCTTATCCACTTGATGTAGGAGGGGGAGAGAACTTGGTTGATGAAGTCGATATGCACAGCTACTGCAAAACCAAGTTGAGGGACCTGTTCATATGTGCCGGAAGGGAAAGGGAGGGTCCGATCAACATGATCCAACAGTGAATCTGAGAGATGACCCTTTGTAAAGAGAAGACTGAATTGATGAACATGGCCCTATTCCTCTCCAACCAAATTTCCCTGAAAATGAGAGATGGCTGGAGGACACGAAGGCAAAAGAGGCGATCCGGCGCAAAAGGGGAGTTTGGGGCCCACCACAGGCAGGCACATCCAAGGGCAAAGGGCTGGGAGGGGCTAGAATCCTGAAGAATGGTTAGAAGTGGCTCCAAATAGTCTTCGCCGCTGCGCCATCAGAAAACAAGTGATTTATTGACTCTATGCTGGCCGTCTAGGGGGCAGGGCAGCATACACACTTGGAGCTAGCTGAACTCCTTTGGATTGAATCTTGGCCTCCACAGGGACTGCTTTATGAATAATTTTCCAAGAGAAAAGAGATATCTTCAATGGGATGTGGGGGTGCCAAACCCATCTAGCCCAGGGCTAATGAACTCCCACTAATCTGAGAATCTCCTAGGCAGTTTTAATCTTGAACGAACCTTAAGAGGAGGGCAACCAGATTCTCCTGTCCTTCTCAGGCGAAGTGCAGACCCCTTCCTCCTCTATATGGTCCACAATTTGAGCTGGGAGGAGGGCCTTCACCTGCTCAGGGTCTATACAACCTTGGGGGCCTATGAGATCGCTGACTTTAAGCACCTGCGGGGGAGGAGGATGGAGAGAAAAAGAGGTAAGGGGGCCCAGATCAGACCAGGGATCCATCTAGAAATCAAGCTCACCTTTGCCGATGATCCATCTAGACTTGGCAGAGACAAGGGGAAGCAGCGCACACACTCTTTTCCAGATAGGCGAGGCCTGACTCTGAGCATTAAACCCTCCATGATGGTCAAATCCATAGTGTACTTGGTCCTCACAAAGGAAACCCAGCAGCTGGTCTTATCTTCACTGAAGACATTTTAGGCCAACTTCATTCTATAGGCAGTCATCATGCTAGCTAGGTTCTTGATCCCCAAGACCCCCCTCCTCCTTTGGACGAGAAATGTCTTCAGTGCAGAAAAGAAAATCTGCACTGGTTTATCAGAGTGGCTAACAGAAGAAAATCTGCACTGATTTATCAGAGTGGCTAAACCCAGACTGGCTAATGGAATCTTTGACACAGCCAAAACATGTGTTGGGATGCTATTCAGCACATGGTTTATCAGAGTGGCGCGGCCCACTTGGGACAATAGCTTGGTCTTCCAACCAGAAATTCTCTGCTGGAATTTCTCCACTAGCTGATAGAAGTAGGCACCCCTTACTCTCCCCTAAAAAATTGGCATGCCCAGATAAGTAAAAGGGGTTGACCCCTTGCTGAAACCCAAGATTCTTTGGACAGCCCTGATCCTTACCTAGGATTGGTATTTAGATATGATGAAGAAGCTTTTGATGGCATTTATTCTCTAGCCAAACGCTGATTGGTAGGCCCTTAGAAAATCTGCAATCTTTTTCAGCGTCGAACTCCCACCATTCGCAAATAGCAATGTGTCATCAACAAAAAGTTGGTGGGAGATAAGCGGGCAGGCCCTACGCGAGGTATAAGGAAGGCAAATCCCCCTTCGGAAAAAGAGGTTGATACCTCTACTCAGAACTTCTGAGGTAAAGAGGCTTGGAGAAATCGAGTCCCCTTGACTGAGTCCCCTAGTAGATTTGAAGAAGCCACAGGGCTCGCCATTAACTAGGACTAAGAACCACGAATTTACCCAACACTTCTCCACAGATTAACTTAGGAAGGCTGAAAGCCGAACTTGGCCAGTACTGCTTTAAGGAAACTCCAGTCCAAGCGATCATACGCCTTTTCCATATCGAGTTTCATCAGGACGTTGCCCCCTCTGACTTTTTTATCGATGTCCCTGAAGAGCTCCTATGTTAGAGCACAATTCACTGTTATTGCCTTGCCATGGACAAAAGCACCTTGCTCGTGGGAAATAATGTTGGCCAAAATCTTTCCAAGCCTATCAGCAATTAGTTTAGAGAAAATTTTATAAATACAATTGCATAAACTTATCGGCCTAAAATCAGAGAATTTTTTGGGGCTAGTTGATTTGGGAATGAGACAGATTGAAGTTGCCATAAACGCTCTCGGCAGTTGCCCTCCCCTAACGAAAGCAATAGCCGCTTGGACGATATCCTGGACCATTGTCTCCCAGCAGCTTTGGAAGAAAGCTCCGGTGAAGCCATCCGGGCCAGGCGCTCCTTCAATTGGAAGGGCTTTAACAGCCATATGAACTTCCTCGTGAGTTGGCTCTGTTGGGGGCCTTGCACAAAACCTTAAGATCTAGCCTCCTGAAACAAACCAGAATTATGGAATAATAATGCAATGAAAAACAATCAAAGTATAAACCACACCACACAAGAGATTTTTATGTGGAAAACCCTCAAAGAGGTAAAAACCATGGGACCTTGTCCATATCAACAATCTACTATGAAGTAGAACATTACAACCTTCTTCACTCACACAGGAGTGGATAAACAATAAGAGAAACAAAGAAAACAGAGCGATCTCACCGATTACGAGGACATAGAAGCGTTGAGATATAGATTGTGCACTAGATAACCTCCACGAGAATAATCTCTCTTCTATAAGCTTCCTCTCTCTCTCACATTTGATAGCCTTAAACCCTTTAGCAAATCTCTTGTAAAGCTTTAGAAAACCCTCTTATCATACCTAAAAAGCCCTAGGTACCTCCTATTTAAAGTTTTAGGAAACTCCTTTCCACATCCCAGTTGCGAAAGGACTTGCAACACGAAATCCACGCAAAATCACGGAATGAATCTTCGTAACCTCGACTGGTCGTACCGAGGCCACAACCGATCGAGCGCCACCCATGACCGGTCGAGATCCTCCTTCTAGTGGTCAAGCACCCCAAAGAAAAGTAGTCCACAGTCGTGCCACGACTCGACTCCACAACTGGTAGTGCACCAGCCCTCAACTGGTCGAGTGAGGCTCAGGACTGGTCGAGCATAGGACAAAAAATCCCATCAAATCTCTCCCTTTTTGTCCCAGGGGGGATTCATCTTCTTCAAGCCAGCATGGTTTCTGCAAACCTCACACTTTCCCTTGAGCAAAGCCTTGGTCATCATGTCTGACCCATTATCATCCGTGTGAACCTTCTCAAGCTGTAACACCTTCTATTCCAAAGTATCCCTAATTCAGTGATACCGAATCTCTATGTGCTTTAACTTGGAACGCTGACTTGGATTCTTGCTCAAGTGTATAGCACTCTGACTATCGCAATAGACCACGTTCTCCTCCTGCTTCAGGCTAAGTTCCTGTAGGAACCTTACTTTCTGGAGTCTATGTCACCTGCCATATCTGCATCTGTGTAGCCCTCTAACACAGGTTTACCGTCACCATACCATAGGCTCAACCTGGATGAGCCTCTTAGATACTGTAATATCCATTTCACTGCTGCCCAATGCTCTTTGCCAGGATTGGCAAGATACCGGCTGACAACACCAACCGCATATACTATGTCTGGGCGTGTACACACCATAACATACATCAAACTTCCTACAGCTGACGCATAGGGTATCTTCTGCATCTCATCCACCTCTACCATCATCTTAGGACACTGTCTGTCGCTCAATCTGAAGTGACCATCCAATGGAGTACTGACTAGCTTCGCTGTATTCATTTTAAACCGCTCTAGAATTTTCTCAATATACCGCTCTTGTGACAGCCAAAGCTTCATACTGCTTCTGTCACCGGCTATCTCCATTCCTAGGATCTGTCTAGCCAGGCCCAAGTCTTTCATCACAAAAGACTTACCCAACTCCTGTTTCAGCTTGTCGATCTTCTTGATGTCTTTTTCCATGATGAGCATGTCATCAACGTATAACAGTAGAACTAAGAAATCACCATCTGAGAACTTGTGCGTGAACACACAGTGGTCCGACTCCGTTCTATCATATCCATGCTTCAACATAAATGAGTCAAACTTCTTGTACCATTGCCATGGAGCTTATTTCAGCCCATACAAGCACTTCCTCAGCCTACACACCATATGCTCTTTGCCCTTGACTTCGAACCCCTTTGCTTGGTGCACGTAGATCTCTTCTTCCAGGTCACCATGGAGAAAGACAGTTTTAACATCTACCTTTTCTATCTCTAGATCCATGCTAGCCGCCAACCCAAGCAACACCCGTATGATGTCATCTTCACCATTGGTGAGAATATCTCTTTGAAGTCTATACCTTTCATCTGACCAAAACCTTTAACTACAAGTCTGGCCTTGAACCTCATCTGTGAATTCTTCTGCTCAACCTTCTTTTTAAACACCCACTTGTTGCTCAGAGCTTTCTTGCCCTTAGGCAGTTTCGCTATATCATAGGTGTGGTTCTTATGTAAGGATTTCATCTCCTCTTGCATAGCTTTCAACCAGTCCCCCTTATGCTCGTCGGCTAGGGCCTCAGAATAATCTTCTGGCTCTCCCCTATCAGTCAGCATAATGTACTCTCCCCTCAGAATAATCTTCTGGCTCTCCTCTTGGACGGCTGTCTGTCCCTAGATGACCTCCTCACCTGTGGCTCAACAGGTGGATCAAGTGGGAGCTGCTCCCCTGGTCCATCTTCTGAAGGAACTCTCTCGTCCTCTGCACCTTGTTGTACTCCCCCGTCATCAGGCACCACGGGAGGAGTAACTGGATCCATGTCCTCTAGCTCACCTGAACTAGGCTGGTTCTTCTCTGGCTTACCAATGTCTTCTATACACTGGTCTTCAAAGAAAACCACATCTCTGCTCCTGACAAGCTTCTTCTCGGTCGGATCCCATAATCTGTAACTGAACTTTTCATACCGTACCTTAAGAACACACACTGCCTAATCTTCATATCGAGCTTGGACCTCTCTTCCTTTGGTATGTGAACGGATGCCCTGCATCCAAACACCCTGAGATGACTATACGATGGATCATGTCTAGTCCACACCTTCTCAGTCACTTATCCATTCAACGGGGCTAATGGAGACCTGTTTATCAAATACACTGCCGTGTGCATTTCTTCTCCCCAGAACGTCTTGGGCAACTTCGCATGGGATAACATGCATCTGATTCTCTCAACAATGGTGTGATTCATTCGCTCAGCTACACCATTATGCTGGGGGGTCTTAGGAACTGTCTATTCATGCGATATACCCAGGGACTTGCAGTACTCATGAAAGTGTCCAATGTATTCACCATCATTGTCAATGCGGATGCACTTCAATGATCTACCTATCTCTCTCTCGACCATAGCATGAAACAATTTAAACACACAAAAGACCTCATCCTTGGATTTCAAAGCATAAACCCAAACCCTCCTAGATGCATCATCTATAAAAGTGACAAAATACAATGCCCCACCCAAGGTTTTTGTCCTCATAGGACCACAAACACCAGAATAAACCAAATCGAATGCATGCACTTTATTAACATGAGAAGCAAATTTAATAAATGAAACTCTATGCTGTTTCTCTGATAAACAATTAAGACAGGTTTTGAGAGATGTACCTATCACGTCTGGAAGGAGCCGCTTCTTTGCTAGTACCTGAAGCCCTTTTTCACTCATGTGGCCTAGACGCCTGTGCCACATGTCAATAGCTGAATCGCCCACTGCTTTCAACCCACCCTTGCATGTACTGACACTTGCCTTGTAAAGGGTGCAACACTTCTTTCCTCTAGCCACGATCAATGAACCCTTGGTGAGCTTCCATCGCCCACCAGCAAACCGACTTTCATAGCCATCATCATCCAACCTTTCCATTGACATCAAGTTGAGGCGAAGGTCTGGGATATGTCTCACATCCCTGAGAACCAATGTACAGCCCACATCGATCTTCATACAAATATCACCGACCCCTATGATCTTAGATACGCCAGAATTTCCCATCTTCATAGTCCCATAGTCACCTGACTTATAACTTGTGAAGAAGTCCCTGCGTGGAGTCGCATGTAAAGAAGCTCCCGAGTCTATCACCCAGTCGGTGTCCTGACTCGTAGCTGTGAGACATACATCATGATCTGCAGAAAGAATAACTCTAACATTGCCATCTGAAGCGACCGCAGTGGAATCTGATTCATCTTCCTTCCCTTTTCCTTTCTTGTCGTTTTTAGCCTTACGACATTCATGTTATAGTGGCACTTCTTGGTACAATTCCAGCATTTAACATCTTTTCTGTTACTCGACTTACCTCTTGATTTATCTCGTGCCTTCCCGCCCTTCCTGTTCTTTTCTCTCCCCCGTTCCTGTGTCACAAGGACTTCTAGCTGAGTAAACCCCTGAGACTTCCACATTGTCTCTTCATTGAAGAGACAGCTAGTTACCTGTTCCATGGATATCTTTCTGTCTGGCGCGGAGTTACTTAGAGACACCACCAATGTCTCTTAACTGTCAAGCAATGAACTAAGTAAAAGTAAAGCCTACAATTCATCAAGGACCATCTTCATAGAGGAGAGTTGGTTCATGTAAGACTCGTATCCTAGTTCGTACTGTTCCGATGAATCTTGCGATCCTTTCCCTCGAAGTCCGGCAATCTGCAACTGATAATCGACGTTGCGCATGACCATAAGTCGTATCCTTTAGATTCGAGTCGATTTAATCCAAAACCTATATCATTGCGACCGCACCGTCGCCACGGTTCCAACGTCGCGACTCAAGCACCAATCCGATACCCTGACCAGAAGATGTGAGCAGGCGTTTATTTCGAAAAAACACCGCGCTTTTTCAATCCCAAGAGAATCTCTACACAATGTCAAATCAATCCCATCAATCAATCAATCACATCAATCAATCAATCACTTCAATGTCAAGTACAAAGCAACCCATGCTTTCTCTCTCCAAAGTCAACTCTTTCTTACCCTCTCTCTTACACCACCTTACATGTCAAGTACCACATCCATCACTCACCTCACCCTTTCACCCATCACACTCATCCCTCTCTCCTTACAACTCTCTCTCTCTCCCTCTTTTCTCACACATTTCCAAGCAAGAGAGAGCCCACACATCAAGCTTCTCCATGTGAGAGGAATGTGATTTTGGTGGCCCACTTTCCCATTCTAAAATTCATCATCCTAGCCATCCATTTCTCATCTCCACCATCAAAGTGAAGCTCAAGGAGATCGGCTTTTCAACGGACCAAGAGGATCGACGGTGGGTGCTTATTAGGCTAGATTCTTTATGTTTTTATGATGGACCAAGTGAGGCCTACCGATCAATGGTACGGATCTCACTTGGGACCCTAAGATGTGGCCAATGGCCCACCTTGATCTTCATGATCATTTCATGATGGGGCCTGTAACACCCTGAAAATCGGGGGTTGAGTATAACTTAACTCCCGAGTTCCAACGCATCACTTATGCAACATAAATAATGATGATTAAATGTTGTCTGTGTTAGAGCAATAAACATGAGTGAGATTATACCAAAACAGTAATTCATACTCCAGATCAATTGTATAAAGGCAAGCGGAAGACTGAAACTGTATATATAAGGTATGTATGGAAACAAAACCATCATGATCTCCAGAGTATGATCACTAACTGAGTATCCATATACATGTATTGTTTCTGAATAAAAAGGGTCAAAATATAACTAAAGTTAGATCCTGAAATCCCTGCGATCCAATCGGCCTATGCATAGCCGTCAGAGTACTGCATGTATGAGAACTCGTCTTGATCCTCATCGTATTCCGGCTCCGCCTCCTGAATCGACGCATCCTCTATACCTACGACAGAGTCTGGTTGGTGTGTACAACACCGTCCCGTAATGTGGGAGTGAGTAGCTGACTCAGTGGAATAATAAAGCATAGGTTAACATGTTATCAATTCAGTCAAGCAGTAATGATAAAACAGTACAATCAAACAATCCTAACTACTCTTGTTAAATGTAAGTATGAAATGACATGATGAATGCCCTTGCCAAACCACCCTCATGCGACATCATCTTACGTTCGTGGATGCATACCTCCCTTAGTGCTCCACATCTACTAGGCACATGCGGTGCGATGATGAGCATGATTACCGAGTAATTATTAGTTCATTTCAAATAGCAGTATTGGAAAATTAAGGTACCTCCCTTGTATCATTCCCAAACATGATCCATTCTAGGGTCGTCAATCCTAGTTAATCTCATACAATATTATGATTCGAGAGGCATCGCGAAGGTATCGCAAAGGGCTTGTCACCTGTCTGCACGGATACAGATCCCACCGTATGCGGCTCAGTTGCTGGCTGTCAGCTCGAGTACAGGTCTCATCGTACTCGGCTCAATCGCTGGCCGTCAGCTCAAATACAGGTCTCACCGTACTCGGCTCAACTCATGCTCTAGCTGCTGCGAAGGGCTCGTCACCAATCACAGACCTTAGAGTATAGTTGAAGATATTACGGAGGGCTCATCGCCAGTCACCATGAATATAGGTCTCACCGTACTCTGCTCTCGCTGTAGGTGTTGACAGCTCGAATACAGTGTCCCATACCACCGTATTCGGATCACGAGTCTGGTTGCTCAATGGTCACTATGGGGAGGTATGTGGCCCCAGCGTAGGCCGACAGCTCGACCACGGTGTCCCATACCACCATATCCAGCTCATGAGTCTTAGCGGATCGAGGTACCATGGTTAACAGGATTTCCACTGGTAAGTTTGGTACCCTAGGTTCAAGCAGTAGCGACCAAACATGGTGAACACACATTAGACATATCGGGTTACTTGACGAGTCTGACTAGCTCGAGCGCACAATCAGCTAAACAACATGAAGTGCATAAGCACTTCGTGTGGCCTAACCACTATCGCCAACTGACGTATGACTCGGGTTCGTCAAACACATCCACGTGGCGAAATGGATCTCAACCACAATCTCAAATCTGGTACCGATTGTCTGGACTATAGACATAGTCCCAAACTTAATCAATTCTTATCCATAGCATGTGGAGTAAAGCATGATAAACAAAGTAATTCAAGCAAGTTAACAAATATGTTATAAAGCATGTTAATAAGCATGTTGTAAAGCATGTTATAAAGCACTACATAAATAAGAATACAAACACATATATTGAACAAGTAAGCGGTTTAAGTAAACAACCTCATGGAGGAAATCATACATGTCTCTAAGGTAGTAGAGAATCCTATCTCAACACCCACCTAAGGCATCATCATCCAAACACTTACTCACACAAGCATTTTCACAAGCACTTAGCATATACTATTTTAACATACTTAATGTATGTTAGCAAATATGTGTTAGGGCGAGTCCTTTCACCATGTAAGTATTTTACACATATATGATATATTTATACAACAAATAATCATGGCAAACACATCTCTAAAATATATATGTATACGGTACTTTCTACAATACAGTATTTCTATATACATAGCGTATATTAGTAAAACATGTATTTGGGTGAATCCTTTCGCCAAATAAGTATTTTATCCATATATCGTATATTCATACAACAAATAATCATGTCAAACACAATTCCAAAATTTATACGTATACGGTATTTTCTACGAATACCTAGAATGTGTAAAATTCCATAATCTACATCTTTAATCGAAACAGAAAGCAGAAAGCACTTTGTACATGTGCAATTGTATGCAGATCATGAATCTATCATTATCTGACATTGAAAGCGTTGAAAACCGTAACCTATACACCTAAAGTCCTCACCTTATACCGTGGAATCGCAACGGATCAGCTAGGTTTTCCAAGCTTCCGTATTCGGTAGTTTGGTAGCCTAAAGAATGAAATAGGTTAGCTATTTCATGACCTACAACCAACACGCCCCAAAAAAAATTTAAGGTTAGGGTTTCTTACTTCAAAATGAAGTCGGTATCGCCGGAAAAGCGGCAAGAACGGAGTGATGGAGCTAGGGTAGGGACAGGAAACAGTAACAGGGAGATTCTCCCACTTCTCTCTCTTTTCTCACTTCTCTCTCTAGGGTTTTCCTCAAATTCGTATGGCTATGAGAGAGGGTGTTCTAAGGTCCTTATATAGCTATAGCCTAAAACCTCTCCAAACTAGACTTGAGGACAAGGTATACTTAGGTTATAACCAAAGCAGCGTTATTTCAGCTCAACGGAGGGTGTCTGGCTGGCTTCCTTGAGCCAAAAGTCAGACTTAAGCTCACTAACGTTGGATCTACGTGGAGTTAAGTTTTTGTCTCAGTCGAATTCCCAGATCACGCGTGGCAGACCAGTTTCAGTTCAACGGTCAGCGGGTCTCGATCCGAAATTTCAAGTACATGTAAATGTTTATGAAATTTTTCCTGATCCGAGCGTGTATTTGGGTCAGATTCTGACGGTCTGGTTGTTACAAATTGACCGAAAGTATCAAGTCTCAGATCACTATTCCAGATATTTATTTTGTAAAGGAATCATGTGTTTTCACACTCCTTTGCTCCGAACTCAAGCGAACAGTCGTGGTACATTGTCTGGGTCTGATTTCCGAGATGGTTGTCAAGCCTAGCGAGGCGGTCCTAATTCTTTAACCTCGTACTATTCGGACTCCCGATGTGCGGTCCAGACCTGATAGGGAGTTTCAATGTGCTCCTGAGAGCAGTCAGGTAATGAGTTTGATCCGAGATTTTAGGGTAACCTAGCGTCAATGATTCTACAAGTTTTGGGTCTTGCAGATCGTATTTAAAGCGATTCTAATGGATTTCATGGCTAATCTAGTTTAGCACTTAGTTAACTTTGTCAAATTTCTAAAGGATTTAATCCTAAGTGATTTCTGGTCGAGGTGGTACTCGAGCCATTGTACGAAAATTTACGAGTCGTTACAGGGCCATTCTCCATGGACCCCATCATGATGTTTATTTTCTAGCTTGAAAATGGGTCATCTAGACCTTACATCTTGGTGGAGAAGGGATCTCCACCGTTGATCTTTGATTTGGTGGGCTGGGTCATCTAGACCTTACATCTTGGTGGAGAAGGGATCTCCACCGTTGATCTTTGTTTTAAATCATTTAAGGGAGGGCCCATAATGTCGGGGTCCCTCCATCACTCGTATGTCTCTCTCTCTCTCTCTCTCTCTCTCTCTCTCTCTCTCTCTCTCTCTCTTTATGTCATGATATGGCCAAGTGGCCCACCTGGATGGGCCCTGCCATGGAGCATGTATTTAATCCAAGCCATTTATAGGCGGGGCCCACTTTATCTATAAATGTTCTACACCACCCAGTCATATGGTGGCCCACCTAAGCAGGCCCACATTTAATATATTGCATGCCCAAAAATAGTCCAGCGTCTGGACGATGAAAGAAAAACAAAAATATTAGACTGTTTCACAAGCATTTGGGCAGGCCGCTCATGTAGGCCATACCTTGATGTGTGTATCCAATCCAAGCAGTCCATCTCTTTTCTTAGCCCATTTTAGGTGTTGAGCCGAAAAATGGAGCCAATCCGATGTTCTGGTGGGCCATAGCATAGGAAATAACAATTTTCACCGCTTAAATGCACTCTATCGTTGTTGTACCCCAAAATATACCACATATTGGGCTCGTTTGGTCTGTCTCGAGCAGTAAAGACCAGTGGGCGGGGTGAATTCAATTGATGCGGGCCGCACACTTGAAAAACCAGGAAAAATGTGATTTTCAAAAATAATAATAATAATAATAAAAGGCAACAGACGCTGCTGCTGCCAGAGGCGCAGGCAGCGCCTGCTTCATGCACTGGCGGGCGGACGGTGCAGGGACCCACGGGTCCCCTGCTGTGGGCCCCACCATGATGCATATTTTTCATCCACGCCGTTCATTAGGTGGGCCCCTTCTTGAAGTGGGCCCCCTCTAAAATCCAGCTCCATCTGGATCTCAAGCGTCCCGCACCACAGGAAATAGTGGGGCTGAACGTCTACCATCGAAGCCCTTCTTGGGCTGCCAGAAGTTTTGGATCTGTACGAAATTTATTTTTCCCTTTCATCCAAGTCTGCGTGACCTCATGAATGGTTTGGATGGCTTATAAGCATTACGGTGGGCCCCACGTGGGAGCCCACGGTGATGTATGTGTCTTATCCCCACCGTCCAGGCGGACGATCGAGCCCATGGTGATGTTTGTGTTTCATGCACACCGTCCAGTGGATGGTGGGTCCCACCTGGAGTTTTTGCATGCGCCTGAAACTTGGGCTGAACCCTCATGCAAGTGGGACACCCATAATGGATGGGCTGGATTTGCAAAACCACATCTCTGTGGGCCCTCAAAATGGTTATGAATGTTTTAAATGGTGCACGGCCCTCTCCACTTCTGCATGTGGTGTGGCCTGCACAAGTCACGGATTGACTTGATTTTTGAGACCTAGACTTAGGATGGAATGGTGCATCTGGCTGATGGGGTAGATGTTCGAAACACATCACGGCGGGACCCACATAGCTTGACCTCATGGGACCTAAAATCAGCTTGAGCGCATTGTACCTTTTCCCATATATATATTTTATGTATATATATCATGGTAGGCTGGTGGGCTATTTTGGGGCCTACCATGATGCATGTATTGCCTCTAACCCATCCATCCAATTTTGAAAGCCCATTTTATTGCATGAGCTAAGGAATGAGGCAGATCTAACCGTTCAAGTGGACCCACCATTTGTTATGCATATGGTCCATGTGATCGGGCCCATTTTGACGTACTATGGGGCCCAATTGGTGTGGCCCATTTGGTATATGTAAGGCCCATGATAGGAGGCCCATTTGATGTATTTAAAGGCCCATGGGATATGGGCCATTGCAATGTACATAAGGCCCACTAATGCGGCCCACTTGATTTATATAAGGCCCATATGAGACGGCCCATTTGATGTATCTGAGGACTATGGGTTGAGGCCTAATGAGATGTATATAGGTCCATTGTAATGTGTGACTCCCCATGGTTTGTGTAATGATATTTATGGCGGGTCATGCCTTGGGAGCAATGTTGGCTTGACGTCCACAATGTAAGAATGATGTTGCTTTAATGTCCGCATTATAAATCTTCCTAGGGCCCATTGATAGGCCTATACTGGTTATGTGTAGGCCGTCTAGGCCCATCTTCGGTGTAAGGATAGTTCATTACTTTATAACATGCTTAGTGCACTTCCATGATTCATACGCATACGCATCATTTGTATGCTTGATATGAGGAATGTTTGATCATAGCATAAGCCGTTGGGCTAAGATATTTATGGGACTCCTTATGAGACGGAGTGCCCCACATGATCGCGTAGTATGCGTGAGATTGCTGCATGATTGTACGGTGTGACTCATGCATCTCGCATATGTGTGACTTGATCACTGCACGCCCTAGTGACATCAGGGCCGTGGCTCCACAAGCACATCGTGGATGGCCGTATCGGATACCGAAAATACTTTGTTCTAACACTGTGGGCACTTAGGATGTCCTTGGGTGAAAGTCCCAGAACCTTTTCAGTACCAGGGGATGCTCCAACGTCTAAACCAAGTGGAAACACGAGCGCCCGAGTGCGAATACCAGTAGGCCGCATCTCTCACTATGTCATGGTCGGTTGGAAGGGGGTGTGGCCTTATCCGCCTGAGTGAGGGGGATATAAGCTAGGCTGAGTTTGACCAGCTCGCAAATGTTTCCACTATCGATGAGCCGAGTAGGTATTGGCAGACTACTGGTCAGGCGGATAGTGTGGTCTCTTCCACTTGCTTGACTATGCAGATAGGGAGGAGGCGGTCAGTGTGAGGTGTATTAGACCTCGGTGATATCTAGAGAGGAACTATACTGATATATGTACTTGATGAGTACTGGCACGCTTGCTTTGCATCTCACATATGACATTTGGCTACTTAGGCCTCGCATCGCATGACCTTAGTATGGTCGATAGCATTCATGCCTTGCATTGCATAGCTTTGGTACAACTGACAGCATTCATGGACTTACCGCATATTTCCGCATTACTCTGATATTATATACTTGGCACTTACCTTGCACACACTTTCACCACCCTCTAAGCTTTTGTAAGCTTATGCACGATAGATGCGTGCAGGTGGCATTAGGTTGCAGCAACATTAAGCTCGGAGCGTGCAGCAGTCTTCTGGAGCTTTTGGAGTTTCTGTTACTTTCATTATATTGTACTTTCCTTTCATACACATTATACTTAAAGTTTTTGATATAGTGGATATGTGGTGTTGTTGTTTTGTGACTTGGTTATGCTTGTGGTTATGCTCCATTACATAAAAAAATTCATACTGAAAATTCTCTTTGTAGGATCCTAGGATCGGAATCTAGCGTATGGGCGTTAGGAGCTGAGAATGGGGTACTACGGAGGCTGTCAGCGCTGGATTCGGCGATCGAGAATTTTATGAGCCCGGTTTCTGAGTTTAGGACGTGACAGAAGTTGGTATCAGAGCATAACTTTGGAATACCTGAGATCACATCACATATCTGCTATGAACTTAGGATGATTACGTTCCGAGTCTGAATAACTTAGCAATTTTTCGACATAGACCCTTGACATTTATGCCTTCGAGAAATCTCAAGGCTGACAGGCCCTTATTCCTTCCTATAGGACGTAATGGCTAGAAGAGCGACCCGAGCGAATCCCGCCTCACCACCTATTACTCTCACTCTACCACTGTGACTCCCACTCCACCACCGAATATTCCTGATTTCCAGCCCGAGGATGCCACTCCTTTACCTGAGACCTGTGCGGATCCAACCATACCTGTGAGTGCCACCCAGGTGCAGCAGATGCTTCAGGCGATGACCGTCATTCTTCATGGGTAGAGTAGGCGTCCCATTGTTACACTAGCTGAGGCCGAGCAGGAGCGCGCGAGTGCCCTTCTCAAAGACTTCCGTCAGCATGATCCTCCGCGTTTAAGGGGTGAGCCAGACCCCACTGCAGCCGAGATATGGTGCACTAAGGTGGAGAAGATATTCGACACCATGAGATGCACGACCCAGCAGCGAGTTCCATTAGCCGTATTTCTCCTTCCGGGTGAGGCTCAGCATTGGTGGGCTTCTGTAGCCCAATCGGTAGCGGCCGATTTCGTATGGACCTGGGAGGACTTTGTAGACTGGTTTGACCGAAAGTTCTTTCCTGAGGATATGCGACAGTAGCGCGCATTAGAGTTTGAGACTCTGGTCCAGGGAGACATGACTGTGTCCCAGTATGAGGCACGTTTCGTCGCACTTTCGAGATTTGTGACGTATCTTGTGGATGACGAGGGGCGGAAGGCACCCCATTTTGAGAACGGTTTGGTCCTGCCCTCCGAAGTCGTGTGTTCGGACACATACTTCCGATATTTTAGCAGATAGTGGAGAGAGCCCTGATATATGAGACAGATTGGGCCAGTTTACAGAAAGCCCGTGACCAGAGAGGAGATCAAAAGAGGAAGGCGCCCTCTGGTAGTTCGCAGCCGCAGTAGCATCATTCACAGCAGCAATGCACGACCCACCCAGCATTCCGAGAGCCTAGTACCCCGAGCACCACCTTCAGGACCATTCACCGGTACCTACTTTGGATGCAGTAGGACAGGACATCGCGTTCACGAGTATCCCCATCCGCAACAGCAACAGCCGAAGGCACCGTATCCACCTCCGCGACAGCCACCACAGCATCAGCAGCCGAGGGCACCGTATCAGCCTCCGCGACAGCCACCACAGCAGCTGCCGTGACCACAACACCAGCCTCAGGGACCTCCCCCACAACAGCAGAGACCTCAGAGGGGACCTGCACCTCCCCAGCAGGCCCAAGGCAGATTTTATGCCGCCCAGTAGGATCCTCAGTCATCACGAGCAGTCGTCGACAATTCATGTGACTTGGCCCCTACGCCATCTTGCTAGATTGCTTATGAATGATGCGTCTTGAGAGCTAGAGCTTAAGATTTGTAGGCGTTATCCCAATCCCTTAGATGTTTGATTATGATGATATGCTGTGTTTTGATTATATATGACGTTATGTTTCCTATTTCCTTATGAGTTATGTTTAGTTGCGATGGTAGTGTAAATTTCGAGGACGAAATTTTTATTAGATGGGGAGAGCTGTAAGACCCGTATCCTAGTTCGTACTGTTTTGATGAATCCTGCGATCCTTTTCGCCGAAGTCCGACAATCCGCAACTGATAATCGACGTTGCGCACGACCGTAAGTCGTATCCTTTATATTCGAGTTGGTTTAATCCGAGACCTGTATCATTGTGACCGCACCGTCACCGCAGTTCTAACGCCGCGACTCACGCACCGATCCGATACCCTGACCAGAAGATGTGAGCTGGCGTTTATTTCGAAGAAACACCGCGCTTTCTCAATCTCAAGAGAATCTCTACATAATGTCAAATCAATCCCATCAATCAATCAATCACATCAATCAATCAATCAATCACTTCAATGTCAAGTACAAAGCAACCCATGCTTTCTCTCTCCAAAGTCAACTCTTTCTTACCCTCTCTCTTACACCACCTTACATGTCAAGTACCACATCCATCACTCACCTCACCCTTTCACCCATCACACCCATCCCTCTCTCCTTACAACTCTCTCTCTCTCCCTCTTTTCTTACACCATTTCCAAGCAAGAGAGAGCCCACACATCCAAGCTTCTCCATGTGCGAGGAATGTGATTTTGGTGGCCCACTTTCCCATTCTAAAATTCATCATCCTAGCCATCCATTTCTCATCTCCACCATCAAAGTGAAGCTCAAGGAGATCGGCTTTTCAACGGACCAAGAGGATCGACGGTGGGTGCTTATTAGGCTAGATTCTTTATGTTTTTATGATAGACCAAGTGAGGCCTACCAATCAATGGTATGGATCTCACTTGGGACCCTAAGATGTGGCCGATGGCCCACCTTGATCTTCATGATCATTCCATGATGGGGCCATTCTCCATGGACCCCATCATGATGTTTATTTTCTAGCTTGAAAATGGGTCATCTAGACCTTACATCTTGGTGGAGAAGGGATCTCCACCGTTGATCTTTAATTTGGTGGGCCTGCATGCAATGGGACCCACTTGATGTATGTTTTGAATCATGTAAGGGAGGGCCCATAATGTCGGGGTCCCTCCATCACACGTATGTCTCTCTCTTTCTCTCTCTCTCTCTCTCTCTCTCTCTCTTCTCTCTCTCTCTGATATATGGCCAAGTGGCCCACCTGGATGGGCCCTGCCATGGAGCATGTATTTGATCCAAGCCATTTATAGGCGGGGCCCACTTTATCTATGAATGTTCCACACCACCCAGTCATATGGTGGCCCACCTAAGCAGGCCCACATTTAATATTTTGCATGCCCAAAAATAGTCCAGCGTCTGGACGATGAAAGAAAAACAAAAATATTAGACTGTTTCACAAGCATTTGGGCAGGCCGCTCATGTAGGCCATACCTTGATGTGTGTATCCAATCTAAGTCGTCCATCCCTTTTCTTAGCCCATTTTAGGCGTTGAGCCGAAAAATGGAGCCAATCCAATGTTCTGGATGGCCATAGCATAGGAAATAGCGATTTTCACCGCTTAAATGCACTCTATCGTTGTTGTACCCCAAAATATACTGCATATTGGGCGCATTTGGTCTGTCTCGAGCAGTAAAGACCAGTGGGCAGGGTGGATTCCATTGATGCGGGCCGCACACGTGGAAAATCACAAAAAAACGTGATTTCCAAAAAAAATAAATAAATAAAAGGTAGCAGACGCTGCTGCTTCAGCGCCAGAGGCGCGCAGCAACGCTGGCAAGTCTTGCTAAGCGGCGACAGCGAGGGACCCACGAGTCCCCTGCTATGGGCCCCACCATGATGCATATTTTTCATCCACGTCGTTCATTATGTGGGCCCCTTCTTGAAGTGGGCCCCCTCCAAAATCCAGCTCCATCTAGATCTCAAGAGTCCCACACCACAGGAAATAGTGGGGCTGAACATCTACCATCGAAGCCCTTCTTGGGTTGGCAGAAGTTTTGGATTTGTACGAAATTTGTTTTTCCCCTTCATCTAGGTCTGCGTGACCTCATGAACGGTTTGGATGGCTTATAATCATTATGGTGGGCCCCACGTGGGAGCCCACAGTGATGTATGTGTCTTATCTGTAATGTATGTGTTGTATTCCACCGTCCAGCGGACGATGGAGCCCACGGTGATGTTTGTGTTTCATGCACACCGTCCAGTGGATGGTGGGTCCCACCTGGAGTTTTTGCATGTGCCTGAAACTTGGGCTGAACCCTCATGCAAGTGGGACACCCATAATGGATGGGCTGGATTTGCAAAACCACATCTCTGTGGGCCCTCAAAATGGTTATGAATGTTTTAAATGGTGCACGGCCCTCTCCACTTCTGCATGTGGTATAGCGTGCACAAGTCACGGATTGACTTGATTTTTGAGACCTAGGCTTAGGATGGAATAGTGCATCTGGCTAATGGGGTAGAAGTTCGAAACACATCACGGCAGGACCCACACAGCTTGACCTCATGGGACCTAAAATCAGCTTGAGCGCATTGTACCTTTTCCCACATATATATATTTTATGTATATATATCATGATAGGCTGGTGGGCTGTTTTGGGACCTACCATGATGCATGTATTGCCTCCAACCCGTCCATCCAATTTTGAAAGCCCATTTTATTACATGAGCTAAGAAATGAGGCAGATCTAACCGTTCAAGTGGACCCCACCATTTGTTATGCATATGGTCCATGTGATCGGGCCCATTTTGACGTACTATGGGGCCCAATTGGTGTGGCCCATTTGGTATATGTAAGGCCCATGATAGGAGGCCCATTTGATGTATTTAAAGGCTCATGGGATATGGGCCATTGCAATGTATATAAGGCCCACTAATGCGGCCCACTTGATTTATATAAGGCCCATATGAGATGGCCCATTTGATGTATCTGAGGACTATGGGTTGAGGCCTAATGAGATGTATATAGGTCCATTGCAATGTGTGACTCCCCATGGTTTGTGTAATGATATTTATAGCGGGTCATGCCTTGGGAGCAATGTTGGTTTGACGTCCACAATGTAAGAATGATGTTGCTTTAATGTCTGCATTATAAATCTCCCTAGGGCCCATTGATAGGCCTATACTGGTTATGTGTAGGCCATCTAGGCCCGTCTTCGGTGTAAGGATAGTACATTACTTTATAACATGCTTAGTGCACTTCCATGATTCATATACATACACATCATTTGTATGCTTGATATGAGGAATGTTTGATCATAGCATAAGCCATTAGGCTGAGACATTTATGGGACTCCTTATGAGACGGAGTGCCCCACATGATCGCATGGTATGCGTAAGATTGCTGCATGATTGTACGGTGTGGCTCATGCATCTCGCGTATGTGTGACTTGATCACTGCACGCCCTAGCGACATCAGGGCCGTGGCTCCACAGGCACATCGTGGATGGCCGTATCGGATACCGAAAATACTTTGTTCTAGCACTGTGGGCACTTAGGATGTCCTTGAGTGAAAGTCTCAGAACCCTTTTAGTACCAGGAGATGCTCTAATGTCTAGATCGAGTGGAAACACGAGCGCCCGAGTGCTGAATACCAGTAGGCCGCGTTTCCCACTGTGTTGTGGTCGGTTGGAAGGGGGTGTGGCCTTATTCACCTGAGTGAGGGGGCTATAAGCTAGGCTGAGTTTAACCAGCTCACAAATGTGTCCGCTATCGACGAGCCGGGTAGGTATTAGCAAACTACTGGTTAGGCGGATAGTGTGGTCTCTTCCACTTACTTGACTGTGCAGCTAGGGAGGAGCCAGTCAATGTGAGGTGTATTAGACCCCGGTGATATCCAAAGAGGAACTATACTAATATGTGTACTTGATGAGTATTGGCACGCTTGCTTTGCATCTCGCATATGACATTTGGCTACTTAGGCCTCGCATCGCATGACCTTGGTATGGTCGATAGCATTCATGTCTTGCATTGCATAGCTTTGGTACAGCTGACAGCATTCATGGACTTACCGTATATTTTCGCATTACTCTGATATTATATACTTGGCACTTACCTTGCACACACTTTCATCACCCTCTAAGCTTTTGTAAGCTTATGCACGATAGATGCGTGCAGGTGGCGTTAGGTTGCAGCAGCATTGAACTCAGAGCGTGCAGCAGCCTTCTGGAGCTTTTGGAGTTTCTGTTACTTTCATTATATTCATTTTCCTTTCATACACATTGTACTTAAAGTTTTTGATATAGTGGATATGTGGTGTTGTTGTTTTGTGACTAGGTTATGCTTGTGGTTATGCTTCATTACAAAAAAAAAAATTCATACTGAAAATCTTCCTTGTAGGATCCCAGGATCAGAATCTGGCGTATGGGCGCTGGCAGTCGAGAATGGGGTACTACGGAGGCTGTCAGCGATGGATTCGGCGATCGGGAATTTATGAGCCTAGTTTCCGAGTTTGGGACGTGACAGTTCACTATATTGCCGACCTCATTCATGTGCTCGGACACAGAACCACCATTCTTGAACTTGAGATTCATAAGTCGCCTTATAAGAAAAATTTTATTACCGGCTGTCTTCCTCTCATACAGCCCTTCTAATTTTAGCCATAGTGTAACGCCCTGAAAATCGGCGGTCGAGCATAAACTCAACTCCCGCTTTCCAACACATCACTTATGCAACAAAATGAATGATGATTGAATATTGTCTGTATTAGAGTAGTGAACATGAGTGAGATTAAGCCAAAACAGCATATCATACTCCAGAGATAATTAAATTTGCAAGCGGAAAACTGTGATAGATAGATAGATAAAATATATAAACTGTGGTGAGTCTCCAGAATGTGATAAGGTTACTAGGTTAATGAATTACAAGTATAATTCTAAAATATACCAAATGTGTAAGGTCATCTAGTCAATATCCCAAGAAGCCCCGTCAATCAGGACACGGCTCACAGGAACCCGCCTGAAACTGCATAAAGGAGGAATCCTCCTCATCCTCATAAAAGTTTGGCTCTGCCTCGCTGCGTTGCCATCATCTGAAACTCAAACAAGTCTGGTTGGTGTTGCAAGCACCGTCCCATAACGTGGGAGTGAGTGATCAACTCAGTGGAACAATAAAGCATAGGTTAACATGTTATCAAAACAGTCAAGCAGTAATGATAAAGCAGTACAATCAACAAATCTAAATACTCTTATTAATGCAAGTATGTATGTAGTCATGATGTATGCCCTCACCGACATACTCCCTCATGCGACACCATCTTACGTTCGCGGCATGCTTGCATTCCTCAGTGCTCCACATCTTCCAGGCACATGCAATGCATGATGAGCATGATTACCGAGTTGTTATTAGTCCATTTCAAACAGCATGATTGGAAAACTAAGGTACCTCCCTTGTATCATTCCCAAACATGATCCATTTTAGGGTCGTCAGTCTTAGACAATCTCATACGATGGTGTGTTTCTAGGTCGCTGCAAGAGTTGTCAGGGCTATTACACAGAATCGTTACACCACACCCCCATCACCTTATCAATACAGGCCTAGTTTATACTCTGTTACTACGGGAAGGCTCATCGCCTCACTGCAGATATAGAGTATGCTCGAGGTCACTACACCAGGTATAGTCAGGGCTGCCAGGGCTGTTACACAGAATCGTTGCACCACTCCCCCATCACCCATTAAACAATGTAGGCCGACAGCACGAATATAGTGTCCCATACCACCATAATCGACTCACGAGTCTGGGTGCTCACTAGTCACTACGGGGAGGCATGTGGCCCCAGCGTAGGCCGACAGCTCGACCACGGTGTCCCATACCACCATGCCCAGTTCATGAGTCTTAGCGGATCGAGGTACCATGGTTAACGGGATTTCACTGGTAAGTTTGGTACCTTAGGTTCAAGCAGTATCGACCAAACATGGTGAACATACATTAGACATATCGGGTTACTTGACGAGTCTGACTAGCTCGAGCACACAATCAACTGAACGACATGAAGTGCATAAGCACTTCGTGTGGCCTAACTACTGTCGCCAACTGAAGTACGACTCGGGTTCGTCAAACACATCTTACGTGGCGACATGAATCACAGCCACGATCTCAAATCTGGTACCGATTGTCTGGACTAT
This sequence comes from Magnolia changhungtana, assembly GCA_030180095.1. Lineage (NCBI taxonomy): Eukaryota > Viridiplantae > Streptophyta > Magnoliopsida > Magnoliales > Magnoliaceae > Magnolia > Magnolia changhungtana. Next base: position 679,516 of record JASAUF010000470.1, on the reverse strand, counting down.
AGACATATCCCAAACTCAATCAATCCTTATTCATAGCATGTGGAGTAAAGCAAAATAAACAAAGTAAAAACATGTTAGTAAGCATGTCATAAAGCATGTTATAAAGCACAAAGTAAACAAGGAATACAAACACATATCATTCCTAAGTAAGCGGTTAGATTAAACAACCCACATGGAGAAAATCATACAAGTCTCTAAGGTAGTTGAGAATCCCATCTCAACACCTACCTAAAGCACCATCTTCCCAACACTTACTCTCACAAGCATTTTCACAACCACTTAAAACACACTATTACAACATACATAGGGTATATAAGTAAAACATGTATTAGGGTGAATCCTTTCGCCAAATAAGTATTTTATCCATATGTCATATATTCATACAACAAATAATCATGGTAAACACATTTGCAAAATTTATACGTATACAATATTTTCTACAATACACTATTTCTACATACATAGTGTATATTAACAAAACATGTATTAGGGCGAAACCTTTCGCCAGATAAGTATTTTATCCATATATCATATGTTCATACAACAAATAATCATGGCAAACACATTTGCAAAATTTATACGTATACGATATTTTCTACGAATACCTAGAATATGTAAAATTCCATATTCCTCACCTTTAATCGAAACGGAAAACAGACAGCACTTTGTACATGTGCAATTACATGCAGATCATAAATCTATCATTATCTAACATTGAAAGCGTTGAAAACCATAACCTATACACCTAAAGTCCGAACCTTTTTCCGTAGAATCGTAACGAATACGATAGGCTTGCTAAGCTTTCATTTACGGTAGTTTGGTAACCTATAGAACGAAATAGGTTAGCTATTTCATAACCTATGACTATCAAAACCCCAAATCAGATTAGGGTTAGGGTTTGTTACCTAGAAACGGAGCCGGAATCGCCGAGAAAGTGGTTAGAATGAAGTAGTTGAACATGTATAGCAGCGGTAAGGAGATGTCCCACACTTTCTCTCTCTTTTCTCTCTTTCTCTCCTAGGATTTTCTCAAATTCGTATGGTTGTAAGAGAGAGAGAGAGTTTTAAGGTCCTTATATAGCCTAAAAACTCACCAAATTAGACTTCAGGTCAAAGTATACTTGGGTTTTGTCCAAAGGGCATCTGTTTCAGCTCAACGGAGCATTTCCGGAGCCCCCCCTTAAGCCAAAGGTCAGACTTAAGCTCACAGACATTGGATCTAGGTGGAGTTAAGTTTTCATTTCAGTCGAATTCCCAGATTACGTGTGGCGGACCAGTTTCAGTTCAACGGTCAGTGGGTCTCGATCGGAGATTCCGAGTACATGGATATGTTTGGGGAAATATCCCTGATCCGAGGGTGTAATTTGGTTTGATTCTGACGGTCTGGTTGCTTAATACTGACTCACAAGCGACAAGTCTCAGATTACTATTTGAGATATTTATTTTATAAAGAAAACAAGTGTTTTCACACTCCCTGCTCCGGACTCAAGCGAATAGTGCTGGGACACTGTCTGGATTTGATTTTCGAGATGGTTGTCAAGCCCAACAAGGTGGTCCTAATTCCTTAACTTCGTGTTATTCAGACTTCCGACATGTGGTCCAGATCTGATACGGAGTTTCGAGATGCTCCCGAGAGCAGTCGGGTAATGAGATTAATTTGAGATTTTAGGGTAACCTAGCGTCAATGATTCTACAAGTTTTGGGTCTTGCAAATCGTATTTAAAGTGGATCAAGCGGATTTCGTAGCTAATCAAGTTTAGCACTTAGTTACTTTGTCTCATTTCTAAAGGATTTAGTCCTATAAGATTTCTGTCTGAGGTAGTACCTAGGCCTTTGTAGTTTGTATATAAGGTGATCCAAGTTATAACACTTAACTAGTTTAAGATAGTGTCTAGGGTGAAAGTACTTAGGAAAATTGAAAGAACAAGGTGGTGAAGGGTGGGATTTGTGAAGGAAATGGGTTCAAAAGCAGTTTTAGACTTTGGGATTGAGTTCTGACAAGTTAGTAAGGTGTTAGGATCAACCCATTACCTAAGGACGTCTGATTTCAGGTTGGCAAAAATCCGGGATGTTACACATAGTCTAGAGGCTGAGGTTTCCGTAGACACATGGTGAAACACAGAATCATCCAACCATTGGCTTATAAACCCCACCGCTTTCCGGTCCATCTTCTTCCAATCATCATCAGACATATCCTTGGATTTTGCTGATATGCCTAAAATTGGAGAATATAGGTCCTTGCAATAAAGCAAGTCCTCCATCTTAGCCTTCCATATGGTCTAGTTAGAACCATTGAGGTTGATCATCATTGATGAGCCACCTTCCATAATTTAAAACCGATCCTACCCGTTCAATGAACTTGGCTTTGATACCACTTTGTTGGGGGCCTTACACAAAACCTTAAGATCTAGCCTCCTGAAACAAACCAGAATTATGGAATAATAGTGTAATAAAAAACAATCAAAGCATAAACCACACCACATAAGAGATTTTTACGTGGAAAACCCTCAAAGAGGTAAAAACCACGGGACCTCATCCAGATCAACAATCCACTATGAAGTAGAACATTACAACCTTCTTCACTCACGCAGGAGTGGATAAACAATAAGAAAAATAAAGAAAATGGAGAGATCTCACCAATTACGAGGACAAAAGCACTAAGATATAGATTGCGCAGTAGATAAGCTCCACGAGCATAATCTCCCTTCTATAAGTTTCCTCTCTCTTTTCCCCTCTCTCTCACCTTTGATAGTCCTAAACACGTTAGCAAATCCCTTGTAAAGCTTTAGGAAACCCTCTTGTCATACCTAGAAAGCCCTAGGTACCTCCTATTTAAAGTTTTAGGAACCTGCTTTCCACATCCCGGTTGGGAAAGGACTTATGACATGAAATCCGCGTAAAATCGCGGAACGAATCTGTGTAACCTCTACTGGTCGTATCGAGTCCACGACCAGTAAAGCGCCACCCACGACTGGTCGAGATCCTCCTTCGACTGGTAGAGCACACCGGAGAAAAATAGTCCACAGTTACTGGACTTTGAGTTGTGCCACGACTCGACTCCACGACTGGTCATGCACTAGCCCTCGACTGGTAGAGCGAGGCTCACGACCGGTCGAGCACGGGACAAAAAACCCATCAGGATCCTGCATTAAATCTCTGTTGGCTTCAGCTGAGACCAGCAAGGGGATGGAATTAAGGATTTCCTCGGGAACAACAACCTGGCCCGCTGATAGTAGGTCAGTGAAGAATTCCACTGCTGCTTGTTTGATGGATGGATGGTCCGCAACCACCTGCCCATTGGACTAATAGACAGGCCGCATGGCCACATGTTTTATATAGCCATATGCCTTATATAGACACATGCCTTGTATATCTAATTTTCATGGATAGATGATTCTGACTTTATCATTTACCTTGTATAGATGATTATAAATCTCTATATATTCAACCCCTTTAGGTTATCTCAAATACACAGAAAAACCAAAGGAAAATCGTTTCTCTTTTCTTTCATGGTATTAAAGCTATACTGATCCTGATGTGACACCTCCTTCATCACCAGTACCATCTCCTTACAGATCCGGCCCATCCTATGTCAAAAAACCCTATTTCGGACCACCTTTGCGCCCCTTCTACGCTCCTGCTGCGTCAACAGCCCCGTCTGACCATCCCCAACCCTGTCCGATCATCCCCAACCCTCGTCCGATCATCCCCAAGCCTGTCTGATCATCCCCAGGCCTGTCCACATGAGCTGTGCAGGCCCCGACATGAGCTGTGCAGGCCTGTCCCTAGGTGTTGTCTTCGTCCGCACGTGCTGCGCAAGCACCTGCTATATCCGATCATCCTGCTGCCTCTGTCCGCAACTGCTGCCTCCTACTGTCTCTGTCCAACCTATTTTGCTGGTTGTTGTTCTGTTGCCTGTTCTGCGTACGTGTTATTGCTGTTCTATTGCCTGCAACTAGTTCTCCTGTTGCGAGGTACCTTCTTCCTTGGCGTGGTTTATATCACTTCCTATCTATGGACAAAGACTCCCATACAGAGGACCCACGATGTAGTTTCAATGGTGCCAACTACAATCTATGGGTCATCCACTTTCAGAGTTTTCTTAAGGGTCGTGGTTTATGGGGACTAATTGATGGATCTGTTACTGTCCCTACTTCTACAGATGCCGATAAAGTGGCTGAGTGAGAAATGAAAAATGGACGGATTATTACCTGGATTCTCGATTCGGTCGATTGGTCAATTACTGTTGGGATCACACCACATCGCACTGCTAAGGCAATGTGGGAGTATCTCTAGACTATTTATCAACAGAGTAATGCGGCTCGGTTATACCGCCTGGAACAAGATCTGGTTCACCTTACTCAAGGTGACAAAAGTATTCAAACATTTTACTCTACCATTGTTACAATTTGAATAGAGATGGCTATGATGGATCCAGAATTTCCTCATGACTTTAAGATCTTCCAATCAATGCGCAATAGTACGCACGTTCAATAATTTCTTATAAAGCTGCGTTCGAAATTTGAACATTATAGGGCTGCTCTCTTGAACCGTAGCCCAACTTCTTTATTGAATTCGGTTATTAATGATTTATTAGCTGAGGAACAACGTCTGAAAGTTCTCTCTCCCATGTCCCCAACTCAGGGACCATTTGATCTGGTACTTACTGCATCCACCTCTGCACCAAACCGTAGTTCCACTCATTTAACTTGTCCCGACTGCAACAAAGTGGGACATGTCATTGCTCAGTACAAAGATTGGTGCACTTATTATTGATGGCATGGTCATGGTATTTAGGACTGCCATTCACGTGCATATGCATCCTCTTTCGGCCGTAGACGTGGTGGTCGAGGTCGTGGCCGTGGTCGTGTTCTTTCTACTACTTCTGCAACTATTTCTTCCGAGACTTCTGTTAGTGGTACTGCATCTACTATTTCTGCTGAAGGACCTTCCTCATCTTTGACTCCTGTGATGCTCCAGCAGATCGTGCACGCCCTCTCTGCAGTAGGAATATCAAGTATATCCGCATCTTCTACATGGTCCTTCGATTCAGGTGCTTCCAATCATATGACTGGTGACATATCCCATCTTCGCGACATTCATCCCTACACTGGAAATAAGGTCATTTCTACTGCGGATGACACTAGACTACTCATTCAGTCTGTTGGATCATTGACTTTCTCTGCTTCTGCTCATCGCTAATTCCCCATTTGTGATGTGTTTTATGTCCCCAACCTCTCCTCCAATAACTGCTTAGTCATATTTCTTCCAAATTATTGTTTTTTGCAGGATCTGGCAATGAGGAAGGTACTTGGAAGGTTAGGCGGCATGGTCGTCTGTACGTGCTAGACTTTGACTCATCTGTCACTCCAGCTCGTTGTTTTTTTTCTCCATCGTCATCAAATATTTATTTGATAAATAAAATGTGGAAACTCTGGCACTTTTGCTTGGGTCATCCACATTCAAACCGGTTAATTCAGTTATTTTCTTCTGATATGTTAGGAAATATTTCTCTTAATAAAAGTGATTTGGATTATTCTTATTCTTCCTGTTGTCTTTCAAAAAGTAAGTGTATTCCCTTTCTTCTAAGTACTACAAAATCATCATCTATGTTTGAACTAGTGCACACGGATGTTTGGGGTCCTTCACCAATTATGTCACTCTCTGGGTTACGATACTATGTCATATTCATTAATGATTTCACACGTTACAACCGGATTGACTTTCTGCACTCTAAGTTACAAGTTTTTAAAAAATTCAAGTATTTCACTCCATGGTGGACACTCAATTTTGGGTAAAATTTCAAACTCTCCACTCTGACTCAGGGGGAGAATATCTATCAACAGATTTTTATACATATCTTCAGGGTCATAGGATTATTCATCAGACCACCTGTTTTGATACTCCATAACAGAACGGGGTGACTGAACAAAAAAATTGTCATATTGTTAAAACTGCCAACACCCTGATGACAGCTATGAGTGTTCCTCATTCTTTCTGGGCCAAAGTAATGTTACATTCAGTCTACTTGATTAACCGAATGCCAACTAAAGTTCTGACTAGTAAATCTCCTTATTTTGTTCTCACCTGCTTACCTCCTACATATTCCACATTTCGTGTTTTTGGTTGTGTATGTTATGTTCACCTGGCATCACGTGAACGTAACAAACTATCTCTAAAATCAATCAAATGTATGTACTTAGGCTTTGGAGAAACTCTGAAGGGTTTTCCATATTATGATCCGGTCTCTCATCGTGTTCGGGTATCACGACATGTTATTTTTCTTGAGCATATTGCCTTTCATTCATCTATTCCTCCTTCACACACACCAACCTCTCCTGATCTTACCATCTTTCTTGACATTCCTTTTGCCTTGAGTTGTAATGTCTCAGAAAAATCCGTACGAAGACTCGAGTACCACCTTAGGCAGAAATCACTCGAGATCAAATCCTTTAAAAATTAGGCAAAAAATTAAGTGCTAAACAGAATTAATCGGTAGATTAGCTTGAACAACTTTTTATACGAACTGCAAGACCCAAAACGAGTTGAACTGCTAACGCTACATTACCTAAAAACCTAGGATTAATCTCTAAACCCAGTTATTCTCGGGAGCATCTTGAAACTCTATATCGGACCTGGACCGCACGTCGAAAGTTCGATTACCGCGAAACTATATAGTTATGGCCGCCTTACTGGGCTTGACAACCATCTCAGAAATTAAGTCCAAATAATATCCCGAAACGCACAACTAGAGCCCGGAGCGAAGTATGTGAGAAACATAAATATCTTTAGAAAATGAACTCAGATTTAAGTAATTTAAGTCATTCACTTGCGAGCCAAATTTAGGGTTTCAGACCATTAGAACCTGTCCTAAATACACCCTTGGATCAGAAAAATTGTCCTACATAGGTAAGTGTACTTGTGGCCCTGATCGAGTGACGACGAACGTTAAACTGAAACTGGTCCTCCACGGTCGATCCATAAATCCAATCGGACCAAAAACTTGACCTAGCATAGATCCATTGTCAGGGAACTTTCCCCGAACCGTATGCAAAAGGGGAGCCTCCAGATGAGCTCTGTTGGCCCGAAACAACCGACTTTTGGCTATAACCTAAGTATACCATGGCCTTAGGGCCATTGAGGTCAGTTCTGAGCCTATATAAGGACCTAAACCCACCCCTCTCATTCCATACAAATTTTAAATCCTAGGAGAGAGAAGAGAGAGAAAAGAGAAAAAGAAAGTAAGGAGAAGAGAGAGAGAGAGAGAGAGAGAGAGAGAGTGAAGGATTGTTGTAGGGATTCATCCCTGCCACTCCACGTGCTAAACCACCTCATCCTTATCGTTATACTGACGATTCTGGGTCTGATTTTGGGTAAGAAATCCTAGCCCTAATTTGTTTTAGTGATCTAAATAAAATAAAAGGTGAAATAGCTAACCTATTTCAGTGAATAGGTAGTCGTTGTGCCATAAATAGAGAAGTAGGATTCAAATTGAGTTCGATACGAGTATATCGATGAAAGGTGCCGACTATAAACGTTTAGGTTATGGTTTTTAAGGCTTTCAATGTTAGCAATGATTTATGTCTGACTTGATTGCTATCACATATGCTTAAATAAGATGTTTTCCGCGTATTACACATATATATGAACTATGTTGAAATAGATGCATTCCATGTGTTTATTGAAATGTTTGTATGAGTATAGAATTATGATTTGTGCTTGCCATGATTTATGTTTGAGGATACATGATTGTTGTACGTGTGGCAACATCCTTGTGAAAGATTTGCTATAATACCTATTATAACTACTATATTACATGTATGTTGATATGTGTAGTCTAAGTGTTTGATAAAATACATTAATAAGAAAATGATTGTTGGAATATATTTAATGAGGGTGTTGAGATAAGATTCTCAATTCCCTTGTCTATAGTTATAGTTTCCTTCATATAACTTATCTTACTACTATGTGATTTATGGATGAAATGCCTGTGTTTGATAACATGTGTACTATTTATTTATGGAAATGCTCAAATGAGATGTATATTTAGATTGGTTGTCACATGCTGTCTTGACTATCACATGTGAATGCTATCACTTGGAGTGTGATTGGGGCTATGATGTAATCCAGGCAATCGGTAATGATTCCCGAAATAGTGGCTGAGGTTGTTTCGCCATACAAGATACGTTCGATGAATTCGAGTCGTACGATAATTATTGACAGTGGTTATGCCACGCGGAATACTCACGCACTCCATGTCGATTAACTCAACGTGCGCTCGTACCAGTCGAGCTTATCAAGTAACCTGATTGGCCAAATGTATGTTCACCATGTATGGACGCTACTGCTTGAATCTAAGGTACCAACTTATCAATGTAAAGCCCGTTTAACCTTGGTACCTCGATCTGCTAAGACTCAAGAGCCGAGCATGGTGGTATGGGACACCGTGGTTGATCTGTCGGCTTACGCTGGGGTGACGAGCCTCCCCGTAATGTCCAGTGAGTAACCCAAACTCGTGAGCCGAATACGGTGGTATGAGACACTGTATTCGAGTTGTCGGCCTACACTAAGGTGACGAGCCTTTCCAGTAGTGATCTTAAGTATAAAATAAGGCCTATGAGGATGGTGGCGAGCCTCTTCGTAGTGACCTGAACTTGCCTGTCCACTACTTTATATTTAAGGGTGACGTTGCCCTATAACTTGCCTATCATATGTGATAAGCTAAGCTTAACGATCCTAGATGGATCATCTTTTAGGTAAATGACATAAAGGAAGGTACTTTAGCTTCCAGAATCTGCTGTGTGAATAAATCTAATTAAGAACTTGGCTAATCACATACATGCACCGCATTTGCATGTGCCTTTGGCGTTGGAGTTGAGCACAGAGGAAGGGGTGCATGCTGCGATTGTGAGATGATGTCGTAGATGGAGTGTAGGCGAGGGCATGCATCATTAACTGATATCATTCTTGCATTAACCAGAGTACCTAGGAATGCTTGTTGTATTGCTTTATCATTATTGCTTGACTGAATTGATAACATGTTAACCTTTGCCTTATAGCTCTATTGAGTTGATCACTCACTCCCAATCTGGGATGGTGTTTTAAAACACCAACCAGACTCTGTTGTAGTTGTAGATGATGTTGCGGCTTACGATTTGGAGCTGGACTTCTATGATGATGAGGAGTTCTCCTACAAGTAGTTATCAGGTGGGTCTATGTAGACCATGCACTGATCGACGGCGATTACCGGGATGTTGACTAAATGCCATTACACCTGTTATTTTGTATTTTGGAACACACATGTATATTCATTTTGTCCATTTTGGAATTATACATGTAACTATTCAACCTGGAGACATGTTCATACTCTGGGGACTTACAACCATTTATATGCCTTATATATGTATCATATTCCACTTGCGTAAATTAACTGTCTCTGGAGTATGATATGCTAATTTGGTATAATCTCATTCATGTTTAATGCACTAATATGGACAACATTTAATCATCATTATCTATGTTGCATAAGTGATGCGTTGGAACTCGGGAGTTGGGCTCCTGCTCGACCCCCGATTTTCAGGGCGTTATACGAGTACTCTCCCTCATCCATTACAGATTTACTCACGATGACCACATATAGATCCTTCACCTATTACTCTCCCTACTATACCTGTTGCCGATCTAGAACCTACCTTGATACGTCATTCCTCTCGTGTACATCGACAACCTGATCGCTTGATATATTCTATGTCTGCCATGAATGCTACTTTGGATATTGTATCTATTCCTACTTCATACACTCAGGCAGCCACTCATGATTGTTGGAAGAAGGCTATGGTAGAAGAACTTATAGCAGTGGATGATAATCATACGTGGGACATTGTCACTCGACCCACTAACTAACAATTAATTGGTAGTAAATGGATTTATTCTGAAAAGCTCATGTCTGACGGATCATTGGATCGATACAAGGCTCGACTTGTAGCTCAAGGATATAAACAGGAACATGGAATTGATTATGATGAGACATTCGCTCCTATGGTCAAGATGAAAACTGTTCACACTCTTCTGGCAATATCATCCGTTTGTTCTAGGCCACTCGCTCAGATGGATGTGAAAAATGTTTTTCTTCATGGAGACCTTCAAAAAATAGTATATTTGAAACCTACTCCTGGCTCTTTAATCCCTGCCAATAAGGTATGTCACCTAAAGAAAGTTCTGTACGACCTCAAATAAGCACCTTGGGCATGGTTCCATTGCTTTCACGATGTTGTTATAGGTGCTAGCTTTACTCAAAGTAGTCATGACCCATCCTTATTTTTGCGCACCACTGATCGCGGAATTGTCATTGTTCTCGTATATGTTGACGATCTACTCCTGACTGGTAGCAATGCCACTGGCATCTCGGCATTAAAGGAAATTCTGAAATCATCTTTCTAGATGAAGGACCTCGGCCATCTAACATACTTTCTTTGGCTTGAATTTTCACGTTCTCAATGTAGGATCCTAGTCAGCCAGCGTAAATATACCTAGGATCTTCTTGCTTTGGCCTCATTGACGGATCAGAAGATAGTTTAGACTCCCTTAAAACTTAACGTTCAATATGGCCGTGACGATGATGATCTTCTTGCATAGCCCACATTATACTACCATTTAGTTGGGAGTCTGGTTTACTTAACAATGACTCGCCCTGATATTGCTTACACTATCTAAGTTGTCAGCCAGTTTGTTTCTGCTCTTCAGACTCTTCATATGACTACGGTGTTGCGCATCCTACGGTACCTACATGAAACTCTAGATCAATCACTTTTCTTATCCTCCACTGCAACTCTGGACCTTCATACTTATTCGGATGCTGACTGGGCCGATTGCACTCTCACACGAAGATCTACCACTGGCTTCCGTGTTTTTCTCGGCACTTCTCTCATCTCTTAGAAGTGTAAGAAGCAGGCAACTGTTTCCAAATCAAGCACGAAGGCCGAGTATCGAGCGATTTCAGCTACTTGTAATGAACTTGTCTGGTTACGTGGACTTCTTTCTAACTTGGGCGTTCATCTACAGAATCCTACTCCACTACATGTGGATAATCTAAGTGCCATTCAAATTGCCTCTAACCCTATTTTTCTTGAATGGACAAAGCATATTGAAGTTGACTGTCACTTCATCCGAGAGAAGTTTCAGTCTCGGCTCATTTCTCTTCCACATGTTGCATCTCATGATCAGATTGCAGACATTCTCATGAAGTCCCTCACTTCTGCACGTCACTCATTTCTAGTTGACAAACTATTACTTGTCGATGACTAGTATTAGTTTGAGGGGGGATGTTAGACAGGCCGCATGGCCGTATGCTTTGTATAGCCACATGCCTTGTATATCTAATTTCCATAGATCGATGATTTTGTCTTTATTATTTACCTTGTGTAGATGACTGTAAATCTTTATATATTCAACCCCTTTGGGTTGTCTCAAATACACATAAAAAAAAGTCATATCGTTTTCTCTTTGCTTTCATGGACAGCTCAACCTCCTGGATGGAGGCTCTCTTAGCCCTGTCCGAGGCCATTTTATGGAAGAAGCTCGTATTACGGTCCCCCTCCTTTAACTAATTACATCTGGCTTTTTTGCTTCCAAAAAATTTCCTCCGATAGCTCCAGCCCTACAAGCTTCGCCTTTATATCCTTTAGAGCCTTAAGGTTTTTCTGGGATGCTGATAAAACCGTGGCCTCATCTGCACGCATTACCTCCAATTCAGCAAGCTCGATGTTGTTAAAAACATTCCCAAAGATATCCTTGTTCCAGGCTTTCAAGGTAACCTTAACATTCCTCAGTTTTCTTTGCAGAGTGAAGAGAGGGTCTCCCACCATATCAGATTTCCAGGCCTCCTTGATCAGATCTTGAAAAGAGGCGTGGCCCAGCCACATCCTCTGAAATTTGAAGGGCTTCAAAAAATCACCAACATTTGCCTGGACGGCGACCAAGATTGGAGCATGGTCAGAGTTGTGCCTTGCTAAGTGTTTGGCTTGCAACGTTAGGAACAGGCCCATCGCAAGAATGTTGCAGCACACCCTATCCAGCCTCGTCCAACTTCTCGCCCGATCACTTTGATTGTTGCACCAAGTAAACCTGTTGCCAGAATACCCCATATCCGATAAACCTGCCTTCTCTAGGCCCTCCTAGAATTCTGATGCACTTCTGGTGTCGAAAGGGCCAGACCCTCTTCGCTCAGAAGAGTCAAGTACTGCATTTAAATCCCTGGCAACAAGCCAAGGGAGGGAAGGTAACTTGACAAGATTTCAAATGAGGGACCGGGGGATGTTAGAAAATTTCTGGACCATTTACTCTCACCCTACCTATAGAGGCCCAAACAGTCTCGGAATGCCACGTTTCTAGTGGGGGTTAAAAGAGCACTGACTCACCTTTCCAATGAACCTAAAATCGACCCAATCCGACATATAACGAGGGAGTTATGAGCATTTTATTCGGATCATGCGATTTCGAAAGATTAATGATCGAGATTGAGAAATGACGATCGAAGACTTCTACTATGCTTTTGGGATATCAAACAGTCTCGAAATTAGTAAATTCTTTATTTAATTTGAAATCTTGTCAAGTTACCTTTCCAACCAGATAAAAATTGTCCAAATCCGACCTCTGATGAGGGAGTTATGAGAGTTTTCGTGGGAACATGGGATGTCAGAAAAATTCTAGACCATTTACTCTCACCCTACCTTTAGAGGCAGAATGTTATGATTCCTGTGGGGATTGAAAGAGCACTGACTCACCTTTCCAATGAACCTAAAATCAACCTAATCCAACATATAACGAGGGAGTTACGAGTATTTTATTCGCATAAAGTGATTTCGAAAGATTAACGAGCGAGATTGAGAAATGACGATCGAAGACTTCTACCATAGTTTTATGATATCACGCAGTCTCTAAATCATTTGATTCTTCTTTTCATTTAAAATCTTGTCAAGTTACCTTTCCAACCAGCTAAAAATCATCCAAATCCGACCTCTGATGAGAGAGTTATGAGTGTTTTCGTGGGAACCGGGGATGTCAAAAAAATTCCGGAGCATTTACTCTCACCCCAAATTTAGAGGCCCAAACGGTCTCGAAATGTAACATTTCTAGTGGGGATTAAAAGATCACTGACTCACCTTTCCAATGAACCTAAAATTTCCCCAATCCGACATATAACGAGGGAGTTACGAGCATAGTATTCACATCACGCGATTTTGAAAGATTAATGATCGAGATTGAGAAATGATGATCGAAGACTTCTATCGTGCTTTTGGGATATAAAATGGCTCAGAATCAGTCAATACGTTATTTGATTTGAAATCTTGTCAACTTACCTTTCTAACCAGTTAAAAATCGTCCAAATCTGACATCTGATGAGGGATTTATGAGGGTTTTCGTGGGAACCGGGGTTGTTAGAAAAATTCCAGACCATTTACTCTCACCCCACATTTGGAGGCCCAAACAATCTCGGAATGCAACATTTCTAGTGGGGATTGAAACAGCACTGACTCACCTTTCCAATGAACCTAAAATCGACCCAATTCGACATATAACGAGGGAGTTACGAGCATTTTATTCACATCACGCGATTTTAAAAGATTAACAATCAAGATTAAGAAATGACGATTGAAGACTTCTACCATGATTTTGGGATATCAAACGGTGTTGGCATCAATCAATTGTTTATTTAATTTGAAATCATGTCAAGTTACCTTTCCAACCAGTTAAAAATCGTCCAAATCCGACCTCTGATGAGGGAGTTATGAGTGTTTTCCTGGGAACCAAGGATGTCAGAAAAATTCCGGACCATTTACTCTCACCCCAAATTTAGAGGCCCAAACGGTTTCAGAATGCAACATTTCTAATAGGGATTAAAAGAGCATTGACTCACCTTTCCAATGAACTTAAAATTTACCCAATCCGACATATAACGAGGGAGTTACGAGCATAGTATTCGCATCACGCGATTTTGAAAGATTAATGATCGAGAATGAGAAATGACGATCGAAGACTTCTATCATGCTTTTGGGATATCAAACGGCTCAGAATCAATCAATTCTTTATTTAATTTGAAATCTTGCGAAGTTACCTTTCCAACCATCCAAAAATCATCCAAATCCGACCTCTAATGAGGGAGTTATGAGGGTTTTCATGGGAACTGGGGATGTCAGAAAAATTCCAGACCATTTACTCTCACCCCACATTTGGAGGCCCAAACGGTCTCCGAATGCAACGTTTCTAGCGGAGATTGAAAGAGCACTGAATCACATTTCCAACGAACCTAAAATCAACCCAATCCGACATTTAACGAGGGAGTTACGAGCATTTTATTCACATCACGCGATTTCGAAAGATTAATGATCGAGATTGAGAAATGATGATCGAAGACTTCTATAGTGCTTTTGGGATATCAAGGATTCTTGGAATCTATTGATTATTGTTTTCATTTGACAGCTTTTTAAGTTGCCTTTCCAACTAACTAAAAATTGTCTAAATTCGACCTTTGATGAAAGAGTTATGAGGGTTTTCATGGGAACAGGGGATGTCATAAAAGTTCAGGAGCATTTACTCTCACCCCACTTTTGGAGGGCCAAATGGTTCGGAATGCGACTATTCCATTGGGGATTGAAAGAGCACTGACTCACCTTTCCAATGAACCTAAAATCGACCCAATCCAACATACAATGAAGGAGTTACGAGCATTTTATTCGCATCACATGATTTCAAAAGATTAATGATCGAGATTGAGAAATGACAATCGAAGACTTCTAACTTGCTTTTGGGATATCAAACGGTCTCGGAATTAGTCAATTCTTTATTTAATTTGAAATCTTGTCAAGTTACCTTTCTAACTAGATAAACATCCTCCAAATCCAACCTCTGATGAGGGAGTTATGAGGGTTTTCATGGGAACATGAGATGTCAGAAAAATTCTGGACCTTTTATTCTCACCCCACTTTTGGAGGCCCAAACGGTCTTGGAATGCAACGATTCCTGTGGGGATTGAAAGAGCACTGGCTCACCTTTCTAATGAACCTAAAATCGACCCAACTGACATATAAGGAGGGAGTTACGATAATTTTATTCGCATCACGTGATTTTGAAAGATTAACGATCGAGATTGAGAAATGATGATCGAAGACTTCTACCGTAAATTTGGGATATCAAATGGTCTCTTAATCATTTGATTCTTTTTATCATTTGAAATCTTGTCAAGTTAACTTTCCAACCAGCAAAAAATCATCCAAATCTTACCTCCGATGAATGAGTTATGTAAGTTTTCGTGGGAACAGGAGATATCTGAAAAATTTTGGACCATTTACTCTCACTATACTTTTGGAGGCCTGAACGGTCTCGAAATGCAACGATTCCAGTTGGGATTAAAAGAGCACTGACTGACGTTTCCAATGAACCTAATCTGACATATTACGAGAGAGTTACGGGCATTTTATTCGCATCACGGGATGTCAAAAGATTAACGATCGAGATTGAGAAATGATGATCGAAGACTTCTACAGTGCTTTTGGAATATCAAACGGTCTCTGAATCATTTGATTCCTTTTTTCATTTGAAATCTTGTTAAGTTAAATATCCAACCAGTAAAAAATCATCCAAATTTGACCTCCAATGAATGAGTTATGTATGTTTTCGTGGGAACAGGGGATATGGGAAAATTTTCAGACCATTTACTCTCACCATACTTTTGAAGGCCCAAACAATCTCAGAATACAATGATTCCAGTGGGGATTGAAAGAGTGCCGACTCACCTTTCCAATGAACCTAAAATCGACCCAATCTGACATAGAACGAGGGAGTTACGAGCATTTTATTCGCATTACACGATTTCAAATGATTAACAATCAAGATTGAGAAATGACGTTCGAAGACTTCTACCATGCTTTTATGATATTAATGTTAGACAGACAACATGCCTTGTATAGTCGATTCTATAGATAGACAATGTATAAGTAGAAGATTTTGTATTTATCATTTTACCTTGTATAGCCGTTGTAAAACTCTATATATTCAACCCTTCAGGGTTGTCTCAAATACACAAAAAAAAGGAGAATCATTTTCCTCAAAGCATTCATCATTTTCTATTTGTTTACATGGTATCAAAGTGGAAGATCCTATGTTCGAATCTCGAAAGCAGCAAAAATATGCCTCTCTAAAATATTATTCTCCCAAGGGGGACTAGGAAAATCAGGTTCGGCTCCTGGATCGGGAAATCAAGCCCGACCTATTTATGGTGCGAGTGTCCCTCCACCCTTGTTAGTATGTTCCCGTATGGAGTTCCCACCCCGCACGTACCGGGGGGGGGAGGGGGGTGTTGAAGTGATAAAAGCCCCTTGATATACATTGATACACCACACTCTGACAGCTTGAGCTTTTAGAGTGAATGGTTGTTTTACATGGTACCAGAGCAATACCAATCTTAATCCGGCATTTTCTTCATCACCGCACCACCGTCTGTCAGATCCGGCCTACCTCATCAGATTCAGCTCCTCCTTGTCAGATCCAACCCTACCCTGCTTTCCTGCTACGTCAACAACCCTCGTCTGGCCATCCCCAGCCACGTTTGCATGTTGATCTTCCCCAAGCCTGTCCACACGCCCCTGTACACGACCTTACGCATGCCCCCGCGCACGCCTCTGCACACGACCCTGTGCACGTCCTGCACATGCACGTTCCTAAGCACGTACGTCCCTGAGCACGTCTCTGCGCACATTCCTGCACATTTGATCCCTCCTACAGCACCTACTGTTGCACATCCTACTGTCTCTATCTGTTGATCTGTTACTGTCTACATTTCTGATCTATTATTGTCTCTGTCTTTTGTTGGTTGTTGTTCTGTTCTGTGGCTGCAAGGTACTTTCTTCTTTAGCATAGTTCTTATCTTTTCCTATCTATGGATAAAGACTCACGTACAGAGGCCCCTTGATGTAGTTTCAATGGCACCAACTACAATCTATGTGCCATCCACTTTTAGTGTTTTCTCAAGGGTTGTGGTTTGTGGGGACTGATTGATAGATCTGTTACTGTCCCTGCTTCCACCGATGCTGACAAAGTGGCTGATTGGGAAATGAAAAATGGACAGATTATTACCTGGATTCTCGATTCGTTCGATTGATCAATAGCTGTTGGCATCATGCCACATCGCATTGTTAAGGCTATGTGAAAGCATCTCCAGACAATATATCAACAGAGTAATGCGGCTAGGTTATACCTCCTAGAACAAGATCTGGTTCACCTTACTCAGGGTGACAAAAGTATTCAAACTTTCTACTCTACAATGGTTACAATTTGGACAGAGATGACTATGATGGATCCGAAATTCCCAACTGACTTTAAAATATTCCACACAATGCGTGAGAGTGCGCAAGTTAGACAGTTTCTTATGAAACTATGTCCAGAATTTGAGCATTGCAGGGCTGCTCTCCTGAATCGTAGCCCAACTCCTTCAATGAATTCGGTTATTAATGATTTATTAGCCGAGGAACAATGACTGTAGGTCCTCTCTCAGGGAACATCTTAGGGACCATTTGACCTGACACTTGCTGTATCTACCTCTGCACTAAACCATGGTTCCACTCCTTTAACTTGTCGCGGCTGTAACAAAGTAGGACATGTCGTCGCTCAGTACAAAGATTGGTGCGCTTATTGTCGAAGGACTGGTCATGGTATTTAGAACTATCGTTCACGTGCTTATGCATCCTCATTCTGCCGTGGACATGGTGGTCGAGGTCGTGATCGTGGTCATGCTCTTTCTACTACTTCTGCGACTACTTCTTCTGAGTCTTCTGTTGGTGATACTGTATCCACTGGTTCTATTAAAGGTCTTTCCTCACCTTTGACTCCTGCGATGCTCCAGCAGATCGTGCAGGCCCTTTCTACGGCCGGTATGTTAGGTCTTTGATTCAGATGCTTCCAATCATATAACTGGTGATGTATTACATCTTCGCGATATTCATCTCTATATAGGAAGTCAGGCTATTTCTACTACGGATGGCACTAAACTACCCGTTCAGTCTGTCGGTTCATTAACTTTCTCTCCTTCTGACCATCGTCCGTTTACCCTTCTTGATGTATTTCATGTCCCTAAACTCTCCTCAACTTTAATTTCTGTTGGTCAACTTACATCCAATAACTACTTAGTCATATTTCTTCCAAATTGTTGTTTTGTGCAGGATCTGGCAATGGGGAGGGTACTTAAGAAGAGTAGGCGGCATGAATGTTTGTACGTGCTGGACTTTCACCCATCCGTTACTCCAGCTCGTTGTTTCTTCTCTCCATCTTCCTTGGATATTTGTTTGGCAAATAAAATGTGGAAACTCTGGCACTTTCGCCCGAGTCATCCACATTCTGATCGTTTGATTCAACTATTTCTTCTGGCATGTTAGGGAATATTTCTCTTAATAAAAGTACTTTGGATTATTCTTGTTCTTCCTGTTGCATTTCAAAAAGTAAGTGTATTCTCTTTTAAGTCACCTTTCCAACTAGCTAAAAATCGTGCAAATCTGACCTCTAATGTGGGAGTTATAAGGGTTTTCGTGGGAACAGGGGATGTCGAAAAGATTCCGGACCATTTACTCTCACCCCACTTTTGGAGGCCCAAACGGTCTCGGAATGCTTTGATTCTTATGGGGATTGAAAGAGCACTGACTCACCTTTCAAATGAACCTAAAATCGACCTAATCCGACATATAACGAGGACATGGTTTCCACCATCTCTTTTTTTATGTTTCTTATTTGGATTGAAAGAGCTCTTTTAATCCCCACTGAAATGTTGATTTATACTTCTCTTTCAGTCCACACAAGCTCTGGACATGGTTTCCACCATCTCTTTTTTTATGTTTCTTATTTGGATGTCTCCCCATGCTTATCGGGCTCGTTGCCACCACATGTCTAGAGCACTTATTAGTGACAAAGAATCATCATCAAATCCACAATCCTGTTTGGGATCAAGTTTACAAGTCCTGTTTCGCCACTCAATCCTAAGGGGTCGTTTAGATGCCTGTAACTTCTTTAAAATGTAAGTAAGTTACAGGTGACTTAGTTACAGTTGGCGTTTGGGGGAGGAAAGTCACAGGTAACTTTCTCTCAACCTGTAACTAAGTTACAGGAGAAAGGGTCGAAAATCTTACAGGAGAAAGAGTCGTTTTTCAAGTTACCTGTAACTAAGTTACAAGTAATGGTTGAAATTTTTGAAATGCAAAACGTTGGGAAGAATCACACCTGCATTGAAGAAGCATACCTACCTTCAGACGGAGTGAAGGCTGAAGGGCCATTGAAGGCTACAAGCGGCCATTGAAGGCGAGGCTACAACAGGCCATTGAAGTCTATCAAGCTACATGTGGCGCAATGAGTGCTACGAGCTGACATTTGGGGAGAATTGGAGCTATGTATTGAAGAAGGTTGGTGGCCATTGCTGTATAAATAGACATCCATCCCTTTCCATTGTCTTCATCTCCCTTTCGCCTCTGTTTCCCTCTCTCAAGTCTCCTTCTCTCTCTCTCAGTCTACTTCTCCCTCTCCCATCGAGCTTCTGCAAGGTACGAAACCCCTTCCTCTCTTTTGTATTTTCCTTTTCTTTTCTTTCTTTCCTTTATTTATTTATTTATTTTCCTTTTGCGTTGACGGAGGCCGTATGGTGAGGTGGCGTTGAAAATGGATGATCTGTGGGGCCCACCATATTGTATTTGTTTTATCCATGCCGTCTATCCATTCTTTTGAATCGTTTTAGGTCTTGATTCCAAAAATGAGGGATATCTAAATCTCAGGTGGACCACACCACCGAAAACAATAACATTAAAAGTCCACCATTAAAAAACTAGTAGAGCCCACTGTAATGTTTGTTTGACATCCAAGCCGTTGATTAGGTCATAAAGACCTGGATGAAGGGAAAAAAATAAATATCAGTTTGATCGAAGACATTGGTGGCCCACCAAAAGTTTTTAATGGTGGCTGTTCAATGAACATTGTTTCCAATGATGTGGTCCACCCGAAATTTTGATGTACCTTATTTTTAGGCCGATGACTTTAAATTTTCTGAAATAATGGATAGATGGTGTGGATGAAACAAATACATCATAGTGGGCCACCTTAACACGTTTAGTCGATGATCTAGTAGAGACTGTTTTGAGGGAGGGGCCCCACAGAAATCATTTTAGTCCCTGATCTGCCACTGGTTTCATGTAAATTGTCTCCATGACATGTTGACACATGTGTTGTGAGATGCCTCTTCAACAGATCATTTTATCACAGCACATATACGGATAAAATCAATTTTATGTAGCATCTGATATATGATGAAGTAGCCCTTTGATTGCAAGTTCCTTTCAAATCCTAAAATGAATCAGTTTTGCTTCTTTTTTTTTCTGTTTGCCGTATGTGGATGATGACTCCATAGACCTGTACTGAATGCAAGATGATTGCAATAAAGAACATCCTGTTAGCTATTGGGTATTGCAGTCTATGAATTTTTCCTTTGCTTTGCTTTGCTTTTGCTTTTGCTTTTATTTGCAATCTTGTTAGCTATTGGGTATTGCAGTTGAAACATTTTCTTGAATTTTTGGGAGAGAGAACTGAAATTTTACTGAGATGCACCCACCCAAAGGCAAGAAAAGAATCCATACTCTACCACCTGATTTTGTAAATTGGAAACCACCACTTCCTATCACATTCAATAGCTTCCTCCACCTTTAAAGACAACCAGTAACTGAACGGACATACTAAACTGACATGGTGCTCTATCACATCAAGTTGTTAACTGTTGAAGTTAGCTGCATTGGTTGATCACAACTGGATGAGAAGAACTTGATTTTAAGGTTGATTGAGATTTGATTTTGAGCTTCACCGTATGCTGCTGAAAGTAAACTAAAAATCCAAATCTTTCTTTTGGCTTTCTATGAAGTTGAAGAACCTGCACAATCTTCTTTTCCCTTGGATAAAAGTAATCTTCTCAGTCTCAGAGAGATTATTCACATGATAGACCCACTTTCTTTTCACTTACTATGAAGTTAGAGATTTTGGCTTTCTATGAAGTTGAAGAACCTATACCTACTTTCTTTTCACTTACTAAATGAAATTTATGTACCAATTGATAATGTTTAGGTGCATGTGCCAGTAGTTAATCCTCTAGAAATTAGATTCCTGAAGTTAAACTGATGCTTATAGTTCTAGAAATCAATCACAGACATACTTTCATCTTTCATTTGCCTGGGTAAAGTGTTGATCTGTTTAATAGTTTCAAGCTTTCTAGTATTTTCCCCGTGGAGTATGCTCTCAAATTTTGTATTTCTTAACAATGGTTTAGGTAGCATGGGGCATCAGTTGTTGAACAGAAGTTGCAATCCTGTTAGCTATTGGGTTTATTTTTGGTGAAATGGTTAGCCCACAGAAGTTGCAATCTTGTTGGAAGTTCATTGAAGCAGAAGTGGTAGTGAGTTTCGCGCCAATGCTGGGAGCAATCTGCAGAACACCGTAACAAGAAGCATACACAAATTACCTGTAACTAAGTTTTTGCTTGGATATGTTACTTTAAGTTTTTGTTCACATTACTAGCATTTTGAAAACATGGGCCCACTTTTATGGTCCACCTGTTGATTAGTTTAGCCTAAGAATCGGCCAAATATTCATTTATATGGGCTTATAAAATGTAATAATTTTATCCCAGTCTTTTTTATGTGTCAATCTGATTTTTCAACGATTCTCTATTTCAAACTTTATCTAGCGTGAATATCCAACTTACTACTTGTAACAAAGTTACATGTTATCCAAACACAAAAACAAAGTAACCTGTAACTAAGTTACAACTTACATCCAAACAGGACCTGTAACTTACACCTTCGTAACTTACAACTTAAAAAAGTTACAGGTATCTAAACAGCCCTAAGATCCTTTCTTGGATAAGTGAACAAGCATTCAGATACCTACTTACCATCAATGTTTAAATTATCGGCGAAATTATCGAATTATCGCCGATAATTTCGGTATCACTAGAGTTGCGACACCGAAACTCCCTTTTTTCGTTTCTCTTCCTAATATCGCCGATTTTTTGGCAATTTTATCGATTTTTTGCGAAAAGTCCAGTTGTCAATCAGTGTTCGCAATATCGGCCGATATATTTGCCGATAGTGTCAGTATCGCAATCCAACGATACGAAAAAATATTCAAAAAATTGGAGAAGAGAGAGAGAGAGAGAGAGAGAGAGAGAGAGAGAGAGAGACTTTCAATAGGGTGGATTTCCTCACCTATAAAGAAAATTTCGATTCCCTTTTCTTCTTTCTTCTATTAGATTGTTAACAGAATTGATTTAGGAAGAAAATGAGAAAAAATAAAATAAAATCCAGAGAAATCTGAGATTTGGGGAAGAATCCAGGGTTTCGGGGTTCTCGATGAAAATGGGTTCGAGTTTTTTATCATGGGCGCGGATGCGGCACTGATGGGTTGAGTAGCGAACTCGCTACCGAAGTGACGTCACCAAGTTCTGTGGGTCCACCATGATGTATGTTTTGTATCCACACCGTCCATCCATTTTGCGAGACCATTTTAGGTCATGAGCCAAAGAATGATTAAGATCCGAATCTCGAGTGGACCCCACCACAGAAAAAGTGGAGAGAGTGACGCTCACCATTAAAAATTTCTAATGGCCATAAAAGTTTTCAATGAAGCTGATATTTGTGTTTTACCTTATTTAATGTTTGTGTTAACTTATGAACAGATTAGATCTCAAATAAACATTAAGGTGGACCTTAGGAAAGTTTCAACGGTGGGTATAACTCTCTCCACTATTTTCTGTGGTGGGGCCCATTATAGTTTTGGATCTGCCTAATTCTTTGGATCATGCCTTAAAATGTTCTCTCCAAATGGATGGACGGTGTGGATACAACACATACATCATGATAGGATCCACATAACTTGGTGACGTCACTTCAGTAGCCAATCTCGCTACTCAACCCGTCATATAGCTAATCCGCGTCCTTTTTCACCAGGCACGGCTACATGAGGCACGTACGCATTTTTTCACACGTGTAGTGGGCCTCCAATCTGAACTATTCATGTGATGTGGCATCCCATGAAATTCCCAGGAACCAAATTTTACCCTGATCTAAAACTCTGGTGGGCCATAGCAAAGAAAGATGCAAATCAAGAGAAAAAATTGTTTTCTTTTATAATGGCCCACTGAAGTCTCATGTGAAAGCAAAAATTGAACCATAAAAGTTTCACGGAGTGTTGCATCACTTAGACTGTTCAGATTTTGGACTCACATCACATATGATGAGTTCTCAGAAAATTCTCAGGTAACTCTGCTTGTTGAAAAAATCTACATTGGCGCGGATCAGGAGCCTAGAGATGGATGGTCTGTCAGGGCTCTGTAAGGCCCACCATGATATATTTGTTTTATCTACATCGTTCATCCATTTTAATATGTTATTCTAGGGAATGTGCCTAAAATGTAGCCAGATATGAGGCTCAAGTGGTCCACACCACAGGAATTTGTGGTGGGAATGATATCCACCGTTGAAGCTTTCCCAGGGCCCATCATGATGTTTATTTTCCATCCAATTTGTTCATAAGGTCTAATAGACCTGGATGAAGGGAAAACATAAATATTAGCTTGCTCCAAAACTTATGTAGCCCCTGTAATTTTTTTAATGGTTGTCATTCAATGATCACTTTTTCATGTGGTGTGGTCCACCTAAGATTTGGATTCATTTCATTTTTTGGCCCATACCATAAAATGATTTGTCAAAATTAGTTAACGGTGTAGATACCAAATCATTTTAGCTTATTATCCAAAAAATAAGCACATCCAATTATCAAGTGGACCATACCAAAGGAAAAAGTGGTGATCGACGATTAATGGGCCACAAAAGTTCTGGATCAATCATATATTTGTTTTTTTCTTTGAGTTCATTTACTTTTACGTGTCTTAATGTATGCCAGCTGCATTTGTAATATATAAACTTATTTTGGTTGTTATTAAAGTGATTTTTTATGGCATCGCATGCTTTTTGGGTCCCATTAAATGAAAACTTATTATGTAATGTATTCTTTTCACAATTTTTTATTCCTAAATATGTAAATATCTGTATTTAGCCATGTCTTGAAATTTCACTGAAAAATTCCATCATTTTCCCCAAGTTTCCCCCCTTTTCCTTGCATTTCTGGTTATCGGCGATATTATCGGCGATAACGATATTATATCTTTATCTCTGGCCAGCGAAACTTGTAGCGATACCGACAACTCGAACACTGCTTACCATATAAAGTCAATTCCACAATCCACATAGTAACAGCAAGTACTTGATTTTTTAAAGAGAGATGAGCATTTATAACGTTTAAGAGTGGCCCTTTATGATCATGAATGGAAATGCATAGGTGCCAGGTTTCACCTTTAGCTCCCCATTGAGAATGCTATCATGGAAAGTTATGGAAATAGGGGCTGTGGAGCAGTGGCTTGTTATCAAAAACATCATGGAAATGATTCCGGAAACTAAAGCAGAGGCGATCCTTGAGAAATGGAGCTCTGGATGCTGGGTAGACATACCAGTTGAACGAGCTTTATTGAGATGGTGGTTTTATTTTGGTGGTATCCTTTATGGGATGAGGATTCTGTCCCCGTTCTTCAAGCACCTAGCATTGCCACATGCAACCATTTTAAAGCACTACACATGTGCCACGTGTGCCAAATTAATTGTGCACATGGGATGGATAATCCTTCCTTGTCCTCGTGCTTAATAGACACCACCATTCCAGGTTAGTCACAGTTAGCCTTGTCTTGGTCAGCTTTTGGTTAGCTTTTTGTGGTAATTTTAATAATTTCTTTCTTGATCTCTGTTTGATAGATATTTGGATCAGATGGATGGAACTGTCAATTGGGTTTTTTTGGTTGGTTGTTTGGATTATTGGAGTTAGTTTTGAATTTGTTATTTTTATTTTTATTTATTTTATTTTTTAAAGTCCCGGTCAGCATGACTGGGCTGAACTTCTCTTGCTTTCAAAAACACCTTTTGTAATTTTTGTTTATTTGTTCTCTGTTTAGCTGATCATCATCATCATCATCATCATCATCATCATCATAATCTAAGCCTTATCCCAACTAATTAGGGTCGACTACATGAATCCACTTTTCTACCATTCCATCCTATCCAGGGTTGGTCTTTATTTACCATAGGGTTATTTTGAGTTGAAATAGGTAGGTTAAATTGGATCAACAGGCTTTAAGCCTTAGGGCCTGTTTGGATGCCTGTAACTTTTTTAAGTTGTAAGTAAGTTACATGTAACTTACAGGTGTAAGTAAGTTACAGGTAATCCTGTTTGGATGTAAGTTGTAACTTAGTTACAAGTAACTTTATTTTTGTGTTTGGATAACCTGTAACTTTGTTATAAGTAATAAGTTGGATATTCACGCTAGATAGAGTTTGAAATACAGAATCGTTGAAAAATCAGATTGACACATAAAAAAGACTGGGATAAAATTATTCCATTTTATTAAGCCCATATAAATGAATAGTTTGGCCAATTCTTAGGCTAAACTAATCAACATGTGGACCATAAAAGTGGGCCCATGTTTTCAAAATGATAGTAATGTGAACAAAAAACTTTAATTGTACAGAGTGGATGTATAACACATCATCAAGGTGGGCCCCATGGTATACTTTTATTGTACTGAGTAAACTCAGTAAACTCATTTAGGCCCACTATAAATGTGTGCGGCTTATCCAATCCATCCATGTGATGTAAAGCCCCGTGAAGCAACCAGGGCCCAACTTTTAATTTGATCCAAAACTTTGGTGGGCCATGAAAAAACTTATAGTTTCCTCCCTTGATTTGCATATCTCTTTTCTATGGCCCACCAGAGTTTTAGGTTAGGTTGAAAATCGGTCCCACGGGTTTCATGTATGCTGCATCACATGGACCGTTCGGATTAGAGTCCCATGACATGACATGTGTATAAAGTTACACACATGCGCAGTGCTTGAGAGAGCATGCCTACACATTAGCAACACCTAAACCACTCCCGTTTTTTAAGCACAAAAAAAAAAAAAAAAAAAAAAGAAGAAGAGGGGTTGCGATGAAATGCCGTTTTGGGGAGGAGAGAGGGAGAGCGGTAGTTGCAGAGAGAGATCGTGCAGAGAGAGATCGCAGATAGGGGAGAGAGAGAGAGATTGCAGAGAGGGAAGAAAGAGAGACAAATTGCAGAGCTTAAAAATCCGACCGTGGGTGCGTTTCTCCCTCTTCCCCTCATTTTAAAAATCCGACCCTCCGAAGGTAGGTATGCTTCTTCAATGCAAAAGTGCGATTCTTCCCCAACGTTTTGCATTTCAAAATTTTCAACCGTTACTACCAACTTAGTTACGCAGTGTAACTTGAAAAACGACTCTTTCTCCTGTAAGATTTTCGGCCCTTTCTCATGTAACTTAGTTACAGGTTGAGAGAAAGTCACCTGTGACTTTCCTCCCCCAAACACCAACTGTAACTAAGTCACCTGTAACTTACTTACATTTTAGAGAAGTTACAGGCATCCAAACTTAGTTACAGGTTCTTTAACTTAAAATTGGATTTTGTATGCAATGGCAATCTATACATATGGAACAAAGACAAGCTATAATCATTTGGATGAGTGACTGCAATTTAGGATTTTCTATAAGAGAATGAAAGTTTCATGATTGTGAATGTGATTGCTAGCTTAAGATTTATAGGTTATTGGGATTATCTCAAGTCCATATTTTGGGAGTTTTATCAATTTTCTAGCCATTGGAGGAGAGATCGATCTTATCAAGGGTGTCTAGATTGTAGAATTTGCTCTTCAAATTTAGTTCAGTTTCTTTAATTGTACTACAAGTAGTGGTGATAGTAAAAGTAGGAGAAGACTAGAAGCAGCAATTGTAGAACTATCAGTACTTTGTTGTAGGCAGTGTTTGCAATATCGATATATCAGTTGATATTATTGATATCGCATGTCAGTGATAAGAAATCGATGGGTAATAACAAAAAAGAAGAAGCCTAGATTCCTGAATATCGACGATAATATCACAAGATATCGTAAAGTATCGGCGATTTCACAATATATCGCATAATATCAACGCCTTTTCTTTTCTTTTTTTTAGTAAAGCTTTTTACAATGTATTGGGGATATCTGACGATATTGACAAATATCATTGATACCTCATAGGAAACGCACAATGCCCTTCCTAAAAAACCCCCAAATTTGATTTTTCCCATTTTTCTTCAGATTTCTTTCTTCTATCCTGTTAGTGGGTGGATTTTGGTTCATTCTTTACTTGGATTTGGGAGAAAGCTCATATTCAAAACCAGAATCAAGATTTTCTTGCATTCGGGGCCGTTTTTCATTCGGTGAGTAAATTTTCATTTTGATCTTTTTTTATTTTTATTTTTATTTTTTTGTTTAAATCATATAAAATGAGTACAAAATCATAAGAAATCCTAGATTTTTCATGTTTTGCATGAAAAATCAAGGATTTTAACCTTTGATTTCGAGATTTGAGTGTAGGTGGCCCAATTTGAGAAGATTTGGAAAAAATTTTAAATTTCTTCCAAATTACTTGCAATCTTGCACTCCAAATATGAAATCAAGCATGTACGAGGTCTGATCTATTTATTTTTAAACTTTGTTTTTTCAAAATTTGAAAAATAAAAATTAGTTTTTAATAAATAAATAATAATAATTTATTAAAAAAAAAATATTTTTTAAATTTCCTTCAACCGGTGATAAATTGAGTGCAATTTAAAACTATTTAGAAGTGTTTGATGAAATGATCATCACATACACTTTAATTTCCAGATTTGAGTGTAGGTGGTACGATTTGGGGAAAATCCAATATTTTCCCAATTTCTCCTAAATTGCTTGCAATGTTGAACTCCAAACATGAAAGTAATGTTGCTTATATTTCTCAATTTCTACTTCTCCTTTTGTTTTTGAATGAATTGGCTGTGTTTTCACACATGCTTTCTTACATTTATAAATGTTATGAATTTAATTTGAATATGGTTGCATTAGTTCAGTCAGACAGCCATAGCTTAGGACCCTACATAAGAGAAGCATATTATGTGCATTTTTTTGAGATATTATGATTTACAAGTGTGTATTAATTTATTTTTTAACAATCCCTAAAATATCATTGAAAAATTCAACTAATTTCCCAATGTTTCCCAATAAGTGTGATAAATTATCCAAAATATATGCAATAAACAATACATATTTGTATCCCAAGAGTGTGATACGTAACGTGATACCAATATTGCAAACATTGGTTGTAGGTGTAGTAGTAGCAGTAGAAGCAACAAATATAGTTCCAAAACTCGCCGACTCAACACAAACTCAGCCAATTCAACTTGACTTGGCTAGATTTCGAGCTGAGTCACTGGAAAACTTGGTACTAGGCCTGACTAGGCTTAGACGTGGAGAACCTCGTCAAGTAAACTCGATGGCTCCATCAAATCAACCCGAATCAGCATGACTTAAATCAAGTCACTCAACTCCTTGGTGGAGCCTTAATTAAAAATAAAGGTGGGGAGTGGGATTCAAAACCTCCAACTTCAAACAAGGTATCAATGTAGTTGTTGATTTGAGTTGCATTTATATTACTTATTTTAAATTTAACTCTTTTAAACCTCTATTTATATTCCTAATAATTTCAATTTACAATAATTAAATATCAAGTTGAGTTGGATCGCGTCTTCAAGTCAACCAAATTGGTTGAACATCAAGTGAGTTGAATTTTCAGGTTTTTGAACTGTGGAAGCAACAAGAGCAATGTATTCCTGTAGAAAGAACTATACCATATCACATTCCCAAACAGTGAAATCTCAAGACTTGTCAAAATCGTATGAAGTACAAATATCGTTGATACAAAGGTGCTGCAGGAAAATCAAATTGTTGCCCAGAGATATGCTGATGAAGATGCAAATGATGTAGATGAAGCCACTCATATGGCTAAAGACAGTTGCAGCAGATTCTGCACAGTTAAAATGAATTAATTAGCATCGCCACCTTTGTACAACTGGTGTGACAACACTCGTCACCACCTTTCTATTGCTTTCAAACATGTGGGCAGTCCAATCATTTCCATCATGAAAAATCACATCGATCAAGTGATTCTCACCATCCAAGCATGAGCCTTGCGACCGTCCAATTATGAAGACGCATGTGAGATGCTTATGATTGCTTGGTCAAGGCAAGCAATCTTGGTGTGTTGTAATGAAAGAATGATTATGATAGATATTCTATTCATTAGAAATAATCTATATGATCTCATTGTCAAATGTTGTATAGTGAAGATTGACCTGGAAGTCATAAAAAATAATCTATAGGATCTCATTGTCAAATGTTTCAAATATTTCTCACTGCTGGTCAATTGGTAGCCAAACATGCCTATAGGAAGTTCTTTTTTTGTTTTTTGTTTTTTTGTTTTTTTCTTTTTTTAATGTCGAATATATATTGCAAAATGGAGCTACATGCTCATGATGTATCCAACTACCACAGTTTGAAATTTATAATCTTATTTTGCTGGCACTTTTTGAGTGCCTTGGTACTCCACAATTTTTCTGGGAATTGTTGCTTAATAAACAATTTCAATTGTTGCATGGTAAAGCCTAGACTTGGAAGTCATTGTCAACTCTAAAATCTTTAAAACTCTTGCAACTTTGTATTTCACTGGACTCTGGAGTTTTTATTTTTTATTTTTTGAAAGGTAACAGACTAACAGTACCAGGAATTGAACCTTGGATCACTCACACACAAACTACACTCTCTACCAGCTCATTTAATGAGCGGGATACAATAGATTCCAGAGTTTATACTAGCACCATTACTATTTGGAAACATTGCAAGCGATTTCAATTTTATATGGTAAGTCTTTTTCTTCTTCTTCTTTTCCCTTATCTAAGGTATCCTAAACTTAAGTCAAGAGGATGATGCAGCCCTATTGATGACTAAAGTATAAAAATGTAATCTATCCATCTCTTAAGCCATAATGATGAAATTGCACTAAGCACCATTAGTTTCTTAACCTAGGTGTTCCCTTTTATACCATAAATAAGATTTGGCAGGTTTAGGCAATGATATTCCATTATTTTTTCTTTCATTGCCAAATGTGGTATCAGATTTGTGAATTTAGCTATTGCTGGTGCACAGAAGGGAGCAATTAAGGTTGATGGCTTTCTTGCTAAACTGAAAGGGAGGAAAGAGAGAATCATCAAATCTTTAATTTAATGCCTCTTAGTTCTCTTACTCTGTTTTCTCTTCTCTTTATTTGAAGTGTTTAGAAATTTACTCTTCCTTGCTTAATAAGTTCATTGTTTTTTTAAAGGGTTGATGACATTTTTATTCATGATAACAACCATAATGCTCACTGGAATTCTGTATATTTCAAATTGGAGTGTGCCTTTTGCTATGAATAGAGTGGAGCTAGCCCTGCTTATGTTATTTGGACTTTACTGAATTGAATTTTTGAAGTTCAATCTAATCAAACATTGTGTCCATTGACACTCACCACCATTTGCAACTGGCTGTATACATGGTGAATCTGAATGATCTGTCTAGCAGATAGTGCAGATGATGCCTAACAGTAGAAAAACAAATGGCCATTGAAAATAAAAAATCACTAGTGGTCCACATTTGAGGCAGGGAGTTTGTTAATTGGAAGGTGAGATCATCTTATCAGTGTGGTGTTTTATAGTAGGCCAATAACATCACAGCCAACCAGATTGAGGATCTTCAGTCACCTACTATGTGTTTCCGTGTTAAGAGGCAATGAATCACTACATATTCATTGAAATGGACCAGAAAGTTCCTTCTAAAAGAAAGGATACTGAATCTGACAGCTCATTGCTCCAAACACGTAATGATGTCACAATCTTGGTGGAACTTTAAGGTCTGGTTGAAGGGGAATTGGTGACCATTGCAGAAGCAACAAAAAGCAAAGAGGAACAATCATATGAAATTAATTGCACTGTAAGTTATGGTACAAGTAATTGTTTTTGGACACATGATCAATCAAATTATTAATCCAGGCTATCGAACAAGTCCAGATCACACTACCTTGCAGAAATTAATGACCAGAATTTATCACCTACAAGGCCCCAAACATGAAAGAATTTACTTCATCAGAGGATTATGCTTGGATCCTTGTCCTGTAGTTGCAGTTGTGAAAAACTTGAACTATCAGTAAAGAAAAATTCAGATCATGCAAGATTTCTAAAGACATTGATGTGATATGTATTATGAAGTTTTCTCCAGCTTACGGTGGTACCAAGCAAATGTGGGGCCTATGTGATGTGACATCCGAATCCATGCATCAATTGCGTGAGCTGAACACTCTGGTGGGGCAACAGCACAGGGAATGAATTTGGGTAGGAACACCCTCCCTTGATTTGCACCAGGACCCGCATGAGTTTCAAAACAGCACAATTTTTAGCCCGACCCTTCATCCAGGCTCTATGAACTATCTGAATGGCTTGGATTGCATTTGCATATACACTCTAGGTGGGCCCCAAGGTCAAATCAGTGGTAGTTGTCCACTCTCAAATTGTTCTATGGTTTGGCCAATATTCAAATTTTTGCTTTTGCTTCAAGGGTATTCCACGTATTCAAATTTTCAGAGGGAAACAAAGAATTTTATGAATTGTTTGGGTGTATTTTGGGAAAATAGAGTATACCGATGCCATTCACTACATGATGGTTTTTGGTATTTCAATGGTTTTATGGGTTTTCCGAACGAGTTGTTTGTATGGGAATCAAGTGATTAAATGTCCAGTCTATATTATTGAGCTTTTATACAAACTTCGACTGAATTAACAGAATTTTCATTCAGGGCCAATAGTCTGTACCGATGGGGATATCTTGCATTGATGATGATGTTACAGATCATTCATCTGGTGGATCCCAATGTGAATGTGCAACAGATCGGAAGTCTACTTTGTTGAACAATCACAGCCATCCAATCGGTGGACTTCCTCAAGTTGCATATGCATATCTCTAGTTGCTGCATCATTTCATCTACAATTTGATGTTTACAGATGTTTCTGCATCATAAATACTGGGAATGTAATTACAATTTGATCATTGCCAGTCTACAATTCGATCTTTCCAATTAACTAAATTATGTATTTCAAGGTTATTTTCTCCATCAACGCAAGGTAGAGATGAAAGATTCCCTGACAAAAGTCGGTCTTTTTCATACAAAACTAAAGAGCAATGATGTACAAATGCATTTATGAATAATGTTTCTTGTTGCTTGCTTTCTGCAGGTTCATATGCATGTAGATTCTCAGGAAAAGGTTATATCTCAGTATTAGGTAACACCATTTTAAGCCGGGTTTTTATTTTGTTTTATTTTTATTTTTATTTTTTCTGTTTTGCCAAACACGGAAAAAAGGAACCCATCATGTTGGACTGGCAAGGTTATATGCCATCTATTAATGGGTTACAGTCCTTTGGGCAACCAGAGATGATACTTTCAGATATTTGCTAACAGTCTTCCTTTATCCCATCCAATCTTTTTCTCTTATTTATTATTTTTTATCTTCTATTGATGTCAGTTGCAGAATCAGAGTCTACCTCAAGGCTTGGGAGTCTGAATTTCAACTTCCAGTCTCAAATGCCGGACATCTCGGACACTTTCTGCTCTGTTCATAATTCCTATTTGGGAATTGATGTGTACACCCATCTTTGCAATATGTTTTCTTTAGTTTCTTGCGGTTTCTTCTGTTCATGTAAGAGATCAATATGATTCAGAGACCTGAAAATCAGACAGAAGAGGACATTCCCCATAAATGTACTAATGTGGTACAACTTCAAGATCCAGGTCATTCAACAAGTGGGACGCACTGTTGACATGCCCAGGCCAACGAATCAGGCCCGTTCACTGATCAGGTAGGTCACATTTGAAAATTGGATAGACCGATCACGATCTCTTTTCTAATCTCTTCTTCTTTGCATATTGTTTGTTTCAGCCTCTATTGTTTGGAATGGCATTGTTTTAATTATTTTGATAATTTGGGGCTTTTTGTTTTACTATTTTTGTAATGTATGATTTATCAATGAGGAAGAAGCAAAGAAGAAGATCTATAATGTTTCTTATGATAGATATTTTGGTTTTGGATTTGAGATTGATGAGGAGACCTCAAATAAGTTAGAAGGATGGTATCAAGTGGTTTTAGATTTATGATGAAATTGTTGTCTGGTAAATATTTTTGCTGATTGTACCTTAAAAAAATATTTCCCTGATTTTATCCCTCTCTCTATAGGTCTTCTTGGCGTCCTATTTGTGCTTCTGGATTCCTATGTTGATGCTGAGAACAAGGACTATGAAGGTAAGCATTTCAGCATCATGAGAAGATTCTAAAGTTTTCCTACTATCTTACTTTCTCAAAGCAACTTATGACATGAAAGTTCCATCTTTGTCATTTATTGTCATGTCCAGTGTGAGCGTCTTTCATGTCAATTGCGGTAGCACATTTCAAGATCTGAAGATGATTTATCTTACTGTAGATTTTTCTTTGCAATCAATCTGATTGTTTATGCATTCTATGTTTTTAAATATCTTCAGTCCATCTTGGCAAAGTGGAACAACCTTAAAAGGCAATATCTTTCTTTGAATGCTAATGGACTCACATTGAAGTCCTCTCTATCAGTTCTGCACTTCATGCACTCAATGGAGTTGCAGATCAATAAGGAGAGAACATGCAATTCTATTGTCCTCATAGTATTTTTTGTGAAGTGGATTGATTATGGATGCATCATGTAAGCCATGATTTTAATGTTCTCAGTCCTTGGTAAAATGGAATAGCCTTAAAGGCAATATTTTGCTTTGAATGCTAATCAACTCGAGTTAAAGTTCCCTCAACAATTGTACAATGGAGACGCATATTAGCAAGGAGGGAAACTGATTTTATTGAGACAATGCCATATTTTTCTAGTCAGTAGATTAATTATGGATGTATGCTATGTTTCTTATATCCAAAGTGGAACAGCCTTAAAAGGCAATGTCTTTCTTTGAATGCTAATGGACTCGCATCGAAGTTCTCCCTCACGTTCTACACTTCACATAATGAAGTAGTGGATTTGTAACTCAATGGCCAAATGTATGGCTATGGTGCTAAGTCCCATGTATTTAAATAGTGGTTTTAGGCGCGCGACTCACCTCTCTAGCTCATCCAGTAGGCCCATTTCAATCCCTGGATTCATTTATGTAGGCATCATTGGTACTTTTGCCAGTTGTCAGATTTGAATTGAAAATGAAGACCATTTATGTGCTGGATCATAGATCCACAGTTTTTTCTGTGAGATTTCTAATAACCAAGGCCTAACTAGATTGATGGAATTTCCTATGCTGTGTTTTTTAAACTTTGTTTTGAACTGCAGCTGAACTCTTTGTAAATGGGGAAATAGTTCAAAGATTGCCAGAGAGACGGAGGAGGGTTGAGTCGGTACCCCATATTGAACTGCCTGTTGATTAATTAGAATATTATAAAATAAATTTACTATAAAAAAGATCTTTTATGATATTTGGTGAAGAGGAAAAAGCGATTACAAATTGGGCATATTGTACCAAATCATCAAAGTGTTACTGCATTACACATTAAACCATATGCAGAATATCCCAAATCACAATTCAAGTACACTTACTTCCCAAGTTCTTTGGACACTCCTCAAACTTTGTGCTATCATCATCATCATCATCTGAGCCTTAACCTAACCTATTGGGGTCAGCTAGATGAATCCTGTTCCACCATCCCACCCTATCATAGGCCATTCCTTCAGTTAAGATTGATTATACCCCCCAAACACTTTTGTGCTATAAGTTTTTAATTAATATCAGCATAAAAAAGGAAATTTTCTTTCAATTATTTGTAAATTGATGGTATAGGTCAACCTCTTCTGAGGAACTGTTGGTAGCCACAAAAGTTCTATAGTTGGTGATCTTCTTTCAATTTTCCTCTTTTTTTGGTGGAGATACTTTAGCATGATTTATTTGCAGGAGATCCCTTCCAAGGAGCAAGTATAAATAAGATGTTTGTATCAATAACCACACAACTATTTGGGGTTTGTGCTTCTCTGTTTCTAACAACGGGTTGAAAGACATGAATTCGAACGTAGATTCGATCTCAAGAGTATTTATTCTCAATGAGTGGTTTTTGTAATAGGCATGGATTTTATGTCAATTTTGTTTCTACAGATCTCTCGATTGTTTCTACAAATAGCTTTAGATCAAGATCTAAATTAATGACGGTTTTTGTTTTATTTGCTGTATTTGATTTTTTGAAGTTTATTGATTTGATTTTTATCTTTCCTCTCAGATCGTCTTTGATTTTTTTTTTTGGAGACTAAATCCAAATCTTATTTCAGGTAATTCATTAAAAACTCAGAGGTTTGCTGGTTGGTTTCTAAGCTTATGATTCAACTACATTAATCATTTCAGGCAATTTAATCCAAATTGCCCAAAGTTTATTTCTTGATCAAACTTTGGTTTATACGTTAGTTTGAATGTAATCATTATCTTCACTAAGAAAGTGAGAATTAGCTTATAGTTTGAAAGATTTACCTCATGATTTATGAGATTTGGGATGTATATTTTTTGTTAGCATAGATTTAATTGTTGTATCAACGTTCTTCCTAAGATTGCTTTTAGATGGAGTTGTCATGATCCGTCATGGCTAGGTGGCAACTTGGGATTGAGTATCATATATACAATCAATTTTTGATGGAAATATAGATTTTATATGTTTGGGATTTGGATGGTAGATCTTATTTTGATTTCAATTACGATTTCTTCATTTTCTTTTGTTTTGACTTAACTTTTCAAATAGATTGGTTGGTTTGGGGCTGAAGAACATGTTTCCGAAATGGGTTTGTATTTAAGTTAGTTTTGGATGTGTGCACTGATTAGGCAATCACTTCCATTAATTGTATTTATTTATTAATGAGAAACTCCAACGGATTTAAACCATCGGCGAGGAACACCAACGCCCCCTTTTTTCGACGGCTCTTCAGATTACTTTGTTGTCAGTAAAGATTCATGCGTTATATTGTAAAAAATTGTTAAATGTTTTTCAGTTGTTGTTTAATCAGTATTTGAGAGTGTTGAATAGTTTGGAAATGAAAATGATTTTCATGGAATCCTACTTTCCTCTTGTTGTGAATAAAGGCATGGAAATGTTTTCCTTTTTCAATTTTTCTTTTTTGAGAAAATTGTAGAAATTGACATTGCCTACTTTTGTAGGATCTCATAATTGAGAGAGATTATGATAGTTTTACCATTCCTTTTTTCATTATCATCTCACTCCATCCAATCTATGTGTGTATTATTGCTTTTGCTTCCCATTATTTAATTGCTAGAAAGGGCTTTTTAATAGTTCTTGTTTCTACCTTCCATTTTCATGGTTTTCCACAAGTTTTCCATCCCTCAAATGAGTTATTTTCAAATGGGGATGTGGAAATGAAAAAATTTACATAGAAAACCGCAATGTAAAATAGAAAATAGAATAATCGGTTTGAATCAATAGATTCTGACTTATTAGGCGTCCAATTATTTATCCTTTACCACAATTGTACATTTTGTTGTAGCCTTAATTTGGAAAAATTGACCATTGTAGATGCCACCTTTTAACTAAAGTCTTTTCTGAACCATCTCAAACTTACATTCCCAGTCTAAACCTCTCACGTACGGACAGACTAATTGAAGTTGAAAATAACCCTGCTTTTCAAAGAAATAGCTTCGAAAAGCAGGGGTATTTTCGTCCTCAATTAGTCTGTCCATACGTGAAAGGTTTAGACTGGGAAAGTAAGTTTGGGAGCATTTGGAAAAGACGCTGGGTAAAAGGTGACTCTACAGTGGTCAATTTCTCCTTAATTTGTTTCAATATTCTATGGCCCACTTGATGGGCACTACACCAAAATCGTCATTTAGGAACGCCTACTCTTTTGGTTCAAAAACGGTTTTGGGTTGTTCCTAATCTGTAGCGGTTTTTTACTGTTCTAAAACTTTCGTTTAAGACTGTTTTAAAGCCCAAACTCCCCAAACCCTCGACATCTCTCCCTATCTCCCTCTCCCTCGATCTCTCGCTCCACATCTCTCTCTCTCTCTCTCTCTCTCTCTCTCTCCCTCTTGATCTGCCTCTCTCTCTCTCTCTCTCTCTCTCCTCTCTCTCTCTCTCTCTCTCTCTCTCTCTCTCTCTCTCTCTCTCTCGATCTCCCTCTCCCTCTCCAAATTGGAGCTCGAAGAAGGGAGCCTCAACGAGCACAACCTACAACAGGCAAAGAAGATTTCCAACACCAGCCCTTGCTACAAAGGCCTCACCGATTCCCAGCTCTACATCAACCACATTCACAAGGGTGCCCTCAACCTTAGCCGCAAGAGCCATGCGACTCGAGCGACTGCCCCCAACTCCATCACGACCGCATTAGTCAAGCTCCAGGCTCTAGTCACTGTTTTCCTTAAAGGGAGAGGATCTCCCAACACTGCCTAGGACGCTGATGATGCCCTTCCTCTTCCTCCGATACGGCTTCGCATGTCTTCTCCTGCGAAGGTCGTGGATTTTGGGGTTTTCGCGACTATGGTGCAGACCGGCCGAATGGAAGCCTTAGAGGAGGAGAGTTTCAATTGTGCCGCCGAAGGGAAGTGGCAGCCATGTCCAAGGGTTACAGGAGGAATTGACCATGGAGAAGTTCACTTGGGCGAATAAGTACCGACCTAAGGCTCTCAAGAAGTTCATCTGTAACAGAGATAAGGCAGAGTTACTACAGAACCTGGTGAGTTGAATTTATATCACTTGTTGTTTTTCTACACACTGGGCTTGTGATGATCTTGATTCCCATTGCTGTATTTTTTCTATAACCATCTATTTGTAGAACATCCGTCAAAAGGTTACGATCTTCTAATCTGGGAGAATTTTGGGGTAATGGTCCATCCATAGTGGGCCATCGTCCATCAACAGTCTGGATTAGTAAGTTGTTGCCCCAATTATATGACTATGGACAGGGGTGTTGTGTGTCCTGTAGTGCAGGATCAGATAACTGCTCATGCTAAGGATCTCATGTTTGTGTCCATAGTTCCGAGTCAAAGCTCGGATCCGGGCTTACGAGCCACAAAGCATTGATTGAATATAAGCTCAATGTATGGGTCCTTGCTACCACACTTGGCCAACTCATTGATTGAATATAAGCTCTATGAATATAAGCAGTGATAATTGTTAAGAACCTACCAATATGTAAAAAACTCAAGGACTGACTGAACCGATCAAATTACACTGTAAAACCATTGTGATTATAACATTCCACCACACTTTGCAGCGCACATCCATAACAACTTATTATCTCTAGTAGCCCTCTCTACTTCATGGCGGCTCTCTCTAGTTAGGGTTGTCATTTCCACGGCTCACTCCATGACATGGTGCTGCCT
The DNA here is from genome assembly GCA_030180095.1 of Magnolia changhungtana. Taxonomy (NCBI): domain Eukaryota; kingdom Viridiplantae; phylum Streptophyta; class Magnoliopsida; order Magnoliales; family Magnoliaceae; genus Magnolia; species Magnolia changhungtana. Next base: position 641,064 of record JASAUF010000470.1, on the reverse strand, counting down.
TTGATACCAATTGTTATGTAAGTTACCAAATTACCAAAAATCTTTAAGATGGGCATGCATTCCACTTAACAGAATTCTCAAAATTTGACCATGTAGTTATTATCTTTCCGATCGACAAATATGAGGTTCCATTTCATTATTTATATCTCGTCTAATTATTTTTCATATCAATCTCTTTTCTTTAACACAAGATGTTGAAATTGAAGTTGCTCATCAGGAAACCTTTGTTTATGCCTTGCCTCAAAATCTATCTTATTTATTTATTTTAATCATAAGTGGACTGTGTGTATGTAAAACAAATGAATGGTCAATGGAATTGGACCAACAACCATGGTCTACTGCAGGTGTGACCATAGGATGACAGAATGCCAAACTTGGTGCATGGAGAGGCATTTTACAATTCTCATTTGTACAAATAAGGCCCATGGTTCAGTGATTGAGAGAGATTAGGAACCCCACTGTCAATAGCCCATGCACCAATAATGGCTTAGATGGAAAGAAAAAATAAAATCATAACAAGAAACTATAGCAATGGGTTGCTATCCCACACAAGGAAAGGAAAAACATTTTATAGCTAGAAGATGAATTTTGTTTGTTTGTTTTTGTTTTTGTTTTTTGGAAACTGTGGGTGTGAGGGCTACAGTATCAATGGATTGGATTACCGACCGTATAGAATTTTGAAAACCATAAAATGATCTATGAACTCTTTGCCCCACCCATGCATAGTACCTCCGCAACATTAATCACTAAAAGATTTAAGAACTTCAATACTCTTGGAGGGAGCATGTGGTTGGTGTGAAACCACTAAGAAATTGCACAAGTAGAAAACATGTAATATAAGCTCAGTGAATATGAGCAGCAACAACTCATTGACAAGTCTGAATTTGATTCATTGAACATTGTTGCTATCCCCAGGCTTCCGTATGATGATTTGTCTAAAAATAATGTTGTCACGGACTAAGCTCTAATGGGCAAGTCAACATATAAATGAAAGCCGAGATAAGCTGAAGCTTTTCTATATTTGAGACAACCCAATGGGGTTGAATATATAGAGATTACAACCATTTATACAAGGAAAACAATCAACTCAAAATCCTCTACCTATGGAAACAAACTATACAAGGTATACTAGTTATACAAGATATGTGAGCTGTCTAACATCGTCCCTCAAACTAATGCTGGTCATCGACAAGTAATGGTTTGCCAACGAGAAAAGAGTGACATGCAGAAGTGAGGGACTTGGTAAGAATGTCAGCAATCTGATCATGGGATACAACATATGGAAGAGAAATGAGCCCAGACTGAAATTTCTCGCAGATAAAGTGACAATCAACTTCAATATGCTTCGTTCGTTCATGAAAAACTGGGTTAGAGGCAATCTGAATGGTACTAAGATTATTGACATGGAGTGGAGTAGGATTCTGTAAAGGAATGCCCAAGTCTAAAAGAAGTCCACGTAACCAGACGAGCTCACTACACGCAGCGGACATCGCTCGATACTCGGCTTCTGTGCTCGATTTGGAAACAGTGGCCTGCTTTTTACACTTCTAAGAGATGAGAGAAGTGCCGAGAAAAACACAGTAGCCAGTGGTAGATCTTCGTGTAAAAGCGCATCCGGCCTAATCAGCATTCGAATAAGCACGAAGGTCCAGAGTCGTCGTGGAGAGAAGAATACGGATCGATCTAGAGTTCCACGAAGGTACCGTAAGATGCGCAACACCGCAGTCATATGAAGAGTCCGAGGAGCAGAAATAAACTGACTGACGACCTGAACAACATAGGCAATATCAGGGCGAGTCATAGTTAAGTAAACCAGACTCCCAACCAAACGGCGGTATAAATCGGGCTGTGCAAGTAGATCACCATCGTCATGACCATAGTGAACGTTAAGTTCTAAGGGAGTTTGAACTGTCTTCTGATTCGTCAATGATACTAAGGCGAGAAGATCCTTGGTATATCTAAGCTGGCTGACCAGGATCCCACGGTTCGAACGTGAAAATTCAAGTCCAAGAAAGTATGTTAGATGGCCAAGGTCTTTCATCTTGAAGGATGATTGCATAACTTCTTTTAAAGCCGAAATGCCAGTATCATCACTACCAATCAGTAGGAGGTCATCAACATAGACCAGAATAATGACAATTCCGTGAGCAATGGTGCGCAAAAATAAGGATGGGTCATGACCACTTTGAGTAAAGCCAGTACCCGTAACAACATCGTGAAAGAGTTGGAACCATGCCCGAGATGCCTGTTTGAGGCCGTACAGGGCTTTCTTTAGGCAACATACCTTATTGTCAGGGATTAAAGAGTCAAGAGGTGGTTTCAAATATACGGTTTCTTGGAGGTCTCCATGAAGAAAGGCATTTTTCATATCCATCTGAGCGAGTGGCTATGAGCAAACAAAAGATATGGCCAGAAGAGTACGAACAGTTTTCATCTTGGCCACAGGAGCGAAAGTCTCATCATAATCAATTCTGTATTCCTGTTTGTATCCCTGAGCGACAAGTCAAACCTTGTATCGATCTAATGATCCATCAGACTTGAGCATAACAGAATAAATCCATTTGCTACCAATTAATTGTTGGTCAGCAGGTCGAGTGACAATGTCCCATGTATGATTATCATCCAATGCCGCAAGCTCTTCTACCATAGCCTTCTTCCAACAATCATGAGTGGCTGCCTGGGAGTATGGGGTAGGAATAGAAATAGTATCTAAAGTAACATTCATGGCAGACATAGAGCATATCAAGCGATCAGGCGCTCGATGTTCACGAGTGGAACGATGTATCGAGGTAAGTTCGGGATCCGTAACAGGTACAATAGGTTCAGGTTGAGTAATAGGTGGTGGATCTGTACATGGTCGACGTGAGTAAACCTGCAACGGACGAGGGAGAGTACTTGAGGCAAATGAAATTTCAGGAAAGGCGGTTAGACTAGGAGAGTTTGGAGTGTGCGGAGGAGGAAGAGATAAATGAAAGGAAATGTATTCAGGAAAAACAATATGTCGTGAAACCTGAACACGACGAGAAATAAGATCATAACATCGAAAACCCTTCTGAGTTTTCCCAAATCCCAAGTACATACATTTAACCGATTTTAGAGATAGTTTGTTACGTTCACGTGAAGCCAGGTGAACATAACAGATACAACCAAAAACACGAAATGTGGAATATGTAGGAGGTAAGCCGGTGAGAACAAAGTAGTGAGATTTACTATTCATAACTTTAGTTGGCATCCGGCTAATTAAGTAGACTGAATGTAACATTACTTCTGCCCAGAAAGAACGAGGAACACTCATAGCTGTCATCGGGGTGTTGGCAGTTTCAACAATATGACAATTTTTTCGTTCAGCCACCCCGTTTTGTTGTGGAGTATCAGAACAGGTGGTCTGATGAATAATTCCATGACCTTAAAAAAATGTACGAAAATCGGTTGAGAGATATTCCCCCCTGAGTTAGAGCGGAGAGTTTGAACTGGAACCCGAGATTGAGTCTCCACCATAGAGTGAAATAACTTGAATTTTTCAAAAACCTATGACTTCGATTGTAGAAAGTAAATCCAAGTGTAACGTGTGAAATCATTAATGAATATAACATAGTATCATAACCCAGAGAGAGACATAATTGGTGATAGACCCCAAACATCCGTATGCACAAGTTCAAACATAGAAGATGATTTTGTAGTACTGAGAGAAAAGGGAATACACTTACTTTTTGAAAGACAACAGAAAGAATAAGAATAATTCAAATCATTTTTGTTAAGAGAAATATTCTCTAACATGCCAGAAGAAATTAACTGAAGTAACCGATCAGAATGTGGATGACCCAGGCGAAAGTGCCACAGTTTCCACAATTTATTTGCCAAAATAATATCTAATGAAGACGAAGAAAAAAAACAACGAGCCGGAGTGACAAATGGATCAAAGTCCAACACGTACAGACAATCATGCTGCCTACCCATCTCAAGTACCTTCCCCGTTGCCAGATCCTACACAAAACAACAGTTGGGAAGAAATATGACTAAGCAGTTATTGGATGTGAGTTGACCAACTGAAATTAAATTGGAGGAGAGGTTAGAGACATGAAACACATCACGAAGGGTGAATTGGCGATGAGCAGAAGGAGAGAAAGTCAATGATCCAACGGATTGAATAGGTAGTCTAGTGTCATCCGCAGTAGAAATAGCCTGATTGCCGGTGTAGGGGTGAATGTCACGAAGATGGGATACAGCACCGGTCATATGATTGGAAGCACCCGAATCGAAGAACCATGTAAAAGATAGGGATATATTTGACATACCAGCCGCAGAAAGGGCCTGAACGATTTGTTGGAGCATCGCAGGAGTCAATGAAGATAAAAGACCTTCAGTAGAAACAGTAAATGGAGAATCACTAACAGACGGCTTGGAAGAAATAGTGGTAGCAGTAGCAGAAAGAGCATGACCACGACCACTACGTCCTCGGCCGAAAGAAGATGCATAGGCACGTGTACGGCAGTCCTGAATACCATGATCAGTCCGTCGATAATAAGCGCACCATTCTTTGTATTGAGCGACAACATGACCCACCCTGTTGCAGCCGTGACAAGTCAAATGAGTGGAACCACGTGTTGGTGTAGTGGTAGACACAACAAGCACTATATATGGCTTTTTCTGCAACTTTGTATCCAAGTGCACCTGCCAATCTAGAAGCATCTAGTGTTCATTATCAGAACTCTGATATGCTAAATGCGGATTTTACTAGATATAACTCAAGCAGATATTCTGTCAGTCAAAGGTTGCCATCAATGGTGAAGGATCAGCTTGATGCAGGTGGTTCGTCTGTCTTAAGTTTGGGTGTCTGATATATATATATATATATATATATATATATATATATATATATATATATATATATATATATATATATATATATATATATATATATACATATACACACACACACACACACACACACATCTTGAACAATTTAAAACCTCGAATTGATTTCAAAGTTTCAATATGGACAGTTGCCAATTAAAAAGAAAAAAACACTGATTTAACTATGGTTTGTACCTGTTTGAGTTTATGAATATAAACATTCAATTTAAGAAAGAAAAGGAAAAAAGAATAGATTTTTATTTTCTTATTTGGTTTTTTATAGGTTGGGCTTTATGGTGGATTTCTTGTCAAAAGTTACGTTGATCGGGTTCACGTCCGGTGCAGAGAGTTGATGCAGAGAGTTTTTATAGGTTGGGCTTTATGGTGGATTTCTTGTCAAAAGTTACGTTGATCGGGTTCACGTCCGGTGCAGAGAGTTGATGCAGAGAGTTCTTCTTGGAACTTCTCAAAGACCTTATGAGCCATCACCCATGACTCATGAGCACTGAGTCACCTTCATTCTGCCACCTTTCTCCTTGTTTCCTTGCATAACAATTTACCCGAAAAGTATGTTTTTATTTCACCGATATTCACATTTTGGTTCTAGTTTTAAACCTTTTTTATCTTTTGAATTTTGTATAAGATACAATAACCTGAGGACCTTGTAGACACCAAAGAAAAAGTGTTGCGACTTGCAAATTAATGCTAAAAAAACTGCTAACATATTCATCAGGTTTTATCACTCCTAATAGGGTTTGTTAATGTTGTTTTTAGAGAGGTTTTCAACCTCAAGTTTTTGTTGTTAGTAAGTCTTTCAACTTCTTAATATGGGTATTGAAGAGTAATCATATCCTACTTGAGGCTAATGAGCTAGTTGATCCCTCTTGCAAGGACTCTCCTTAAAGTGGGGGAATCTCTGCCCCTTTGCTTCCAATAAATTTGTTTGTTTTCTTTCTTTCTTTCTTTCTTTCTTTTCTCGAAAGGTGCTTCCAATATACTTGTTGTCATGTAGATTTCTGAAGTGTAACCATCTTTTTTCCCTGTTGGTGCTGACAATTAAACCGACTTTTACTAACACAAAATATCCTATGGGTATTGATGTTAATTTGTTACTTGGGAGGGGTTTCCCTACTGTGGATCAGACTCCTTGTTTGTTTCTCAACTGTCAATTTCTTTGGTTTTGTTTGAAGTTAGTATTGCATACCTCTTGATTTAATTGTTACCCTTAGTGAAGTCTTACTCATACCGTATCTTTGTTATTGTAACGCCCTGGATTTTTGCCAACGTGGAGATAGATGTCCTTAGGCAATGGGTCGATCCTAACACCTTATTAACTTCTCAAAAACTCAATCCCAAAGTCCAAAATTCCTTTTTAACTCATTTCCTTCAAAATCTCACCTTTCACCACCTTATTATTCAAATTTTTCTAAGTACTTTAATATTAGACACAAATCTTAAAGTTTAGGTGATGAAGAACAATACTTAAACTAAAAATTACCATAAATAGTAAATAAATAAATAAAATGGGTTTTTACCATTAACCTTTTGAAATCTCACGAAATAAGTGGGCTATTTGGATAGATCAACTTCTCCTACCCTAAAAACATATATTACATGTCAAATAACTTGTTCCGGTTTGCAAAATACACATGTTTCAAATATCGGGTGGCGAAACCACCACCAGACAGGAAAGTGAGTCGGCGATGGCATCGCCGAAACGGCGAGGCCTCGCCATCCAACGGGCCGGGCGGGCCACAGCAGGCTGGGCGGCCCATTTTCTGTAGTATTTTCATCTAACTTCAAAAAGTCATATCTCCCTTGTTATAACTCCGATTTAGGTGATTTAAAATCCAGATTGAAGATTGATAAGTCTAATTTCATATAAAAATAAGTGAAAAATATAATAAAAATTTGAATATAGTTAAATATAGGTCGTTGTTACAACTATCCGAAAATCATTAATTTGGATAGCTGCTGCTTCTAGAATTTTTAGAATTTTTCTACAAAACGGAATCTAATTAAATTTGGTAGAGATGAATTAGGCTTGATGATGAACTACCTAAAAAATAATTAAAATAATATATTAATTAAAATTGCCAAAAAGGGGCGTAGAACTGCCCTAGGACCATATTTTATTGTAATTAGGGCGTAATTTAGTTAAGTACTAAACTAAATAAGTGGTGGAATTAGCTTGAACCACTTTCTATACGAACTACAAGACTCAAAACCATTAGAATCACTAACTTAACATTTCCTAAAAACCTTGGATCAGTATTAAAACCCAGTTGCTCTCGGGAGCACATTGAAACTCCGTATCATACCTGGACCACGCGTCGAAAGTCCAACTACCGCAAAACTATACGGTTATGACCACCTTATTGGGCTTGACAATCATCTCAAAAATCAAGTACCAATAGTATTCAGAAATGCACAACTTAGAGCCAGAGCGAAGTGTGTGAGAAACGCGAATACCTTTAGAATATGAACTCAGATTTAAGTGATTTGAGCCGTTCACCTGTGGGCCAAATTTAAGGTTTTTGACCGTTAGAATCTGATCCAAATACACCTTCAGATCAGGAAAATTTTCCTGCACAGGTCAGTGTACTTGTGGCTCTGATCGAGTGACGATGACCGTTGAACTGAAACTAGTCCTCTGCGGTCAATCAGTAAATCCGATCAGACTAAAAACTTAACCTACCATAGATCCATTGTCAGGGAACTTTCTCGGGACCGTATGCAGAAAAGGGGCCTCCAGATGAGCTCCGTTGGCCTGAAATAACCATCTTTTAGCTATAACCTAAGTATACCATGGCCCTGGGGCCATTAAGGTCAGTTCTGGGCCTATATAAAGACCTAAACCTACCTCTCTCTCATTCCATACGAATTTCAACCCTAGGAGAGAGAAGAGAGAAGAAAGAGAAGAGAAGAGAGAGAGAAGAAAGAGAGAGAGAGAGAGGAGAGAAGAGAGAGAGAGGGATTGTTGTAGGGATTCATCCCTGCCACTGCACGTGCTTAACCACCACTTCCGTGTCGCTATACCGGCGATTCCAATTCTATTTTCGAGTAAGAAGTCCTAACCCTAATATGTTTTTAGGGATTCAAATAAAGTAAATAGTGAAGTAGCTAACCTATTTCATGCTGTAGGTTACCGTTGTGTAGTAGGTGAAGACTTAGTGTTTAAACTGAGTTCGTTACGAGTTTACCGACGAAAGGTGCAGATTATAAACATTTAGGTTATGATTTTCAAGGCTTTCAATGCCAGCAATGATTTATGTTTGACTTGATTGTTGTCATATGATCTTAGGTACAATGTATTCGATAAACTATACATGTGTATGAACTATGTGGTTAGATAATGTATTTCAACTGTTTATTGAAATATTAGAATGAACTTGAAATTATGATTCTTGCTTGCTATGACTATTAAGCTAGAATACATGTTTGTTGTATGTATGACAATCCCCTTGTGAATGGATTTGTCATAATATATGCCATAACTAATTTAGTCTATATATGTAGTAAAGTGTAATATAAGTATTTGTTAAAATGCTTGAATGGACTTGAAATTATGATTTGTGCTTGTCATGACTTATGTTTGAGAAACATGATTGTTGTACGTGTGGCAACTCCCTTGTGAAAGGATTGGCTACAATATACGTTATAACTAATATATTACATGTATGTTGATATGTGTAGTCTAAGTGTTTGGTAAAATGCCTGAATGAGAAAATGCTCGTTGAAATGTATTTAATGAGGGTGTTGAGATAGGATTCTTAATCACCTTATCTATAGTTACAGTTTCTTATATGTAACCTATCTTACTACTATGTGATTTATGAATGAAATGCCTATGTATGATAACATGTGTACTATTTGTTAGTTGGAATACTCAAATGAGATTTATGTTTAGATTGGTTGTCACATGCTGTCTCTGACTATCACATGTAAATACTATTGTTTGGAATGTGATTGGGACTACTGCATAGTTTAGGTAATTGGTAATGATTCCTGAATTAGTGGCCAGGTCGTTTTCGCAACACAAGACATGTTCCATGAATCTGAGTCGTATATTGTTTGTCGATAGTTGTTAGGCCACGTAAAGTGCTTACACACTCTCTGTCGATAAATCCAACGTGCGCTCGTACCAGTCGAGCTTGTCATGTAACCTGATTGGCCTAATGTATGTTCACCATGTATGGACACTACTGCTTGAATCTAAGGTACCAACTTACCAGAGGAAAGTCCGTTTAACCTTGGTACCATGATCCACTAAGACTCATAGCCGAGCATGGTGGTACGGGACACCATGGTTGAGCTGTCGGCCTACGTTGGGGCGACGAGCCTCCCCGTAATGTCCAGTGAGCAACCCAAACTCGTGAGTCGAATACGATGGTATGAGACACTGTATTCGAGCTGTCGACCTACGATTAGGTGACGAGCCTCTCTATAGTGACCTCAAGTATACACTAGGACTACGCTAAGGTGATAAGCCTTTCCGTAGTGACTTCGAGTATAAAATAGGCCTGCGCTGATGGTGATGAGCCTCTCCGTAGCGACCTAGAACTGCCTATCATATGAGATTAACTAGGATTGACGACCCTAGATGGATCATTGTTTGGGAAATGATATAAGGGAGGTACCTTAGCTTCCCGAATCTATTGTATGAATAGACCTAATTAAGAACTTGGCTAACACGACCATGCATTGCATTGCTCGGTGCTTTGGCAAGTAAGTGCACGTTTACCGGGAGTGTTGCATGCGCGATCGTGAGATAATGTCGCTGAGGGAGTGCAAGCGAGGGTATACATCATTATCGCATACCATTCTTGTATTAACCAGAGTAATTAGGACCTGATTGTTGTACTGCTTTATCATTACTACTTGACTGAATTGCTAACATGTTAACCTTTGCTTTATAGTTCCATTGAATTAGCTACTCATTCCCACCTAGGACGGTGTTTTAAAACACCACCCAAACTCTAGTTTAGATGCAGGTAATGACGGGGTCTATGCAGCTGAAATGGACTTCATAGGCGAGGAGGGAGAGTTCTCCTACGTTCAGCTCTCAGGTGGGTCTACGTAGACCTCGTGTTGATTCAACGGGATTACAGGAATTTACAGATTAGTTGGACATTTACATTTTGGTATTTTGTATAATTTGACACAAAACCTGTATATATTCAGCCCTGTTACATATTCATACTCTGGGGATTTAAAAACTACTTATATACTTTATATATTTATCACAGTCTTCCACTTGCTCAATTTAGTTATCCCTGGAGTATGATATGCTGTTTTAGTATAATCTCACTCATGTTCAAATGCACTCATCATAATCATCATAATCTATATTGCATAAGTGATGCGTTGGAACTCAGGAATTGAGCTTTGCTCAACCCCCGATTTTCAGGGCGTTACAATTATTTTTTGGGCATTCTTCATGGCCTAGGCTTACAGATGTGTTTAGACTTGGTAGACATTGCGTCTGCTCTTATGTTGATGGATCAAAGACTAGATATAAACATGTGATTAATGGAACAGGCTCTTACTAGGGCAATGACTTTCAATTTTAGTGAAAGTGAACTGTGAATTTTCATGTTTATCGACTGACATCTTGCATTTGTGTTTGTTGTCAGTTTCTATGAAAAAAACATTTTTGGCTAATACAAGCTCTTATTGTTTTTCACTCTGTCTTGATGCGGTCAACCTATCACTTGCAGCACTTTTAACAATAATGGTTCCATTTTTGCATATGCGGTAATGTTTTCATTCTACTCTCATAGCCTTAGCCATGAATCTTTTGAACTATGAATATGAGATTAAGGGAGTCAACCAGGCTTGGGCCTGGAAGGGTCTAGAAGTTTAAACATCATTTCTTCTTTACTCACCATTTTAAACTTTAAATTGACATTTAAGAATCCTAGTTGGGCTTCTTGCTGATATGATAGATTTGAATATGTGGAGGGGTTATGTTATCCTTAGCCTGAGAGTTTTGCAATCCCTTTAGGCTCTGAGTTTGTGAAACTGGGGCCTATGTTTAAATGATCCCAACAGTTAATTTCACGGGCTTATGGATGAGGTTGTTATTGAAACCTTGTATATTAGTAGATCCTAGCCATCCACCACCTTGATCCTCTCCTTCGGTGGTGTGATGTTGCTGCAAGTACCATAAGTATGAGAAAAGCCTAGGCAATACCTTGGAATTCACATGCACTTATTGGTTCCAATAATCAATAACTTCAGAAGTTATACGGATCCACACTCGAATCTACCCAAATCACAAAAGAAAAGGCAATCTCATCACTAACAATACAGGAAGGCTCTAATATTTGGTCCGACACGGGTTCTATTAATTTCTATTTATTTCCTATTCCCATTCTTGAAATTGTAACTTCTTCTTTTTTATTTTTCACTTTTTGTTTCTTATGTAATTATAATTTTTTCTTTTTGTCATCACCTATGACAACCATTTACCACTTTAGATGGTTTATAGGGGTTTCTATGAGTTATGGTTGGGCATGAAAGAAATTGGTTGTGCCAAGTCCAACCCAACCCAGCCTAAAAATTTGATAAAATCCCAATTTCCCATGTGCATGTTCCTAATTCATTCATTTACCAGATTTTGACAAATAGTTAAACCAAATCAATACCAATTCCCTGACGTGTTCGTGCTTTGCGACCTCCTGAGGTGATTATTTGATTCAAAGCATTTATCTGATAATCATTGTCATGCTTATGATTTTGTTGGTTGTTTCAACTCAAGTACCTTAAGTCCAACTTGCATATTATGGCATTTAAAATGTTATCACGACCAATGTTGTCAAATCGCATATGCGATCGTGTGCGATTGCATATGCTTGTGCGCATATGCGATCACACAATCGCATATGCGATCGCATATTATTATTATTATTATATATTTTTTAAAAAATCAGAATAATAGGGAGAAATTAAGAAAAAATGAATAAAATATAAGAAAGTAAGGGGAACTTTCTAAGTTAATAGATAAATAATTTTATATGCCTTTGCAATACATTTAAGTAAAATAAAACCAATTAAACAATGAATTAAATATTAACTCATCATTCATTAACATTCTATAATATACTTAACAAATATCAACATTGAATATTCAACAAGACAGTCAACAATCACCATCAACACACTTAGTAAGTTAACAAAATGAAGAAGTTGTTTATTTGTTATTGACCTAATCATATACTATATACATTGATCTATTTGTCATTGTGGCATTTGATCACCACCACCATCGTCATCATCACCATCATCATTCGAGTCATCTCCTTCTTCTACATATACTTCTTCTTCTATTTCTTCATCATCTGTATGTACTAATACTTCACCAATGATGGATCTTCAGCTTGATCATTATCATCTCCTTCTTCCATCTCCTTAATCTCTTCAACAGGTTGATGACTACTACTCACCCCCCGGCTCTTCCCTTCCTTTGCCTTCGACTGAAACCTTCTTCAGGTGTCGATCCGTATGTGGCATCTTCAACTTGCGCCCCATGTCAGGTCCTCTCTAGCAAATACCGAGTCCTTCGTTTCTACGAGCCACTCCTTATTTACATCTAACTCATCTAAGCAGATAGGGTCAAAGAAACCAGGCTTTTCTTTCCTAGTTTGGAATCGTTCTTACAATTTTTTATTGTATTGAACGAAAATCAAGTCATTGAGCTTTTTTTACTCAAGGTGATTCCTCTTCTTAGTATGAATCTGCATGAAAGAAAGTGCATTTGGCATTAGTTATTTAAGTAATTAATTTAGCTTACGCCTTACACTAAAAATTTGAAGTTTAGTAGTTTATAATTACTAAACGTACTGCCTCGAACATGCTCCAATTGCGCTTGCAACAACTGACAAAACACGCGAGTACAAGAATCCTCATAGCCAACTTCTTTAGAGCTGGATCCTTCCTGTTCGGGTTCACTACATAGGCAACCCACCAATCAGCTGAGAAAAACAGTTTAACTAGGTTAAAGTCACTTTGTAAATTACATTGTAAAAAAACTATTTGTACTAAGACTGACATTCATAGTAGTACTTAATGGGTAATTTTATTATCCGATGCCTAATTACGATATCCCTTGAGAATATCCCATCACTCTTTGTATAGAAGTCCAGTAAAGTTGAGATCATGTCCGGTTCTTCTATATCCGGAATCATTCTTTCCAATACATCAATAAATCGAACCATATGCATAGTAAGTGCTTTTGTTGGATCAGCAAAAGTGAATAAAAAGGCTGTGTTAAGGATGTAAGCAGTCGAATACAATGGAGATGACATTTGTTTGCCCCATCTTCTATCTATAATTGGCTTGTAATCACCGTCTCTATAATTAAAATGGTCCATGATCTTATTTTTTGCCCTCTTCATCGCATCATATATGTAACACATTGAAGGTTTCTCCCATCAACCAATCGCAACATAGTGACTAAGGGCTCGGATGCTTTCAGCGCTTGTACCACTTGTGTCCAAAACTTTCTGAAAGGATTGTTTGTTGAGCCTATTTCCCTTCAGCCTTCTTTAACCAAGGCCCGCTTGTAAAATTGGCCAACACTACAAAGCTTCAAAGTTCTGATTTTTTTACAGGTAATCTTTGTAGTGTTAAAAAGGCTGTAGCAAAATAGGTGACTACTGGATGTAGCAAATTACCCCCATTGTGTTTTCTCATTCGACTGAGAAGAAGTGCGTGTTTGTACATAAAGATCGTGATTCTTCTAGACCTTGCAATCCCATTTATAAATAACTTACCTATATCTTTTAACAAAAGATCGACACAGTGGGCCGCATAGCTGGTCCAAAATAAATGACGCCTCTTCTCCATAAGGAGACGACCGACCATTACATATGAGGCTGCGTTGTCTGTAATTGCTTGTATAACGTATTCTTCACCTATTTCCTCAACTACATTATCTAGTAAGCTAAACAAGTATTCTCTTGTATGTAAATGACCCGATGCATCCACGGACTTCAAGAACATTGTCCCAGCTGGACAATTTACTAAAAAGTTAATGAGAGACCAATCGGATCTATCGGTCCATCCATTAGCCATTAGTGAACACCCATATATTTTCATGATTCCTTATATTCAGTTATAAAAGATCATGTATAATCAACTTCGGTTTTCAGGCATGTCTCTCTCATTTCATGATATGAAGAAGGTTTAAACCCAGGTCTAAATTGACCTATAGCCTCAACCATTACTTTGAAACTTCTCGATTTAATGGCGTTGAAAGCAATGCCGGTTTGGTAAAACCACTTAGCAATATATTGAATAGTGGTTTTCCTATCTTTTTGTTTATACCGGTTTTCTAAAGTTGTTTGAGCCAGCCCTTTGCCTCGACTCCTTTGGTCGACCACATTCTCGAGGTGTGGTCTACACCATCTATCCATGGGCCCATGCCCTCGAGATCTTTTCGAGACCGTTGGTCGTACTCGTGGTCTAAATCGACCCGTCAAAGTAGGAGGAGTGAGACTAACTTTATCTTCAAATGCGTCTTGTTCCATATATTCCTCGTGACGTAGGGCATTATCACATCTCTTTCTTGACTGTTTCCATATACTCCATGATCTCCTTTTAGATTTCTGGAGTAATTTTGTCACATGCTTTTGCTTTTGACCTCGGTAAATGTGTAAAGTGTTGCTTGTGCCTTACAATGCCATCGGAACCCACATACCCACATAACTCACATACTATGTGAGTCTTATTCAAAACACTACGATAGTGCCCATACTCCTATCCGGGTCATTTAACTTGGGTTTCAAAGAGGAAGATTGGGAAGAAGACATTATGTCGGTAGTGTGTGTATTAATTGTAAGTTGCTACTTGCTAGTATTAAAAATGAACTAAAAAGTAAAGTAAATAAAGACTAAAGAGTTAAGGGACTAAAGAGATGGGAGAGAGAGAAGTAAAGTAAATAAAGACTAAAGAGTTAAGGGACTAAAGAGATGGGAGAGAGAGAGAGAGAGAGAGAGAGAGAGAGAGAGAGAGGAGGGAGAGTTACACTTACACTAGTAGTAGAAAATGAGAGGAAAAAGTAAAGGAGAAAGAGAGAGAGAGAGAGAGAGAGAGAGAGAGAGAGAGTTACACTTACACGTAATAAAAGAGAGGGGAGAGAGAAAGAGATTACACACAAACTGTCACGCCCCAGACTCAGTGATCGGACTCATAAGGAACTCGATAGCCGATTCCGACCGCAACAGCCTCCGTGGTGCCCCCATTCTCAGCACCTGACACCCATTCACTAGGTTCTGATCCTGGGATCCCACAAGGAGGATTTCTATGACATAATCTGATTCATGAAGAGCATCCCCAAGATCATAACATAGTGACCACAGATAGTAACCATAGGAACACGTCACAAAATCCATTAAGAATTAAAACTTTTATACAAGGTACAACTCAAAAGAGAAATACAAGGTTTGAACAACGGCGACTCCAAAAAGGTCCTCGGCACACTCCTCGCTCCTCAGCTACTGTGGCTGCCTAGAATCACCTGCATGCATCAATCGTGCATAAGCTTATAGAAAGCTTAGAGGGCGGTGTAAGTATGTGTAATACCAGTGCCGGAGAGAGAGAGAGAGAGAGCTACACTTACACTTGTAATAAAAGAGGGGAGAGAGAAAGAGATTGCAAACAAACTGTCACGCCCCAAACTCAGTAATCGGACTCACAAGGAACTCGATAGCCGGTTCCGGCCGCAATAGCCTCTGTGGTGCCCCATTCTCGGCACTTGACACCCATTCACCAGGTTCTGATCCTGGGATCCCACAAGGAGGATTTCTATGACATAATCTGATTCATGAAGAGCATCCCCAAGATCATAACATAGTGACCACAGATAGTAACCATAGGAACACATCACAAAATCCATTAAGAATTAAAACTTTTATACAAGCTACAACTCAAAAGAGAAATACAAGTTCTGAACAACGGCGACTCCAAAAAGGTCCTCGGCACGCTCCTCGCTCCTCAGCTACTGTGGTTGCCTAGAATCACCTGCATGCATCAATTGTGTATAAGCTTATAGAAAGCTTAGAGGGCAGTGTAAGTATGTGTAATACCAATGCCGGAGAGAGAGAGAGAGAGAGAGAGTTACACTTACACTTGTATTAAAAGAGAGGGGAGAGAGAGAGATTACACACAAACTGTCACGCCTCAGACTCAGTGATCGGATTCACAAGGAACTCGATAGCCAGTTCCGGCCGCAATAGCCTCCGTGGTGCCCCATTCTCGGCACCTGACACTATTCACCAAGTTCTGATCCTGGGATCCCACAAGGAGGATTTCTATGACATAATCTGATTCATGAAGAGCATTCCCAAGATCATAACATAGTGACCACAGATAGTAACCATAGGAACACGTCACAAAATTCATTAAGAATTAAAACTTTTATACAAGGTACAACTCAAAAGAGAAATACAAGGTCTGAACAACAGCGACTCCAAAAAGGTCCTCGGCATGCTCCTCGCTCCTCGGCTACAATGGCTGCCTAGAATCACCTGCATGCATCAATCGTGTATAAGCTTATAGAAAGCTTAGAGGGCGGTGTAAGTATGTGTAATACCAGTGTCGAAAAGAAATATTAGAGAATGCAGAAGCTCGTCATGAACCATGAACACTATCAATGCCACTAGCCATACCAAGGCTAAGCTATGACAATCATGAATACAACAAGCCGTACCAAGGCTATGCAAAGAAATACATGAGTACTAGGCGTCATACTGAGGCGATGCACAAAAGGCCTATATAGCAAATGTCAATGCAATGCAATACATGCCAGTCCTCATATCAAGTCCACAAATCATATACAGTTCCACTATGGAGAAACCATCGGGGTCAAATACACTGCCAACTGACTGCCGCTCTCCTAACCGCACAACCTAATGAGCATAAGAAACCTCACTACCGCCTGTGAACAACCAATCACTTGCAAGGCTCGGCGGTAGCAGACCCATTCACGAGCTGGTCAAACTCAGCCTAGCTATTGTCCCTTCACTCAGGCGGGTAAGGCCACACCCCATCTCAACCGACCATGCTACAGTGGGAGACGCAGCCTAAAGGTATAAGGCACTCGGGCGCTCATGATTCCACTTGGTCTCGGTGTTGAAGCGTCTCCTAGTACCATGAAGGTTTAGGGGCTTTCACCCAAGGATATCCTACGTGCCCTAAATGCTCAAGTAACATTACTGGTGTCCAAATACGGCCATCACGATATACCTGTGGAGGCATCGGCCCTGATGAAGCGAGGGCGAATAATATCCATGTAATGCGATGCTAAATGCATGAATCACGCATACCAATCATGTACCAGCTCCAAGCATCCAACGTGCTCAAGAGGGGAACTCTATCTCTTTGGGAAGCCATAATATCTTGCCCAATGGCATAACCATGACCACACACACAATGCCAACCAAGCACACAATGATGTATATAGGTCATGAAGATGAACAAGATACGCCATGTGGTGATGTACGATATAGTACACTCCTTCTATCCAATTAGGGACTAAGTCTAGGTACTTAGACAAATTCTACAAGGGGCAGCCCACCCTTGGTAGGCCTAATAATCTGGGGTAGCCCACAAGGCTAAGGAAGGATAATGACAATGGCCTAAATAGATGAAATGGGCCTAGCAAAGGTATATGGTGGGCCTTTAACCACTCATAGAAGCCTATGGGCCAACCTTAGGCCCACCAATGTGGGCATCCAACCACAATTGGTCCCCAAGAGGTAGCCCATCTCTATCGATCGCGGATCAAGGCCCAAGGCCCACACAACAACATAAGAATGGGCAGTCACATCAAGCCACATACATACTATGTTGGTCCTCCAATAAATGGCCCAAGGCCTACCCAAAACATGGGTCCAAGGGCAACACACATAGCCCAACCAATATACAACACTATGGGCCCATAAGAAAGGTTAGGGCCCAACACAAGGGTCACCAATTCCATATATTGTGGTGGGCCTAGTGGGCAGCCCACTATTCAAACCACATGGGCAATGTCATGCTCTAGGCAAGAAGGTGGGGCCTACAACCTGGCCCAAGTATAGAGTTGATTTGGTGGGCAACCAAGGGCCCAACCACTTGTGTAATCCGGCCCACTAATTCCAACACAATATCCTGGGGAAACATATCCAGCCCATTTATGCCTAAAAGGTCCAACAATCTAGCCACGTACATGGACTCAAATAAACCCAACTATGGTGGGCCTGAAAAGTGCACTAATTAAGCCCAAGATTTGGGGGTTTAAGACATGTTTTATCCCAGTAAGGTCCTCACAATATGGTGGGCCCCCACACCTTAAAATCTCAGCCCAAAAGAAAGGTAAAGTTACAATATGTTGCTGGAATTTCTATTCTATCAGTTTCTGGGCCTGTTATAGCCCAATAAGATGATTATCTATTTTACACAAGGACGTAGGGTGGTCCAACACTAAATATAGGGGCCCCACCACATTGGGAACACAGCAAAATCATCAAGAAAAGGTGGGCCATACTGCTAGACTAAAGGTCCAACAGTAGTCCACATGGGGCGTCCCACATGGGCCTGGGCGTCCCAATGGGTTGGACGCCCAGCCTTATGCAATGGCTAAAGGTGGGCCCCACCTTGGGTACTCCACACCAAGTGGACCACACACAAGTTGGCCTAAAAAATGATGGTTACATGGATAAAACACACATCATGGTGGGCCACAAAAGAGGTGGGGATGGCCAGCCTTGTTGGACATCCCTACCATGGGCGTCCAGCTAGGTGGGCCAGTCCAGCCCCCGACATAAAATCTCCAGTGGCCTGTTTGGCCTGAAACTTGGTACGTGGGTCCCAGCAAGGGTGGGCCACTTCCAGATTAAATTTTAGAATTTTCCGAGCATGGGAAGTATTTTTACAAATTAGGAAATTATAATCTATCCAGAAATCTGGTTGTTGCTGGAATTCTAACTGTCCCTATGTTTGGGACCACATGGAGTGGGGGCCTGGACCCACCCAAACCCTTGAAAAATTGGGTGAAAGATGGCCCTACATCTGGGCAATAAGTGGGGTCCACTGGGGTGGCCCACTTCTTCAGAAAGTCAGGTGAATATAGTGATTTCTACCATACTGCATTGTTGAACTATCCAGAATATTCTGGACAGTTAGCCATCTTTGGTCCAACCCATGGGCCTCAATCATGGGAGGTAGGGTGTGAGCCCCATACCACTTTACAAACCCCTAAAGAAATTTGGGGAAAAGGGCCTGGAAATAGACCTAACATCAACCCAAAACACATACTCCAACTGGGCTGAAATCTGGACAGCAACATGTGTTGTCCATATTTTGGCTCATGCAATATAATCAAAGGGCCCATAACCCTCATTCAACTTGTGAGGTCCACCTTGACATGTCAACAAAACTCCAGGCCCTTGGGTTCATTCAAACCTCCATGAAAAGGGTGGTTTGGAGGTCACCCAAACCATACATACATGGTTGGGCCCGGACGTCCATTCAAGTGGGCATAGACGTCCACCTTGCTTGGGGCCTGAGAGGTTGCTGACCTACCTTGGTGGGCCTCACCTCATCAGCAAACATAGAAGAAAATTTCAGAGGAAGGAGAGGGAGAAGGAGTAAGAACCGGCCATAGGTGGGTGGTCCCGCTACTAATGGACCACCCACACACAATCCACACCATTACCATTTCTTTGGGTTACATGCATGGCAAGATACATGGAAATAAAATGTTGGATGGTGGGGATTCCCTTCCCCTCATGCATGCAAGGCCTAGATGGCTCTTGATATATAAGAAATGAGAAAGAGAGGGCATCATGGTGGGTCCATGGAAAATGGCCAACCATGGTTAGAATCATGGATGATTTAGGCCCTTAGCCTTATTCTAGGAGCCATGTAGGGCCTCCACTATGGATTGGTGGGCCCTACATGCTTCCATGCATGTAGCAAAAGAGAAAGGAAGAAAGAGAAGAAGAAGAAGAAGGAGAGAAGGAGCCAAGAAGAACACCCACCTTGAAGGGATGGCCTCCAAAACACCACAACTAGGATCTAGACTTCAAGGGGGAGAGGTTTGAAGGTTTGAGATGGGTTTTTCAGTGGTTAGATGGTGGAGGAGAGGAGGGAGAGAGCGCTGAAATGGAAGAAGAAGGGTGGGATGTCCATGGCTAGGGAGATGGGAGAATGAGAAATGAGAGGGAGAGAGAGAGGGAGAGAAGGGAGTATAGGGATGTAATCATTCCTCTTGCTACGGAAGAGGGAAAAGTCATGATTAGTTATTGGGGGTGCTATCCAAGGCTCATGATAGCCTCCCTAGCTAGCTACCTAGGCTAGGTTTGGTGGGATTAGGTAGAGTAGGGGTGTAAGTTTCCTAGGAAAAAGGCACCTAGGTGGGGCCCACCATGGAAAAATGTGTGGGCCCCATGCAATGATGAATGGCCAAAAATTGTAGGGTCAATAACACAAGATACACACGTCGGATTCACGCATGAGACGCGGTGTTGGAACCGTGGGGCCGATGCAGTCGCAATAACATAGGTTTCGAGTCAATCCGAGTTGGGTCTATGTGATCGGACTTGAGGATGACCGCAAATGTTATCCATAGGTCGCGGGTCGACGGGATTCGACCGGTAGGACCGCGAGACCTAGAGGAACGAAATGCACACTCATGGTAGGGTCTTACACAAACACAATTACAAATTTACAAAAACACAAATTCTTCACTTATTGTCTTCACTTTTGCCTTGACCCTAGAGTCTTAAGTTTAGAATATTGTAGACTTGTTGTAACTTGTAACTTGAGCTTGTAACTTATAAGTATCTTATAACTTGTAAGTTGTGTTATAACTTGTAACTTGTAAGTAATAAAGTAACAAACTAAAATAAAATTGTTAGAAGAACTTGGAAGAAACTCAAACTATAATAAATTAAACTTCCAACTTGTAATGTAAGTTGAGTCTCTTGAGTCTCTTATAATCTTGATTTCCTATTTCTGCTCTGTTCCTAATTCCTATTTGGGAGTTGATGTGTACACCCATCTTGGCAATGTGATTCTTCAGTTTTATGTTAATCGTAGTAGCACATTTCAAGATCTTAAGATGGTTTATCTTACCATAGATTTTTCTTTGCAATCAATCTGATTGTTGATGCATTTTATGTTTTTAAATATCTTCAGTCCATTTTGGCAAAGTGGAACAGCGTTAAAAGACATTATCTTTCTTTGATTGCTTAATGGACTTGTCCTCTCTATTAATTCTGCACTTGCACTCAATGGAGTTGCAGTTCAATAAGGAGAGAACGTGCAATTCTATTTTGTCCTCACCGTATTTTTTGTGAAGTGGATTGATTATGGATGTGTCTTGTAAGCCATGATTTTAATGTTCTCAGTCCATCTTGGTAAAGTGGAATAGCCTTAAAGGCAATATTCTTCTTTGAATGCTAATAAACTCGAGTTAAAGTTCCCTCAACAATTGTACAAAGGAGACGCATATAGTAAGGAGGGAAACTGATTTTATTGAGACCATGCTATATTTTTCTAATCAGTAGATGGATTATGGATGTATATTGTGTTTCTTATATCCTCAGTCCATCTTAGCAAAGTGAAATAGCCTTAAAAAGGCAATGTCTTGCTTTGAATGCTAATGGACTCACATCGAAGTTATCCCTCAACACGTCTGCCACAAGGTTGGCCTTACCAGGATGGTAGGAAACCTCGAACTTGAAATCTTTCAAGGTTTTCATCCGTCGTCGCTATCTCATATTCAAGTCTCTCTGTGTGAATATGTATTTGAGGCTCTTGTGGTCGCAAAAGAGCTCAAACTCCTCTCCATAAAGGTAATGTCTCCAGAGCTTCAATGCAAAGATGACGGCTGCCAACTTTAGGTCATGCGTAGGATAATTTTCCTCGTGTTTCCTCAACTGTCTCGATGCATAGGCAACCACTCTATCCTTCTGCATCAGAACACAACCTAAACCAACACGAGAAGCATCTGTGTATATCGTATACTTGATACCTTACTCTGACAATACTAGCACAAGGGCGAACGTCAGCTTATCCTTCAATTCCTGAAAAGCCACTTTTGCCTTCTCATTCCAGGCAAACTTAAGGTCCTTCTGAGTCAGCTAAGACAATGGTCTGGCTATCTTGGAAAAGTCCTGAATGAAGAGATGATAGTAACCTGCCAGGCTAAGGAAACTCCTCACTTCAGTAACCGAACCAGCTGCTCCTAGTCCTGAATTGTGACTACCTTAACAAGGTCCACAGCTATCCCTTCCTTGGACACCACATGTCCCAGGAACTTGACTTCTTCCTTCTAAAAGTCGCATTTCTTGTACTGCGCAAATAACCGGTTCTTCATGAGCGTATCAAAAACTGCTCGTAGGTGTCCCTTGTGCTTCTTCCGACTCTTGGACTATATCAGGATGTCATCTATAAATACGATGACGAATCAGAATAGATAAGGCCAAAACACCCGGTTCATCAGGTCCATAAACACGGCCAGTGCGTTTGTGAGTCCAAACGACATCATAAGGAACTCGTAATGCCCAAAACTGGTTCTGAACGCTGTCTTTTACACGTCTTCATTCTTGACGCGCAACTGGTGATACCCTGACTGTAAGTCAATCTTTGTAAAATACTGTGCCCCTTTTAACTGATCGAACATATCATCTATCCTGGGCAAAGGATACTGGTTCTTCACAGTCATTTGGTTCAGCCTGCGATAATCAATACACAATCGCAGTGAACCATCTTTCTTATTTACAAACAACACAAGTGCTCCCTAAGGAGACACACTCGGTCGTATGAAGCCTGCATCCAACAGATCATCGATCTGTCTCCTCAGTTCCTCCATCTCACACGGATGCATGCGATAAGTCGGTAGTGAAATGAGAGTCGCACCAAGCACTAGATCAATGGTAAAATCGATCTCACGCTGAGGAGGCAACCCAAGTGTCTTCCTGAACACGTCAGTGAAATCCTGAACTACAGGCGTGCTCCCAAGTGTCGGTCCATCAACATTTTCTAGCAGGGTAGCATAACAACTAATGTGGCAGTACTGACCTGCACTGGGAATGTAAAGGTCGTGCCCTCAGGTCCATGGGCTGTCACCACCCTAGCATCATAATCGATCTCTGCCCTCATCTCGGTGATCCAATCCATACCGAGGATCACATCATAATGACATAGCAGGGCAATAATCAGGTTGACAAGTACTATTCTGCTCCATAAGTCTATCGAACAACCCTTACACATCTTAGTAGTATCTGAGAAGGTCCCCGTGGCGGTAAGGAGTCTCAACCCAATCATAGGACTATTTTTCAACCTCAGTCGCTTAACTACTGCTCATGATAATATAGAGATAGTGGACCCGGTGTCCACCAATAAGAAGACTGGTGTACCTTAGATATGCGCTGTGACCTCAAAGGCAAGTGATGTTGTAACTGCTGTCTTGGATGACTCAGCTGCAAGTGAGTGCACCTGAGCCTGTTGAGAATGGTTCGGCTGTGGTGCCATAAGCTGTTGAGGAGGCCTAAAATGAGGTGCAGGCGGCCGAAAAGATGGATGTGTTGGTGCTAATCGTAGAGGTAGGGCTGCAATAGCTTGAGGAAGATAGCGGTTGATCCTCTGAGGTAGTGAGAAGCCGTTGTCCCTCATCCTGGTGAAACAATACGTATCCGAGTGGGCTGACCTCTTACAGTAGGTGCACCACAAGTCTGCTCGCCTCAGCTGAGTCGGTGGAGCCACAAGCCTAAGAGACAAATCCACACGCGGCCTTTTACCAGGGAACAGTTTGCTCGGCGAATCTAATCGCGACCTATGAACCATAGGTACACATGTGTGGGATAGTCTATCCCCATCCTGCTCAGCTCATAAAGACATGCCCACTAGTTCAGCATAATTGGATATGCTAACGTAACACATCTTCGAGCGTATCTCGGGTCGCAGACCCTCAGAAAACTGCCGCATTCGCATCGGCTGGTCTGTTAAGATCAAGGGAGCATATCTGGCTAGCTTCATGAACTTGTTCTTGTACTCTGCCACTCTCAACCCTCCCTGACAAAGGTGAAAAATTCACTCTCCTTCTCATTACGATACGTGAGAGGGAAATACTTCCCGTGGAAGCGAGTCTCAAAAGACTCCCACGTCCATATGTAATCGGCAGTAACGGCCTTAAGGACGCTGTCCCACCAGACACCGGCCTCCTTCTCAAACATGTAGGTGACCAACTTTACCTGCTCTACCTCAGTGCAGTGCAGCAGCTTCAGCATTTTAGAGATGCAGTCAAGCCAATACTCAGCCTCCTCGGGTCTGTGAGTACCCACAAACGTAGGAGGTCGGAAGCGCTAGAATCACTCGAATAAGCCGCTGGCACCCATGTTTCCAACAGGGTACGCAGGTGGTGCAGGTGGAGCCGCGCTCATGTTCTGGGCAACGGCCCCAGCAATAGTAGTAAAAAATTGCTGCTACTGCAGTTGCTGCTGTTGAATCAAGAGCATCATCTACTCCAACCTATCAGGAGGAGGAACTGACTATGATACGGGAGGCGTCGAGGTAGACGCACTGTTCGGCTCAGAAACCGATGGTGCAACAGGTGCTGACCCATTAGTGGGGCCAGTGGCCGGCTGAGAATCTGACATAGTCTCGTAATTCGGGCTCAAACTGGGGTCCGTATGGCTACGCTTATGGGAGGTGCCCAGTCAATCAAGTTACTAAATGTGAGACGTGTTACACTCCGTGTGGCCTTAGGTGGCATTCCCTATATATAACATAGGTGCAACCCGTATTAGATTCAGCATAAAAACATACACTCATCCACACATCATTCACATTCCAACTCAAAAGAAGCTTCATGCATTTCATTTACCAAAATTTATCACAATACATGCGATATAGTTTTACATGAATTATGACAGAAGATGCATGTGAGCTAATCTACCAAAGCTTTAAACACTAAACATACCAACAACTAAACAAGTCTACTAAGGCTAGTACAAAAGAAGACTAACAGTAAAGCAAACTAAAAGACGACTACACATGTGACTAGTCGTCCGAATCTAGTGATGGCGAAGGGACACCCTTGTCCTACAGACAACACAGGATGGCCCTGAGGGTGCAAGACACCTTGCTAAACTTCTGCTTCGCGAACGCCTGATTCTCTTCTAACTTGGCTTGGGTCTCCTTGACCTCCTGTCGCAGGGCAACTTGGCCCTCCTCGATCTGAGCCAAACGGGCTTCTAAAGCAGCCCGGTTACTGTCGTGCTCATGTGTAGCAGAAGGAGAGCCCCCATCAGTGTCTTGGGCCTCCTCGTCTTTTTCTTCACTCTCTCCTCCCTCACTTCATTCGTCTGTCTCATTTTCTTCCTCTATCTCATTGCTTTCTTCCTCTTTGCTTTCAGTCTCATCACCATACTCATCGAGTCGGGCTTGACGTTGGTGAAGGCCAATCCCCATGTTGTTGAGCATAGTATCATTTATGAAGTGGATTGGCGCGATCTCATCCATGATAAGCTAGTAGCTGAACTCTCGAGCAACCTTACATATAAGTCGGCCAGATGGAAGCAAAACATCCGTCCTAATAGAGCGTATAGTCTAGATTATCTGTAGTAGGGTGAACATAGGTAGACACAGCTTGTCTCCTTGCCCTGCTCTGTACAGGAAGTCCACCATCAAACGAGTGCATTCGGTACTGTTGCCCCACTTAGGATACACATTATATGTGAAAACGTGGTAAAGCAGGCGAAGGTCATCAGTCAATTTTGTCGATGGGAGGTAATTACCTCACATCCAGGGAACCAGTCGGCCACAAAGAAATCGCGTATGGCGATCTCTTTCTCACATAGTCTTGAGGTTCTTCTCGCTAGCGTGCACCTCTCCACGCGGAATCCCCATGATCCAGGCTATCACGTCTACATTGACTATTGTGTCCCGCTTCCCAACAGAGATAGTGAACTATAGAGGCTCCAGTAATGGATCCCGGATGCAGGCATAGAGGGCTCAGACCGTGTTCTCACATGCGTGAGACTTGCCTTCAAATATGGGATCTCGCCTGGAGTACGACAAAAGGTCCATTATTGAATATAGCCCATACAACTTCTCATCCACGTGTGCTTTAAATACAACTCTACGGCCACTAAACTTACCGTGGCCGGTGCCGCCCGGTAGAACTCTTTCGAGTGGAACTTGGGGATCGAGATCCCGCTTGGACCTTCGTTCATGCTCGGCACTCGTACTGGCTTCGACACCCACTTTCCTCCTTGGACGGGTCGGGCGGCTAGGCCCGGCTTCATCGATGGACGCTCTTCGCTTTCCCATGAGAGAAAGGAGTGTGGAGAACTAGAATAGGGCCGCAACCAACTCAAAAAGAGCCATGGAAGCGAAGAAGCTCGATGAAGGATGTGAGTTGATGGGTATTGGGCTTTTTGAGATACAACGGTGAACTTGTGTGCTCAAATGAAAAGGAAGTAAGGGGATTGAAGGTAGTAGAATATGGAGTTGAGAGAAATAATGAGAGGTGTGTATAGAGTGAAGAAGAAGAAGATGATATGAGAATGGAGGGGTGAATTTAAGGAGAAAATTCAGATTTTTGAGAGCTTGGAGGGGTTTGGAAACTTACAAATGGGAGAATGAAGTAAAAAGGAGAGGTATAAGGGGTCCCACACATGTTTCGTGGGCCCCACACACATGTACACTGGTCAGCCCGACCGGTCCGCTGTAGCCCGACAGGCCCGGCCGAAGCCAGGCATAGTGCACCGCGGTAGGCGCGGCGCCACCACGGTCCTCTGGCCCTGGCTCAGTGCCGCCGTGGTAGGGAGGTTGCCACCCCCCCCCGCGGGGTGCTGGACATGTACGGGGGACCCCCTGGGTCCCACCGATTTCTGTGGTTTGGCCCCTTTTGACCGATTGAGGCGGTTTCAAGTCTCACCTATTTCATATTTAAGCATTCTACGTTATTTGAGTATGGGATGCACCGGATTACCATCCAAACCTATCGACCGATGGCGTGGAATAGAATTGGGATCACTTCACAAGATCACCGATGCATACGGGTCAGATGTCAACGATCAATTTCGCCGAATGGCGAAACTAGGAATCCTACAACTGTTTCTACGTTTCTTCACTCCCTCCTAAGTCAAAGTACGTCAGTGTGCATTGTGTTACCATAATCCAGATCCAGTTTAATCCAAATCATGCTCTGATGCCAACTTGTAATGCCTTGAAAATCGAGAGTCGAGCAAATGCTCAACTCCCGAGTTCCAACACATCACTTATGCAACATAGATAATGATGATTAAATGTTGTCCGTATTAGTGCATTAAACATGAATGGGATTATGGGATTATACTAAAATAACATATCATACTCTGGAGACAATTAAATTACGCAAGCGGAAGACTGTGATAAGTTATAAAACATATAAGTTGTTGTAGACCTCCAGAGTGTGAAAATGTTACCAGGTTAACTCTGTACATATATACTCCCAAAATGGAGAAAATGAATATATATGTATGTTCCAAAATACAAAATAACAAGTGTGATGGCATCTAGTTAGCATCCCAGTAATCCACATCGATCAGAACCTGGTCTACATAAACCCGTCTGATAACTGCATATAGGAGAACTCCTCGTTATCATAAAAGTCAGGCTCCGTCACATAAGCCTCAACATCACATGTAGGTACAACAGAGTCTGGTTGGTGTTTTAAAACACCTCCTAGAGTGGGAGTGAGTGATCAACTCAGTGGTATTATAAGGCAAAGGTTAACATGTTATCAATTCAATTAAGCAATATTGATAAAGTAGTACAACACTCATGTCCTAAGTACTCTTGTTAATGCAGGAATGATATGTTGTAATGATGCATGCCCTCGCCTGCACTTTCTCAGCGACATCATCTCATGATCGGGGCATGCACCACTGTAACGCCCTGAAAATCGGGGGTCGAGTATGAACTCAACTCCCGAGTTCCAACGCATCACTTATACAACATATACAATGATGGTTAAATGTTGTCTGAGTTAGAGCAATAAACATGAATGAGATTATACCAAAACAGTAAATCATACTTCAGTTCAATTGTATAAAGGCAAGCGGAAGACTGAAATTTTATATTCGAAGTATGTAAAGTAACAAAATTTTATGAACTCCAGAGTATGAGTACTAACTGAGTACCAATATACATGTATTGTTTCTAAGTCAAAAATCAAAATACAATTCCGTAGATAAGCCCTGGAATCCCCGCGATGCAGTCGGCCTAAGCATAGCCGTCAGAGTACTGCATAAAGGAGAACTCATCCTGATCCTCCTCGAAGTCGGGCTCCGGCTCCTGAACCGAGGCACCATCTATACCTGCGACAGAGTCTGGTGGGTGTTGCAAACACCGTCCCGTAACGTGGGAGTGAGTAGCTAACTCAGTGGAACAATAAAGCATAGGTTAACATGTTATCAATTCAATCAAGCAGTAATGATAAAGCAGTACAAATCAAACAATTCTAACTACTCTTATTAAGTGCGAAAATGAAATGACATGATGCTGTATGCCCTTGCCAAACCACCCTCAAGCGACATCATCTTACGTTCGCGAATGGTTAACTCCTCAAGACGCCACATCTACTAAGCACATGCGGTGTGATGATGATCATGATTACCGAGTTATTATTAGTCCATTTCAAACAAGAAGATTGGGAAACTAAGGTACCTCCCTTGCATCATTCTCAAACATGATCCATTCTAGGGTCGTCAATCCTAGCTATTCTCATACGATATTATGGTTTGAGAAGCGTAGTGAAGGCATCGCAAAGGGCTCGTCACCGTCGGCGCGGATACGAGATCTCACCGTATGCGGCTCAATTCTTGGCCGTCGGCCGTCACAGTCTCACCGTACTTGGCTCAATCACTAGCCGTCAGCTCGAGTACAGGTCTCACCGTACTCGGCTCAACTCATACTCTAGTTGCTGTGAAAGACTCGTCGCCAATCACAGACACTTGGAGTATACTCGAAGATACTACGGAGGACTCGTCGCCCGTCAGCATGAGCACAGGTCTCACCATACTCGGCTCTCGCCGTAAGTATCGACAGCTCGAATACAGTGTCACATACCACCGTATTCGGCTCACGAGTTTAGTTGCGCAATGGTCACTACGGGGAGGCACATGACCCCAGCGTAGGCTACCACCATGCCCGGCTCATGCGTCTTAGCGGATCGAGGTACCATGGTTAACGGGATCGCCACTGGTAAGTTTGGTACCCTAGGTTCAAGCAGTAGCGACCAAACATGGTGAACACAAATATACACTTCGATTTACGTGACGAGCCTGACTAGCTCGAGTGCACCACAAGTTGGGCAATATGGAGCGCAAAAGCACTCCGTGTGGCCAACCACTATCGCCAACCGAAGTACGACTCGGGTTCGCTAGACATATCCTTTGTGGCGACATGCATCTCAGCCACAATCTCAAGTCTGGTACCGAATGTTTGGACTATAGGCATAGTCCCAAACTCAAACAGTTCTCATCAATAGCATGTGGAGTAAAGCATGATAAACAAGCAATACAAGCATGTTAGCAGGCATGTTATAAAGCATGAAGTAAAGTATGTTGTAAAGCACTAGACACATAGGGATACAATTACATACACATCACAAGTGAGTGGTTGTAGCGAACCACCGCATGGAGGGGATCCTACATGTCTCTAAGGGAGTCGGGAATCCCATATCAGCACTTCTCTAAGGCACTAACACTCAAGTATTTACACACACAAGCATCTACACAAACACTTAGAATACACTATTCCAACATACATGATGTATGTTAGCAAAATACGTGTTAGAAATCGTCCCTTCACCACGTGAGTATTTTACCCATGTATATCATAATCATACAGCAAATAATCATTTCAATTGTATTTCCAAAATTTACACATATGCGGTATTTCTAGAATACACAATTTCAACATACTAGGCATTTACAAGCGAACATGTATTTCAGCGATTCCTTTCGCCAAACTAGTATTTTATCCATATATTATATAATCATACATTAAATAAACATGTCAAACATTTTTCCGAAAAAAATACGTATACGGTATTTCTACGTATACCTAGAGTATGTGAAATTCCATATTCTACAACGTTAATCGAAACAGGAAACGGAAAGTACTTTGTACATGTGCATTTACATGCAGATCATGAATCTATCATTATCTGATATTGAAAGCGTTGAAAACCGTAACTTATACACTTAAAGTCCTCACCTTTGCCCTTGGAATCACAACGAATCAGCAAGGGTCGTTGAGCTTCCGTATACGGGAGTTTTCTAGCCTAAAGAGCGGAATCGGTTAGCCTTTACATAACCTACAACGAACTTACATCAAATCAGACCTAGGGTTAGGATTTCTTACCTTCAAACGGAATGGATACCGCCGAGAAAACACCTGGAAAGGAGCGGTGTAGGCCGTGCGACAACCGAAAGCAGTAGGAGGAAGATCACCCACAAATTCCAAGCTCTTCTCTCTCTTTTCTCTCTCTCTCTCTCTCTCTAGGGTTTTATCCCAAATTCGTATGGTTGTGAGAGGGGCTGTTCTAAGCTCCTTTTATAGCCAAAAACATTCCCAAAATAGACTCAGGTTCAAGGGTTACTGCTAATATAGGATATTCGTCACTTTTCCAGCTCAAAAGAGAGGTTCTGGTAGCCCTCCTTGAGCCAAACGTCAGACTTAAGCTCACCACCTATGGATCTATGTGGGATTACGTTTTCGACTCGATCGGATTCCCAGATCGCACGTGGCGGACCACTTTCAGTTCGACGGTCAGTGGGCCACGATCAGAAATTCCAAGTACATGTAAATGTTCCTGAAATTTTTCTTAATCCGAGGGTGTAATTTGGTCAGATTCTGACGGTCAGGTTGCTTATCTTGACGCGTTGCGAAAGGTGCCAGATCACTATTCCTGATATTTATTTTGGGATGGGAATAGTGTTTTTCACACACCCTCGCTCCGGATCGAAACGAATGGCCATGGGACATCGGTTGGACCTGATTTTTGAGATGATTGTCAAGCCCAGTGAGGCGGTCCTAGTTCCTTAGCTTCGTGTTAATCGGACTCCCGATGTGCGATCTAGACCTAATACGAAGTTTCGTTTCATTCCCGAGAGCAGCTGGGAAATGAGTTTGGTTCTAAACTTTAGGGTAACCTAGAGTCACTTGTTTTACAAATTTTGGGTCTTGCAGATCGTATTTAAAGCGATCCCAACGGATCACATGGCTAAACGAGTTTAGCACTTAGTTAACTTTGTTAACTTTCTAAAGGATTTAATCCTAATTAATTTCTGGTCGAGGTGGTACTCGAGCCAACGTACGGAAATTTACGGGTCGTTACAACCACTCCGGGCACATGCACTTCCTCGAAAAAGCACATGCAATGCAGTGCATGATCGTGTTAGCCAATACTTAATTAGGTTTATTTATACAGCAGATTCGGGAAGCTAAGGTACCTTCCTTTATATCATATACCCAAACGATGATCCATATAGGGTTGTCAATCTTAGTTAATCACATACAATAGGCAAATTATAGGGCAACATCACCCCTGATTTAAAACCAGTGGATAGGCAAGTTCAGGTCACTATGAAGAGGCTCGTCACCTCAGTGTAGCCTTACTTTATACTTAAGGTCACTGCGGGAAAGGCTCGTCACCTTAGCGTAGGCCGACAGCTCGAATACAGTGTCTCATACCACCATATTCGGCTCATAAGTTTAGTTTACTCACTGGACACTATAGGGAGGCTCATCACCCCAACGTAAGCCAACAGCTCGACCACGGTGTCACATACCACCATGCCCGGCTCATGAGTCCTAATAGATCATGGTACCAAGGTTAAACAGGTTTTTTATTGATAAATGGTACCTTAGATTTAAGCAGTTGCGTCCATACATGGTAAACACACATTTAGGCCAATCGGGTTACTCGACAAGCTCGACTGGTACGAGCGTATGCTGAATTAGTCGACATGGAACGCGTAAGCACTCCTCGTGGCCTAACCACTATCGATAATCATCGTAGTACTCGGATTCATCGAACGTTTCTGTTGTGGCGAAACTACTCAGCCACTCGGTCAGAGGCTGTTGTCGATTGCCTAAGCTATGTAGTAGTCCTAATCACACTTAAATGTAACAGGAAGTCATATGTGATGGGCATATCGATATTGAACAAATAGTTCGAACAATACAACACTTGAGCATTTTATGAAATACAACATTTACATAACATTACACATATGCATTCCATACACAAATCACATAATAGGATATACTTTATAGGAAGGAATTTATACATATGGCTAAGGTGATTGAAAATCAATTCTCAATACCTCCATTAAATGCATTTCATCAAATAAGCACTCATTCAGACATTTTATCAAACACCTCCATTAAATGCATTTCAACATACATGTTGTAATTTGGTTATAACCTATATTAGGGCAAATCCTTTCATAAGGAGTTGTTACACATGCAACAATCATATATTCACGATGAATAATCATGGCAAGCACAAAACATGATTCTATATTCATTCGAACATTTCAACAAACACATGGAATACACTATATTCAACATAATTCATATATATGTGTAATCGCGAGAAAAAACGCATTTAAGTACATGTGATAGCAATCAAGTCAGTTATAAATCATTAACTGACATTGAGAGCCTTGAAAACCATAACCTAAATGTTTATAGTCAGCACCTTTCGCCGGTAAACACGTATCGAACTCAGTTTGTACACTAAGTCTTTGTCTACGGCACAACGGCTACCTGAATCACTGAATAGGTTAGCTATTCCGTCGATCTTCCTATTTGGATATCTAAAACAGATTATGGTTAGGGTTTCTTACCCAAGAACAGAGTCGGAATCGTTGGTATAGTGACACGGAAGCGGCGATTCAGCAAGTGGAGCGGCAGGGAAAAATCCAAACAACTAACTCTTTCTGTCTCTCACTTCTCCTCACTTTCTTCTTTTCTTTTCCCTCTCTTCTCTCTCTGAAGGTTTGAAATTCGTATGGAATGAGAGAGGGGTGGGTTTAGGTCCTTATATAGGCTCAAAAGTGAGCTCAATGGCCCCAGGGTCATGGTATACTTAGGATATAGCCAAAGGATGGCTATTTCGGGCCAATGGAGCTCATCTGGAAGCCCCTTTTCTACATATGGTCTAGGAGAAGTTCCCTGACAATGGATCTATGTCAACTAAGTTTTCGGTCCGATCGAATTTATAGATCGACCGCGGAGGACCAGTTTCAATTCAACGGTCATCGTCACTGGATCAGGGCCACAAGTACGCTGACCTGTGTAGGAAAATTCTCCTGATCCGAGGGTGTATTTGGTTCCGATTTTGACGGTTAAAAACCTTAAATTTGGCCTTCAAGCAAATGACCCAATTTACTTAAATCTGAGTTCATTTTCTTAAGATATTCGCGTTTCTCACACACTTCGCTCCGGATCCAAGTTGCACATTTCTGAATACTATCTGGACTTAATTTCCGAGATGGTTGTCAAGTCCAGTAAGGCGGTCATAACCATATAGTTCCGCGTAAATCGGACTTTCGACACGCGGTTCAGGTCCGATACGGAGTTTCTTGATGCTCCCAAGATCAATTGGGTTTTGAGATTGATCCTAGGTTTTTTGGAAATGTAGCATTAGCGATTTTACTAGTTTTGGGTCTTACAGATTGTATAAAAGCAGTTCAAGCTAATCTACCGATTAATTCAGTTAACACTTAATTAATTTTCGTCTAATTTGTAAAGAATTCGGTCCTTAGTGATTTTTGCCTGAGGTGGTACTCGGGTCTTCGTACGGATTTTTGTTCTGAGACGTTACAATCTACCCCCCTTAAAAAAAATTGTCCTCGAAATTAGTACCTTTTCGTACTCGAGAATCTAAGGGCAGTTCTTGCGAACCTCGACTTCTGTTTTCCAAGTAGCCTCTTCCTCAGTATGATATGCCCATAGAACCTTTATAAGCGGAATTACTTTACTGCGCAGCACTTGTTCCTTCCATCTAGGATACACGTCGGTTGTAGTACATAAATAGCATCCTCACTCAACTGCACCTGCTCTCATCTAATAATGTGGGAAGGGTCATGAACGTATTTCTTCAGCGTAGATACATGGAATACATTGGGCACGCTTGCGAGTGGTGTGGGCAAAGTAAGGTGGTACGCTACCACACCCACTCAATCTAATATATAAAATGGGCCAATGAATCTTGGTGTGAGTTTCCCCTTCTTCCCAAACCGAAGGACTCCTTTCATGGAAAAAACTTTCAAGAACACATGGTCCCCAACCTCAAACTCTAACTGTCGCCGCCTCGTAATGGCGTAGCTCTTTTGTCTACTCTGTGCTACCAGAAGTCGACACCTGGTAACGTCGATATTCTCTGAGGTCACCTGTACTAACTCTGGGCTAATCAAACTCTTCTCACCAACCTCTGCCCAGTAATGCGATGCTCTACACGGACGCCCACACAGTGCCTCATAAGGGGCCATGCCAATACTCGCCTGAAAGTTATTGTTATAGGCGAACTCAGCATAAGGAAGACAGTTATCCCAACTGTCCTTGAAATCAAGCATGCAAGCTCGCAGCATATCTTCCAACACCTGATTCACCCATTCCGTCTGGCCATCAGTCTTGGGTGGAACGCGGTGCTGAACTTCACCTTCAAACCCATAGCTTCTTGGATACGAGTCCAGAAGATAGATGTGAATCGCGTATCTCGGTCCGACACGATCTCCATAGGAACTCCATGTAGACATACTATCTCCTTGATGTACAGCTTGGCCAAATCGTCTGTAGAGTTCGAAACTCTAATAGGGAGAAAGTGAGCCAACTTTATCAACCGGTCCACAATCATCCAAATGGAGTCATGTCCCTTCCTCGTCTTTGGCAACCCTGAAATGAAGTCCATAGAGATGAAACCTCACTTCCATTTAGCTATGGGCATGGGCTGAAGTAGTCCAGGAGGTCGGCGATGCTATTCCTTGACCTGTTGGCACGTGAGACAACGGGACACATAATCTGCTATGTGAGCCTTCATGTTGTCCTACCAGTATGAATGCTTCATGTCTCGGTATATCTTCGTACTGCCAGGATGCATCGCCATCCTCGAATTGTGAGCAGCTTCGGGAACTTCCCTTCTCAAGTCATGAAGATTCAAGATGCATAGGCACCCACGATAACGTAAACCCCCATCCGTACCAACTCTCCATTCCGAGTCTTCACCGTCACTAACTTGCTTTCTCAACTCTACCAACCCTTCATCTTCCTTCTTAGCCACAATGATCTGGTCATCGATAAGTGGCTGAACACGAATATGTGCGATGCTCTCAAACGGCTCATCTACCATAAGTTTCTGCTCAAAGTCTCACACAAACTCTACCATATC
This sequence comes from Magnolia changhungtana, assembly GCA_030180095.1. NCBI lineage: Eukaryota > Viridiplantae > Streptophyta > Magnoliopsida > Magnoliales > Magnoliaceae > Magnolia > Magnolia changhungtana. Next base: position 605,768 of record JASAUF010000470.1, on the reverse strand, counting down.
CCACTCTGCTATCATCAGCGGAGCCGCAAATGCTATCGTCTTCTTGTAGCTCAACGCGTCTGCCACAAGGTTGGCCTTACCAGGATGGTAGGAAACCTCAAACTTGAAATCTTTCAAGGTTTCCATCCATCGTCGTTGTTTCATATTCAAGTCTCTCTGTGTGAATATGTATTTGAGGTTCTTGTGGTCGTAAAAGAGCTCAAACTCCTCTCTATAGAAGTAATCTCTCCAAATCTTCAATACAAAGATGATGGCTGCCAACTCTAGGTCGTGTGTAGGGTAATTTTTCTCATGTTTCCTCAACGTCACGATGCATAGGCAATCACTCTATCTTTCTTCATCAGAACACAACCCAAACCAACACGAGAAGCGTCGATGTATATCATATACTTAACCCATTGCTCTGGCAATACTAGCACAGGGGCGGAAGTCAGCTTATCCTTCAATTCCTGAAAAGCCGCTTTTGCCTTCTCATTTCAGGCAAACTTAAGGTCCTTCCGAGTCAGCTGAGACAATGGTCTGGCTATCTTGTAAAAGTCTCGAATAAAACAACGATAGTAACCTACCAGGCCAAGGAAACACCTCACTTCAGTAACCGAACTACGCTGCTCCCAGTCCTGAACTGCGGCTACCTTAGCAAGGTCCACAGCTATCCCTTCCTTGGACACCACATGTCCTAGGAACTTGACTTCTTCCTTTCAGAAGTCACACTTCTTGTACTGCTCAAATAATTGGTTCTTCCTAAGGGTATCAAAAACTGCTCGTAGGTGTCCCTCGTGCTCCTTTCGACTCTTGGAGTATATCAGGATGTCATCTATAAATACGATGACGAATCGGAATAGATAGGCCGAAACACCCAGTTTATCAGGTCCATGAACACGGTCGGTGCATTTGTGAGTCCAAACGATATCACAAGGAACTCGTAATGCCCAAAACTGGTTCTGAATGCTGTCTTTTACACGTCTTCATTCCTGACGCGCAACTAGTGATACCCTGACTGTAAGTCGATCTTTGTAAAATACTGTACCCCTTTTAACTGATCGAACAGATCATCTATCCTGGGCAAAGGATACTTGTTCTTCACCGTCACTTGGTTCAGCCTACGATAATCAATACACAATCGCAGTGAACCATCTTTCTTATTTACGAACAACACAGGTACTCCCCAAGGAGACACTCGGTTGTAAGAAGCCTGCATCCAACAGATCATCGATCTATCTCCTCAGTTCCTCCATCTCACACGGAGGCATGCGATAAGTCGGTAGTGAAATGGGAGTCGCAACAGGCACTAAATCAATGGTAAAATTGATCTCACGCTGAGGAGGCAACCCAGGTGTCTTTCTGAATACGTCCGTGAAATTCTGAACTAAAGGCGTGCTCTCAAGTGTCGGTCCATCAGAATTCTCTAGCAGGGTAGCATAACAACTAATGTGGTAGTACCAACTGACTTGCACTGGGAATGTAATGGTCGTGCCCTTAGGTCCATGGGCTGTCACCACCCTAGCATCACAATCGATCTCTGCCCTCATCTCGATGAACTGTTCTCTCCCTATGTCTATCGAACAACCCTTACACATCTTAGTAGTATATGAGAAGGTCCCCGTAGCGGTAAGGAGTCTCAACCCAATCATAGAACTATTTTCCAACCCCAGTCGCTTGACTACTGCTCATGATAATATAAATATAGTGGACCCAGTGTCCACCAATAAGAAGAATGGTGTACCTTAGATATGTGTTGTGACCTCAAAGGCAAGTGGTGCTGTAACTGCTGTCTCGGATACCTCAGCTGCAAGTGAGTGCACTCAAGCCTATTGAGAACGGTTCGGCTGTGGTGCCATAAGCCATTGAGGCAGCCGAAAAGACGGATGTGATGGTGATGACCGTAGAGGTGGGGCTGCAATAGCTTGAGGAAGCTGGCGGTTGATCCTTTGAAGCGGCGAGAAACTGTTGTCCCTCATCCTGGTGAAACAATACATATCTGAGTGGCCTGACCTCTTACAGTATGTGCACCACAAGTCTGCTCGCCTCAGCTAAGTCGGTGAAGCTGCAAGCTTAAGAGGCGAATTTGCACGCGGCCTTTTACCGAGGAACGGTCTGCTCGACGAATCTGGTCACAGCCTAGGAACCATAGGTACGCGTGTGTAGGATAGCCTATCCTCATCCTGCTCAGCTCGTAGAGACATGCCCACTAGCTCAGTATAGTTGGATATGCTAGCGCAACACATCTTCGAGCGTATCTCATGTCGTAGACCCTCAGAAAACCTCCGCATTCGCATCAGCTGTCTGCTAAAATCAAGGGAGCATATATGGCTAGCTCCGTGAACCTGTTCTCGTACTCTGCCACTGTCATCCCTCCCTGACGGAGGTGAAGAAATTCACTCTCCTTCTCATTACGATACGTGAGAGGAAATACTTCCCGTGGAAGCGCGTCTTAAAAGCCTCCCACGTCCATATGTAACAGGCAATAACGGTCCTAAGGACACTGTTCCACCAAAGACTGGCCTCCTTCTCAAACATGTAGGTGACCAACTCTAGCTGCTCTGCCTCAGTGCAGTACAGCAGCTTCAGCATCTTAGAGATGCGGTTAAGCTAATACTCGGCCTCCTCGAGTCTGTGAGTACCCACAAACATAGGAGGTCGGAAGCACTGGAATCGCTCGAATAAGCCGCTGGCACCCATGTTTCTAGTAGGGTGCACAGGTGGTGCAGGTGGAACCGCGCTCATGTTCTGGGCAAGGGCCCCAGCAATAGTAGCCAAAAACTATTGTTGCTGCTACTGGATCAAGAGCATCATCTGCTCCAATCTATCAAGAGGAGGAGCCGACTATAATACGGGAGGCATCGAGGTAGACGCACTGTTCGGCATAGGAACCGATGGTGCAACAAGTGCTGGCCCATTAGTGGGGCCAGTGGCCGGAGAATCCGGCATAGTCTCGTAATTCGGGCCTAAACTGGGGTCTGTATGGCTATCGCTCAGGGGAGGTGCCCTGTCAATCAAATCACCAAGTGTGAGACGTGTCATACTCCGTGTGGCCTTAGGTGGCTTTTCTTATATAAACATAAGGTGCAACCCGTGTCAGATTCAACATAAGAATGTACACTCATCCATACATTATTTCATTTACCAAAATTTGTCACAATACATGCGATATGGTTTTACATGAATTATGACAGAAGATACATGTGAGTTAATCTACCAAAGCTTTAAACACTAAACATACCAACAACCAAACAAGTCTACTAAGGCTAGTACAAAGGAAGACTAACAGTAAAACAAACTAAAAGACGACACACATGTGACTAGTTGTCCGAATCTGGTGATGCCAGAGGGGCACCCTTGTCCTGCAGATAACACAGGATGGCCCTCAGGGTGCAAGACACCTTGCTAAACTTCCGCTTCGCGAAGGCCTGATTCTCTTCTAACTTGGTCGGGTCTCCTTAACCTCCTGTTGCAGGGCAACCTGGCCCTCCTCGATCTGAGCCAAAAGGGCTTCTAAAGTAGCCCGATTACTATCGCGCTCATGTGTAGCAGGAGGAGAGCCCCCATTAGTGTCTTGGGCCTCCTTGTCTTTTTCTTCACTCTCTCCTCCCTCACTTCCTTCGTCTGTCTCATTTTCTTCCTCTATCTCATTGCTTTCTTCCTCTTCGCTTTCAGTCTTGTCACCATACTCATCGAGTCGGGCTTAACGTTGGCGAGGGCCAATCTCCATGTTGTTGAGCATAGTATCATTTATGAAGTGGATTGGCGTGATCTCATCCAAGTTAAGCCGGTAGCCGAACTCTCGAGCAACCTTACATATAAGTCGGTCAAATGGAAGCGAAACATCCGTCCTAACAGAGCGTACGGTCTGGATTATCTGTAGTAGGGCGAACGTAGGCAGACACAGCTTGTATCCTTCCCCTGCTCTGTACAGGAAGTCCACCATCAAATGAGTGCATTCGGTACGGTTGCCCCACCTAGGATACACATTATATGTGAAAATGTGGTGAAGCAGGCGGAGGTCGTTAGTTAATTTCGTCAATGGGAGACAATTGCCTCGTGTCCAAGGAACCAGTCGGCCACAAAGAAATCGAGTACGACGATCTCTTTCTCGCATAGTCTTGAAGTTCTTCTCGCTAGCGTGCACCTCTCCATGCGGAATCCCTATGATCCGGGCTATCACGTCTACATTAACTATTGCGTCCCACTTCCCTACAAAGATAGTGAACTACAGAGGCTCCAATAGTGGATCCCAGATGTGGGCGTAGAGGGCTCAGACCGTGTTCTCATATGCGTGAGACTTACCTTCAAATATGAGACCCCACCCAGAGTCCGACAAAAGGTCCATTATCGGATATAGCCCAAACAGCTTCTCATCCACGTGTGCTTCAAATACAACTCTGAGGCCACTAAACCTACCGTGCCCGATGCCCGCTGGTAGAAATCTTTCGAGTGAAACTCAGGGATTGAGATCCCGCTTGGACCTTCGTTTATGCCCGACACTCGTACTAGCTTCGGCGCCCGCTTTCCTCCTTGGACGGGTCGGGCGGCTAGACCCGGCTTCATCGGTGGACACTCTTCGCTTTCCCATGAGAGAAAGAAGTGTGGAGAGTGAGAATACGGCCGCTACTAACTCAAAAGGAGCCATGGAAGCGAAGAAGCTCGATGAAGGATGTGGGTTGATGGGTATTGGGCTTTATGAGACACAACGGTGAACTTGTGTGCTCAAATGAAATAGAAGGAAGGGGATTGAAGGTAGTAGAAGATGGATTTGAGAGAAATAATGAGAGGTGTGTATAGAATGAAGAAGAAGAAGATGATATAAGAATGGAGGGGTGGATTTAAGGTGAAAATTTAGATTTTTGAGAGCTTGGAGGGGTTTGGAAACTTGAAAATGGGAGAATGAAGTAAAAAGGGGAGGTATAAGGGGTCCCACATGTGTTTCATGGGCCCCACATGCATGTACACTGGCCAGCCCGACCGGGCTGCTGTGGCCCGAAAAGCCCTGTTGAAGCCAAGCTCAGTGCACCGCGGTAGGCATGGCGCTACCGCGGTCCTCTGGCCTTGGCACGGTGCCGCAGTGGTAGGACGGTGGCCAACCCCCCCCCCCCCCCAGGGTGCCGGACATGTACGGGGGACCCCCTGGGTCCCACCGATTTATGTGGTTTAGCCCCCTTCGACCGATTGAGCCGGTTTCAAGTCCCAACTATTTCATATTCACGCATTCTGCGTTATTTGAGTATGGGATGCGACGAATTACCATCCAAACCCATCGACTGACGGCCTGGAAGCGAATCAGGCTCACTTCACATGATTATCGATGCATACTGGTCAAATTTTAACGGTCAATTTTATCGAATGGCAAAACTGGGAATCCTACAACTGTTTTTATGTTTCTTCGCTCCCTCCGAAGTCAAAGTACATCAGTGTGGGTCGTGTTACCATAACCCAGGTCCAGTTTAATCCAAATCATGCTCTGATACCAACTTGTAATGCCTTGAAAATCGGGGGTCGAGCAGACTCTCAACTCCTGAGTTCCAACGCATCACTTATGCAACATAGATAATGATGATTAAATGTTGTCCGTAATAGTGCATTAAACATGAATGGGATTATGGGATTATACCAAAATAGCATATCATACTCCGGAGATAATTGGATTACGTAAGCGGAAGACTGTGATAAGTATATAAAACATATAAGTTGTTGTAAACCTCTAGAGTGTGAAAATGTTACCAGGTTAATTTTGTACATGTATACTCTCAAAATGGACAAAATGAATATACACGTGTGTTCCAAAATATAAAATAACAAGTGTGATGACATCTAGTCAGCATCCCAGTAATCCCCATCGATCAGAACATGGTCCACATAAACCCGCCTGATAACTGCATGCAGGAGAACTCCTCGTCATCATAGAAGTCAGGCTCTGTCACATAAGCGTCGACATCACATGTAGCTACAACAGAGTCTGGTTGGTGTTTTAAAACACCTCCCAGAGTGGGAGTGAGTGATCAACTCAGTGGTACTATAAGGCAAAGGTTAACATGTTATCAATTCAATCAAGCAGTACAACACTCATGTCCTAAGTACTCTTATTAATGCAGGAATGATATGTTGTAATGATGCATGCCCTCGCCTACACTCCCTTAACGACATCATCTTACAATCGCGACATGCACCACTCCAGACACGTGCACTTCCTCGCCAAAGCACATGCAATGCGGTGCATGATCGTGTTAGCCAATACTTAATTAGGTCTATTCATACAGTAGATTCGGGAAGCTAAGGTACCTCCCTTTATATCATATACCTAAACGATGATCCATATAGGGTTGTCAATCCTAGTTAATTACATACGATAGGCAAATTATATATCCCATAACCTAAACACATGTGATAGCAATCAAGTCAGTCATAAATCATTAACTGACATTGAGAGCCTTGAAAACCATAACCTAAACATTTATAGCCCGCACCTTTCACCGGTAAACATATATATATCAAACTCAGTTTGTACACTAAGTCTTTGTCTACGGCACAACGGCTACCTGAATCACAGAATAGGTTAGCTATTTCGCCGATCTTCCTATTTGGATATCTAAAACAGATTAGGGTTATGGTTTTTTACCCAAGAATGGAGTCGAAATCGCCGGTATAGCGACACGGAAGCGGCGATTCAGCAAATGGAGCGGCAGGGAAGAATCCCAGCAACTAACTCTCTCTGTCTCTCACTTCTCCTCACTTTCTCCTTTTCTTTTCCCTCTCTTCTCTCTCCTAGGGTTTGAAATTTGTATGGAATGAGAGAAGAGTGGGTTTAAGTCCTTATATAGGATCAAAAGTGAGCTCAATGGCTCAGGGGCCATGGTATACTTAGGATATAGCCAAAGGATGGCTGTTTCGGGCCAACGGAGCTCATTTGGAGGCCCCTTTTCTGCATATGGTCCAGGGGAAGTTCCTTGATAATGGATCTATGTCAGGCTAAGCTTTCCATCCAATCGGATTTGTAGATTGACCATGAAGGTCCAGTTTCAGTTCAACGATCATCGTCACTCGATCAGGGCCACAAGTACACTGACCTGTGTAGGAAAATTTTTCTGATCTGAGGGTGCATTTGGGTCCGATTCTGACGGTTAGAAACCTTAAATTTGGCTTGCAAGTGAACGGCCCAATTTACTTAAATCTGAGTTCTTTTTCTAAAGATATTTGCATTTCTTACACACTTCGCTCCGGGTCTAAGTTGTGCGTTTCTGAATACTATCAGGACTTGATTTCTGAGATGGTTGTCAAGTCCAGTAAGGCAGTCATAACCATATAGTTCTGCATTAATCGGACTTTCGACGCGCAGTCCATGTCCGATATGGAGTTTCATGATGCTCCCAAGAGTAACTGGGTTTTGAGATTGAGCCTAGGTTTTTAGGGAATGTAACGTTAGCGATTTTACTAGTTTTGGGTCTTACAGATCGTATAGAAAGCGGTTCAAGCTAATCTACCGATTAATTCAATTAGCACTTAATTAATTTTCATCTAATTTCTAAAGAATTCGGTCCTTAGTGATTTCTGCCTGAGGTGGTACTCGGGTCTTTGTATGGATTTTTTCCGAGACATTACACTAAAGGTAACGCCAGCAGTTTTTGAGGCTTTTACCGGTGCTTTTGACTGCCAGTAAAAGTCCCCTTTCTTATAGTGACTTCACATAATGAAGTTCTTTATTGTGTTCATTACTTTAAAATAGAAAATGAAGTTCACTTTAGCTATAAAATAATCCTACTGCCTACAACAAAAGAGATAATGTTGGTGATGATATAAGCAAATGGTACATAACTCAATGGCCATATTAAATTGCCTTTGTTCTCATACGTGGTGACTTACCTGATGAGTGGATTTGTAACTCAATGGCCAAATGTACAGCTGTGGTGCTAAATAGTCCTATGTATTTAAATAGTGGTTTTAGGCATGCGACTCACCTCTCTAGCTCATTCAGTAGGCCCATTTCAATCCCTGGATTCATTTATGTAGGCATCATTGGTACTTTACCAGTTGTCAGATTTGAATTGAAAATAAGGACCATTTATGCACTGGATCATAGATCCACAGTTTTTTTTTATGAGGTTTCTAATAACCAAGGCCTACCTAGATTGATGGAATTTCCTATGCTGTGTTTTTTGAACTGCAGCTGAATTCTTTGTAAATAGGGAGATAGTTCTGTAACGCCTTGAAAATCGGGGGTCGAGTAGGAGCCCAACTCCCGAGTTCCATCGCATCACTTATGCAACATAGATAATGATAATTAAATGTTGTCTGTATTAGCACATTAAACATGATTGGGATTACACCAAATCAGCATATCATACTCCAGAGACAATTAGATTACGTAAGCGGAAGACTGTGATAAGTACATAAAATGTATAAGTGGTTGTAGGTCCCCAGAGTATGAACATGATACCAGGTTATATAATTACATGTTTAGTTCCAAAAAGTACAAAATACAAAATGTAAATGTTCAACTATTCCATATCGTTGTAGCCCCGGTGATGCAACTCCAGGTTTACGTAGACCCGCCAGAGAGTTGCAAGTAGGAGAACTCCTCGTCATCATAGAAGTCCGGCTCCAAATCGTAAGCCGCATCATCATTTGCAACTGCAACAGAGTCTGGTTGATATTTTAAAACACCGTCCCAAAGTGGAAGTGAGTGATCAACTCAGTGTAGCTATAAGGCAAAGGTTAACATATTATCAATTCAGTCAAGCAGTAATGATAAAGCAATACAACAAGCATTCCTAGGTACTTTAGTTAATGCAAGGATGACATGTGATAATGATGCATGCCCTCGCCTGCACTCCCTCTATGACATCATCTCACGATCACGGCATGCACCCCTTCCTCTGTGCTCAACTCCAACGCCAAAGACACATGCAAATGTGGTGCATGTACGTGATTAACCAAGTTCTTAATTAGACTTGTTCATACAGCAGGTTTGAGAAGCTAAGGTACCTCCCTTTATATTATTTACCCAAATGATGATCCATCTAGGGTCATCATTCTTAGGTAATCACATACGATAGGCAAGTTATAAGGCAACATCACCTCTAATTTGAAAACATTGGACAAGCAAGTTCAGGTCACTATGAAGAGGCTCGTCACCTCAACGTAGGCCTTAGTTTATACTCAAGGTCACTAAGGGAAAGGCTCATCACCTTAGCATAGGCCGACAGCTCGAATACAGTGTCCCATACCACCGTATTCGGCTCACGAGTTTGGTTTATTCACTGGACACTACGGGGAGGCTCGTCACCCCAGCATAGACCGACAGCTAGACCACGGTGTCCCATACCACCATGCCCAGCTTATGAGTCTTAGCAGTTCGAGGTACCAAGGTTAAACGGGCTTTACATTGGTAAGTTGGTACCTTCAATTTAAGTAGTAGCATCCATACATGGTGAACATACATTAGGCCAATCAGGTTGCTTGACAAGCTCGACTGGTATGAGCGTACGTTGAATTAGTCGACATGGAGCGCATACCACTCCTTGTGGCCTAACCACTGTCAGTAATCAGCGTACTACTCGGATTCATTAAAAGAGTCTTGTGTGGTGTAACGATCTCGTCCAGTAATTCGGGATTCGTTACCGATTGCCTGGACTACATCGTAGCCCCAATCACATTCAAACACAGTAGGCATCCATGTGTGATGGTCAAACAACATATAACAATTAATTCAAATACAAAGCTCGTTTGAGCATTTCCACAAACACATAGTGTGCATGTTACCATACATAGGCATTTCATTCATAAATCACGTAGTAGTAAGATAGGTTACCTTAAGGAAACTATAGTTGTAGATAAGGTAATTGAGAATCATATCTCAACACCCTCTTTAAATACATTTCAACAAGCATTTTCTCGTTCACCCATTTTATCGAACACTTAGACTATCAACATACATGTAATAAATCAGTTATAACGTATATTATAGCAAATCCTTTCACAAGGGAGTTGCCACACGAACAACAATCATATATTCTCAATCATAAATCATGGTAAGCACAAATCATAATTTCATACTCATACAAACATTTCAACAAACACATGAAATGCATCTATTTCAATATAGTTCATATATATGTTGATACCCGGAAAACATCATGTCTAAATACATGTGACAGCAATCAAGTCAGTCATAAATCATTAACTGACATTGAAAGCCTTGAAAATCATAACCTAAACGTTTATAGTTTGCACCTTTCGTTGGTAAACTAGAATCGAACTCATTTTGAACACTAAGTTTTCATCTATGGCACAACGACAACCTATAGCATGAAATAGGTTAGCTATTTGGATCCCTAAAATAAATTAGGGTTAGGATTTCTTACCCAAGGACGGAGTCGAAATTGGGGGAATAGAGATACGGGTAGGCTGATTCGGCAGGTGGAACGGCAGGGAAGAATCCCAGCAAATATCTCTCTCTCTCTCACTTCTCCTCACCTTTTTCCTTCTCTTTTCTCTTCTCTCTCTTAGGATTTAGAAATTCCTATGGAATGAGAGAGGGGTGGGTAAAGGGTCTTATATAGGACCAGAACTGATCTCAATGGCCCCAGGGCCTTGGTATACTTAGGATATAGCCAAAGGTTGGCTGCTTCAGGCCAACGGAGCTCATCTGGTGGACCCTTTCTTACATACGGTCCAGGGAAAGTCCCCTGACAATGGATTTATGTCAGGTTAAGTTTTCGGTCCAATCAGATTTATGGATCAATCATGGAGGACCAGTTTCAATTCAACGGTCATCGTCACTCGATCAGGGCCACAAGTATACTAACCTGTGCAGGAAAATTTTCCTGATCTGCGGGTGTATTTGGGTCAGATTCTGACTGTCAGAAACCTTAAATTTGTCCTGCAAGCGAACGGCCCAATTCACTTAAATCTGAGTTCGTTTTCTAAAGATATTCGCGCTTCTCACACACTTCGCTCTGGGTCCAAGTTGTGCATTTCTGGATACTATTAGGATTTGATTTCCGAGATGGTCATCAAGTCCAGTAGGGCGGTCATAACCGTATAGTTCCACGGTTATCAGACTTTCGTCGCGTAATCCAGGTCCAAAACGAAGTTTCAAGCTGCTCCCGAGAGCAACTGGGTTTTGAGATTGATCCTGCTTTTTTAGTTACTGTAGCGTTAGCGATTCTACTAGTTTTGGGTCTTACAGATCGTATAGAAAGCGGTTCAAGCTAATCTACCGATTAATTCAGTTTAACACTTAATTAATTTTCGTCTAATTCCTAAAGAATTTGTTCCTTAGTGATTTCTGCCTGAGGTGGTACTCGGGTCTTTATACGGATTTTTTCGAGACGCTACAAATTCAAAGGTCACTAGAGAGACGGAGGGTTGAGTCGGTACCCCATATCTGAACTTTCTGTTGATTAATTACCCCATGCCACCCTATCACAGACCATTCCTTCAATTAAGACTGATTATACCCCCTAAACACTTGTGCTATAAGTTTTTAATTAATATCAGCATAAAAAAGAAATTTTTCTTTCAATTATTTGGAAATCGATGGTAAAGGTCAACCTCTTCTAAGGAACTGTTGGTAGCCATAAAAGTTCTATAGTTGGTGACCATCTTTCAATTTTCCTCTTTTTTTTTTTTTGTGGAGGAGCTAATTTGTAGGAGATCCCTTCCAAGGAGCAAGTATAAAGAAGATGTTTGTATCAATAACCACACATTTGTTTGGGGTTTGTGGTGGAAGGATAGTCAATTGGGCTACAAATGCTGTGAGTAAATGATCCAGAATAGATACTGTACAGGCTCTGTTGGAATCGAGGTGGGCGCTTGTAAATGAATCTTTGTTTTTGGATGGCCCTTCAATAAAAGGTGGTACAACGTAAATTTACTGTTTTATGTGTGCTTGTCTATTTCTAACCACGGTTTGAAAGACATGAATTTGAACCTAGATTTGATCTTAAGAGTATTTATTCTCAATGATTGGTTTTTGTAATAGGCATGGATTTTATGTCAATTTTGTTTCTACAGATCTTTCAATTGTTTCTACAAATAGCTTTAGATCAAGATCTAAATTAATGACAGTTTTTGTTTTATTTGTTGTATTTGATTTTTTGAAGTTTATTGATTTGATTTTATCTTTCTTCTCAACTGTTGTCCTTGATTTTTTTAGAGTCTAAATTCATATCTTATTTCGGGTAATTCATTGAAAACTTAGGAAGTTTGCTAGTTGGTTTCAAAGCTTATGATTCAACTACATTAATCATTTCAGGCAGTTTAATCCAAATTGCCCAAAGTTTGTCTTGATTAAACTTTGGTTTATACATTAGTTTGAATGTAATCAATATCTTCACTAAGAATGTGAGAATTAGCTTATAGTTTGAAAGATTTACCTCATATGAATTGTGAGATTTGGGATATATATTTTTGTTAGCATAGATTTAATTGTTGTATCAATGTTCTTTCTAAGATTGCTTTTAGATGAAGTTGTTATGATCCGTCATGGCAAGGTGGTAACTTGGGATTGGGTATCATATATACAATCATTTTTTTATGGAAATATTGATATATTTGGGATTTGGATGGTAGATCTGGTTTTGATTTCATTTTCTTTTGTTTTGACTTGCCTTTTTCAAATGGATTGGTTGGTTAGGGGCTTTAGATAACACTTTTCTGTAATGGGTTTGTATTTAAAATAGTTTTGGATGTGTGCACTGATTAGGCAATCCACTATCAAAATTTATTTATTTATTAATGAGAAACATCGACGGATAAAAACTGTCGGCGAATCCTTTTCCCGCCCTTCCTATAACCATAGGGAGGTCGGCGGCGTTGATCGCCGACGGTTTAAAGCCGTCGTACATGGCCGTCGAAAATGCCTACAACGAAAACGTTGACGGTTTTAAACCATCATGAGCAATGCTGATGCCCCCTTCCGAACAATCCTTTTTACTGTTTTGTTGTCAAAAAGATTCATGCATTGTATGGCAAAAAATGTTATATGCTTTTCAGTTGTTATTTAACCAATATTTGGGTGTTGAATAGTTTGGAAATGAAAATGATTTTCATGGAATCCTACTTTCCTCTTGTTGCTAATAAAGGCATGAAAATGTTTTCCTTTTTCAAATTTTTTCATGAAAATTGTAAAAATTGACATTGCATACTTCGGTAAGAACTCATAATTGAAGAGATGTTTTACCATTCCTTTTTTCAATGCCTTCTAACTCCATCCAATCTATGCGTGTATCATTGCTATTGCTTCCTATTATTTACTTGCTAGAAAAGGCTTTTTAATAGTTCTTATTTCTCTCTTCCATTTTGGGGATGTGGAAATGAAACGAATTTACATGGAAAACTGTAATGCAAAATAGAAAATAGAATAATCGGTTGAAATTAATAGAGCCTGACATATTAGGCGTCCAATTATTTATCCTTTACACCACAGTTGTCCATTTAGCCTTAATTTGTTTCAATATTCTATGGCCCACTTGATTGGTGAAATGATGTGAATTTTATCACAGAAGACCTTTATAGCTTACATCATCTAATGGTATACTTGGTTCATGTCACATTATGACAAATCATGCTGTATATGGCTTCAAGCCATTTGATGAATTAGCAAACCTTGGCGGATATGACTTTCTTGTAACCCCTAGGCCCTGTTGGCCGAAGGTATGTGAGGCCCACCATGATATCTGCTGTCATGTCATCCATCAGCTTGTCCAGGTGGTTTTATTAGCACACAATTCCAAAAATGAGGTAGATCCAGAACTAAAATGGGGTCACGCTACCAGCAACCGTTGGAATTGAACACCCACCCACCGATTGAAACCTTCGTGGGGCCCATAAAAGTTTAGTACAAGTCAATATTAGTACTTTCCTTGTTAATAATCTTATAAATGGTTTGGATAGCCTATAAACATTACAATGGCTCAAGAAGGTTCTAATGGCCGACGTGTCCATCCCTTTGTTGAAATTCATACAGGGAGTGGCTCAAGAAGGTTTCAATGGCAGACGTTCCCATCGCTGATGTTGAAATTCATGTAGGGAGTGGATGTCACACCGATACATGGTGGCCCCACAATTCATGTAGGGATTGGATGTCATACCGATACATGGTGGGCCCCACAATTCATGTAGGGAGTGGATGTCACACCGATACATGGTGGGCCCCACAAATCTTCTTGTACATGGGGGTTATTAGTAGGGCTGTACATGAACCATTTTAGCTCAGTTAGCTCACTCGACTCAACTCGAAAATGCTCGATTCAACTCAGTTTGAAACTAAGTTTGAGCTGAGTGGAGCTAATTTTTTGAGCTCGAAAAAATTTCGAACCGAGTTCGAGCATGCCCGAGCTCGACTCGGATCGAACCCCAACTCAAATCGAACTCGGATCGAACTAGTTCGGTGACTCAATTACTTTGATATTGATGTTGCTCACCAAGTGTTTGATGAAATGACTCAACAAAGTATTGGCTGGTGGCAAGGAAGGTATGTATGTGAAACAAATACCCTTTTTTTTCTTCTTCTTAATTTTGATGTTGCCTACAATGTGTCTGATGAAATACTTGTGCTGTTTAACGTAAAGTAAGAAATTAAAACGCACTACATGTATTTGTAAAAATGTTGCACGTGTTCAATTTTGACTAGTACTTGGCTTGAATTGGCCGAGCTGCTGATCAAACCAAGTTGAGCTGGCCAGTCAGGCTCAAGGACTGAGCTGAACTGAGCTGAGCCAAGTTCGAGCTGGGGTCAGCTGGTGGCCGAGCAAGTCAAGCTGTGCCAAGCTCTAACTCAGTTCAACTCGTGTACACTAAAGAAAGTCGGGTCCACGAAACAAGGAAAATTCTTGGGTGACTACCAGGTGGGTGGAATAATGATTAATTTTCTGTTAGTGAAACATCGTAACATGTGCATGAGATCCACACCGTTCATCGAGAACAACGACACTTTTTACCCTTGCCTGCAAAGATAAGGCTGGTTCAACATCCTGTTGGTCCACCACACGGAATTATATGTAAGCCTCTAAGTTCACGTATTATGTCCCACCCTAGTTTTTGAATGGCGTGGATTTTGGGTAATGCTTTTCATCCTGGTGAATGAAGATAGATGCATGGATGGGATAAAATGCAGACGGTACTGTGGAACCTACACAAAACTAATGGTGGGTGTTCCATTCTATCTATTTCCTATGGTGAGGCCTACCTGAGTTTAGAATCGTCATGATTTCTATGAACCCGCCCAAATGAGAGGCGTTGTACCTGATGAACGGGTTGGATTTAAAGAAAGTTCAACCCACGTGGTAGAAGATACGCACCCTGTGTATCTACTTGGCGTCTGCTATAGTGCGGGGTCCATAAACAGTAGTAGTTACAGGACGCAGATTGCGTGCGCTCTGAGGAGAAACTGTAATGTATGAGTTCATCCACACCGTTTATCTATTTTGGTATATCATTTTTGGGTCAAATGCATCTCCATCAATTAACCCTTATAAAAACATCTTTTCTGACACGCTTTCTTCACTTTCTCTCTTTCTTTTCATATATTGCTTCTCTTCATACTTTCTAAATACATTTTTTTCCTTTCAATAATTGCTTGTTTTTTCAATGAAAATGAAAAACAATAATGACAGCAAGAATAGATGTTCTGTTCTTTGGGCCAAGGAGACTGCCGAGAAGAAGTTCAAGACCCATGACCTAAATGGTGTGATTGAATGTGCGAAGGTATATAAAGTTCTCCTTCCAAGCCTCAATGGTATTGATAAAATCCTAACTGCTTATGAAGTTCATGTGGTCACAGTTACAAAGAAAATCAATAGCCAGATTGATTGGCATGCAGTTCTAGATATAAATTCTTCAACCCAATTGGAGATAATTAAGAAACAGTATAAGAGAAAATCTCTTGTGGTCCATCCAGACAAGAACAAGTCTGTAGCGGCGGATTGATATAGTGCGGGTCGCAGACACTTTCATGTCCAAGATGGATAAGAGAAGGCCCGATCGAAGGCAGAAGTCATCAAGACTATCAGAACCTTAAGACAAGAATACCTCGCAAACCGAAATGAGTTACTGACATACCATATATGATTTTAGCGTAGGACAAGTTACTTTAGCCAACCAACCAATGCCGGGTTGTCCAAGATGAATTTGCCAGATTCCATCAGATCGATGGTCGAAAATCAATTTTATTTCTGTTTTTACTATTTATAATAAGTTTTAGTTTAATTATATATCTTCATCCCTTGGGCTTCAGGAGTTGTGTCCAACATGAAAAGTGTTTATAAAAATTAGGAAAATAACATGGTTAAGTCGCATAGGACCCTTACTATAAATAGTCAATTTACTATTGATAGTAAGTTACGAATTTTAGGGAGTTTTAGTTATGGTTTAATTCTAAAACTTCTTCCAAAGCTCGGTATCCTTATTTAAAGGGTTGTAAATTTGTTTTTACTATTCATCAATCAATTTTGAATTTTATACACGTTTATTTTGTATTTTTCTTGCTTTTTCCTCATGAATTCGAGAAGTCTTTGTGAGGAGTCTAGAGAAGCTCTGTGGATTCGGAGTAGTTATGTTTGAGGAAGACGATGATTGACCTCATCACGTTCATCCCTACGTCAGTTTGGTATCAGAGTGAGGCTTTTCCTCAGATTTATGTCTTTTAATGACAGGTTGGGCAACAATCTCATGGACAGTGCTCCATAGAATCATCTTTTAACCATGAAGACTTTCGAAGCGGCACAGCGAAAGAATCAGCAAGCCATGCAAGGGTTGCAGGCTTCCATCGATCGCATGACGGATTGCATAACGGAGGCCCTAGGGCAACTTCATGTTCATGGTGGTGATCTGCCCCCAACAGGTGCTGGAATTCATAATCGCACTAATCGCAGGGCGATGCTGGCAATTAACCATAGGATCACTCCTGAGAAGGTAGGATCCAGCGACATGATTCCACAACATCCTAGACAAGGCATTGATCAAATAGATTGAACGGATCAAGAATTCAAGATAAAAGTTGATCTTCCTTGTTTCAATGGCCAACTTTACTTCAAGGAATCCCTTGATTGGTTGCTTAAAGTCAAACGTTTCTTCGACTACATGGACTTTGTGGAAGAAAAGAAAGTTAAACTTATGGCCTACAAGTTGACAGGCAGAGCTTCAGCTTGGTGGGAACAACTTCAACTTGGGCGGACGAGACAGATGAGAGCATCAATCCACACATGGTCATAGATGAAGAAGTTATAGTGCATGCGATTTCTCCCTAACAACTACGATCAGGTATTATTCCAACAAAACCAAAATTACTGGCAAGATAACCGATCAGCAAGGGGATATGCAGAGAAATCCCATTATAAAAAGGAGACCTTAAGATGTCCTAGAGGGGGGGAAGGGGAGTGAATAGGACAATGCCAAATAATCGAAATAAGTGCTGAATATGTAAATAAAGCAAAGATCTCAATTGCTTAAGTATTGAAACGTTGATTCCAAATAATTCGTCAGACAACCTTCACCTAAAGTTTTAGGCAGGACAACCTTATTTTACGAATTTCTTTAAAATCAAAACCTCAAACTTGCAAGAGTAAACTTAACTAAACTAAAATTAAATACAATCAATCTACCGCAAATAAAATAAAGGTGTTCACCACATGGCACAAAGGATTATAGTGGTTCGGTGCTTTAAAAACAGTCACACCTACTCCACTCACAAATTTACTTCCCTTATAATTTTAGCTTTCACAATGAAAAGGTTTTCTTAGGTTCACCTTAATAACCTTATACAATTCTTGTGATTTTCATGGGCTATCACAATTAAACCCAAACTGATATTTTACAGGCTATCTCAAACAAAACCTTAACTAAGATTTTAACAGACTATCTCAGAAAAACCTAAAAAAATTTAGAAGGTATACTTATCTTCACCGTAGAAGACATATTAGAAGCTTGTAGCCGAAGAACCTATTTCTTGAATGTAGATTGTTCCTTGTTCAATCATATAGAAATGGTCTAGGGTTCTATTGATTTTAATTAAGCTAAACTAAAAAGCTACTTAAATCAATTACCTTATATCTCAAAATAGGAGTATAGTTTACTCTCTTTAGAATCAAACTTGAAAAATCTGAAATAAAGGGAATTGAAAAAAGCTATATAAATTAAATTATAAATACCGTTTAATAGCTTGCTAATAACTTGAGCTTCTCTCTCTCTTGCAGAAGGATTCTAATAATTAACTTGTGTAATTCGAAATGAGAAAAGAACTCAATTTATAGGCAAAGAAGTTACACATTTGGCTAGCCTAAGATAGTCTTCAACGAGCCCAAGTAGACTAGATTCAGTTCAATGGATTTCAGATTGCACAGGATAAGATTTATCCAAAATTCGGTTGACTCGAGGTCAACTTCGGCTAACCGCACAGCACAGTTCGGCTAGCCGAATTTACCCTTCGGCTGGCCGAATTCCCCGGAATTTCAAAAGATGATGTTGTTGGAATTTGACTCGAACTTTCTCAGGCTAGCCGAATTTCAAGCTAGCTGTCAAGCCCATGTCCTAGTGACCATTCTGTTCCGTAGGATCCCGCAGTCCTCTCGGTCAAATTCTATTAACCTGCGACCTATAAATATCGTTTACCCATGACCTTAAGTCGGATCCTGTAAACCCGAGTCGACTCGACTCGAGACCTGTGCCATTGCGACCGCGTCGTCGCCACGGTTCCAATGCCGCATCTCGTGTGTCAATGTGACGCTTAGATCATAAGATGTGGCCCACGCATTATAATAGTTGTTGATCGCTTGATTGTAGGACCCACTCATCCCATATGACACTATTTCCTAGGCCATCATGGGATGATGTCATCACCCCATGCTAGGTAATGATTACCTACAAGTAATTATAGGTTTTTCTCTTCCCCATGAGCTACACCTCTTACAAACTAATTATTATCTTACAACCACTCATTACCTAGGAAGCTACACCACTCTCTCTCCTTCATCTCTCTCTTTCCTTTCCCTCTTTCCTTCTCATTCTCTAGTAAGAGAGAGTTCCCAACGTCCCACCCATCTCCATAAAAATCCACCCCCTTTTGTCTATATTCCCCACCAATCCAACCATCAAGGCCTCATCTCAACCATTGAATCTCATCCCTTAGAGCTCTAGAACATAGTGGTGAAAGAAGGAGATCAAGATCCTAGGTGGGTGGTTGTTTAGGATTAGATCTTTCCTTTCTTTCATTGATCTTTAGTTTTCATTGCATGGGGCCATATAGGACCCACCAATCAATGGTGGAGATCCTACTTAACCCTTTGGATGTGGCCAATGGCCCATCCTTGATGCATGTATGATCCATGATTGGGTCATTCTCCATGGACCCCATCATGATGTTTTT
This sequence comes from Magnolia changhungtana, assembly GCA_030180095.1. Classification (NCBI taxonomy): domain Eukaryota; kingdom Viridiplantae; phylum Streptophyta; class Magnoliopsida; order Magnoliales; family Magnoliaceae; genus Magnolia; species Magnolia changhungtana. The sequence goes on along the minus strand of JASAUF010000470.1, from coordinate 586,414 downwards.
ATTGAATCAATGCCATTGATGGGTCATCTAGACCCTTGATTTATGGTGGGGATGTCATCCCCACCTTGATTTACTAATTTTAGGGCCATGCAATGCATGGGACCTATTTTGATGAATGTATGTTGTATGGTGCATATATAGGGGGCCCATAGTGGTGGGGTTCCTCCATGCCTCTCTCTCTCTCTCTCTCTCTCTCTCCCCTATTTGCGGCCCACCATGATGCAAATATTTTATCCACGTTGTCCATTTAGTGGACCATACCACTATCCCAAAGCGGGGCCCACCTTACTGCCATGTCTTGGGCCCACCATTGTTGTCCGTTTTGGACTAGCCCCAACTATAAAGAAAATACAAATATCAACTTTATCCAACAGGTGGGCCACGCTGACGTGGACCCCACCTTGATGCATGATCCATCCACGCCATCTATCTGTGGGGACCACTAGCTATACAACTGCTGTATTGATGTCAGCAAGTTCTGGGGTCTGATCATGAGGTATGTGTTATATCCCAATTGTCCGTCCATTTGCTAGATGGTGGGACCCACCCTGCACCTGTGGAGTCCCCACCGTCCAGCTGGGACGTGGACCCCACCTCCATGCATGTGTTGTATATTCACCCTGTCCATCCCATGGACGGTGATTGGTGGAGCCCAGCCATGACGTATGGGTCTTATCCAAATCGTTCAGCTTGCTGGACGATGGGACCCACTCCAATGTATGTGTTTTAGCCATGCTGTCCACCTATTTTCTAACGTGGGACCCACCCCACACATGCTACACGTGTGGGAGATGGGGCCCACCTTGAGATATGTGGTGTATCCAAGCCGTCTGTCCCTGAACGGTGAATTGGGGCCCACCTTGATTTATGTATTTTAATCCACACCGTCCAGCCTGTTGGATGGTGGAACCAGCTATGTTGTATGTGTTTCATATTTACACCGTCCACATGGGACGTGGGCCCCATGTGATGTACGTATTTGATCTAAGCTGTCCTCCATGAACCTCACAGGATGTACGTGTTTTGTCCAAGCTGTCCATTTGGTGGGGCCGATTTGGATTGTGCAAGCCCGCTTGCTACATGTGTAGGCCCACCATGATGTGTATATTATCCAGGTCATCCTGCTAGGGCCCACCTTGCAGGCCCAACATGTTGTATGTGTTCTATATTCATGTTGTCCACTCATTTTCTGGACTACATGGGCTACCCCATCAGGCCCACTATGTTGTATGAGATGCACTCACTACCCATCCCTTACGCCTAACCCATGGGCCCTTGTGTGAGGTCCAATATGATGTATTTGAGGCCCATGGGATGTGGCCTATTGTGATGTATACAAGACCCATATGATGAGGCCCGATGTGATGTATATGTGGCCCATGTGTGAGGCCCAAAGTGATGTATGTAAGGCCCATGAGAGAGGTCCATTGTGATGTATATGTGGCCCGTGTGTGAGGCCCAAAGTGATGTATGTGAGGCCCATGAGCGAGGCCCATTGTGAAGTATATTTGGCTCTTGTGTGAAGGCCATGGGCCCATTATATGTTAGGCTCTATGTGGGCCACTCCTTGGGAGTAATGTTGGTTAAATGTCCACATTGATGGGCAATGATGGTTAAATGTCCACATTGTGACCTTCCCTTAAGCCTTTGTTAGGCCCATTCTCATTGTTCTCTAAGTGGGTTGACCCTAATCATTGGGCCCCATTATTATTTGCATGATCCAATTATTCACATTGGGCTAACCTAAGATGTTAGGCCTCCATTGGTTGCTAGTAGGATTGTTTTATTTTGGAGTCCATCTAGAACTTGTTTGGGCCTCCTAGGGCATCTAACGGGCCATATAATAGTATGGAGAAGTGTAAGACCCGTATCGTAGACCGTACTGTTCCGTCGGTTTTCGCGATCCTTCCGGTTGAATTCCGGCAATTCTCAACTCATATCCGACGTTGCACGCGATCTTAAGCCGAGTCCTGCCTACCGAAGGCGGCTCGATCCGAAACTCGTACCTTGACGATCGCACCATCGCCGTGGTTACAACGCCGCGACTCACGCACCGAACCGATACCTAGGTGGGAAGATGCCAGTTAGCGTTCGGTTCGAAGAAACGCCACATGTTGCGAATCTCGAGGGAATCTCTACGAGATGTCTCATCAATCAAGTCAAGTACACCACCATGCCTCCATGCCACCTCACCCAACAACAAGTACAAGTGGTATCTCTCCCTTTTTCCACAAGTCAAACCTCTCCCTCCCCTCACCATACCACCTTTTACAATTTTCAAACTAAACCATACCATTTCTTACAACATTTCAAACCCTCCCATGCCACCCCATCTTCCTTACATCATCATCCCATCCATATCTCATTCTCTCCCTCCCTCATTTTCTCAAACCTCTCCAAGCAACAAAAAAAATTCCATACATTCCAAGCTCTCTCTCCCTCTCCAAGTGTGGCCCACTTTCCCCTACTCTCACATCTCCCATCTCAACCGTTGGATCATCATCAACCACCATTGAAAGAGGGGGCTAGGAGCTAAGGAGCCTAAGGGAGCAAGGAGGAGGCCAACAAGGTGGGTGATTCACCATTAATCTCAATTTGTAGGGCCACTTGTGTGGGACCCACTTGATGAATGCATTGTATTTGGGAGGGCCCAATAGTGGCGGGGTCCCTCCCCTCTATCACCGTCTCTCTCTCTCTCTCTCTCTCTATGAATGATGATGATGAGGCCCACCATGAATCATATAGTTCATGTGGGACCCATTGGATGAATGGTTGAATCTACACCATCCAACCCATTAGTGGGCCCAGATGGAAGGAAAAACACAAGTATCAGGTGGTCCCAATGGGTGGGCCACGTGAATAAGGGACCCACCATGATGCAGCGTTTATCCACGCCGTCCAGCGTCCCTGGACCCTGGACTAGGCTGGCTAACATGGGGTTGTGTACTGACATGGGCGTGTAATTCCATGCTTTAAAAAAAAAAAAGAGAGAAAATTACTTTTTGGGTGGGCTGCTCATGCAGGCCCCACCTTGATGTATGTATGTGATCCACGACGTCCAATCTATTCTCCAGCCCATTTTAGGCGTTGAGCCGAAAAATGATGTTGATCTGATTTTCTGGCGGGCCGTGGGATCGAGAATACTAGTGTTTCCGTCAAAACTCGGGAAAAAGGATTGCTGGGATCCAACAGAAGCTTGGACCCACCTGAAACTTGGTGTGGACCGCTAATTTTGTGGGACTCAGTCAATGGACGGGTTGGATCTTGTTGACGGGCCCCACAAAATTTTAAAAAAAAAAAAACAAAATAAAGGTGGCAGCGCTGCTGCTGCATGGGTGGCGGGCGGACGGGCTGGGCCCTCATGGCCCAGCTGTGGACCTCACTATGATGCGTTTCGAGCATCAACACCGTCCATCGTGGGGTCTCCCTTCTTACAGGGGTTCGTCCTAAAAATCAGCCATATATGGAATTCAGGTGGGCCACACCCTCTAAAATCATAAGAAGACATGCCTAAAAGTATAAAATCATTTGGTGGGGCCTACCTGAGTTTTGCATGTGGCTGAAACTTGGTCTGAACCCTTAGCCAGGTGGGACACACACATTGGGTGGACTGGATTTGCAAATCACATCTCAGTGGGCCCCATAAAATAATAATAATAATAATAAAAACAGCAGCAGCGGACGCTACTGCTGCTGACAGAGGATGCAGGCTGAGCCTGCGGCTGCGTGCGGTAGAGGAAGACCCACGGCTCCTGCCGTGGGCCCCACCATGATGTATGCGTGTCATCTATGCCGTCCATCTATTTTGTCAGATCATTTTAAGGCATGAGCCAAAAATGAGGTAGATCCTAATCTCAAGTGGACCACGTTACAGGAAAACAGTGTTGATTTGGGAGCTCACCGTTTTCACGGTTTGATGGCAAATGAATATCATGGTGGGCCCTGGTCTGCGTGACCATGTGAACAGGTTTGATGGAAAACAAATATCACAGTGGGCCCTGGTCCCGTGACCTTGTGAATAGGTTGGATTTCAAATAAACATTACAGTGGGCCCTTAGGTCTGTGTGACCTCATCAACAGGTGGATGGGAAAATAAATATTTTGGTGGGCCCCTACTCATGTGACCTTATCAACAGATTGGATACGAAAATATACATTTTGGTGGGCTTCACATGAGGCCCACTTGGATGTATATGGGCTCATGTACTTAGGCCCATCTTGATGTATTTTTAGACCCATTATTAAGGCCCACTTTGATACATATGAGCCCATGTGTGTAGGCCATCTTGATGTGTTTATGGGCCCGTTGTTGGGGCCTACCCTGATATATATTGGCCCACGTTATGAGGCTCATTTGAGGTATTTGTGGCCTATTGTTGAGGCCCACTTTGATATGTATATGGCCTATGTGATTAGGCCCATTTGATTCACACAAAGCTTATGCGATCGGGCTCATTTTAATACATTCTCAGGCTCATGGATGATGGCCCATTGCAATGTACCTAAGGCCCATTGGTGAGGTTCATTGAGGTGGCCCACTTGATGAATATAAGGCCTATGAGATACGACCCATTTGGTGTATTTAGGGCCCAGTGGGATGTACCTAAGGCACATTGCAATGTGTGATTCCACCAGGATTTATTTAATGGTATTTGAGGGGAGCCGAACCTTGGGGACAATGTTGGTTTGACGTCCACATTGTACGAGTAATGTTGGTTCGATGTCCACATTATAACTCTCCCTAAGGCCACTGATAGGCCCGTATCTGTTTCATGTAAGCCATCTAGGCCCATCTTCATTGAGAGGATAGTTTATTGCTTTATAACATGTTTAGCACAGCCCCATGATTCATGATCATACACATCATATGTATGCTTGAGATGAGGAGTGTCCGATCATAGCATATGCCTTCGGGCAGACTGTTTACGGGCTCCCTGATAGGCGGAGTCGCCCTACATGAGTGCGTGCTTCACGCAGGATTGCATGATTGGTAGTGTGTTCATGCATTTGCATCTGTGTGATTGTGATATGCCCTAGCGACATCAGGGCCATAGCCTCCACAAATATATCGTGGGTGGCTGGTTGGATACCGGAAAAATCTTGTTCTAAGCAATTAGGACGCCGTAGATGTCCCTGGGTGAGAGTCCCTGAACCCGATGGTACCAGAGGATGACTCCAACGTCAAGACCGAGTGGATATATGAGCGCACGAGGGCCGAATACCATGAGGCCGCGTCTCCCACTGTGTCGTGGTCGGTTGGAAAGGAGTGGTGGCCTTACTCGCCCGAGAGCAGGGGCATTACTAGGCTGAGTTTGACTAGCTCGGAAATAGGTTCGCTATCGACGTGCCGGATAGGTATTGGCTGACTATTGGCCAGGCGGATAGTGAGGTTTCTTACGCTCACTTGGACTGTGCTGCTTGGAGAGAGACAGTGCCATTTGGAGTGTCTTGAACCCCTGATTATCCAGAGGCCGAGAACCGTATTGATTTGATGCTCTAGTGAGGAGTTGCATTGGTATGAGGATTGGCATGCTTGACTTACATATTGCATCGCATGGCCTTGGTATGGCCGATAGCATTCACATCTTGTACTGCATAGCCTTGGTACGGCTGGTTGCATTTACGTACTCATCAGCATGATTCCGCATTACTCCGGCATTGCATTCTGAGCACGTTCGCACACACTTACACCGCCCTCTAAGCTTTCTATAAGCTTATGCACGATTGATGCGTGCAGGTGACACCAGGACGCAGCTGTAGTTTCGCCGCAGTTGGAGCGTGCCGCCGAGCTTTTAGAGTTTTCATTATTTGCACTATCTTGTATTTCCCTTTCTACGCACTGTATTTAAAGTTTTTGTTCATAGTGGATTTTGTGATGGTGTTCTTGTGGTTATTGTTCGTGGGTTATGCTTGGTTATGCTCATTACGAATCAAATGGATTATCAGAAATCCTCCTTGTAGCATCCTAGGATCGGAACCTGGTATATGGGTGCCGGGAGCCGAGAATGGGGTACTACGGAGGCTGTCAGCACCGGATTCGGTGATCGAGAATCTTGTGAGCCCGATCTCCTAGTTCGGGGCATGACAAGAAGGAAGCCCGTTCCGGATCCTTAGGAATTTTAAGTAGGCCACCTAGGCCTAACCTTGATACGAGGAGATGGAAGGATCCGTGCTATCAGATTTGGTATATCCATAGTTGAGGACTGACCCTCATGATTATGAATCTGTTGTCCATTTATGGACCCCGCCTTGCATATAAGCCGATTATCGATGCCAATTACGAGTATGTGATAGCATAGCATCATGATACATGCCCATACGCATCATCTGCATGCTTATTATGAGATGTGGTTGACCATTGCATATGTCATTGGGCAGGTTATTTATGGGACTCCCCGATAGGCAAAGTTATCTCACATAAGTGCACGGTATGCGCAGGATTGATGCATGATTGGACTGCGTGACTCATGCATCTTGTATTGTGTGATTATGCAAATAACGTGTATTAATTCACCAAAAGTATATCGGTTGTAATTTAAAATACTGAAATTTGAGTCTTTTAGTTTGGCTTTAACCTTTTCAGTAAAAAGAGGAGGAAGCCCTAAGATAAATTTTTCTTTCCAGATAACATCATTACAAGAATTAATTTTATAGAGTTTGGAAAGAAAAACATCTTTATTCCAACGGAAGTCGGTAAGAGTGCGACATTGAAGATTCATCAATTGTTCTTTATTTTTCTCAGAGATGTCATCTGTTGGTCCTACAAAATGTTGGATAATGTTAACAATGAGGACAGTGACTTGGTCACCAATCTCTCTTCCTTGGTCATCAAGGATCGGAGTTCCTCTGGCATCAAGTTTGACAGCAGTGAGTATTTCATCACGCTGATTTGGAGAAAGGTAATCAGTCCACCATCCATATAGCTGACCTACAAATCCCTGGGTAATAGCTATTGCTGTATTGACAATTGTGTGATGGTAAATTAGACAAGCATTTTGGTATATCAACATTTGGTTACAAAGTTGAAGAATTTGGTATTACGTCATACCATCAAGATTCCATTCATAAAGATGATTTCCATCAAAATGAAGGTGAGAGAAAGTTTGTTATTCTTTGATTTGAAGATCAACAGGAGTAGGGCGACGATAATATTGTTTGGTTGGTTTGACTATGCTTTGGATTTGAGGGTGTTGCTGAATGTCAAGGAATTGATTTTTTATCTATTCGATTTCAGATTCAGAGTCTGAGTCTAGTTCAACAGAGTCAGATTCTGAAATGGAAGAAAGATTAAGATTTTGAAATCCTGTTTCGATCTCTGAATCTTGCGTTGTGTCTTTAGACAAAACATTGACAGAAGGGTTTTTTTCTTTGTCAAGTTCTTTTGCTAATTCTACTATGAAATCAGAGCGAACAGTATTTGGATTGGGAAAGGCTGGTTTAGCCTATTCTTTGGGTAAAAAGAAAGCAGAAGTCTTTCTTTGCTCTGAAGTAGAGGTAAAAAAAGATGATGGAGATGGAGATACTAGCATCTTCTATAAATGCATTTGTTCTCCGAGGGTATGAAGAAAAGTATTGGTATAGTTATTTTGTTCAACTATAGGAGCAAGGTCTTTTGGAGTGAAAGGTCTATCTGCATTCATTTTTTCAACAAGTTTGATTGGAGAAGTGATAGTTCCTAAAATATTTTGTAACGACCTCAGTTTTGGGCACCTAGTGGCATACGTTTGTGCATATAGGAAAATAAGGGTAATTATTATCATCCTTAATAATAATAGAAGCACTGAATTTCGGGGACAAAATTCTCTTTAAGGGGGGTAAATTGTAACACCCCGTACTTCCCAGTACTCAAGTGTTACCGTATAACCAAACTTAGCATAAATACAAGCCTGACTTAAGTAAACATTCACATCATTCTAGTTTAAACCCCCACCATTGAAAATAGTCCCAATCCATACATCAAGCCCTCTATCCGTCGATTTCCAAGATAGGTCATCTGACTTCATATCCAACTCCCAGGCCATACTTAAACATTCCTTAGGATCCCAGGGTTTTGTTGTCAATCCAATCATTGGATCTGCTCAGTAAACAATGATTTGGAAAGTAGGGGTTCACATGGTACAAGTAATCCAAGATAACCTAAGAGTTAGGGTAGGTAGTTGAATGACACACGACAAGTAGTCTCACATCCTACATGGGTATACTAATAATAATGAACAAATAAATAAAGATAAATAAATAGCAACGTATAGTGATATTGGTTAAAAAAAATTTATAATATAAAATCATGAAATGGGTAGTCCTGCAGAGCGGGAGCCACAACATGATTTAAAGGTGCATGCATATTTGAGGAAATAATAAAATAATAATAATAATAATAATAATAAAAGTGAAAGCGATAATGATAATAATGGTAAAAATAATAATATTAATAATAATAATGGTAAAATAGTAAAAATAATAATGGTAATAATAAATAATATTATTAAAGTAGTATAACATGATGCTTAGTGTTATAAAATCATAACAGGCCATATACTCGTAAACTGACCATTGGTTCCTAGCTTGAATGGTCCCTTAGACCACTTTAACCATTGACGTTCAATTTTGAGAAGATCCGACCATTAGATTGGCAAAAACTCACAGTGGAACCCAATCTGAGTTGTGGGCCCCACCTAGAACTTAGATCAGGCCGAACTAACGGTCAAAGACCCTGACATAGGCCTCCTAGAGTGAATGAACAGTGTGGATCAGATCACAGACATCACTGTGAACCCCAAAATTATTGCGTGTGCACAGCAGGAACATGCACCCGCTGTGCACTAGACCTTGGAGAACGGTCAGAGCTCCTCTGACCCGCGTTTGCTAAAAAAAGAGAGACACTCTCTCTCCTCTCTGCGTTTTGCCAGCGAGCGAACGCTATTCGTTTGCATCAATCGTGGCCCACCGTCCGGTCCCCACCTTCACAATCCAAACCGTCCATTTGAAATATTACACACGTGTGACCAGAACCCCTAAGTCCCAAGTGATTCCACACCTGTAATGCACACATTCCTTCCTGCAAAACGACCTTTCAAGCACAACATTCCGAATATGGAAACTGTCTGCTCCCTTCCTTTCTTCTAGCTCAGCGATCCGCGTGAGGGGCGTCTAGCATGATCTCGGATGTCCATCAAAAGTAATCTCAGCCGTCCGTTTTAGCTGAGCGGTTTAGGGCTCCCTCAGCAAAGAAAACCACAAGCAGTTTTGGATTCGCCCACCGTATTTGGAGACGGTTTCAGCCAGGGCGATCCGGACCGTTTCTTGTCAATCCTGCGGCTCTGGGATGATAGGTTTAAACGAATAAAAGGGGCTAGATCGAGCAACAACAGCTCGACCTCCATTCTCGCAGCCGTCCATGAAAAATCACCGTTTCCTTTCCACCAGCGAACCCACCACTTAAATCATCTTAAAGCTTATTTGTAAGCTTCCTAGGGTCCCTAAGAACCATCCCATGTGGTCGGATTAAAGGGAAAAGCCATGGGAGGGAGTCTACCATTAACGGCTGAGCCTTCTTCCCCGTTCGCCTGTAGCTCGAACTGAGCTGAGTTTGGGCCGTGCTTGGGTCGAGTCCAGTGGTGCTGCTGAACTTCAATGAAAGAAGAGAGAAGAGGAAGGAGGAGCATGAGAAAGGAAGAAAGAAAGAGGAAGAGAGAAAGGAGAGGATGGGTGCACCATTACACCAATCTAAACCAAGCTGAGCACTGTTGGGTCACTGCAAAACCAACAACTCGTCCTGTGACTCGGTCCGAGTTGGGCTTGGGTTCAGTCCTGGCTGAAATGCCAACAAATGGGCAAAAGAATAGAGAGAGTGAGGGTGCTTGCATGGCGTGCTGCCCTCACATCTGCTAAGTCGGGTCAACTCGCTGGTTAGGTGCAGACCATCGCTGAGCTCGCCTTGGGTTGATGCTGACTTGGTATTTTGAACCATCTAAAAAGAGAGAAAGAGAGAGAGAGAGAGAGAGAGGCAAAGCTGTTGTTATTGCTACCGTAGTTGACTCAGTTGCTGACTCAATATCTGAGTTTTGGCCTGACTGAGTTGCTGGGTAGAGTCCAACCACACCATCTGGTCAGGAGAAGGAAAGAGAAACAGAGGAAAGAAAGAAAGAAAGAAAGGAGAAGGAAGAAAGGAAAGAGAAACTAGAGGGAGTAGGGGCTGAGTCGACTCGGCTGGAGCCGAGTCAACTCGTATAGGATTGGGTCCAGCTGGATTGGGCTAGGCCTAGTCTGATTTAGGTTATCTTAGGAAGGAAAGGAAGAAAAGAAAGGAAGGAAATGAAGAAAGAAAGAAAGAAGGAAAGAGAGAGCGTAGATGGTGGTTGTGTTGAGTCGAGGCAACTCGGCTCGGACCTAATCAACAAAGTGAGTCTATATTTTCTTTCCAGATTCAAATTATTTCAGTTATCATTGCTACTATCATTATCATTTTTAGGATTGTTAAATTTAGGTATGGTTAACTATTAACAAATTTCCTATACTAATGATAGTTGTTACATGCCAATTATAATTTGTTAAACACAAGTGTTTTAGTCTTCACCCTTGAAGGTTATTATTGATAGTTGTGATCATCATCATTAAACAATACTATTCAAGGATTTGTATAATTTTGTTAATGTGATTATTGGATGTTAGTCATTATTATGTTATAGTTAGTAAAAATCTTATTACTAATATTATTTAAGAAATTATAGGTCACTATATGAAGTATTAGGTAATGTCGGTATATTCGTTAATACTAATTATTTAAGTACTTCTATTATGACTATTATTTCATTCATGGTATAAAAATAAATAATAATAATTGTAATCAGAGTACAAGTCCTAAAATATAAGCCTAGTCCTAAACCCTAGGATAAAACCCTAAAAGGAATCCAAACCCTAAGTTGTATAAATCTTGACCGTAGACACTTGGTAGAACATTGATCTCATGTACAACTTCACAATCCATGGTAGGACTCAACTCTGAGGGTGCACACGCTTCCTAGCAACATCAGTTAGCGATTCCAACTATAAGGTGATGATTCTTCCCCTTGATCTTTCCATCTTCTTATTAGCTTAAGTTATAGTTTTTATTTAAATTCATAATTGATAGCTCTCTTTATAATCACATGTGTTAGCTGGTGAATATTAAATTGCTGTATTACATGCTTTACGATTATCCTGTATAATTGTTCATGCTTGTGGATTTATTTTTGTGGATTACTTATGAAACTTAAACTGGTACATTAGTGGAAAATTTCCACATATGAATGTACACCCATACTTAGGATGTAACTTGACTAGTTGTGATCGTAATGGACCTTCAACTTGGTGGTTACTGAGTGTGGTCTAGATGGATCATTGATGTGGGCCTACCATCCAGAGTTGTGGTGTCCAATGGTTTTCAAGGATGGTCTTTTATCGCATGGTTCTGATACTCGCCCTATGTGGCCTACTTTGATATCGCCCTATGTGGCTTTGTTCTAGTATTTTCCCTAGATGGGTTCGCTGTTTTATACTGTGCAACCATGTGATGGTAAGCCCTATATACTGTAACATGATTGGCCACTAGTCGAGGGGTACCATTAAACATCCTAAGGTGGTAGTCTCATGAGCCGGGGATAGTGGTATGGGACCTATGCCCGAGCTGTCGGCCTACGCTGGGCCATGTGCTCCCTGTAGTGACCTTTGAGCTTACCTAAATTGGCTGATTGTAAATGGACTAATAATGACTTGGCTAATCATACATGCATGGCATATTACGATGACTTGGATCACTCTGCCCTGCGATTACGCTGAATGTTGCGCTTATGACCAGTCATTCGAATTATGATGATGACCTGGATCTTCATGCCCCGTGATTATGCTGAATGTTGCGCTGATGACCAGTCACATTGTCTGTCTGGATGTTTTACCCGTGGCACAGACCATCTGGATGTTTTACCCGGGTCGACGATTGCATGGGGACCTGACTGGATGATGTTTCCCAGGTTCGATGATCACACGGATGAGCATCTCCGGGGCGATGATTGCATACTTCACGCATCCATACACGTAATAAGATTTGCATCATGTATTATTTTGTATGCTTTGTTTTATAACTATGCTTACCTGATGCAGTGGTGTATAATCTTGAGGGGAGTTTACACTGAGTTGGCCACTCATCCATCAAATATATAACCGTACAGGTAGCACAGGTGGCTCAAGCGACATTCATGTTTACATTGATGAGGAGCAAGCTATGATTGACAAGAATGCATAATTGTAATTGCTAATGGTTGCTACAAGATTTCACATCCCAAATTTGTTGTAATTTACTTTATTTCACATGTAATATTATTTCATTTTATAATTGTGAGAATGGGGACATTGGTTTGTATAAGTCATTATGGGCAACATCTTATATATTCTAAATGAAATTGAAATCTTCCTTTATGTTGATTTGTCCATTCTACGCTTATCTGCTTACTCTGATAAAAGAAGAAAAAAAAAATATATTTGATCATCCTTTAAGGTTAACACTCGGATTTTTGGGAAACGGGTCGTGTACTCGGGTCTTAAAGATTCGGGGCGTTACATTTTTATAGATTGAAATGGGGGAAATGTTTGGCTTATAGGAGTTCCAGCTTGAGATTCCCATTTTCGAGTGAGATTTTGTAGCATGAAGATTTTGGGATTGTTTGGTTGGATTTCACAGTGGTTTTTAAACCAAGTGAAAAAGGAATAGTTATCTGATATTGGTTCATGTGCAGGTACCATTTTTCTTTAAGATCCTTTTTAATATCTGTAGGAATATTTTGAAAGTACCATTTGGTTAATGGATGTTTTTGGAAATCATGTTTTAGATACTCAGTATCTATAACAAAAAGCTTAATACGAGGCTGGCAATCAACAGAAATCATGTTTACTTGAGGATGAAAATCGCTTTCAAAAGGATTATAATCATCTTCTTGCCTTTAGTAATGAGGGCTATAAACATGAGTAAGAATAGTTTTTGGAAGATTTTGTTTTAGATTTGGCATTGTTTGGGAAGAACTTAGTTCTGTTTGGGCAAATTTGGCGAAGATGATGTCGACAGAGACGTCATCATTTTGTTGAATGAGCTCAGGTTCTGAAGATTCTTTTGGAAGCTTCTCTTGCGCTTCTTCAAGATGCCATTTGCAGAGATTGATTTCGTCCCATTTAATTCTTTTTGGAATGACTACATTATGGGCAAGATTTGCCGTGAAAAATGTAGTGAGACCTCTCATCCGGTCTTCATATGCAATTCCAGGCGAAGTAGTTTTCATTAATTTGTAATCTATACGATAAGTGACCGCAATATTTTCACTTCTAGAAGCATATTGAATCCTTAAGTATAAACTTCTAATCGAAGGAATTTAGACAAATGGACATCTGTCAATGCAACAGAATAATTTGGCAGACATATGAAATAGGTTGGACCATCGGACAGACTTGCCTCAACCATTCCAATCAAGGAGTCTTTGAAGTCTAGAAATCTGCGATCTCGCAGAGTAACTAGAGTAGAAGTCTGTAAACCCAATCTAGTAAGTGGTTTTACAGCAACTTGGACAAATCCAAGATGGATGTAGTTATATTTGGAAGAAGATTGAAGAAGTTCTCGTACAGAGAGCAAATTCAAATCATCATTTTGGTGAGATATAGATAAAGTTTGTTCTACAGTTTTGATGATGAAATCTGATTCAAGAGATTCATCGTTTTGGAAAGAACCCTCTAAATAAATCTCATTCAATGGGACTTTTGGCAGGTTCCAATTTTGAAGAGCTTGTTCGATATCAGAGTATCGAATTTCTTCGAGATTTTTTATAGACATTGTTTCTGCATCAGCTGCTTTGGCAATACTTGTCGATTCTATTGTTTTAGAAGAATCAGATGATTTTGCAGAATCAAAATTACTTTGGGTAGAAAACCATTTGGTAACTTTGGAAATAACACTTTTGGAAGCTTTGATAGATTTTTGGCTAGCAGAACTATTAGATCTGTCTAATTTTTTATATTGAGCAGATCTTTCTGATACAGATCTTCTTCCTAAGTCCATATTTGCAAAATTAAAATTAATAAGAGTGACTTGTCAATAATATAAATCCCTTTAAAGGCCTAACGCACAACTGGCTGATGGCAAAAGGGTATTATGACAAGGGAGCCTCGGACCTCTTTTTAATTTTAATTAGTAAATATAAAAACAAAAAATAAATCTATGGCAAAATAGATTTGCAGAATATAAAACTGGCAGAGCAATAAACAAACAGATATAGTCAAACAGAAATACCTATATATATATATAGGGAAAAGGTACTATGCGCTCGAGCTGATGGGAACGTCCCATGAGGTCGAGCTATGTGGGCCCCACCTTGATGTGTTTTGAACATCTACCCCATCAGTCAGATGCACCATTCCATCGTGGGCCTAGGTCTCAAAAATCAAGTCAATCTATGACTTGAGTGGGCTACACCACATACAGAAGTTGAGAGGGGCCATGCACCATTAAAACATTCATAATCATTTTTTGGGCCCACTAAGATGTGGTTTGCAAATCCAACCCATCCATTATGTGTGTCCCACTTAGATGAGGGTTCAAACCAAGTTTCAAAGAAGATTCAAAACTCGGTGGGCCCCACCAAGTGCTTTTATATGTTTTTGGCATGTCTTCACATGATTTTAGATGGTATGGCCCACCTGAGTTCCGTATACGGCTGATTTTTGGGATATCCCATAATTTAAAAGGGACCCATCAAATGCACAGTGTTGATGGTCGACATACATCACGGTGAGGCCCACACAACTCGACCTCATGGGAGCTTATCGTAAGGCCAAGCGCATAGAACCTTTTCCCATATATATATATATATATATATATATATATATATATATATATATATATATATATATATATATATATAGTTGTTGTGGTGTTTTAGTAATGCTTTTAATGGACCAAACCTATTAGACGGGTTAGATGTCATATTTACATAAAAGGTTGGATGATACGTGTTTGCGAGACATTAAACGGTACTCCAACTTGGACTTTTATTGGAAAAAAGAATTTCAGCGGACGCTCTATTTTGATTTTTTATGGGGTTCACCTTGATGTGTATGTGTGATCCACTCCAACCATTAGATGTGTAATCTTATGTCTGGTACAGAACCTAAAAATCAAGCCCACCTGTGATTCAGGTGGACCACGCTGAGAAAAATATTGGAATAGAGACGTCCACCCTTGATTTTGACGGGGCCCACCATAGAGATTATATAAAATCCACTCCAATCATTAGATGCCACACTAAAACTTAGTCATAAGGCCCAAAATTCGAGTCCATCTATCTTTAAAGTAGGCCACACAAACGTAACTAGTTTGGATGGTGAGCTTTTCTTTATCAATTATTTCCAATCGCAGGTCCCCCTGAAAAAAGAAGTATCTGCTTTTTGAACCGTAGGTAGATTTAAAATTAACACCATGGTGTGCTGACCCGAACGGGCCACTCTTTTCCAAAGTTAGTTTAAATCACTTCTCTACCGGCATTGCCAGGATTAATTGCCAAAATAATGCCACTTCTCTTCTCCGCCAAGTGCCAAGCATTATGAGCATTAATTATCATCTTAAATTATGCCAAGCGGTAGTGCGTTGGGAACAGGTACCACATAGATTCCCACATCTGATTTTCTATGGGCCCACTCTAATATGTATGAGAGATCCACTCCAACCATTATATGTATAATCCTGTTATAGACATAGAGCCAAGAAATTAGACTAATCCGTGATTCAAATGGACCACACCAATGGAGGAGGGAGACATCCACACTCGATTTTTATAGGGCCATCATGACGAAACTGTGAAATCCATTCCATCCATTAGATGTCACGCCAAAACTAAACCTGGGTTCCAAAAATCAGGTCCATATATGATTCATGTGAGCCTCACCAAAGGAAATAGTTTAGTGGGTGAACCTTTCCATGTACAATGTTTCCAATCTTATGGTTGACCTGAACTAAGGATGAGGATGAAATTTGAGACCTTGATCTAATATGAGGTGACATACTTGATGGTCGGGGTTGATTATACATTAACACAATGATGGGCCCACCTAAGCCGTGGCTCCTTTTGCATGCCAAAATGGGACGCGGATTAGATACTGACAGGATGAGCAGCAAGAGTAACTACGGAAGTGACGTAACCAAGTTTTGTGGGCCCCACCATGATATATGTGTTGTATCCACACCGTCCATACATTTGGAGAGATCATTTTAGGGCATGATCCAAAGAACGAGGCAGATCTAAGGTTGGGGTGGACCCGCCACAGAAAACAGTGGTGAGATTGACACTCACATTTAAAACCTTCCGAAGGTCCACCGTGATGTTTATTTGAGATCCAACCTGTTCATGTGTTAAGGCAGACATGAAAGAAGAGAAAACACAGATATTAGCTTGATCGAAAACTTTTGTGGCCCTTAGAACTTTTTAATGGTGGGTTACTCTCCCCACTATTTTCTGTGTTGGGGTCCTCTCGAGTTTTGAAACTAACTCATGGATCGTGCCCTAATATAATATCTCCAAAGGGATGGGCAGTGTAGATACAAAACATACAAACTTGGTGATGTCACTTCAGTAGTTGGTGTCGCTGCTCAACCTATCAATAGCTAATCGTCCACCAAAATGAAATTAATAGGCGGTGGAAGCATTTACTTTCATTGGTTAAGAGGTATTGCTTTCATTAAATGCATAGCTAGTTGGACATATAATGGAACGTCCAACTAGTTGTGTGTGAGCATTACTATATATGTGTGTGGACAAATAGGCTACCATCTTTTCAGTGCGATATTATATGTGTGTGTGGACAAATAGGGCTACCATCTTTTCAGTGCAATATTTTTGTGAGCGGCCAGGTGTGCACTTTACTCAAATACACCAAGATCTTACTAATCAGAAATGTACTTCCTGGACGGAGAGTACATGCTAACACGGCAACAGTTCATGCCATGGATTTGTTCCACGAGACTTCCATCTCATCCTCGCTTTGGGTTACTCGTTAAATTGTTTGAGTAGGGTTGCCATAGGCAGGTTCCATCTTAAACATGAACACGCAGTCTACCTGAATGAGCTTGGACGTGATCTTGCATGGAGTCCTCTTCCCTATGAGTGGCAATATGCTAAGCTGGGATTGTCTTTACTCCTACTAGTAGCTAATGAAAAGAGTGAAATGATCAAATACCTAATTAATTTAGTCTAAGCAATTTTGTGGCTAGCCCTTTCACAAAAGACAAGTCCCTCAACATAAAAGGGAACAGATTTGCTAGATCACTTTAGGGCACGAGCCGAAAAATAAAGTAGATCCAATTCTCAGGTGGACCAAACCATGGGAAACGGTAGTCATTGACCATTAATGGGCCACATCATTTTTACATCCAACTTGTTGATCAGGTTGGTTTGCCATCCAACCTGTTGATCAGGTCACACAGATGTAGATGAATGGAAAACACAAATATCAGCTTCATCCAAAACCTTTGTGGCTCTCAAAAAGTTTTTAATGGTGAGCATTAAATCACCACTATTTCCTGGTGTGGTTCACATGAGATTTATTTTTGCTTAATTTTTGGGCTCATGCCCTAAAATGATTTGGAAAAATGGATGGACGGCATGGATAAAACACACACATCATGGTCGGGCCTACATAACAACATCAAGTAGCTACTAGCTGTTGGTTGTGTCAAGTAGGCAATCGGCGTCCCTTATGAGGCCTGGGCCGCAATTAATCCGTCCCTAATATAAATGCGCTTTATCTACTTTCCAACTGCATATATGAGATAATGAGAACCGGCAACCGATGCCATTAATCCATCCATTTCCTTTATATTAATTAGTCCATCCATTTCTTTTTATACTGGTGGCCCACTTGATATTCAGACCAGGCACGTCCTTCCCATTCATTGTTGGCTTCCGCCTGACCACGACTCAGCCTAGATTTCAAGTCGGAGCCCTGTCCACGGGCCAAGATTATGGGCTCAGGCACTAGCCAACAGGCGCATCCCTGGTTGGCTGATGAAGAGTGGACTTGGATCAGGTACTACCCCCGCTTGTTCTGAGCTCAAGACAGGTTATGCACCGAGGGGCCACTATGATAAACGGCTTTTATCCAAGCTGTTCATCCATTTTTTCAATATTATTTTAAATCTTGAGCCCAAAATGAGGCATATCTAAGGCTCAAGTGAACTACACTACAGGAAGCAACGGTGCTAATGACGATCACCGTTGAAACCTTCTTAAGGCCTACCGTGATGTTTAATTGTCATCTAATCTGTTCATAAGGTTATATAGATATCGACGAAGGAAAAACACAAACATCAACTTGTAGACATCACATCTCAAGCTGACGAGCTGATTGAGTTTGAATGGATGGATGGACAATTGAACCCCGATCCTAAACCATGAACCTAGAAGCCTAAACCCTAGGAACCCTTAACTCAACTCAGTCAACCTAGTCAACCCGGTCAGCCTAACCCTAAACCCTAGGAACCCAAAACCTTAGAACCATGAATTAACTCCCCCGTTCAACCTACCTAAACCCACAACCCAATCAACTCACCTAGTTAGGCCTAAAACCAAGCCTAAGCCCAAGCCCAAACCTAAGATTAAAATCAAGCTCAACTGGAGTAATGGCCGAAACCTCAAAGCAGCAACCCTTATAGCAGATCCTTGACACGCTTGAAGAATACTGCCTACCAAAGTAGGGAGTTTGAGTGGGGATCGACGGCAGCCAAGTTGTCGCCGGTCACGTGGTACTCCCCCTTTTCGGACAACACCCATCAAGCATGTGAGTTTCTCATTTTTCAAGCCTTAAGTGTGCGGTTGAGGTACATTTACTCCAATGCCCATTTCTTTACCCAAAATACCATTTAACCAACTCCTTTAACCCGTGTGATGATGTCATATGGCAATCTCCAATCCCAGTCATTCAACTACATTTTACCCTTATAATCACCAGGAATTATCAAAAAACTAAGTTCAGAGAATATAAATAGTCTCATTCCCTTCTCATTTTAAGTATCCCCTCTCATTAGAAAAGACACCCAAGCATCAAGAAGAGCGATCCACACCCAAGAAGCATCCTTTCACCAAGGAGAGTGAGAGTGAGAGTGAGCCCAACCCTAGTCTAGCCTAGCCTAGCCAGAGTCCAAGCTTCCTGATCCACCCAAGTTCAAATCTAAACTACTCAACCTAGCCTTGCGACACTACTGTTCACCCAACCGTTTAAGCCTCTATCAGCTTCATCAAACTAGTGCATTAGCATTGTGCAACATTCATTCTCTTCTCAACCCCCTTACTCATATATAGCATCATAATGCATTTTCATCATTTTCACACATCAGATTGGCGGGCGTATGCTTTGTGGCCAGCTTATATAATCGAATCTTACCCATCATAAACCCTAGCCAGTTAGCCGTTGTTTAGCATATACATTTCATTGTTTTCAATCAAATTTGATTGGCGGGCGTATGCTCTGAGATATATCGATATAATCGTAGTGGGTCCAATAGAAACCTTGGTTGGTTGACCGTCGTTTTATCATAAACATTCATACATACTTTGCACCTTACACTTAATCGTTTCGAACGCATGTTCTGCAACTTGCTGATATAGTCGGATCCCATACATCAGAAATTTGGATCGATCAATCACTGATATCATTGCATCATATTATATTTAATGTACGTGAGAACTATTCTTATTCTTCAGAAATTAGTTAGATCTTGTAAAGTAAAAAAAAACTATACATTTGTAGGGGCAAAGTGGGTGCATAACACATTTCCTCTTTGTAATCATGATCCCTTACTAAGATTTTTTTAGAATGTAAACTCACAAGTTATCTTTCAGTTAAGTATCTTTGATTCTCAATCTTAAACGTAATAACCGACTGTAAAATTGTAATAACTGGTTAGTGACAGCTCTTGTCAAATATTATATCTTTTACCCTATCACAAAAGCTCTTGATCGAGGTAAACGGTTGGAAGAAGAGAGTAGATCTCCCGTACTCTTTGGGAATCCACCCTCTAGCATCCACATAGCCTGATTCAAAACTTATGTCATCCTGGAGAAGTTCTCAATCAAATAATTTATCCCTTGTACATGGTACACTTGAGCCTTGCATCCGTGTCATTTTCATTTTTGGGCTTATAACTTGAAATGATATGAAAAAATGGATAGAAGGAGCGGATAAAATCCACGCATCACCAGGTCCCTGAGAGCCCTGCTCTATCTCTAGTGGGTAGTACCCAAACCACGTCCATGAAGAGCCTCCAAGTGGCGCCTTTTGTGGATTCTACGCCAACGAGTATAATCAACGCTATGAAATGTCAGGGCCATAGCTTAAGGGAGTGGATTAGCTGCCTATGTGTCGATCCTCAGACGTGAAATGTGAATGAGATCAAAATCGTTCATTTGATTTGTGGCCAATCAAAATAACTGAACAATCCAATCTGGTTAAGGGAAGTGGAATGTAAATGAACACAAAAATCACAAAAATCAGTAATTTTTTGTATTCGATGAGAAAATTCAATTTATTTAGTAGGTAATGTAATCTTTAATCTAATAAGTTTTTGTTCAAAAGTCAATCAACGATGAATTCTGAAGAATGAATGGCTCGGATCATCACAAGAAAGTTCCACGTATATAGCATAAAATGTGGATATACCAAAATGCCGTGCCTCCAGAAATACGGTATCTTCTCCCATAGCTTGCATAGCAAGGATCTGTAACTTTGTCTTATGCTTTCACACGACAAAACAACTCTTAAGTAGAGAGACTAGAAGTCGCCCCTTTCGTATCGCGTGTATTCATTCGACTTGCTCTCCTCCCTCGTGTGTTTCCTGATGGGGCCCATCTGGATCGGTATTTGGCTAATCCATACCTTCCATATGATGGGCCCACTACG
The DNA here is from genome assembly GCA_030180095.1 of Magnolia changhungtana. Taxonomy (NCBI): domain Eukaryota; kingdom Viridiplantae; phylum Streptophyta; class Magnoliopsida; order Magnoliales; family Magnoliaceae; genus Magnolia; species Magnolia changhungtana. The sequence goes on along the minus strand of JASAUF010000470.1, from coordinate 565,453 downwards.
GATGGAGGATGTTTCAAAAATCATGCTGATTGATAATACGAATCATCCAAATGGTGGCATTTTAAAGTGTTGAAATGAAAGGGAAAGTGCAAAAATTCCAAATTTAACTCTAAAGTTTATAGGCTAAGGCGTCCAGTAAAGTCTGTACGGATTTCGTTTATGTCCCAACGATAGAGTAGTCTACCAGATGGACGGATCGGATGATCGGACCATAGATCATGTGGGCCCCATCCAGCAACATACGCTGGACAAGCATAAGCCATGGTGTCTCCCGCAAGACGAACAACTTTCCCTTTCAGTTCAGTGAGTCGCGGCATCAGCCAATAAGCGCTGTAAATACTGGTTTGAGAGTGATTTGATACTCTGGCAGCGTACGAAGGTTGATACACAGGCATGTAGTACCTGTTCAATTTTGCATGCACTAACTTAAATAAACCGACTAAATTGTGGAAATCAAGGTATATAAGTTACGGTCCGAAAACATGATGGGTTGCAATCCTGGCCTCTTATTCGTGGACACATTCGTTTGTTAAAACCGGACCATAGGATATTTTCATTATCAACCATCCAATATATGTCCACCAATCCGCTAGTTATATTACCTAAGAAGAGTAATTCTTTTGTAGATGGGACAACTAAACTGGGACCCACAGATTGGACAGTTTAATTTGAATAAAATATATGCCACGTATGAAAATTCTAAGTGCCTGAGTACCGTCTGTACATCATGCCAGAGTAGACGTTGCAACTCGCTGACAGGTGAGGAAAAATTGCAAAGCAGCTGGTGCTTATCTATAAGACTATAACCTACTGCGATGTAGTGACGCTGGTTGGAGGATTCGCTCCGAAACACTAGAGTGAGCTCTCTCTCTCTCTCCCTCTCCCTCTCCCTCTCTCTCTCTTTTGGATTCCAGTTCGTTGATTTGCTGCTTTTTTCATCGAAAACTTGTTTTCTTTCTTTTGTTTCCTGTTTCTGTTGTTTGATTGTCTGCAAGGAAATTGGAGAAAGAAGCATTTTGGAGAAACCTGGTGTTGAGGGTTTTCTTCATCCTTTCACTCTCTGCTCTTCTCGTAGAATCTCTTATGCAGTTCCTTTTCTGTTTTTATATATGCCTTTCCAACTTCTTGCCATTTCATGATGGTGGTGCTGCTGTTGAGGATAAATTATTATTTAGTTGAAATGGTGGTGTTGGGTTTGTGTGAATATAATTTGCCTGAATGAATTGCGGCTGACTCTGTTTCGTCATGTGGCCGCTGCATGTTTGGGGATGCGGATTGCCTGCTACCCCTGGGTGCAGGAAGTTCATGTAGTTTGAAGCTAAGTGGAGCGAATCGTGATGTTTATGGGAAAAACACCCCCATCAATCTGTTTTGCCACCTCATTTTAGGATACGAGATAAAAAATGAGGCAGATCCAAAAGTCAAGTGGGCCACACAACAGGAAACAGTAGGGATTTAACACCCACCAACATTCATGGGGCCATAGAATTTTTAGGTTAGGCTAATATTTTTGTGCTTTCCGTTTTTCCAAGTGGGAATGGCCTTATGAATGGTTTAGATGGCATATAAATGTCAGGACGGACCCTGGAAAGGTTTGAACAGTGGCCATTTCCCTCCCCTCTGTTTCTTGTCGTGTGGCCCCACCTGATTATTGGATCTGCCACATTTTTTTTTTTCATGTCCTAAAATGAGGTGGCAAAACGGATGGATGGGGTGGATTTCTCACAAACATCACAGTGGGTCCCACCTAGTTTCTGACTGCAGTAACTTCATGCGGTTGGGGGTTGCAGGCAATCCACATCCCATGTTTGGTGACGTTTGGGAATCCACAACATCCATCTGGTGGGTCCTACTGTAGGTGGGAAAAAAAACCTGAAAATATGGGTAATGCAGCTGGCAAGTGCAGAACATCTGCTGATGTGTATTTTGTGGGCAGGAAAAGATCAATCATGAAATCTTGGTGGGATACATCTGTTGCCATATGATGGATAGTGAAAATGAGAAACAATCAAATGGTGAAAGTCCAATTAACAGGATGTTTGGGTCATACCATGTCCATGGTCCATCCACAAAGGGGCCAACCAGATGACAACCCAGATTAACCGCTTGAGGAGCCATGCTCATTGTTGTGAGTGTGTAATGAGCCATGATTTCCCTGACTGGACTTGATATCATCCATAAATAAATTAGGGAAGCCTTGCTTTAATAGTTGATTATAAAACAATTCAGGGCCTGTTTGGTTGCCACTTCAAAATGATTTCATCTCTCTCTTTTTTTTTTTTCTTTTTTTTTTAAATAGTAATTATTTATTAGAGATTGTATTTTATGTAAACTACAGGTTATCAAGATTTATTTTTAATCCTTGCCAAAATTTCTAATACATTATTACTTTTAACTAAAATGAGATAAACTCAGTTTGAGGTTGCGACCAAACAGGGTCTAAGTGAATAAAGAAAACCAACACATTGCAATTAAAGTCCACACTTAAATTAGTTCAACTGAGGAAGTATTTAAAATGCAGCACTAAATGGCCACACATAAGTACCGAATATATTTAGAGCTCTAAAAATCATTTCTCTTTGAGATGTCTTGGGTGTGTTTGGATGACGGCACTTCCTACTAGTAATGGAGTTATGAATCCTGGGATTGGTAACTCCTGGATTGGACAGTAAGTAATTTTTTGTGGATTCTAGTAGCAGTTTCAAAGTTTGACTTGCCTAGGGACTGAAACCAGTCTGTCTCAGTGTGACCTGGTCCTGTTTTAGTCTTGTATCAGTGCGGTGACTTGTTTAGTTTTTGGACTGAAATTGATACAAATCGTATGATGCCAAGTCATATAAGACAAAATTTCAAACCGTAGTTGGGTTGGGGTGTTGTAATAGTGGCTGGAATATGGATAGCGACTGTTGTAATAATAGTAGGAAGGTGGATAGTTTCACAAGCACAGGAAAATGGATAGGAACTATGGTAGTAAGAGGTGGTATACGAAGAGGGACATCCATAAAAGTGATGTAGGACATGAAATTCAAATATGATGAGCAAGATTTTCAGGCTTTAGATCACACTAGTTCAGAGACAATCACACAAAATTCCACATCCCACATAACGTCAAACACTCAACAAGGGGAATCTATGCGGGTCCAGGCCCACACATGCTAGGGCTGGATCAAGTAAAATTATAGACCAAACAATGATTAAAAGAGAGTAAATTCATCCACACATGCATAGAAATATTTTCCCAATCCAAGGGATTCACAGGTTCAATTTGGGGAACCCTAGGGTTAAAGAAAAGAGATAGAAATTGGGAATTTATGACAATCTAGGGTTAGGGTTAGGGAAATTAGGTGAGAGAGGAGAGAGAGAACCCGTAGCCAGCCCGCGCGTGTGGACAACAGGTTGGGTTTGATGCATGTGCACTGATGGCTGGCCGCATGTGCGTGGGGCCCACGAACCCAAAAAAGGCCTTCTTGGGTCTGGTCGGTCAGGGCTGGGCCACACACCCTCCAAGTTTCAGCCCGATCCGAGGTCTGGTCCGCGAGTGGTGCTCCGCCGAAGTTTCGGCCCTCCTGCAGGGCCAGATTCTGGAATCCTGTTGAAGAGAGGAAAATTGATGCAATGAAGGACATATTTGTAGCGCAGATGATTGTGGGAGATGAGAAGGGTGGATGGTAGAAGATGGGAGCGAATCGAGATGCGGCTTCGCACCACTGTAGTTAGCCCTTTGAAGAATGGAGGGCTTTGCACCCAATTAGGTTTTCATAACTCGGAAAGGAGCAGGAAAACACAACAATTTTTATAGGGGTGCTTATTTATAAGAAAACCCTACACCTCAAAACTCGCGCCATGTGCGCAATCTATTACTTGGCGATGAAGTAACCAAAATAAAAACTAATTAAAGAAATCTAAAGCGTCCATGGTACTCTAAATAACATTAATAAGCAAAACTTAAAATATGAGATTAATCCGACTAGTGGGCCACAATCATGAGATTCCATGATGGGCTTTACTTGAATACCGGGCCCACTCCAATGAACCAAAACTCAGTTTTCTAGCTAGGAGGCCCTTCCCGGATGTTGTCATCGATTCAGATCGATGGTGAGGCCCCTCCTCCTTGCGTACATACGTAGGGGGGCGGCGTGCATGTGCGTGCGCGCGTGATGTCCCCATCAACACAAAAGATGCAGGAGTGTCCATCTCTTGAAGTCATTAAACAATGAAGGAATACGGCCAGTTTGTGGACAGGTTACTGGCTGGAATTTAGAGACAGGTTTTGGAAACTTTCGGTGACTGTTTGAAGTGGGAAACTTTGACAGATTTTAGGCTGAAGGGGCTATAGTGTGTGGGCTGGATTGTAGTTGTTAAAAGAGCAGATTTAGACCTGAGGTTTAGCCTAAATTTTGAACTTGATTGTGGAAAGATTTTTGCCAACACTTGGGCTTTGGGTTGTAAGTGGACTGATGCTGGGACAGTGTTGGGTTATGACCATTAACAGATTTAGGGGTGAGCTTCGATCCTATCTTGGTTTCTGGTTGTGGGCAGATTATGAATAGTTTCGGGACTGACTGACTGCACTGATTATTGGATATTAGGAACTGACTAGGACTGAAATGGACTAGGTATTAGGGCTGTTATGGCTTTGTTTAGGGCAGTAACTGGGACCTACTGGGGATACATATGTGGAGTCACACCGCACAAGACCTAAGGGAAGCTTTCCCAGAGTTTTTAGAGACATCGCACCACCACTTCTTGCAGAATTCCTCTCATTCGGCTTGTATCCCATCTCAAACAACAAAGAGTAACTTCTATTCAATCTAATTATCAGATCAGTCACAGTCCTCCCCATGCTTATGTACTGCTACTTATAGTCTTGTGTACAATCCGACTTAATTACAATGAAACCAAAAATTAGCTTCTTTTGGTATGATGCATCTTTTCGCATTTTGTCTCAACTTGCAATTAAATATAATTAAAATTCCAATTCTTATAAAGGTTCTCAATGCCATATGGTGGAGAAAGCCATATGGTTAGTATATAAATTCCAAAATACCAAAACCAATTTTTATATAAAGCCCTTTTTCCGACGATGGCGTATAAAGATTTGGAAGACTTGATTGCACGTGTGGGCCCCACAGTCCAATCGATCGTCAATCGGGGCCATCTGATTGGATCTGTGGGTTTCACAGTGCAATTGGACCTATATTTCTATCTATCAGGACCTTTCATTTGGTCCAGATAGTCAATCAGGTCAATCTAAATCTTCGATGTGGTCTGTATCTCAGTATGGATGGTCGGGTGGTCCAGACCTTGAATTCAGATGGTTGGATACGGCTGATTCTAAAGGGACTACAGTGTTGAAACTTGTGTTATGTATTTTATTCTATTGAGAATGAGAAGACTATAGAAGATGTGGGAGAGCTATAGAGATCTATAGGATCTTAACATATGTACATGTTAACTGCACACATATGGATCACATCCATATACCTATTAACAGTATGTATAACTGCACATGTGTAGCTATACATAGACATCCTCATACTCAACAATAATGTGGGTGATTCTCATTTGATTGGATCTTCAATCAGATGGGCCCGATCTCCAACCAACCAACAATTGGATCATGCTCATTCTCCCATTGGATGATTGGATGGCCCTGCATCATCATGCTCTGTTGAAATGTTTGGGATACTAAAGCTAAGAAAATGACTTTTTCATAAAAGGGGCTGGAGGAAATTGAAAGTAAAAATGATGTCAGGTTACAACAAGGGTTGTGGCTTTAATTGTTTTGACTGGGTTTGGTTCCAAGGGGACTATTTGATGAACGATTCTGTACTGTTCATGCACTTTGACTCAAGATGAGAGAATTTGATCTATGTAGTAAGATAGGAAAAAATCAACAACGCTTACGTTTGGTGATTAGATCTATTGGCTCAAAAGCTAGGCTGTTGCACTTATCAAGTGAGCCACAACCTATCTAGCCATTGGCCTGATCTTTAGGCTATAAGATCTGAAGTGTGTGGACCACCTAATGGAAAGTTTGGAGCTCTGATGCAGAGCGGGCCACAGACCTATCTTAGCACAGATGCACCGAAAGAAGCTCAAACGGAAGTGGACCTAGTCTGTTAGATCCGGGCCTAGTCCTAGGTAGGGCATGACATAATTGGGCCCCAGGCGTGTTCGGATTGAAGAAATTCATTCCGGATAGGAAGAAATTGCCGTTCGAGGTGCCGTAAATCGGCCATAACTTTTGATTCGGGTATTGTTATGGGACGCATGACCTATGAATTTTTACTGGAACAGGCCATCCGGGGCCAACCAACCCTCATAAGTGGGTTATGTCGCTCCGTTTTGCAAGAAAATGCTTCCTTCCAATTTAAAATCGCAGTTTTAGGAAAAGCTTACTATTTTAGTAAGTTTTAGGTTGGATGTATCTCTTTCATTTTAGAATTATAGTGTATACAAACTTCTTAAGATTTGCTTCTAATCATGTCAGGAATCACCGGCATGATTACATTAGGACTTTCTATTTTTAGTAGATTTTACTATTTTGGGTAAATTTTAATTTAGTTGAATTAGGACTCATAATTAGGGTTTTTCTTTTCTTTATAAGTGATGTAATCGCAAAGTTTGAGCATTATTGATAAATAAAAATTTTGAATTTCCTTTTTTTTTTTTTCCTCGTGGATTCAAGAATAACCTTGTGGATTCAAGGTTTTGCACACTTGAGGTAGACGGTGATCTTCCTCATTACACCATTCCCTGCATCAAGCTCCCACCCATGCCACATGTGGCTGCATGTGGATGACAGGGCTACCCACACGTGGATGTAATAAAGCTCATATACATCTGCTCTGAAGCACAGGGAAGATTGCTGTCAGGCCAAAATCCAGTTGCCAAACCTTTCCTGAGAAAATAATGACTGGTTTCAAATGATTGGTGAAAAAGGGTCCGTAAGCCCACCCCCAAAATGTTGGGAACACTAGGGAGATAACTAACGTCCCCACCTTTATGGGGATGAAGGACATGTGGGACAACATATCAACCATCTAGATTGTCCATTATATTGATACCACTATTAACAACCCATGGTGCAAAAATCAGACATATTAGTTGAACTGAAGTGTACAATCGAGTGGAGAACAAATAGGTCCAATCATCATCTCTACTAGGGTACAATGTATTGGGCTTGAATATGCTGGCCCCTTGGGAATTCTTCAAGCTCTAGCAGATGGAGCAAAACTACTTTTCAAAGAGATCTTCTACCATGTTGAGGAGATATTTGTCTATTCAGTAGTGGATCATCTGTAGTGGTCATATCAATTCTACTAAGTTATTCAGTAAGATGAAACATCTATTCATTAGATCCCACCATGGATTGTGTATGATTCTAGAAGCAATTTGGTTAGATGGTGCTAACCGTCTAACCTATGGTTTGCATAGGGACAGACAATTATAACAAGAAGACCAGCATTCATCTGGTGGGCCACATTGTAGAAAACAATGAACAGCCTCCGATCTGATTCAATACATGTGTGGCCCACTTGATGAGTGAATCAGCCTGATTTTTGTAGCAGGTGATCTTTTCATGGTGTGGCCAACCTTTTGCATAGGTAGATAATGTACACACCTTGTTGGCACTGATGCGGTAGTTGTTTTGTAACTTTGCAGCCTGACTAATTGTCTTTAAGCATTACTTACAGTCACATACACATATGATGTTTGAATTCGTGGATCATTCAATACTTTGAAAGCTTTTATCCATGATTCAACCAAATGGATTCCTAACGTCTTCAGCCTATCCCAGATGTTGCATACACTATTTTATTGGATCACAGTAACTAGTTCAATGAGGGCTTGTTTGGATGGTGGAAAAACAGCGGCTAACAACAGAAAGGAAATAAAAGTATTTTGATTATCCAATGATGGATTCCCAAGGATTCTATGGCACCATTGAACCATGGATTCCATTTTTGGGGATGTTGTTTGGATAGCAAGTAGCATTCACATTTTGTGAGACAATACTCACCTCGTATCTTCTTGTATCTTGTGCTGGGGAATTGACTATGGAAAAGTGTAACGATTACTACATGGAATCCACTGCTATTTTTGTTATCTAAATATAGTGAAATGTCCCATCATGGGAAAAGTTCTCCTTTTCCTTTATTTTCTTTTGCTTTTTGTCAATCCAAAATCCCCAAGTGGAAAGGACCGCATTGCCATTAACTGCCTTGGTTTGCATAATAAGTAGCTCATAAATTGCGGTTACATTCCTTTTCAGTCCAAATTGAAGGTAAGCTAGTTGCAATTAGGATACTAATTAGCCCTTCACTATGAATATTTCCCTTCACTATTTCATCTTATTTTAACTAATGTTTTTGAACATGCATCCAAATGCTGGTAAAATGAATTTCTTAATACTGAAGAACAGCTCCTTCGTTGAGGTTGGACAGATCAAGTCAACAGGCAAGTCTTCACCAGTGAGTGGCTACAATGAACTTTGCATATAAGGCCACAACCTATACCTCAAAGTAGGCGTCAAATGCCTGGGTATGTGGTAGCTTTGAACTAGTAATATCCTGTTCCAGTCTAAATCTAATCATGCATACTGACGCAGCCAATCCTTTCAATGATGAGAACTGTACCCGAAAGTACATTAATGAGGTGGGTTTGAATATTTAGACTTGTAAATTTTCTATTGGGAGAAATAACTCTACTTGCTCAAAATTTGTTATGGAGCCTTGGGGGTTGACAATGTGGTGTTTTTTGTTTTTGTTTTCTTTCTTTTTTCTTTTTTTGCCCACATACTATGGTACTTCAGGCTGTTAGTGCAGAGAAGCAGTTGTGGACATTGATCCACTCTAGGTCTCCATTGGATGTTGATGTTTTGGAGACTCACCGGAAGGCCCGTTCTAGCTATGAGAACACTGTCTTGTATGATCATGAATTTGCACAACTTCATGATATTGAACATGCTTTGTGGAGGCTCCACTACAAGCTTATTTATGAATTCCGCAAAAGGATACAGGCAGATTCTCTTAGTGGAGATTGTATAGACTTGGATACACCCCATGAGGCTGCTGTTGGGAAACCCAAGAGTGATCATCTTCTGGAAGGATTTAGAACTTTCCTGTCAGAAGCTACTGAATTTTACAAGGAATTGATTGAAAAAATCAAAAAAAGAAATGGGCTTGCTAAGGAACTTTCAATTTTTAAGGAAGATTGTTTCTCAAATTTCCCAATGTCAACAGAAATGCAAAGATGCCAATATTTATGCCACCGATGTTTAGTTTGCCTTGGTGATCTTGCTCGATACAATGAACTCTACGGAAATCGAGACATTCAGAATCATAACTGGTCAGTTGCAGCCAACCACTACTTGAGTGCATCAATCCTCTGGCCAGAGAGCGGAAATGCTCAGAATCAGGTACCAGTTGCAACTTCCTGTTTTTCTTCCTTCTCACCTGGGAAGTCCTGGCTTTAATGTACCATGGTGGCTTTATGCTTCTTTGTTTAATCTGATTCGAAGTCTTTGTGACATCATCTGCAGATGGCTGTCTTGGCAATATACATTGGTGATGAACTCCTTACTATGTATCACTGTATAAGGAGTCTGGCAGTTAAAGAGCCCTTCCTCAATGCTTGGGATAACCTTATTTTATTGTTTGAGAAGGTATGATTCTTCTTCTTACCATATTATGTGCATTGGATTTTTCCTTTACTTTTTATTTTAATTTCAGTTTGCACTACTTTATTCCATCTTTACTCTCTATCCTGTGGATAGACTTAGTTCTGGTAATATCTAAAGCAGAAAACTAGATTAAGTAATTCTTGCATGTTTCTAATGCTTTTCAACAGTCCGATCATTTGTACATTTTGTGAGGCTTTATTCTTTAAGATACAAATTGGGAAGAACATGAGTGTACATTTTGTGAGGCTTTATTCTTTAAGATACAAATTAGGTAGAACATGCGTGTAAGTTGGTACACAATAACGAAACACTTCACTGAAATGCGTTCACTACTTGCAATATACAAGTGACAGTTGACATCCCAACTGGAACTTTTCAGAACTATTTGACCACCCCAGATGTCACGAAGTGCAAATGTGACATTGTGACTATCATTGCGATTCTCATTGTAGTCCTTAGAATTGCTAACTTGGTGAGTGATTATTCTTATTGCTCATTACCATGATTGTCTATGCTGAATTCTGTTTTAAAAATGGTGTTATTATGTATTTTATATTGCATTTAAATGTCTTTTGAGCAATTTTCACTACCAGGAGTTGTTAAATTTGATTAGGACAATTAAAAAAGGGTTTTGCTGACGTCCCCACCTTCATGGGGACGTTAGTAATGTCCCTTAAGGTTTTGGATGACACATGGGATGATCTTTCAACGATTTAAACCGTTCATTCATTCATACAATTATGATCAAGTCATGCTGTCAATATCACGCTAATTGGATGATCCTAAATATCCAATGAATAGCATAAAAAATGGGCAGTCAATTTTGAGCGGAGAAACATAATATATGTCCAATGACTCCAATCATCATCTTGAAAAATCTATTCAGTAGTACCCACTTTGTATTGTTTATGATTCCAAAGCACTTTGGTTTGATGACAGACAGTAGTAACAAATTGCCTTATTTTAAGGGTTAGGATCATCTGATCAGCATGATTCTTTCACCATGCTTGCTTCCAATGATACTATTGTTGAACCATCCCAATTGATGATTGGGCGTTCCATGTGTCATTCGGAAGGTTCAGGGACGTTGACCCATTAAAAAGTTACCCATCATTAGTTACCACGTGTCTTGCATGCTGTTGCGTACACATTGTACATCTTGGATTCATGAATTGCTCACTATTTGCTGCATCTATATCTGCTTGCTATTTCCATGTACTGTATGCTTTTATTGGCATTAGCTACTTAGTCAGTCTTTTATGATCTTGCAGAATAGATCGTCTCATTTGTATCCCCTTTCTAAAGAGACTGCTACTTTTGATTTTCTTAAACCATCCGAAAGGGTTGCGACACAAGTAAATGAAGCATCTGGCATTAAACAATCAAACCACAAAATGCCGGGAGCCAGTGATGATGTTGTTTCTTCCGAGGGGACATGTTTATGGAACCTCGCTGTTCGGATGATAAGCTTCTTGTTTATTAAATCAAGGTAAATCACTTCTGGTGAACAGGGTAGTGGTTATTTCAGTTTATGTTTTCGGCTTCATTATCTTCTGCTACATCATTGCTTCTGGTATTGCTTAGATGTGTTACTTCTCTACTGAGTTATTTCCATTTTTCTTGTAGACAATCTTCACTATGTATGTATTTCATTGCCTACCTCTTCTTTTGTTTTCTCCTTTGCGCACTAAAGGCCTAGACTCACCTTACCTATTCTTTTATATATATATATATATATATATATATATATATATATATATATATATATATATATATATATCAATGTGTTTCAAATAGTTTCAAATAGTGCTCGTAGCGCCCCAAATAGCGTAAATCCCCTGTAGCGTACGCTATAGGGTCGTAGCGTACGCTACAGCTACGTAGCGCGTAGCGTTCGTAGCGTAAGCTACAATGTATTTTTTATTATTATTTTAGTTTTTTATTATTTTTTCACTTTTTCTTTATTTCTAATGTTGAAGAATGTGACACCTGTACTGTACTTGATACTTCTAACCTATGGGATTTTTATTTCTTTTCATAATTGTGACTTCTGGTTTCAATTAGACATTATTAATTAAAGTGGTTTTCTTAGAAAGTTGTTGATGTGATAATTATTTGATTTGGCGTATATATGTGGATTGGCTTTTGATAAATGATAACTAATAACTTTTTTGAACATGCTTATAATTGATAAAATGAATAATCTTTTAGGCATTTTTATATTTTTTTTCCTTTTTTTTTCACTATTTATTATATTTGTCCTATTTTTAAATTAAAAAATAGAAGTATCATGTAGCTTACGCTACACGCTACGTATTTACGCTACACGCTATAGAGGGCTGAGCGCTACACATCACGCTACCGCTATATATATATATATAATTCGGCTTTCATTTCTCTTCTTTTCTTTTCTTGTATGGTCTAATGCAGTCTATATGACCATCCATACATTAATTAATGGACTGTCCATCATGAATGGATAAAAAGTAATAATAAATAATAAATAAAAACAAAAGAAGAAAATAATTGTCTTTGGGATTCTATGATCGGGCTACTGATGATAATGCAGTAAGGCTTTCTTCTTTGATCCATAATACCATCTTAAGCTTGATTTCAATTTATGTTCTCCTCTTTTATGATTACTGTTAGGGAACCGCGAAAGCACACAGAGTTGAATCAAGCAAAGTATTCCAATTGAATAACCAAGATCAAACACAAACACACCAATTTTAACGTTGAAAAACCCTTGTGGGAAAAAACCACGGCACAAAGTGACAGATATGCACTATGAAAGTAGAAAATTACAAGAGAGAGATTACCTGATTCGAACAAGCCTCGAATCACCCAAGCTATACCCTTCAAACCTTAGGAACGAATTAGAAAGTTCTGAGATACTCCTTACTTCCGATTACACCCACATATATAGCCTCTATGAGAATCACAATCAAAATAGGAAACAATTTCCGCACTTACACAGATCTGCGTATACGCTCGATGGCATCAACAGTTTGTTGATGACATCGAACTCCTTTGATGGCATCGAGGAATCACCAAATCGTTCCAGCGACAAAACATGGATTTTTCGGATTTTTCCGATGGCATCTTTGAGGAGACTTTGATGGCATCGACAACCTGTCGATGGTATCGAAACCCATCAATGTCATTGAGCAGGATATCACAAAGTGTCCAGCAACCAACATGAGATTTCTGAATTTTCTCAATGGCATTGAGCAGGTGTCAATGGCATCGACATACCATTGTTGAAAGATTTGAGACATCAACAACAATCTCCACCATGTTTTCAATCTTCATCATTCATAGCTTTTTTTCCTCATATCTAATTCTGCTTTGCATCATAGCTCCACCATTGCCTCTCGTGCATCCTCCATCTTCCTTTCTATCGTTTAACTAACAACATCCGGCCTAATCTAAGGACCTACGTTTACTCCTGTTGGACGCTCTCTCAAATACAAACACATACACACTCGTGTTCGATGGCCTATACAAGGACTTTGATTTAGGTTCTACACAAGAACCAATGTCCTACACAAGAACCTAGTTGAGTTTGACAATTCAAACTCTTACACTCAATCCTACACAAGGAAGTAGTGTACATGGACTCTTACACGTGACAACTTGTCGAATTGAGCCCCTTTTGTAGCGTCTCCTTGGGTTGCTCGATCGATGCTCTTGCATGCTTGAATCAGCTCTCCTTTGCTCCCCCGATCATGATGTTGAGCGTCGTCAATGCTTCAGCTCCAGGATCAAACACCTTGCTTGCGATATTTCGATGTAGTGACGAAGGTGATGGGAGGTAGGGTGAATCTCCCACAACTAATGGAAGTTGTAAAGCCTAGGGATTCACCTAGAAGGGTCTTCTGGAGGATTTAGACAAGGATATACCCATAAAGGTTGGATCTAAATTCTAGAGAATGATGGAGATTGAGTTCATCTTTAATCTTGAGGTTGAAATCTTCATTAGAGTAGTAAAGCTCAAGAATATGTATCAAATCTCATGGAATAAGACTTAGGACATGGGATATGATTGAGGATTCACCTAAGCTTCATTTGCACCAAAAACCCTCTCAAATGCCCAAAGACCGGATCTCCTTTATAAAAAAAAATTGAGTTCCAACGATCATAAAACGGGCAGAAACGGCTAGTTTTCAGTTTCACCGAATTTAGACAAGAGAGTCGCTGGACAGACTCGGGCACTTTCGTCGTACCGAAGGTGGTCTTCGGTCGCACTGAAAGTGGTCGCCGGTGAGACCGAAGGTGGCACTCGGTTGCAGCAGAATTACCTGGAATTTTACCCCAACACCGTCTTGTTTTAGTTGTTTTTGGTGGGACCGAAGGTTGCTGAAATTGAGCAGTTTTTCCAGCAACACGGGACCTCTAAAGCCAATCTAAGGATGGTCAATTTAGGCTCCTATGGTTTAAGGGATGATCAATAACAGGTTACCAATTAAGTTTAAGATCATTTAGAGGTTTAGGTTATTTTGGGTTAAGGGTTAGGGTCACCAAGGCACTGCGTTTACCTGTTCTTTGCTCCTTAATGCTCCACCTTTACTTGTGTCTTCAGTCTTCAGCTTCCAAGGGCTCAACCAACTACATGACACAAAGACTCATGTGATTGACAAATAAGGTGCATAAATCAGTGCACTAACAAATAGAAGCATCCGTCCGCGGATTTCCTATGTCCCTGACCCTCTTTCGCAACTAACCCTTCTGCCTGAGAGTCCTCATCGCTTGACCTTTTCCTCATTTCGTTGGAAACGAGAGCCACGATGATCTCTTCCAACTTTACTGTATTTTTTCCATACAACAAAGTAGTGGTGTGATGGTCGTATGATGTGGGAAGCGATGCTAGAAGTAGCACCACTTTGTCTTCATCCTCGATCATCATTCCGAGCCTTAATAACTCGTTGCATACCTTTGTAAACAAGTTTATGTGCTCTAGGAGATCAAATCATTCCTTTATCCGTACCCCGAAATGTTGTTTCTTCACAAACAACTTATTTGTGAGGGACTTCGCCATGTATAGGTCTTCTAGTTTCTTCCACATCTTCAAGGGAGATTCTTCATCCAGAACACTGTACATGACTTCATCTATCGATAGAAGCACACTGATCCCCCTCCATCGCCCCTGGAGAAAACTAGCCCCTTGAAAAACCTAAGCCTAATCAAGTATTTACATAGACGGATGGTGCTCATAGCCTCCTCATCGAGTTCTCTCCAGTCATCATCCGACATCTTCTCTAGTTTAGTCTCCAACAACGCCTTGCTCAACCCTTGGGATGTTAGAATATCCTTAACCGTCCGTTGTCACAAATTAAAATTGTTCTTCCCATCGAATATTTGTATATCAAACTTCGATCCTGACATATTCGTTGAATTCCAAAATGTCCTTAAACCTGACGCTCTAATATAACTTTGTTGGTGTTCCTGCTCTTATCTCACACCACTAAAATGTGATCCTGAGCCACAACAAACTGGATCAACCCTAGATCCGTGAGCTTTGCGGAAGCACGTTCAATGAAGATAGAATGATCACAATAAATAGAATAACCAATAAAGCAATCACATAGAACACCTGATATTTTACGTGGAAAACCCTCGTGGGAAAAAACCACGGCACAAAGCGATATAAATCTACTATAATCAAAACCTTAGAGTTTACACCACTCACCTTCTTCGATTATAGAAGCACCTGATCCCCCCCCTGCGATGCGCAACCCTAGGAAAACACTAGCCCCTTGAGAAAAACCCTTCTCAAGCCCTAACAAGTATTTAAATTTATGCATGAATCCTTCAAAAATAATTGCTCACCTCACAAACCCTTGCCCTTAGAGAAAATTACTATATGAATTTTGACAAAGCCCTAGTCATAAATTCATCGACAAATCATACAACTTATCACCAAAGAGTGGACCTGTTACACCACTATAAATATGTTCCATTTATAAATGAATGCATTTGCACTAAATATTCCGATTTAATCCATATTTTTTCATTTTTTTGACAAAATCCGTTCGGTTGGACCGAATGGGACCTTCGGTCAAACCGATTCACACTTTTCGGTCAAATTGAAAACGTGCGAATCTTCACAGTGTGCAAATTGAGAATCCACCCAATTTTCGGTGGGACCAAAAATGGATCTGGTCGAACCGACACAAGGCTTCTCTGCATAGAAAATTGGCAGAATCCAAGGCATCCTGCACAACAGTTCCGGCCTATGTTTAATGCTCATTAGCAAAAGCCCCCTTGGATGGGGAAATGATCTCACCCATGACATTTTTCAGTCTTTTAGAGAGAACTTATGATTTGTAGAAATTTTCCATCTTTAGAGAGAACTAAGCTGATTGGACAAAAATTCAACACCTCTGCAGTCCATTGCTCTTAGGTATAAATGAAACTAAAGTAGTGTTACCTCTTTCATGATTTCATATGTAAATTGCTGTATGATTTCATGTGTAAAACTATATTGCATACAGCGTATGTATTCAGGTGATGCACGTAATCCTACCCCCTAGTGCACCGGATATTGGAGGAAGTAGCGGACCACATACCAAAGCGACCCACGGTCCCGGTAACCATGGTACTGATAGTATCGGCTGGTAGCATTGATACATTGAACACTGTCGCCATGCATCGGGGACACGTCCCTGTTTCATGGCCATGAATGCCTTGATTTGGGGGACTCATCCCTGTTTCATTGCATCACCTTGATTTGTTCTGCATCAAAATCTCCTTCCAACCATATTCACTTATCGTGAGGAATAGTATCGAAAGAAATGCCATCGAGCAACAGGTGCTTACTGTCCTCCGCATAGAGGTCATAAAAAACCTTACTGCTTCAATTTCAATTGTGTGCACAAGCAGGCTAAGCGGGACCTATTGTCATCCTCCACCATCCTCTGTCCCAGGCACCTAGAACACCCCTCTGCTTATCTTTTGCCGGAGATCAATTTAAAGCACAAGTAATATTTTGTTGATGAATCACTGTACAGCTATACTAAGTGCTATTATTGTTTCATCGCTGCATATCAGAACATCACAGTTGCTTGATCACCAAATAATCTATTTGAAGGAGCCACAACCATCCACTGACACTTCATTGAGATTTGAGCGTCCTTTCTACTTGTGTTGTTGCATGTTATTTACTTGTAATAGGACTGTATTATTAAGTCCAGTCAATACATAGTTACTTGTGTATTTAAATGATAGGGAACTTAATTGGCTGTCATTCACTTTCAATTAATTCTTGGGCTGTTGATTGACATGTATCTTTTGATCTATTGCAGTTTGGAGGACTTCACTATCATCTTTTCCTCATTTATAAGTGAACTGCAAGCTTTATTGTCACTTGATGATTCAAAACTAAAGGCAGAGCTGGAGTCCTATCAGCACATTGGACGCAATGCTGCTATCATGGGTCCTTTCCGAGTGCTTCAACTCGTCTGTGCACTCATTTTCTCTGTCCATTCCTTGGGTGAAAACCAGAAGCTGCAAAGGCCAAAATTCTTGGGGGAGATAGATCAACCTGTCTCAGTAGAGCTGGCACTGACTGCAACTCTCATATGTATTGGCCGTCTCATGCAAAGATGTGCTGCTGCTAGTCCTGTGCACCACAGTCCCCTCCTACCTGCTATCCTTGTGTTTTTGGAGTGGCTCGTGGACTGGCCAGATGTAGTAGTGATCGATGAGGCTGATGAAAAATATGCCCATTCAGTTGTTTACTTCTCCAGCACTTTTGTAAACCTGCTGAACAGAATCAGTGAAAGTGAGGGGATTAGCAACGGGTCTGTTAGTGCGGCTGAGTCTCCATATTACCGTAGTGCCCTGTGGGAAGATTATGAATTACGAGGTTTTGCACCTGTTGCTCCTGGCCATGAACCATTGTATTTCACACGTGGTGATGATAATGGCAATCACCATCATCATCATCATCATCATGCCCGCATTCATCGTATCTTTGTTGCAGCTATGAAGGCTGCGGATAATAGTAATGGGTCTGGTGGAATTCGGAAATGGATTTGTTATGAAAAATCTGAAAGAAAGTTCTATACAGCACAATCCATGAAAGCAGACTCGTTAGACGTATCACCTAGTGGATCCATGAAAGAAAACAAACTGCAGGCCAATGTGAAGAGTTCTTCCAAGTCGACACATCAGAATACGTGTGGCAACTCTAGACATGTAGAAGAAGAAGAAGAAGAGATTGTATTCAAGCCTACTGTAAGAATTTCTCCAGCACCACTTTGTGTTCCTGTCAATGCGAATCATGAACTGTTCGTTGAGGGTCTGCACAAGCAAATTTCAGCTTCTAGTGGATGTGGATCCTCGTCACTTATTAGGCTCCATTCAAACATAGCCATCACAAATTCCAATGCATGCAGTAAGACTCCCCTTGTCGATGATTCAGTATCCAGCCCTTTGTTCCCTTCTGATTTGAGCACTCCCTTCTGTTTTAGTGGACGGACAACAACAGACAGTTTAAGGTTTGGGATAACAGACAACGGAACAGCTGGGCTACCATCTCAACTAGACAGGGCCCCCTCTCTCAGTGCATGGGGCCTTAAAAGAGACAATGCTGAGGTTGCTGCATTGGGAGATGCACTGCGGGTGAAAAATTCTAGTATCAGAAGTATTGACAGTTTGGGCATTGATGTCAAGGAAATCTCTTCTGAGCACTTGGGTAGCAGCCTCCCAGTCAATGGAGCCATGGAAAGATGGCATGAAAGAGAGCTACCACCTTCAAAGGGAAACTATGTCATTGGTCATGGATACACTTCTACTGGCATTGCTGCACCTCCTTACTTGGCCCCACTGCCTTCTGCACCACCATTATCAAATCTATCAGAGGATGGAATCTCGTCATCATTTAATGGTAATGATATGATGCAGCACATTTTGGCAACTTCGACGATGCTACAGGATTCAATGATGGACAGGAAAGGCATGCCAGGTGTTGTTGATGCATCCTCACCCCAAGTAAACAACTACTTTCACTCGAAATGGATTAGAGCTCTTCAGGGCCCATCCATGTTTGATTCTGGCCTTCCGGGGTACAATAGATATACACCGCCAATTTTCCCCGCAAGGGTGGCAGCAGATGATGGGCCATGGCTTCACCGGCAATGGGACAATTTCCATCAGGACCGCCTCCATGACCTGTTCTGGCCAGTAGGTAGATTTCATTTACCAACCCATACTGGAAGGTTCCAAGACCTTGACGTTTCCAGGTTTCCAGCTTACGATAGTTGGGCAATGAACTACATGGATGGCCCACCTTTGCAGCATCAAGTCTATGATGCTGGTACTCAGATGATGGATAGATTTCATCATGGTGGTTACCAGGGAACAAGCTGTTATGGCCATGGTGGCATGGTAGACGAAATATCAGAGAGGCAGCTGCTTCTGCAATACCTCAAAGAGAAGGAGTGGGTCTTGCAGCAGCAGGGGCCCACTCAACTTAGAGGTTCCTCTTAAACAACTGAGAATATGATATCAATAATCCAATCAGAAAGACGTGGAGGCTACATGTTCAAGCAATATCTTAGTTGACATGTATATATGCATTATATGTATAAACAAAACAGGTGACCGTTTCTGGTCATGTATTTTTACCACTGAAAATTGCACTTTGATTGATTGTGTAGACAGCAACCAGTGTAATTGGATGTGTGGATCTGGCCTATGTGAACCAAACCCTTGTATGTCAGTAGCTGTAACTTTTTCTCAAACAGCATGTGATTGAGTACTGTATCATTTGTTTTTTGCAATCTTGTGTGTGAAATATTCCTGACCAATAGATTACAACTTCATAGTGGGGAGTGTTTGAATTAGAGTAGTGTCCAAATATAACTACTAGGACATGCATTGTTTATTGCAGCATGGTGTTAAAGCTTGTCATTACATACCATGAGATTGAGAGCGATTCCCAAGTAACTAATAGTTATTTATTTATTTTTATATTGGAAAATTCAATTATATAAGGAAACTTAGTGGTGGAATTATGATGGACAAAAAGCTATTAACAAGAAAAGTTGATGTTCCAAAGACTAACAAGAGACAAGAAATTATGAGAAATTTGAACAACATAGAAATATAAAAAAGATTGCTAAGAAAGCAGTGAGGTGAAACTTCAGTCTTTTGATATCCTTATAATAGATTGGAGATGACAGAAGGTGAGAGATGTCTTTGAACTAACAAAAATGAGAGAGGAAGGATAGGAATTTAGTTCGAGTTAGATGGTTAAGAGCTATTATCTGTGGATGCCAGTAAAAGACGATGTGGTCAATGATAGGTGAAGAAGTTATTTTTAGAACTTGCAAAATGCCAACCACTCAAAACCATAGAGAAGAAGGTCTCGGTAGTCTGGTTTTAATAACCATAGTCTCCTGTCAGAGAAAAGATTCTTATCATGGTTTCATCCCTAATACTTTAAATAAGTTTAGGATTGATATCAAAGGATAATCTATGCACTTTCAAGTTAGAATAGGGGACCGTCGGACAGAGTCACTCTCAGAGTTTTCATGCTCAATCCGCAAGTCAAAATGAGTTGAAATTTGAAACCTACCTCACTAATTATCTGGCGCACCACCAGACAAATCTTCAAGCCTAAAAGCCCTATGTTTTATTAGGGCCTGTTTGGATTCGCGTATAAGAGTGTGTTGTATTGTATTATAAGTGAATATTCTTGAATATTCCAATTAAACAACATTTGGATTGGAGCGTATAAAGTGTCGTATCCCATGCGCGCGATTTCAGTCCGTTTCCAAAAAATCAAAAACCCGGTATTGTGTTGTCAGAGTTCAGGCCTGCCATCATTACAGCCAAATGACTGCACTACACTGTATTCTCCTTCTCGAGAATTCGATACCATGACTGAATGGTGTTTTATCGCATGGGAGGAGAACTTCTCTTCACCAGCGGTGATATTCCAGCCCCTTTGTATCTACAGAAACCCGGCAACCCTTCATCCCTTTTGTCCTTTGTCATCATTCATTCCGTTCATGCGAAATATTTGGCGCTGTGAAGAAAGTATCACTTCCTTCCTAATGAAAGTATGGAATTCTCCGGCAGGCTCATCCTGACAAAACAACTCTCTCTCCATATAGAACCTGTATAGATCTCACCATCTTAATCACAATCCAATCCACAAACTTCCAATATAGGCCCATTTGATTTTACTAGTAATGGGTTGATCTGCAACCACAAGAGCGAGAAGATGGATGGAAGAAGAATAGACCAGACCATGATATTGGTGGGTACTTTATCCTGTTTCCCCATCAATCCTTTAAGGAACGGATAGCGGTGAACGATGACCAAGAGGGCAAAGAATAGCTTTCCGAACAATGGGCCCCATGACTCATACCTATTAACGGGTTCTATTTTTTTGTCACACTCAATATCGGCAGGTGGGCCCTACTAACGTGAACCATATGGATGGTTGGATAGGATTACACAATGTACATAATCATATTGGACGGCTGGATTAATGCTATCAACTGACGAAGGGCACCATCTCTTCCAAATGGACATTAAAATTCAAAAAAATCAGTCCGTACAGATGTTGAACGCTGGTACAATACGCGGGTTCAATACATCGTATCCTAACATTGCATAGTACAAGAAATTGTATACTTGCTCGACAATACGTCCTATCCAAACATTGACAAATGGCATGGTCATTTGGATGTATTCTGAAAAGCATCCAATGTATACATGAATAGTTCCCAAATACAATACAATACAATACTATACGCGAATCTAAACAAGCCCTAGAAGAAAATCTTCAAACTTTCTCTAAAATTGCTATAAGAAGCTTTTTAAGGCCGAATTTTATAAAGTGCTTGTTTTTAGTTTTAATTCAATTTTATATGTTGTAAATAGTGTCAAATGGTAAAGAATCTATAATTCTTCATGTTTTGCATGTTTTCAAGAATTTGGAAAATTGACCAAGTTGTGAAAAAATGGAAAATATCAAAATTTCTCCATATTTTTTTCCAAATTGGTTGAATCTTGGCATCCAAACATGAAATTAAACATGTATATAACTTGATTTACACATTCTTAGCAATGTAATTTTTTTAATTAAAAACAATTAAAAGTATTAAAAATATTTCTTTTTCGAAATCCACAAGAATATTCTAGTTTTCTACTTCTTCTTTTGCTTTTAAATGTAATGCTTGAGTTTCCATACTTTGCCTTCTTGTATTTATAATTTTTTAATTGACTTTGAATATAGTTGCATTAGTTCAGTGAGTGCATAAACTAGGACCCTAAATAAAGGAAACCTATTATATGCACTTATTTTTTGTGATTTTTTTTAAAATTATTATTTTTAGGTATTGATGTCTTTTTTAACAATTTCTAAAGTTTTACTAAAAAAAAAAACCAATTTCCTAATGTTTCCAAACAAAAGCGATAAATTATGCGATACAACCAATATATTCCGTGCAATAACTGATATCATATGTATTTTTAGGCAATAACGATACGGAAAACATTGATTGTAAGCAAACTCAATAGTCCTCTAATCTCATACTATAAATCCCCCTAAAAGAAACAAGAGAACTTGCTTGAAGAAAATCATTTACGCTCTTACGAGAGAATCTCTAACATAATCTAAATGATTAAAAAAGAAAAAAAAATTGATTCCATCATATCATCTTTCTCTCAGATGAAAAATAATGATACAAGGGTTACTGTTTTATCATAACCATGCAGGCTCAAGAAGAATTGGAATTAGTCGTTTGTAAGATTTGGACTGGGTGAAATGAAAAATCCACGTACTACGAACTCAATTGAAGGACAAGAAATAGAGCTGGGCATCTGTCCGGATTCGATCAGATTAGGTATAACGTGATCCGATCAGTAATCTATATGTCTTGATCCGATCTCGGACCGATCCGGGATCGAGTTCGAGTCACCTGACTCGGACCGATCCTATAAATAGTTGGACTGACCCGAACCGAGTCCGACTCGGTTTCTCTGATACGATTCAGATCGTTTAAATTTAATTTAACTATTTCATGTGGTGTGGTTCGCTTCAACTTTCAATATATTACATTTTTTTGTTCAATGCCTAAAATGATAAGTCAAAATAGATGAACGGCTTAGATAAAGGGCTCACGTAACTCTAAAATAATGGTATTGGTGCTTTCCCATATGTATTACCATGTTTACGTCCACTACGTTCGCTACGGGACAGTGGAGTGCCGTACTCGTCAGCTGTATATAAGCATGTCACCTGCTGCTAATGGGTTATGTGTTATATCCAAACCATCCATTCATTTGGCGAGTTCATCTTAAGGCTTGAGACAAAAAATAAGACAGATCTAACTATCGTGGCGACCACATGAATGGTTTAATGTTAAAAATCATTCTCTACTACTATTTGTGGTGTGGTCTAGATGATCTTTGAATATTATTTATTTTTTGGATAATGCTCTATAATAATGTCTAAAAATATATCAACGGTATATATATAATAAATACATCACGGTGGGCCATGCAACTTTGATATCATTTGAACCGTTCGTACAACTCGGAGCTCGAGGAGCGTCAGTGCTCGTCTTCTCACAACACGTACCTATAAATACCCGGAGACGCGATGGATGTCAGATCATGTGAGCGTACGGAGAGGGAACGGACTGGCTACTCTCCCTGACATAAGGGGAACGGATTGGCTACTCCCCCTGACACTAGCCCGTGGCTGGTGGTCGGTGATCTGTGGGGCCCACATGATGTATGTATTTCATCCATTCTGTTCATCCTTTTTTAAAAATGATTTTAGGGCTTCATCCCAAAAATGAGAGGGATATAAATCTAAGGTGGATCACACCACAGGAAAACAATAGTGATTGGATATCCATCATTTAAATCCTACTAAGGCCCACTGTACTGTTTATTTGACATCCAATCGGTTGATTAGGTCATACAGACCCAGATGAAGGGAAAAAATAAAGATCCACTTGATCCAATACTTTTATGGGCCTCAAAAAGTTTTTAATGGTTGATGTTCATTCAACACTGTTTCCTGTAACGTGGTCTACTTGAGATTGGGATATATCTCATTTTTTTTTTTTTGTGTAATACCATAAAATGATCTAGAAAAATAGATGGACGGAATTGATGAAACACATACATCATGGTGGGCCCACAGAGCACCGGCCATCGGCCAGTGGCTGGTGGCAGGGGGAGTAGCCAATCCGTTTCCGACATAAGTGGGTGCTAGGTGGGCCCTACCATGATGTGTGTGTTTCATTGATGCCGTCCATATATTTTTACTGATCATTTTACAATATGAGTTAAAAAATGAGGTATATCCAATTCTCAAGTAGACCACATTACAGGAAATAGTGTTGAATGAGAGTTGACCATTAAAAACATGTTGAGGGCCATAAAAGTTTTGGATCAAGGTGATCTTTGTTTTTTCTCTTCATCTGGGACTGTATGACCTAATCAACGGATTGGATGTCAAATAAACAGTGTAGTAGGCCTTAGATATCAAATAAACAGTATAGTGAGGATTTTAATGGTTGGATCCAACTCCTATTATTTTCATGTGGTGTGGTCCACCTGAGATTTATATTCCTCCCATTTTTGGTACCAAGCCATAACTTGAACTTTAAAAATGAATGAACGGAATGAATGAAACACATACATCCGGATCGGGTCGGTTCGGATTCGATTCCCGGCCGGATCGGTCCGCGTAGGCATGGATCCGAATTCGACCGAAAAGATTTGATTTCGGATCTAACCTAACCAACCCGATTCGCACCGATCCAGGCTGCCGGATCGGGTTAGGATTGCCTAGCTTTAACAAGAAACGAGCCAGGACACAAGTGATCCATTCACAGAGATGGGCCGGTCTCCTAATCTTTGTAACGATGGACGTACATTATTGAAATCTGATCAGAAGCGAACTAAAAGAACAAGAGACAGCTCAGAAACAAGGGATTAAAGAATATAGGACAGGTCAGAAGTAGAGAATTTAAAAACACGGGACAGCATCATGCAATCGCCATCTTCCAAAAGGCAGAATAGAAGGATCCAATACCTCAATGCACTGAAGCCAGGACCACACCCGACAGGCCTAGAAGAATGAAAATACACCTCAAAAGCGTTTTAGATTGCCTGTGAATGCACTCAGTCCTATGTTGTTCATGTTTTGATTTGTTTTTGGAAGGTGATTTTGGGATAATTGATTTTATTCATTTGTCTTTGAAAAAGTCTATATTTGAGAAATTGCATGTTCCTGATGCACTCATTCCGTAGAAGAGCAGTTATTTCATAATCTAGCAGGAAGCCACGCTTGATATGTGCGCACTCAGAGATTATGCATACACATGACATACATTATTTCAAATGGAACCAACTAAATTGTGTAAAGCACCATCCACTTCCCAGGTGTGAATGCAGCACCATGGAAATGGATTCCATTAGTGAGAGGCTGAATTTAGGTTTGAATCAGAAATTTAATTACCAAAATTTGAACCTTTATATCTTTAAGATGGGTCCAAATTTTTGGGAAATACGATAAAAAAGAAGTCTTCACCTAATAACTGTTTCTCAGAGTACAAACACAAATTGGATTTATAAGAATAGCTTTCCTAGTACCAAACACGAGCTGGATTTATAAGAATAGCTTTCCCAGTGCCCAACCACCAAAGATGCAATCTCTTTCACTACGAATCTGTTTTCAAGATTCCAGAGAGCCAAACAACCTGTAAGTTTCCCAAAATCAGACTTTGTAAGTAATCATAACTTCTGACACCTGTTTTTTGAAATGGGACCATTGGATATCATTTTCAACTGTCCAATAAATTTCCACCAATCCGATTCCGAAATAATCAAATAAACATACTTTTTGGTTCTGATACATCAAAACTAGGACCAATAATTTGGCCAGTTTAATTTGAATTACTTAGAAGCTACATATGCAGTTTCTAACTAATTTCCAAGCATTTGCTTATTCTCCATCACAATGCCAGAGTCTGTGTTCAACACAAACAGGGAAGGGCAAATGATCCGCAGACCCAGACTGTTGATATGAAAGGCCCCCACTGTGAAAGGTGAATGCCCCAAAAAAATCTTCAGATAAGAACCATCCTGGCACTCTTTGGCATCTTTTCCAAAGCAGGGCTGTGTCACAAACAGGTTATTTGCAGCCCAATTGATTGAAGGGTTAGGATCTTCATAGTAAGAGATTTTGGGGGCATCCCACAGCGGTGCCCATCAGGTCATCAAATGGATAACCAAGCATGGACCCCACTTTCAGAAATTGGAATATCCAGTGCATTAGGACTACAATTTCTCATCAATATATCTGGGAATATGAGACACATGCATGTTATTCAAATAGAACTTAGCATGGATTCATTGTACAACAAGATATACGTGGAAAAACCTCAAACTAGGGTAAAAAACCACAGATGCAAACTTCCACTATAAATAATAACGAATATTACAAGGCAATATATTAACCTCTCCCTTGAAAATACAGAGAAAACTTTTTGCCCACACCTTAGAATAATTTTCCAATATTCACCCTTAACCCTAGAATAACCCTAGGGACACCTATTTATAGTTTAAGTAACTTCCCTTTCGCACCCTTGTGAAAGGCGACTCAAAAATCCGCAGTCCACATTAAAATTGGAAATGAATTTGCGTAACCACGACCGGTCGAGCACCTCGAAACGCAAAATTGATGCTTGCTAGACTTTGAGTTGAGCCAGTCCATGACTGGTGACGACCGGTCGAGCAAGGGCCACGACCGGTCGTGCGCGGCCCCAGATGTGGCTCCACTTCTCAACAATCTCCCACTTGGAGACACATCGTCATAAACATTTGTCTTCTTTATCCGGAGTGCACCATCTCACCGTCTTCAAGCCTGAAGACCAATCAAAGCTGAACAGAGCTTCAACTTCTCCCGTGTGACCGCCTTGGTCAGCATATCCGTAGGATTCTCACTTGTATGAATCTTCTCAAGAGCAATCGATCCATCTTCCAGTAACGAACGTATGAAGTGATATCTGATGGCAATATGCTTATTCCTTAAATGAAAGACTGAATTCTTAGCCAAGTGTATTGCACTTTGACTGTCATTATATGTAAGACCCGTATCCTATACCGTACTGTTCCGTCGACCTCTGCGATCCTTCTCGACGAATTCCAGCAACTGCGACGTATAATCAACGTTTGCGCATAACCCTAAGTCGTATTTTGTAGATTTAAGTTGATTTAATCCAAGACTTATACTATTGCGACCGCTCCGTCTCTGCGCGTTTCACGCAGCGTCTTGTGCGTCAAACCGACGCTTAGATCATAAGTTGGGGACCATGCATTATAATGACCGTGGACCGCGTATTGCGGGGCCCACCCATTCCATGTGGCACCAATCTCTAGAAAATTAGGAGAGCGATGACATCACTCTACCCTAGCTATAGCCACCCTACCTTAGCTATAGCCACCCCACCTACCCCTATCCCTTCTTACAAGTACTTATGGCTATTCACCCTACCCTTAGCCCTTCTTACAAGCATTTAATGCTAGCCACCCTCTCTTACAAGTCATCATTACCTACATAAGCTACTCTCCCTCTCTCTTATCTCTCCCCCTCTCCTTTATTTCTCATTCCTTCATTTTTTTCAAAGCAACAAAGAAAAAAATCCCACGACCATGGTTTTTTAAGTGTGAGAAAGAGTGTTGTGTGACCCACTTTCCCTCTCCCAAGATCCTCCATCTTAGTCATTCATCTCCCATCCTCTCCATTAAAGTGAAGCACAAGGACATTGGCATTCCAACGGACCGAAAAGATCAACCGGTGGGTGCTTTATAGGATAGTTTTTTTCATGTTTTTATGATGGGCTAAGTGGGGCCTACCGATCAATGGTGTGGATCTCACTTTGGACCCTAGGTGTAGCCAATGGCCCACCTTGATCCTCATGATCATTCCATGATGGGACCATTCTCCATGGACCCCATCATGATGTTTATATTTCCTTGCATAAAGAGGTCATATAGACCGTTCACTTTGGGTGGAGAGGGATCTCCACCGTTGATCTTTTATTTGGGGGGCCCATATGCAATGGGACCCATTGATGTATGATTGGATCCTTGAAACGGAGGGCCCATAGTGTCGGGGTCCCTCCATCACGCGTGTCCCACTCTCTTTTTATTTTGTGTATGATTTATGGCCCTATGGCCCACTGGGATGGACCCCACATTGGAGCATGTTTTGGATCCAAACCATCTAAAGGTGGGGCCCACTTTACATATGTATCGTAACCACACCACCTCACCATGTGGTGGCCCACCTATGAAGGGCCCACCTTAAGGGCATTGCAAGCCCAAACAAAACAAAAAAAGAGAGAGAGTCCAGGGACTCTCTGGACATGAAAAGCAAAAAAACAAATATTAGCCTTTTTCAAGGCATTGGAAGTGGGCCACCTGTATAGGATCCACCTTGATGAATGTATTCAATCCAAGCCGTCCATCCCCTTTTCTACCTCATTTTAGGCGTTGAGCCAAAAAATGAGGTCAATCTGACTCTCAGGCGGACCATACCTTTGGAAAGAGTAATTTTCACCGTTGAAAACTTTCCTGATATTTCTATACATTGAAAAATATCCAATATTGGGCTCTGTTAGACGGTGTCGGGCCATGGAATCCAATGGTTGGGTTCGATCCACCCGATGCGGGCCCTACCCACGAAAAACCTCAGAAAAACCTTGTTTAAAAAAAAAAAAAAACAGAGAGAGGCAGGCAGCGCCTGCTGCAGCTGACGCTGCAGCAGAACGCTGCTGCGTTCGTTTGGCGAGCGGACAGGCCCACCCACGGCTCCAGCCGTGGGCCCCACCATGATGTATATTTTGTATCCACACCGCCCATTTGGTGGGCCACTGCATGAAGTGGGCCCCCTCCAAAAATCAGGCCAATCCAGTGCTCGGGCGGCCCACATCATAGGAAACAGTGGGAATGAACGTTTACCATTGAAACTCTTTTGGGGTCCACAGAAGTTTTGGATCAAGCTGGAAATTTGTTTTTCCCCTCCTTTCGGGTCTGTGTGACCTGATGAACGGTTTGGATGAAAGATAAACATTACAGTGGGCCCCACGTGGACCCACAAGTGATGCATTTGTTTCATTTACACCGTCAGCGGACGGTGGAACCCACCTTAAATGTACGTGTTCTATCCACCGTCAGGCGGTCGGTGGGACCCTCCCTACTGCACGTGTGCGTGCATACGTGTGAGTGTGCACGGGTGTATGCATGTGTGTGCATGTGGGTGTGTGTGCACGTGTGTGTGAGTGTGTGGATATACATATATATATATATATATATATATATATATATATAAAATATTATATTACATATAATATTGAACATATTTACTGTATATAAATTATATATTATATTATATATATATATATATATATATATATTATATATATATATATTTGATGGTGGGCCTCTATGGGCCCCACCATGATGCATGTGTTGCATCCAAACTGTCCACCATTCGGCAAAAAAAAAAATAAATAAATAAATAAATAAATAAATAAATAAAACATAAAATGAGATAGATCTATAGTTCAAGCGGACCCCTACCTTGGTATGTGGTTGAGGCCCATTCGTGAGGCCCACCTGGATGTGTATTTATGGCCATCGTTGAGGCCTACCTTGATGTATATATGGCCCATGTGTTTAGTCTCATCCAATGTAATTGTGGCCCATGTTACGAGGCCCATTGTGATGTTTTCAAAGGCCCATGGGTTATGGCCCATTGCGATGTACATAAGGCCCATTGACATCGCCCACTTGATGAATGTAAGGCCCATGCGATATGGCCCATTTGATGTATTTAAGGCCCAATGGGTTGTCCTTAGGGTCCATTGCAATGTGTGATTTCTCCGTGGTTATGGCGGGCCATGCCTTGGGAGTAATGTTGGTTTGACGTCCACAATGTAAGAATAATGTCGGTTTAATGTCCACATTATAAATCTCCCTAGGGCCCATTGATAGGCCCATACTGGTTATGTGTAGGCCGTCTAGGCCCATCTTCGATGTAAGGATAGTTCATTACTTTATAACATGTTTAGTATAGCTCCATGATTCATACCCATACGCATCATTTGTATGCTTGATATGAGGAATGTTTGATCATAGCATAAGCCATTGGGCTGAGACATTTATGGGACTCCTTATGAGACGGAGTGCCCCACATGATCGCGTGGTACGCGTGAGAGTGTTGCATGGTAGTAGTGTGACTCATGCACTTGCATTGTGTGATTGTAGTTCTTGTATGCCCTAGCGACACTAGGGCCATAGCCTCCACGGACACATCGTGGGTGGTTGGATTGAATCTGAAATGTTTGGTTCTAGCATACGATAGATGTCCCTGAGTGAAAATCCCTAAACCCGATGGTACCAGAGGATGACTCCAACGTCGAGACCGAGTGGATGTACGAGCGTATGAGGGCCGAATACCACGAGGCCGCGTCTCCCACTGTGTCGTGGTCGGTTAGAAAGGGGTGTGACCTTACCCGCCTGAGTGGGGGCAATTTCTAGGTTGAGTTTGACCAGCTTGAGGAATTGGTCCGCTATCGATGAGCCGGGCCCGATATTGGCAGGCGGATAGTGAGGTCTCTTTCGCTCTTCTTCCAACAGCGTCCGGATAGGGACGACAAGCTGGCGTAGAGTGTACTAGACCCCGGTGATTATCCAGACTGAGAACTGTATTGACATGAGGATTTGGATGTGGATTGGCATGCTTGACTTGCATTATGCATCGCATGGCATTGACATGGTCGATAGTATTCTTATCTCGCATTGTATAGCCTTGGTACGGCTGACTGTATTCATGTACTCATCAGCATGTTTCCGCATTACTCTGACCATGTATTCTGAGCACGCTCATATTGCGCACACACTTACACCACCCTCTAAGCTTTCTATAAGCTTATGCACGATTGATGCGTGCAGTGACGCCAGACGCGGCCGTAGTCTCGCCATGCCGGTCGAGCGTGCAGTCGAGCTTTTGGAGTTTTTGTCATTTTCAGTATATTGTATTTCCCTTTCATACGCCTTGTACTCAAAAGTTTTTGATCATAGTGGATTTCGTGATGGTGTTCTTATGGTTATTGTTCGTGGGTTATGCTTGTGGTTATGCTCATTACGAATCAAATTGATTATTAGAAATCCTCCTTGTAGCATCCCAGGATCGGAACCTGGCGTATGGGCGCTGGGAGCCGAGAATGGGGTTCTACGGAAGCTGTCGGCACCAGATTCGGCGATCGGAAATTTTGTGAGCCCGGTTTCCGAGTTTAGGGCGTGACATTATACAACTTGCAATCTGCTTGCTTCTTACCCAACACTTCCATAAAACCTTACATCCACACCATCTCTTTGCATGCTTTTATAGCCGCAATATATTCTGCTTCTGTCGTATGATAGATACTATCTTCTGTAACTGAGAGACCCAACTGACTGCAACACTACCTAGAGTAAAGACATAAATTATAGTGCTTCTTCTGCTGTCGATATCTCTTGCCAAATCTGAATCCACGTAGCCTTGTAGCTTGATTTCCGATCCACCATAACATAGCCCTACATCCTTAGTACCTACCAGGTATCTAAGAATCCACTTCACAGCTTCCCAATGTTCCTTCCCGGGGTTGTTCATGAACCTGCTAATAACTCCCACTGCTTGAGCAATGTCTAGCCTCGTGCTCACCATAGCATACATGAGACTCCCAATAGCTGACGCGTATAAGACTTTAGCCATGTAGTCCCGTTCCTCCTGCGTCTTTACGCCTTGCTCCTTAGATGCTTGAAGTGGTTGGCTAATGGAGTGCTAACCGGCTTAGCACATCTCATATTGAATCGATCAAGTATATTGGCTATATACTCTGCCTGTGACAAAGCCAGTTTCTTGTTTTCCCTGTCACGCTTTATCCTCATACCTAGGATTTGTTTTGCAGCTCCCAAATCGTTCATAGCAAATTCTCTAGACAGTTGTCTTTTAAGATCTGAGATATCCTTCATACTTGAACCGGCCACAAGCATATCATCAACATACAGAAGAAGGATGATGTACGATGTATCAAACTTCCTCAAATAACAATAGTGGTCTGCATGACATCTCTTAAAACCGTTTCTCGACATGAAACTGTCGAACTTCTTATACCACTGCCTCGGGGCCTGCTTCAAGCTATATAGACTCTTTTTCAGTCTACACACCTTGTTCTCCTTTCCTGATGCCACGTATCCTGTCGGCTGATGCATATATATATATATATATATATATATATATATATATATATATATATATATATCTTCTTTAAGGTTCCCATGAAGAAAGGCTGTCTTAACATCTAGCTGCTCTAAATGTAAGTCCTCTGTACCCACTATACTCAAGACCATGAGAATCGTAGACATTTTCACCACAAGTGAAAATATTTCAATGAAATCGATACCTGCCTTTTGTTGAAACCCTTTCACAACTAATTTAACCTTGTACCGTTTCGAACCATCGTGTTCCTTCTTCAGTCTGTAAACCCACTTGTTATGAAGAGTTTTCTTACCCTTAGGTAGAGTGACTAGCTCCCATATACGATTAGACTCAAGAGAGTCCATTTCATCATCCATAGTCTGCTCCCACTTAACCCGTGTATCTGACTGTAATGCCTCTTCAAAACACTCTGGTTCACCATTATCCGTCAGTAGTAGATAATGTAAGAAGGGTGAGTATTGGACCATGGGTCTTCTCTCCCGAGTAGACCTCATCACAACTGGTGTATGCGGCTCTGCCTCATAATGCTCCTATGCATGATCATCTTGTGGCGCTGTAACACCCGTGTCTGGTAACTCTTCCAACTCTACGAATTCCTTTTTTTCGGCCTTATTTTCCTGCACACTATCCTTATGCATCACTTTTTCATTGAAGACTACGTCCTTGCTTCTGATGATTTTCATGTTTTCTCCATCCTAAAACTTGTAGCCAAAATCATGCTGCCCGTAGCCTATAAACGTGCACCTCCTGAACTTCGCATCCAGTTTGTTTGTGCTTTGCATCAATATGAACATATGAAGTGCAATCGAACACTCTGAGATGTGCAAGGTTCACTTCTTTCCCAGTCCACGTTTTTTCTGGTAGCCCAGATATGCGGCAGTATTCACAGCATCTGTCCAAAAAATCTTGGACAACCCTGCATGTAACCTCATGCTCCTGACGCGCTCAAGGATGGTCCTGTTATGCGCTCAGCCACACCATTCTACTGTGGTGTCCCTGGAATTGTTTTCAGATGTTTGATTCCATTTGCTGCACAATACTCCTCAAATCTCTTATCACAATACTCTCACTCATTATCAGATCTGAGACCTTTTATTGTTTTACCTGTCTCGTTTTCTACCATAACTTTCCACTTCTTAAATACATCAAATACATCAGATCTATGTTTTACGAAATAGACCCACAGTTTTCTACTAACATCATCAATAAAGGAAACAAAATAACGTGAGCCACCAAGAGATAATACCTGTGCCGGTCCCCACACATCAGTGTGTACAAGCTCCAACAGATGAGTCTTTGAAGCGCGTCACATCTTCTTGAAGCTTACCCTCTTCTGTTTGTCATACACGCAATTCTCGTAGAATTCCAAGTCAATAGACTTCAGCCCTGGTAGCTTCCCTTTTGACAATAGCATTTTCATCTCTTTCTCACTCATATGTCCCAACCTCTGATGTCATAACTGCCCATTCACTCCAGTTGATGCGACTGCGAGTGAACTATACGATCCTGAAGTCACGTACAAGGTACCTTACTTTTTGCCTCGAGATATCACCAAGGCACCTTTTGTGATCTTCCAGGTATCACTAGTGAATGTCGTCACATAACCGGTATCGGCCAACTGCCCCACTGAGATTAAGTTACGTTTCAAACTCAGTACATGTCTGACATCCTTCGATTTCAAAACTATTCTGTCTTTCTAATTGACATGAACGTCTCCCTTTCCAACAATACTGCACGACTCATCATCACCCAGGTAAACTCTCCCAAAGTCACCTGACACATAATCACGCAGAACTTCCTTATATGAGGTAGCATGAAACGAAGCACTCAAGTCTATAACCCAAGACTCATTCCTCGCATCAAGAGACAAGATCAACGCTTCTGTGTCACTCTCCTCAGACAGATTCAAGGAATCCTTCCTGCTTTGAGAGCTTCCTTCTTGTTTCTTGAGCACCCTGCAATCACGTTTCATATGCCTCTTCTTGCCGCAATGCCAACACCCTTCTTTGTCTTTCGGTCCTTTGGATTTCTTCCTCGACTTAGAACGTCAGTGTTTATTGCCTCCTTTGTTCAGCAATCTTTCTCATCCTTCAACGTTTAGAGCATTCCCTAAATCCCCTGAAACTTCTGATGCCTTTCTTCTAGATTCTTTACTGAGAATTAGACTGGCTATATCATCAAATTTCAGCTTTGTCGACCCTGAAGAATTGCTCACAGCAATTACCAAACCATCCCAACTATCTGGCAAACTGGATAAGATCAATAACGCCCTTACCTCATCCTCAAAAATAATGCCAACGGATTCCAACTGGCTCATGACTGTATTGAATTCGTTGAGATGTTCAGCCACGCTCTCACCATCTGACATCTTCATGTTGAATAGTTGTTTCATAAAATGAACCTCGTTGGACGCAGAGGGTTTTTCATACATGGTGGCTAGGGCTTCCATTAATTCTTTTGTAGTTTTCATCTTGGATATGTTGAAGGCGATGCTCTTAGATAAAGAGAATCGGATCGTTCATCATCTGTCATCTTTTCTGATTTATTCTCTTTTCCTCCTAGAGGAATATAGAGGTCCTTCTGATACAGATAATCCTCCATCTGCATCTTCCAGAAGGCAAAGTTTGAACCATCAAACTTCTCAATTCTAGTCTTCCCTTCTTCTGTCATCGCTCCCAATAGAACTAAACCAATAGCTCGATACTAGTTGTTACGTAGCATGCCAACAACGCAGTGAACCGAGATCCAATCTCAAGTCTCACCCACAAACGATAAACAAGAAGAAATATAAACTAGAAACAGATCAAAACAATCCAAACAAACCATAAGACAAGATATACGTGGAAAAACTCCAAACTAGGGTAAAAAACCACGGATGCAAACTTCCACTATAAAGAATAACGAAGATTACAAGGCAATATACTAACCTCTCCCTTGAAAATACAGAGAAAACCCTTTTGCCCACACCTTAGAATAATTTTCCAATATTCACCCTTAACCCTAGAATAGCCCTAGGAACACTTATTTATAGTTTAGGCAACTTCCCTTTCGCACCCTTGCGAAAGGCGACTCAAAAATCCACAGTCCACATCAAAATCGAAAATGAATCTGCGTAACTACGACCGGTCGAACAGACTGCACGATCAGTCAAGAGGACCCCACGACCGGTCGTGCGCGGCCCCAGATGTGGCTCCACTTCTCAACAATATATCCGGGAATATGAGACACATGCATGTTATTCAAATTGAACTTACCATGGATTCATTGTACCCCTGAGTTAACTCAATTGAATTAGCATTTTGCGTTCTTGGTGCACATGAAGCATGTTGAAAAACAAGAGGAAACAAATTTCTTGACAATGCTGAAGATGGGAGAAGGCTGATTCTGTTCGACTCCTGTTTGATGGATACCTAGAATATGAATTTCCAAAACCTGTACATACAGTTAGGATAGTTTAATCAATGACATGAGAAAAGCAAACTTGAAAATTCAGGTGAAATTAACAGTGTTCATCCCAATCTGGATTCATATTCACATGAAGGGTGATAATGCCCAACTTCGACTAAGATTTCTTCCTAAAACCCATTCAAGGAATTTTCCATAGGTTCTCTTCTACTCTACATGCATTTAAATGAAGAACTAGATATGCTTGAAATACCAACTGTAAGACAATATAGCTGTTGACCCCTGAATATATCTTAACAGAGATGTGACTGCTTTCAGTTTGTGTATTTAGTTTTAGGACGGAAGAGAAGGATCCGTCGATAAGACAAAGCTGCTCTGAGATCTGTGCAATCCATTACTGTACTTCGTCCATTACAACTCAGCATGAGCCACATGTCTCCGCACAAGAGCTGAACATCAAAGTAGTCCAAATGGTCTACAATACTGTTCTGAGTCATGAACATACAAAACACAACAAGTGAAAGCCTAGAGCGGCATTGTATGATGGAATCATGGGGAAGAAAAGAGAGATGCATGCCCACTAAAAGATGGGTCTTCAACAGTACCGTCACAAACCTTCTCGACCATATGCATCAGGCTTCCCAATCCCATGTTGTAAAGCTACACCTGAAAGTGTAGGGGAATGAGATAGCAGACGTTGCAGCAAAATGGATCAGATGGGAGCACAAAAAACAATTTAAAAAGGAACCATTGATATATCCAACTTTGAATACAAGGGCTTATGAACCATAAATTACTTTTGTATCTTCTAATTGAAAGGTAACTCCACCTAGAAAATTTGGAAGCAACAAGCCATTGAAAAATGAAGACAAGTGTTCCAAGAGAGACTATCCGCACAAATTCTTAGGCTACAACATGCACGTCTCACTTTCAAGCTCCCTCCCTCCGCTTGGTGCATTTGGGTGTACTACCAAATCATGGTTAGTGGAGCTTCCATGGCGTTTGGGGCAGTCTGGAAGACAGAAACTATATCAATGAGGGTTTCTCTTTCCTGCTTTATCCATTTTCCCGATGAGGGCTGTTTGGATTCGGCAAAGTTGTCCCCACTAGTCATTAACAACCATACATGTCCATGGTGCATCAACCCCCTTGTGAATGAGAACCAATGCACGTTTGAACTAGTCTAGTAGTCATGGATAATGACCATTTGACCATGAATTGGGCATCTGCAGTGGAGAGGTGGGACAACC
The DNA here is from genome assembly GCA_030180095.1 of Magnolia changhungtana. Classification (NCBI taxonomy): domain Eukaryota; kingdom Viridiplantae; phylum Streptophyta; class Magnoliopsida; order Magnoliales; family Magnoliaceae; genus Magnolia; species Magnolia changhungtana. Next base: position 528,804 of record JASAUF010000470.1, on the reverse strand, counting down.
TGTCAATGACACATTATAGTTTTGGTGTGCATGAGGATCACATTTATCGTGCACATACATGATATGCCTCAATGTGCCATGAGTGCAACCATCCAAGTTTAAGCATCCCATGTGAGCATACATGCCACCATCAATTTTCAAGCACTGAAAAATGTAGCACGTGTCAATGTGTACATGTGCCCTACATGTGCCCAATGTGCACGGCACATTTGTACCAACCAAATTTTAATTTCCCCATATATGCCACAATCTGTCCGGTCCATGATCTAGGGTGTTTGACAAACAAAGGGCAAAACAACTAGTCAGCAACAGCATATCCATGACCAGCTAGCCTTGTGACATGCCATAGAATGCCTGTCATGACACGACTTTGCCCAAATCCGAACAGGCACATAGCATTAGACAGGCCCCTTTCTTGTGAAACTTCATGGCTTGGGCCCTGTTCTTTCCTCAGTCATGATCATGGTTAGCTAAATGACAAACATCAATAAAATGGTACAGGACACGTTCATGTCAAATTCGGTTTCAATCGTCAAAAAAAAAAATAAAAAAAATAGGAGAATGGAAATTTCATGAAAAAACGGTATACCTATCTTTTGAAATATACGGTTTTAAACGTTTGATCCATTATACGAGATTTTTTTCTCAAAATATGGAGTTCTGATAACTAGGCTTCTGATTTGGTCAGAGTTCATCCTCTTGGCCTTGCAAACCTGGAACACCCAAATGTACTATTCAAGTCTCAACACATATTGTTAATGCATTCTATTGGCCTTGAAAAGGAGCATCTGTACTAGCACTTCGACCTCGTCAAGAGTTCTCAAAGCTCCACAAATATAAGATTTCTTTTTTTATTATAGTTACAAATATAAGAGAATCCAAGTAAAATGAAAATATTGGAAGAAGGTATGCAAGGTATCAAAGCAAGGCAACGTAAGGATGCATTTTCTACATATGTTTGTTAAAGTTCCATCATACTTACAGTGAGATCAAGGGCACAAAAGGAAGTACAGCTCCTCCCATCAAATTCCCTATAGCAATGACGTGAACTCCCCATATAGCTTCTTTGCTTTTTGAACCACACTTAGAACCCCCAGAACCAATAATGGTGGTTGCTGCACAGAATAAATCCATAGTGCACCTGAACCCTTCATTAGAATGATGAATATCCAAAGGAAAAAAGCTGAATAACATGGAAACCCTTTAGTTAAATGAATTGAAATCACTTGAAAGGAACACAATCCACAAAGAAACATAGGGTCAATGTTATCACTTTTGGATCAAGATCAGATCCATTGATGGAAAGGGGTCACACTCAATAACTTTTAGGAGGTGTGGAACAAAATGGGGCCCACTTCCCAACACTGAAGAGTGATAATCACTTAGGTCAGTTTTATTAGCTACTAATATGTCCTGTTTAGAAACCAATCTTGTCATCAGCCAGGAAAATAAACAAGCCAATTCCGCCAGGTCTTTTGGGAGGCTGGCAAACCTACTGGTTCCAGTCGAATCGGGCCAATATGGTGGATCTGGTTCAGCTTTCAACAAAATAGTTTGATCAAACTCTAATTAACAGACATCAAGGGCAAATGCTCGAGAAGTCAGAAGAGTAGTTATTTGAGATAATTGATTTCCTTTCAGGTTTCAAGATTACATAGTCATATGCACGAGCAGTGGATGCATCCTGTTTACAACATAATTGTTTTCATCGACTATGACGACGATGCTTAGACCTCTTTTCTTTCCTGTTCTCATCTCGTAACTTGTTTGAGCCCTTCTTCGATTTGTGCTTTGTGTGTCCCTTCTTTGAGCTCACTACATCTGTTTTCTGGACCTTCCTATTATGAGCAAACACGCTTTCATCCACTGTTTCACGTGATTTCAAGAACGACGGCTTCTCTGGCCCAAGAACATGCTGTTCCCATTCTTCCACCACCCGCATCTCATGATTCGCCAAGAACTTCCCCTTGGAATCCGAAGACGAAGATGGAAGAAACGGGCCCGGCTCCTCCATCCTTGAACCTATAGCACCTCTTCCTCTCTTCACCCTGACACTCACCAGCATAACAATCCTTAAGAACTTCTAAATGCACAGAAGACAGGCAAGCACAAAGTCACACAAACATACACCCTCATGAGCACAAGCACGGCATACACACAAAGAAGCTGGTTTCTAACCTCGAATGCAAGAATTCTTCAACCTCTTCATCCCTCAGACCGCTATCCTCATCAGTGTTGCAATCTTCACTTGCCTGTTTTCTTGATCCAAAGGAGTCAGTAGCATGTTTATCCGCCTCCCTGTGCCTTGAGCTTCCTTCTGGATGATCAGTACGGCGACCACTACTCCGATTGCTGCCTTTATCTCTAGATATACCCATCAGCTTCTCATCTAGCTCCAGCTCTTTCTTCCGCACCCGCCACATTTCATTGACTTCTGCAGTTCGATTCGCTGAAGAGAACAAACAAGACTTCGGAATTAAGCAAACATGCAGACACCGACTTGCCAAGAGATGAAGAAACAGAATGGGAAAGGGTAATCCTAAATGAAAAATGGATGTAACGAGTAATTTAACAAAAAAAAAATGCGGGAAGCTCTGCCACCTGTGCTTTATATTGGCCTCAAGTTTCTACAAAATTTCAAAACTAACCTTGTTGGACCCCAAGAACAGTTGCAGTAAGAAACCGCGAATTTGGTCGACCCCTTGCTTTGGGTTGGCGGAGGTAAACATGAACACCTTCTTTTTCGGCTTGCATTCGCAATTTTGTTGCCTCTTCCATCAGTAATGCAGCTAGCCGATTCTCTGTTGCCAGATCCATTGACCCTCTAGAGAAGACAAAATGAATCAACCTGGTAAGTTTTGCATTACCAATTGAATGAGAACTTCCGGACATGAATGTGGTTTTAAAAATGAAAGATGTAGGAAATTGAATAGCATCAATAAATATTCTAGCAGTTCACAAAATAAAGAAAAGTATATCAAATTCAAGCTTCGATAGCAATCAGCTCCATGACCAGTTAAGAAAATCAAATCTGCATGGATTGGTTTAATGTATTTTCTTTTTTCCAAAAGCTTTTAAATTATCCCTCACTTGAAGAAGCTTCGAGCCTGCATCTGGACAACCAATGAATTGAATTGAATTGCAATTAGTGTTCGAAATATCGGTATCGCGTTACGTATCACACCCTTGGGATACGGATACGTATCGGTTATCGCATGGTATATATCGGTTATATCGCGTAATGTATCGTTGTTGTTGGAAACATGGGGAAACATTAGAAATTGGTCGAATTTTTCAATGAAATTTCAGTGATTGTTAAAAAAAGACATCAATACACACTTACAAATCAAAACATTACAAAAAAACAAGTGCACATAATAGGTTTTCTTTGTATGGGGTCCTAACCTATGCGTTGTCTAACTGAATTGATGCAAGCATATTCAAAGTTTATTCATATAATTGATAAATGTAAGAAGACGTGTGGAAACACAAGCAACACACTCAAAAGCAAAAAGAAGAATCGCTAAATCAAGTTACATACATGTTTGATTTTATGTTTGGGCACAGATTGCAACCAATTTGCCAGAAATTGAGAAATTTTAATTCTTTTCAATTTTTCGCAGGTCAGTCCTTTTCCTCCAAATCTCAAAATTGAAGCTCCTAGTCTATAATATTTTTCACGCAAAACATGAAAAGATATAGATTTGTAACAATTTGACATTGATTTAACATGATTTACAGAAAATAAATAAATAAAAAGATTGAAAAAAATAAAAATAAAAAATCACCAGATCGATTGTGTGGGGGATATATCCCACTACTTGTGTCGCTCAAGTGGGATTATAAGAAATATCGTGGGATATATCAACCGATATCGTCGATATTTAAAACACTGATTGCAATTACTAACTCAAGAAAGTGGAAACAACCAAAGTGCAATTAGGGCTTTCAATGGGTACCCTGACCCATGGGTACCCAATGGACCCGATGATTTTAAGTTTAACAGGCCAGGGTCCTTTTAGGTTGGACTCATCAAGTAATCAAGTCACATTCAAGTCTCAGATTTTGGAACCCAGTTACATTCAGGTCCAGTCAGGTCAGATCCGGTCAGTTTTAATGGCAATATTATATTTATTCCATTGTTTATTCAAGCAATGGAATAATGTTTCCCAAGCTGTAGACATGTAGGGGAGCCCATTTACACACAACATGTGTCAAATTGGCACATGAATGTGATCTAGATCCATCCATCAAATGCGCCCAAATGTAAAAACACCCTTGTTTGACCCAAACCAACTAGAAACCTAGATTTAAAGACCTGATGGGTACTCAGAACTGATCAGATCGGGATCCAGGTCTTCGAGAACAAGACTCAGACCCGGCAACACCCGAAACAGGTTAGTCTATGTGCAGGTACTATAGGATCCAATCCGAACCCAACTGACTGACAGCCCCAACTGCAATCACCTTACCAAGTACTTGTATTGAGAATTCAAATTTGCAATTTCATTGCTTTCAAGATAGCCTTGAAACCTTTCAAGAAAAAGGAAAAAAAGAAAAAAAAAAAAAAAAAAAAAAGCAAAAAAAGCGAAAAAAAAAAAAAAAAAAAAAAAAAAAAAGAAAAACGAACCAAAAGACGGGCTTGAAAGGAACAGACCTGAAATCCGAGTGCTACTTCCTCATTATGAATACTAAAGAAGGAAAATTGGAATTCAGTCATCTCCTCTCCATTGAACTAATTTACAATTCAACAGTGCATCCAAACGCAACCTAAGGGGCTCACAGTATTGTAATTTTTTATTAAAATAATCGGAAAAAACTTCTTTATTGTAATCAACCCATGTGATAGACTATTAGAAAGTGCTTGATTGTAATGTAATAGTCTATTACATTGCACCCATGCAAGTTTTGCGCTCTCGGTGCTGGTCTCCACCCCGGATAAAGGAGGGTTGCATCAGGTTGGCAGCTACCATCGAACTTAACCATAACTTCCATCATTTGAACAGAATGTTGGGCAGTTGGGGAAGAGTTTAGCTGGAACGAGGATGTTCAGATGGATGAGTGACAAGACAAGAAAGGATAGAATTGGAAATGAATGCATTCAAGGGAATTTAAAAGTAGCACCAACAGGTAAAAAGATGAGAGAAAGTAGACTTAGATGGTTTGGTCATGTGCAATGGAAACCAAGAACCCCACCAGTTAGTAGTGAGTTGGTACAAGTTGAAGGTTCTAAAAGGGCACGGCAAAGGTCAAAAAGGAAGTGATGCAACCAAATGGTCACACATGTTGATTGATAAAGATTTGAAGAAAAGGCCCGCATCTAACGCGAGCACATTCCACACGTGTGCACAAGAAAATGCCCACTTTTCTTTTTTAGCTCATATCTACCTTCCATTTCTCTCAAATCTCGAGATTAGGAAATATGCTCTTTCTTTTATATCTTTATTTTTAAGCAGTGAATAATTTTAAATATTTTCTTATCTAAGTATCTTCTTATTTTAGGCATTTTCTTAATTATAATGCTTTGTTATTTAGATGTTTTCCTTTTTTCATAAATTTTTAGATTCCATATCCTTTATTACAGATTGTATGGTTTGATTATAAATAGGGCCTATGACCTATGGAATAAAACAAGCTGATTAATATTTTCTTTATGAAATTCTCATATTTTCTCTACGGTAGTTGTTGAAGGGAAGGGGAGTGGTCTCTAGTTCAATACTAGAGGACTGTTGAGCTTGCTCACAATCTTGCATTTGTGATCTCTAGCATTCGGCTAGAGGATTGTTGGGTCTTTTTCCGCAATCTCTTTCTTTTCTTATTGATTTATCTGCTTTCCCTTTCGGGTTTGCATCAAGACGTGAATGGAGGTAGTAAGGAAAGATGTGATGATTTATGATCTAACTAAAGGTCTGACTCTTGATATAGTAGAAAGACGGAACGGGATTCATGCAGTAGACCCCAATTAATTGGGATAAGGTTTAGACGATGATGATGAATAGGAAAAATATGATAAATAGTAAAAATAAATATAAAAACAACAAAATTTGTGTGGCTATATATGTCATCCAACTCATGCGAACCCAACTCTGGTGATGTGATGCCCCAAAAATTAGGGCAAGGGAAAGGTCTAAAAGGACGTGATTGGAGGCAGTAAGGAAAGACTTTGTGATTTATAGTCTAACTAAAGGTATTGGCCCTTTGATCGAATGGAAACGCGGAATGAGATTCATGTAGCTGACCCCAATCAATAGGGATAAGGCATAGATGATAATGATGAATAGGAAAAATATGATAAACAGTATAAATAAATATAAAAACAGCAAAAAGTGTGTGACTGTGTATGACATCCAACCCACATAACATGTGAGTCCAACTCTGGCGATAGGATGCCACAAAAATTAGGCCTATCCAATCATTAGATGGACCACACAGAAAACAATGGACAGTCACCCAAAAACATCCACTGCAGAGTGGTGGCCCACATGATGGTTGGACCAATACTGTCGGACCAGATGAGTTGGATGTTAGACCGCACCATAGAAAACAATTGCCTGCAACACATGGCGCCATGTGTGTTTGCCAAATGGTGCTCTTTCATTGAGCCATGTCAGGGCTATAGGAATCATCCTATAGCCGCAAGATGCAGGCAATCCACGTACAACCACCATACAAATCAGGCCTATCCAATCATTATGTGGGCTATGCCATGGAAAAAAAATAATGTGCACAACCACCCAAAAACCACCACTGTAGAATGGTGGTCCACATGGCCTAGACGTATTGGATGCCATGCAATACGCACACCACAGCAGGCCTCACACAACAAAGGGTTGTAGAATAGGCTCATTCTACAACATTGCATCAGAACGCACCCAAGGTTTAACGTATCGCCCGAAACATGTACGTATCGCCCTATACGTACCAGTATCGTCCATGAAACAACCTGATATGGGGTCGTAACGGTGGCGAATGATACGATATCCGATACACCAATTTTAAAAAGAAAAAAAATAAAAACATCAAAAAAACCATAAATCTACATTAAAAATGAAATAGAGGTCACTAACTGAGATTAAGAATAAGAAAATACCTCTATTTAGGTTGAAATCAATCAAAACATTGAAATCTTGAGCTCCAGATGCATGGAGACGTGAGAAGGGGAAATCTCGATCTTCTCCGTTTTTAGGGCTCCAATGCGTGTGAGAATTCAGACGACTCTTCTTCTCATAGGGCTGATTGATACTTAGATTTTACCGTCCGACAGTTCTATCGATCAAGGGAATCAAACGGAAGGATGTTCGGTTGAGTGCTTGGGCTTTCGAATACCCTCTTTCCAAAGATTTTCTTTCGTTATTTAGACTTCCACTTTTCTGACCACGCGTAGTCATTGAGCGGATTAGCTGTTACCCGGGTAACACCTTAGTGGGCCATGTGGGCCACCATTCTACAGTGGTGGTTTTTGGGTGGTTGTGCATTTCTTTTTTTCTACGGCATAGCCCACATAATGATTGGATAGACCTGATTTGTATGGTGGTTGTACATGGATTGCCTGCATCTGGCGGCTGCAGGAGTCATCCTACAGCCCTGACATGGCTCAATGAAAGAGCGCCATGAGCACCATTTGGCAAGCACACATGGCGCTATGTGTTGCAGGCAATTGTTTTCTATGGTGTAGTTTGGCATGCAACCCGTCTAGTCCTGCAGTATAGGTCCAACCATCATGTGGGCCACCGCTCTGCAGTGGATGCTTTTGGGTGATTATCCATTGTTTTCTACGGTGTAGTCCACCTAATGATTGGATAGGCCTAATTTTTGTGGCATCCCATCGCCAGAGTTATGCTCGCATGTTGTGCGGGTTGGATGTCATACATAGTCACACACTTTTTGTTGTTTTTATATTTATTTATACTATTTATCATATTTTTCCTATTCATCATTATCATCTAAGCCTTATCCTAATTGATTGGGGTCAGCTACATGAATCTCGTTCCGCGTTTCCATTCTATCAAGGGTCATACCTTTAGTTAGAGCAAAAATCATCAAGTCTTTCCTTACTACCTCCATTCACATCCTTTTAGACCTTTCCCTTGCCCTAATTTTTGGGGCATCCCATCACCAGAGTTGGGCTCGCATGATGTGTGGGTTGGATGGCATATATAGTCACACAGCTTTTGCTATTTTTATATTTATTTTTACTATTTATCATATTCATCATTATTGTCTAAACCTTATCCCAATTAATTGGGGTCTGCTACATGAATCCTGTTCCGTCTTTCCACTCTATCAAGGGCCAGACCTTTAGTTAGATCATAAATCATCAAGTTTTTCCTTACTACCTCCATTCACGTCTAGATGCAAACCCGAAAGGGCAAATAAATCAATAAGAAAAGAAAGAGATTGCGGAAAAAGACCCAACAATCCTCTGGCCGAATGCTAGAGATCACAAATGCAAGATTGTGAGCAAGCTCAACAGTCCTCTGGTATTGAACTACAACTACCGTAGAGAAATAAGAGAATTTCATAAAGAGAATTTGGGTCCTCTTGAAGTTGGTTCAGGGTCAGGTTGACTCTCAAATCTGACCCAACCGAGCCAAATGGTCCACCTAAATCCTCACCAACCCAACAATCTTTCTGTGCAAAATCCCTAAATCGGCATGGAGATTGAGAGAGATTGAGAGAGAGAGAGAGAGAGAGAGAGAGAGAAATACCTCAAATCTTTATGAAATGTGTAGCCTTCAACCGAGCTTCAGATAAAGAGAGAGGGCGTGCGTGGGTAGGGCGTTCGGCAACAATATCTTAGGTGGGGACAAAGAGAGGGTGGGAAGAGAGGACGAGAGGAAGAGAGAGAGGGAGAGAGATCGACAGGAAGAGAGGAGAGAGAGATCTGTAGGAAGAGAGAGAGAGAGAGAGAGAGAGAGAGAGAGAGAGAGAGATCGACAGGAAGCGAGGAGGGAGAGATCTGTAGGAAGAGAGAGAGGAGAGAAGGGACCAGGGCGAGAGACGGACAGAGAGAGGAGACGGTATGAGAGAGAGAGAGAGAGTTGGGGCCTGCGATTGGACGCGGATTTCCTGCAAACCCTTTCGCATGAGGTTGCTGCGCAAGAATTCTGGGTGGGGCTCACGGTGATGTTTGTGAGAAATCCAACCCGTCCATCCGTTTTTCGAGCTAATTTAAGGATATGTAACCAAAAGTTAGGAGGATCCAAAATTCAAGTGGGCCATACGAGATGAAACAGTGCGGAAAGGAATGACTACCGTTGAAATCTTTCTAGGCTCCACCTTAGAAGTTTATATTCCATCAAAGCCGTTTGTAACGTCGTTTTCCTGAGATAAGTGTAAACACCGAGAATTTAAACCGATACAAAACTTTTGTATACATATTAATGTATCAACGGCGGTCACGAAATCTCCACTGTTTCCTCTCGTGTGGCCCAGCTAAGTTTTGGATACACCTTATTTGTTGTCTGCATTACCTTATAAACAGGTTAGATCTCGAGAAAATGACCACCGTAGACAAAACCTTTTACCCAGCGGTTTCTATGAAAGAATTCAAACTTTAGTTACCAATTTAGACTAGCACGTGCGGACAGCGACTTTGAGGACGAAACTACCCCTCCTTTCACGGAAACGGATTGGGTTCTCCCCTGCCACCAGCCAATGACGGATGGTCGGTGGTCTGTGGGCCCCACCATGATGTATGCTATTCATCCATGCCGTCCATATATTTTTCCATATCATTTTATGGTATACGACCAAAAATGAGGTATATGCAAATCTCAAGTGTACCACATTACAGGAAACAATGTTGAATGAGCGTCGACCATTAAAAACTTTTTGGGGGCCCACTGTGATGTTTGTGAGAAATCCTCCCCGTCTAAGTTCATTCATAGGTCACAAAGACCTGGATGAAGAAGAAAAACAAATTTTATAATGATCCAAAACTTCTATAACCCCTAAAAGGGTTTCAATGGTAGACGTTCAATTCCCCATTGCCTTTTACAGTGTGGTCTACTTGATAGTTAGATCTATCTTATTTTTAGTCTCAAGCCTGAATATGAGCTCACCAAATAGATGGACGGTTTGGATATAACACAGACCTCATGATGGGACACACAAAAGGCGGGGGGATTACAACAGCAAAAGAAAAATAAAAAAACAAAAAAAAAACCAGGAACTTATGGCTACGGTTTTCATGGCTACGGATTATAACCGTAGCTATAATCGTAGCTACGGATTACTTTCAAAAAAATTCTCTCTTTTTTTTTTTTTTTTTTCATTTATTTCATTATTCATTTAACAGGAATATCTTCTAAACTAAAATTAGTTACTTGACATACCACATATGATTTTGGGGTAAGAGAAGCTACTTTAGCCAACCAACCTAGTTATTTTCCAAGATTCCATCAGGTCGATGGTTGAAAATACATTTCATTCACTTCGCTGTCAATTTCAGTCACTTCGCGGTCAAACTAGAAATTGAGCGGGACAAATATGAAATTGAGTAGGCAAATTGAAAATTGAGCGAGGCAAGGTAGGAATTGAGTGAGGGAACCTAGAAATGGAGAGAGGCAAGGTAGGAGTAAAACAAGGGAATCTAGAAATTGAGCGAGGTAAGCTAGAAATTGAGCGAGGCAACGTAGAAAATGAGCGAGGGAACCTACGATTTGAGCTAGGCAACCTAGGAATTGAGTGAGGGAAGTTAGAAATTGAGCGAGGGAAGCTAGAATTTGAGCGAGGGAACCTAGAAATTCAGCGAGACAACTAGGATTTGAGCGAGGGAAGCTACAAATTGTGCGAGGGAATCTAGAAATTGAGCGAGGCAACCTAGGATTTGAGTGAGGCAACATAGGAATTGAGCGAGGGAACCTAGGAAATGAGCGAGGCAACGTAGAAATTCAGCGAAGAATCCTAGGACTTAAGCGAGGGAAGCTAGAAATTAAGCGAGGGAACCTAAAAATTCAGCGAGACAACCTAAGATTTGAGCGAGGGAAGCTAGAAATTGAGCGAGGGAACCTGAAATTGAGTGAGCCAAGGTAAAAATCCGAGAAAAAGCTAGGATTTGAGCGAGGCAACCTAGGAATTGAGCGAGGGAAGTTAGAAATTGAGCGAGGGAAGCTAGAATTTGACGAGGGAACTTAGAAATTCAGCGAGGCAACATAGGATTTGAGCGAGGGAAGCTACAAATTGTGCGAGGGAACCTAGAAATTGAGCGAGGCAACCTAGGATTTGAGCGAGGCAACGTAGGAATTGAGCGAGGTAGCCTAGGAAATGAACGAGGCAACATAGAAATTCAGCAAGGAATCCTAGGAATTAAGCGAGGGAAGCTAGAAATTAAGCGAGGGAACCTAGAAATTCAGCGAGACAACCTAGGATTTGAGCGAGGGAAGCTAGAAATTGAGCGAGGGAACCTAGAAATTGAGTGAGGCAAGGTAGAAATTCAGCGAGGAAAGCTAGGATTTGAGTGAGGCAACCTAGGAATTGAGCGAGGGAAGTTAGAAATTGAGCAAGGGAAGCTAGAATTTGACGAGGGAACCTAGAAATTCAACGAGGCAACCTAGGATTTGAGCGAGGGAAGCTACAAATTATGCGAGGGAACCTAGAAATTGAGTGAGGCAACCTAGGAATTGAGCGAGGCAACGTAGAAATTGAGCGAGGGAACCTAGGAAATGAACGAGGCAACGTAAAAATTCAACGAGGAATCCTAGGAATTAAGCAAGGGAACCTAGAAATTGAGTGAGGCAAGGTAAGAATTCAGCGAGGCAACATAGGAATTGAGCGAGGGAAGCTAGAAATTGAGCGAGGAAACCTATGAATTAAGCGAGGCAACCTAGCAATTGAGTGAGGGAACCTAGGAATTGAGCAAGGCAACCTACGATTTGTAGGTTCCGTCGCTCAATTTATAGGTTCCTTCGCTCAATTCCTATGTTGGCTCGCTCCAATTTCTACATTGCCTCACTCAATTCCTAGGTTGCCTCGCTCAATTCCTAGCTTTCCTCGCTTAATTCCTACGTTGCCTCGCTCAATTTCTAGGTTCCCTCGCTTAATTTGTAGCTTTCCTCGTCAATTCCTACGTTCCCTCGGTTGCCTCGCTCAAATCCTACGTTGCCTCACTCAATTCCTAGGATTCCTCGCTGAATTTCTACGTTGCCTCGCTCAATTCCTAGTTTCCCTCGCTCAATCCCTACATTGCCTCGATCAATTTCTAGGTTGCCTCGCTCAAATCCTAGGTTCCCTTGCTCAATTTCTAGCTTTCCTCACTCAATTCCTAGGATTCCTCGCTGAATTTCTACGCTGCCTAGCTCAATTCGTAGGTTCCCTCGCTCAATCCCTATGTTGCCTCGCTCAATTCCTAGGTTGCCTCGTTCAAATCGTAGGTTGCCTCGCTTAATTTCTAGGTTCCCTCGCTCAATTCGTAGCTTCCCTCGCACAAATTCTAAGTTGTCTCGCTGAATTTCTAGGTTCCCTCACTAAATTTCTACGTTGCCTCGCTCAATTTCTAGGTTCTCTTGCTTAAATCCTAGGTTGCCTCGCTGAATTTCTAGCTTCCTTTGCTTAATTTCTACCTTCCCTCGCTTGAATTCTTACATTCCTCGCTCAATTTCTAGGATCCTTTTAGCTTCCTCGCTCAATTTCTAGAATCCTCACGTTGCTCGCTCGATTTCTAGCTTCCCTCGCTCAATTCCTAGGTTACTTCGCTGAATCCCTACGTTGCCTCGCTCAATTTCTAGCTTCCCTCACTCAATTTCTAGCTTCCCTCGCTCAATTCCTACGTTGCCTCGCTCAATTCCTAGGTTCCCTCTTTCAATTTCTAGCTTCCCTCGCTCATTTCCTAGGTTGCCTCGCTCATTTGATAGGTAGCCGCGTTCAAATTCTAGGTTACAATGTCGGGTGGGTCACAGGTTGGTCGGGTTGAACCCGCCCAACTTTCAGCCCTAAAATCATATATGGTACGTCAAGTAACTAATTTTGGTTTAGAAGATATTCTTGTTATATGAATAAAGAAAGGGTTCGAGTACCCACCGGTGGTGAAATCCCACGGCGTGCGTGTGTAAGCATGTGTGAAAAAAAAAATAATAATAAAGAAAGAAATGAAAAAAGGAGAGAAATTTTTTTTTATATACTTATATATATTTATATAAATATGTGTTAGAGAAAAATGTAGGTAGAATAAAATTCTAAATGTAAAAATTTTTTTTAAAAAAATTAAAAAGAAAAGTACACAAGATACGGCTATAGCTACAGTTATAATCCGTAGCCATAGCCTTTTGTTTGAATCGGGGATCAATCGTGGATTCCGCGATCCATCCCCAAATTCTACAGCGAGTTGCGGTGGAATCGCGGAATCTGCGATTGATCCCCGATTTTTTTTTTGTTTTTTTATTTTTTTTTTTGAAATTTTCGTTGCTTCTATGGCTCCACCATGAGGTCTGTGTTATATCCAAACCGTCCATCTATTTGGCGAGCTCATATTAAGGCTTGAGACGAAAAATAAGACAAAGCTAACTATCAAGTGGACCACACTGTAAAAGACAGTGGGGAATTGAACGTCTACCATTGAAACCCTTTTAGGGGTTACAGAAGTTTTGGATCATTATGAAATTTGTTTTTCCTCTTCATTCATGCCTTTGTGACCTTATGAATAGATTGGATGGAAAATAAATGTTATGGTGGGCCCTACAAAATTTTTAATGGTGAAAATCAAATTTTGATTAGACACATACAAGGGAACCTAGAAATTAAGCGAGGCAACCTAGGATTTCAACGAGGTGAAAGAAGCTACAAATTGTGTGAGGGAACCTAGAAATTGAGCGAGGCAACCTAGGATTTGAGCGAGGCAACCTACGAATTGAGCGAGGAAGCTAGAAATTGAGCGAGGCAACCTAGGATTTGAGCGAGGGAACATAGAAATTGGAGCGAGGCAACCTATGAATTGAGAGAGGGAACCTAGAAATTGAGCGAGTGAACTTAGGAATTGAGTGAGGCAACGTAGGAATTGAGCGAGGGAAGCTAGAAATTGAGCGAGGCAACCTAGGATTTAAGCGAGGGAAGCTAGAAATTGAGCAAGGGAACCTAGAAATTGAGCGAGGCAACGTAGAAATTGGAGCGAGGATTGAGCGAGGAACCTAGAAATTGAGCGAGAGAACCTAGGAGTTGAGCAAGGCAACGTAAAAATTCAACGAGGCAACAGAGAAATTGAGCAAGGGAAACATGAATTTGAGCGAGGCAAGCTTGAAATTGGGTGAGGCTAACATGAATTGGAATGAACTTTAAATGTAATTGACCTAACCTAACAATTTGCTCTTTATTGAATTTGACCGATCAATTAATGAAATTGACTGAGATTTACATGAAATTCTCTTCGGTGAATTTGACTGAGCAATTAATGAAATTGACCGAGCGATTCATAAAATTTTTCGTTACATTACATGAATCTGTAGAAGTTCCCCATCATTTCCTAGGTTCCCTCGCTCAATTTCTTGCTTCCCTCACTAAATTCATAGGTTGCCTTGCTTAATTTGTAGGTTCCCTCGCTCAATTCCTAGCTTCCCTCGCTGAATTTGTAGGTTCCCTCGCTCAATTCCTAGCTTCCCTCGCTCAATCCCTAGGTTCCCTAGCTCATTTCTTAGGTTCCCTCGCTCAATTTCTAGGTTTCCTCGCTAAATTCGTAGGTTGCCTCGCTCAATTCCTAGCTTCCCTCGCTGAATTTGTAGGTTCCCTTGCTCAATTTCCAGTTTGTCCCGCTCAATTTTCAGTAAATTCCCTTCACTTCACAGTCATTTCCATGCATTTCACTTAACTTCACGATCATTTTCACACATTTCACGGTCATTTCTAGCGATTTCATTTAGATTCACGGTCATTTCGATGCACTTCACGGTCAATTCCCTTCACTTCACGGTCATTTCCATGCATTTCACGTTCAATTCGCTTCACTTCACGGTCATTTTTATGCATTTCACGGTCAATTCCGACTATTTTGTTTAGATTCACGGTCAATTCCCTTCACTTCACGGTCATTTCCATGCATTTCATGGTCATTTCGCTTCATTTCACGATCATTTCAAGCGATTCCGTTTAGATTCACGGTCATTTCGATGCACTTCACGATCATTTCCATGCATTTGACGGTCAATCCCGGCGATTCCGTTTCCAAGTTTTATCGGGTTGGTGTTTGTATGGCTTAACCCCGAAGACCAAACCCGATACATCCTGCCCAAGCCCAACCCAATGTCAGGTGGGTCACAAGTTGGTCGGGTTGAACCCGCCCAACTTTCAGCCCTAAAATCATATATGTTACGTCAAGTAACTAATTTTGGTTTAGAAGATATTCTTGTTATATGAATAAAGAAAAAAATGAAAAAAGGAGATAAATTATTTTTTTTGTATGCTTATATGTACATATTTATATAAATATGTTTTAGAGAAAAATGTAGGTAGAATAAAATTCTAAATGTAAAAAAAAAAATTAAATTTTTTTTTAAAAAAATAAAAAGGAAAAGTACACGGGATACGGCTATAGCTACGGTTATAATCCGTAGCCATTTCCTTTTGTTTGAAACAGGGATCAATCGCGGATTCCGCGATCCATCCCCAAATCAGCTGCGGTGGAATCGCAGAGTCGGCGATTCATCCCCAAATTTTGTATTTTTGTTTTTTTAATGAAATTTTTGTTGCTTCTGTGGGCCCCACCATGAGGTCTGTGTTATATCCAAACTGTCCATCTATTTGACTACCTCATATTAAGCCTTGAGACGAAAAATAAGACAAATCTAACTATCAAGTGGACCACATTGTAAAAGACAGTGGGGAATTGAACGTCTACCATTGAAACCCTTTTAGGGTTACAGAAGTTTTGGATCATTATGAAATTTGTTTTTCCTCTTCATCCAAGCCTATGTGACCTTGTGAATAGATTGGATGGAAAATAAATGTTATGGTGGGCCCTACAAAAATTTTAATGTTGAAAATCAATTTCTCCGTTGCTCTGTGGTGTGGTCCGGTTGATCTTTGGATATGATTTTCTTTTTTTGGATAATGCTTCGAAATGATCGAAATATGGATAAACGTTGTGGATATAATAAATATATAGCTGTGGGGCCATGTAACTTTGATCTCTTTTAGGCCGTTGGTACAACTCTCAGTTGGAGGAGCGTCAGCGCTGGTCTTCGCAGTGAAAAGGAGGGGTAGTTTCGTCCTCAAAGTCGCTGTCCACACGTGCTAGTCTAAGTTGGTAACTAAAGTTGGTAACTTAAGCAAGGGAACCTAGAAATTCAACGAGGCAACCTGGGATTTGAGCGAGGGAAGCTAGAAATTGATCGAGGGAACCTAGAAATTGAGTGAGGCAAGGTAGAAATTCAGCGAGGAAACCTAGAATTTGAGTGAGGCAACCTAGGAATTGAGCGAGGGAAGCTAGAATTTGACGAGGGAACCTACAAATTCAGCGAGGCAACCTAGGATTTGAGCGAGGGAAGCTACAAATTGTGCGAGGGAACCTAGAAATTGAGCGAGGCAACCTAGGATTTGAGTGAGGCAACGTAGGAATTGAGCGAGGGAACCTAGGTAATGAACGAGGTAACGTAGAAATTCAGCGAGGAATCCTAGGAATTAAGCGAGGGAAGCTAGAAATTAAGCGAGGGAACCTAGAAATTCAGCGAGACAACCTAGGATTTGAGCGAGGGAAGCTAGAAATTGAGCGAGGGAACTTAGAAATTGAGTGAGGCAAGGTAGGAATTCAGCGAGGCAAGGTAGGAATTGAGCAAGGCAAC
The DNA here is from genome assembly GCA_030180095.1 of Magnolia changhungtana. NCBI lineage: Eukaryota > Viridiplantae > Streptophyta > Magnoliopsida > Magnoliales > Magnoliaceae > Magnolia > Magnolia changhungtana. The sequence continues at coordinate 512,038 of JASAUF010000470.1, read as the reverse complement.
ATAGGAATTGAGCGAGAGAAGCTAGAAATTGAGCGAGGTAACCTATGAATTGAGCGAGGCAACCTAGCAATTGAGTGAGGGAACCTTGGAATTGAACGAGGCAACCTAGGAATTGAGCGAGGCAACCTAGCAATTGAGTGAGGGAACCTAGGAATTTCTACGTTGCCTCGCTTAAATCTTTTGGAAGGTTTGCCACCCAAAAGAGAATATGCCTATCGATAAGTGACTGTAAGTCTTAGGCTAAATTCACTATGGAGCATGATTTCAAGTGTTTCATGTGATTTAATGACTATTTCCCCTTTTTTTTAAAAAAAAATTACAAATTCCTTCAGTTCATCCAGAGACTTGGAATCCAATGTGGTCGGTAGCAAGGTTAGGCAAATCCAAGTTTTCAGCAACTATATTTGTGGTTTGAGATTTAATTTTTGCAGGACTTGATAGTCTCTTTATCCTCTTACACATAATACCTGTTTGCTTTTTGTGAATGCAGCATACTTACAGGGCTTCTTTCATTCATGGTGAGTTCAATAAAGATCATAACACTTTTCATTTTTATATCTCAACTCAGAATCCAGTGATGGCAATTTTCTTCTTAGAAAGTGTGATTGAATGGCATAGTACTAGCTTACTTGGTTGGGCCAAGCATCATTTACTGAGTGCAAACACCATCTGGAAAAAAGAGGAAAAAAGCCAAGTTGATATAATTGATTCTGCCTATAGTAATTGCTTCAGATGAAATGATTGAAACATCTAGTTTTCACACCATCCGCTTAGGAGTGGTTTTTTTTTTTTTTTGGGTGACCTACTCCCTGTGCTGTAGGGTTGTTTCTTTCATGTCTTGTAGATGGGTGTTATTCTGCTTATAGTTGGTCTGTTTACATTTCTTTTCAAAAGTTGTTTGAATTCTCTTTTCCTTCTATATATACATATTACATTAAAGCCTTTATTTTCCCATTTTCGTGCAATTTTCTGGGGTTTTTGTCTCCAGGTGGATAGCACAATTGGTTATCCCTTACCATCCCAGTGTATGTCCCAGTTTTGAGTCTTAACAAGGTCTCCTGTTGGAAGAGTGCAGCTGATTATGAACTCCTTATTGAATTGTGAAATGGATTTTTATATAAAAAAAGAATCTGCTGTTGTTTTCATAAAGTGTTCTGCATATTTATGGTGTTAAACTGTGAACTTGATAAAGTCCATAGCTCTCCACTTGTTATAAATGAAGCAAGTGTTGTTAAAAACTTCGATTTGAGTACTTCACCAAGTCATCTTAACTCAAGACTTGGGTCTAGTTTCAGATCTTTCAAGGCCCGTTTGGACACACATCCTCAAAAGGGGTTTCAAGCTCGTTCTTTCACTAGCTTGGCAAAAACCTATCTTCTTGGTTTTGTCGAGTCGACATTTTAGTGCTGTTTTCTTTGAAAGCGAGACGAGTCTTGAAGGTTTGCAAAGTGCATCCACATGCACAAGGTCAACTGCCTTTTGGATCAAAACAGCCTTTTGGCCTCAAATGCTCTTTTAGAGGATGCATCCAAAAGGGCCCTTAGGCCCTCCCAGAAATCTGGGGTCTATTTTTCCTTAGTTTTGCTGAACCGGAAGTGGTTCAAGTGCGTGACTGAAGCCAATCTTGAGTCCAATTTCATCTATTTCTTACCTTTATTTAAAGTATATAATGTACAGGTTTACTTTTGGGCCTCAGAAACTTTCCTCATTCTGCATGCTTTTCTGCTTGAGTAGATGGATAATAGTCCAACCCGCATTTCAACTACTGTTGCTGAGAAACAACGGCTAGCACAGGCTTCTCTTGCATACAATTGCAAGAGGTGAGTCTTTCAACTTTGCATCTGGATTCCATGAATTTTTAGCAATTTTCTTCTTTTTTCCTCCTATCATTTTTCTTCTAGTTGTTGCCTCTGTATCCCTTTTTAGTACTTCATTGTAGGGACTTAACTCTGGTCTGAGTTGCCATGCGATGTCAAGTAATCATCCACTGTAAATATGGCATACATGCATGCATTCAAAGAAACATGCAAATTAAGGTACAATTAATGGTTTATAGCTCAAAATCACACTAATCAAAGGGTGCTGACTATTAACTGCTTCACTCTATGGACTAAGGACTAAGCCTACTTCAAGACACTCTTGAAGCACCTCCCATTCTTTTCTTCCCACACGAACTACCAGATAGCTAGGAGGGCCATTCTCCATATCGCAGTCTTTTGCTTGCCTAATCTAGCACCTTAATATTGATGGATGATGATTTTATTTATAACTGGTGATGGGAAGAATTGGTCAGGATAATTTGATCTGCAATGTTGGTGGGCCATGTGCTCTGGAGTGTCACTAGATGGATGTGACATGTTTGGCCGCAAAATTTTTTTATTTTTTTTTTGGGGGGCGGGTTAGCTTGTTAGTACACACCCATGTCAATACACACACTCCATGTTTGGCTGCATTTGGACTAACATACTCTCAACCACAAACATCCTAGCACTCACTCTCACCTACACATTGTTGTATATGTAAATTCACTCCATAAGGTGCCCTCGCTGAATTTCTAGCTTCCCTCGCTCAATTCCTAGGTTGTCTGGCTCAATTCATAGGTTCCCTCGCTGAATTTCTAGCTTCTCTCGCTCAATTTCTAGCTTCCCTTGCTCAATTCGTAGGTTGCCTCGCTGAATTTCTACGTTGCCTCGCTCAATTGCTAGGTTGCCTCGCTTAATTCCTAGGTTCCTTCGCTCAATTTATATATTGCCTCACTGAATTTCTAGGTTCCCTCGCACAATTTGTAGCTTCCCTCGCTCAAATCTTAGGTTGCCTCGCTGAATTTTTAGGTTCCCTCGCTCAAATTCTAGCTTCCCTCGCTCAATTTCTAACTTCTCTCGCTCAATTCCTAGGTTGCCTCACTCAAATCCTAGGTTTCCTCGCTGAATTTCTACCTTGTCTCGCTCAATTTCTAGGTTCCCTCGCTCAATTTCTAGCTTCCCTCGCTCAAATCCTAGGTTGCCTCGCTGAATTTCTAGGTTGCCTCGCTTAATTTCTAGCTTCCCTCGCTCAATTCCTAGGATTCCTCGCTGAATTTCTCTGTTGTCTCGCTCATTTCCTAGGTTCCCTTGCTCAATTCCTACGTTGCCTCGCTCAAATCCTACGTTGCCTCGCTCAATTTCTAGGTTCCCTCGCACAATTTGTAGCTTCCCTCGCTCAAATTCTAGGTTGCCTCGCTGAATTTCTAGGTTCCCTCGCTCAAATCCTATGTTCCCTTGCTCAATTTCTAGCTTCTCTCACTCAATTGCTAGGTTGCCTCGTTCAATTCATAGGTTCCCTCACTCAAATTCTAGCTTCCCTCGCTCAATTTGTAGGTTGCCTCGCTCAATTCCTAGGTTCCCTCGCTCAATTTTTAGCTTGCTTCGCTGAATTTCTAGCTTCCCTTGCTCAATTTATAGGTTGCATCGCTCAATTTTTAGCTTCCCTCGCTCAATTCCTAGGTTCCCTCGCTCAATTCCTAAGTTGTCTTGCTCAATTGCGAGGTTCCCTCGCTCAATTTTTATCTTGCCTCATTCAATTCCTAGGTTGCCTCACTCAATTCCTAGGAGTGTGTGGTCCTGATTTTAGATAAGATTTTAGATGCACCTTTGGCTGTGGTATGACCCTTTTGAACTGTTCTAAGCTTTAAGATAATAGTCAATATGCCACATGGTTTAGTTCAATTCATAGCATGCTTGGAATACTGTTATTTCAATAATTTTTTAAGGCTATTGTAAACTAATCGAATGGGTTAAGTTGTTGTGTCAATTTGAACCTAACCTTTTGTTAGAAGGCTACTTCCACTATGCTGGTTTTGGTTGCACTGACTTTTAGCTGGTTATATTGGAATCTGAGTTATCTCACAGGTGGATGGTTGCTTATGCCCAACTACTGGCTATTCTAACTTTAAGCAGATACATAACATAGTTTTTTAACTACCACAAATTAAAAAGCATATTTTAACTAGTACTAAAATACATACTTTGCATGTTGTTGCTCTCAATATTATTAAATCTTATGCTTCCTTATCTTTCATTTATACAATCTGTATCCATGATCAGCGGGTTTTCTTATTTTATTTGTTTAGTTGAATGAGTATGCTACGTCACCGCCATCAATTCATTTCCTCAGTGTCTCACATGGTTAGTTGGTTTTGATGAAATGCCTTAAGGGTTGTTTGGATGTGTGGAACTCCCCACTTAAGTTCAATGGAATCTGATGAGGCCCACAGAGCACCGAACACCAGCCATTGGCTGGTGGCAGGGGGAGTAACCAATCCGTTTCATGTAATATATCCATGCCGTCCATCCGTTTTTCTATCTAATTTAAGGGGTTGTGCCCCAAATTGAAGCATATCAAAATATCAAGTGAATCATACCACGGGAAACAGTGGGCATAATTTCCAGTTTTGCCCACTCAATTTCCAGTTTGTCCCGTTAAATTTCTAGTTTAGCCCGCTCAATTTCCAATGTCGGGTGGGTCACAGGTTGGTCGGGTTGAACCCGCCCAACTTTCAGCCCTAAAATCATATATGGCACGTTAAGTAACTAATTTTGGTTTAGAAGATATTCTTGTTATATGAATAAAGAAAGAAATGAAAAAAGGAGAGAATTTTTTTTTATATGCTTATATATACATATTTATATAAATATGTTGGAGAAAAATGTAGGTAGAATAAAATTTTAAATGTAAAAATAATAATAATAATAATAAATAAATAAAATAAAAAGAAAAGTACACAGGATATGGCTATAGCTACGGTTATAATCCGTAGCCATGGCCTTGTCTTTGTATCCGCGATCAATTGTGGATTCCGCGATCCATCCCCAAAGCATACAGCGAGTTGCGGTGGAATCGCGGAATCCGCGATTCATCACAGACGCTGTTTTTTTTTAAAAAAAAAAAATTGTTGCTTCTGTGGGCCCCACCATGAGGTCTGTGTTATATCCAAACCGTCCATCTATTTGGCGAGCTCATATTAAGGCTTGAGACGAAAAATAATACAGATCTAACTATCAAGTGGACCACACTTTGTAAAAGGCGTGGGAAATTGAACGTCACCATTGAAACCCTTTTAGGGGTTACAGAAGTTTTGGAACATTATTAAATTTGTTTTTCCTCTTCATCCAGGCCTTTGTGACCTTATGAATAGATTGGATGGAAAATAAATGTTATGGTGGGCCCTACAAAAGTTTTAACGGTGAAAATCAATTTCCCCGCTGCTCTTTGTGGTGTGGTCCAGTTGATCTTTGGATATTTATTTATTTTTGGATAATGCTCCGAAATGATCTCGAAATATGGATGAACGTTGTGGATATAATAAATATATAGCTGTGGGGCCATGTAACTTTGATCTCTTTTAAGCCGTTCGTACAACTCTCAGTTGGAGGAGTGTCAGCGCTCGTCTTCGCAGTGAAAAGGAGGGGTAGTTTCGTCCTCAAAGTCGTTGTCCGCACATGCTAGTCTAGATTGGTAACTAAAGTTTGTATTCTTTCATAGAAACCGCTGGGTAAAAGGTTTTGTCTACAGTGGTCATTTTCTCGTTAGATCTCAAATAAACATCGGGTGGGCCCTAAGAAGGTTTCAACTTGTAGTGTGACTATCCCATTCTTTTCTACAATGGCGTCCACTTGAACTTTGGATCTGTCCCATCAGTTAGATCCACCATTCCATGGTGGGCCACGGGCTTAAAAATAAAGTCAACCTATCACTTGGGTGGGCCACACCACATATTATAGTTAAGAGCGGTTACCCATGCCTTGAAACATTCATAATCATATATCGGTCCCACCTAAATGTGATTCACAGATCCAATCCATTCATTATGTGTGTCCCACTTGGATGAGGGGCCAGACCAAGTTTCAGCCACATCTAAAGCTCATGTGGGTCCCACCAAGTACTTTTATGTCTTTTAGGATGTCTTCACATAGTTTGAGATGCTATGGCCCACCTGAATTTCGTATATGGCTGATTTTTGAGATGTCCCATAACCTAAAGGGGGCATCAAAATGCATGGTGTTGATGTTTTACACGCATCATGATGGGGCTTGAATTTCTTAGTCTGTCTTAATTAGCAAGTTATGAACACATCTAACCGTTCAAATCAACTTTAAGATGGCTTGATCATAGAATTTGAACAATCTAGTCATTATAAGCTATTCTTGCCATAGAATTTTATGGTTCAAATCTCCTTTGAACCTTATACTATAACTCAGATCCACCACAAAACAAAAATAGTGGGGATTGAATGCCTGCCATTAAAAACTTCTCTGGGCCATGGAAGTTTTGTATCAAGATAATATTTATGTTTTTACTTATTCTATGTTGTATTAACTTATAAAATAGGTTGGATCTCAAATATGCAACGCGGTGAGTCTTAAGAAGGTTTCAACGGTGGGTGTCACTATCCCACTCTTTTCTATGGTGGGGTCCACTTGAACTTTGGATCTACTCTATCAGCCAGATTTACCATTCCATGGTTAGCCACAGGCTTAAAAATAAAGTCAATCCATGACTTCGGCGGGCCACACCACATACTATAGTTGAGAGGGGTTACTCATGCCTTATAACATTCATATCATATATCGGGTCCACTAGATGTGACTCACAGATCCAGCCCATTCATTATGTGTGGCCTACTTGGATGTGGGCTTGACCAAGTTTTAGCTGCATCCAAAACTCATGTGGGCCCCACTAAGTATTTTTATATGTTTTAGGATATCTTCACATAGTTTTAGATGCTAGGCCCACCTGAGTTTTGTATACGCCTGATTTTTAGGATGTTTCGACAAGAAACGAATGTGTTTGATTTGGGGGATATATTCAATGATAAACAAAGAATTCGATGAGAGAACAATGATCACAAGATATCTATTCATTCTGAGTTCATTTACATCCTCGGATTCCCTTGATTCTGAAAACAGAGTACAATCAATGCAATGAAATGAATGAAAGATAAGACAGTCTAATGACGATTTTAGCAGTATTTCGACGCTTTTGATGTTCATCGCCAAGGTGGAAAGGTTGTGCGGACTTGAAGTCCTTGAAATGTGGAGCGCAAACCCTTGATCTGACCGTGCGATAAGTTCTGATCATCCTTTTAGTCATACGGACGGACTTTCTTTCTCCTGGAATTCTTTCTTTATGCTCCATATATTTCTCTCTTCTGTGAGCTCCTTGAAGCTCTCCAATCTCTATCTTCTTTCACTTCTCCTTCTTGCTTCTCTCTCTCACTGCTTTCTTCAAATGGAGATAGGAGAGAGGTATGTATAAACATCCAACAGGTGTAGAGGCCATTTATCTGAAGGTAGGAGTACACAGGCCTAGACAGGGAATGTAGAGTCCATGGAGCTTACTTCAGAGAATATGGAGTACATGAGGCTTATTTTAGGACAAAAATCATGCATCAAGACGAGTCTCCTCACAAAGTGGCGCATGGGATAGGCTTTAGGACAACAAAAGGCTTTTGTCTGGACATTGAGAGAAAGAAGTGGCGTATGGAATAGGCTTTAGGACAACAAAAGGCTTCCGTCTGGACATTGAGATATAGAAGTGGCACATGGAATAGGCTTTAGGACAAAATTCCTTTGGAAGTGGCGCAAGAGCCTTAGGTTTAGACGTGCTTCCATTCAAAATGGCGTGAAAGGCCTCCTCAAGAGGATGTTGCGCAATTCACACAAGAGAACCTCTTTAGGACAAAAACTCTACAACATGTGGCGCGATGGAATTTTTTCCAAAGTGTGTTGCGCAAATGGCGTAAAAGAAACTCCTTCAGACAAGGCTCCACAACGTGTGGCGCAATGAAAATTTTCCAAAGTGTGTTGCGCGGATGGCGCAAGAGAGCCTCCTCCAGACAAGGCTCCACAACGTGTGGCGCAATGGAATTTTTCCAATGTGTGTTACGCGGATGGCACAAGAGAGACTCCTCCAAATAAGGCTCCACAACGTGTGGCGCAATGGAATTTTTCCAAAGTGTATTGAGCGGATGGCGCAAGAGAGAATCTTTAGGACAAAATTCCAGAACGTTGCTACAATGGAATTTTTTTCCAAAGTATGTTGCGCGAATGGCGTAAGAGAAGCTCCTCTAAAGTATGTTGCGCGGTTGGCGCAGAGGATCTCTTTCCTCTCTCTCCCTTTCTTCTCTTCACATCTGTCACGCCCCAAACTCGGAAACCGGGCTCACAAAATTTTCGATTGCCGAATCTGGCGCCGACAGCCTCCGTAGAACCCCATTCTCGGCTCCTAGCGTCCATACGCCAGGTTCCGATCCTGGGATGCTACAAGGAGGATTTTCAACATCAGTTTAATTCGTAATAAGCATAACCAAGGGCATAACCCACAAACAACAACTAAAAACTCCATCACATTTCCACTATGATCAAAAACTTTACAAGTATATTAAGCATAAAGGGAAATACAATGAAATGGACAGAAAGCTTCAAAATGATCTGCTCTGCGCTCCTGCCTCAGCGCTGCTGCGTCCCAACGTCATCTGCGTGCAACAGTCGTGCATAAGCTTATAAAAAGCTTAGAGGGTGGTGAAAGTGTGTACATAAGGTAGTAATGTAGTTATGAAATATCAGAGTAATGCGGAACATGCTGGTGAATCCATGAATACCACTAGCCGTACCAAGGCTATGCAATGCAAGACATGAATGATGTCGGCCATACCAAGGCCATGCGATGCGAGATGTAACTCAAGCATACAAATCCTCATCTATATCCACATATCAATACAACTCAAATCTGAAATATAACTGGGGTCTAGTACACTCCAACCAGATTGCTGCCCCATCCCGCGCAACAAGGTGAGTGAAAAAGACCTCACTATCCGCCTGCCAATATCGGGCTCGGCTCGTCAATAGCGGACCCATTCCTCGAGCTGGTCAGACTCAACCTAGCATTGCCCCCTCCTATCGGGCGGGTAAGGCCGCACCCCCTTCCAACTGACCACGACACAGTAGAAAGTGCGGGCTTCTGGTAATCGGCCCCCGGCGCTCATGCACCCACTCGGTCTAGACGTTGGAGCAACCTCTTGGTACCATAAGGGTTTAGGGACTTTCACCCAGGGATATCTATAACACCCCATGTTGAACAAAATTTCCAGTATCCAATCCTGCCAACCACGATACGCCTGTGAAGGCTACGACCCTGATGTGACTAGGGCGTATGGTAACCATGTCACACAATGCGAATGCATGAATCACACTATTCAGTCTTGTAGTAATCCTGCGCATCTCGTGCGCTCATGTGGGGCAACACCGCCTAACCGGGAGCCCCTAAACAATCTACCCAAAGGCATATACTATGATCAGTCATTTCTCATATCAAGCATACATATGATGCGTACGATCATGAATCATGGAACTATATTAAACATGTTATATGGTAATGTGTGTTGCTTATAACGAAGATGGGCCTAGACGGCTTACAAGTATGGGCCTAACAATGGGCCCTAGGGAGAGTCATAATGCGGACATTTAACCAACATTATTCTACAATGTGGACGTCAAACCAACATTTAATCCCAAGGCACGACTGTCACAACGTCATTACACAAGCCATGGTAGGGTCATACATCTTAATGGACTTGTGTACATCTAATTGGGCCTTGACCCATGGGCCTTAGGTACAACAAATGGGCCGTATAACATGGGCCTTAAATATATCAGATGGGCCTCAATGGTTGGGCCCTAACTACATCAAGATGGGCCTAATCATTTGGGCCTCATGCATATCCAGATGGGTCTCAACGGATGGGCCACAAATAGCCCAAGATGGGCCTCATACATATATCAAAGTGGGGTCCACTTGAACTATAGATCTGACTCATTCTTTAGCTCACGCCAAGAAATGAGCTTGCAAAATAGATGGACAGCTTGGACGCAACACATGCATCATGGTGGGTCCCAAGAAGGCCCACCATCAGATATACATATATATATATATATATTACATAATATAATATATATATATACATAATATATATATATTATAATATATATACAATATAATATATATATACACACACAGCCACACGCGCACACACACCACACGCATGCACACGCACGCACCCGCACGCACACACACGCATGCACCCACACACACACCCACATCATCCCCTGGACGGTGGGGATAGAACACATTCCTCACAGTGGGCTCCACCGTCCAGGCGGACGGTGGAGTAAAATACATAAATCACTGTGGGTCCCACATGGGGCCCACCGTAATGTTTATCTCCCATCCAACCCGTTCATAAGGTCACGCAGACCTAGATAAAGGGTAAAAACAAATTTCAGCTTGATCCGGAACTTCTGTGGCCCCAAAAAGTATTTCAATGGCAGATGGTTCCATTCACACTGTTTCCTTTGGTGTGGGCCACCTGAGCTTCAGATGGACCTGATCTTTAGAGTGGGCTCACTCAGGAGGTGGCCCACCCAATAAACGGTTTGGATGATAAATAAGCATCATGGTGGGGCCCACGGCAGGAACCGTGGGTGGCTGCTTTCCGCCTGCCCATCGCACGCAGCGTGCTGCTTTCGACAAGAAGACATGCTTGTGGGCATAGCATTTTTTTTAATTTTTGGTTTTCCTGAGAAAATTTGCATGTGGGGCCCGCTACCGGAGAATCCACTCCGTCCAATGCATTCTAGGGCTCGAAATACACAAAACGAGTCCAATATACAGCGTATTTGGGGTGCAGATACAGCAAGGTGGGTCCTAAAAGCTTTGTACAGTAGGAAACAAGATTTTTCATGGTATGGCCCGCCTGATTATCGGATTCACCTCATTTTTCGGCTCAATGCCTAAAATGAGTTGGGAAAAGGGATGAACGGCATGGATCGAACCCTTACATCAGGGTGGGGCCTGCATGAGCGGCCCACCTAAAATCTCTCTTTGCTGCATGTTAGCTGCTCCACAGGACCGACGCCAAGACCTCCTGTGTGAAACGAGGTATCCTTCACTCGGTCTGCCAGTGAGGTAGGGAGCTGGGCGTGAGCCCAGCGTTGCAACGAGGTATCTTCACTCGGTCTACTACCTGAGCAAGGGGGCTGAGTGGGCCCACCTCAGTTCACATTTCACTGACGGCCACTCCCACTGTTAGCCACCTCAAGGTGGGCCCCCAATAGATGGTTGGGATGGCACAAAAACATCATGGTGTGTCCCACATGGATGGGGTCCACCGAAAATGGCATGGATGATAACATACATATTAGGTGGGCCACAATCATAGAAAGAGAGAGAGAGGGAGAGAGGGAGACATCGGCAATATCGGAGGGGCCCCGCCACTATGGGCCCCTCTTGAATTTAAGCATACATCAAGGTGGGTCCCACTACATGGACCCTTGAATCAACAAAATGAATGAAAAAAAAAAAATCTAAGATCACCCACCGGCTCTTCCTGCACCCTAGGCTTCCTATGCTCCTTTGCTTTGATTCCAACGGCGGAGATGAGATTTGGATGGTTGAGATGGGAGATGAGGGGGTAGGAAAGGTGGGCCACACTTATAGCTCTCTTGGAGAGGTGGGAGAGGCTTGGACGTATGGAGGGTTTTGGGGTTGTTTGGAAAGTGTTTTGAAAAATGAGAGAGAGAGAGACTTGTAAAGGGAGAGAGAGATGGGTGATGTTTGATGGAGTGATGGATGTGGTGAGTGATGGGTGTAAGAGACTTTTTGACTTTTGTGGCCATTAGTGTAAGAAAAGTATGGGCTTGTAAGAGACTTTTTGACATTGGGGTTGTTTAGAAATGGGTGAAAAGTGATGTGTACTTGACCCTTGATGGGATTGATTGATGGATGATTGATGTGACATCTGGTAGAGATTCTCTCGGAATTTGTACGCGCGGCATTTTTCTCGCACCAAACGCTGGCCCACATCTCCTGGCCAGAGTATCTCCTCGACGCGTGAGTTGCGACATCGGAACCGCGGCGACGGCGCGGTCGCTAAGGTATTAGTCTTAGGTTGAGTCCACTCGGGTTAATGGCGTGTGAATCAGGGTCGCACACAAGGTCTGTTAAGGGTCGAAAGTTGCCGGAATTCGACCGAAAAGACCGCGGAAGTCTATGTAACGGTACGGTCTAGGATACGGGTCTTACAACATCTCTTCACTCCTCTTGTGTTCCAACCTTCTTATCTTCTAACCCACCAACCCCTCAAATGTGGCATGGGGAGGGGTATCTATAGGCATCCATCTCTTACATAGTGGTGATCACCACCACTTCTTTCTTCATATAACTTCCACCTTCCTTCCTTACATAGTGGTGTTCAACCATTTTTTTCTTAAATAGTGGTGATCACCAACTTTTTCCTTAATACAAGGCAATGATCCACTCCTTTTTACCAAGATAACCCTTTTCACTATTTTTTACCAAAATACCCCCAGTCACTACTTTTTACCAAAATAAAGAGTGCACAACCCTGGGAAGGATCTATACCATGGAATTCTCTGACCAATGCAATAGACATGTAATGAAATATTTTTTTTGTGCCTCAACAGATGCCCCCTCGATCCTTCTTTGATTGATTCCTGAAATCAAATGAAGGATCGATCTTCTTTCGACTGAAGAAATGAATGAATTGCAACTGAAGGATGACTGGATGATCATGCTTAACCAAAAGATCGAATGATTCGTTCGAACGGAAGACTTGAATGATCCCGTTCAGACGGAAGACTTGAATGACCACACTCGAATGGAAGACTCGAATGATCACGCTCGAACGGAAGACTTGAATGCCCCTTGCCAGCAGTGTCGAGCGGATGCTTCACTAGAGAGGATAAAATTCTCTTTTCATCAAAACTTGCCATTGTAACAGTTGTGGTGACTTCATCTTTGAGTAACTTGACTAGAAAATTATCTTTCAATGCTGCTGCTACTACGACAGTCTCTTTGATCAACTCCTACGATTCTTTCTTTGAATTTCATGTCTAGGGAGTTGTTCTTTAATGTTACTCCTGCCACAACAACTTTTTCGATTGTTTCCTTTATTCATAATCTGCATAATCCAAGCTTTCGAATGATAGTCTTTCCTGCCAAATTAATTGAAATTAGTATTTCAAGACATCATAATTTTTCAATTTAGCTTTATGAAGTATTGATAATTTTGAAATAGATTGAAAGCTTCTTCTTCTTCTTCTTCTCTCTCTCTCTCTCTTTAATGATAATGATTTAATCATTTCATCTTTATGCTTTGTCATCGTGCTTTACATTACATTTGTTGCATCCTTTGCTCATTATATCGTGCTTTTAGAGATGTCATTTCTAGCTCCAAAGGTTCAACCGCTGAGTCTTTTCTAGTTTGTGCTCCTTGGCATAGACTTTTCCACAGATCTTTGCTAATTCTGAAAAATAGATAAGACTTCTTTTAATTTTCATTTAATAATTTTCTGAAGGCCATAGAAGTTACTGATAATGATTCCATTTGTTCTTTGTCTCCATCATATTTGATACTTGGAGTCTTACGATATCATTACTAGAACAACGAGAAGTTACGGCATTGGGCCATATAACTGGGCCTTGATATAGAAGCAACTCTTGAATGTTCATGTTGAACCATGCTTCATAATTCTTGGCATATGAATTCCTCCGCCATGCATAAGAGATTATTAAAAGACCAAGGCATGGATTACTTTGAAGATGTAGATCATGCCCCATTTCCAGGTCAACTTCGCATAAAGATTTCTTTAGAAGATAATACTTCTGAAGTGAAGCTTGCTGATACCCTTAAAGGATGAATAATCTTTGCTACTCCTTTGACGAATCGAGGAGAGAATGATGATTCTTCACTAGCTTATTCTCTGCCACCTTTGTGAACTTGTGCAATAATATTTCTCTATCATCAAGAAGGTAAGAGACCTTGTGACTCTTGCCAGCAGAACAAATATATTGCAATTGAAGAATAACAGTTGATCTTGAAGATTTGAACTTTTGAGTAGATAATTGCCAATATTTTGAAGGCATTTTTTGTTGCTGTAATTTGAACCTGATTTAAAAGAAATACATTTTTGTATATTGTTTACTCAATATTTAAAATTTTCATCAGGCAATTGCATATTTGAGCATATCTAAAGTGAAATATATATCTACAACATTTTGAATGCGACACATAGTTTAAGCTTTTTGAGCAGTGATGCTAGTGTACTTTGACTGACCATACCTTAACTGGACAAGACTGAACTTGTCCTGACTTGACTGGACTTGACTTGACTAGTCTAGATTGAACCAGAATGGACTGGACTGGACTAGATTGACACTACTCGACTGACACTTACACACAATTTAGGCTCTTGAGTAGTGGAGCAATACACAGTTTAAGTTCTTAAGTAGTGGAACCCACGCAGTTTTTTAGACTCTTGAGTAGTGGAGTCGGGTCTCACTTGATGGTCTCTGTAACTCTTATGAGTTTGCTGAACTTCTCACAGCCTGGTGAGTTCATAAACCGCGATCCATCAGAGGGGCCCAGTGAAGCTACCGGGGCTGTGAACTTAATTGGATTTACACACAAGGTTGGCCACAATAACTTTCTAGAGTTCACGGGGTGTACAAGGCGACCTTTAGGGTACCAAATCCAGGGCCGTCAGTCCATTGATGAGTAGGTTTAAGTCATTCCTCATGAGTTACTAATGAAATCAAGCCATAGATCTAGGGGGTCTTATGCATGGTTGGCCTATTTATGGACATGACCAAAGATCGCACGCTGTTGCTCGCGTTTTCTTCGCCTGCAAGGTCAGACCCATTCACGGGAGAGCAGTTTCATCCGTTCCTCGTGACGCTGTCGGAAGCCTATACAGACGGCATGTGTGTTATGCGTGACTGGCTATTGAGGACTTTTTGGCCTTTTAGGGCTTTCAGTCGCTGACTCCATTCGCTGCCTGCATGGGTATGCATATGATGGCCTTCATGGGCTTTTTAAAGCCACTGGATTCTCACTGCTGCCTGAATGGCAATAGTGATAGGCCTTATGAGTAGTTAGTCATATAGGGATTGGCTAGGCTCTAAGTGCTATAGTTGATAGCTTCACTATATTGTCAAATTTGTGGTGCCAAAAATACTGTATGTATCTTGTTATGAAGCTTGCATATGTGAAGAACAAAGCTCTATACATGATATGTCAAGTCAAGACAAAAGTCTCATAAGATTAGCTTCAATAGACAAGCAATGTTCACAAGTCAAGAAGACTCGAGAATATGAGAATGTTCGACTTTGTTCAAGACTCAAGATTTCAAGAAGCTTTCAAGTTCAAGCTATACGAAGATCTCAAGCTTCATTATGCTCAAGGTCATTCTGCTAAGTTTCAATGTCCTTACTTCACTATTGAGGTATGACTGACCTTAGGTTGGCCTTTAGAATAGGCCATTTTGGATACATAATCTATATGTTTTATATAAGTGAGTTTGGTCTGTTCTAAGACTAGTTCTGGACTTTGTTCGACTAGTCCTAACACTGATTCGACCTGTCCTAGAATTGCATGGACAAGTCGTAAGTTTGTTGCAATAATTCAGAATTTTTTGTTAAGCTTCGACCAGTCCTGAAGTCTATTCGACTAGTCGTATGAATAGTGTCGACTACTTCTTCGACCTGTCGTAGACCTACGACTCAAACTCTAGTAACCAATTTTGGTTACCTACGACCAGTCCCAGGTCAGCTACGACCAGTCGTAGGTGGTCTAAGACCAGTCGTAGAATCTTAAGACTAGTCGTAGAACAGATTTTTTAGATCGCGCTTAAAATTTCAAAATGTCGTTAGTGCTACGACCAGTCGAAGGGTTCCTAAGACTAGTCGTAGACACAATCTTTGCATCTATAAATTGAACACGAATTTCAGAGTTTTTCATCAATTAATTTGAGAAAATTCAAGGCTCCACTCTGAGATAAGTTGTGTTCATTTTTAGCTACGCATATTTAATATTCTTTTTGTTAGCTTTTTTTATTTGATTTTATTCCTATATTCCAATCCTATTTGAAAAAGAGAAATTGTTGTATTCCTTCTTCATTGGAATCAAAATCAAATATATTTACGCCCAATTTGGTTTAATTTAAAATCAATTAGAACCTATAACCATTTCTTAAGTGAGTATTGGACATTGAACGTTGATTCGAACTTCTACTCTGATTGATTCTACCGGGCTGCTACAAAAGAAGAAATCCAGGTATTTTACATTTATTGTAAATTTCCATTTTTTTGGTTTTGTTTGATATTCGCCAGAAAAATCTCATTGTGTTGGTTATTTGAGGAAAGCCAGAAAACTCAAAAAATGTGGGTTTTTGGATTGTGTAAGCCCAAGTTAAAAAGACACAATTGTGAAGGTTTTTGGTGAACCTATAAAAACTTGTTTGATAGTGAACGCTAACATCCCCTGTGTGAGGATATTAGGAGTAGAGTAGTAAGTTGTGTGGCTGTTGTTTAACAGTTGGTGAACACATAGGCGAACCATTATATATCGGTGTGTTTTGTGATTTGAATGCTCTTTTAATTTCTATATCTTTAATCATTCAGATTTGTGGAATGTATATGTGGATGTGAATGTTGTAATATTTACATTTCAAGCAAAGTGGGGAATGTTGTAATAGTTTAGAATTTATTTCTTGTTATTCCTTCCTGTTTGAGTTTTGATATTCAATTTGTTCTAGTAAGGTTGTGCTACCATAAACCCTTGGTTTTTATGGTGCAAAAGTTGTCCTTAGAACAACATTAGTATCAAGCTCTTTATTTTGAGGTTGCTTTACATTCTTGTATTGTGGTTTGTTTTATTTGGTTGGCTATCCTATTTCTTATTTTCCGCTGTTATATTTTAATTTGGCACAATCCTACTCACCCCCCTCCCTCTAGGACATATAGCTTGGCCTTTTCAAGTGGTATCAGAGCCTAATAGCTTGTTTTAATTGCTTTATTTTTTGGATTCATTTCCTAAGCTAACGATTTAAGTTATATATAAGATGTCAAATTTTGATAGCCTTTCAGTCACTAGGCCTACACCCTTTGATGGCTCAAACTATGCCTATTGGAAAGCCAAGATGAGGATTTTCCTCAAATCAATGGATGAGAATGTGTGGCTTGCCACAGTGACTGAATGGAACCCACCTACCACTGAAGTGACTGGTATCGATGGTTCAAAATCAATGAGAGTAACACCTTATTTCTCATGGACCACACTTTAGAAAAGTGGGAGTGGTGCAAATGTTAAAGCACTAAATGCAATCACTTGTGCATTATTACCGGATGAATTCAAAAGAATTATATCCTGTGATTCTGCAAAACAAGCTTGGGATATATTAGAAATGACACACGAGGGTACTTCAATTGTCAAAAAATCTAAAGTCCAACTCACAACCAAATTTGAAGAAATTCATATGGAGGAAAATAAAATGTTTATGGACTTCTACACTAGATTAAATGACATTGTAAACTCTATGTGGGGTCTTGGTGATAAAATCCTAGAAAGTAAAGCGTGTGCAAAGATACTACGTTCACTACCTGAACGGTTCAACTCTAAAATAACAGCGATCCAGGAACTTCGTGATACGGACAATATGAGAGTAGAAGAGTTGGCTGGGTCTTTACAAACCTACGAGTTAACTTTTAAAGCTCCTAAAGGTAAATCAATAGCCCTTAAGTCTTCCAAATGTATTTCTCAAGAAAATTCTGATTTTGAAAATTTCGAAGACGATATGGCTCTTTTAGCGAAAAAGTTTTACAAGATTTTTAAAAGTAAAAAGAAGGTTGATTTTCAAAAATCAAATGATGAGAAAAGGATCTAAATCTTGGAAATCTTTGAAAGATAGTCAATGTTACAACTGCCAAGAATATAGGCATCTAGCAAACAAGTGTCCTAAAAAGGACAAACCTAAAAAGAAAGGAATGTTGGCTACTTAGGATGGATCTTTTGGCACTGAAGCCTCTTCTGAATCAGAAGATTCTAAAAACTAGTCGGGCAATGAAGTTAAGGCCCTTATGACTCTAGTCAAGTTCACTTTTTCAGATCATGATGATTCAACAAGTGAAGAAAATCTGAATAGTGATCATGATAATGAAGAAGATCTTCAAGATGCTTATAATGCCCTATACAAGGAAAGTTGTAAAATTGTCGTAAAACTAAAACTTCAAAAAGAAAGGTTTTCAGGGCTTAGAGAAAGATTTGAGTCTCTTATTTAAAAAAAAAAATCTCATCTTTCAGATTGTTTTGAAAAATACAAATGTGATCTAGATTTCAAAACCACCCTTATTGAAAATCTGAAATCTGAAAATGATAAACTTAAACTTGAAGTCTCTTCCCTTTTGAGTTTAAAAGATACATGGAGGTATGCCCAAGGTGATCCTAAATTAGAAAAACTTTTAACTGGATCAAGAAAATGTGGTGACCGATCCAGTTTGGGCTACGACAAAAATATTCCTCCTAAACAGAAGAATACTCCTCCCAAGTTTGTAAAAGGAGAATCCTCTAACTCAAAAGAGAAAAGTTCAAATTAAAAGTTTTCTTTTCAATCTTTCAAAACCAGAGGTAACCATATCAATTACAAAAATCAAAACCATAACCCTTTAGTTGAAAAAATAGTTGATTTGCTTAAGGAGCTCTTAAAATTTAACTCAGTGGGTCACTCGTACAAAAATTACAAATATAAGAAGACCAACTATACTCCTAAACCCAAAACAGTAATGAAATGGATTCCTAAAATTACTTGCTTGGTTGCCCACACTGCTTTCAAAGCTACAAGCCATTCGAAGCGGTACTTAGACAGTAGATGCTCAAGGCATATGACTGGTGATAAAGGTTTATTCACTAATCTCAAAGACATGACTGATGGTTCAGTCACATTTGGTGATGGAAGCAACTGCAAGATTATGGGCCAAGGTACGATTCAACTTCATAACCTTCCTTTGTTTAAAAATGTTTTATATGTTGAAGGCCTAAAACATAACTTGCTTAGCATATCTCGAATCTGCGATAATAACCATATGTGAGATTTTCTAATCAAAGTTGTGAGATTCTAAATAACAAGGGTTTGGTAATATTAACTGGATGTAGAACGTCTGAAAACTGCTATATTGTAAGCGAATCCAACTCAACTAGTCAATCTTGTTACATGGCCCATACAGACGAGACTAATTTGTGGCATAAACGTCTTGGACATGTACACTACCGAAATTTATATAGGTTGAGCAAACGGGAACTTAAAGAGGTCTACCCAAACTTCAAAAATTAAATAAAATATGTGGAGAATGCCAGATTGGCAAACAAACAAGGAACTCACAAAAAAAGGTGAACTCCAATGCCACATCAAACCACTCGAGCTTTTTGTTTCGACAAGAAAACAAATGCATTTGGTTTGGGGATTTATTCAATGATAACAAATAAAGAATGAGAGAATATTGATCACATTTATTCTGAGTTCATTTACATCCTTAGATTCCCTTGATTCTGAAAAACAAAGTACAATCAATCAAAGTCAGATGAGATAGTCCGATGGAAATTTCGGCAACATTCCGACGATTGTTTTAGTCATCTCCTAGATACCTAGGAGGAATTGTTATATCGATCAACTAATCTCCAAGGAGATAGAAATTTCGACAACATCCCGGCGCCTGCTTCGGTCATCTCCTAGGACTTAGAAGGAATTATTCTTCTGCTGAATACTACTCCTTTACACTTGAACAGAAGGAACTTGAAGACTTCAACCATTTCGGCAGCATGACGGCCCTTTATCTTCACAGACTGCAGGGCAGTCTGGTTGCGCAGACCCACGCAACCCACCGTCGCCTTCTCTCTCACCTTCAATCTTCCTTCTTGCTCTGCTTCTTCTCCAAAATCTTCAATCCTCTCAAATGTAGGAGGGGAGGGGGTATTTATAGGCTTTCACACGTGTGGTACCTCGATTTCGGTGCCGTGGGACCCACCTTGCATCAATCTTAACCGTTCAAGGAAATTTTCTCCTGAAACCAACTGCGCAGACCCGCGCAACTGATCTTTGGTTGCGCGGACTCGCACAACTGATATCGCTTGCGTAGTCTCGCGCAAACAATCTCAAAGACACTTCTCTTTCTTCTTTCATTCTTCTTTCTAGTACCTTGTTTTCCATCCTTCTTCTGTTTTAATCCTTTTATCATTTCTCATGCCTCAACAAATATCCCTGGAGCTGGAACTTTACCAAAATAACTAAACTACCCGTGGAGCTGGAACTTTACCAAAATACCTAAATTACCCATGGAGCTGGAACTTTACCAAAATACCTAAACTACCCATGGAGCTGGAACTTTACCAAAATACCTAAACTACCCATGGAGCTGGAACTTTACCGAAATACCTAAACTACCCCTGGAGCTGGAACTTTACCAAAATACCTAAACTACCCATGGAGAAGGTCAGCACCATGGGATTCTCTGACCACTGCAATATTTTTATGCCTCAACACTTCTCCATATGGATATGATAGGACCTACCAGGATGGAGAGTCGAGGTGGCAAAAGATATATCTTGGTAATTATAGATGATTTTACCAGATATACATGAGTAGGCTTCTTAAGAGACAAATCTGAAACCCTTGAAGAAGGAAGAAAAGTTCTCAAAAGGATTCAAACTGAAAAAGGTTCTCAAATCAGTAAGATTCATAGTGATCATGGATCTGAATTTAAGAATAGCGGTTTTGAAAAGTTCTGTAGTGACCAGGGAATATTACATGAATTCTCAGCCCCCAAAACTCCACAACAAAATGCTATAGTTGAAAGGAAAAACAGAGTGCTTCAAGAAATGACTAATGTCATGTTGAATAGCATGAAGCTCTCTAAGAATCTTTAGGCTGAAGCTGTCAATACAGCTTGTTATATCATTAACCGGGTGTACACTTGTAAAGGAAATAATAAAACGGCTTATGAAATGTGGTTCGATAAAAGGCCAATTATCAAATACTTTCGAGTTTTTGGCAGCAAGTGTTATATCTTATGAGATCGTGAAAATCTGGGAAAGTTTGATACGAAGAATGACGAAGGAATCTTTTTAGGATATGCTTTGAACAGTCGAACGTATCAAGTTCTTAATAAGAGGACTAGTGTGATTCAAGAATCAATTAATGTAGTTATAGATGATCACTTGAATACACCTATCTCTAGTTCAGTAGATGATGAAGTCTTTATATTTTATAAACCAAACTCTTCATCCAGTCAAATTTACACTGAACTTCAAAGTGAACCATCATTTACATCATATTCTACTGATTCAAGGTTAGTAAAAGACCATCCTTCTAATCAAATACTTGGTAACCCTCTTTCTGGTGTTCAAACCATAAGGCAATTGGAAAATGTCTGCAATTACTTTTGCTTCAATTCCCAAATTGAGCCAGTCAACGTAATTGATGCACTAGCTTATGAAAGTTGGACTTTGACTAAGCAAGAGCCTAATCCATTGATCTTGTGATGTATGCTTTATCTGTATAAATTATAATAATTTGTATTTTAGTATGTTTACTTGATATTGCTTAGATATTTCATCTCTTTCGGGTCTATAATAACTGTATATCTCTCTTTGGATTTCGTGCTCTTCTTCATGTCTTTTCCTTAAGCACATATGGATATTTGTCTTCATTTATTTATTTTTAAATAAGAAAACACATTGCCCACATATCAATATGGATGATATATTTAAAGAACTTGATTCTGATTCTGCAAATGACCTTGATTATGAACCATCTGAATTTGATGTGCGTTTGTGTGGATTGGAAGAGAAGGTTGAAAATATGAATATTAAGATTGATAACATGAATGTTGCCCATGATTTACAGTTCAAGTATATGCGCAAATATCTTAGATGCTTGAACAAGGGCATGCATAAACTTGATAATTCCATCCCTGCTCCTTCATCTGGCTTAGATTGGTTCATTTTATTTTACTGGACTATAATAACTTTATGTCTCTACTCTCTCACTATTCGTGTGCTTGTTGCTACTTTTGACTTATCTCTGTTTATAGATTATATGTCTTGGTTATCCTTTTTTTTCTCATATAGCCTATCTTTTTGTTCATTGTTATATTTTGCTTCCTTTGTCCTATTGTGATAAAAAGGGGGAGAATGGATATGGTTAACGGATGTATGTGATGTATGTGATGTATGTTATACTCAGGGGGAGTATGTGCATAGAATATATGTTGAATTGATTTGTAGGTTCATGCTATGATGAATATGTACCCGTTGATATGAATTGGTGCATGATTCGTTAACCAGATATTCTGTTTTATAAAATATATCTTATAAGTGTGTTTTGTCACTAATTTGACAAAAGGGGAGATTGTAAGTGCTATAGTTGATAGCTTCACTATATTGTCAAATTTGTGGTGCCAAAGACACTGTATGTATCTTGTTATGAAGGTTGCATATGTAAAGAACAAAGCTCTATACATGATATGTCAAGTCAAGACAAAAGTCTCATAAGATCAGCTTCGATAGACAAGCAATGCTCACAAGTCAAGAAGACTCGAGAATATGAGAATGTTCGACTTTGTTCAAGACTCAAGATTTCAAGAAGCTTTCAAGTTCAAGCTATACCAAGATCTCAAACTTCATTATGCTCAAGGTCATTCTGCTAAGTTTCAATGTCCTTACTTCACTATTGAGGTATGACTGACCTTAGGTTGACCTTTAGAGTAGGCCATTTTGGATACATAATTCATATATTTTATATAAGTGAGTTTGGTCTGTTCTAAGACTAGTCCTGGACTTTGTTTGACTAGTCCTAGCACTGCTTCAACCTAACCTAGAATTGCATGGACCAGTCGTAAGTTTGTTGAAATAATTCAGAATTTTTTATTAAGCTTCGACCAGTCCTGAAGTCTGTTCGACTAGTCGTATGAATAGTGTCGATTGCTTCTTCGACCTGTCGTATACCTACGACTTAAACTCCAGTAACCAATTTTGGTTGCCTACGACCAGTCCTGGGTCAGCTACGACCAGTCGTAGAATCCTCAGACTAGTTGTAGAATGGATTTTTCAGGTTGCACTTAAAATTTCAAAATACCGTTAGTGCTATGACCAGTCGAAGGGTTCCTAAGATCAGTCATAGACGCGATCTTTACTTCTATAAATTAAACACGAATTTCAGAGTTTTTCATCAATTAATTTGCGAAAATTTAAGGCTCCACTCTGAGATAAGTTGTGGTCATTTTTAGCTACGCTGTGCATATTTAATATTCTTTTGGTTAGCTTTTCTTATTTAATTTTATTCCTATATTCCAATCCTATTTGAAAAAGAGGAATTGTTGTATTCCTTCTTCATTGGAATCAAAATCAAATAGAGCTATGCCCAATTTGGTTTAATTTAAAATCAATTAGAACCTAGAACCATTTCTTAAGTGAGTATTGGACATTGAACGTTGATTCGAACTTCTACTCTGATTGGTTCTACTGGGCTGCTATAAAAGAAGAAATCCAGGTATTTTACATTTATTGTAAATTTCCATTTTTTTTTTGTTTTGTTTGAGATTCGCCAGAAAAATCTCATTGTGTTGGTTATCTGAGGAGAGCCAGAAAACTCAGAAAGTGTGGGTTTTTGGATTGTGTAAGCCCAAGTTAAAAAGACACAATTGTGAAGGTTTTAGGTGAACCTGTAAAAACCTGTTTGATAGTGAATGCTAATATCTCCTGTGTGAGGATATTAGGAGTGGAGTAGCAAGCTATGTGGCTGTTGTTTAACAGTTGGTGAACATACAGGCAAACCACTATATATCGGTGTGTTTTGTGATTTGAATGCTCTTTTAATTTCTATATCTTTAATCATTCAGATTTGTGGAATGTATATGTGGATGTGAATGTTGTAATATTTACATTTCAAGCAAAGTGGGGAATGTTGTAATAGTTTAGAATTTATTTCTTGCTATTCCTTCCTGTTTGAGTTTTGATATTCAATTTGTTCTAGTAAGGTTGTGCTGCCATAAACCCTTGGTTTTTATGGTGCGAAGGTTGTCCTTAGAACAACATTAGTATCAAGCTCTTTATTTTGAGGTTGCTTTACATTCCTGTATTGTGGTTTGTTTTATTTTGTTAGCTATCTTATTTCTTATTTTCCGCTGTTATATTTTAATTTGGCACAGTCCTATTCACCCCCCCCCTCTCTCTAGGACATATAGCTTGGCCTTTTCATAGGCTGCCTTAAAAGATAAACTGTTGTTGATAGTTGATTATACATGCTTTGCTGAAGATAACAGATCGATGATTGAAGATAACAAGTCAATGATTGATATATCGCCCCTACTGCTATTGATGATATTATAAATTTGGTCCGAATGGAGCTTCAGGTTGGCGATAATATCAATTCGAATAAATCTCGATAATAGAATAATCTTCACGTCAGTAATATAGCGATGACAATGGTAACTACTGTTGATTTGACAATAACCGTCAGCGCTTGAATATAATATGCTTGAACTTGATGTGCCTGAAAGTCTGCCTTTTCTTCATGTATGACATCGGCATTCTGAGATTTGGCATTCCCGAGACTTTGGTTATCTGAAACTTTAGATTTTGAGACTTTGGTTATGTGAAACTTTGGCCTTCTTGGTATTCTGCTTATCTTGCCCCCTTTTGATCTGGAAGTATTATGCTAATAATCTTCGAAATCAAAATTGTAATTTATCTTCAAGGATAACATATTTTGTATATTTTTGTCTGCCCCCTGAATAATTACGTCGTGAATCTTCTTAGTATTCAGGGATGATATATTTTACTGAACTGACAGGTGATGAAAATTTGCCCCCATGATGAATATACTTGTCTTACTTTCTTCTTACATGTTATTCTATAGAGTGAATATCTCCAATTGGGACCATATATTATTACTTTCTCTCTTATTTCATATGTCCTCTCTATGACAATTTTATTATCGTTGATCATCTTCGGTAGAATACCTTTTCTTCTTTGCTTCATTTCCTTTGAATACTTTGGCCGTGGCAATTCGATTTTCTCCGCAGCTAGCCATCATAAGGAGTATGTCGTCTTCTTCAAATGTATATTTCCTGTAGTCCTTAAATTGTCCGAACCCTTTCTTTACTTTCTTATTTGTAAAATCGTCGATGTTCTCTTTATCGGAATTTCAACTCTTTACCTTTGACAATCCTTCATTTTGCTTTCTTTCTTCGGCAATATCTGCTGCTATTTTCTTAAGACTTTGAAATAACTGATTCATATGAGAGTTGAGCAGCTTCACTTTGACTCTTTTTAAATTGCAAATTTAACTTACACTTCTATTCTGTCAAGTTGTGACGATGCCCCCAGGGTTCTCTATTGACTGATGAATTCGTTATTTGACTTGTCTTCTCGTTGGCGAGCAACGCCAAATTCAATCGAAGTAACATCTCATCTGAGGGCTTTCCTCAAGGTTTACTGATGTTCACGGTAGTCACTGATATTGTCTGTCCTTGATTGCAACTGATTTGATCTTCTCTGATACATTCTGGTAGAAATTCGTTGGGTGTGAAGTAAACAACCACGTTAGTCGGGAGAAAAGTCATCGCAGTATACCTGTCATTCAGAACAGAGTGTTAGTTACTTTGATTAAATAAAATTGTACTTTATTTTTAGAGATGAAGGGGAGGATGTTCCCACTGAGAGTCGCCATTTTAGTGTTTATACAACACCAAAAACTGATAAACGTTCTCTGAATATTTTCTAAGTTATCATTGAAAAATAATCCCCAGCAGAGTTGCCATTTTGTTTCGACAAGAAACGAATGTGTTTGATTTGGGGGATATATTCAATGATAAACAAAGAATTCAATGAGAGAACAATGATCACAAGATATCTATTCATTCTAAGTTCATTTACATCCTTAGATTCCCTTGATTCTAAAAACAAAGTACAATTAATGCAATGAAATGAATGAAAGATAAGACAGTCTGATGGCGATTTCGGCAGCATTTCGATGCTTTTGATATTCATTGCCAAGGCAGAAAGGTTGTGTGGCCTTGAAGTCCTTGAAATGTGGAGTGCAAACCCTTGATATGACCGTGCGATAAGTTCTGATTATCCTTTTAGTCATACGGATGGTCTTTCTCTTGGAATTCTTTCTCTGTGCTCCATATATTTCTCTCTTCTGTGAGCTCCTTGAAGCTCTCCAATCTCTATCTTCTTTCACTTCTCCTTCTTGCTTCTCTCTCTCACTGCCTTCTCCAATTGAAGATAAGGGAGAGGTATGTATAAACATCCAACAGGTGTAGAGGCCATTTATCTGGAGGTAGGAGTACATAGGCCTAGACAGGGAATGTAGAGTGCATGGAGCTTACTTTAGGGAATATGGAGTACATGGGGCTTATTTTAGGACAAAAACCATGCATCGGGACGAGTTTCCTCACAAAGTGGCGCATGGGATAGGCTTTAGGACAACAAAAGGCTTCCGTCTGGACATTGAGAGATAGAAGTGGGCATGGAATAGGCTTTAGGACAACAAAAGGCTTCCGTCTAGACATTGAGAGATAGAAGTGGCGCATGGAATAGGTTTTAGGACAAAATTCGTTTGGAAGTGGCGTAAGAGACATGCTTCCATTCAAAGTGGTGTGAAAGGCCTTCTCAAGAAGATGTTGTGTGGTTTGTGCAAGAGAACTTCTTTAGGACAAAACTCCATAACATGTGGCGCAATGGAATTTTTTCCAAAGTGTGTTGCGCAGATGGCGCAAGAGAAACTCCTCCAGACAAGGCTCCACAAGGTGTGGCGCAATGAAAATTTTCCAAAGTGTGTTGCGCGGATGGCGCAAGAGAGCCTCCTCCAGACAAGGCTCCACAACGTGTGGCATAATGGAATTTTTCTAAAGTGTGTTGCGCGGATGGCGCAAGAGAAACTCCTCCAGACAAGGCTCCACAACGTGTGGTGCAATGGAAATTTTCCAAAGTGTGTTGCATGGATGGCACAAGAGAGACTCTTTAGGACAAAATTCCACAATGTGTGACGCAATGGAATTTTTTCCAAAGTATGTTGCACGGATGGCGTAAGAGAAACCCCTCCAAAGTGTGTTGCACAATTGGCGCAAGAGGATCTCTTTCCTCTCTCTCCCTTTCTTCTCTTCACATCTCTTCACTCCTCTTGTGTTTCAACCTTCTTGTCTTCTAACCCAC
The DNA here is from genome assembly GCA_030180095.1 of Magnolia changhungtana. Classification (NCBI taxonomy): domain Eukaryota; kingdom Viridiplantae; phylum Streptophyta; class Magnoliopsida; order Magnoliales; family Magnoliaceae; genus Magnolia; species Magnolia changhungtana. The sequence goes on along the minus strand of JASAUF010000470.1, from coordinate 484,935 downwards.
CAACCTCTCAATTGTGGCATGGGGAGGGGTATTTATAGGTATCCCTCTATTACATGGTGGTGATCACCACCACTTCTTTCTTCATATAACTTCCACCCTCCTTCCTTACATAGTGGTGTTCAACCATTTTTTCTTAAATAGTGGTGGTGATCACTAACCTTTTCCTTAATACAAGGCAATGTCCATACACTCCTTTTTACCAAGATAACCCTCTTTACTGCTTTTTCCCAAAATACCCCCAGTCACTGCTTTTTACCAAAATAAGGAGTGCACAACCCTGGGAAGGATCTGCACCATGAAATTCTCTGACTAATGCAATGGAATATTTTTTGTGCCTCAACATGGGATATCCCATAACCTAAAAGGTACACATCAAATGCATGGTGTTGATGTTCTACATATATCATGGTGGGGCCCACACAGCTTGACCTAATGGGAAGTTCTCATGAGGTTGACCTTAGAGTACCATTTCCCTATTTAGGTAACTCCTCTACAGTGTTGCCCTAATGTGTAGGGCCCGCTTGATATATTTTTTGTATATCCACACCATTCATATGTTTTTCCTTCATATTTTAAGATGTGATTCCAAATCATAAGAAGATCCAAATCTCAGGTGGGCCATATGAATCAGGAGATCAATAAGTTGTGGCACAAATTTGACCTGAATATTTGACTTGATTTATTAATCTGATCCATTCACTCTTGTCTACTATCAAGAGCTTCAATTCGACTAGTTTCTTGCCTCGATCAGGCTTTAGATGACAAACATATTGGGCAGACAAGATTAATCAACAATATGATGGGCCATATCTTGCGATCCAATGGTCAGATTTGAGTGAAATTTAATTTAAACATCTAAAGTTATTTACTCTTCAATCTGGATTGATCAGATTGTCTAAAATCTGATCATGCCCATTTAGAGAGTGTTTTAGACAGATCTGATCCGTTTCAAGTCGTAATGGGCTCAAATTTGTAGTCTGTCTTAATTAGCAAGTTATGAACACATCTGACCGTTCAAATTAACCCTAGGATGGCTTGATCATATAATTTGATCAATCTCGTCATTATAAGTTATTTTTGCCATTAGAATTTATTATAAGTTATTCTTGCAAAATCTCATTTTTTTTACTTAACTTTTCAATTTTTTTCAAAATACAAAATCTCAATTTTTATAAGTGGCCCACACTTCTAAATTTTGAGCTCTAATTGTGGATTCTCATCAATCTGATGGTCGAATCATTCCAAATTTGAACATTAATGGCCAAAAGGGTCTTAGGGACCACTTAGTTGGAAATCAATGGTTGGATTAGTAATTAGGTGACCTATTTATAATATTGAATTTCATTATTACAATATTTTCATAACATTATTATTATTATTATTATATTTTTAATTTATTATGTTTATATTTTAACTAGATGGTTGGAAAGGTGATTGGGACCGATCATTAATCAAATCAGCCCCTTTTGGGCCTAATGTTCATAGTCTAAAATTTCATGGGCCATCAAACGCGGATCTTTGCTACTTATTGACGATTCTTAAAATCTAAAGGTCAGGCTTTATCTTAATCGATTATCAGTGGTCATAACGGTCATTTAAAGTATCTGGATGAAATTTAATAGCTATTTTTTTATTAGACTCTTGATTGGATGATGTGACTCTCAATCTAATGATCGGTCTTGAATCTAATGATTGATTTTCAACTTTAACGGTTGGATCGGTCCCGAGCCCGAACATCAGGGTTTCCAAGGGTTCCCAATTTAATCTAAAGGAATTTCAAATTTTGATGGCTTGATTGTTATCAAGAAATTATTGATAGTTACGGACCCTTGATTGGATGATGTGAGTCTTAATCTAATGTCAGGTCTCGAATCTAACGATTGATGTTCAACTTCAACAGTCAGATTGGCCCCGAACCCAAACATCAAGGTTTCCAAGGGTTCTAGATTTAATCTAAAAGGAATTTTAAAATTTGATGGCTTGATTGTTATCAAGAAATGATTGATAGCTAAATTAAGTATTTTGGGCTCAATGAGTGGTGGATCTGATGATGTGACAGTCCACCTTGAAAATCAACAGATGGATGACTTGATCTATAAATGAGAATTACTTCTAATGATCAGATTTAGGTTAAAATGAAGGTGAACGTACAAAAAATATAATCTTGAGTTACTAAGTTGGGTCTTCATGATAACACCCGAGTAATTGGGGTGTTACAAACATCCTATAACAAAAACAAAATAAACTAAAAGGACAAACTAGAACTGAAAGATTGAAGAAGAAAGATGGCCCTGTGGAAGCTAAACCACCCCTTGGTCTCTCTCCGAAGCCCTAATTTGTATATAAAATAGTTTAAAACACCCATTTAAATAGTAAAAATCCACACCGACTTCGGACCGTCTTCAAAATTCCACACTTTACTATGCTTCAGTGGCACCAATTATCGCCTTTGGTCGCACCGAACATCACTTTGATTGGACTATATTTGCTTCTCAGTTGTAGTGGAATTTCCTAAAATTCCTTATGAAGTCTCTATCTCCCTCAGGTCGGACCAAAGCCTTCTTCGGTGGCACTGAACCTAAATTCGGTCAGACCAACTATCGAGCCGAATTACCTCTGAAAATCACAAATTATTGCTGGACTGTTCTAGGCACTTTTGGTCGGATCGAACCAACCTCGGGTGGGACCAAACAGTCTGTTATTTATATTAATGCACTGCGTGATTTTTTCAGTATTTTCTCCATCTTTGTACTTGATTTCCTTGTATCTTGGCACTGAATTATTCAACTTCTTCATCATCTTCTTTCTTTTAAGCTTTAATTCCCCCTTTTAAGCACATATTCAAGTTTATCTTCTGAATTACCTCGCATGTAGAAAACATATGTAATTAAATCAATTTAATACTTAAATGCAACCGAAACTAGTGCAATTGAGAGAATAAATATGCGATATATAGATGTTATCAGCAACATGCCCTTGACCTTTATTTATGTATTATGATACATATATTGTAAGTGCTTATATGTTTAGCACACATAAGGTTGTCAAATTTTGTGAGACAAAGTGATACCAGCCAAATCACAAGTATGATTAGATCACAACTACTTTACATGTCTGAAGATCAATTCAAGATCGGCTTATCATCTCGAAAAAAATGTCGCTCGATTTCAAGACTACATGATCTTTATATTTGCTAATTAACAGGTGATATAACCCTAGAAAGACCTTTGGTTAATTGTTTTAAAAAAATCATGTATTTTGGGTTATTTTTTGTGTGTTCTGGAGTTCGGCCAGCCTAACTTCCTTGTCTAACCTAACTTCGGTTCGGGCTAAAATTTAAAATCAGTTGAAAATTCGCCCAGCGTAACTTCCTCGGCTAACCTAACATTAGGTTCGGGCTAAAATTCAAAATCTGTTGAAAATTTGGCCAGCTTAACTTTTGGTTCAGCTAGCCTAACTTGAAATTCGACCAGCTTGAGTGAAATTCGGGTTAAATTCCAGCAACGTAATTTTTTTAATTTCGTGAGAATTCAGCCAGCTGAATTTCACATCGGCCCAGCTAAATTTTGGATAAATCTTATCATGCGCAATTCGATAGCCGTTGGTACGAATTCAGTGGAATTCGGCCAGCCAAACATATTCTTACGCTAGCCGAATTTCCAAACACTTTGGCTATAAATAGAGGTCTACTCTCATTCTAAACAACAACGAAAGATCTTTCTTAACCTTTTGCAAGTGAGAGAGAAGCTCAAGTCCTCGGCAACTAATTGTGTGGTATTTATAAATTCCTTTTACATTTATTCAATTCCCTTTCTTAAGATTATTTCAATATTATTTTTAAGAGTAGTCTATACTCCACTTGAGATTTAAGAGAATTGAATCAATAGCATTAGGGTTTTTCATTTCAAAAAATCTTTAGAACTCTATAATCTTTCTGTTGAGCGAATATTGCCTAATCTACATTTAAGAAAGAAGATCTCTGCTACAATTTTTACTTCATCTTCTAATCTACATTTGAAGATAAGTACTCTATTATTTTGTTTTTTAGGTTTTTCGGAGATAGACTGTGAAAATCTCAGTGGGTTGATTTGTGATATCCTGTGAAAATCACAAAGTAGGTTTTTGTTTGTGATAACCCGTGAAAATCACAAAATGGGTTTTTGTTTGTGATAGCCTATGAAAATCACAAAATGGATTTTATTGTGGTGAGCCCGTGAAAATCACAAGGAACTGTATAAGGTTGTTAAGGTGAACCTATGAAAACCTTATTATAGTGAAAGCTAAAATTATGAGGGTAGTAATTTTGGGAGTGGACTAGGTGTGGTTGTTTTAAGCATTGAACCACTATAACTCATTGTGCCTTATGGTGAATGCTTATTTCCTTTTGGTGATGAATGTTATTTATTTCATTCTTTGTGATGAATGCTATATTTATTTTATTTTCTTTTGTTATTTTAAAAGATTGATTTTAAAGACATTTGTGAAATAAGGTTGTCCCGCCTAATATTTTAGGTGAAGGTTGTCCTACGAATTATTTGGAATCAATGTTTCAATACTTGAGTGATTGAGATTTTATATTCTTTATATATTCTGTTTTTATTTCAGTTATTTAGCATTGTCCTATTCAACTCCCCCCCTCCCCCCAAGGACATCAATGGCTTGCCTTTTCATATACATATATAAACTTTATTTCTGTAGGGGAAAAAGTCAAATAACACGTTCTGATGAAAATCCCATTTTCACAAGTGTGATCTTATTCAGGTTAGGTCAAACTAACTCGTCTGATAAAAGGTACACTGAGAGAATGGTTATTATGTTTATGGAAATTGGATTTCTGCTAAAGGTTGATTGTTAAGCAGATGCAAACTTTGGATCAGTCCGTCGCTTATCTTCCTTCTTCTTCTTAAATGTACCTTCTCTCTAATTTTCTCATATTTCTTTATGTTTCTTGCTGTCTTTCATTTTTTATCCCCATTTGACTCCATCACCTCCATTTTTTCATCTCATTTTCATTCCATCTCCATTTTTTAAAGGATGGGCTATAGATGTCCTAGAGGAGGGGTGAATAGGACAATACAATATATTTCGATATAATGCGGAATAATAAAACAAATACTCTCAATTGCTTAGAGTATTTAAATCTTGATTCCAAATAGTTCGTAGGACAACCTTTACTTAAAATGAGGACAACCTTTACTTAAAAGATTTAGACATGACAACCTTATTTCACGACATCTTTGAAATCAAAATATCAAACTTAGCAAGAGACAATCAATTACAAGGAAAGCAATAAAGAAATAATCAATCACCACCAATGCACAAAAAATTATAGTGGTTCGGTACTTAACCTTACACCTACTCCACTCCCAAAATTACCACCCTCGTAATTTTAACTATCACTATTTTAAGGTTTTTACAGGGTCACCTTAACAACCTGATACAATTTTTATGATTTTCATGGGCTATCACAACAAAACCCAATTTGTGATTTTCACGGGCTTACCATAAAACAACCCACTGAGATTTCCGGACTATCTAAAAAAAAACCTAAATGTAATAAAAGTAAATACAATATTTATCTTCAGATGCCGAGTTGAAGACATAACTGCCGCTTGATTGTAGCAATCTTCTTTCTTAGGATATTGATGAAGCCGTATATGTGTTCAACCCAAAAAGAATATATGGATCTAATGTATTTTCAAGTAATAAACAAAAACCCTAATGTTGCAAATTCAATTCTATAATTCTCAAGTGGAGTGTGGATTACTCTATTGAAAATGATTAAAACTAACTTGAAAAAAAAGAATAGAATAAACTAAAATAAATATAAGAATTACCACACAAATAGCTTGAGAGCCTGACTTTCTCTCTATACTTGAAAAGATTACTCACAAATTTTCATTGTAGAAATGAATGAGAGAATGCCTTTATTTGTATCCAAAGAATTTGGAAATTCGCTTGACCTGATTTTCGGTTCGGCTAGCCGAATTCTAACGATTGCGTTCCAACGGTGCTTGGATTTCGCAGGATAAGATCTTTCAAAAATTCGGCTATCCCAAGTTAAAATTCGGCTGGTCAAACCTCCAGTTTGGTTGGCCAAATCTCCTTAAGATCTGAAGTATAACCCTTGTTGGAAACTTGGTCGAACACACTCGGGCTGGCAAACGGGTAGGCTCGGCTGGCCGAACCCAAAGTTGGGTTGGCTGAACTTGACACAGAAAAAATCATATATTGTTGTATACTTGCATGAATTGTGTTGGGATGGTCGAAGGTAGTTAGGCTAGCCGAACTAGAAGTCGGGCTGGCCTAATCTTAGCGTATTTTACTTAGAATTATATATTATCATGTCACCATGTGAAATACACCTAACTTAGGGTTATTTTAAGGTTATATCACCTGATGGTTGACACATATAGAGTGCTTCAAACTTTGAACCAAGCGTAACCTTTAAAGCTTGAGATATTGAGTCTTCCTTGAGATGTTGATATAGACTCTACGTATTCTCCGCCGTTGAATCGTTCTAATACCATTAAAAGATGACTCGGTGTTCAGGCCCGTAGGATTCAAAGGTGTATACAATCTCAAAACCTTCATAAAAACCAAAGACGTACAATAGGAACAGAGATGTCTAATTACCCCTCTGATTCTTTTGTTAAAATAGACACGAATTACCCTCAATGGCTTGGATCAAATAAGAACGGACCAAATGGACAAATTAGAGATGAAACTCACTCTCTCTATTTCTATATAAAATTTGAAATTTGGAACGGCTATATATCATCTGTGAAAGATTCCTCTCTACTTAAAGGGAATAGTTGAAGAGTTTGGATGAGGTTAGGATGTTATCCCGTATCATCTCTATTTACAATTGAATTCATCTTACCATATTCCAAGTTCCATCTATACAGTTCATATCTAAATTTAAAATTCAACTTAAACATTCGACAGAAACTGATGGGAACTTCTACAAGACTCACAACAATTCCATCGCTAAGACTAGGACGGCAATGACCTAGTCCGCCATGGGTTGGCCTCGGACCTTATTTTTAGAGCCACGACAATTCCATCCCTGGATTTTATTTATTTACTTTGAAAGGACCTCCTTGCATGTACGGCAATAGGGAAATGTTTACTTCTTTATAACAGGTACGGCCTAGTCCGAGGCCCAGCTCCATTGACTGTCTTATCCAATAGTAAAATAACAAAACACTAGTGCCTACGCCGGCCAACTAATCTATATTGGGCCAAGACTCTTGTTTGTTCTCTTCCCTCATTCAGACCCATCCATCTATCCATAGCTGTTTCCTAATGTTTAAGACATTCATTTGAATTATACACTTCAAGGGACCAAACCTTATCTAATATTCCAGATTCATTATACAAAGGCGTCTTAACATGCTCCGCGAACAGTGAATCCTAACCATCCATTGGGGATGCGGATTGCGTTCTAACCCTGCCATGACAGACTCGGTCCTGGCAGGGGCTGTGGGGCCACCTAGATGTACGTGGTTTATCCACGCTGTCCATCCATTTTAAGGCACGAGCCTGAAAAGAAGGCAGACCCAACGCTCAAGTGGGTCACACCACATGAAACAGTGGGGATTGAACACCTACAATTGAAAACTTCTTGGGGCCACAATAGTTTCTGATCAAGCTGATATTTGTGTTTCCCCTAAATCCAGGTCTACTTACCTTATGAACAAGTTGGATAGAAAATAAACATCATAGTAGACCCTGGGAAGATTTCTACGGTGGTGTCATTATCACCACTGCTTCCTGTGTGTGGCTCACTTGAGCATTGGAACTGCCTCTTTTCTGGGCTCCTGCCTTAAAATGATCTGTTAAAATGGATGGACGGATAAAACACATGCATGACTGTGCCCCACAGAGCCCCTGCCAGGACCGATTCCTCATCCATCCATTGGCAGGAATTCACTTAACATGAGTTGGCCAAAACATGAGGCCCGTCCCCCATCAAAGAGCAGCACTTGAAAATCAATTGTGAAACGTTTTCAAAGTTAAATAAATTGCTCTGCCTGTGTGACACACAGCTAGAGGTGGGCATCAAGTCGAGTCGGACCGAGTTAGGGCTGATCTGACTCGATCCGGCTTTGAAATAGACCTGACCCAAATTCGATCCAACTCGGTACCGAGTCCAGCATGCCTGACCCGATCCAAGTCCGAGTCTAGCCTGGACTAATCCAGACCAAGTCCGACCCAGTCACAAGTACCGAGTCGAGTTGAGTTGGCACCGAGTCAGATCAAGTTGTGATTGATAGACAACTCTATTACTTGGGAGATATTGTGTTTTTGCTCTTCTTGTTTCTCACGGTAAAATAGAGGAAACTGTTTCCAGCTCCAATACAAAAGCTGAGTATCATGCTACAATCCCTTCTAGGACTCGAAGACTTCCCTCTACAATAAGCATGACAAAAGAACAGACATTGAGGTTGCTCATGAAAAAGCTTTGTTCAAGACATTATCACTAACCACAAGTTTCTATAAACTGATCCATTGCTGACTTGTTGGCTAAGGTGGCTAAGAAAATCACTTGTGTTCAAAATCTCCCACTTGTTGATATTATCAACATCATCTTAGCCTTCCAACAATTTAGAATTAGCTTTCTAATTGGTCGGTTGGCAAATGTTCTGACTATTGGCTGCACACTCGACATTAACCTTCCTCTTTTAACTGGGCTATCGGAACCAGACATGGCCGAGGTTCATATTGACATCAATCACATGCCATTGATCAGCACTCTCTCATTCATATGAGAAAATAGTTTGAGCTCATGGCGGTCGTGCATATTTATTTGGGGAAGCAATTGATGTTCATGTGCACTATGATTTCTCAATATAGAAGGCTCTCCTTCTAGTTGATTACTTGCTCATAAGTGCATTTGATTGAAACTGTTTTGATATTTCTCTTTTCCAAGTTTCCTTCGGTTTTATTTCAAATATTGTTCTCTCGATAATTATTTTACTTCAGTAAGTTCCCTAGAATAAATGAGGTAGGCATAGACTCTTGATTTGACACTTGGAAAAGCTGGCACATGTCAATGTAACAATATTATTCAAAATTGGTTATTTATTGACCGACCGTAACGGCCAATACATAACAGTAACAGTCGACACCGTTACACAATACTGAGTCAAAACATTATCCCCCTAATTTTTAGACTTGAAACGGCCATTACAAGTTATGGGCCACAACAGCCATTGCCCTTGGTAACAATAAAAAAACGGCTTTTTTTTTTTTTTTGTTTTTTTAAAGTTGCCTTTTTTTCCCATTTTTTGGCATTTTTCTCTTTTAAATTCTTTCATAAACTATTCTACAGCAAATTACAACTACTCTTAGCATAAATTTGAGGATCGAAATATATTATTTCAAGAATTTTGTGGAATAGAAGCACCTTGAGCTATTTTCCAAAAAATCTTCAAAGATAGGTATTTATACCTTAAAATAATAATAATAATAATAATAATAATAATAATAATAATCTGTTGTTATAGTTGAATATGATGCATTATTCAAATTAGAACTTAGGAACGCGGAGTTTACAGATTATGCAACTGATTTTCTTTTTTCTTTTTTTAATTTTCGGGTGATTTTTAAAAATTGAGATATATATATATATATATATATATATATATATATATATATATATATATATATATATATATATATATATATGGAAAAGGTAGCTCACGATAAGCTCCTATGAGGTCAAGCTGTGTGGGCCCCACCGTGATGCATGTCAACCGTCAACACCGAGCATTTGATGGGTCCCCTTTAAATTATGGAATATCCCAAAAATCAGCTGTATACGGAACTCAGGTGGGCCATACCATCTTAAATCATGTGAAGACATGCCAAAAACATATGAAAGCACTTAGTGGGGCCCACCTGAAACTTGGTCTAAACCCTCATCCAAGTGGGACACATAATGGATGGGCTGGATTTGCAAACCACATCTCAGTGGGCCCAAAAAATGATTATGAATGTTTTAATGGTGCACGGCCCCTCTCAACTTCTGTATATGGTGTGGCCCACACAAGTAACATATTGACTTGATTTTTGAGACCTAGGCCCACGATGGAATGGTGCACCTGCCTGATGGGGTAGATGTTCGAAACGCATCACGGTGGGGCCCACACAGCTCGACCTCATGGGATGTTCCCATCAGCTCGAGCACATAGTACCTTTTCCCATATATATATATATATATAATCCTTTATATATATGTTTGAATGGTTTTATGAATGGTTGAATATGTGTTAATCATATTACAACATATCAATACCAGTGTTTTAAATAGCACATAGCGTATTGCGTAGCGTTCAGCCTCCTATAGCATGCAGCGTAAGCTACGTCGTGTGCAGCGTAAGCTACACGATACTTCTTTTATATATATATATATATATATATTAAAAAAATAGAAAACATATAATACATTGTAAGAATAAATATGAAAAAAATGCAAAAAATAAAAATGGAAATGTCTACACATGTTTCATTTTTCAAGTAAAAGCAAGTCAATTCACATATTTAAACTAAATCAAATTAGTATCACATCAAAAACATTTTGAGCTAACTACTTTAATTAATGATGTCTAATTAAGAAGTTTAAAACCACAAGTCACAGTTGGGCCATGCCATACACACATCACAGTGGGCCCCACGCACGTGGGCCGTGCCATACACACATCACAGTGGGCCCCACGCATGTGGGCCATGCCATACACACATCACAGTGGGCCCCACACAGTCCTTTATTGATTTTTTTCTTTCTTTTTCCATTCTTTTCTGAAGGATGCAATAAACAAGTTCTCCTTTATCAAAATCGATCTAAGGCTTCAACATTGAGCATTGTTCAATTTCACTTTCTTTTCCCTTTTCCTCCATCTATGCTATAAAATAAACAAATAACCCAAAATAAAAAATAAAAAAAATACACACAAGCGGGTAGGAACCTTGTGCTCATTTGATTTCACTAAACGTCATTTCCCTGCAAGGTCCGCTATACACTGCATTACAAGGTTTTTCTTCAGCTCCCAAGAATCCTACATAGATGGCCAAAATAATCCTACACACCATTGCTTTCTGGTTCCGGTTCCGAGAATCGATGGAAAGGAATAAACGAGAAGAACTCTCATTCTCATAGCCAGAGTATAAATCTGTTCTTGTCTACTGCACCATGAATCTGCAGGCCATCTTGCCATCGAGTCTTCAAGCAGTAGAAGCTCCACAGCCTCTTCCCATTTATGAAAGGATAGATGGATATACTTGCTTCTGTAAACTATGGAGATCTTTATCTTGGAAAGGAGAAAAATATGGCCCAGTCTGCAAATCAAGAGTCAGACCTGGCAGCCCCAGCTGTGAAAGATGACAACAGGCCTGCTGCCTGGATGGGTAGCATGTCGCCAAATGTTGACATGGACCCCAACCTCAATTTGCTCTCACCAATTCTGCTGCCAACCTGTGATGGTCATTGGTGCAGAACACTGTTATTTCTCAATGGAAAGATGGTTAATAGGCTCAATCAACAGAATTGGGCACAATAAAAAACAGATTGTCTGGAGCCTGAAATCAAAACCCGTTTATGTGTTTGATTCTTAGCTCAGGGCCTTTTGGGTTTGGACATGTAAACCCATTCAGTCTCCAGCAATATCAATTAGAACCAGGGCATCTTATCATGAATCACTAAGAGAAGCATTCGCTTTTCACCAAAATTTTCACAAAAAGTGATTGTGTAAACACCATATGATATTTGATCAAACGGTTTGGATTTGGGACCACAATGAGAACCCCACTAGGAAACTACCGGGCATGGGGTAAGCTATCCCAGCAAGAAGCCAAAATCAGATAGCCATCAAGTTCTCTCAACTTCTCATACAAGAGAAATTTACTTTAAACTATTACACAACGAATCAGTCTTCTTGCTAAGAACGAAGAAGTTACCAACGCCATGTTTGGATGTATTTATTCCACAAGAATAGGAATGAAAAGTTAATGATTAAGCAATGATCATTTCAATGAGCACTTTTGAAACAGGGATTCCATATTTAGGGGTCTTGTTTGGATAAGTGGAAATCCCATGATATTTGTGAGACAACGATCACCTATGGAAAAGTACCATGATTCTTTTGTGGAATCCTTCATTTTCTTTGCCATCCAAACATCTCAAACTGTCACATCAATGGAAAACCTTTTCCATATCCACTGACTTTCGTGGAATTGGTTATATCCTAACATGCCCTAACCACAAACAGAGGTCTTTCATTGCAATTTTCAAACATAAGCAAGAAATCCATGTGCTTCACTAGTGGTCTCTAATATGAGCAAGGAAAGAAATGATCCATTATCATTTAAACAAAATGAGAAAAAGATAATTTCTCAATAACATTCAAATGCAATGTTTTAAACCACCGGTCCAGCTGGTCAGACCATTGTAAAATTCTGATTTTAAACTCCATATTTTTTAAAAAAGGAAAAAGCTTGTGCAATTCCTCTTACGTCTATTTTTTAGAAAGTACCGTGGGCATTGCTTTTAACCCCATATTTAATGTAGGCCCCAAAGCGAGCCCCATTACTGATGAAGCATGAACACAATAGTCTTTGCAGATCCAGATCCAGCTCAATGCTGGATTGGGCCTTAATGCCCATTATAATACCCTGCTATTCCAATAGCGATTTTGATTTTTGAGCATTATTTGATTTTAAACTGTCCTTAGGTTGCATTAAACAAGATACTTTGAACTTGAGAAAACCAATGAAGGAAAGACAACAAGAGGTGTACCTGGGTCATCCATGACTTCAACAAGGGCGTCGCAACCCCGAAGCTTGAAGTATCATCGAGCTCAAGCTTTTGAGATAGTTCCCCATTTGCATAGGCTTTCCAGGAGCTTCTAGAAGATATATCCTCCGAGGATGTAGAACGAGCTGATGTAGATGCTCCTCTTGAAGACAGCGCAGGAGCACTGAAAAAATTATTTTTTAAAAAAAGTTGGCAACATTGAAGCTACAGTAATAAACCATCTATTTTGTATATGTATAAATTAGGAAAATCCATATGCATTTGAAGTATACTTATTCTAAAATCTCGTATTGCGTATTAACTATTAACCAATCATTTCAACTAAGGTAATACCCGAACCTGCAATGCAAACCAATGCCCAAAAGTTCATACTTGACTCAGAAATTGGTCTATGGAATACCAAGTGGAAGTCAGCCCAAGCAAGGAGAAAATCAGTAGCTCAGTCAAGACAATAAAAGGTACTTGACAATGGGGAAGAAAATGTACAGCATGCAGTCAGTTTCTGATATTTGATAAGAAATCGTAGCTAACCTCTGTGATAATCTAACAGCAATTGCAGGGAAAAAGCACTCGAGGCGGTAAGAGACTCGAGGCTTCCACCCAACGAAGGCATTTTAAAAGGACATTCTAGCAATTTCCTTGTGGCTGTCTAGTGGTCAAGTGTCGACCATCTTTCTCTAACCAACCAACCTGCATCTCCATGGATCTTTCCCTCTCCTCAAAAACTATACATGAATGCTATCTTCTGACACTCTTTATCTCCTAACCAACAACACAAGTGCCTTACATGTACCAAATTGGCACATGTCAGATCCAGGTTGTCCATAGGGTGGTCCATATGGTGAATGCTCAGCTGAAAAGCCAGTTGGTCCATTTAGCAGGCGGGCCACACACACAAGAAAATGATAACAGTCATCTGCATGTGACGTGCATGCGTGATGCCCGCCTGAGGAGTGCTATCCTGATTTTTAAGATGTCAAACATGCACTAATGGGATTGGCCATTATTTTCTGATCAGTGTGATTTTCCTGGGACATATCCAGGACGAGGCCATTAGGATGAGTGGTTCAACACCATCTTCTAATGCCTATGCAAGTGTAACACTGCACCTGCCGTTTGCTAGGGTAATTAAACATTCAATTCAGGACTAAACTGAGTCAGTGTGGCAGAGTTCAGAGTCAACTCAAAAAGCTTTCCTGAATATTGGTACAGATTAAAAGCAGTTTGGCAAACAAAACCTGTTCTGCCATTGCACACTATCATAGTATTGGGTCAGAATTTTAGACCCAGATCCCACCCATTAAAATTCAGGTCGGATCTGGGTTGGCCCAAGTCAAAAATAGCCAACCCATTTACTTAATGGTTCAGGTCAGAGTTTTAGACCGAGATCCCACCCATTAAAATTCAGGTCATATTCTGCGTTGGTCCAAGTCAAAAATAGCCAACCCATTTACTCGATGGTTCGGGTTCCGGTCAGGTGTAGTAATTACAATTGAGTTCAAACACAAATAATGTTCCAAACAATCCAATTGGTGGTGGGTATCAATTTTGATGGTAAAGAATAAAATGACCAGATTCAATGAGTAAAATAAGAGGGTTATGGTAGTCCAATTAGTATGACAGTTAGTATATTCATCAACGACAATGGCCCATGATTTGCATAGTCCAAACTGTCACAAGTCGCAGAACGGTAATCATGTTTTAGAAAAAGGTGGTCAACAGCTGAACCATTGTTGTAGTCTAGACCAAAACAACGGGGTGGGGGGCCTTTTTCTTGGGTCTGTGTTGGGTCCATTTTAGCATGGCCCAAATTCTACCCATTTAAAATTGCGTCTGGGTCAGGTTGATTTTGAGAGGACCCAGACCCGCCCCATGTGTTTGTATTGTGGACCCAAACCCACTAACTTTGGGTCAGTTCCAATGACCCATTGGGTTGACCCGACCGATTTACACCCCTAAGTTTAACTGAAGTATGGTCTACGATAGAGTGGAATGGCGAAACAGGATTTGCATAGCTGATCCAATTACATAGGATAAAGGCTTAGATGATGATTATGATGATTAAAAGGCTGGGGTTGATGTTGATTGTTAACCTATGGTTTAGCTGAGGATATGGTCCTTGATAGAGTGGAATGCCGTACAGGATCCATGTAGCCAACCCCAATTAGTTGGGATAAGGCTTGGATGATGATGATTTAAAGGTCAACGTTGCTGCTTTAAAAAAAAAAAGTTAATGCTATACTAACTAAAAAGAAGATTGCTTTCAAAGATATTACAGTAGAAACACTAACCTGATTGGAAGATATTTGAACCGTGGAACTGTAGAACATCTCAATATATTTGACTCAGTATTTGTAGGCAACTTTTGAACAGCATCGGTGTACATACGATTTAGTTGTACCAAGAATCCAAAGAGGACAGCATATCTGTTATATGATTGCTTCTCATTCTCCCAGAGGTATGGCTCATACCTGTTAATTTTGGAATATGGATTTAAAATATTGCCATCTGAAACAGCCACACCTAGATTTGAAAGAGTTGCAACCCTAGATTTGAAAGATTTGCAACCATGAATTGTGGAAATAACATACTGGACCAGTTTAGATTATTATGTATACAATTTGGAAGAAAATGAGTGAAATGAAACTAATTTCAGAATCTCAAACTGCATTAAAAATGTATTAGTTAAAAGAAACTCACGTAGCCCAGTCTATCGGATCCAATTTCTGAGACAGGGTATATATCATTCCCATGACACGCTCTCTACTAGCAGAGTTGGGCTGGACTTGAGACTGTTTCCGTCTGTAAGAAGACTTTAATAAAAAGCTTTTTGTGGGATCCTCTTGCACATTCGAATATGTACTGCCAAGGGACGAATCTTTACCCCCAGACAGAATGTCGACAGTGAATCGTAAGTCTAATAGCACTTGCAGAACTCCTTTTTCTGAAACTTGAGGTGTATGAGTCTCTACATTCGAAATGAAGGCAGCATAGATGCTGACTACCTAGAAGATAACAAGAAAGTCAACACATGCAGATGATGTTCGAATCAATTGGAAGTGCTCTCAAGCCTACATGGAAATTGTGGTTATCTGTATCCATGCATTCAACCATCTTGAGGTACCCATCTGTGTCCTAGTGAGGGAATAAATTACAAAACAAGTATCTACTTCAATTATCAGATAAGACAATCTACACAGCTGTGCCAACTGTCTGTGGTCAACAGAAGGCCTCAGTTAAAGATGAAATCATTCATGGTCATTATCAACGAGTGTCAGTTCATTTCACCATGCAGATCAAATCAGCCAATGCTAGAAGATGTTTAACATAGGTTTTATTATTATTATTATTATAAAGTAGTAGTCTTCAGCGGTCACCAAGTGATGTTGAAGACTACTTCCCACCTGAGTTCCGTGGAGAAAATTGAATAAACTATATATGTACTATTTTCAATGTGTCGTTTTGTGAGAATTGAATGATATGAACTATTTTTTAAAACCATTACATGACTTTTGTCCAACAATGAGTTTGGGCCTCTACAATGCCAGTCTATTATGCATACTTGTGTTCTGTAATGTTTTGCGATGTTACCTAAAACACAAAACCCCCCGCGTTTTACGTTCTGGATTGATTGTTCCAGATTATGGGTCATTTGCAATCCAGATTGATATTTTTAGTGACCCAGAATTAGTGCTTTTTGCTCTTAATATTGATTACGTTAATGAATTTATACTTACAATGTAGAGATTAATACGTTCATTTCTCTAGTTAGAATATAACACTAACCATGCGGGGTCTATAACAATAACATTCATCATTTCATATGTAAATTAAAATATGCGTTCATATATAAAACTATATTACATACATAGTGTATATATTACATTCGTCATTTCATACGTAGCGTACTCGGTATTGGAGGAAGTAGCATACCGCGTACCCATTCCTGTACCATGTAACAAAGTGACCCACGATCCAATTAACTTTGATGTTTTGAGTTCTAAGTGTAATAATGTCTCTTTTAACATCTCCTAAAGTTAACATTGAAAAATTCCATTGTTTCCCAATTGTTTACAGCTTACCTCTTACTAAGATACATTCCTAGATACATGTGATATTTCCTATGCAATACTGATATGATTTTGTATCCTAAGGGTGTGATACATGGTCAGCAACAATAAATGAAACATTACCTTCAAGCTGTTGCGTCCAATGTGAGCGAGTGGGACACAATGGCAATATTTGTCCAACTAGAGAATGGTAAGCAGGTCACACTTAAATCGGCAATCAAGCTCTTTTTCCTTTCACATACATAATGGACGGCCAAACTCTTGGTCTAGATCTTCTTAAGAGTAATGATTTCACAGAACACGAAGGCCTATGGATCATATTCCCAAAATTTCTAACACAGTCCAAATCCAGCAATCAAATCGCCTCCGGTATGTCTTCTCTAGTTAGCCTCCTAGTCTCCAATAGTCGTACACCGAACACTCTCAACCCACCCAACGCCAACATGCACAACAACAGACATGATAGAACTCCAAAAGCCTACTCATCCTCCAAGCATCATTAACCAAGCATGCACCCTAAGAATTCATCTACGTGAATCCTGGACGACCAAGCTATTAGTATAGATCGTCTTAAAATTAATGATTCACTAGGAAAAAGAAAACATTGAATCCTAAAGCCGCGCACTTCGCTAGACTCCTGAAATTTCTAAAACAGTGCAGATCTGGCACTCAGATCACCTCCAGTATATCTTCTTCGGTTAACCTCCTCCTAATCCCCAATAGCCTATGCACCGAACAATCCTCACCCCCACCCAACATCACCATGCAAAGAACCATACCCAACAAAACTCCAAAACCCTCATCCTCCACACATCGTCAACCCAACATGCACCTTGACAACTCATCTGCATGCTGCCTATCCACCATCACGTCATCATCTAAGCCTTATCCCAACCAACTGAGATCGGCTACCTAATCTTGTTCCACAATTCCACTATATCAAGTGCCATAACTTCAGATAGACCATTGGAATGATGTCGCCTATCCTTAACCCCCAAAATATCTTCCTCATATCCCCACAAAGTTAACCTATTTAGCCACCCCCCACCATATATAAAATAAAGTAAAAACTAAAATCCATCAACCCACTAGAGGCCAAAACCCAAATCTCATACTCAAACATCACAAGGACCATCATGCCCTTTCAACCTATCAAACTCCCACACGACCTATCAAAACTCCCACATCCCCTAATATTAAAGGCCTGCATTCCCCTTCCAAACCTCTACGATAAATGCCCAACCGACCAACCTACTCTTAAATACCTTGCAATAGCACACCACATTGAACCCATCCCAACCCCTCAATCCTCCCATTTCTGGCCCCTAATCTCCCTATCACACTCCTTCGAAAATGCTCCAACACAAACAACCACATACCTTGACCTTAAACACCAACAACCATCTCCCATCCCAAATGCCCCTCTCCATTACATGACGTGAGATACTCCCACAAAACTTTGTGAACTGACTATTTTGTCTCCTGGGAACCCAAAACCACAACACCTCTTCCTTTACTTTTGTTGAAAACCAACCCCTACCACTCCAAACAATTTGTCCAAAGTACTAGCTAGCATCTGTTGATCCAAACTTCACCTGCAGAATGGATACTGAGGAAGTTAAACTTCAGGATGCGATTACCAGCACAAGTCACATATACTGTTTCAAAAATCATGCTTGAAAAGAAATACTGCATGGACATATTGCAGAAGCTACACAGACCCAGGCCTCTGGGTTCCAACCAGCTGAATAATGGAACAAGGAGGATGCTTTTCCCGCCAGCTATTAGCTTCCTCTCCCAACATGATCCAAGCAACACAAATTCTCCCATCAAGTTTATTTTCGCAATGAAGAATCTCACGTGGCATTTCCACAGAGCGGCATTTAGAGACCTTCACCATACTCTACTTGATCTTATATGTGAGCACTAGTGGGATACTGTTGCATTACTTGAGACCAGTGTTCGAAATATCAGTATCGCGCTACGTATCCCATTCTTGGGATACAGATACGTATCAGTTATCGCATGGGATATATCAGTTGCATCGTGTAATGTATCGCTGTTGTTGGAAACATGGGGAAACATTGGGAAATTGGTTGAATTTTTCAATGGAACTTCAATGATTGTTAAAAAAGACATCAATACACACTTATAAATCAAAACATTACAAAAAAGCAAGTACACATAATATGTTTTCTTTGTATGAGGTCCTAATCTATGTTTTGTCTAATTGGATTGATGCAAGTATATTCAATGTTTTTTCATATAATTTATAAGGGGCTGTTTGATTTTTTAATTTCCCTGGTAAATACACGGAATTACCTGATTATTACTTACTACACCTGTTTGAAAGTCGCCAGGAATTACGTTTCGAAAATCGGTCCATACAAACGTTTTTATTACTGATTTAAATATGTGGGCCCCACCATGATATATATGAGTTATCCGCACCATCCATCCTTTTAAAAAATACATTTTAAGACATGATCCAAAAAATGAGGA
Organism: Magnolia changhungtana; assembly: GCA_030180095.1. Taxonomy (NCBI): domain Eukaryota; kingdom Viridiplantae; phylum Streptophyta; class Magnoliopsida; order Magnoliales; family Magnoliaceae; genus Magnolia; species Magnolia changhungtana. Next base: position 465,546 of record JASAUF010000470.1, on the reverse strand, counting down.
AAATCAAAAGCTCAAGTGGACCACACCTTAGGAAACAATGATCATTAAAACATCAATGGTTGAAAGTTGTTTTCTCCCTAGGGCCCACAGTGATGTTTATTTGTCATCCAACCCATTAATAAGGTCACACAGTTATGGATAAAGTGGAAACAAAAATATCAGTTTGATCAAAACTACTGGGGTCTTCAAGAAGCTTTCAATGGTCGGAGTTCAATTCCCATTGTTTCCAGTAGTGTGGTCCACTTGATCTTTGGATCTACCTTTTTTTTTTTTTTGGCTCATGCCCTAAAATGAGTTGGCTAAAGGGATGGACGGTGTGGATAATACACAAACATCAAGGTGGGCCCCACAATTTAACTTTTTTCTCCTCGGGTGACATGAGGAGTGCTATAAATGAAAGGTGGCGGTCAAATCACCTTGGAAATCCAACCGGAAACACAAAGGTAAATAATTATTACCCATTTACTTTGAATTACCTCTGTAACTAGAAAATCAAACAGGCCCTAAATGTAAGAAGACATGTGGAATCACAAGCAATACATTCAAAGGCAAAAGAATAATTACTAGCTTAGGTTACATACATGTTTGATTTGATGTTTGGACACAACGATTGCAAACGATTTGCGAGAAATTGGAAAATTTTGATTTATTTTTTTTCAATTTTCCGCAACTCGACCTATCTCCTCCAAATCTCGAAATCAAAGCTCGCAATCTATGTTTTTTTATGCAAAACATGAAAAATCATGGATTTGTAACAATTTGACACCAATTTAACATGATTTACAGAAAATAAAACAATCGAAATTTGAAAATGCTCACTAGATCGAACATGTGGGATGTATCGCACTACACTACTTGTGCGATTTTTATCGCACTGGTGGGATACAAGATATATTGTGGGATATATCAGTCGATATCGTCGATATTTAAAACACTGCTTGAGACTCGCCTCTCTGATATCCCTTAAGGAAGATGTATTCATATTCTTCATTCTCAAGCAACAGGACAATTTTTCTTCCAACAACGGGAGCTGCAGAAATATGGGTGATCTGGTTCAATGCAAAAATTTCTGTAGAGACCACCTCAATCTCCTCTACAGTAGTTCACGCAATCATCTCCTTGCAGCCCACCACACCACCATGACTCCTATCTTGCATTTACAAGAACCCTTGCATCCAAACCTAGGAAGCCATCTGAGTCAAATGCCATACATTGCACAAAATCTTACTTTTTCGTGACAGATCAGTGCTTGATTCTAATGCCATTGCTAGCTAGTCCAGAAAGTGTTGTGGTAAGAACAACTCAGTAGGGCTTTGGTCAACCTGTAATGGCAATCCATGTTCCTTTCAGCAAAACTAACCCACCCACCAGTCCACCACAGATCTCGTCCGAATCATTACCAGTCCTTTTAACGGTTCTCTTGCATGTCAATGTCAAAAGGTTACATGCCTCGAACATCATATCAGAAAATCGAACCGAAATCACTATGGAAATATCTTTCAATGACTCAACTCTCACAAAAACCAAATTGACCAAATTCAAACTTGTAAACTGAATATCACTACTTACACCAACAACATGACGTCCACTACTATCGAATCCCAATGTAACTGGCTACAATTGGGCGACTAAATTACCAAATTCTTCCACTTATCCACACTTATAAGTAAAAATAAAAATAACATAGTAACCTAAGTACCTAACTAAACTTCTTAGAAGTTCCAATATGACACACGATCGCACCATCATTGAAAAAAAAATTGCTAGCCATTTCTAATGACTCTACACAAGCTCCTATAATGGGCATACACCCAAAGAAGTTTGATCTATCCCAAATTTCTTAAGACCATTGGGTTCTGATGACAATGATGCCTTATTGGCCCGTGACACAAACCAGGAAATATATAATTGTCTCCATGATATCCACTCCCTCAAAGCTCCTTGGCTAAATGGATTCAAAAACATTTTTGGCACATTATTGGTGGTTCCATGCAAAACATGGTGATTTTTTATTTTATTTTATTTTTTAAAAAGGGCCATCTCCTTCAAGAACTAATTAAAAAAAAATATTGTTTTCATCCCCAAAGTTAGTAAGCAAGTGAAGTAGGCCAAATCCATTTATCTGATCTATTGATCTTTGCAACATGGGTGACAAAATCATCCCCAAGAAAAGGGCTGCTAAATTACAACTTGTGATTTACAGACCCATCTCCACATCCCAAGTTGTGTTTGTTCCCAACCGTCAAATTCAGGATAACATCCTCATCATCCAAGAGCTTGTTATCAATTTTAAGGAAAAGGCAGAGTAGGTGTGCTTAAAACCAGACATCGAAAAGGCCTTTGACAATGTACAATGGCCATTTATTAGAAGCTGTCAATGCTCAAATGGGCTTTTCCCAAATGTGAATTGACCTCACCATGGAATGTGTAACATCCATATCCTTATCTGTCCCCATCAATGGGAGTCACTCCAGTCTTTAACCCCTCCAGAGATCTCCATCAAGGAGACCCCCTCTCACCTTTCCCCTTCATCCTTTGAGTTGAAGCTCTCTTCCACTTACCAATAGGGATAACACCAAGGACATCTTGTCCCAGTCCATATCAGTTGCAGAGGCCTCAAAGTTTCACATTTATCATTTTTTTATCACATCCTCTTCTTCTCTCAAAACTCTCTCCCTAAATGTGTAACCACTTCCACCATCCTCAATGCATAAACACGTATGGAAAAGAGCATGATCGCCGTCCATTTCAAACAACTTTTAAGCCACGACTGCCTTAACGCCCACCAAGTACCTCAGCCTCACCATCAAATAAAGCTTGTACCAAACAAGAATTCCAATATGTAATTGAATTGGATCCAAACCTGACGGCAGCGCTGAGAAGCCAAACTCCTTTCTCCACTCAGATGCCTGACACTTGAAATCTGTCCTTGCAAAACTACCCAAATTACCCCATGCCTGTATATAAACTCCCTTCTTCAACCATACATGACATTGCAAAGCTCCAATGCAATTTCCTTTGGAAAACTACCCAAATCACCCCATGTCTGAATATAAACTCCCTGCTTCAACCATACATGAGATTGCATAGCTCCAATGCCATTTCCTTAGAAATCCATCCTTGCAAGACTACCCAAATCACCCCATGTCTGTATATAAACTCCCTGCTTCAACCATACATGAGATTGCAAAGCTCCAATGCAATTTCCTTTGGAACAGCAACATGGTCCTCCAAGGGAAACGCGCTCTTAATTGGATAGCGATCAACAATCCAGTTTCCCTTGGAAACCTTGGCATCAAACAACTCTCAAGTAAACACCTGTTCCATCATGAAACTAAGATGGGGAGTTCTAAACTCTTGCAGATTGTGTGCTTGTCTAGATATGCCAGTACATGTGCAGAATAGTGGGTATCATTGTTAATATGTGTATCTTCTCCTTTAGGGCGTGTTTGGATAGTAAGTCGTTTTGCTTCAACTACTTATGCCTCAAGTAGCTGATCTCGGTTTCCACATATTCAGCACACAAGTATTTTTGGTAAACAATATCCTTAATTCTAAAAGATTCCATAAATTACAACATATATAAATTACTTTTTGCAACATCACTTTTGATGTGGATTATCCATCATTTGGACCCACCTTTGATGTAGGGACATCCATCATGTGGGAGTTCACCTTTAATATCCACCATGCACCAAGTGGGGCCAATCTTTGATGTAGACAGTTCATTATGTTAAGCCCTTCTGGATCTATATTCAGTGTGAACCGTCCATTGTATGGAGCCTACCTTCAATGTGGACCATCCACCTTGCAAGGCCCACCTTCAATGTGGGTTATCCATCATGTGGGGCTCACCTTGGATGTGGGCCATCGATTATGTCGGACATCGGATGTGGATCGTCCATCATGCAAACCTCACCTTTAATGTAGCCCGTCCATCATGAGGAGCCCAACTTTGAAGTGGGTCGTCCATGCAAGGCCTGCCTTGCACATGGGCCATTCATCATTAGCAAGAAACATTTGATGTGGAACCATTACGTGGGGCCCACCTTGATGTGGGCCAATCCATCATGTGGGGGCCCACCATTGATGTCAGTTGTCCATCATGTGGGGCCCACTATTGATGTTAATTATCTGTCATGTGGGACCTACCTTCAGTGTCCACCACCCATCATGTGAAGCCGACCTTTGGTGTGGACCATCCGTTGTTTGGGCCCCACCTTCGATGCAAGCCATCCATAATGCGGGGCCACCTTTAATATGGACCATCCACCACATGGGGCCCACCTTGATGTTGGTTGTCCATCATGGGGAACCCACCTTCGATCCCTCTCTCAATCTCTCTCTCCTCTCTCTCCCTTCAACAAAAGTTAAAAAAGCAGGATAATTTTTTCTAAAAGCCACAAGTCATTACAAGGTGTTCAACAACTTTTAGATAGCATTTTACTAGACTAGCTTTTGTCACATAAACTATTGATTCACTGTTGTCAGTCAAATAAGTAGCTTATCAACGCATTCCCAAATGCGCCTTTAGCATCCTTCAGGACATCGTATCTTTCATTCCCAAATGTGCCCTTAGTGTCCTTCAGGACATCGTTTTTTAATTTTTATTTATATTATATTATATTATATTTTATTTTGAACGGTGATGAATTTATTGGGAGCCTAAAGCAAAAATGAAGAGAAGAAAAGGAAGCTAACTACAACTCAGACCATAAATCAGAGAAATGGGCAATGGCTATAGAATTTGATGTTATCACCCATTTCGTTACATTCAATTTAGCCCTACTGAAGACTTAAAAATATCCGCCCCTTCCGATTTCTGAAACAGTAATTGTTCCTTCCTAACCAAATGCATCATATCACAGCTAATAAACTAAGCTTCCAAACTCTCATCCTAATTTTTCATATACCTTAATGCAGGACGGAATTATCTAACCTAATATGATGCCATGAAATCAAAAGACTAATTAACTAGAGCAATACAACAATAAAATAAAGCTAATTTATCATAAATTCAGAAATTTCATAATCATGACATGTCCAAATCCAAGCTTAAGACAGCCCCGCAAGTTTGATCTGGACAACATGCAGTAAGATCTGTTCAGTTTATGCATGATTAAGTTTGATTCAAGAACTAGTAGATACATGGGACCCTCGTGAATCATCGTTATGGGAGATTATTTGATGTTAGGTGATCAGAAAAACCTCGTATCAATGGGATCTGTTAACAGTTGGGTACAGGCCCATGGCCCTCTTGGTTTTGGTTATGGACCTATAGTCCACAAGTTTCTTAGTGTTTCCTTCTTATTGTGTGTTTCAGGAGTTCAAGACGAGCAAGACGATTGGTGGAGGTCGTGAGAGGAATGGTTTGTATTAATTGGAAAGAGAAACAATAGGTGCGGTAGTGCTTCCTTCAAATTCGGCAATTCAATGGCATCGTCGTTTGGGACATCCATCTCTCCAAAATCTACACTCTCATCCTATCTCTTCCCAAGATGTCAAAGTTCGGGTGTGAAGCATGAGAGTTGAGTAAACATCATAGAGTTCATTTTCCGTCTAGAATTGATTCAAGAAGGGATGTTCCATTTAAATTAGTTCATAGTGGTGTGTGGGGCCGGCTCGAGTCCCAAGTTTCTTAGGTTTTAGATGTTCTCTTTATTGATGATTACTCTAGGATAATGTGGTTATATCTAATAAAGCATAAGCCGGAAGTCTATCATGTATCTCAAAAAAATTATAATGAAATAAAGTAATTTGGTGCAAAATCGGCCATGTTTAGGTCAAATAATGCCCTGAAATTTGTTTCAAAGGATTTTCAAACCTATTTACAAAGTCAGGGCATTATCCACCAGACCCCTTGTGCTTATACACCCCCAACAAAATGGGGTAGCTGAACGCAAGAACAGACATCTGGTGGAAGCAGTGTTCGAAGTATCGGTATTGCTACAAGTTTTGTAGGTTGGGGAACAACATCAATATCGCTGATACCCGAAACATTGGGGAAACATGCAGAAAACAGTGGAATTTCTTAGTGAAACTTCAAGAGATGCTAAAATACACATTTGCATATTTAGAAAGTAAAAAATTGCAAAAAGAATGCATACACAATAAGTTCCCATTTAATAGGGACCTAAAAGCGTGTGTTGTTGTAAGAAATCAGTCCAATAGTAACAAATTCTAATAGATAATAGGCATAAGGAGGAGAATACACACGGATAAATGAAAGGAACAAATGATTATAGGAGGGATTACTCGTCTTCCTAATCTTCCACCAAAATGAGTTTATATAATACAAATGTGAATTCAAAAAACATACCTAACTGGCTATCCATCCAACCATCCATACCTAACTGGCTATCCATCCAACCATCCATCCATCCCATTATTTACTATAATATATATACATCCATCCATCCATCCATAGATATACACTATACGCACATACAAAAATGCATTTCATCATACAACCATGTGCCCGTAAAAAGTTTCGAACTAGAATTTTTTTAATAAACGGATTTTTGGCAATATCAATACATTGGCGATATTACTGAGATATCGCTGATATACTGGCAATACAAGTAACACGTGGAATTTACATAATCGAAAACATTGGTGATACATTGGCGACACAAGTGACACTTGGAATTTACACAATCGAAAATATTGGTGATATCGATACATTGGCAATACTTAGAGATATATTGCGGATACCTGAAATTTCTGATACCATCAATGTTATCAATATCGCTACTAGTGTCATCGGTATCGTTGAGCTGGAGATACAGATAAAATCAAGGATATTACCGTAATATCGGGGATACTCCAAACAACGGAAGTGACTTGAGCCTTGTTACTAGGAATGAACGTTCCACAAATCTTCTGGGATCTTACTGCATGTCGTTTGATCAATAAGATGCCTTCATCAATTTTAGATGGCAAAATATTATTCTTTATATTGTTTCCTGATTAAACAGGCTTTCATGTTCCTCCCAAAGTGTTTGGTTGTAATTGCTTTGCTCATATATTTGAGTCAAGTCGAGATAAACTCTTGCCTCATTCTGCTACATGTATTTTTCTAGGATATTCTCGTACTCAAAAGGATTATCAATGTTATTCCCCAACTCTTAAGAAGCATTTTATGACTACTGATGTAGCCTTCTTTGAAGATGTTCCATTCTACATTAAACATGATTGTACAGTCGACGCCAAATCTATGGAAGCTCCCCTGCCAAAGGTATTTCCTTCATAATTTAATGGTGAAATACACTTGTCACTTCAAATTTCAAAAGGATTTCACACAGACTCATTACAAAAAACAAGAGAAAAGACCAAGCATTACAGACCATTCATCTTCAATCCACACAGTCAGCAACTACACCTACTGAGGTTCTTTGTTCTTTTGAGTCTCCTGGGGTTGCAAATGATCTTTCTATTGCGGTCTAGAAGGATAAGCATTCTTACATTACTCATCCTACTTCCAACTTTGTCACTTTTACTCGTTTATCCACAAATTATCGTAAGTTTGCCCTTAGCTTAGCTTGTCTGTTGTATCCATTCCTGAATCATTCCAAGAGGCATTTTCCAATGAAAAGTGGAAACAAGCTATGGATGAAGAGATGAAAGCCATGTACTCCAATGATACTTGGAAACTAACTGATCTTCCTTCAGGTAAGACTCTAGACAAGTGTAAATGGGTGTATATAGTTAAGTTCCTATCAAATAGGTCAATTGATCATTATAAAGCTAGGTTAGTTGCTAAGGGATATACTTAGATTTATGGGGTAGATTATATGGATACATTTTCCCAAGTGGCTAAGCTTAATTCAGTTCGGTTTGTTATATCATTCACTAAAAATCATGATTGCCTCTTTTAGTTGGATGTAAAGAACGCGTTCTTGCATGGAGACCAACACGAAGAAGTTTATATGGAATAACCTCTGAGGTATGTTGTTGAGGGGGAGTCGTCTAAAGTATGCAGGTTCAACAAGTCAATATATGGGTTGAAGCAATCACCACAGGCTTCGTTTGAGAAGTTCAGCAGTTCAATTGTTTCATTTGGATTAAAAAGGAGTAAAGTAGATCACTCAATCTTCTCAAAGCACTCAACCTCTGGCTACATTCTTCTACTAGTGTAACTTGATGATATTATCATGACTAGTGATGACTTTGAGGGGATTAAAAGGTTGAAGGCATATCTTCAAACTTAGTTTCAAATCAAAGATCTTGGTCTTCTTCAATATTTTATCTTCTTCAATATTTTATGGGCATTGAAGAGCAAGATCGGAAGTTGGAATAAATACATGTTAGAGCAAATATACTTATGACTTGTTAAAAGACAGAAGGATGTTAGGAGCCAAACCGGTTGATACTCCAATCGACCCTTATCTCAAACTAGAACTCGAAGAAGGAGAATTGTTAGAAGTCCATGGTATGTAAAGGAGACTTGTTGGCAGACTCATCTATTTGACTCTCACCAGACCTGAAATTGCCTTTTCAGTTAGTGTAGCGAGTCAGTTCATGCAAAGTCCAAGGACACCACACCTATCAGCAATTATGAGGATCCTCGGGTATTTAAAATTTTCCCCTAGGAAGGGTATCCTATATAGAGCTCATGATCATCTTCTGGTAGCCAGTTATTCAAATGCAGTTATGCAAGATCGAGACATGATAGAAGGTCAACTACGAATTCTTGCACTTTCCTAGGTAGTAATGTGGTTACTTAGAAGAATAAGGAACAAAATATGGTTGCCAGATCAAGTGTTAAAGCTGAATATAGGTCAATGACACATATGACTTGAACTTATGTGGTTGCAATCTCTTCTCGAATAATTGGTTTTCAAAGTTCAGGTTCCAATGTCTTTACAATGTGACAATCAAGTTGCTATACACGTTGCCAATAACCCTATTTTTCATGAGAGAACGAAGCATATAGAAGTTGATTGCCATTTCACTTGAGACAAGATATCTCAGGGACAAATCCACACACCTTATATTTCATCACATAATTAAATCATGGATTTATTCACCAAGGCTCTTGGAAAATCTCAGTTCAACAAATTTGTTTCCAAGATGGACATGTAAGACATCTATGCTCCAACTTGAGGGGAAATGTTAACAGTTGGTAATGGGCCAATGACCCTCTTGGTTTTCGTTATGGGACATGGACAAAGTTTATTGTATAGGGGTATTTTTGTCATATTTGTTTTTTTAATTACTTTAATAAAAGAGAAAAGGGGTAGGGACGTGTAACCCTAACTCATTCCTTTCTTCTTTTATCTTTTCTCTTTCTTTCTTCTCTTTTTCAATCTCTATACCAATCAACAAGATCAATGTGAACAAGATCACCATCCGGATTAATGGTTTATCACGGTGAAGCTTGATGGAAAGAATTATCAGGAATGGTCCCAGTCAGCCAAGATTTTCATTCGTAGTAGAAGAAAGTTGGGAAATATAACTGGAAATACGGAGCCAGCTGCAAATTACCCATCCCATGACAATTGGGAAATCGAAAATCTGATAGTTATGTCATGGCTTCTTCACTCAATGCGACTTAGCATTAGAAGCGGCTTATTGTTTTTTAAAACAGTAAAGGAGATAAATGCAGGACAATTAACCACTTGCTCTAAAAGCTCGAACTGATAGAGCATGGCGAATTAATCCATTTATCTCATAGCCCAGTCCCCAAATCCATGGGTTAGGTCCTCAGCCGAATCCTCCTCGTGGGGCCGTGGGCCCCAAATCCATGGGTTCTGCCCCCTCGTGGGGCCCAAACCCATGGGTCATGCGGGCTACCCACCCCGAGTGTGCCCCTGCATCCCACAGGCCACCCCACTCGAGCCCAGTGTGAAAATGCCCCTGCATTAGAGATGTTGGATACAGTGGCCAAGACATTCTCTCATGATGATCGTACCAGTACATATATAGTTGTATATGGAGATCACCAATTGCAACAAGGAGAGTTATCTGTGGAAGAGTATTTAGTTGCACTTCTACAAGAGAGAGAAAGAGAGACGAGCTAGATCATTGTCAGCCCATTGCTTCCACTGCCAAAGAAATTATGGAGCACGCGAAGCATAGAAGAATATTCAAATTTCTCTAAACTCCTCTCTTATTTCTCTCCCCTCCTTTCTCGAATGTCTCCATGGCTAATCGTAGGCACACTTCAACTAGAAACCACCACTCATCCCCATCCATAGCTACTTGTGCTTCATCTTCCACTACAGTCCGATCATCGGAGGACAGTTCCTACCATTTTTGCACGACTGAAGATGACAAGGTTCGTTACGCGATTCTAGCGTTGTAGAATCAGTCTGACATCTCCTTCATCCCAAAAGCTCATTGTTGCTGCTGCAAGAGCTGCTTTACGGCTTGAGGACCAACAAACCGATGGAGGGAGGAAGGACGATGTCTTTGTCTTCGATATTGCTCTGTTCAACAACTCTGATCGTCTTGGCAAGATCCAGCTCCCCTATGATGCAATAGTGAAGCAGAAGGCGAATTTTCTTCCGCTCGAGATCTCTGCAGAGATGTTGTGGGCAGCTAGAGCGAGACTAAATGTTTGCATTGCTGCTCTCGCTTCAGACAATGAGATAGAGGATTCGCTGCTTGGCAATGTTAGCTAATTTCCAACAAGAAAATTGAGTTGCAGTGGAGGTAGTTGTTGTTCCCTCGCCGGTCGCCAAAAACAATGGCAGCAACCTCTCTATTATGGTTGTTCCTCCAATCTTCATCCCTGCGCCTGAGGTGAACTCCCTCAGGCAAACTCATCAGATGCCGGTAGGAACTCTTCTTGTGCCTCTGACCACTAGAAATGACACCCAAAAGAGATCAGTAACCTCAAGCTCTGAGTCTCTTCCTCCTCCACCCTCAATCGCTGACACAGGGGCTTTTCTGGCACTGCTCTCCTCGCCATCAGGTGCATCTCTTCGATTGGTAGGTGCATCTTGCCCCTTCGCTCCGACACAACAGCAACCGAAAACTCTCTGACCAGCAACCAGTAGCCATTGCAACAATCGCAGCTCCCAACAGATCTCTAATAGGTACCCCTGTTACAACAATGGTCGAAATTTCAACTGCTGTTGAAAATAGGGAGCCCCTCATGACATCTTCTGTTTTGTCTGTTAGTCCTCCTAATGGGCCAGTCCTGGGCATTCTCTGCTTGGGCCTCTACCAATCGGGTCGACTTTAGTGGGCCATCATACCGGGAGTTGTCTGCTCAATTTGGACCAGTGATCTCTGACCACCACCAAATCAGCATCTTTGGACCAATGATCATTGGGCACAAGCCATCTGCTAGGTCGCTGCTTCCATTTGAACCATCTGCTGGGACAGTGATGGCTTGGCCTGGACCTTATGGCGGGGAAGCGATCTTTGGGCCATCTACTGGGCTGGTGACCGTTGGCCCTGGTACAAACATTGGGGTGCTTTCTAATATATCTTTGCCAAGGCAAAGCCATGCTACTGTGGCTAGATCCAAACCACAATACGTAAGCCCCTCAGGCTCATTACCGCTCCCAACAACCTCTATTGGACCACGCAATCGCATTGGAGCCGCTCAGTCCAACCCGGTCAATGGTAATAGTAGAACAATCTCGATTGGTTCGGCTAAGCTGGGAAGGCCATCCACACCCCTAAAACTCTAGGATGCCGAGCATAATGCGCCTAACGTCCAGTCGCATGCCAGAGGAAACTCAAGGGGATATGCTAATCTATTTAAAGTTGATCCAAACCCCTTTTACATATTTGGGGACCACCAATTCCCTGGGGACATCTATATCATCGGGGACCTCCTCATGCCTTGGGACCTCCAAACAAGTATGGGTGCAAAAGCACACCACAACCCCATCATCTACCCTGGAAAATCAGCCCAATGACAATGTTAAAATCCATAGTAACCCGAGTGACAGGCCCTCTTCGCCTACTACTAATGGAAGGAGAGATCATATTTCCCCCCATGGTCGTGTTCGGATGAGATCTCTTAGTCCTTCTGCCCTTCCCAAGCAATCAACAACTTTAGCGTCTTATTTAAACCTAGTTGGGAACATGGAACTTGATGAGGATCAAGTTGCTAACCTTATAGACCAAGTGCCTTTGGCCGCAAGGGGTAACTCATAACTTACTTCGCAATCCATCAATAGTATTAGATGATACTTGGAATGTTAGAGGCCTTAATAGGCCTGCAATGCAAAAAGAAATTAGCAATATGATTCATAGCCAAACCCTATCTATGATTTGCATTGTGGAAATTCGTATGAGAAAAACCAATCTTTATGTTTCTTTTCTACCTCGCAATTGGTCTTCTGATTCTAATGTTGCTTGTGCTCTAAGTGTAGAAATTTTCCTTTCTTGGAATAGCTCAACGCAAGTTTCTATTACTCATACAACGGACCAACTTATTCATTGCTAGCTAACCTCCAAGGAAGCTCCAAGAATGTTATATTTTACAAGGATCTATGCTGCCAATTCCTCGGGTCAAAGAGAACTCTTGTTGAATGATATTTCCCCAATTGCCCCTAGAATGATTAGTCCTTGGATCGATGTGGGAGACTTCAATTGCATTAGATTCATCCACAAAATGTGTGTGTGTGTGTGTGTGTGGGGGGGGGGGGGGGGGAAGCATATTGAAGATTTCAAAATTTGCACAGTGTCATTGACCTTGAGGACCTTACACTATTGGGTAATATCTTTTCTTGGTCTAATAGTAGTGTGGCTCCTCAAAGAACGGATTGTAGGCTGGACAGGCTCCTTGCCACCCGACTTTCATCACGTCATCTGCATCCTATAAGGCTTCTTACTTGACTCCTAGACTTTCTGACCATGCTCCTATGCTTTCAGATCTTACTTCCACTTTTGTTGCCTGTAAATCGCCTTTCTGCTTTTTCAATCATTGGTGTAAGATGGAGGGGTTTTTCAATGTTGTTGCAAAAACTTGGGACGAACATGTTGTGGGAACCCCCATGTTTGTTGTTGCAACTAAACTTAAGAAGCTAAAAGTAGTCATAAAGAGTTGGCTTGCTAATAAGACAAAATTAAGTGACCAACTCATTAAAGCTAAGGATTATCTCCTTGCCATCCAAACTGACTCTTCTCCCACCGATGTTGAAACGGAACATATTGCCAGAGATAGGCTAAATCACCTTCAATCTATGGAGCTCTTTGTGCTAAGGCAAAAGGCTAGGGAAATTAAGTTGGAATCTCAATATACCAATTCAAAATTTTTCTATGCAGCTATCAAGAACAAGCAAGCTTCATCCAGAATTTGGAAAATCAAAGGTAGAGATGGGACTTGTACTGACAATCGAGATGAGATAAATGTAATAATTATTGACCATTTCAAAGATACCCTTAACTCTACTCAAAGGGACTAGCCTCGAGTTGATTTGGGTCTCATAAACAATATCTCCAAGCTGTCTCAAAAGGAGGGTAATTAGCTCATCCGACTTGTTGCCATCCCTGAGATTGAATTAGCAATCAAATCTGCTAACCCAAATAAGGCACCCGGACATGATAGCTTTGATGCCCACTCTTATAAAGTTCGTTGGCCAATTATTGGGAAGGATAACTCTGCTGTTGTGATCAGTTTCTTTAGCTCAGCCAAAATGCTTGAGCAGCTCAACAATACCCTTATTGCTCTAATCCCCAAAACAGACAATACTGAAACTCCCAATGACTTTTGGTCAATCTCTTCGACAAATGAGATTTACAAAATTGAATCCCGAATTATGGTCAACAGAATGAAAGTTATTATGCCATCCATTGTTAGTCAAACTCAATCTGCTTTCATTCTTAGCGCAATATCTCCAACAATATTTTGCTTAGCCGTGACCACATTCGTAACTGACCTTGATGGAGGTTCGCCTAGAATGTGTGCTAAAATTTATCTTAAGAAGGCTTTTGACTCCGTTAGATGGGATTTCATCATAGAAGCCCTCAAAGTCCTAAATTTTCCTAATAATTGGATTAATTGGATCTTTGCCACTACATCCACCCCCTCATTTTCAATTATCATCAATGGGGAGGCTTGCGGCTTTTTCGAAAGCAACAGAGGTATCAGGCAAGGAGACCCTCTCTCTCCTTTCCTCTTTACGATTGCCATGAAGATGTTCTCGGCTCTATAGGAAAAGTGCTATGAAAATGGATTAATTGGTACTCCCTTCAATGTTGGGTGTTTATCCATGTACCATCTCCTGTTCGCAGATGACTTGATGATTTTCTCTAGTACTAACCCGCACTATGCTTATAATCTAAGAAATTTCTTCCACAGCTTTGCAGAAAACTCGGGAAAACTCGGGCCTTCAAGTTATCTTCATAGGAGTGTTTTAATTATCTCCGGTTCCTGCACTTGTAGAGATGAAATTAAAAGTATCATTTGCATGAGTGAAGGAAAGCTGCTCCCTATAAGATAGCTAGGAGTTCCTCTCTTCTCCACTAGGTTCCATATTTCGGATTGTCAACCGTTGCTTGATAGCCTTAATAGGAAGCATGGTGGCTAGAAAGCTTCCCTCCTCTTCTTTGCGGGTTAGATTGGAGCTAATTAAATCCACTCCTTCTAATCTTCATATCTATTGGTCCCATGCCTTCTTACTCCCTAAAGCTTTAACCACATTATTAAAAGGCACATTAGAAACTTTCTTTGGGGTTTTTCGACTTTCCATACCATTAGTTGGGAGCAGATCTGCAAACCTAAAGATGAAGGCGACTTTAGCACTACCCCGCTAGACATTATTGCCAAAGCCCGTCTTATCAAACAACTTTGGAGAATTATCCGTAAAGAAGACAACCTTTGGGTCAAATGGGTCCATGAAAAATATATTAGCACTAAATCCATCCGGAGCATTCAAATGCCTCTAATGCTTCATGGGCATGGTATTGCATTCTCAGTGTTCGTGGTATTGCTAAGTGTCACACCAGATTTCTGGTAGGTAATGGGCAATCTAAGGACTTTTGGTTTGATCTTTTGTTAGGAGATCTTAGACTTTTTAATCGCATGGGAGCTTTAGTCATTCAAGGTCTTGGCCTCTGAGCTAACTTCCCTATCAGTTTCCTAATCCAAGAAATTGAATGGCAATTTTGTAAGTGTCTCGATTTGTAAATGATGTGTGCTAGTGAGTCTTAAGTCAATTGAGCCCCCATTGGAAGACATTGGAAGACTGAAGACTTGAAGACTTACAGCATCGACGCTCAAAGACACAGGTAAATTAAAGTGCCTTGGTGAAACTAGCCCTAGACCCCTTAAGTTCCAAAACAACCTACCTCTAGATGATCCTTCCCTTAATAGGAAAACACCTGATTGATCGTCTCAACCCTTGAGATTTATCTTGAACAAGATTAACTAGGCTTTAGAGGTATTCCAGGGTTTTTCGGTTCAACCTGGACCATTTTCAATCCGACCTAAAATGACCAGAGTCCAATAGCTAACTAAAAACTGTGTGCATTTTCGGTCCAAGCGATTGAACTTTCAGTTCAACTCAGTCCCACCAAAGTTGCAAATTCGGTCCGACCGAAATCGGGTAAAACTGTCCAGTAAGCAAACTGGAAAATTCTGTGAAATGTCGATCGAATCGACGATCCAATCGACAATTTCGATTCAAGTTCGATCGAATTGAAAGTTTGATCGATTCTATCGAACTAGCCATTATAGATCCATTTGTGCTTTTTCTCTATAAATATGGCACTCAGACCTTTGCAAAAATGGATTTTTCATGGTTTTAGAGGCCCGAGGTACATAACTCGTATCCATTGCTCCTAGGCTCTAATCCATGGAGTTCATGTCATCTTCTTTGTGATTCATCATTCTATATGAGCATTCTAAGTTCACCTTTGAAGATGTACATGTTCTCTTGCATTCTTTAGAGGTTAGACACTAATCATATAGGTAAATCCTTATGTTTATCATGCTCTAGAATCCCCATCTAGGTGAATTCCCAATTGGAACCATCCCATTAGTTGTAGGAAAATCAACCACCCATCTCTCCTATTGCCTTAGCATCCCCATAGGTACATTGCAAGGTAGCCGATCAAAGGAGTTGAAGAAGATCCATCTCAAAGATCGAGAGAGCTGAAGAGAAGTCGATTCAAGTGTGAAGACACATCTCTACAAAAACACTATCAACGGGGCTCATCCAAACTAGCAAGAGTTTATTTGAGAGTCCATCGAGTTTGAAACCCAAACTCAGCCTCTGACAAGAGTATACGTAGGTCCTTGTGTAGGACCACCACCAAGATAGGTGTGTACGTGTAATTCCTTGGGTATGACCACAAAGGTTACTGGTAAGGCTATAGAAAACCCTTGAAGTCTCTAAGGGAGCCACCAACATGGGTGCGTACATGTAGGTTATTAGCTAGCCTATAGAAAACCATTAAAGTTTCCGAAGTAGCCACCAACACAGGTGTGTACGTATAGGTTCTTGTGTAGGACCACCGCCAACACAGGTGTGTACGTGTAGGTCCTTGTGTATGATCATCTCTTGTGGGAATATACGTAGGTTCTTGTGTAGGACCGCATTGGTTCTTGGTTAGCCTATAGAAAACCTTGTGAGTCTCCGAGGGAGCCACCGACACGGGTGCATGCGTGTAGGTTTGTGGTAAACCTATTGAAAACCATTGTAAAGGTTAATGGTGAACCTATAGAAAACCATTGAGATAGTGAAATCCGATAAATTCAAGTTTGAGTGCGTCAGTCGGGAGTAGAGTAGGTAGTTAACCGAAGCATTATACATTCTTGTTTGCAATTGTTTGTGGATGCAATTCTATTTATTCTTGTGAACAATTTGTTTATATGAATGTATGAAATAGATTGTATGTTAGGTACTTATATTAGAGCACACACAATTAGTATTTCCCTATCTCACATCATAGACTTGTTGCACATATAGTTGTATTATTTATACATTTAGCCTTGTGGCTTAAATTGATTTAATTGGTAGAACTTTTTAGTGGTCCTAATTCCAGGCCCCCCCCCCCCCAAAAGACTTAGCCAAAATTATAAGCTCTGCAAGCTTCCGTGTATCGTGGTATCATGTTAGATAATCCATGCAATTACATATCCCAATTCTCCTGCTTTGGCCCAACTCTTACAAGAAATTAGATTGTGCCAAATTGTTTCAATTGATGACGAGATCATTTGGACCCTTTCCCCAATTGGTGCCCTTGCTTTTGCCTCTACTGTGAAGGCCTACAGATCTGCCCACCCAAGCCCCACCTTGGAGTGATTTCCTTTAGTCCAATGGCTCCATTCCTAGACACTCCATTATGGCTTGGATGGTATTTCTAGGGATGCTCAAAATTAAAGACCTACTTTCTAGTCTCAATATTATTAATGATATTGCATGTGTTTTCTGTCGACATGGTATTGAATCTATTAATCATTTATTCTTCTCTTGCAGGCTCATTGGTTGGATATGGAAGAATCTGCACTCTAAGCTTTTTATTCCTTTTGTTCACCAACCTGAAATTCTTCAATCAGTTTCCAATTTTGTGGAAAATGTTAATAATCAAGTTTTTACTTCTCTCAACAGGTTCTCTTTCCCCACCTTCGCATGGCATATTTGGAGAGAGAAACAATCATAGTTTTAATTCCAAATATACCCCAAAGGAAACCATCTTTAGGAATATTGTTTCAAGTCTGAGAGCTAGAGTTTCCTTCTTATTTGGGCCTTCTATTGCAGCTAAGGCTCCCAATGCTATATTTGCAGCCTGGGACTTCCCTACCACCTATCCCATTTTGCACCCTCCTACTTGCCATGTGATTCCGCTGCACAGACCTACTTCTTGCTAGACTCTTGACTATGTCGAGATCTCAAGAACTAGAGTTGGGGATAGTCTTCGATTCTGGCATGCAAGGGACACTGGATAAGTGCCTTCAAACCTATGCCCAAGACAGCTAATTTTCACTCTATTAATGTTGCAAGTGCTTGCATCCTGGTCCACAATCGTCAAAGTCTTGCAAGTATCACGAATCCTCTATCCTCCTCTTGGGAGATGTGCCTTTTTGCCCGGAGTTTGCACTAGTATATTATTGCTTCCAATAGCCATGTCGGGATTACATCTGGGCACTTTTGTACAGCGCATTCAAAGCTTGTTGTGGTCTCTATATACTCCTCTCCCCGCTTCATCATTGAGGTAGAGATCGTTGATCTGCTTTGATGCCTAGCTCAAGCTATGCATTCTCTTTTCCCCTTGTGGTCTTCCGTCCTCTATTCCATCTGCATTCTATTTTTTTGTTTTTTTTTTTTCTTTTCTTTTGCTCCCCTGCACCCAGGGTGTGGGTTGCTTCTTTTTCCTTTTTTCCTTAGGGTTCGCCCCGCTTGTTGTATCTTTTCAAGCTCTGCCCTGGGTAAGTAATAAGATAATATTCCTTGCTTGCTTTCCCTATATATATATATAAAGGATAACTGCATTCATTAGAGAAGGAAAAGATACAAAAAGGGAAGAGAATCTGCTGAGGTAGTAGAAAACTAGCAACCTAAGAAAAGTAAATCAACATCCTTAAGACCGATTACAATGCCCGCCCATTCAAAAATCAGATTTTTAGCTTTGGACCAGACGGTATGAACTGAAGCAGCTTTGTCATTGAAACACCTATCGTTTCTTTCCTCCCAGATTGACCACCAGATGGCGAGGATAGCCAACCTCCAAATGCGAGTCTTGGCTTTTCCTATCTTGACCCCATGCCAAGCCGAAAGCAAATAGTAGGCTGACGATGGATTACACCAGTTAATATTAAAACGACCAAAAAATTCAGCCCAGATTAGCGAGACAAAAGGGCAGTGGATGAGGAGGTGATCCACAAATTCCTCCTCTTTCATGCAACATAGGCATATGTTAATGATTTGCATGCCCCTTTTCTTCAGATTATCCACCGTAAGGATTCTGTTTTTTCCTACGAGCCAGCCAAAACAAATGAATTTGGGAGGGGCAACGTACTTCCAAATGAATGGGGAGGTGGGAACCGAAGAATTTGAAGGAGGGGATACTTGCGCGTAGAAGGAGCGAACCGAAAAGACTCCTCTTTTATCCGGAGACCATATCAGCTTGTCGGGAGAGGAGAGGTCTGGAGCAACTTTGGAGATGAGGCCAAAAAGATCAACGAACTCGGAGATCTCCTAGTCATGAAGGTTCCTGGCGCATTTGATGTCCCAAACAACATTCTCGTTCGTGATGGAGAAGCAGCTGGTGACAGGAATATTTTTGCGCGGAGACAGACGATATATGTTTGGAAATCGTAACATCAAAGGCGAATCACGTATCCAGGAGTCTTCCCAGAAACGAATGGAAAGGTCATTACCCAGCTCGAAGGTTATGCTATTGAGGAAGTCCTTTTTAGAACGCAGAATTCCTTTCCATAGGGGGGAAGCCCTATAAGCTGTGGAATCTTTGGTCCACCAACCACCTGGGGAGCAGCCGTATTTGCCTCTTATTAAAGAGTTCCAGAGAGAACCACCTTAAGTACCCAATCTCCAGATCCACTTGCCAAGGAGGGCTTTATTCATAATCTTCCGATTTTTTATGCTAGCTCCTCCTTGTTGGAAATGCTTGCAGACCTCCTGCCAGTCGAGAAAATGGAATTTTTTCTGATTGTCCTTACCACACGACATGAAGTCATGTCTCAGCTTATCAATGGTCGACAGCACCAAGGGAGGGCATCTGTAGAGGGACATAAAGTATGTGGGAGATTGGACAAAGCTGCCTTCATAAGGGTTAGACAACCCCCTATCGATAGATATCTGCACTTCCACCTCGTAAGAAATTTCTGGAATTTAACAACGATCTTGTCCCACATCGATTTCGGAGGGATACTGACAGCGAGGGGAAGCCCCACGAAAGATGAGGGGAGAGAAGCAAAATGGCAGCCGATAAGATCTGCATAACTGGAGGTTTCGACATCCGAAAGGTTAACTCCAAAGAGTTTAGACTTGGCCAGATTAATTCTCAATCCTGAGACTGCCTCGAAGCGTCGAAGAGTTATGAAGGTTTTCGATGTAATCTTGGGACGCCATGGATAAAATGAGAGTGTCGTCGGCGAATTGGATATGCGAAATAGGAGGAGACACCCTGGGCATCTTGATGCCACAGAGTATGCCCGTCTCCTAACCTCTAAGCAACATTTTGGAAAGGGCTTCACCAATGAGGAATAGGAGCAGGGATAAGGGGTCCCTCTGGAACTGTTAAAGAAACCAGTAGGGGTGTCGTTTAGAAGGACAGAGAAGTGAGCCAATTTGACGCATTCTCTGATCCATTTTCTCCATTTCTAGCCAAAACCCATGTGGCCTAACAAGTATTCCAGAAAACCCCAATCTACGTGATCGTAGGCCTTTTCAATATCCAATTTACACAGAACTGCTTTTTCACCAGATTTGTGATAGGAATGTAGGACTTCATTGGCTATGAGAGCACAATCTACGATTTGTCTACCCCTAATGAAGGCACTCTGATTCTCCGAAATGAGCTTCCCCATAACCTTTGATAGACTGGAAGAAAGCACCTTGGCAAGAATTTTGTAAGGACCCCCTATCAGACTAATGGGTCTAAATTCAGAAAAAGAATTAGCTCCTGCCACCTTGGGGATAAGGGCAATGAAGGACGCTCCTAACCCTTTAGACAATCTGCCTCTGTTGTGGAATTTAACCATGAATTCCATGACTTCTACTCGAATGATGTCCCGGAATGCTTGGAAGAAAGCCATGGGGTAGCCGTCCGGGCCTGGAGCTTTATCTCTGCCCAGCGAATTGACTGCCAATTTCACCTCGTCCTATGAGAAAGGAATCTCCAGGAGGGAAGCTTCCATCGAGTCAAGCGATTGGAATTGAATGCAATCGAGGCGAGGCCTGGACCAAACTTCAGAGGATAGGAGGGATTTGAAGTGATGAATGGCATGATCTGCTATCTCCTTTCTATCCTCTATACTGTCGCCATCCACTGTGATGCTGAAAATGGCCTTGGCACGGGCACGCATTTTTGCAATGTTGTGGAAGAATTTGGTGTTTTTGTCACCTTCGTTGATCCATCTCACTCTAGATTTTAGCTTCCAAGATGTTTCATCTTACATTGCCCTGGCCGATATGTCTTGGATAATCTGAATATGTTTACTCAGAGCTTGAATCGACATCGAGGAACCCTCGGTGTCCGAATCAATCCGCTGGAGGTCCAATAGAAGGGCAACCATTTCAGCTTCTCTCTTGACCAACTCGCATGCTTTCCACTCCTTCAGCTTCTCTTTTAGAAGTCTTGAGCTTGCATAAGAGTTTGTGACCAGCAAACCCTTCAACCTGGAAAGAGGACCACCATTCCGCTACTCTTTGGTTGAAGCCATCGAGAGTGATCCAGGAGGAATTGAATCTGAAAGGTTTTGAGCCCCAACTGTCGTCTTCCAGCATCAATAAGATCGGGCAGTGGTCTGAGGTAGTTCTGGGAAGAGCCACCTGAGACGCTGAGGGAAAAGCCTTCAGCCAATCAATAGACAAAATGAATCTGTTGAGCCTGGATTGGATGGGATGAAGGCGCCTGTTAGTCTAGGTGAACCTGGCCCCTGAGAGGGGAAGATCGACCAGTTCGTGGGACTGGATCCAGTCGGAGAAGTCCTCCATAGCCGAAGAAACTCTTCTCTACTTAGAATGCTCCTCTGCGAATCTGATAATATTAAAATCGCCTACAAAGCAACACGGGCGCGAGAAGGATTGTTTAAAAGAAGTCAGCTCATCCCAAAATGCTGGTCTAAAAGGGTCCAATGTAGGACCGTAAACCACCGAGATCAGACAACAGAAGCAAGAAAACTTATCTTTTAGAGTAATTGAAATCGAGAAGTCACCAACAAAGGAGGATTGAAGGTCCCATTTGGAAGATTTCCAGGCTATAATAATGCCACCAAAACTTCCCGAGGCGTTAAGGGTGACCCACTTAGTGCTCTTCGCATTCCACAGAGAAGCTAGAAGAGAGTCTTTGAATAAGGGAACCTTAGTTTCCTGAAGGCATAGAACGTCCGGATTTCTACGCCTAATTAAATCTTTAATCAGGCACCTCTTCTGTTTGGAGCCCACCCCCCTCACATTCCAAGAAAGGATTCTCATTGGGGCACCGATCTTCCTTGGGATCCCTATCTTCCTTGCCTCATTATAGAGGCCGACAGAAGGCCTGGGCTTGGTTGTAGCCTTTGAAGTTCCCGATTGCTGGTGGTCCTTGGGATGGGTCTCGTCGGAGCGATGAGGGGACAGGGGTCTTCCTCTGTTTTCGATGCATTGAAAGAGGGAGATGTAATCTTCAGGTCTGTCCCCAAACGTCAGTCCGAGCGACCTACCAACGCGTCCCACAACATCTCTAATCCATTTCTTGTTTTGTAGGGAGTCGATCTTTTCTTCCCTACTTTTGTATGCAACTGTAATCATATCTGAGAGTTTTTGTTGCTGATGGGAGAAGTCAGCACACATCTGCAGGGGTTCGGCAAAAATCACATTGTCATGGAGATCTTCCTGGAAAAGGGTAATGGGCCCCATATTTGTCCAGTCTCGAGATTGAGGGATGGAGTTGGGAGGGGATGTGGTAAGGGATGATAAAGCTTGAGACTCAGAGAATCGGTTGTCGGTGTCCTCGGTTCTGGAGGCGACTTCACCCATAACATAGGAGGTATGCATCTTGTGTATCTGGAGTGAAGAGGCCTAAAGCAGGGCTTGCGAAATTGTTGAGGGTTGATCGAGTGGGTTATCAGGGAGAGAGATGGTTTTAGGAATCGGAAGGAGACGTTGGGATTCAGGATTGGGACAGGCCGGGATTCGATATAAGTGATGACTGAGGGACCGAGAAGAATCCAGACCCGAATCGTAGGCAAGGCCCGCGCGCGATTCTACTCTCACAGAAGCTGAAGGAGAGGTAATGTGTTGAGAATCGGCAGTGATTTCGAAAGATCTGGTATAGGAAGCGTCTTCCGGAGATCTCTCCACGTGTCGGCATCCTGAGTAGAGAGTGCCATTAGACCTCGGGCGTCTCAAGAGGTTATGATGGGAGTGGATACATGTCGTGCCTGGAGCCACGCAAAGGCTTCTCCGTCGGAACATTAATTGAGGGACACTCTCGTCGAGGCGTCGATTTTGAAAATGAGGCACGTGTAGGCTTAACCAGCATTTGGGGCTGACGCGAAGCGTCTCGAGATTCGTGGGTGTCAGAGGCCAGCGGCGAATTGTCTAGGATTGTGCCACCTGTGTCTTCAACAGCTCGGGTTGAGGCTCTATCTACGATGGGGCCAGGGACTCTGACAGACACCACGCCCTGAGGTCCGCGAGAGTATGGGTTTTGTGCTCTTCACTGTTCTGCTCTGTCTGAAACTGACCCGAAGGCGAAGCTTCTTTCGCCCTCCATAGATCTCCCCACCTGAAATACACCATATCGAGCATCTCTGCCTGCAACGGGAGGAAAATTTGATGATTGTCAATGTTAATTGACAAATGTGAGGGGGGGTGGGTTTCTTCTCACTCGAACTCTGATAACATCGAGTTCTTCCCCCAGCTTCATCTTCGAATCGAGCTCGAGAAGGGAGCCTAAGCATTTCGCGGCCGAGATAAAGAAGTCATCATTCCAGCATTCTAGAGGGATGCCCCAAATGAGGACCCACATATTTTCCATCCCAAAGAGGGAGTAATCTTCCCAGGACATGACTCTTGCCACCGGCCCTTCCGAATGAAGGTGGCCCACCATGGTTAACATTTCATGATTGATCCTTGGACATTCCTTTTCCCACAAATCGTTGTAGCCTATGGGTTTGATGATGTAATTGTCGGGGTGGAAGTCGGTGCATTCTTTAATCCAGTCTTTGACTTGTGAGAGCGTTGCTCCATTTGTTGTGATAATCACCACAGTACCCTGAAGCTCAGCTCTGGCTCGATTGAAACTATTCTGGCTGACTGAGATGGTGAAAACTTGTTGTACTTCGTAATGGTTCTCTTTGGCTTTACCGAACAGGGTATTGTCTAACCTATCAGATTGAAATTGGATTTGAGGATGCTCCAAGGGGGACGATTTATGAAGGAGAATAGCATCTCTAAAAGAGAGATCGTCCGAGCGCGTGGAAAGGGGGATCGGAGTGTGTGAAGAAGGTTGCTTAAGGGGCTCGAAACTAGTCGTCTTATGGTTCTGGTCTTTGTGTTTCGGTCCAAATCTCGCACGTTGGACAAGCATCGAAACACCGCCGCATTTGACTCCGTGGAGCATTTCGACTACTCTGGCAAGCTCTGATTCAGAACTCATTCGGACCAGAGCGAAGCCCCGATAGCAACCGCTCTTCCAATCTCTTGGCATAACGACGTCCATGACCGCGCCTGCTCACCCGAAAACCCTAGAAATGTTAATAGGAAGCCAACCTTCCAGGTATCCCCTAACGAATAATGTAGGATAGGAATATCTACTCCTTCCCGCGGATGAAGATGAGGAGATGCGCTTCGGATGGGAAACCTGGTTCCACTCGATACCCCCATGGTCGTCCAGGTTTGCATGGTCTTCGTCATCTGGAGTACACGTAACGACTGCCGCTTTACCTCTGAGAGGTGCATCTTTACCTCTCCCCGCCCTATATATATATATATATATATATATATATATATATATAGAGAGAGAGAGAGAGAGAGAGAGAGAGAGTCATGCTCACCTATGCACGTGCGCACCTTTGCACACGTCATGGGTGTCTAAACTGAACGGTCCATGTGATGTGGAATCCCATGAAACCCCATGTGACAAATTTTCATCCTGATCTAAAATTCTGGTGGGCCATAGCAAAGAGAAATGCAAATCAAGGGAGGAAACTGTTTTCATTTTTCATGGCCCATCAAAGTTTTAGATCAAAGTAAAACTTGGGCCCGAGGGGTTTCATGAGGTGCTGCTTCACATGAACGGTTCAGATTTTGGATCCACATCACGTATGATGGGTTCTCAAAAAAGTTCGCACCAATTCCGTGCGAACTGGTGCATAGGTGAGCATTTCCCTATATATATATATATATATATATATATATATATATATATATATATATATATATATATATATATATATATATATATATATATTCAATTTTTTTGTTAGGCTTCACTCTGTTTTTAAGCTTCAACGTGTTAAAGTTGTGGGAACGAAATCTTTAGCCTCCCTAGAATCAATGTAGAACAATGTTAGAGGAGAAGTTAGTCACCATGCTATTTCTAGGATGCAGACTTCTGCACTTTCAAACAGATCAGCTCTTGTTGTTGGGCCCAAGCCATCTCAAGGTGGAACACCAAGACAGTCACGATCCTTAGAAACAATGATAAAAATAACTCATCTGCCACATTGTGGCAGCCACCACCATGTTCGTGAGCATTGTTAGATTCTTCATCCTCACATCCCAAGCCTAAAGGTGCTGATGGTAGTGTTGAGAAGGAGGATCTCATTCCCAATATCCCAGACTCTCGAGATCAGGCAACAATGACTTTTGAGAAGAGCTAGCAAATCTTTCTGCATCGTATTCAGCCATTACATTGAGCAAGCAGTCAGGTATTTCTGCTAACCATGCATTCTAATCCCACTCCAATCCTTCCACCTCCAGGATATGGCTGGTAAAGAAGTTAACTTCCTTTTGTATTCTAGTTCCTCAAGTCACCGTCAAACTCATAGATGGATCATTTTCCATAGCATACGGGAAAAGAACCTATCAGCTTACTTCATCTCTAGTATGATCTTCTGCCATTCATGTCATTTCCTTTCCATCAAATTAGTTATCCTTGAGTGCTCTTACTAAAGCAATTAAATCGTTGTGTCACCTTCTTTCCATCTCACTGTGTTATACAAGATCTGCAATTGAAGAAAAGGATTGGCAGTGAACATGAAGCTCGTGAGCTATACCTACATGATAGGGGACATCTGCACTCCGTTAATTTATGAGTATCATCTTCGTAATAAAGAGTGTGTGCGGTTATAGCATGCACGCTTAGGTCATGTGCCTGTCAAGTCTCTTAGGGCATGTTTGGGCGGTGGGATTAGAAGGGATTAGGTGGGATGGGATTCAAAAAACATAATTATTACCCATGGCAGGGATTGTCCCCTATTGCCATGGTATAAGATTAATTCCATGCTTTGTTGGTAATACGGTGGTACATTGAATGGATATACCCACCATCATTTGAAATTAATGAGAATAACACACGTGTTATATCTAAACCGTTCATTTGTTTTGTAACCCATTTAATGGCATGGGCCTAAAAATGAGGTAGATCCAAAACTTATGTGGCCCCAAAGAAGTTTTCAACGGTAAGTATTCAATCCCCGTTGCTTTCTATGGTGGGGTCCACTTGAGCTTTAGATTTACCTGATTTTTTGGCCCATGCTCTAAAATAATCTCGAAAAATGGGTGGACGGTGTGGATATAGCCCACACATCATGGTGGGACCTACACAACTTGCTAAAATTGAGTGAAATTGGCACGGGACCCAATGCAATTCCATCTAATCTAATTCCAAGCTTTTCCATTCTTCCCAAACATGGAGTGGAATTGGCACAGAACCAGATGAATCCCATCCCACCTAATCCCTTTAATCCCACTGCCCAAACACGCCCTTAGATTTTTATTTCCAAATAATTTTGAATTTCAGCATGATGCATGAGGTCCACACTGTTTGATTTGATTCATTTTGATATATGGGGTCCAGCTCTCATTGCTTTTTTTTGTTATAAATACTTTATTTTATTTATCGAAAACTATTCTAGATCTACTTCGATATACTTTATGAAGAATCAGAGTTTTGAGTGTCATCCTTTGTGAAAATGTTCCACACTGATTCTCACACAGTATGATGTCAAAATAAAATATCAATGGATCTCAAAAAATAAAAAATGATGTCAAAACAGAAGTGTTTTGGTCAAACAATGTGAATGAATATTTATGCCATGAGTCACACAGTTATCTTTTTGACCAGGGCATAGAATTCCATTCCTGTCTATGACTCTGTGTACTCCTCAACAGAACGGTATTGCTGGGTGGAAACATCGTCATCTTCTTGAGGAAACTAGATCCATTTTAATAAGGATGAGGGTTCCCAAGACCTATGAGTCAATTTTTATTGTCACCTATATGATCAACCGAATGCCAACTCCCTTGGGAATTGCTATGATCTCAGACTTTTAGAATACAATCATGCATTATTCAGTGTTCCTTTAAAACCTTTAGATGTGTATTTATTTTGTTCAGGTGTTGGGATCATCTAAAAATAAGTGGGTACTCGGTCTGTGAAATGCATTTTCTTAGGGCATGCTAACAGTCAGAAAGGATAAAGTGTTAATCCTGTGAATAGAAAGGTATCTCTAAGGGGTCATATGGATGCCTGTAAGTATTATTTGCTGTAAAGGGTTTACAGGTAACTCACAGGTGGTTTTCAGACACGAAATTTCACCTGTGAGTGACAAACTGTAAGTCACAGCTTTTCAGTTCATTTGAAATCCTGAGAAAAAGAACTGATTTCATTTACCTACAAAAAACTTACACCTGAAACTTGTTTACAACTTAAAAACTACAGGCAGAAATTGGCATGAGACCCAATGCAATTCCATCTAATCTAATTCCAAGCTTTTCCATTCTTCCCAAACATGGAGTGGAATTGGCACAGGACCAGATGAATCCCATCCCACCTAATCCCTTCTAATCCCACTGCCCAAACACGCCCTTAGATTTTTATTTCCAAATAATTTTGAATTTCAGCATGATGCATGGGGTCCACACTGTTTGATTTGATTCATTTTGATACATGGGGTCCAGCTCTTATTGCTTTTTTTTGTTATAAATACTTTTTATTTATCGAAAACTACTCTAGATCTACTTCGATATACTTTATGAAGAATCAGAGTTTTGAGTGTCATCCTTTGTGAAAATGTTCCACACTGATTCTCACACAGTATGATGTCAAAATAAAATATCAACGGATCTCAAAAAATAAAAAAAAATGATGTCAAAACAGAAGTGTTTTGGTCAAACAATGTGAATGAATATTTATGCCATGAGTTACACAGTTATCTTTTTGACCAGGGCATAGAATTCCATTCCTGTCTATGACTCTGTGTACTCCTCAACAGAACGGTATTGCTGGGCGGAAACATAGTCATCTTCTTGAGGAAACTAGATCCATTTTAATAAGGATGAGGGTTCCCAAGATCTATGAGTCAAGTTTTATTGTCACCTATATGATCAACCGAATGCCAACTCCCTTGGGAATAGCTATGATCTCAGACTTTTAGAATACAATCATGCATTATTCAGTGTTCCTTTAAAACCTTTAGATGTGTATTTATTTTGTTCAGGTGTTGGGATTATCTAAAAATAAGTGGGTACTAGGTCTGCGAAATGCATTTTCTTAGGGCATGCTAACAGTCAGAAAGGATAAAGTGTTAATCCTGTGAATAGAAAGGTATCTCCAAGGGGTCATATGGATGCCTGTAAGTATTATTTGCTGTAAAGGGTTTACAGGTAACTCACTTACAGGTGGTGTTCAGACACGAAATTTCACCTGTGAGTGACAAACTGTAAGTCACAGCTTTTCAGTTCATTTGAAATCCTGAGAAAAAGAACTGATTTCATTTACCTACAAACAACTTACACCTGAAACTTGTTTACAACTTAAAAACTTACAGGCATCCAAACGACCCCTAAGAATGTTACTTTGTTAGAGAATATCCCTCAATATCTCCTCAAACACAACAACCAGGACTTCCTTGTAATGATACACCTCTCCTAGTCATCAAGGATTCTCATCTCTCTCTTGGACTGCGCCTTTCTGTCTCGTTGACCTTCCAGCTCTCATGTGCTACTGGGTGTCCCTCCTGGACCAATACTCTTCCCCCTAGTCCTGTTCATGTATCTTCTGAGTCTATGGAGACGTCATTGAAGCTGAACACTTGAGGGAAACATAAGGAGCCAACCTCAAAGATGACTGACCACTATGAGTCCTTGGGTCAAGTTCCTCCATCCCATCCCGACTAACCAATTTCTCTTCGTAAAGCTGGTCACTCATGTACATCTCACCCGGTAAGTAATTTTGTGTCATGTCATTCCATCTCATTGGCTTTCGAAGTCTTTTTCCTCGATTTTTCATGTCTATGTTCCCTCTAGAGTAGCATATGCTCTGGCTCATCCTCATTAGAAAGCTACTATGATCAAAGAAATAGCTTCTCTTGACAAAAATGGAACATGGGACTTGTTAAGCTGCCAGAAGGAAAGCATATGGTTGGCCATAGTTGAGTGAACACATTAGAGCATGATCCAGATGGCTCAATTGCTAGTTCCAAGGCTTGCCCTGTGGTGAAGGGGTTTACCCAATAGTTCTCACCTATTATCATGAAACTTTGCAGGACATATTGATGGAAAATAAATTACACGTGTCGTTTACTCGTGTCACCAAGTTAAACACTTTCCGTATTCTTCTGTCTATTGTCGCTCCTTGTAATTGGCCACCCCACCAATTAGACATGAAAAATGCCCTTCTTCGTGGTGATCTTCACGGGGACGTTTATGTCTCTTCCTCCTAGATTACATATATCTGGCACAAGAGGGAAAGTATGCAAGCTAAAGAAAGCATTGCATGGTCTTAAACGGTCTCTGCAACTGTGGTTCAAGAAATTTAGTAGAGCCATCTCTCAGATTGACATTTATAGAACCCATGTGATCATTCCATGATCATAAAACACACTTGTGCATCCACAATTATTCTAGTATGTCATTGATATTGTCATCACTAGTAATACTGAAGATGAGATCACGATAGTAAAATCATTGCTGACCAGCACTTCCAATGGTAAAGACTTGGGTTTACTGAAATATTTCCCAAGTATCAAGGTGGCCTGTTCAAAGAAAGGAATTTTCATCTCTCAATAGACATATGCCCCGGATCTGATTCAAGAAACCATGAAGTCAGGTGCTCATCCTGCAGAGAACCCTACATAAGTGAATCATCGGCTTCATCACAAGGAATCACAGGCTCCTAATGATCCCTAGGTGTATCAGCGTTAGGGCCTATATGGACAGGGAGAAACCAAAGTATGGAAAGGGAAATACACCGTAGAATCCAAAACTGTGAAATTCTAATGCCAGTGGCCTGGAAAATGCCTTGGATGCACGCTTCATGGAACTTCATGAAGCCCACTTCATGGTAGTATTATTCAAATGACTATATGATGCATGAAGTATTGAACATTAACTACATAATTCTTGCAATGCTCAGGAACATTTAGAAGAATGGCTGAGCAATGTTCACAATGCTCAGGAACATTTAGAAGAATGAACAGAAATGAAATGAAATAAGAAGACTGTTGCGTACTTACATTTTCCAAGAGTCTTCCCGCAAAGTTCTGTAGGATCAATTTATCAAGGACATGACCTCCAACTCTATGAATTTCTTGGCATGCTTGGAAGAGAAAAGCTGTAACGTAGAGTGAAGGCATGGAAGGAAGTGCAATTTTCATCTCCAATGCCTCATTAGATTGTTCTTGTTTGATCACTATTTCTTCCCAACCCTACACAAAAATCACTACATAACCACAAATGTACCTAACGAGTGAAACATGAGCCGAATACAAAAAGCAAGACACGAGCGTTAAATCAGTGAATAATTCATCCACACAGAGATGTGAAACATGCATTCAAGTACTTGCTATTAGCATATCAGAAAGAATTATTAACCTGATCATTCTGTGCACAGTTAACCACAATAGCAACAAGAAAACAAAAGGAGAGAGAAAGGAATGTACTCAGAATCTCAGACATGGAAAAAAATGGTAGTTTATTGCACTCCATACAAGGGAAGCAACTGGAATCCCAATGTGTCCAATTCTACAATATTTATGGTAATCTTTGGTGAAAGGAAGTCGGGTGCAAAAGAAATGAAGATTTACATAGATTCAAGGCATCATGAAGGGTCTACAAGACTAGTTACAGAGTCCACAAGGGAAAACGTTTGACCATGTCCACTAGAAATTTTTTTCCTTATTACATTATTTAGAGAACATGAAATTCAGCGAGATGTAATTAGGATTATCATCTATATTTTCTTTTATTATTATTAGGCTTTTACCATCTTAGGTAGATTAAATTGATTTGAAGTCAACCATGATTGATTTGAAATCAATCTCTTAGTAAGGGGAATTCTCATTAGAGATTCACTTAAGAGTTAAGAGTCATAGGGGGAGAGGGTGTAGGAAGTAGGCATTCTAAATTTTCTAAGCATAAGTTTTCTTAAGTTTTGTAAGAAGAAGCTTGATGTTGATAAAGAATTCCTCCCTCTCTATTCAAATATTCACTGGGTGTACTCTTATCCATTTCTCTACAATTTGGGTTTCGAGATCTAATTGCTCGATAAACGGGTTTCACCATTTTTGGTATTAGAGCGAGTCATCATTGGGAATTTTCGACTCTACGTCATCTCCAAATGGAATCGAAAGGGGTGAGACAGCAAGAATTCACACAAGTACTTCAATTGATCCACACACTCCCAAAGCAAATAGATCAACTCACACATACAGTAGGCAATCTCACTAATCAAGTGGGAGAGCTCCAACATTGGGGGGAATCTGGAGACCAAAGTTGGAATACATGGACATATAGGGGAAGGTTCCCACCAAGGTCCTAACCGTCAATGAATAACCCGACTTGTGAAGACACCAACGATTACATCCTTCAGTTGTTGGAACATGATAGAGAATCCAGAATAAAGGTAGCCATTCCGGAATTCCATGGTCAGTTGCACGTTGACGACTTCATTGATTAGCTAAGCACAGTGGAAAAGGTATTCAAGTACAAGGAAATTGCAGATAATCGGAAGTGAAGTTAATAGCTATGAAGTTTAGCATGAAACTTCTGCTCTAATTCCTGTCAACTATATATTGAATCCAGCAGTTAGTTTGAATACCATATGAAGGTCGCGGCAGTTAACGAGTGACCGAATAATTGTAACTTATGATAATTATTGTTAGCTAACTCACCACATTGCATGGTGAATTGACCAACGTGTTCGATAGTCGACGGAACAGGTTCATCAAAAAACAGAGCGCAATCCAGTCGATAATTCCTTGGCAATGGATGTTGTCGATCTACATACTCTGGGTATGGTTTGAGATAGATGGGGATAGTGTTGCGGCCTAACACTTGGCAGCAACCTCTTGAACGAGTTGCATTATTTGGTCCCGATAGATTCGCTAAGGTTCTACGATCGACAGTTGATCTGGCCCAAAGCGATTAAGATTATCTTGAAATCTAGGGCCTTACAACGGATTGAATCCAGCTAGAGGTCCATGATTTCTGTTTTCAAGCATGAATTCCCTGGCCACCCATTCAGGTCACCTGACTTCCATGGGAGGTGGCATGTTCCCAACCTCCTAAGGAGGAATCGGTGGTGGGTTACATTGTAAAGGTGGCAAAAGTGGTAATGGGACTGCATTACCGACCGAGTTTTCGTTATGTTGCGATGTGGGTGGCATCAGTTCTGTTATCATGGCCAATAACCATTGCATTGCTTCAATATGGCTAACCATGTAACAATTGGTAGTCTCGGCCTGGACACAGAACTGCTCTGCTTGGTCCCTTCCATATTCCCGCACCATTTGGATGCTCATTTGAACATCTCAAAGTACGACAGATACCTTGTCCGGGAGCACGGCTCGATACGTGGATGATCCAGCTTGATTTCCGATCAGGTTAGCATTCAAATTAAGCACCTTTGGGCGCGCCTAGACCTACACATCATCACTTGGAGGTGGTGCGGTCGGCGTCACAGGTTTGGCCTTGGCAATTCGGGCACTTCTTCTTTGCATTTTTGGGAACAATCAAACCAGTAGTCAATAGATAAGGTCCCACTGGGCGTGCCATAAAATTATTCGATGTTGTTTTCTCACGATGTATGCGGGCGTGCCAGAATTGGATTTTCGGCTCCAATTCGAGCCGAACAACAATGACCCCAAGCACTAAGATATGCAAACACATTGTATGACCAAGATCTGGAGAGATCGGCCGCCTATTTAGCCACTCGCTCAATGTGAAAATGAATCAGGTGATAGTCAGAGGGTGGGGTTCGCCCCCTAAAGATGGGTTACTCCTTTGCCTTCCGCACGAAAGGACTTTTCGATATAGATTAAATGAAACAAGAAAGAAATTCTTACAATCGGCCACTATGAACTATTGAAGAACACCTCCCCGATGTAGAATTGAATCCAGCATATGAGCGTAGACCCAAAATAACAGCTAAAAGTTACCATCTACTTAGTAATGATTACACTACGAAATGTAAAACAACAAGTTCGGAAAGTAAATAGTTACACTAAGGAATGTAATTAACTTGATAGGAAAAGTAAGTAAAGGCTCACACTACGAAATGCAAAGAAACTAGTAATTTGAAAGATAATTGAAAAGATAATTGATTTGGTTTGATTGGTCTGGTATGAGACGAATTATTTTGCTGCAATCTTCTTCTATTTATAGCTTTGTTCTAGCCATTCTGAATTCTTCCCATGTTCTGACAATTATGGTAACCGTTCACCATTACTTTGCTTATAAATGCTTCTCACGTTATGCTTTTCTTGCTTTCTCTTTTAGTCACCTGTCAAGCAACCGTGCAAACTCAATCGCTTGGCACCTATCATTAACTCGTCAAAGCTCGACTGCTTGTCCTCTCGACTGCTTTACTAGCGTTCGGCCGTAATCGATATGTTGTAGCTCCGCTTTCTCGGACATAACCATACATATTTGTAGGAAATCCTTTGATTGCCCCATGCGTATCCGTATAGATCACACATAAATTACCCTGATTGGTCGAAACAGGGCTTGGCCAGAACGGGTACGAACAATCGTAGTAGGAAAGAGCGGTGTCGTTGTTGCAATCTCCGGCACCTCCTTCAAGAATGTGGTTGTTGGAGTTGTAGCTGAGAAACATGTAGAGGATGGTGTAAAGCCCAATGAGGACCTTATGCACCCTCCTCTGGAGACTTGTTGGCTCTAGGAGCCCTCTATCACAGGTCCTGTGGTGGAGGTGCACCCGAAGGTCGTAAAAAACACTTGGGAAGTTTCAATGGAGCTAGGTGGCAAACGTTCGGATCAACAACCCAACCAAAGTTGTTCAAACTTGGTTTATGGAGGGTGTTGGGGTTCATGATTGTGACTTCATCCTCAAACCTTTGTTGGAGATGGAATTTTAGGTCTTCTTTAGGCCACAAATGGAGCTTGAACAAGTTCTAATGGCAAGTGTTCTCTTCAATGACAGCCCTTTGTTAAGGCTTTGCCGATGGGAAGATAGATTGGTTTTCCACTGGGAGAGCTTGATTTCAAGTGAGTGATCTTCCCTTGGATCTCTGGTTCATGGAGGCCTTTGTGCTAATAGGCTCCTGTATCAGAGAAGCTCTCCCCATCAATCCGGTGGCAAAGACATGCTCGAAGGTTCGGATGGCAAGGATCTTCATCAAGTGGAAGAAGGCGGTAACTCTCCCTGAGACGATCAAGATCAACGTTGGGGAGAAGTCGATGGTAGTGGGTGTCTTGAGAGAGGTACTCGGCCACGCTAAGCCTGCTCCAAAGTCACCTAGGGAGGAAGAGGTTGTTGGTTTTGGACCTCTTGGGAGTTCTCAAGCAACAATGGCGATTGAAGGAGCACTGCTTCTGTGCTCCGCTGGAGCTCTAAAAGGTGGAAAGGATATGTGTCCATCGCATGACCCTCATTGTACTGAACAGGTGTCTCAGGGAGTGACACAAGGTTAAGATGCTGACATTTCGGTTGCTATGGCAGAGGGTACTACTTTTGATCATAGGTTTAGAGATGTAGAGGTTCAATCGACGACTTTGATGGATCGAACGCCAGGTAGAGGTTCGGTCAGCAGGTTCAATGTTGGCATGGAGGCTCGGGAGATAGTTGTCAGCTATCGGCTCGGGCATCAGCCTCAGTCAAGATGTGGAGGCTTGGATGATAGCAGTGTCTCCTCGAGCGCCATGTGGAACCTCGAGGATCGGCTACATTATTGCAGTTGTGGACATGTGTCCCGAGGAGAATACAACGCTGACAATTTTCTCTTTTGACGAAGTTCCATCTCCACGTGTTGAAAATGACGTCAGCTGAGAAGATCAACATGGTCAATGGTGCAACCCGGTTATCGAGTCAATGAGATCTTGATACCCAAATTGTTATATATATATATATATATATATATATATATATATATATATATATATATATATATATTTATTAAAAAAGTGTTCACAAGAACAACAGTGGAGTAGAGAGGGAGAGAACTTTATTGATATTAACCTTCTTCTCTTATAAAAAAAACTTCAAAGAAAATTCACACTTCAAAAAAAAAAAAAAAAAAAAAATCAAATGACCATCTCTTACACAATACGCTACTACCCCTTTTTATAAATCATAAATGAATCTTTAACTAAAATCCCCCAACTAAGAAATTGATTTCAAATCAATCACAATTTACCTCAAACCGATCTAATCTTCCTTACTATGACAAAACCCTAATAATAAAAAACAAACATAGAAAGTAATTATATCTCTAAATCAGCCCAATATCTTAAATCATATTAATCACATCCCCTTCGTATCTTCAATTACATAAATCACATCTTTCAAGCAACCCCTCGTATCTCCCAAAAAATAGTAAATTACAACCCTTAATTTAGGCCCCCAAAACTGTAAACAAATAGTCCAAAAATCAGCATATGTTGGGCCTATGGTGGGCTATGGGCCTACATCTTGTTGGGCCCTACAGTGTGGCCCTACATGGTCCTAAGTGGGTTGGGCCCGAAAATGGCCCTAGATGGGCCTGCAACAATTCTCCCTGTCATTGAAAGAACTCGTCCTCGAGTTGGAAACCGGTCTTAACATTTAGACCGGTACTTACCTCTACGACGAATTTGCATCAAGCAAGCCTTCACTCGTGTGGACTTGAGGATTCTCGCACATTCCCTCCCACTTACTAAAGTTACCACTTATGAATCCTTACCACCACCACCAAAACCCAATTCATATACTGAGAGAGCTCTCTCCAAGCTCCCCACCCCGGGATCCCTCCTAGGAGGCGAGTCTGAGAAGGTTAGCTTGCTCTTGATCATGGAATTGGGCTATCCTCGAAGAATCTGGTTTTGGCGCTAAATATCTATAGGCTTAGTGGTAGTCCCTAATGCTGAAGACTTAGAAATTCCGAGTATTGAGTAGAATCCCCAACTAGATCATGGCTACAGAGAGACTCTGAGGGAGATTCTCGAGGTTAAGCCAATCCAAGTGGCTCCAACAAGAGATCATGGGGACGTTGAGCTCAGCACCCTCCACTGTCAAGCGACGATTGCTAGCGGCAAAAGGTGGTTGCGTTGCGGGCTATGATACATCAGGTGGGCCAAATGGTCGGGGTCTCCTCTACCGAGCCCTCTTCTAGTTCATCAAGGATCAGAGAAGCTAGGTGTCTCTCATATGTCTCAGAAGGTCCTGCTCTCCCCCAAGGGGCATCAGGAATTGGTAAGTCTAGTTTCTTATTTTAATTTTGAGTTGAGGGGCTCAACCTTTTAGTTTGAAGAAGGGGACGAGGTCGATCAATGCCCAAATGAAGATTCTTAGTCAAAACGTGCAAAGACTGGGTTGCTAACAGAAAGGGGGCTAGATAAGAGACGTTTGTCATCATTGGAAAGTTCAAGTGATCACGTTTGAGGAGACCAAGTTACAAGCCTTTGACGAAAAAATGGACCCTTCGTGGAGTGCTCATTCGAAGAAGTGGGTCACTATCAATTCTGTTGGTTCAGCTAGGGGGGCAATGGTAGCCTATGACTCCAATATCTAGTCCAGGGGGGATTGGTGGGGAGATGTTTTCTTTGCTTCTATGGTACTCTAGGACAACACATTGGGATTCCAGTGGTGCTTCACGTTTGTGTACTATCCAAACTAGTAAGCTAAGAGGCGGGATTTCTGGACTGAATTCGGCTCTATTTAGGCCACGTACCTCTGAAAAATCAAGTGGAGGAAAGAACACTTGAAGTATGATAGATTTTTCCAATTGGGTTGGTGCGCACAAACTGGTTTATCTCCCATTGGCTGATGGTAAATTCACTTCATTGAATGGTAAAGATAGAGTTGTGATGTCCAAGTTGGATAGGTTCTTGGTGTCGATGGACTGGTTGGAAAGATTCCCTTTGGTCTCTTCGAGGGGGCTACCGAAACCCATCTTAGATCAATGCCCTATCATGCGAGAGCTGGGGCCCAAAGCCTTTTCGATTCGAGCTTGCTTAGCTCAAGGTAGAAGTTCTCTCCAGGTTAATTAAAGATCAATGGCAATCGTTTCACGTGAAAGTTTACGCAAGCTTCAGATTATCTCAAAAGCTTAAGCTCTTAGAAGGAAATATATGCACTTGAGGTGTTGGGAAACCGGGTGGAAGAAACTGCCAATATCCTAAAAGACATTCAGGCTCTCGGCACTAAGTCGGAGAATATAGAGATTTTAGAAGAGGATAAACTTCTCAAGGTGAAGTTAGACCAACACTTTAAGTGTAGACAATGCTCGAGGGCCACCTAGCTCAAAGAGCTGGACAAAAAATATGAAGTTTTTTCATAGCATTGCAAGTGCACCAGCTAGGAGAAACAAGATTAGTAGTGTTGTGGTGGGGGGAAGGAGAACCGAGGAAAAAAAACATATATGTGATTCAATAATTAACTTTTATAGTTCCCTTCTAACAGATGAGAAGTGGGGATAAGCCGTTATTGGATGGTGTAAACTCCGATCATCTTTCCCTCACTAAAGCCGCCTCACTTCAAAACCTCTTCTTAGAGGTGGAGGTCAAGGCAGCAGTTATGTTTTTGGAAGGCAACAAAGCTTAAGGCCCTGATGATTTCCTTGTGGCCTTTTATTAGGAATTCTTGGAGGTGGTGAAAGGCGATGTTATGAGCTTCATGGCTAAGTTCCACTTCCACCTACAGGGTCGTCTGTGGTATTTGTTGAGGGCATCCTTTATTGCTAACATACCAAAGGTGACGAAGGTGGATAGCCTAAAAGACTTAGGCCAATTAGTTTGATTGGGGATCTATACAAAATTATCGCAAAGACTTTAGCCACCAGATTTCGAGCAACCTTAGCTAACGTCATCTCAAAAAGCCAGAGTCCATTCATCGCTAGAAGGCAAATCTTGGACAGTGCTCTAATTGCTCATGAATGCATTTATTCTTGACATAAAGAGGGGGGGAAAGGTAGTGTGTAAATTGGACATATTGAGAAGGCTTTTGACCGCATTAATTGAAGCTTCTTGGACTACTTGCTAGGGTGCCTAGGTTGCAGTCCAAAATGGAGAGATTGGATGAGGGAGTGTGTGAGCTTAGTTGGATCCTTAGCCTTAATCAATGGGTCCCCAAAAGGCTTCTTTAAGCCAGCCACCAAGAGGAATTCGGCATTATGATCCCCTCTCAACCTTCCTCTTTGTGGTGTTGGCTAAAGCCTTAGGTAGGATGTTAGCGAAGAGTCGAGACTCGAGAGGTTAGGCTCATCCATAGAGTTCGGGTCAACAACGGGAATCCTCCAATCTCCCATCTTCAGTTTGCTGACAACCCAATCTTTTGTTACGAAGCTGATGAGGACACGGAGGACAAGCTAAGGATGATTATACTTTGCTTTGAATCGGTGTCAAAATTAAAAGTCAATATTGCCAAGAGCAAGTGTTGAGTGTTCATTTGTTCAAGGAAGAAACTGCGCGAATGGCAGACATCTTTGGTTGTCAAGCGACCTCCTTCCCCTCTACTTACCTTGGGCTCCCCTTATGCATCGACAAGTCGGCAAAGCATCTTTGGGATGTCGTTGTGGAAAGGTTTGCGAGGAAGCTTTCAAAGTGGAAAAGTAAATACTTATCCCTTGGAGATTGCATCACCCTCATTAAGGTAGCACTATCGAACTTACTTCTATATATTATGTCTCTCTTTAAATGCCCAAGGTCAGTTCTAGCTAGGCTAGAACATCTAAGACAGGACTTTTTTATGGTGAGGTTCAAATGATAAGACAAAGTTCCACATTATGGATTGCAAAGAAGTTTGCAAATCTTGGGGGGCAAGTATAAGGAGTTTGGAAATGATAAATTTAGCTCTTTTAGAAAAATGGTATTGGAGTTCGAGGTGGAAGAGAACTATATGTGGAAAGAAATCGTAGCAGAAAAGTACAGTTGCATGTTGGTTATTGGTGGATCAGAGATTGCTCGATGTACAAGGCATCAGGCTTATGGAAGGGGATCTCGAGTGTGCATGCCAGGTTCATGGAAGGGGTGGGTTTCTCCCTTAGAAATGGAGAAAGAATCCACTTTTGGCAGGATGTGTGACTTGGGACCTCCCCCCTCAAGAGTCGTCTCCGCTAATGTTTTTATAGATTCCAAAAATTCAATGGTGGATCAGGACGAGAATGAATCCAAGAATCCATAACCTACTCATCATGGATGGTGAACAGAGCTGGCAACCCACCCTCAGGAGATGGAAACATCAACTCCACCCTAGCCCCTCTTAGGAAATCTGCTAGGGTTTTAGATGGAAGTTATAAACGGTGCCCCCCCCCCCCCCCCCTACAGAATATGCCTTTACAGACTTAAGCAGGCACCCCATGCTTGGTTCTAGTGATTCAGTTCCTCCAGCTTCAAGACGATTATGTACCCGAATC
Organism: Magnolia changhungtana; assembly: GCA_030180095.1. Taxonomy (NCBI): domain Eukaryota; kingdom Viridiplantae; phylum Streptophyta; class Magnoliopsida; order Magnoliales; family Magnoliaceae; genus Magnolia; species Magnolia changhungtana. The sequence goes on along the minus strand of JASAUF010000470.1, from coordinate 425,897 downwards.
GAGTTGGGAGTGAGAATGTTGGGAGGATGTACAAGCACCGGGTTTCGACTGCTAGTTCATATTGTATCGGTCCCCGGATTTGTAGTTAGTGGGCATACCGTATAAGAGGGAGACCTGATTTCCCAAGGTTAGCTCCTTTATCTATAGAGAACATCTCGGTTTTAAGATACTTCACGTGGAGAGGGGATGAGGTGGTGTGCACCCCGCCTTTTTATAGGAACTTGTCGAACGAGGAAATTCAAGAGTTCGTTATGCTTCTTCACCGTCTCCAACATTGCCTTCCTGTATCGATAGTATGATTTGGCTTAAAGATAAATAGGATCGATTCTCAGTTCGATCCTTCTTCAACTCTCTTTAATCCTCCTCCAAGGATCCTCCTTATTCTCATACATCTTATGTGTGACTCTGCGGAGCTCCCTCAAAAATCGCAGCCTTCATATCATTAGTTGGAAAAAATAGGGTCGTAACCATTGACAATCTCCAAAAAAAAAAAAAAAACTATGATACTTCCTATTGTTTATGTGATGTGCTTGTGGATCCCAAATCTGTAGATCATCTCTTCATCAATTACTCACTCACAAAACAGATATGGAATCAACATTTTCAACCTTTTTTTATGCAATGTGAGTTATGTCGGCCTCAATGGAACACTTCTTTCTATTTGGCATAGGGCAAAGTTAACCATGGACAAGAAGGCTCTTTGGAGATTGGCTCTTCTTGCCACCTTGTGGGCAATATGGGGGTAATGAAATAGAAAGTGCTTCCTAAATGAATCTTCTAGGGTGGGAAGGAAAGGTCTCCTCTAAGGCTATCATGCTTGTCGTGGAGCAAGCCTCTTGTATTTCTTCAGTTAAGGATTGTAAGTTTTACTTTTTGTTTCAATTATAAGCTTGTAGCTTTTGCGCCATCTTAAAGCTTTCTTAATAATATTTTGGTTGGCCTTAAATAAATAATAATAATAATAATAATAATAATAATAAAAATCAATGTGTGCAAAAGTTGGAAGAGTAAAGCAAGGATATTAGTATCATTCATGTCTTGGCTGCCAAAGAAGACACAAAGCAAACAAATGTTCCACCTCCTATACAAGAGCTCCTTCATGAATATAAAGACTTAGTGCTCGAAGCACTCCCCACTAGACTTCCTCTATGAAGAACATTCAACACAACATTGATTTAGCGTCAGGTTTGAATCTACCAAATATTGCACGCTACCAAATGAGTCCAATTGAACATGTTGAGCTCTATTGGCATGTTATTAAGTTGTTATAGAAAGGTTTAATTCAAAAAAGCATGTTGTTGATGCATAAATATGGACGTCCTCTTTAGACCACTTGAGACCTGCAAGAGAAGACAAAGATGGAGACCCTGGCTGCAGCAGGGGACCCTCCGATGCCAAAGTCAGACAAGCAAGCTAGGTCTAGTAGAACGAAGGGTTTTCGGGTGTGATTTGTGCGTTACCTTTCGCCATTGGGGATGCTCTTATTTATAGCTGAAAGGTGCGGTGGCATACAGGACAATCTCCCTATTTAATAAGTGCGTATTGTAGAGGGATTCATATCCCGAGTGTGTCACGATTATCTTCCGAAATCTTCGGCTGAGATCTCGGACAACCCGTGTTGCAGTTATCTTCCGAGTTCTTCGGCTGAGATCTTGGGCAGATCTCTTCAATAAGATCTAAGTAGTCAGAATCAGAGGAAACATGTAGTAGGCCGAGGTCGAGCATCCAAGGTGGCCTACATAGCAGTCCCAAGGAGTAGTTTGCCGACCTGGATTCTCTAGAGAATCGTGGTCGAGTTTTCTCTCAATCATTGAGCGGATCACTGACCTGCCGACCTGCCCTTGGACGTCATAATCGAGCACTAAGGCTAAGTTCCCTTCCTTAGTAGAATATAGATGAAGGGCCTGTTTGTTAACGCTGAATTTTTGCACTTAATGTGTCGATAACGCGGAAGAAGCAAAGCGCTAAGTGGTTTTTCACTGATTTCTTTCCGTGATAGGAGTCTAGCTTAATAGTGAATGCGGAATGCACTCAATGAATTTTTCATTAAACAAAAATTTTTGCTTCCAAAATTACCCTTTTTCAAGTTACTGCGGCAATTTTTTCTCTTGAAATTGTTTGCGCAGCACAAAATCAACTTGTAACTTGTGAAACTTCTTTATGCCCCACCATGATGTATATGTTTCATCCATTCCATTCATCCATTTTTAAAGATCATTTTAGGGCTTGATACCAAAAATGAGAGGAATATAAATCTCAGGTGGACCATACCACAGGAAAACAATAATGATTGGATATCCACCATTAAAATTCTCCTAAGGCCCAATGTACTGTTTATTTGACATCCAATCTGTTGATTAGGTCATATAAACCTAGATGAATGGAAAAAACAAAGATCAGCTTGATCCAAAACTTTTATGGCCCCCAAAAAGTTTTTAATGGTCGACGTTCATTCAACACTGTTTTCCTATAATGTGGTCCACTTGAGATTGGGATATACCTCATTTTTTGCCTCATACCATAAAATGATCTAGAAACATAGATGGATGGCATGGATGAAACACATACATCATGGTGGGCCCACATAGCACCGACCATTAGCCATTGGCTGGTAGCAGGGGAGTAGCCAATCTGTTCTGCGGATTGGATACTGTTGAGTAGCCAGACTCGCTACTGAAGTTACGTCACCAAATTATGTGGGCCCCATCATGATGTATATTTTGTATCTATGCCGTCCATCCATTTGGAAATATAATTTTGGGTAAAGATCCAAAGAATGAGTCAAATCCAAAGCTCTAGTGGACCTCACCACAGAAAACTGTGGGGAGAGTGACGCCCACCATTAAAAACTTAAATAGGCCACAAAAGTTTTTGATCAAGCTGATATTTGTTTTTTCCCTTCTTTCATGCCTGTGTTAACTTGTGAACAGGTTGGATTTCAAATAAAAATCACGGTGAGACTTAGAAAGGTTTTAATGGTAGGCATCAATCTCACCGCTGTTTTTGGTGGTGAGGTCAACTACATATTTGGATCTGCCTAATTCTTTAACTCATGCTCTAAAATTAAATCTCCAAATAGATGGACGGTGTACATAAAGCACATACATCATAGTGGGCCCACATACAACATAGTGGGCCCATGGAACTTGATGACATTAGTGTACCTCACAATTGATGTCAGCAAGTTCTATGGGTCCAATCATGAGGTATGTGTTATATCCAAACCATCCATCCATTTGGCGAGCTCGTATTAAAGCTTGAGACGAAAAATAAGCTGCAAAAAGGAGCAAGGGATTGAACATCTACCATTGAAACCCTTTTTAGGGTCACGGAAGTTTTGGATCAATATGATTTTATTTTTTTCCTCTTCATACAAGTATTTGTGACCTTACGAACATATTGGATGGAAAATAAACTTAAATAGGACACAGAAGTTTTGGATCAATATGTTTTCACTTCATCCAATTGGGAATGACCTTATAAATGGATTGGATAGCATATAAATATAAGGTGGACCTTATTTGAAGGTTTTGTTGCTACCGGTGTTTAATCCTATACAACACATATTGACAATCATCCCGCGAAGAGGAATTGAGGGCCTTACGATGATATTTTAGTTTTTTATTAAGTATTTTAGTTTATTTGAATTAAATATAATGATTTTATTTTCATTTAATAAAAAATAATTTCTAATGTGTCAAATTAACATATTTCAGACATTTAAGATGTTTGTTAACAAACAGTTTGTTTCAGATTCAATACTTAATTTTTAGACTTCAGCCATAATTATCAAACAAGTTTTTTTACTTCAGATTTCAGATTCGGGCTTTAGATTTCAGATTTAGGCTTCAGATTTCAGATTCGGTCATTAGACTTCAGATTTAACAAACGGGGCCGAAGTCGGTAATGACCATCATCTTCATCTTATCGTACGATGCAGGGCTTCCCTGAGCGTAGTAGCTCGGCATCTTGCCTCATACTGAGTCATACCTCGGAGTCTTTTACCAAGGGATGATCCAAGCAATAGCTCGCAAATGGATAAGACTGTGGAATAGCTCGGTGTTCGATGCAAGTGGAGACACTTTATCTTCCGATGGTCAAGCTCGAGGAATAGGCGGGTTTCCCTGCAGTGGACTACTGCTTTCTAGCCGCTGAGTGGCTCCTTGGTCATGCTCGGCACTAGTCGATCACACGACAAGCACGGATGTCCGAGCTTACCTCTTCTCCTTGGTCAGTCCATTTTTACCCATAACACATGTCACCCATAACACATGTCACTGTCTGTTGTTCCTACATTATTAACCCCAAAGAAAGATGAATATTGGAGGATGTGCGTGGATAGTCGTGTGATCAACCAAATTACTGCCAAGTACCGGTTTCATACTCCTTGCTTCAACAATATGCTAGACATGCTGCATGGAGAAAAGGTCTTTTCAAATATTGGAGTATCATCAAATACGTATTTGGCCTGGGGATGAATAGAAGACAGCATTTTCAACACGAAATGGGTTGTACGAGTGACTCATCATGCCATTTAGCCTTTCAAATGTGTCGAGCACTTTCATGAGGCTTATGACAGAGGTACTTCGGCCCTTTATGCAAAAGTTCTTAGTAGTCTATTTTTATGATATTCTTGTTTTTAGTCCTGACTCATCTATTCACCTTGATCATTTACAACAAATATTTGATACCCTAAGGAGGGAGTCACCATTTGTTAACTTGAAAAAAGTGCTCCTTCCTTATCGATAATGTTGTGTTTTTTAGGTATGTTGTGTTAGCAGAAGGAACTAAGGTTGACCAGGAGAAAATCAAGGCCTTTGTTGAGTGGCCCACCCCACAAACCCTTTCGAAGGTTCGTCCTTTCCATGGCTTAGTTTCATTTTACCGGATATTTATTTAAAATTTCAGCACCATCATTGCACTTGTCACCGATTGCAAGCAGGATGACAAGTTCAAATAGACCAAACGACTGGATCAAAGCAAAAAAGAAGATGATAGATGCTCTAGTTCTTGCACTTCCGAACTACAATAAAGTCTGAGGTGGAAAGCAACGATTTAAATGCTTTCATTGGCGCGATGTTAAGGAAAGTTAATCGCTCTCTTTAGTAAGAAGCTTAATGATGCACAAAAAAAACTACTCTACGTATAATCTCAAGCTCTATGTAGTGGTCGAGGCACTACAACACTAAAAACATTAGTTGATTTATTGATAATTCATTTTATACTCAGATCATGAGGCGTGGAAATATCTCAACTCCCAAAAGAAGTTGAGTGTTCGTCAAGTGAAGTAGATGGCTTTCCTGCAAGAATATACTTTCCTCTTGCATTAAAAAGCTGGAAGTTAGAATAAAGTGGCAGATGCTTTGAGGAGAGTGATTCTACTCGGAACTCTTACCATAAAGGTCGTTAAATTCAAGGCATTAAAAGAACAATACAAGGAGGACCCCTTTTTTGGTAAAGTACTAGGTAGGTGTGGAAATAGTCAAGATCCAAACTGTGAATTCATCTCACGAGACGGATATCTGTTTTTTAAGGGCTCTCATATGCATTCCTGAAGGATCGTTACAAGAGAAAATTCTATCTAAGCTACATGGAGGGGGACTGGGCGGACACTTTGGAAGAGAAAATATTGGCCACGATGGAATAAAAATATTATTGGCCCTTGTATGTGTCATGACGTTAAACGATTCATAGCACGATTTCAATGTCAACTCTTCAAAGGTCATGTGTAGAATATCAGCCTTTATACGTCGCTTCCCATTTCAATCGCACCATAGGTGGATTTTTCTGTGGACTTCATTTTAGATCTTCCTAAGACTCAGAGGGGAGCAAATTCAACTGTTATTATGGTTGACCTTTTTCAAAGATGACCCACTTCATTCCATGCAAAAGGATAATGGACACTACGAATAACACCAACATATTTTTTGCAGAAATTGTGCAACTTCATGGGATACCAAAAACAATAACTTCTGATTATGATTCGAAGTTTGTGGGCCACTTATGCACTTTATGGAAGGGGTTAGGGACTGTCACTGAGCTTCAATTCTCTAGTGCATATCATCCTCAAATAGACGGCCAAACCAAAGCAGTCAACAGGAGCCTCGGTAACTTCTTGCGTATCGTAGGCGGCAACGTATCTCGGTGGGACTTGGCACTACCCCAAGCCAAGTTTGCCTATAATGGCTCAATCAATCGTACCACTGAAAAATCCCCATTTGAAATTGGAAAGAGGAAAAGTCCACATCATGTACTTGACTCAATATCATTATCAGTATAAGATCAAGTGAGTGAAGATATTAACACTTTCACCAAGCACATACAAGAATTGCAAGCCAAGATGAAGAAGAAGACTGAATAAAACAACACCAAGTACTGAGAAGCTACAAATGAACATCGGCAGGAAAAGATAGATAAAGAAGGTGGCTTAGTAATGATTTATCTTTGCAAAGAAACGTTTCCAAGGGGAACTTACAACAAGCACAAGTCTAAAAGGATTAGTCCATGCCGAGACAAGAGGAAGTTGGGTGACAATGTATATGTGATCGAGTTGTCAAATGACTTGTATATCTCGCCAACTTTCAATGTGGCAGATTTATTCGAGTCACATGGCAAAGCGTTGAAAAGCGTTTAGCCATTATCGATATGGATAAACAGCTGCCAAAGAAAAGGAAGAAGTTGAACAAGTGTTGAGAATGAAGACTACTGACACTCGACGAGGCCAATACAAACATTACTTTGTGAAATGAAAGAACATGTCATATTTTGAATGCACATGGATCACAAGCAACAAATTGAAATGATTGGATCTGAACCTCTATTATTTGTATGAAGCGTCTAACTCGTCGAAGTCGAGTTCTTTCCAACGGAGGGGGAATGATGGAGGCCCACAACCCACCTAGGCCCACTATAGGGCTCAACAATGATGCATGCCCATAGTCCACCGTAGGGCCTAACATGTGTTGATTTTTAAATTATTTATTTATAGATTTGGGAGCCTAGATCAAATATTGCAATTTACTATTTTCGGACAATGGGATGGCTGATTTAAAGATGTGATTAGAGACACAAGGGGGATGTGATTGAAGATATGGGACTTATTTAGAGATGTAATTAAGATTATTTTTTATATTAGCTTTTACTATTATAAGGCTTTTTATCATTTTAGGTGAATTAAATTGATTTCAAGTCAACTATGATTGATTTGAAATCAATCTCTTAGCTGAGGGATTCTCATTAGAGATTCACTTACAGTCTATAAGGAGGGGTGGTGCAAGACGTAGTCATTTCAAATTTTATAAGTGTAATTTTTTTGAAGTTTTGTAAGAAGAAGTTTGATATCAATAAAGTATTCCTCCCTCTCTCCATTTCTTTATTGTTCGGGTGTCAAAATCTCATCGATTCGATAATTGGGTTGCACCACTATCCTTGTAAACGGATCTCCAAGGAGCTTCTTCAATAGAGACAAGGGCTTGACACAATGAGACTTATCATCTTCAAATGCAATAGAAGGATAAGGCTAGTTATAAATGGAGAGAAGAGGAAGTAACAATCTCCTAAATGGGGGCAACACAATTGAGAAAGTGATGATAACAACAATTATAACAATTACTTACAAAAATAAATAATAAATAATAAATAAAAGAACAATAACCATTCAACCTTCAAAAAAATAAACTATAATTATGACAATAATAGCAAGAACTAATTGGATAAGAATAAAATTTCTTCTAAACAAAACAGAAAAATGTGAACATCGCTACTTTAAAGACACATTTATCCATCATATCCATGTAGGCATAAAAATTTTAAGTACAAAACAGACCTCCGCAGGAAAAACTAAAAATAATAAAAAAATGAAGGTAGAGTATCTGGGAGAAAATGCATGAGAAGAAAGAAAAGAGTACATGGAAAAGAGGGCTAGCAAGCATATTAGATACTTACCCGCAATGGCATTGTTGCAGACAATGCATCATCCTTTTCAAGATCCTTGGACAAAATAATTGATAGCTCATTAGACACCCATGCTATCCACAAGCTATGAGCCTTAATGCAAAGATCACACAAAACCTTGTTAAGTTCATCGAGTTTTGGATTGGCAATGTCATCCACCCCAAACAAAGCAGCTGTAACTGATGAAGTTTGCCTTCTAGGGCTCTCAAGCATTTGCTTTCTAGGTGTATCAAACACAGGAGAATCCAAAGCCAACCTGGAGTGCATCGACATAGATGATGCCTTAACCGTGGATCTTGTTTCAGTCATCACCCATAGCCTTGGGGAACCAAGTACCAGTGGAATATGACTTGAGTGGTTCCGTAATGCAAATAAGAGGCGTCCGATGAAAAGCGATCTTTCGACAATAATAGCTGGTGGCTGAGAGTCCATTTCCTCTTTGATATTGTCCAGGGCAGTAGAGAGCTGCCCAAGCTCATCTTCAAGTCCCTTCAGTAAGGTTGATATAGTTCTGTAACACTTATCTTGCAGATATGGCAGTAGCTCCTTCAACCTCGAAATAGACTTTGGGGATTCTAAGAAATGCAAAAGATCCCCCAGAATACACTCACATCTACTATCCACAGCATCTCTAATTCGACTAACTTCAGGTCCAAAATATGCATTTAGACATGTACGGAAATCATTCTCATCTGCTGCCGCTGCTTTCAAGCTCAATCCCATAGTAACCTTTCTATTGTTCGGCTCCAAAAACCACACACCACCACCCGTAGAAGGCTTCTTCAAGTACGCCTCAAAATCATTCTGCTCTCCAGGACCCGCCACAATGGCTTTAATGGAATCCCTCACATCAACATCTCTTCTCAAGTCGTTGAAGCCTGAATCGATAACCTCTTTCATCTTATTTACAAAAGCATCTTCAAAAATCTCATCCCAGAGATCCTTATCATCTTTCAATATGAGCTCACGGACCTGATTCCAAGGTGACTCAATCTCAGATCCGAAGACACTCTTCAACCACTCCAAACTCCCCTCCAATGCATCTCGACCATCCAATGTATCACGTACCATCTTCTCAGCCAATGCAAGCTCTTCTCCACTCTTAACATCATCAATCAAATAACTCCCATTAATCTTACCAACGGTCTCTTCACCACAGATTTTCAACCAAGACAAACAAGTCTTGGCAACGAAATTCGGTTCGAGCATAACCATTATGGACTCCAATCTTTCTCTATGCAATTTCCAAATCCTCACTTCTTCGTCAGGATTCGGGATACCACCAAACAATTGCGTGCCCGGCGGAGTTCCCAAAACCGTTTTGTAGAACAATGGCATATCGTTCAAGACTTGAAGAAAAAGTTCTCCTACTTGTCCTAAACTAGTCTGGATAATCTTCACTACGTCACAGAAAACCGAAGAAACCGAAGTAGCAGATCCAGAATTACCTAATTTCTGTGAGATCCACGACCGGCGTGACTCCAAGAATAGTGCAAGCACCTGCCTTGGGCTGAGCTCGTCGCCAGTAGCAACGGCTGCTAAAGCATCTGCATAGGCCCCGACACTCAGTCCTTGATCCATCAGTCGCTCCCGGCTTCGCTGCGAGATCTGTGCCTTGAAGCTCTCAACAATCTGCCACTGGTGCCCAAGGAGCGGGAAATTCAAGAGGAAATCACGATCTGCATTACCGGTGCTGGTTATAAGGCCATGAACGACTTTGGCCCGGAGGTACCTTCCAGAAGCTTCCAGAAGCATGGACTCGTCAAGGCACCCCCAGATGTTCTCCGGTGTGTCAACGAGGTACTTGACACGGGTGGCGATCCCATAAATTCGGGCCCGGGCAGGATTAGGAGCGAGCTTGGGGGTTTCAAGCGGGGATGATGAAAGGGAATGAATGCCAGAGTCAATGGCAGAGAGATTGGAGGAGATGGATTCGCAGGAGGATTTCATGAGGATAATGGTGTCGGCAGATTCGATGAGATCACGGTAGCGGGTCCCGACAAGCTGGCGGAGCTCTTCCTTCTTCGATTCGATCTCTTGCTTCGTGGAGGATTCGACATTCCGGATCTCGGAGATGGGTTTGGATCTGAAGAGGGATTCCGCATCACGGGAGGGAGCCACAGCGGTGGAGTCAGTCGACGGGCGGGAAGGCTTCCTCATTTCGGAACTTGGGGGAATTGCGATCTGAGGGCTTTTGGTTTTGCCCTAATTCTCTGGCATTGAGAAATTGCGATCTGAGGGCTTTTGCTTTTGCCCTAATTCTCTGGCATTGTGAGAGAGAGAGAGAGAGAGAGAGAGGAGGGGGGGGGTGAGATCAAAAGTTTAAAAATGGAATATTATTTCAGGAAATGGTTCCATGCGTCGAGCTCATGGGAACTTCCCTTGAGGTCGAGCTGTGTGGGCCCCACCATGATGCACGTCGAACATTAGCACGGTGTATTTGATGGGTCCCCTTTAAGTCATGGGATATCCCAAAAATCATTCATATACGGAACTCAGGTGGGCCATATCATCTAAAGTCATGTGAAGACATCTTAAAACATATAAAAATACTTAGTGGGGGCCATATAAAATTTTTGGTGCATTTGAAACTTATTTTGACCCCTCATCCATGTGGGACACACATAATGGATGAGCTGGATTTGGAAACCAACTTCGATGGGTGCAACAAATTATTATAAATATTTTAATGGGAGGATAACCCCTCTCAAATTTTTTAGGTGATGTGGCCCACACAAGTCATAGATTGACTTGATTTTTAAGCTCGAGGCTCACAATGGAATGGTGCATCTGACTAATGAGGTAGATGTCAACACGCATCACGGTGGGGTCACACAGATCGACCTCCTCGGAAGTTCCAAGGAGCTCGACCCCATCGAACTATTTCCCTTTTATTTTTATTTTTATTATTTTATATATATTTAAGGAAGGAGGGGTTGGGTTTTTGAAGGGAAAGACAGAGTGGGTATTTGAATTTCTCTCCAGTGGGAGGAGAGCGGAGGAAGGTGGTTGCTAACTTGAACGTCCAGTGGACGAGAGATTAACGTATGCACCCTGTCGGTCGACGGCAGCCGAGGTAAAGAATGCGGGGGAAACATACAATGCGTGCTACACTACTTTGTTAGTTTTGCACCATTTAAAATTGGTGGTGACTCGTCCTTCGTACATTTAACAAGATTTTATAGCTACCCAGACCAGCCAAGTTGTGGGTTCCTATGTGGATGGGGAATGTTTTTAAATTCAAACTGATCAAGCAATCCTAACCATGGAATTAATATCTATGAAATGAATGGTTAAAACTAAAAAAGTGAGTGGTGCAAATTCGAACCTAATAAATAATATTAGTATAATCTCGTAAAAATAAAATAAAAAAGTTGTGCTCCATGCGTAGTTGGTTCATAGGTTTCATACAACTATGCCATGTAGCATGTTTATTTTGGAAAGTGGCCTTCATTTTAAAGTGGTGCATAAATACAATTTTGATTTTAACGCAAGGATGGTTGCTCTAATTAGTGTAGAATAAGCTTATTCCACCGTGTAATGTGTTGGGCCCACAGTGGTTTAGCAACCACATCCACTCCATTCATAAGGTGCGTCCCTTCTCCATCACATCGTGCCCAAAAAATGAAGCCAATCCAAAATAAATGTGGGTCACATGGCAGGGAACATTTGTGATCAAGACTCTCACCATCAATTCCTTCCGGACTCTTAGTCATACCCTCCATATTTTTTTATGTCATCCAATTATTCATCCCCATTATCGTCGTTCGTAATAAGAACCAATCAGATCAAGTTTCATGTAGTCTGGATGAATCTGCATGTTGCATTTGAGGATTTGCAGAGATATACGAAGAAGATTTCTCGGCTAATACAGTTACAACACATCAAACAATGTCATGTTATTGTTTAAGCGACCAATTGAAGACCAATTGTGAGGAAGCAGCCATAGGACAGATGGTATAAGGAGAAACAGGGGAAGTCAAGTATTGTTGAATGGTTTAAGCAATCGTCAAAATGTGGGAAGCGTCTAGATGGCTTGATTAGGGCTGAACATCGCGCTAAGTCGAGGTAGGCCAAGCTCGGCTTGACTTGTACATGCTCTACTCGAGCTCATCCTCGAGCTCAACATTGGAGCTTGGCTTGTTTGCTAAAACTTTTAAGCTGAGCTCGAGTCGAGCTAGTGGATCGAGTCGAGTCGAGCTTACCTCGAGTCGAGTCGAGCCTACTCTCACGTCAATTTATTATATTTTTTTTGCTAAAAATTAGAAATTAAAAGTCAACAATATTGAGTCTAAAATGTCTCACATGCCACATTACTAAGACAAAAAAAAAAAAAAAAAAAAAAAAAAAAAAAAAGTGTCATATATACCTCTAAATACCACATGTTGGTCATCAACATCAAATCCAAAAGGCGAAAACACATCACAAAATATAAAAGCTTAAACAAAATTTTAAAAGCTTACATTCCTTCAAGCAATTTTAGATGCATTCTGGACATCATCTTTACTTCCATTCTCGTCCTCATACTCTTCAACATCGAAACTGCTACTGCCCTAAACTGGATGCAACCAATCTTGCATACATATTAGTGCTTCAATTGTTTTCGAGGCGAGTGAGCTTCGATACTTACTAACAACCCTACTCCCCGTGATAAAAGTTGATTCTGATGCCACAGTCGAAATTGAAATTAATAATGTCTTATGCCATTACCAAAAGTCTAGGGTATTCACGAGCTCTCGACTTCCACCACAACAAAATATATCAAAATCATCTTCTTGTAACCTTATGATCGGGTCCTTTGGATACTTCTCTACTTCTAATTCAGTTTTATGCGTATCTGTTTCTTCTTCGTCTAAAAAAGACATAAATTCATGAAGTCTCTTTCCTCCAATAGAAGTACTACCCGACCCCATAGATTGAGTAACTATTGTACTGGATGTTATGGCCAAAATACCAACATATGAAGTGAATAGCTCTTCAATTGCAACATAAATAATGGCGATTTCCGTTGAAACTCTTTCAGAACTAGAATAAAGTGATTTAAAAACATACTTAACCATTGTTATCTTATATCGTGGATCCATAACAATTGTAATGACAATTAACAAATGACAATCAGCCCAATACTTATCGAATTTCATTTGCATTCTCAAAGCCATCATTTGTAAAAAAATCTGGACCCTCATCTGCGCACTTTTTTCTAGCGTCCATAATGAAAATAGTTTATAGAAGAGAATGATTTGTCGTAAGATACTTATTCCCTGAAAAAATCTTCGTGCTGTCGTAAAAAACTTTAAGAAACTGATAAACATGTTCAACTTTCATCCAGTCTTCATCACTAGTCATGTATGTGTACATTTTATCGTACTCCTTAACTTCAGGGAATGTAACTTTAAATTCAAAAGTTGTATCTAACATTTCATAAGTTGAATTTTAACTTAGGGGGGAGGAGGGGTTGCGTAAGTAGTTTTCTTCGTTGACACGGAATTAAAATTCATTTCCAAAGTATCAGCTTGGAAAACTTTTCCATGAAAATACAAGGGAAAAAGAAGAAGTGTCGTGGGTTTGCACAAGTAGTTTACTTCGTTAACTGGAAAAGCCATTTTCAAAGTATTAGCTCGGAAAACTTATCCATGGAATTCTTCTACTTTTCAAAGAACTACTGTGCACTTTGACACTAGGCAGCCATACTAGTTGTCCAGGAAATGTGTAGCCTTTTTTTGGGTAGTCTGTCGTTAGACTACTGTTGAGTGTCAAATATTGCATATTGGACCCTATTTATTACTTGGTTTTATGAACATGATAATGCTTAATGTTCTATCTTAATCATATTTTTGTTGTAAGGTGAATTTAAGAGCTCGGATTGAAAATGATGTTAAAAGCATGAATTTAACGCTCAAAAATCACCAAAGCTAAGAATGGATCTGATGAAACCAAGAATGAAGAATGAACACACCAAAGATCTAAGAAAATCAAGTCAAGAATAAAAAAAATTAGAGTTTTGAAGTGAATTTGCATAATCCTCAACCAATTCTGGCTCCGGCTCGACTAGTCCTACGTACGCTCGACCAGTCCTAGATTCTGCTCGACCAGTCCTGGCTCGACCGGTCAAAGGTGCTCAACTCGAACTCCAACGACTAAAATAGTTAAATTTCCATCCTGCTCGACCAGTCGAGGGCATCCCATGACCGGCCGAGGATGGCCCGCAACCAGTTGAGCGTTACACAAATTTTGCACGGACTGCGTAAATTCGAGACGATTTCCAAAATTTTCCACTCGGTGCGAAAGTCTAAGGCCATGCTTCCATTCAATCCTCGGGTAGCCTGCCGCTCTCGAGGTAGTTGATGATTGGATCTATCCAGGTTGATTTCAAGCTGAGTGGAAGCACGTCCATGAGCTTAGCTTCATTGATGCTCGGTCTGGCTAGGAATTCGATTGAGATGGACCTTGGGATCTGATCTTCATCTGTTGTAGTGAGATTTGCCAACATGTCAGCTTTTGAATTCTCGGCCCCTGGAATCAGGGCGACACTACACTTTCGAAAATTGCCAATCAACTCTTTGGCTCTTTGGAGGTAGGCTTTCACGCGTTCTTTTTTGGCTTGATAGACATCAGTTATTTGGTTGATGACCAATTGTGAGTCACTAATGTTTGTTGCTAATTTGAGTCCAAAGAATAAGGCTTCGCATTCTGCTGCATTATTGGAGGCTTGAAATCCAAATCTTAAGGCATATTATATACACATATGGTCAGGAGTCTCTAGGACTATCCCAGCCCCGCTTACCTTAGAATTGGATGAGCCATCAACGTAGAGCGTCCATTTTGGTAGGTCAGGCACTACCTGGGAGTTGGACGGTTCCATGATGTCTGGGGTGAATTCTGGCCTGAGTAGGTCAGTTGTAGCTCGCTTCATGATCGGATCTTGCTTGGGATAACAAGTTAGCTTGAAAATGAAGTTGGTCACTGCCTAACCCTTAATTGCAGCCCATGGTTGGTATTTGATGTCGAATTCTCCTAATTCAATCGGCCACTTAGTTAGCCGACCCGAGGCTTTGGGCTTTTGGAGGACTTGATGTAGTGGTTGGTCGGTTAGAACGGCGATTGAGTGAGTTTGGAAATACGGCAGTAGGCATCGAGAAGAGATAACCGATACCAGAGCCAGCTTTTCCAACATGAGGTACCTCGTCTCTACAGGGACCGGGGCTTTACTAACATAGTAGACTGGGAACTATTTCTCATCATGCTCTCTAATCAATGCCGAGCTAATTGCTACATCGGATATGGCCAAGTATAGCAACAAAGTCTCTCCTGGCTCGGGTTTAGAGAGCAAGGGCGGTAATCTTAGGTATTGCTTGAGCTGTTAGAAGGTTGTCTCGTATTCTTTAGTCCAATCTACTATCTATCTCCCCTTCAACTGTTTGAAGGAGGGGAGACACTTGTCCGTAGCTCGGGACACAAAGCAGTTGAGGGCCACTACTCTTCCAGTGACCCTTTGTATGTCTTTAATTGTTTTTGGTGACTGCATGTTGAGCAGGGCCTTAATCTTTTCTAGATTTGCCTTAATCCCTCGCTGGCTGACCAAAAAACTGAGGAATTTTCCCAAGCTGACTTTGAAAGTGCACTTGCTCGGATTTAATTCCATTCTGTATTTTCGAAGGATGAAGAACATTTCCTCTAAGTCGGCTATATGGTCTGTAGCTACGATGCACTTGACGAGCATGTCGTTGATATAGACTTCCATAGTCCACCCTATTTAGCGGGTGAATATCTTATTAACCAATCGCTGATAGGTCACTCCTACATTTTTCAGACCGAAGGGCATCACATGGTAATAATAAAGAGGTAGTCTTAGATTTATCGCGAGAGTGCATTACAATCTGATTGTACCCTAAATATGAATTCATAAAACTCAGTAACTCATGTCCCGCAATATTGTCAACCAACTGATCGATTCTGAGAAGGGAAAAGCTATCTTTAGGGCAGGCTTTGTTCAGGTCTATGTAATCTACACAGACTCGCCACTTCCCATTGGCTTTTTTGACCAGAACAATGTTGGCCACCCAGTTTGGGTAGTAGGCTTCTTCAATGAAACCAACTTTGAGGAGCTTGCCGACCTCTTCTTCAATCACGGCATACCTCTCAAGGCCAAGGGTGCGTCGCTTCTGTCGAATTGGTTGGGAGGACGGATTGATGTTCAGTCGATGCGTGATGACGGTAGGATCAATTCTTGGTATATCTTTATGGGACCATGCGAAAACGTTGGTGTAGCGTCGGAGGAGGGCTATTATCTTCTCACGTAGTGGTGATGTCAAAGACGACCCAATCTGGACAATCCTAGATGGATCAGACTCATCAAAAGGAATTGGAATGAGGTCTTCCATGGGTCGACCTCTCTCTTGAGATTCTTCGTGCGGATCCAAAGATTATATGGTCATTACTTCACGCGGGGCTCTCAGTGCCATCGTGTAGCACTGTTAAGCATCATGTTGGTCGCCTTTAATGGTCCCAACTCCTTGCTCAATCGAGAGTTTCATTGCCAAGTGGTAAGTTGATACCACTGCTCACAGGAGGTATAATGACGGTCAGCCAAGAATAGCATTGTAAACAGATGGTTGGTCGATCATAAAGAAGTCGACCATCACGGTGACTTGATTCTGTCCATCCCCAGCTGAGAGGGGGAGTTGGACGACTCCTTCAGGCACGACCTGTCTACTTGAGAAACCGATTAATGGAGTTTTGACAGGTCGGAGTAGGGACCGACTAACTCACATTTTGTGGAAGGCTTGAACAAAGAGCACATCCGTTGATGATCGTGTGTTAACGAGGATTCGAAACACTTTTCTGTTGGCGATGGTTAGAGTGATCACTACCAGAAAAATGGGCAAAGGCTACGGATAAAATTTGTAGCCATAGCCCTATGGCTACGGTTCTAGTTCGTAGCACGACTGTAGTCGTCGGTGCTGTAACAATAGGTCTGGAACCTATAGTTACGGATTTAATCCGTAGCTATAGGTCACAACAGCTGCGGATATAATCTGTAGCAATTATATCTATAGCGATAAACAAAAATATCTACGGATATTATTTGTAGCTAAAAGTCCGCAGCAATATGCCAAATTTAATAATGGCTATAGCTGTCAGATTACCAGCTATGGTCAATATCCGTAGTTATTTTGTACATTAAAAAATATATATAATCGTTTGTTCATTCAATTACCACCTGCATAATCATTCATTCATTCCATTACAATCAATTACAATCATTCATTCATTCAATTACAATCAATTACAATCCTTCATTCATTCATTCAATTACAATCAATTACAGTCTTTCATTCAATCAATTACAATTACAATCATAATAATGTTGAAAATACAAATCTTTGGCTTCATTAGAGAAATTTGCTCGACTTCACCCTGAAATTTCAATGATAAGGAATTGAAAGAGAAGATATATTTTGACGGTATGATATTTTTTCACAAGTAAATATGCCTTTTCAGCCATCAGCCCATCACCCACTTGAAGAATAAAAAATCGATTGTTGTCCAAGTCCACTCCTTTTGCTTTCAATTTCTTAGTGACCTCTGTAAAATTACTTCCACGATCATTTATATAATATTTTGAAGAGTTGTCTTGAAATGCAACTCTAGTAATGACAAAGTCACTTCCTACAACAGCTTCGTACAAATAGTCATGGCATTCATAAATCAAAGTGACCATTGGGGGAAAGAAAGACAAAGTTAAAGAAGTGCATCATGTATAACTATTTTCTTTTTTATTGTTAATGAATTAATAAAAACTCAAAGAGGAATGAAATTGACATAAAAGGAATGGTCTCACCATATGGTTTGTAGGGCCAAAATAAACGTCTGGACGATTTCTACAAGGAGGACCATCGGTAGCCAAAAGTACTCACTTCCTAAGTGGAACAGATACTGACCACGAGTATCTATGATCTGAAAAATATGCAAGCAGAGCTAACCATCATTAAAAGAAAATCTCCATTTGCTTGTCAATTATAATTAGGACATGCGAGTGATTAGTGGTAATGCCTCGAGTTCTAGATAGTTTCTAGGGTATACTACATCACGTTGTACAGAGAAAAGATCACCATCAAAAAATAACCTAATGATGTTCAAAAGCAGGTTCACCGCCTACTAGAAATGTGCACCTTCTTGGTAGAGCCCACCTAAAGAAGGGAAGGAGGTTTGCTAAGCTCACCTGCATGTGTAAGTGAGCTAATGCACACACTACCACATGCCTGCATGGGAGACAGGTATAATATCCAAGCCATCCATTAGAAGGGTAAACTGTAGATTCTGTATCCCAAGAATCAAGTCAGTTCTCTAATCGGGCCACAATCAACTGAACGAATCTATAGCTATGAAAGACCTGTCTAAAGTTTTCTAACACATCCACGTATTTCTAATATCATATATGAAAGACTTGTCTAAAGTTTTCAACTGAAGGTTTAGGTTATAGGTTTAGGTTTAAGTTAAGGTTTAGGTTAAGGTTATAGGTTTTGGGATTTGAGAATAGGTTTAGGTCATAAGTATAGGTTTAGGTTAATATTGTAGGTTATAAGTTTAGGTTATAAGTTTATGTTAATGTTGTAGGTTATAGGTTTAGGTTTAGGTTATAGGTTTTGGGATTTGAGAATAGGTTTTAGGTTTGGGTTTGCAAGTTTAGGTTTAGGTTAAGGAGTTGAGATTAGGATTACGTGTAGGTTTAGGTTTAAGGATTTGAGAATACATTTAAGTTTTAGGTTTAAGTTTAGGTTAAGGTTATAGGTTTAAGTTATAGGTTTAGGTTATAGGTTATAGGTTAAGGTTATAGGTTTAGGTTATAGGTTTAGGTTAGGTTTAGGTTTAGGTTATAGTTATAGGTTATAGGTTATAAGTTAAGGTTATAGGTTTAGGTTATAGGTTTAGGTTAGGTTTAGGTTTAGGTTATAGGTTATAGGTTATAGGTTATAGCTTTAGGGAATTGAGAATAGGTTAAAGTTTAGGTTTAGGAAATCGGGTTCGGTGTTCGGGATTGGGTTTAAGTTTGGGTTTTCAAGTTTAGGTTTAGGTTTAGGTTAGGGAGTTGAGATTAGGATTAGGTGTAGGTTTAGGTTTAGGGATTTGAGAATACATTTAGGTTTTAGGTTAGGTTTAGGTTATAGGTTTAGGTTTAGGTTAAGGTTAGGTTATAGGTTGTAAGTTTAGGTTATAGGTTATAGGTTAAGGTTTAGGTTATAGGTTTTGGTTTAGGTTAAGGTTGTAGGTTTAGGTTTAGGTTAATGTTTAGGTTTAAGTTTAGGTTTAGGGATTTAAGAATACATTCAAGTTTTAGGTTTAGGTTAAGGTTATAGGTTTAAGTTTAGGTTTAGGTTATAGCTTTAAGGAATTGAGAATACATTAAGGTTTAGGTTTAGGAAATCAGGTTCGGGTTCAGGATCGGGTTTAGGTTTGGGTTTTCAAGTTTAGGTTTAGGTTAAGGAGTTGAGATTAGGATTAGGTGTAGGTTTAGGTTTAAGGATTTGAGAATACATTTAGGTTATAGGTTTAGGTTTAAGTTATAGGTTTAGGTTTAGGTTTAGGTTATAGGTTTCGGGATTTGAGAATAGGTTTTAGGTTTGAGTTTTCAAGTTTAGGTTTTGGTTAAGGAGTTGAGATTAGGATTAGGTGTAGGTTTAGGTTTAAGGATTTGAGAATACATTTAGGTTTTAGGTTTAGGTTTAGGTTTTAGGTCTGTCCAAATGGCCAGGCCACTCCAATGTTGTCCATAGGAAATGGACAGCTTCATCATGGTTATAACAGCGGTTCTCACCTTCCAGGGACCCCCGCTCAACATCCGGATAGCTCCAACGTACATCCGGTCTGCTGCATCAACCAGAAGAAAACCAACAACCCAACAAACCAAAGGAAAATTAAAGAAGATCATCTGTCATGATAATCATGGAAAGGGAAGTACTATGCATGCATAAGAACTTCGAAATTAGAATAGACAAGGCAACAAGCAAATAGAGCTTACTTCAATAACATGAATAGCATCCCATGCACCTTCTTGCAAATAACTTCTTCGGCCATGCCCTGACTTTGAGCCATCTTCATCCCCAGCAACCATCACAAATCAGTGCAATCATATATATATATATATATATATATATATATATATATATATATATATACACATATATATATGTATATAAAACAAAAGGACATGCATTCTTTGTTGAAAAACTGACCTTTCTTTATTAGGAAGCAAGCCACAAAGTCTTCATTGTCTTTCCACATGTATACTAATGAAATCCCCCCTTCATAATACCTACCAATGCAGTTGTGCAAAAGAATTGCTTTTACTTCTTCAGAAACAGAGAATAGTTTCTTTCATTTTCTGCGTACTGACATTACTTGCCAAATCATTAGATGAAGATCATGGACAAAAAATTAAGCCTACTGTAATAGATAAATAGTAAATCAAAGATCTAATCTCGCAACATTTTGTTCTGAATAGAACAAAATAGTGAATGTGCACTAAAGAGTGTCTAATATCTGAAACATGATTTCCAAGAAAAGTACAATGCATTTTACGATTACCCTATAAAAGAAATCCATGCATAAGCATTATTTGATAACTTTGCTTGCTTCTTCTTTTTAAGTATTATTAGTTTACCACTTACATATATGAATAAATGTCTCTGTTGTGTAGCCTCTCTATTTGAGCATTGGCCCTATTGAAATAGTAGTACCATAAATCAATGACTTCATAAGTCCTCATAACTATATGAGAAGTACACAAAATGATTTCTTTTAGCAATTTGAAAAAAATCTCAAGCAGGAGAAATAATTCAAAATATTAATTGAAATCCAACATTCACCCTATTTTGAGTGAGACACTTACGTCCAAGTGAACCTTAAATTGTAATTTAAGGTGTGTTTGGTTGAACCAAATATCATGATATTTTTGCGCAACTAGACACCATTAATAACTGATTCTTATTGGTTATGGGAAGAGCTGATGAAGGGTGTCTAGATCAGCTCAAGTTATAAACAAGCAAATTTTTTTGGATAATTTCATGAAAGCATAGGGGAATTTTGGACACATTTCAATTAAGAATTCGACAACCTTCTGAATGCATCATACACACACATACATGCATGCATAAAATATACTTAGATACATATAAATACATACATAAATACATGTTTAAGAATAATATGAAAAAACCCAAATCGAAGAAAGGAAGAAAAGAGAAAGAAACAGACCAGAAAAAAAAGAACAATCTCATACCACTCAAGATTCATTGCAAGGATTCATCATTGTTGACTTCTCCTATTTTGATACATTTCTTCCTCTTCTCGATCCTACTCATCATAGTATCTTACACTTCTCTGATGATTTCCTTTCTCTTCAGGTTTTCTTTCGTGGGCAAAAACCTACAATGTGATAGTGTAAACGACATGAAATTTAAATAAATTATCATTTGGATCTCTAGTTTCGAAAGGAGTGACCAAATTGTAATAA
Source organism: Magnolia changhungtana (assembly GCA_030180095.1). Lineage (NCBI taxonomy): Eukaryota > Viridiplantae > Streptophyta > Magnoliopsida > Magnoliales > Magnoliaceae > Magnolia > Magnolia changhungtana. Next base: position 404,431 of record JASAUF010000470.1, on the reverse strand, counting down.
TGAGAAGCAGTGGTCAGACTATAGTTACGTGGAGCCTAGTTCCTTGATATGTATGCCAAGCAAGATAATTGCATTTCCACTTTATGGGTCTGACAATTGTAATGCAATTTCTAGTGTTTCCAAACACAGATTTCAACTGATGGTGGAATTAACAATTGAAATCCTACATAGTCAGAAGTAGGTCCATAAGCATAATGGGTACTAAAAATTAATGCTCCTTAGCTAAATTTAGCCACCCTTCCTCATTTTGCATCTTCAGGTTCTTTGCTCAAAATCGCAATCATGTAAGATTGAAGTTGGATTTGAAAGGAATGCAATGAGGGGGAAATCAGTTTCCTTTTCCTAACTTTTCCTCGCATAATGAGGAAAACCATTCCACACTCCCCCATGCGAGAGACTGGTCTCACCGTTCAACTATCGACCTTTTCACATTTACACAAAAGACAACACTAATAACCAAACAATGGAATTAAGGTTGGTTGGATTTTGCAGTTTTCCATTCCTTAAAGATTCTTTAGGGGTTTTCCATTTCCATATTTTGAATTCTATTTATCCAAACACGAAATAGAAAGAATGCAGCAAAGGAAAAAATGAAATGAAAGAAAGAAAACAAGAGGAAATTCAGAACACAAACCTAACCAGGTACGTATGCCCTCTGAAGAGCCTAGATATATAACAACCTCAGATTGTTCGGTTTGGAGTTGAAAATTCCACCTTCCTTCTTTATAGTTGTTGCCAAACCCTATTCATGGGATACTGTCTCCCAATAAAGCTTGAAGATCGTGCCACATTTGATTCACAGGACTCTTCAAAACCAACCCACTAATCCCATTTGCTGACCAAATCATAGCAACTTACAAAGAATGATAGTAACATCCACTATAGCCAACAAAAAACAGAAATCAACTGACCAACGTACTAAATAAAAAAAATCAACAAATTCACATAATTAATCGAATCCAAACTAACCAAATTCAAGGAGAAGAAATTTTGATCAAGGCGGTACACTCCAGGGCTACCGGCCTTCTCCTTGGCATTTCCACAAACATCTACTAGGCATTCTTATGAACTTATTAAAGAGAACTCAATGAAATAAGGAAATCTCCTCTACCAATCTTCAAGGCTTTCCACATATGGTCCATCCATAAGAATGCCCATCATATCAACAGTCTGGAACACCAAAAATGGTCCCCATACACCATATAACTTCTGAAATCTATACAGAAAAAAAAGGAACATGATGCACGTCTGTTGCTACAATCACATCCAAACAAGTTTAGAAGAAATCCATGGTGACATCATCAGACCCCAATGCTTTATCTTTGCCTCATATTACATTCGAGATCTCTTCCCAAAAGTCCCTTGCAAGTCACTCTGTTAACTCATTTGAAAGCCTCTTGAAATTTCTGAATAATCAATACAAAATAACCATAACCCATGAATAATACAAGGTGAAGATAAATCAAGGAAAGAAAAGTATACCTATTACATGAAGAGTCTCCAGCCGTGAGAAGCCTCTGCTCCATTCTCTCGTAAGACCACAACACCAGTAATTCCGACAAGCCACACCATTAAATCCGGTAACCTAGTCGCTGAAACCCATCACCCAAAGAAGTATATTTGTATATTTTATTACTACTTCCAGATTGCCCAAAGACTTACCACGAGGCAAAGCTTCCAAACAAGTTCTAAAGGGGGGTTTTGAAAACCCTAGTGAGAGAGAGAGAGAGTAATTGTTCTTCTCCTTCTCCTTCTTCTTCTCCTTCTTGCAGCGAAAGGGGGTTTTGAAAACCCTAGCGAGAGAGAGAGAGAGGTTGGAAAACAGAGAGGGAAATGTGACTGAGAAATAGAGAGAAGGTGAGGGAGCGCGAGAGATCGAGAGAGGGCTGAGTGCGAGAGAGAGACAGAGAGAGAGAGAGAGAGTGAGAGAATTGCTTTTGTGAAATAGGGTGCGTGAGGGAACTACTTTTATGAAATGGGGTGTGCGGGAGAGGTGCGCGGACGGAATTTTAGGGGTGATTTATTTTAGGACTTGTGGGGTCCACCGTTGTGTATGTTAATTATCTAGTCCGTCCATTCATTTTAACGGCTCATTTTTAGGGTTTATCCAAAAAATGAGTAAGATCTAAGATTTAGGTGGACCACACCACATATTATTGATATAAATTTAAATTTTCATTCTTTCTCATGGTGTGGTCCACTTAGACTTTTGATCTTTCTAATTATTGGGCTCATGCACTGAAATAATATTTCAAAATTGATGGACCAATTAGATAAAATAAATATATTGCAATGGGCCCCATGCAGGCCCTTAAGCATCGTCAGTCTCTAATAAGGTCCTATGGGGAGGTATGTTTTAGCTGTAGATTAAGTATGTTTTAGCTACGGATTAAATCCGTTGCTAATTAGCTACAGATTAAAGCCGTAGCCATGGACCTCTATAGTCTATAGCCTTTGCTCATTTTTTTGGTAGTGGATTACTAGTGCATTGTCATAGGGGAAGTGGATACCTCGGGCGTCCTCTTCAGTGAAGGCTATGTTGTATTTTTTCACTTTTTACTCTTTCTAAGGTCGTCCGAGAAGCAGAACTTCTTCCTCAGGATGACTAATACTTCTAGCGTGTGCTTTCCGAGCATTGTTCGAGTCGCCTCCCCCTCTGCGGCCTTCAAAGATAGTGCGGATTTCTCTAGTCGGCTTCAGTGGCCTTGATCCGATCTCCTCTATTATCGACATAATCCATGAGATGACCATCACGAATGAGTGCCTCAATTTCTTGCTTGAGGTCGATGCAGTCGCTCGTATTGTGACCATGATCTCGGTAGAAGAAGCAGTATTTGTTCTTGCTTCTTTTGTCGGGGTTGGACTTCAACTTATTCATCCATCAGAGAGGATGTTTATCCTTAATTTCCATCAGGACTTGTTCCGACGTCTTGTTGAGATGGGTGTAAGTTTTCAACTTACTGTCCAGTCATTTGTTCAACTTTTGGTCGTCTCGAGATGGATCGCCTTTCTCTTCTTATTGGTCGAACTAGGCTTTGCCTTCTTCTGCTCTTTAGTTGGAGGATTTTTGCTTTGGGCGGTGTCCCATAAGATTCGAGACTCCTCGGCGTTAGCATACTTCTGCGATCAATTCAGAAACTCAACCAATGTGGCAGGAGGATTCTTGTCCAGAGAAAAGAGGAACAGTTTGTCCCTTAGTCTGCTCATGATAACATTCAGGGCAGTCTCGTCCGAATGCTTTCAAACTTGTAGTGCTTCCATGTTGAAGTGCTTGATGTAATCCTTCAAGAGTTCACCTTCCTTTTGGATTATGTGAAGGAGATGAGTAGGTGCCTTGAGTCTTTTTCCCTCTGATGATGTTCGTGGTAAAAGCTTGGTTGAGCTTCGAGAACGAACTGATGGACCTCAACTTTAGCTATTTAAACCATAATCGAGCAGCATCGGCCAGAGTTAAGGAGAAGGCTCAGCACATGACTGCATCAGAAACATCATGGAGTTCCATGTAGATCCGGTAGGATTCCATGTGCTCTGATGGGTCAGTATTCCCTGTGAAAGGCATAATCTGAGGCAGTCGAAACCTATCTGGCAGTCGTGCCTGTAAAATCTCAGTAGTGAATGGGGACTCAGTTTCCTCCATCGCGGTCATCGCTGCGTTAGCTCGGTATGTCTGCTGCATGTTGCCGATCTGATCCCTCAGGCCTTTTAACTCAGCTCTCCACGTTTCCCCATTCCTGGCACTAGCCTCGACCGAAGCTCTGCTGCGCTTTCTCCGATCTATCTCATGACATAGGTCAGAGGTAGGCAATGGCACGGTTTCGGTCACGTGAGATGGGATAAGTTGAGCCACAGTATACTGCTAGCTCGGCTGAGGGATGGCCGGTACACCAGTAGGCTGGGAGGGACACTGATCTTGCTATTATTCGGCATGCATTCAGGAAGGCTGGGAAGGATCGTTAGCCCTTGGTGCATGTTGAGGTTGAATTTGTTCCAATAGTCGCATCATGCAGCCCAAATCTGATCTTATATCCCCGACTTCTCTTTCGAGGTTGTTCATTCAACCATTCCATGCACGAGTTCGTGAACCGTGTCTGCCTGAGCTAGAGGAGAAACCTTGATGGCTCGCCTGTGGCTCAGGCTGCCTTCGTTGCTCTAGCGGTTCCGGGGCGCGACTAGTTGTAGGTAAGGTTATGATTGGAATCGCCACCGGAGGGGATTGAGCTTTCTTCTTTCTCCTAACTATCGCAGATATTGTTGGTAGAACTGAGATCATCTTAAAATGTCATTTCTCACAGACAGCGCCAAACTGTTAATGTAGTTTTTTAGCAGACCCTCCGCAGTTGACCCTCCTGAACCTGCATAGATGTGAAAGAGAAACAAAGGAGACCTTAGCTAGTGCAAGGGACTCTCTGATGCCTAAGTCAGGAATGGGGTCTTTTTTTTGTAGGGTAGGGTCTTTAGAAAAGAGACACAAGTCGAGTGCTAGGGTAAGAGTTAGCGTACCTTTGATAGTTGGAGACACCTCTATATATAGGAAAGGGAGACCAATTGCGCAAGGACTCTTCCTAATATCTTGGAGACCCTTTCAGAGCCGGGATCCTTGCGAGATTACCAGCTTCCGAGGTTATTGGGATCTGATCTTATCCCCTAAAGATCTGGGGAGGGATCTTCGGGATGTTAGGGAATTACTCGAATCTATAGCTTGGGTTTAGGTTGGCTCCTATTGGCAGGTGACGACTAGGGAATAAGCAATGCCTATCTCCTTGACAATCAGCATTCACCATCTTCGATCAATGATGGCAGATCAACATTCACCATCTTCGACCAATAATTGGGTCGGAGGGTCCGTGTTCCCATTGGCTAGGCGCTAATGGTCCTTGACCATGTCGTGGGGTGTCACTTGACCTTCAACCGGACATTAATCGACCTATGGTCATTCAATGGCCGAGCTATGACTGGGCGATGGCCAAGTAATAACCGATCTGGGGTCGATTTATGGTTGACCTACATCCGACCTATGACTGACATATGGACAATCTGTGGTCGATCTGTAATTGACCCATTAAGTCAGAACACGGTTTATCTGAATGTGCTCGTAATTGTGTTCTCTGAGTGTTCTTACAGTTGCCTCGACCTCCTTGAAGGTCGACCTGTTTCTAGACGTAGACACCTTATCAGGCTTGGGTTTTTTAGGGTTCGTGCTGGTTAAGTAGAGTTGGTCCATCCCATAAGCCGACTTATCGACTTATCACTTTTTTCCCCCAACAAATACTACTCTTCTTTTTGAGATTTAAGAGAATTAATACATGTAGTCATTGCTTTGAACTTAATTAAAATCAAATAGAACCCTGAACCTTTTCTATCTAACGAAATATTGAACAATCGACATTCAAGAAAAACAGTTCTTCACTACAGCTTTTAAAACATCTTCTATGGTGAAGATAAGTATACCTTTAATTCTGTATTTTGGTTTTTCTGAGATAACCAGAATATCTCAGTTAGGGGTTTGATCATGATAGCCCGATAAAATCACAAGTGTATCAGGTTTTAAGGTGACCCTGAGAAAACTTTTTCATAGTGAAATCCAATATCACATGGTGAGTGATTTTGGGAGTGGAGTAGGTGTGGCTATTAAAATAGTTTGTTGACACACCGAACCACTGTACTTCCTAGTGTGATGTGGTGAATGTTTTTATCTTTATATGGTGAAGGTTTGTAATATTTTTATTTACTCCTGCAAGGTTTGGGTTTTTGATTCTATACAAATTCGTGAAATAAGGTTGTCCTGCCTAAACTTTGAAATTGCAGTAATGACCGTTCTAGTAGAAGTAGGAATAGGTGAAAGTGTACTAGAGGGGGGTGAATAGGACTTTATAAAATTTTATGACTATTTAAAATCCTATTATCATTATCTTGATCTAATATAACAATTTATCAAGATATCTTCAACTTAACTCTAATAACTTCCAAACTAAATAGAGGATCTAATCATAAGACTATTCAATATCTAAACAATATATAAATTTCGTCTATGATGGATGCATTGAGTGACTGTGTGTGAAATGTGATACTTATCAGTTCTAAACAATTATGCATCATGTGATCATTCAAACATAATGAGAGAATATGTGAATAACAATGTCAAACACAGTCGTTTTATAGTGATTCGGCTATATGCCTACTCCACTCCTGGTGGACGCACTCAACCCTTGAGTGTACCGGATTTGACTAACGGAGGTTTCAAATCAGGTTTACCTCTAACCAACCTACACAAGGTACCTAACATGTTTCCACAAGACACAAGTTTATGCCCCACACAGGAGCAAGGGTCAACACACAACACCTAGGTTTTATGCCCTACACAAGAGCAAAGGATCCAATAAGGAACCTAGGGTTTTAGGCCACTCAGGCCAAGGATCTACACAAGGACCCTAGAGTTTATGCCCTACACAAGAGCAAAGGTCAACACACAACAACTAAGTTTTATGCCCTACACAAGAGCAAAAGATCCACACAAGGAACCTAACTTTTAGGCCACACAGGCCAAGGACCTACACTAAGGACCTCAGTTTATACCCTACATAAGAGAAAGGGTCAACACACAACACCCACACGTACTCTCCCATCGGAGGCCTCCTATGATGACTTGAAAGGGGTGAGAAGCACCTTTAACCCAAACCTACAAAAGGAATGATCAAAAGGGTCTCTGGACTCTAATGACTTACAAATAAGTAGATGAGCCCCGTTCCGCACGTTGATGAAGATCTTCTCCTTGTTGATGAAGATTCTTAAGCTCCCTTGATCCACAACACTTAATGATGTACAAATAAGGTGACGGGTTGGGTCAAGGTTATCTTGGAATCTACTCTAATAAATATTATCTATTAAAGCAATGAAGAGATTCCAAGGTCTTAGGCATTCAAGGGATCTCAGCTCAATGATTTGCCATTAAGGTGGTAGCTAGATGATCCTTGAATGTGGAAGTTCATTCCCCAATCCACTCTGTTGAATATCGATGATGAGGGTGGATTGAAGGATGAACTCCCATGAGAAAAAGGGCTTAGGGTAGGTGATATACAGTTACTCTCTCAAAGTTCTCTCTCTTTTTCTCAATGCAGCAACCACGAACAAGCTCGCCTTAAATAGATAAAAAGTTTCAACGGTAATAAAGTTGTCAAATTCTGACTGAGTTCGATATCATCGGGCCTACTTCTATGTCTACGAATGTATACTTTCGACACCATCGAAGCAAGGTTCGATGATACGAACTCCACTAAAGTATATACATGAAACTTTTTGCCTGCGGATCGATGCCATCGGAGTTTGAATTCCTATTTCATCGATAGTCTGTTCGATACATCGATCATTTCCTCATGATTTTTAAAAGAGCTTGCTAGACAAATTTTGATCCATTTCGATGATATCAAACGTATATCGATTTCATCGATATTTGAATTACGATCATATCGAGACATCATCGATTCCTCAGTCATTTCTAGAGGATTTTCCTATTGAGCTCGATGGACTAGTTTTGTCCGAAATCGATGACATCGAAGCTCCCTCGATGTCATCGGAATTTGAATTCCGATGTCATCGAAGCTCACTTCGAGTCATCAATAAAATGCATGATTTACCTTAGAGGCTCGCTGGACAAGAACTATACCGAATTCGATGATATCGAACTCATCTCGATATCATCGAAGTTTGAATTCAGATGATATTGAAGATGACTCGATTACTCGAGCAATGTCAGGATATTTTCCAAAAGTTGTTGGACAAGGCTCAAGGAATATCGATATCATCGATTCTCCTTCTATGTGATCAATATTTGAATTTCGATATCATCGAAATGTTGTTCGATTTATCGATCATATTGTCCAAAATACTTTGTGGTTGTGGGACATAGAATGACCTAATTCGATGATATCAAGTCATTTTCGATATCATCGAACATGAGTGTTTGATGCCATTGATGTGTATTCGATATCATCGAATACTTCTTGTACACTTGGAAGATTTTCCTGTTCTGAAACATAAGTTTACAGACATACATTCCTATGTTGTTTTAAGACTTTTAAGGCTTTTGTTTACCTGGGTGTTTTGGGACATGGGATGTGAGGTTGATTTAACTGTGATGAGCTCGAAACACACATTCGGTTGAGGTGATAGCTTGATCAATCTTCATATGGGGCTCACTTGTCTTACCGACTCAACTCTCACGCTAATTGACGAATTCGGGCACTTTCAATCTCCCCCTTTGTCAATTACGTGACAAAACACCTAAAACACACCTAGAACAATATCCTAAATTGTGTGTACATGAAATTTACATAATTTTACAAAGATACTATGGAGTTCGCACACACTCTTGATTCAAGTAGTTGCTCCCCCTATCTTCTTGCAGCTTCTTCCCCTATCACCTGCATCACCACGCTAAAAAAAAACATATATCCAATGTGTTCTCATGGTGGGATTTGTTCTCCCCCTTTTTGTCAGTCATTGATAAAGGTTAGTATATACCAATAGCAGATCGAATGACTGAAATTGACAATAAAAAACTGGGAGATCAAGGCAAAGGAGAAAATCATTATAAAGTAAGAAATCACCAAGCAGCTCACAATCTCTATGGACATACACTCAGCAAAAAATCATTCACCATTTAGAATATGCATTCCATATACAGTTAGTATAAAGCTTAAAACAGATCATCAGTAAATAATATGAGCAACTAGATAGACTGCATTTAAAATCAACAAAAATATATCAGCATTCATGCACGAAATAGTTAAAAGAACTGCCCAAGCTTGGCAAAATTTAGAGAATTTAAAACAGACATCCATCAAAGTATTCAACCCAACCATGGGCATATCAAAAAGTATTTTCCTCCTACAGAGGACGAACAATCCAAGATATTCAAGCACAAACAAAAATCATTTTGTCCCTTCAAAAAGTAATCACATTGTCCATGTATGGACACATTCACACCGACCACTCCATCACCAACTAGGGTGCTCGAGTTTCTCCATCCGTCAGCAAGTCAATGACTTGTTGTGTAGCATGCTGGAGTGCATCGATCTTGTCATCGATCCCAGTCAGACGCCTCTCGTAGTTGTGAAGACGCTGGTTACTCCTGGCTTGTCCATTCAGCAAATGACGTTCAAGTACGTGATGCCGTCGGTTTGTGACTGACTCAGGACTATGGAGTGGCGTCCGATTAGATCCCTACGGTGTTGGCGGATTTGGCTATGGACTGCTTTCTCCTGCAGGAGGACTATCCAGATGAGAATAAGTGGAGAGGTACAACTGTTGAATTGCATCATCATCGAACCATACCTCTGGTTGCACTTTGTCCGAAGTCAGCGGCAAGCCCACAAAATGTGCTACCTTGCATATGAGGGATGGAAATGGGAGTGTATCAAGGTGATCCCCTTTGATTATCCGAATCAATTGCTCAAGAATGAGAGTAGGTAGGCACACAAGGACCTCTTGATACACATTGTGCAGAACATTGAGAACAAAAGAGTTGAGACTATTTCCTTTTATGTCACATGGATACACATTTGTATTGAGGATATTGTGGCGGATTTTGAATGTGGTTCAAAGATATTTGACATGAAGCATATTTTCATCATTTCTAGGAATTGTGACACCTTGACACATTGCATGAGTAATTTCCCCCCCACTTACCTAACCCATTCGGATTCCGTTTAGTGCCTAGAATTCAAGTCACACCTATGTCTAAAAGACATCCAAGGATAACTGGAGTAATGAGTTTGGTTTGATGCATGAACTCCAGATGAATACAGGCAGGGTCATCACGAACAATGTGGCAACTATTGAAAAAGTGATGAATCATCTCATACTGGAAAGGACCACCAAGGATGAGTATATTCTGCCATCCTACTGTTTCCAACAGAAGATCCACTCTGTATGGATCGATAGCACTAGTAAGAACAATACACTCTACTATCGAAACATGCTCCCAATCCGATCGATTAGGAGAAGAGCTATTTGCAGTTGGTTTCTTATTCTTGGATTTTTGGGTTTTTTGAAGCTTTAGGGCTAAGAAGTTCCTTACCTTTGCCTCTCACCATTTTCTTGAGCTTGTAAGGCAGAAGATAGAGAAAACCAAAAAGAAAAGAACCAAGCTTGTGAAAAATATGTATGCTCTCAATCCCATTTTATAATAGAGATTGTCGATGACATCGAACCATGTTCGATATCATCGAACTCAGGCTCATAATGACATTGAAGAATGTGTCAATGATCGTTGGGAAGAACCAGCAGTTATTGCCGAAGCCCATTGGAAAGAACCAACGGTTAAGATTTTGTCTTCCCGAGATCTGTCAATGAGATCGACAAAGACTCGATTGCATCGAGAATGTCAAAAATTACAAAAAATTTCAATTTCTCTTGTCACATAAAACATGGTTAGTACATGAGGATTTACCTATATTGTACATGTATGTTTAACCATCCAACAAGAATGAGGACCATAGCCCTAGATATGCCTATTCAGTTCATCTTGAATGAGCTTTCCATCAATTTGCGCATACTCCAATTGATTTCTGAAGCTCACTAAACCTGTTTGCATCAAGTGGCTTTGTTAAGATATCAGCGAGTTGTTTTTCTGTAGACACATAGTCCAACACAATGATCTTTTCTTCAACAAGTTCTCGGATAAAATGATGATGAATGTCAATATGCTTGGTCCAAGAATGTTGCACATGATTTTTTAAAATATTGATGGCACTAGTGTTGTCACAGAAGAGAGTCATTGTGGATTGCTCAGTCCCATAATCCAGTAGCATTTGTTTCATCCAAAGGAGTTGTGCATAGTACTACCTGCAGCGATGTATTCGGTTTTGGCAGTGGACAAGGATATTGAATTTTGTTTCTTACTCTGCCAAGACACCAAACAATTTTCGATATAGAAACAACCGCCACTAATTGATTTGTGATCATCTAAATTTCCAGCCCAATCGGCGTCTGAATATCCAGCAATGATGGTAGATGTTTCGAATGGATACCATAGACCGAAAGAGGTTGTTCCAGCCACATACTTGATGATTCTTTTAATTGTTGTTAGGTGAGATAACTTAAGATCTGCCTGATATCGTGCACATGCTCCCACGCTAAATGGTATATCTGGACGATTTAAGTTATGTATAATAGGCTTCCTATCATGCTTCAATATAGGTGTTGATCCACACTTTTGCCATTTATATCTTTGGAGAGTTTGAGTGTAGTGCTTATAGGAGTATGATAGGTACGACCAGATTCAAGTCCAAACCTTTTTACTAAATCTTTTGCATACTTGGTCTGACATACAAAGATCCCATTATGCAATTGCTTCATTTGTAGTCCTACAAAGAAGTTTAACTAACCGACATACTATTTCAAATTTAGATTTCATGAGATCGGCGAAGTTATGCGCAGTATCTTCACATGTAGAACCAAAGACTATGTCATCCATATAGATCTGGGCAATGAGCAATGAATTCTCTGTCTTTTGAGTGAATAGTGTTTTATCTACACTACCCCTACAGAATTTATGATCCAAAAGAAATTACGTCAAACGTTCATACCAAGCACATGGTGCTTGTTTGAGGCCATAAAGTGCTTTGCTCAATCGATAGACAGGCTGAGGATACTTGGGGTCTAAAAATCTCTTAGGTTGTTCCACATAAACTTCTTCATCAAGTACCCCATTGAGAAATGCACATTTGACATCCATTTGAAATAGTTTAAATTTTAACACACATGCAATTGACATGAGAATCCTGATTGACTCAAGGCGAGCTACAAGAGCAAATGTTTCATCAAAGTCAATGCCTTCTATCTGTGAATATACTTGAGCTACCAATCTTGCTTTATTCCTAATCACATTGCCAGATTCATCGGATTTATTCTTGAAGATCCATTTAGTTCCAATGATATTTGTATTAGGTGGCCTAGGAACTAGTTGTCATACCTCATTTCTCTGAAATTGTTGAAGTTCTTCTTGCATAGCATTTATCCAATATTCATCTTGAAGTGCTTCCACAATATTCTTGGGCTCAATTTTTTATGTAAAGCAAAAATGACTATAAATGTTTTCTATCTGACGTTGAGTTCTTACACCATCATTAGGATCTCCAATGATTTGATTTAGAGGGTGATCCTTAATGATGGGTATGTTATATGACGGTTGAGGTTCATTAGATGTGAAGGTTTTGTTACCTAGAATGCATGAATCCACATCATCTTCTAATTCATTCAAGGGACTTTCTTCTTCATGAGGATGGTCATCGACCACCACATTAACTGATTCTTAAATGGTGTGGGTCCTTAGATTGTATACTCTATAAGCACGACTATTCAAGGCATACCCTAAAAAGATGCCTTCATCACTTTTAGACTCAAACTTACCTAGGTGTTCTCTGTCTTTCAGGATATAACATTTACTGCCAAAGACTCGGAAGTATTTCACACTAGGTTGTTTTCCGTACCATATCTCATATGGTGTTTTGTTTAAGCCTGCTCTCAGATGTACTCTATTTATTATGTAGCAGGTGAAATTGACTGCTTCAGCCCAGAAACTTTTGGCCATATCCTTTCCATTCAGCATAATTGAGCCCATTTCCTGCCATACTTGATTCTTTCTTTCAATAACTCCATTTTGCTGAGGAGTTTTTGGGGCTGAGAATTCATGACGAATTCTTTTCTCATCATAATATCTTTGAAATCGATCATTTTTAAATTCACCACCATGATCACTCCTGATACGATTTATACAGTAACCTTTATCATTTTGAACTCACTTTGCCATAACTACAAATTCATCAAAAGCATCTAATTTTTCTTGAAGAAAGGCGATCCAAGTAAATTTGGAGTAATCATCTACTACCACTAAGAAGTATCTTTTTCTACCATGGCTTTCAACTTTGGTGGGACTTACTAGGTCCATGTGCAACAAATCCAATGGCTTTGATGTTGCTATGGTGGTTGTCTTTTTGTGTCCAACTTTTATCTATTTACCCTTTAAACAATCACCACATACAATCTTTTCTTCCTTTCTAATCTTGAGAAGGCCTCTTACTAAGTGTTTTGAACTTAACTTGGCTAAGTTTTGGTAATGCATGTGACCCAGCCTTTGGTGTCATAGTTTGGACTCTCTTTTCACGGCCATATTACATTTTGTGGACAATACATTCTCATTGCTACTTTCAATTACGTAGCAGTTGTCACTTGTGTGTAAGCCTTTCGTGATAGATTTTCCTGTTTGATCTAAGATTCTAAAAACATCTTTCGAAAAGGTGACCAAGTGTTCTTTGTCACAGATTTGTGAGATACTAAGGAAATTATATTTTAGACCTTCTACACAAAGAACATTTTTAATCTTGGGGAGTCCCGGTCTAACTATTATTCCTTTCCCAATTATTTTGGCAGAGCTCCCATCTTTAAACGTGATTGACCCACCATCAAAATCTGAATACTCACAAAAGTGGGTTTGGTCACCGGTCATGTGTCTGGAGCACCTACTATCAAGGTACCATTTTGAACTGTTACCGACTTTCAGAGCAGTATGGACTACTAGGCAATTGTTCTGACCTTTCGCACCCTCTAGTCCCACACCATTGGCCATGATTCCAACTTCAGTCAAGATCACTCTCTAGGCGGTGAAGCCCTTAAGAGAGACCCTCTCTGATACCAAATGAAATTGTGATAATGACCGCTCTAGTAGGAATAGGTGAAAGTGTCCTAGAGGGGGGTGAATAGGACTTTATAAAATTTTATGACTATTTAAAATCCTATTATCATTATCTTGATCTAATATAACAATTTATCAAGATATCTTCAACTTAACTCTAATGACTTCTAAGCCAAATAGAAGATCTAATCATAAGACTATTCAATATCTAAACAGTATATAAATTTCGTTTATGATGGATGCACTGAGTGATTGTGTGTGAGATGTGATACTTATCAGTTCTAAACAATCATGCATCATGTGATCATTCAAACATAATGAGATAATATGCGAATAATAATCTCAAACACAATCATTTTATAGTGATTCGGCTATATGCCTACTCCACTCCCGGCGGACGCACTCAACCCTTGAGCGTACTGGATTTCACTAACGGAGGTTTCAAATCAAGTTTTCCTCAAACCAGTACAATTTTTGATCCATTTTGATGATATTAAACGTATATCGATTTCATTCATATTTAAATTATGACCATATCGAGACATCATCGATTCCTCGGTCATTTCCAGAGGATTTTCCTATTAAGCTCGCTGGACTAGTTTTGTCTGAAATCGATAACATCGAAGCTCCCTCGATGTCATTGAGGCTCGCTTCAAGTCATCGATAAAATGCATAATTTACCTTAGAGGCTCACTGGACAAGGACTAGACCAAATTTGATGATATCGAACTCATCACGATATCATCAAAGTTTGAATTCAGATGATATCGAAGATGATTCGATTACTCGAGCAATGTCAGCATATTTTCCAAAACTTGCTGGACAAGGCTCAAGGGATATCGATATCATCGATTCTCCTTCAATGTGATAGATATTTGAATTTCGATATCATCGAAATGTTGTTTGATTTATTGATCATATTGTCGAAAATACTTTGTGGTTGTTGGACATAGAATGGCCTAATTCGATGATGTCGAGTCATTTTCGATATCATCGAGCATGAGTGTTCGATGCCATTGATGTGTACTCGATATCATCGAATACTGTCTTGTACACTTGGAAGATTTTCCTGTTTTGAAACACAAGTTTACAAACATACATTCATATGTTGTTCTAAGACTTTTAAGGCTTTTGTTTACCTGGGTGTTTTAGGACATGAGATGTGAGGCTCATTTACCTGTGACGAGCTTGGAACACACATCCGGTTGAGGCGATAGCTTGATCAATCTTCATATGGGGCTCACTTGTGTTATCGACTGAACTCTCACGCTAATTGACAAACTAGGATACTTTCAAACTTTAGGTGAAGGTTGTCCTACGAATCATTTGGAATCAACGTTTCAATATTAAAGTGATTGAGATCTCTAATTTATTTATTATTCAGCACTTTATTCAATTATTTGGCATAGTCCTATTCGCCCCCGTTTAGGACTTCTTAAGCTCCTTTTCAAGTGGTATCAGAGCAGGTTGCTCTATTTTTTGGATTAACCTCCTTGAGTTAAGATCCAGAGCTTTATTATGTCAAATTTCAACAGTTTATCTATTACCAGGCCACCTCCTTTTGATGGCTCTTATTATTCGTATTGGAAAGCCAAAATGAAGATTTTTCTAAAATCCTTAGATGAAAGCGTGTGGCAAGCCATTTTCACTAAATGGAAACCTCCTATGACTGAAGTAGTAGCCGAGGATGGAACCAAATTTATGAGAGAAACTATAGTAGCCGAGGATGGAACCAAATTTATGAGAGAAACTACATTCTATTTATAGGCTACAGGTCAGAAAAGTGAAAGCAATGCTAATGTTAAAGTCTTAAATGCCATAATTTGTGCTCTATTGTCTGATGAATTCAAAAGAATTATTTCATGCGATACAGCTAAGCAAGCATGGGACATTGTCGAAATAACACATGAAGGAATAACTATTGTCAGGTTACTACTATTCAGGAATTAAGGAATATTGATCTTATGAAGGTTGAGGAGTTAGTTAGCTCTCTTCAAACATATGAGTTAAATTTTAAGGCTCCTAAAGCTAAGTCCATTGCTCCTAAATCTTCTAAATCTGTTTCAAAAGAAAATAATAGTAATTCTGATTTTGAAGAAAATGAAGATGATATGGCGATGTTAACTAAGAAATTTTATAGAATTTTCAAAAAATAGAAAAAAATAGATTTTAAAAAATCATCTGATAAAAGAAAAGGAAAATCTAATTCTTGGAAATCTAAAACAAAGGACAGTCAATGTTTCAATTGTCATGAATATGGGCATTCGGCTAATAAATGTCCTAAAAAGAATAAGTCTAAAAGAAAATGCATGATAGCTACTTAGGATGAATCATCTGATTCTGAAAGTACTTCTGAGTCTGATGAATCGACTAAGAAAATGCAAATGATGTGAAAGTCTCTATAACTATAGCCAGAGTCACTTTTTCAGATGGCTGTAATATATCTAACTATGAAAATCTCAGAAGCGACCTTGAAAATGAAAATAAAGACGATCTTCAAGATGCCTACAATGCCCTATATAGAGAGAGTTGTAAAATTGTTGTCAAGATGAAAATTTAAAAAGAAAAATATGATAAGCTAAAAGAAGAACTTGAAAAAGCAGTTTTAGAAAAATCTCAATTTTCTGATTGTTTTGAAAAAATAAAATTAGATTTAAATTTTAAATCTTTTGAATTGCGAAAATTCAAAACAGAAAATGAGAAATTAAAACTTGAAGTTTCTTCCCTTTTGAGTTCAAAGGACAGTTAGAAATATGCCCAAGTTAACCAAAAGCTTGAAAAATTGCTAACCTCATCAAAGCAATATGGTGACAAGACCAGTCTAGGCTATATTAAACATAATTCCTTGGAAACTAAAGACTAAGCTCCTACTTTTGTAAGAGGAGAATCCTTGAACTCTAAAGGTAAGACTTTAAGAGATTTAAATCGTAATAATTTCAAAAACCCAAAACCCTTTCAAGTTCCTAAATTAAATAGTAATGCTATCAGCTATAAACATTAAAGGAATAATAAATCACCCTTAGCTGAAAAAATTGTAGACTTGCTCAAAGAGCTTCTGAAATCCAACTCAGATGAATTTGGAGTTAACAGAAAAAAGGAGAAATCCTAACTCCCAAATCCAGTAAAAATCAAGAGATACTCTTAAACCTAGAATCGTAATGAAATGGGTTCCAAAGATTACGTATCCTATAGCCCACAAAGCTTTCAATGCCATTAACCACTCAAGATGGTACCTAAATAGTACGAATATCAAAGAAGTAAATGGCAGCTTAGTCACTTTCGGAGATGGAAGTAATTGTAAGATAATAGGCCAAGGTAATGTACAACTTCCTAACTTACCTCCTTTTAAAAATTTGTTTTATGTTAAAGGATTGAAACATAATCTATTGAGCATATCTCAAATCTATGATAATAAGCACAATGTGAAATTTTCAGACCACGGATGCGAGATTATGAATGACAAGGGTAGTGTAATATTAAATGGTCACAAGACATCTGAAAATTGCTATATAATCGATAACTCTTGCTCATCAAACCATTCATGTTACATGGTCCAAACATACGAGACTGAACTATGGCATAAACATCATAGACATGTTAACTTTAGTGATCTGTACAAATTGAGCAAAAGAGATCACTTACGTGGCTTACCCAAGCTGAAAAAGATTGAAAAAGTATGTGGCGCATGTCAAAGTAGCAAACAGATCAGGAGTAATCACAAAAAAGTGAACTCCTTAGCCATGGCCAAACCTCTAGAACTACTTCACATGGATTTACTAGGACCAACTAGAATGGAGAGTAAAGGTGGAAAGAAGTATTTTCTATTCATAGTTGATGACTACACTAGATATCCATGCGTAGCTTTCTTGAGAGAAAAGTCAGATACTCTTGATGAAGTCGGAAAATTTTTAAAACGTATTTAGACTGAAAAAAACATATGTGGTCAAAATTAGAAGTGATTATGGCACTGAATTTGAAAATAGTAATTTTGAGAAGTACTACAATGATCATGGTATATCGCATGAATTCTCTGCTCCTAAAACACCTCAACAAAATGGAATTATTGAAAGAAGAAATAAGACTTTGACAAGAAATGGCTAGTGTAATGCAAAATAGCATGAGTCTACCAAAAATTTTATGGGTCGAAGCTGTTAGTACTGCATACTGCATTATAAATCATGTTTATATTAGAAAAGCTAAAGACAAAATAGCTTATGAATTATGGTTTAATAAAAAGCACACAATCAAATATTTTTAAACTTTTGGAAGCAAATGTGTGAGACCCGTATCTTAGCCCGTACCGTTCCATAGGCTTCCACGGTCCTACCGGTCGAATTCCAGCTACCCGAGATGCGTAGACAGCAGTTGCGGGCGACCTTGAGTCGTATCGCGTATTCCAAAGTCAGCTCGACCCAAGACTTGTACCCTTGCGACCGCATCGTCGCCATGGTTCCGATGCCGCATCTTGCGCGCCGAGGCGATACCCAGGCCAGGAGATGTAGTCTCGCGTTTAGTTCGAGGAAAATGCTGCGCGTGGGAAACCCAAGAGATGTCCAATCAATCACATCAAAGTCAAGTACTCTATCCCATCCCCAAGTATAACCACCCTCCTCAAAGTCAACTCTCTCTCTCTCTCTCTTACAACCCATGCCTAGTCAAGTACACCCATCATTCACTCACCCATCACTCCATCACTCACCTATCCCTCTCTCTCCTTACAACCCTCTCTCTCTCTCTCTCATTTCTCCATTTGCAAGCAAGCAACCCCATGAGAGTCCAACGTCCAAGCTTTCCAAGAGAGAAGCTAGTGTGGCCCACCTTCATACCACCTTATCCCACCATCCAAGATTTATCTCAACCCTTAAACCTTGTTCCTTTGGAGCTAAAGATGAGGAGAAGTCTAAGAAGATCAAAGGTGGGTGTTCATAAGTATTTGGTTTTGATGAATTGAGGGCCCACATATGGTGGGACCCATCTTGATGTATGCATTGTATAAGGAGGGCCCATAATGGCGGGGTCCCTCCCCTTCTCACATCTCTCTCTCTCTCTCTCTCTCTCTCTACCTCTCTTCCTATTTTGTGACCCTGCTATGATGCACGTATTTAATCCCCATCGTCCATCCATTTTGCTGTCCAGATGGGCGGATCCACACCATGATGTATGTTTGGGTCTGCACCGTCCAGCAAGCCTGAACGGTGCGCCACCATGATGTATGTATTATATCTACACCGTCCATCTGTCCTAACGGTGAGGACCCACCAAGATGTGATTGTTATTTCCACACCATCCAGATGGGACGATGGGCCCTGCACGTCTGACATCTACATAGTTCATCAGGGATGGTGGGACCCACCGTGATGTGCATTTTATCCAAACCGTCCACCTCTGGTGGGCCACGCTCGTGGGACCCACCTACCTAGAAGTGGATTGGCTAGTCTACCACACACCAGCTGCTCAACTATTGTGATTGACGTCGGCAAGTTCTATGGGTCCCACAGCAATTGTTGTGATTGGCATCAGTAAGATTTGTGGGGCCCACCATCTATACAGCTGATGTATTAGTGCAATAAGTTTGGTGGGTCTGATCCTGAGGTAAGGTGACATCCACACCATCCGTCCTTTTGGACAGTGGGGCCCTGATGTATATGTTTATCCATGCTGCCCTTCCACTTTCCATTCATGTGGGACCCACCTCACACGTGATGCATGTGTGGAGGTGGGGCCCACCAGATATATGTATTGTATATCCACTCTGTCCACACATGGACAGTGGGTCCCAGCAGCATGCGGCTGCTGTTGCAGCATCAACAAGTGTTGTGGTCCCACCATGTGATATGGTTATATCCATACAGTCTGTCCATTTTGTTGGTGGGCCACACGAGTGGACCCCACCATGAGGTATGGGTTTTATCCAAGCTGTCCCACCATGGGACTCCTTCGTGATGTATGTGTTTCATCCACACCATCCAGATAGTGTTGGATGGTGCTGGACAATGTTTGGACAATGCTGATTTACCCAGACAACGTTTGGATGGTGCTGATTTCCTTGGACAATATTTGGACGGTGATTATTAGCATTAGTGTGTCATGTGCCCCATAGAATGATAGTGTACAGTGATACACATGTTACACCTGCATCTATTGAAATGATTTTTGGCGTAATCCGAGCTCTCACTTGAGGCCCATTGGTGTGACCCATGCGATGAGGTCCACCTTGATGTATCTATTGCCCATCCATTAAGGCCCACCTTGATGTAATTTCGGCCCATTTGATGAGGCCCGATGTGATGTATATTGGCCCATATGATGAAGCCCATTGTGTTATGTATTAGGCCAATGTGATGTGGCCCATTGTGATGGGTTAGAAGCCCATTGCGATGTATATAAGGCCTATGAGATGTGGTCCAATGAGATGTATTTTTAGCCCAAACGATGAGGCCCATTGTGATATATTTCCTGCCTATATGATGTAATTGAGGCCCATGTGATGGGGCCCACCTGTTGTGTATTTATAGCCCATATGATGTGGCCCATTGTGATATATTTGAGGCCCAGGTATGTGGCCCATTGCGATGTATTCGAGGCCCATGTGATGCGGCCTATCGTGATGCGTATTAGGCCCATGTGATACGGCCCATTGTGATGTGTATTAGGCCCATATGATAGGTCCATTATGATGTGTTTCTGGCCCATTTGACGAGGCCCATCGTGGTGTATTTATGGCCCATTTGTCAAGGCCCGATGTGATGTATGTGTGGCCCATGTGATGTGGCCCGTTGTGATGTATTTGTGGCCCTTGAGTGAGGCCCATTGCAATGTATATTAGCCCTTTTGTGAGGTCATGGGCCCACTATATGTTTGGCTCTATGTGGATCACTCCTTGGGAGCAATGTTGGTTAAATGTCCACATTAATGGGCAATGATGGTTAAATGTCTACATCATGACCGTCCCTTAGGCCCTTTGATAGGCCAATTATCAATGTCATTTATTGATACCAATTATGAGTATGTGATAGCATAGTATTATGATACCTACACCTTGGAGCCCACCTTGTGTATATTATTGGGCCCAATAAGATGTCCAGTTTATTGCGTGATAGAGAGGGTAAGGAAGCCCACTTATTGTACTTAGACTCAGCTCTGCCCTCGGTGGGGGATATTGTGATGCTCCATCATTGTGATCACATGTGGGCAGGTGCATGTGGGTGGACACTGAGTGGGTGAGGCATGAGGACCTGAGCGAGCTACTAGTGATTGGCAGACTACTGTTATGGTAGGCTACTATGCACACAATAAAGGCATAACTTTGCCCCACATCAGGAGCATCATCCAATGCTGTGGTGGCTATAAGTTGGATTCTTACCTTAACTATCGTGATGCATTTTAACTCAATGAGCCTATCTTGGTATTTGGACTATATCCGCCATCCTTCTATGGACCCCCCATCATTCGTATGTATGTTGTGATGGATGATTGATTAAAGCAGATGCCATTGGGCTGAGATATTTATGGGACTCCTTGTGAGATGGAGTTATCTCCACATGATCGCACGATACGCGCAAGTTTGATGTATGACCTAGATGAGGTTGATAGTATTCGTGGCTCTTCAGGATTTACATATTGCAATGCATCATCGGCATCATATATTCGGCTCTCTATGATTCTGCATTTACATAGCCGATCTGCATTGCATATTCTGATATTGTGTGACTTATGGGTTTACTAGCATGTTTCCGCATTATTTTGATATTACATACTTGACACTTATCTTGCGCACATACTTTCACCACCCTTTAAGTTTTCTATAAGCTTATGCATGATAGATGTATGCAGGTGGCGTTAGGTCGCTGCAGCGTTGAGCTTGGAGCGTGCAGCGGACCTCTGGAGCTTGATTATCGATATATATATTTCCCTTTTAGCACTGTATTCAAATGTTTATATTGGTGGATATGTGATGATGATGTTGCCTTTGTGATTTGGGTATACTTGTAGTTATGCTTCTTATGAGATAAATGTACGTTGGAAAATCCAACATATAGGATCTCAGGATCAGAATCTGGCGTATGGTTGCTAAGAGCCGAGAATGGGGTACTACGGAGGCTGTCGGCATCGGATTCGGCGACTGGGAATTTTGTGAACCCATTTTTCGAGTTTGGGGTGTGATAGAAGTTGGTATCAAAACATAACCTGGGAATACCTGAGGATAACATCACATATCTACTGATAGCTACCCTTTACTCTATGATTGTTGAGAACTTAAAATGGTTAGATTCCCAAGTTTGAATAACTTAGAGATTTTCTGATATAGCTCCATACCATTGAGATTGTGAGGCTGCATAGTATTCCAATTTCGATCATCCTTGATCCAAGATCCGAGGTTTAGTAGGGGTCAACATAGTGTTGATGAGGGGTCCTGAGAGCGTGCGGTTCAGATTAGAGGGCGCTATTTGTTGATGCTTCATCCTGCCTTGATTTGTCCTGCATGAAAGTAAATTTCGAGGATAAAATTTTATTAGGAGGGGAGAGTTGTGACACCCGTATCCTATCCCATACCATTCCATAGGCTTCCGAGGTCCTCTCGGTCGAATTTCAGTGACCTGTGATGCGTATATAGCAGTTGTGCGTGACCCTAAGTGTATCCCGTAGTCCAGAGTTGGCTCGACCCGAGACTTGTACCCTTGCGACCGCACCGTCGCAGCTGTTCCGATGCCGTGTCTCGCGCGCCGAGGCAATACCCAGGCCAGGAGATGTAGCCCCACGTTCAGTTCGAGGAAAACATCGCGCGTTGCAAGTCCAAGAGAATGTCCCATCAATCACATCAAATGTCAAGTACTCTATCCTATCCCCAAGTACAACCACCCTCTCTAAAGTCAACTCTCTCTCTTACAACCCATGCCTAGTCAAGTACACCCATCACTCAATCACCCATCACTCCATCACTCACCTATCCCTCTCTCTCCTTACAACCCTCTCACTCTCTCTCTCATTTCTCCATTTTCAAGCAAGCAACCCCATGAGAGCCAACGTCCAAGCTTTCCAAGAGAGAAGCTAGTGTGGCCCACCTTCATACCACCTTATCCCACCATCCAAGCTTTATCTCAACCCTTAAACCTTGTTCCTTTGGAGCTAAAGATGAGGAGAAGTCCAAGAAGATCAAAGGTGGGTGTTCATAAGTATTTGGTTTTGATGAATTGAGGGCCCACATATGGTGGGACCTATCTTGATGTATGCATTATATAGGGAGGGGCCATAGTGGCGGGGTCCCTCCCCTTCTCACGTCTCTCTCTCTCTCTCTCTCTCTCTCTCTCTCTCTCTCTCTCTCTCTTCCTATTTTGTGGACCTCACTATGATGCACGTATTTGATCCTCGTCGTACATCCATTTTGCTGTCCAGATGGGGGGATCCACACCATGATGTATGTTTCGGTCTGCACCATCCAGCGAGCCTGAATGGTGCACCACCATGATGTATGTATTATATCTACACCGTCCATCTGTCCTGACGCTGAGGACCCACCATGATGTGAGTGTTATTTCCACACCATCCAAATGGGACGGTGGGCCCTGTACCTGTGGCATCTACACAATCCATCAGGGATGGTGGGACCCACCATGATGTGCATTTTATCCAAACCGCCCACCTTTGGTGGGCCACGCTCGTGGGACCCACCTACCTGGAAGCGGATTGGCTGGTCTACCGTACACCAACTACTCAGCTGTTGTAATTGACGTCAGTAAATTCTGTGGGTCCCATAGCAGTTGTTGTGATTGACGTAAGCAAGATTCGTGGGGCCCACCATCTATACAGCTGCTGTATCAGCGCATCAAGTTTGGTGGGTATAATCCAGAGGTATGGTGACATCCACACCGTTCGTCCTTTTGGACAGTGGGGCCCTGATGTCTATATTTATCAATGCTGCCCTTCCACTTTCCATTTGTGTGGGACCCACCCCACACATGATGCACGTGTGGAGGTGGGGCTGACCAGATATATGTATTGTATATCTACTCTGTCCACACGTGGACAGTGGGTCTTAGCAGCATGCGGCTGATGTTGCAACGTCAGCAAGTGCTGTGGTCTCACCATGAGATATGGTTATATCCATACCGTCCGTCCATTTTGCTAGTGGGCCACACGAGTGGACCCCACCATGAGGTATGGGTTTTATCCAATCGTCCCACTGTGGGACTCCTTCATGATGTATTTGTTTCATCCACACCATCTAGATAGTGTTGGACGGTGCTGGACAATGTTTGGACGGTGCTGATTTACCTGGACAATGTTTGGATGGTGCTAATTTCCTTGGACAATATTTGGACAGTGATGATTACCATTAGTGTGTCATGTGCCACATAAAATGATAGTGTACAGTGTGATACACATGTTACACTTGCATCTATTGAAATGATTTTTGGCGTAATCCAAGCTCTCACTTGAGGCCCATTAGTGCAGCCCATGCGGTGAGGTCCACCTTGATGTATCTATGGCTCATCCGTTAAGGCCCGCTTTGATGTAATTTTGGCCCATTTGATGAGGCTTGATGTGATGTATATAGGCCCATATAATGAAGCCCATTGTGTTATGTATTAGGCCAATGTGATGTGGCCCATTGTTATGTGTTAAAAGTCCATTGTTGTGGCCCATTGCGATGTATATAAGGCCTATGAGATGTGGCCCAATGAGATGTATTTTTGGCCCAGACGATGAGGCCCATTGTGATGTATTTCCTGCCCATATGATGTAATTAAGGCCCATGTGATGGGGCCCACCTGTTGTGTATTTACAGCCCATATGACGTGGCCCATTGTGATATATTTGAGGCCCAGGTATGTGGCCCATTGCGATGTATTCGAGGCCCATGTGAAGTGGCCCATCATGATGCGTATTAAGCCCACGTGATAGGGCCCATTGTGATGTGTATTAGGCTCATATGATAAGGTCTATTGTGATGTGTTTCTGACCCATTTGATGAAGCCCATTTGGTGTATTTATGGCCCATTTGGCGAGGCCCGATGTGATGTATGTGTGGCCCATGTGATGCAGCCTGTTGTGATGTATTTGTGGCCCTTGAGTGAGGCCCATTACAATGTATATTAGCCCTTTGTGTGAGGCCATGGGCCCACTATATGTTTGGCTCTATGTGGACCACTCCTTGGGAGCAATGTTGGTTAAATGTCCACATTGTGACCTTCCCTTAGGCCCTTTGATAGGCCAATTATCGATGTCGGTTATTGACACCGATTATGAGTTTGTGATAGCATAGCATTATGATACCTACACCTTGAAGCGCACCTTGTGTATATTACTGGGCCCTATAGGAAGTCCAATTTATTATGCGATAGAGAGGGTAAAGAAGCCCACTTATTGTACTTAGACTCGGCTCTGCCCTTGGTGGGGGATATTGTGACGTTCCATCATAGTGATCACATGTGAGCGGGCGCACGTGGGCGGACACTGAGTGGGTGGGGCATGAGGACCTGAGAGAGCTACCCATGATTGGCAAGCTACTGTGCTGGCTGGCTACTGTGCACACAGTAAAGGCAGAACTTTATCCCACATTAGGAACATCGTCCAATGTTGTGGTGGTTATAAGTTGGATTCTTTCCTTAACTATCGTGACGCATTTTAAATCGGTGAGCCTATCTTGATATTTGGACTAGATCCGCCGTCCTTCTGTGGACCCCCCATCATTCATATGCATGTTATGATGGAAGATTGATTAAAGCAGATGTCATTGGGCTGAGATGTTTATGAGACTCCTTGTGAGACGGAGTTATCCCCACATGATTGTGCGATATGCACAGGTTTGATTATGGCCTAGATGAGGTTGATGGTATTCATGGCTCTTTAGGAGTTATATATTGCATTGCATCATCGGCATCAGATATTTGGCTCTCTATGATTCTGCATTTGCATAGCCGATCTGCATTGCATATTCTGATACTGTGTGACTTATGGGCTTACCAGTGTGTTTCCGCATTGCTCTGATATTACATACTTGACACTTATCTTGCGCACACACTTTCACCACCCTCTAAGCTTTCTATAAGCTTATGCTTGATAGATGCATGCAGGTGGCGTTAGGTCATAGCAGCATTAAGCTTGGAGCGTGCAGCGGACCTCTGAAGCTTGATTATCGATATATATATTTTTCTTTCAGCACTGTATTCAAAATTTTATATTAGTGGATATGTGATGATGATGTTGTCTTTGTGATTTAGGTATACTTGTGGTTATGCTTCTTATGAGATAATTGTACGTTGGAAAATCCTCCTTGTAGGATCCCAAGATCAGAATATAGCGTATGGTTGCTAGGAGTCGAGAATGAGGTACTACGGAGGCTGTCGGCACCAGATTCGATGATCGAAAATTTTGTGAGCCCATTTTCTGAGTTTGGGGCGTAACAAAATGTTTCATATTACGCGACCGAGAAAATTTGAGAAAGTTTGAAGCTAAGAGCGATGAGGGGATATTTTTAGGTTGTGCTCTAAATAGCCGAGCATACCGAGTTCTTAATAAAAGAACTAGGGTGATTCACGAATTCATAAATGTTGTGATAGATGATCAACAAATCACACTCAATCCTAATCAAGATGATGATGATGTCAATATAAATCATATACCTGATTCTTCATCTAAATCAGTTAATACTAAAATAAGATTAGTCAAAGACCATCCGACTAATCAAATACTTAGTAATCCTCATATTGGTGTTCAGACAAGAAGACAACTAACAAATATTTATAATTATGTCTGCTTCACTTCCCAGATTGAACCGACCAAATGTAAATGAAGCACTTGTCGATGAAAGTTGGATAATTGACATGTAAAAAGAATTAAATTAATTTGTTAGAAATGATGTACGGTACTTGGTTTTCAGACATACTAACAAACATGTAATTGGAACCAAATGAATTTTTAAGAATAAAACTAATGTAATGGGTAATATTAACATAAATAAGGCTCGACTGGTTGTACAAGGGTACACTCAAATAGAATGTATTGATTACGATGAAACTTTTGCACTGGTTGCGCGCCTTAAATCCATAAGATTATTTATTTCAATTGCATGCCATAAAAAATTCAAAATTTATCAAATAGATGTCAAAAGTGAGTTCTTAAATGGCGATTTGCATGAGGAAGTATATGTTGAACAACCAAAGGGTTTTGAAGACCTCAAACTTTCAAATCATGTGTACCGTCTTAAAAAGGCACTTTATGGTTTGAAACAATCCCAGGACATGGTACGAAAAATTGAGTAAATTTTTACTTAGTCATAACTTTATTATAGGCAGTGTTGGTAAAACTTTATTCGTAAAAAAATATAACGATCATATACTGATAGTTCATATCTATGTTGACGATATCATTTATGGATCTACATGCACTAACCTATCTATTGAGTTTGCAGATCTAATGAAATCCAAGTTTGAGATAAGTATGGTTGACGAACTCAACTATTTCCTTTGATTACAAGTTAAACAACATGAAGATGAAATGTTCATCTAACAATTCAAATATGCCTTGAATCTTGTAAAAAATTTGAGTTTGAGAATGGAAAAAAAGTTTGATACTCCAATGAGTACAACTCTTAAACTCTCAAAGGATAAATCAAGTAAAAGTGTAGACTTCCGTCTATATCGAAGTATGATTGGCAGTCTTCTATACTTAACTGCAACTAGACCTCATATTGCTATTAATGTTGGAATATGTGCTAGATATCAATCTAATCCTAAGGAATCACATCTAATTGTTGTTAAACGGATAATCAGATATGTCGTAAGTTCTGATAAGTTATCCCTTTGGTATCCGCATGATACTTCTATACAAATTACCGGATATATTGATGCAGATTAGGTAGAAAATATTGACGACAGAAAATCTACCAGTGGTGGATGTTTCTACATAGGGAACTATTTAGTTTCCCGGCTCAGCAAGAAATAAAATTCAGTATCTCTCTCGACACCTGAAGCTGAATACATTGCAACTAGTAATGCTTGACTCAGCTTATTTAGATGAAAAGAATGCTAGCTGAGATACAATGACATTATACTACGATAATTCAAGCGTAATTAATATTTCAAAAAATCCAATACAACATTCTCGTACAAAACATATCAATATTCGAGAATTAGTTGAAGACAAGAGTACTTGCTTGAATACATTCAAACTAAGAAACAGCCTGCAGACATACTGACCAAACCACTTGACAAAAATAAAATTTCCAACTTAAAGCATGATATTAGTTTGTGTATTGTTAATTAATTATCTTGTTTGTGCATTTCTTTTTGTTGTTTATGATTATTTTGATTAAATGCATAACTTGGTAATATAAATAAATAAATAAATAATAATAACAAATCAGATTTTGTGAGTGTTCGACCAGTCGGAGTGTGTACTCGACCAGTCGAGGAACATGCGATTTCACTTCAAAAAGGGGAAATTTGCTTTTTCTATTTCCTTTTTCATAATCTTCCTCAACTAGCCGGTACCTCACTCGACTAACCCATCACCCAATCTTGGTTGTAAGTGTTCCTTTTTCAATTTCTTTCTAATATTGGATACATCTTTGCTAGTTAATCTCATTTTTGGGTTGTATTTTTTTATTTCAAATCCTCCTTGAGGTGGGTTTTCCTCAAAATTTGATCTATCTTCATTCCTCTCCTTTTCTTTCATTTATTTCTTGTGCTAATCATAATGGAGCATAGTTCAAAGAGAATGGTAACACGCTAGAGCCACGATAGCTCTTCTTCTAGATCAACTCCATTAGGTGTGAGAACCCTACAGGCCACCAAAGAAGATTCAACGCACGTTGGGGATTTCCGCACAAGAGATATAATCATTGAGGGAACAGTTAATCTTAGTTGTAATGCCTCGAAATTCAAGGGCCGAGTAGGAACTCGGCTCTCGAATTCCCAAGTGCCACGTGTGCCCTAACGGGCATCATATGCATATGAATGTAAAGTATCTTGTGGGCAATGGAGAGTTAAACCAAGCATAAAGTAATATTAAACCATATGAAAAATTAAGTGTTACTAATGAAGTAAATATCCAAACGTAAATCTAAACATTCGAAATATCATCAATCAGGGACCTAGTCCCATCCATACAGTAATCCCAAAAAGACTAGGGACCTAGCTCAATCCCGCGATCACCAACTGAGATAGAAAGACCCGCCAAAAGTCTGGAAGTACGCCCACTCCTCGTCGTCATCCACATTGGCATCCTCTAACGCGTTCAGCTCCAGTGTCCTTGAGTGAGTAGCTAACTCAGTGGTACCATTAACAGTAAGTTACACAAATTATCATACACAAGAGTAAATTTAGTAAACAACATACATTATAGAATCTTAGATACTCTAGTTAATGCAATGTATGATTTAATGACATGATGTATGCCTCTCACCACCAACACTCCCTCGAGTGACAACATCTAACGATCGCGAATAACCAACACTCCCTCAGTACGACCTTGACTACCGAATCGCCAAAGTAAATAATGCAATGTCATGTAAATGTTAGCCAAGTTGATTAATTAAGTTCATTCATCCAGCAGGTTAGGGAAACCGAGATACCCTTGTCGAAAAATATTGCCCTAATTCGATCGCACGGCTCTAATGGCTGTGGCCGTATGACTCTTGCGATCCTTAGCCCTCCTGAGTTCGTCAGTCCCATAGCGCTTAAGCTCATACAAAAATAATTGGGACTTTAAAGTCCCACTCGCGATCATTACTGGGAGGTCGTCACCCCAGCATAGGCCAACAACACAGGCACAGTGTCCCATACCACCGTCCTCGGCTCACGAGTCTTAGTGCTTACTAGTCACTATGGGGAGGCTCGTCACCCCAAGTAGGCCGACGGCACAGACGTAGTGTCCCATACGACCATCCCCGACTCATGAGTCTTATGGGCTGCAAATTATGATTAAAAGTGGGCGCAAGGGTCACAAGGTACCTCAGGTTCAATCAGGCATGTACGATTATGGTTAACATCCAAGGATGGCTAATCAGTGGGCTAATATGTCCCCACAAGACAAACCACAGACTGTACGACCTGAGAATGACATCTTGTGTAATCCGACTACAGCCGATAAGTCATGGCTTGACTAGTCGGGCCAAACTTACCCATGGACTGACCGAACGGAAAGGTTGCCCCAAGGGATTCCGGTTGATTGGTTGATTCATGAGGGGACATGTGCACAGGTAGATAACATATATTCAACAATTTCAGGGACAATTTCATAAGTGACAAGCATATTTCAACATTCTAGGCATATGGACAGCAACATGCTAAACTTCGCAAAACATCCGCATGCGAGGAGTCAACATTACAATTTCAGCAGCAATTGGAGATCAAGATCAATATATTCCAACAATCTAGCAAAGATGGACAGCCATACACCCATTCACAATAATTTAATTAGCATATGCAAACATGAATCATATAATTCAGTAAGGTAGCGGAAGCCAAGCACAACAATTTCAGTAAATCAACAGGTAGACAAACAATGCATCCAATCTACGCCTAGAAATTGCATGTGATGAAATTTAAGATACCAAATCGGCAATATATTTGGGGAATTGCACATGTACTTCCTAATAGACCAACAACCGACATTCACACATCAGGGAGTTCTCGGGACCTAAATTCCTCTCCCAATTTTAAGGAAAACCTATGTCTATGTTCCAAATCAAGAAGTTCCAAAAATTCAGCAACATGCAAGTGCATGCACCACTCACATTCACTGGGATCTATCCTAGGCATGATAATCAGCCACCTAAAGGTAATTATCCACACCTATTATCGATTGGATGCTCTTGCGGTCACTGTAATGGCGTCGGGTCCGCAAACTCGACGTGTCGGGGCCCTTCGTTACATGAAAATCGTAGTAAGGTGATGCATGTGGCTTGTTGCTAGAGAGATATGGATTGGAGTTCGAATCTTACCTTGGATCAGGCGTAGCTTGATCCTACGGTGATCGGGTCGGAGTTTCCGGCAATGCAGGTGTGTGGGTGTGGGGAATTTCAATCCCCAAGCACCACATACACTACACAATCCTCCCTCTCCTTCTCTCTCCTCTCTCTCTCTCTCTCTCTCTCCTCTCTCCCTCTCTTAGCTGCTGGATTTTTGTGAGAGTGAGAGAGAGAAAGGCTTAAGAGCTTATACACCCATAAATTTAATCAATTGGCCCTAGGTTCCATTAATTTCTTTAAACGGCCTTATGGGGCCCATTTCTGGCTGTTGGGGCAACCCTGATAGCCCCTTGGCCCATCTAATTTGTGGGACAGGTGCCCCATGGCCCGATGAAGGGCTGGATAAGGTTTGATGGCAAACAGATGCGGGGTTTTACGGTCACCGATCTTCGATCAATGGTCTGATTTTTGTGGGCAAGCACGGGGAAACATCTTCAGCCGTCAGTGGAAGTTTAGAAGAGATCAGACGGCTAAAATGCCCTAATTCACTAACTCAAGTAGCGGGGCCAATTGATTTAAAATTTCTGATTTTTTTCTCTAGGCAGGGCGACTTGCGTTTTCCAAGTGCCAACTGAACAACACAATTTGTCCATTTTCGGGTGTAGTCCGAGTCTGTCATCTGTGATGGGCCACAAGCCCAATGAGGCCCATGGCCTCCCAAAGTTTCAGAATTTTTTATCCTACCTTGGCCGGCGCATGGTTCATACAGACAGCCGCCAAGTGCAATTAGACTAACCGGCTCTACGGCCCACGTTCGGCCCAAATGTAGATGGATTCAATCGCATTAGTGGCTCAATCCGGATTAATTTACAGGTAATAAATCCACACGTGCGATCGAATCGAACGGTCCTACTTTAATTCACACGTGGACGCCTCAGGATACTATTCAGATTGGGCCGGGTGTTACATGATCACAATGCATCCTTCGGTCTTATTCCAATTCTTATCGAAATCAGATGGGAAGGCATTTTTGGTTGGGACGGAATCGCTTACTGTTCCATTGCACAAGGAATGTACGCTTCCATTTATGATGTGTCCCTTGAAGATCTCACATTCATGATTAAATTCATAGAAGGGACCTTCATAGTCAGTCGCGACGTTATTTCGACATTGACTGAGATTGCTATTGCGAAAGATGGCATTCCTATTGCCAATTTGATTGATAAATTGACTAATACTAAGCGGCAAGCGATAACACATAAATTGTATCTCTTTAATGCCGAATGAAGTCGGGTAATGCTTTCCCTTCTAACCAAATGTTCCCAAAGTATTGAGTTTTACATAGGATTTTTACCTCCAATGTTTATCCTAGATCAGGGAATAAGTCTGAACTTACTCCCTTTATGGCTTGAGTTCTTCATTCTGTTGTGTTAAACATTCAAGTATGTCTTCCTTCTTTAATATATTACATCATTATTCAGTTTAGTATGCATCCTGGACATGGATCGATTCCATTTCCTTACCTCATGACTTGCATCGCTTTGCATTGTAATGTCACCATTCCATTGTCTGAGGCACCAGAATCAGAACTACCATTTAATAATACCAACCTGAATAAGATGAACCTAAAATCTCTTCCTGGCCAAAGTGAAGAAGAGAAGGAAGCACATGAACCTGAAGATATTTTCATGGATGACATTTTTGCTGAACTGGATGAATTTGATGATCCCGAAGATCCTGATTATCAGCCTTCTCAGGTAGATGATTGTCACAAATCTTCGGAGGAGAAGATCGATGCATTGCAGGTCTCATAGGACAACTTGGTTCAAACCAAAAAATCTACAATGAAGTACATGAAGAAGCACTTCCATCGCATCAGCCGGAGTTTGAATCATCTTGACCCGTCTATGCCTGCTCCTTCATCATCTGGATCGGATTGAGATCATCTATCTTTTTATAAGAACTTATGTTTATGGAGATGTAACTTTAATCTTTCCTTTTGTGTTTGGATGATTTCTTTAAACTCTCTCTAACTCTTTCATGTTATTTCCCTAACATTTACAATTTCATATGTTGATGTCTATTATCTCCTTGATATATACTTCTTCATATGCTTATTTTTCTATTAAGTTTATTTTCTGATTATTTTCTTATCTATCTAATTTACTTGATAGTTATTTGATTCTTCCTTTATCAACTTGTGACAAAAGGGGGGAGAGTTAGCTGTTGCTTGAAGAATGCATGTTTTATTTGTAAGAACAAATGCGTGAAGTTTATTTGTAAGAATGAATGCATGAAGTTGCTTGAGAATGCATGAATGCATAAGAACTTTATTCTGCATGTCATAGAATGTTATATATGTTATGGAATGTTTTATGTCATGAAATGATATAGGGGAAGTACAAATTGTGGGGGAGTAGTAATATTTTGAAATCTTTAAAAATCTTCTACAACAAGAGTTCAAGGTTTCATTATTTTGATATTTGTAATATTATGTGTTTCATCATGAAATTGACAAAGAGGGAGATTGTAAGTGCTATAATGATTAAAGCACACTTCTGTTGTCAAATTTCTTTTTAGTCAAAACAGCTTGTCAAGTGATCTTCAAGTTTGGTTCAACATCAAAGTTTAAGCTTAGTCCAAGATCTAGTAGAAGATCAAGCTCAAGATCAATTGATGTTCAAGTAGAAGATCAAGCTCTATAGAAAAGTCGAAGTCCCTAATCAAGTTAAAGACAAAGAAGTTCCATCATTTTAGGTATTATAACCCTAGAAAGACCTTAGGTTTAGGTGCTTTCAAAAATTATTTAATTTAGTTTTTATACTTGTATTTGTTTTGAATTCGACCAGCCTAAAGTTTGGTTCGACTAGCCCAAAGTTTTCTTGGCCAGTCTTAGTACAGTCGAAGCAAAATTGAAATTCTGTTGCAAATTCAACCAGTCGAATGGTCTGTTCGACTAGTCAAAGGAGGATCTTCAACCAGCCCTAGGTTTTCCGGCTCGAAGTCAAGCAACTAAATCGGTTCAGATTTTGGCATCTTCAACCAGTTGAAGACCACCTTCAACTAGTCGAACAGAGCTCTTTGACCAGTCAAATTGGGCCTTCGACCAGTCGAAGATTCGATAAATTCTATCCAGCTCAAATCTGAAAATCCGTTGGAACATAATCCGGTGCTAGGGCTAGTCGAAGACTATCTTAGGTCAGTCGAAGATTCAACTTCTTTGCCTATAAATTGAAATTCTCTATCAATTCAAAAATTCATTCAAGACTATCTAAATCCTACTGCAAGTAAGAGAGAAGCTCCATTTATTATCAAGCTATTGAATGGTATTTATAAATTATTTTTATAGCTTTTCGTTTAATTCCCTTAACCTCATATTCTGTCATTCTGATTTTAAAGAGAGTGAATACTACTCTTCTTTTTTAGATTTAAGAGAATTAATACAAGTAGCCATTGGTTTAAACTTAATTAAAATCAAATAGAACCCTTGACCTTTTCTATCTGACTGAACATTGAACAATCGACATTCAAGAAAAGTGGTTCTTCGCCTATAGATTCTAAAACATCTTCTATAATGAAGATAAGTATACCTTCAATTCTATATTTTGGTTTTTGTGAGATAGCCAGAAAATCTCAGTGTAGTTTTGTCTGAGATAGCCTGAAAATCTCAGTGAAGGGTTTGATTGTGATAGCCCGGTAAAATCACAAGTGTATCAGGTTTTAAGGTGACCCTGTGAAAGCCAATATCACGTGGTAAGTGATTTTGGGAGTGGAGTAGGTGTGAATATTTTAGAACAGTTTGTTGACACACCGAACTACTATAATTCTTAGTGTGATGTGGTGAATGTTTTTATCTTTATGTGGTGCACGGTTGTAATTTATTTTATGCTAAAGTGGTGAATGTTTGTAATATTTTTATTTACTATTGTAAGGTTTGGGATTTGATTTTAAACAAATTCATGAAATAAGGTTATCTTGCCTCAACTTTAGGTGAAGGTTGTCATACGAATCATTTGGAATCAATGTTTCAATACTGAAGTTATTGAGATCTCTGATTTATTTATTATTCAGCACTTTATTCGATTATTTGACATAGTCTTATTCACCCCATCTATGACTTCTTAAGCTCTCCTTTTCAGAGATTATAGAGGATTCGGAGGTGTATGCCCTTGTGACTAAAGAGGCTTCACCCTAAGTTGGTGTAAAGTAGCCTAGTGAGGTGATTTCGGTGATGGATGAATTCAGTGATGTGTTTTATGATGACCTCCTAGATGAGCTTCCACCTATGAGCGACATCCAACATCCATTGATCTTGTCCCCAGGTCGACTCTCCCAAACCTACCTCATTACAGAAGGAACCCCATGGAGCATGCAGAACTCAAGAAGCAAGTTGATGATGCCATGCCCCACACTCGGGAACTAGGCTCACAAAATTTTCGATCGTCAAATTCGGCACCGACAACCTCCGTAGTACCCCATTCTCGGCTCCCAGCACCCATATACTAGATTCTGATCCTAGGATCCTACAAGGAGAATTTTCAATATGAAATTTATTTTTATTTTTTTGAACGGTTAATCTATTTAGGCGGTTACACATTTTGTTCATGTATCAACGTATATCGAAGAGACGAACCTGTTCGACATGTCACACATAATATGGTGCACCAGCTCAACACTAATGAAGGAAACAATAGTAAACTCCTAAAAAAGTGTAAGTCATACGTATGAGCAAACCACAGCTCATGAGTCTACTACGTACCAGGAGTAAAACAAGTCTTATCAGGGCACTCCCGTAAAGACATTCAAAACAACCATAGGCATGTTGTCAACTAGTCATGTTATCATAGGTGAGTAGGTTATCAATCAATCATGTTGTACAACTACACAGGTTATCATGAATATGACATCAATATTAGGCATGTCACTCAACAAGCAACCATGTGAATAAGATAAATCAATTCCATTTTCTATTATATGACATACGATGGAAGGGCAATGGCAAAGCTGACGTGTGGAGTCGGGATGATAGTATGTGGTATCGCAAGCCGTGGGGTTCATCACAAGGGACTTCTATCCAAACCAGTCACATAGTTAAATTTGGATAGGTAGACTCGATATGGTAAAATCCTGATCTCAGGTTGGTCGCGTACCCAGCCAAAATCATGACCATAGCGAAGGTTCACATAATGATTTAGTTGCGCACCACCAACTCGAGTGGATAGTGAATGAATGAATGAATGAGTCAAATGTTGAGTACGCAACTCCTACTCAGTAAGTCCACCTATAACCACCACAGTGCTTCCAATGTGGGACAAGGTTCCACCCCACTGTATGCACAGTAGCCTGCCAGCACAATAGCCTGCCAATCACTGGTAGCTCGCCCAGTACCTTAGGCCCCGCCCATATCAGCGTTTACCCATGTGTGCAACAGTGACGGAGAGTCACAATATCAGTACCGTACATGAATACTATTAGCCATGTCAAGGCTATGCGATGCAAGGCCTACCTAGCCAAATGTCATATGCAAGATGCAACTCAAGCATGCAAGTCCTCATTTGAATCCACATATCAATATAGTTCCTCTCTAGATATCACCGGGGTCTAGTACACTCAACACCAGCTTACCGTCCTATCTAATCGCACAATTGGGTAAGTGAAAGAGACCTCACTATCCGCCTGCCAATATTGGGCCCAGCTAGTTGATAGTGGACCCATTCCTAAAGCTGGGTCAGACTCAGCCTAGTCATTGCTCCCTCACTCAGAAGGGTAAGGCCACACCCCCTTCCAACCAAACACGACACAGTGGGAGATGAGGCTTGCTGGTATACAGCCCTCGTGTGCTCATGCATCCATTCGGTCTAGACATTAGAGCATCCTCTGGTACCATAAGGGTTTGGAAACTTTCACCCTGGGACATCTATGGTGCCCCCGTACTAGAACAAGTATTTCCAGTATCCAATCTTGCCATCCATGGTACGCATATGGAGGTTACGGCCTTGATGTCGCTAAGGCATACAGAATCATGCCACACAAATGCAAGATGCATGAGTCATACTATCCAGTCATGTAGCAATCCTGCGCATACCGCACGCTCATGTGGAGCAACTCTGTCTCTCAGGGAGTCCCAAAAATAACCAGCCTAATGGTACATGTTATTATCAATCATTCTTCATAATAAGCATGCAAATGATGCATATGGGCATGTATCGTAATGCTCTACTAGGAATATCCAACGGTGATGATGTACTCTCCAACAATCAATAGATGGCCTAGATGGCATACTCATATCAAGGATGAGCCTTACGGGTAAGTCTAATGTATATAACAAGGGGAGTTAGGAGGATGGGCCTAAGTACAAAGAGTGGGTTTCCTCACCCTCTCCATCACGTAGTAAGCTGGGCTTCCTTTAACACGCACGCACATACATAAGGTGCATAGGTTATGGTGGTACACAAGTTCTAACATGTATCATCATTATCATAGACATCATTCAACATTAAATTTATCCTCATAACATGTATCATGCAATCATGTGCATAGAGTACGTACAATATAGGGATTCACATGCATCATCAATATTATGGCCATTGTCCAATACTATCATTATACATGCCCTAGGCATTAGTCGTCTATCATGCATAAGGTTATCCTTACATCCACCAACATCATTTGTTTATCATTATCCATGCATCAAGTAAAATAGAGTTATCTTATCCACATTATCATTACGACAATCAATACGTGCATTATTATCACTTGGATATCAAGCATGGTAGTCAACTAGCATGTTTTGTCATCATGCATATATATATATATATATATATATATA
This sequence comes from Magnolia changhungtana, assembly GCA_030180095.1. Taxonomy (NCBI): domain Eukaryota; kingdom Viridiplantae; phylum Streptophyta; class Magnoliopsida; order Magnoliales; family Magnoliaceae; genus Magnolia; species Magnolia changhungtana. The sequence goes on along the minus strand of JASAUF010000470.1, from coordinate 367,000 downwards.
TATATATATATATATATATATATATATATATGGGAAAAGGTACAATGAGCTCGAGCGTATTACGGTCGTCCATAAGGTCAAGCTGTGTAGGCCCCACCATGATGCCTTTCGAACATCAACACCGTCCACCAGATGCACCATTCCATCGTGGGCCTGGACGGCCCAAAATTAAGTCAATCCGTGACTTTTGTGGGCCACACCACATACAAAAGTGCAAAGGGGCCATGCACCATTAAAACATTCATAACCATTTTTGAGGGCCCACCGAGATGTGGTTTGCAAATCCAGCCCATCCATTATGTGTGTCCCACTTGAATGAGGGTTCAGACCAAGTTTCAGGTGCATGGAAAACTCAGGTGGGCCCCACCAAGTGCTTTTATATATTTTTGGCATGTATTCACATGATTTTAGATGGTATGGCCTACCTGAGTTCCGTATACGGCTGATTTTGGGCCGTCCAGGCCCACGATGGAATGGTGCATCTGATGGACGGTGTTGATGTTCGAAAGGCATCACGGTGGGGCCCACACAGCTCGACCTCATGGACGACCATAATACGCTCGAGCTCATTGTACCTTTTCCCTATATATATATATCATCATTACCATGAGGATCATTGTCACTTCATGATTAACATAAACAATGTCACAAGTACTATAAATAATTATTCATCCATCATCAATGCATATGCTATCATTCACCATCCATTAAATCATATCTATAATTTCAACTAACAACTCACAATCATCATTATCATGTTACCATACATGTATCATCATCTCACCCATTACTAGGTGCGTCCCACCTAATGTGACTTCCACACTGGACTTGAACTACATGCAAGGCATGGGGTCGTATAGGTCAAGTGCGAGTCTCACTTGGTGAACGAATAGGCTAACCCAAGGGCATAAATGTCCAACCGCAACGCTTTCAATGGTGTGGATCTAGTTCCACAACTAAGTGAGCCCCACACATTCCACCAACTAGAAATAATGCACAATCTCAAACATAAAGGATAACATGCTAACATCTTTCATGTCATATATCATATTGGGCCGACTAGCCACATACACAACAAACCAAGAAACAGCCCAATTATCCAATTTATGCATTGTAAAATAGGTTTCTCTAAGCGTGGTCCACTTGACTAGAGGTAGTATGAAAGGCCTACCCAACAGGCTTAAAGAAGGTTACCATTATGGATTTCTCATTCCCCAATGATTTCTCTTAGTGTTGGGCCCGCTTGGGCCTTAGGGTTGCATCATTTAGATGGGCCCAAGGCCACCTATGTCTTAAGAGAACATTTGGACAGCAAGATCTGTCCACTAAATATTTTACAAGTTATACAATACCCATTTACAAAACATGCTAGGTGAACCTCATTACATGAAAGGTAAGACCCATATAAGATAGCCTATACTAGATGACCCACTTAAGGTTTTTAAGCCCAACAATAACTGAGAGTTATTTTTCAGAGTTTAGATGCTGCATTAAATGCTTTGGGAAGGTGGTGGACTATACTGACATGGCCCAACATAAATTTTACATCAAACAGATTTTTGTGCAATGTTGGCTTCTGGCCATCTTCAATTCAAATTTATGATCATGTGGGACCCACATTTGGTGAAAGGAAGGATCCATCAGGTAACTCTATGTATGGGCTTTAAAAGATATAAGGCGATCCTCATTGGTTTCGTGTATACAATTTCCAGTGATGTCCCAAACATGGGTACTTGGAGGAAATGTGCAGGAAACACAACGCAAAATTAGTTTTGGCCCGATTTCGAGTATGTCTCATGATTATAAGAGACCACCGTTCAGTGTGCCGTCTGGTGCCTTTGGTAGTACTATATATATACTTCAAAAACTATAAGCTGGGACCAACTGGTTGTGCACACATAATATTTAGTATAGGGCCAAACATATGTACTTTAATTTTCTGCACAGCCATACCTAGCCTTATTGTGGGATCCACTCCCTGATCATGTGGGGTCTGATTTAGCCCGAGCAAAATATTCATTATCTATTCATTGGTATGGGTTAAAGGTTTCAAGTGGTGGCCTACTCATATCTCTAGCGTGTGGTCCACTACAGAGGCCCAAAGTTGGTGCAAAACACAAATAATCAGACAATTTTCAGAAATGGGGTCTGTCACAACTTAGGACCCAATTTCCAAACACTTGGGGATCATTCCTGACACAAAGGTGGGACATCTCAACTTACTTATAAAAGAATTGAACATCCCTCATAGTGGTACCCTTAACTACAGAATGTGGAGCCCATTACAAGGTGTTAAAGGGGCATACATGCAATGCAGTTAGGTACTTAGAAATATTCCAGCAAACAGAAAGTGCAAAAGAAGGGAAATAGATAGAATAGCAAGTGGGGCCCACATACTAGCAAAGCATAAATAAGAGACACACATCAATATACATGGCTGTCTAGATTTAATGAACTAATAAAGTACATAAATCAAAAGTGATCTCACTACCACGTGGGACCCTAATAAGAGGATGAATATTGTGGTCAACATACATACAACATACAAGTAGCACATGAAATGTCTTGCTCAAATATCTATGATTAGATTTTATATTGGAAAATCTAAGCCAATGGATGATTTGGGAATACATCATTCAGGCCGTTTATGGGTTTCCAACCATACAGAGCCTTGGATTCATCTAAACCACATATAGAAATTCAAGATTTGTCCTTACGAAAGTATCTGACGGTCCAGAATTTCCTAAATTCTATCATGAAAGAATCTGACCATAGGGACCGTACATATGATCAATAGTTATCCTAAGTAAGTTAAGAGCAAACATCAAATACATATGACTATTAGAATTACGGATATGACCCACACAAGAATGGTCATAACAAGTTCATAAATACATCTTTCATATAAGGCCAAGATCTCAGCCATCCGAACTCCGGTTGAGGCTTATTATATACTGTTGGAAAGTTAGTTCGATTTTCTACGAATCTAAAGGAACATATATTTTTAATACATTCATTAAAGGAATTAAAAATGGGTCCGTTTTAGGCAAATCGGAATCTTGCATGTGCTGCTAAATAGCAGCCAAGTAAACTTGATGTTACGAATGATTAGACCGTTGGATGGCTACGAAATTTAGTCTAGAGTTAGTTCATATTGTGGTTCATATTATTGCCAAGTTTCAACTCTGATCTTAGCATGGTTGATTTTATATGATTTTTAGAACTTAGTGTCCAGATACCAAAAAAAAAAGGATTACATGTGAAGGATGTGGGTATGATGTTCATCATGGTGGACCATACTAACATGGGCCACTTTACTATCCACTATAGCCATAAATACATGCACACAAGAACTCTACACTAGTAGGGCCCACACATATCAAGAAAATAAAAAGAGGAAGAAAGAGGAGGATGAGGAGGATGGGAGGAGGGGTGTAAACTCACCTCAATGGATGGATGGTTGGATGATGTGTGGTCCACTTCCTCTTTGATCAATAGTGGGCCACACCTTGGCTCCACTTTCTCTCACTCTCTCTTAAAATCTCAGAATTTTCTAAGTATAGGAAAAGAATTAGTGCAAGAGAGCTCCTACTCTTATATAGGGAATTGAGGGTTGAGGTGACAAGATGATGTGGCAAGTTTATGAGATTTTATCGGTGCTAAAAGTGAGGTAGAAGGTGATGTATGAGTGGTAGATGGATGAGGTGGATGGTATTACGCATGCATTGGTCAAGGTGAAAGAAATATAAACATGCTTTGGCTAATGGATAGATAAGGGTTATGAGTTGTAGGTGATGCATGGTGGATGATGAAGTAGGGTGTTGTAATTGGTTGTTTAAAGTGATGTAACACAAATTAAGACATGCATTGGATGCATGTATAGGATGAGGTGGTCATGAGTCATGATTAATTTCCAAGGTATGGGGAGAGAGCTAATGATAAGTTTTAGGATAGAATCCAATTTTGTCTTATAGTGCTTGTCTTATATATACTAGTTTTTTATTTTGTCATGTAGCAATTGTCATATTTATTGGTAATTTTCATGTTCTAAAAGTGGGCTTTAGGCCCACATGGGCTCAAGTCCAATGGGCCTAACATAATAAAGGTTGCTTGTGTTACTGGATACATATTTTGAGCCTTACATTCGATGGGTCATATCTCACTAACGGAGCGTCGGATTGATGGGTTGTTTTCACCATTGCGATCGCAACGACGATGCAGTCCACATTATAGGGGTCTCAAGATCATTCAAAAAAATCACTTGGGTGAGTTTTCTAGGTGCACTAGAGTGCAGTGTATGGTCTATCAATGGTGCGAGTTGGGACATGTGTGCACACGAGAGATGTTGTAAAAGATCGGGATCCCACAAATGAGCTTCTTAGGAAAGGGTTCATTCAAGAGAGCATAAGTCCATGTGTCGTTCCCACCCTTGTAACACCCAATAAGGATGGCATGTGGCGTATGTGTGTGGATATCAGGGCTATCAACAAGATTACCATTAAGTATCGGTTTCTTATACCGCGTCTTGACGATATGTTGGACATGATGGCCAATGCCACAATTTTCTCCAAAATAGACCTTAAGAGTAGATATCACTAGATACGTATTTGTCCAGGTGATGAGTGTAAAACTGCTTTCAAGATGAAAGATGGGTTTACGAGTGGCTAGTCATGCCTTTTGGGTTGACCAATGCCCCAAGTACATTTATGCGGGTGATGACCCAGGTGTTGAGACCCTTCATGGAGAAATTCCTACTTTTGTACTTTGACGACATCCTTATTTATAACATGACTAAGGAACAATACCTCCACCATCTGAGGCAAGTAGGGCTAAAAGTCGGGCGGGTTAGGTCAGGTTGGTGCTCAACCCAAGCCCAACCCAAGGTTCTTATACCTCAACCCTAACCCAACCCAACCAAACCCAACCTCAGGTTGGGAATTCTCAACCCAAGAGGGCTCGATCGGGTTGGTCGGGTAGATATATGCTAATATTTTCATTATTACATTAGTCTATTATATTTTCAATACATGTCTTATTTTTTGTACCTATAATTTTATTAATTATATATGTAGTTATTTATAGTAAAAAAGTTCATTTTTTCTAAACAAACAAGCTAAAATATAGGACAACTACTCCTTTAAAAGTCATATTACGTATCAAGCAATCTATTTGGGAGAGAGAAATCCAGCGTATCTTGTTAGCTTAAGTTATCAGAAATGACTCGGACCAATGAAACCCATTAGCATTGGAATTTTTCGTGCCTTCAACATAGACAATACACACTTAATTATAATTAATTGATAAGAAACTTATATATTGATCGGGTTCGGGTTGGGTTGAGCAACCCGAGACCTTAACCCGAGCCTAACCCGAGTTTTATCGAGTTGGTGTTTGTATGGCCCAAGTCCAAGACCAAACCCGATACATCCTGGCTAAGCCCAAGCCAATGTCGAGTCGGTCACGGATCAGTTGGGTTGAACCCACCCAACTTTCAGCCTTAGAGGCAAGTGTGAGGGATCCTTAGGGTAAAGAAGTTATATGCCAACCTCAAGAAATGTTCATTTTTGTCTAGTAGTGTCATTTTCTTAAGTTTTATCGTGTCATCTGAGGGCATGTATATGGATCCTGAGAAAGTGAAGGCCATAATCAGTTAGCTTGAGCCGTGTAATTTCATAAGGTGTGTAGCTAGCAACCTTTTTTAAACGATTCATTAGAGGGTTTAGTTCCATCATGGATCCCATTACCGATTGCATTAAAAAGGGGAGTTCCAATGGACTGAAGCAGCCTTTAGGGCGTTCAAGGAGATTAAGGTTAAGATGACTAAAACTCCTATCATGCGACTTCCAGATTTTTCCAAGGCTTTTGAGGTTGCTTGTGATGCGTTTGGTGTAGGTATAGGTGGAGTGCTTAGTCAGGAAGGGCACCTTGTCGCTTTCTTTAGTGAAATACTGAATGAAGCAAAATAATAGTATTCTACCCGTGATAGGGAATTCTATGCGGTAGTGCAGTCGTTGCCCCATTGGCGACATTATCTATTACCGTAGAAGTTCGTCTTTTTTTTTTTTTTTACCATGAGTGATGGGGACATCAGAGGATCTACTCGAGTGTACCAAAGACGGAGACGATCACCCACATCAACACAACTTTCCTTTTAGATGGGAAACGAGTTCCAGATGTGGCCCATTGAGCCATTTTGAAGACCCACATGCATTAGACGTGCATCAGGAAGACCCCACTTTGGGATGATGCATGTGGGCTACTTAGGAGACTATTTTAGTCATAGAATTTCTATTTTATGTCGATACAACCATTAGATCTTATCGATCAGGCCATCGAGCCACCAGATCTTTTAGATTTAGGCCCCTTGGACTCTGATCTTGCTTTCTTTATGGTCTTTATTATTTTTAGGAGTTATTTGATGGTTGAGATTGATAATATATATTTTAGTTTTCTTATTTTGAACAATGAGCCACTTTACTTAAGTGAGTGACATAGTTATAATTATACTAAATTTTAATTCCAAATTTTTTAATTATAAAACCACAAGGGGAGTGGAGTTCCAACCTTAATGGTGTTATTGAGAAGAAAGAAAAAAAGAGAGAAGCTCTTTTGTGTGAAAGAAATTTTGTCTTTACTTTCTAGGGTTTTTTTTTTTTAAAAAAAAAAAAAAAAAAAAACCTCCCTTCTAATTAAATTGTGAAAGGGTATAAGCTTGTTTGGTGGTGGATTCTAAGGTACATCCTTCCTCTTCCGCTTCTTCGAAAGGTATTATCTTCTTCTCCTGTCTTCCTCTTTTCTCTTCCATTACAACATTCTAAACATTAGATCTTTGATTTCTTATTTTTCCTAATTTCTAAAACCCTAATTCCAAAATCTCCAATTCCCATGAACCCTAATTCTCCATATTTTAGATTTTTCCCTTCCTAAGCATAATCATAAAACTTATTAGTCATTCCCTTGAGTGTGAAATGTGCCTACGCTAGATTGGAAGTCCCTACTTTCAATTGGGCCACTCTTGAACTATTTTATATTTTCGTACACCATGTATGGGAAAACCTAGGATCTTCATGTTATAAATATGAATTTTTGAATATATTATGAGGATATGCTTGATTTTACATGTTGATTACTGAAATTAATGTGTAATTGATCTCTCGTCATGCATCCAAGGAGAGTTTCCATCATCCTACATCAATGAGGCTTTGTGCTATATCAACTCGTAAAAGAAGTTGAACTCAAGGCATGCCAAGTGGGTCTAATTTCTCGAAGAGTACACTTTTGTATTAAAGCATAAGGCCAGGATTGAGAATAGACCTGTCGATGCTTTGATTCGTAGGGTCGCATTACTCCGCTTCATTAGCGTCGAAGTCATTGGGTTTGAGCGTTTAAAGGAAGATTATCCTAGTTGCCCAGATTTGGAGAGGTGTACGTATCATTGTTAGATGGTCGGTCTAAGGGTATTAGTGACTTTTTGTTTAGAGGTGATAGATTATGTATACCCCGTATGTCCCTCTGTGACTTTCTTGTCTAGGAGTTTCATTCTGGAGGGACAGCTGGTCATTTTGGGGGTGACAAAACTATTGTCCTTATAAAGGAACATTTTTATTAGCCAAGTCTCAAGTGAGACGTGACTAACATTATAAGGCAATGTAGGACTTGTCAACTGGCAAAGCAGGGGATGGAGAACACATGTTTATATACACCTTTGTCAGTCCCCCACATCCCGTGGTTGATATTAGCATGGATTTCGTGCTTGGGCTCCCCAAGACGATTAAAAAGTATGATTCTCTTTTTGTAGTTGTGGACCGTTTTTTGAAAATGGCTTACTATCTCCCATGTCCTAAAATGTCTAATGCCACTAACATGGCAAAGATATTCTTTGGGGAGATAATCCGTCTACATGGTTTGCCGAAAACCAGTGTGTCAGATCCAGATGTGCGGTTTATAAGTTATTTTTGAAAAACTCTATGGTACATGATGGAGACTAAGTTATAGTTCTCTTTGGCATACCACCCTTAAACTGATGGACAGACGAAGGTTGTCAATCGAAGCCTAGGAAATCTGCTACGATGTTTGGTGGGAGACCATATTAGGACCTAGAATGTGGTTTTGTCCATAGTCGAGTTTGCATACAACAATTTCATCAATAGGTCCACAGGAATGAGTCCATTTAAGATAGTATTTAGGTATAAGCTTAGAACGCCTATAGGTCTCATACCCATGTCTGTTTCACATAAGCGATCTGAGTCCTCAGATGCATTTACACGGCATATTCATGATTTGCATAATGAGATCAAGAAGCATATTAAGGCTAGTAATCAACATTATAAAATCTCTGCAGATTCACATTGTAGGTTTAAGGAGTTTCAGGTGGGTGACTACGTCATGGTCCGCATTAGGCCTGAACGATTCCCACAAAGAACCATGAGGAAATTTCATGCCCATAGTGCAGGTCCATATAAAATTTTAACAAGAGTGGGCCCTAATGTGTATGTGGTGAATCTTCCATCTGACATGGGCATTAGTGCAATATTCAACGTGGAGGATCTTGTGCCTTGTGACAGGCTCACACATCCATCTTCTAGTAGTCCTCCTGCAAAACCTTTATCCTATTTCAGATAATGGTTTTCCTGACCCCATTCCCAGTCCATGGCTTTCACCAGACTTTACTTCCTGCCCGTTGCCTTCTCTTCCATCACTACTTGGTTAGAAAGAATAGATCGAGGATGTTCTTGACCACATACCTCTTAAAGTGGAAGAATAGGCCGGAGTTAGACAACACTTGGATTACAGAGGCAAAGTTCCAGCGCATTGATCCTAACCTCCTCGAGCGTTATCATAGCTTTATTTCACCCGTGGAGAATTCTTCTTAGCCGAAGAGAATTGATGGGGACACTAGAGGACCTGCTCGGGTGTACCAGAGAGGGAGACGACCACCCACATCAGCATAACTTTCTTTGTGGATGGGAGATGAGTTCCAAATGGGGCTAGCCGAGCCATTTTGAAGACCCCACATGCATTGGATGTGCATCAAGAAAACCTCACTTTGGAATGATGTATGTGGGCTGCTTAAGAAACCATTTTAGTCATAGGATTTCTATTTTGTGTCGATCCGACCGTTGGATCTTGTCGATTAGGCCAACAGGCCACCAGATCAGCTTGATCTGGACCCCTTAGACTTTGAGATTACTTTCTTTATATATATATATTTTTATTTTTAGGATTTATTTGATGGTTGAGATTGATAATAATTGTTTTAGTTTTCTTATTTTGGGTGATGCGCCACTTCATTTAAGTGAGTGGCATAGTTGTAATTATGCTGAATTTTTAATTATAAAACCACATGAGGGGTGGAGTTCCAACCCTAGTGATGTTATTGAGAAGAAACAAAAAAAGAGAAGGTCTCTTGTGTGAAGGAATTTTCCTCATTGTGTTTTAGGGTTTATGAGAAACCCTCCTTACAATTGAATTGTGAAAGGATAGAAGCTTGTTTGGTAGTGGATTCCAAGGTACATCCTTCCTCTTCCTCTTCTTTGAAACGTATTCTTCTTCTTACACCATTCGTCTCTCTTCTTCAAAAGGTATTCTTTTTCTTCCATTGTCTTCTTCTCTTTCTTTCCATTACAACCGTTTAAACCCTAGATCCTTTGAATCCGTAAAACCCCATTCCTGAATTTCCATCCATGAATCCAAAACTCTAATCAAAATTTGAATTTTTTATTTTTATTTTTGAAAACTTTCTCCAAACGCGAATTTTGCTAGCATCATTATATATCCACATAGTTGCTGCACTACCCACCCTAGATTGGAAGTCCTTACTTCCAAGTGGGCCACTTTTAAACTATTTTATATTTTCATGCACTGCGAATGTGAAAACCTAGGATATTCATGTTATTAGTATAAATTTCTGAATTTATTATGAGGATATGCTTGATTTTACATGTTGCTTGCTGAAATTAATGTGTAATTGATCTCCCATCCTACATCCTAGGATAGTTTCCATCATCCTGCATCAGATCCAATGCGAGATGGTCATGTATGATTTTTAGACAGTTGATGATGTTCATTGGAAGACTCGACGAGTGGAACAACAGCTGTAGGAGCATACTCTTCAATGCTTTGGTTCTTCAATTGGGGAACCTTCCATGAGAAAGGGTTCAAATTCACAACTCAATCGGATTCCACCACAGGGCTACCGACCACCTCCTCATGCTTTTCAGTCGTGCCCACAGATGCAAACTTCTCTTATAAGGCAACCTCGAGCTTTGCAACAACCTTTGCCAATCAATTCATACCAAAAGCAACCAGCAGTGTAGGGTCATGACACTAGGGGGCGAGGTCTTAATTTTAATTTTTCCCTTCGTAGAGAACGGTGAGGTATTGACTGCTATTGTGGACAGATAGGGTACTTTTCTAATGAGCATCTGCAAGTTAGGAACCTCCATTATTGCAGTAATGAGGACCCCTACAACCTAGACGGCCATGATCATTACGATGAGCACATTGAGATGGAACAACCCTGTATAGAACCTGGATCACAACTAGAGGACCCTTCTATTGAACCTATGGTTGAAGCTGAGGATAAAAGCCCTACTCATACACTGCCTCCTTACTACCGTCAAGGGGGAAGAGGAAGACTGGCGACGAACCATTGTTTTCCATACGCGGGTAAAATGTCAGGGTAGGTTATGTAACATGATCAGTGATGGCGGCAGTGCAATGAATATCTGCCATCCCTATGACTCAAAGGTGTTTGGTATCATTTAAAATTAGCATATGAGGATGATATTTGGTATGACATAATTCTAATGGATGTCACCCACATTCTTCTCAATCGACCTTAACTCTCTAACCAAAAGGTACAAAGCGGCAGTGAAGCTAATACACATACTTTTCTATGGCACAAGGTATTCTGTATTGGTAATGGTGGCTGTAACGGTCACGACTATTACTGATACGGGCATCAGTCATAACGGCCGATACGGGGTGTAATGATCGCTACGACCTCCGTAACGGTTCAAAAAAAATTGCCCAAATTTTTTTGAAATAATATCTAAAAAATCTATAATAATGTCAATATTCCAAATTTATATTCATTTTTATGTTTGAACATGTTTATGGTAGCCTAACAGTCCACCCTTTGGTGAGAGTGTTGTATCGGATTCTTAATTGAATTTATGAACATGGTTGTGTCTCTAATGTTTACACATCACAATCAAGCATTAGAAAGCGGCAGTGAAGCTAATACACATACTTTTCTATGGCACAAGGTATTCTGTATTGGTAATAGTGGTTGTAACGGTCACGACTATTACTGATACAAGCATCAATCATAATGGCCGATACAGGGGTGTAACGATCGCTACAACCTCCGTAACGGTTCAAAAAAATTGCCCATTTTTTTTTTGAAATAATATCTAAAAAATCTATAATAATGTAAATATTCCAAATCTATATTCATTTTTATGTTTGAACATGTTTATGGTAGCGTAACAGTCCACCCTTTGGTGAGAGTGTTGTATTGTGTTCTTAAGTGAATTTATGAACATGGTTATGTGTCTCTAATGTTTACACATCACAATCAAGCATTAGAATTAGAAATCGGATGATCTACCTGAGGAGTTGCCTCTGATGTGTGATATTCAACACGTTATAGATTTGGTTTTTAGAGCAATCTTACCCAACTTGCTAGCATACCGGATAAGTCCCGCCAAGCACGTCGAGTTGAAGCACCAGGTTGATGAGTCGCTTAAAAATGTCTACATCCGAGAGAGCCTAAGCCCACGTGCAGTGCTAGCCCTCCTTACTCCTAAGCAGTGTTTTAAATATCAACAATATCAGCCGATATATCCCACGATGTTTCTTGTATCCCACCTGTGTGATACGAAACACACAAGTAGTGGGATATACCCCATATGTTCGATCCGGTAAGCATTTTTTTATTTTTGATCCTTTTTTTTTTTTTCCTGTAAATCATGTTAAATCATTGTCAAATTGTTACAAATCCATGTTTTTTTCATGTTTTGCATGAAAAATCATCGATTGGGAGCTTCGATTTCGAGATTTGTAGGAGAAGGACCAAGCTACAAAATTTTGAAAAAAAATAAATAAATCTCAATTTCTCGTAAATCAGTTGCAATCTTTATGTCCAAACATAAAATCAAACATGTATGTAACCTAATTTAGTGACTCTTCTTTTGTTTTTGAATATATTGCTTATGTTTCCACAAGCCTTCTTACATTTATAAATTATATGAATAAACTTTGAATAGACTTGCATCAATTCAGTTAGAAAATGGATAGATTAGGACCCCATACAAAGAAAACCCATTATGTGCACTTGTTTTTTTGTGATATTCTGATTTGTTTGTATTGATGTCTTTTTTTAACAATCACTAAATTTTCATTGAAAAAATCTACCAATTTCCAATGTTTTCCCATGTTTCCAACAACAACAATACATTATGCGATACAACTAATATATCCCATGCAATAATCGATACGTATCCATATCCCAAAGGTGCGATATGTAGCGCGATACCGTTATTTCGAACACTGCTCCTAAGAAGGATGGAAGTTGGTGCATGTGTGTAGATCAAGGTATTCCTTATTAGTAACGGTGGCTGTAACACTCACGACCATTACCAATACAAGTATCGGTCAAAGCGGCTGATGTGGGGGTGTAACGACCGCTACGACCCCGTAACAGTTCCAAAAAATTTTGCTCGAAAAATTATGAAATAATATCTAGAAAATCTAGAATAATGTCTATATTCCAAATCTACATTCATTTTTATGTTTGAACATGTTTATGGTAACATAACAGTCTACCCTTTAGTAAGAGTGTTGTATTGGGTTGTTTAGCGAATTTATGAACATGGTTATGGATCTCTAATATTTACACATCACAATCAAGCATTAGAATTAGAAATCAGATAAAAATGCGTATATACCACTTTTTTCAATTTTTTGAAAAATGGCCCTTGGAGATTCTATTCGCCTAAATCGCTTCAATCTACTATTTTAATCCTAAAGACTCTAGTACGAGTGTTTGAAATCTATTATAGAATAATGTAGGAAAGTTTTTGGAATGAGAAAGTAGAAAATTTTGGGGACATGGATTTACATAGAAAAAAGAATTAGTTGTTTTTAACCATTTCGAGGGTAACGGTCGTTTCACCCCTGTATCACATAACAGTCACAGTCGTTACCTCTACGTATTGACCTTTACGTTCATATCATAACGGATACAGGTCACCTTGATAAATGAGCTATTAATAAAATCACAGTTAAGTACCGTTTTTCCATTCCTTGGCTTGATGATATGTTGGATTTGATAACAAGTGCTAGCATCTTCTCCAGGATTGATCTTTGCAGTGGATACCACCAGATTCGCATCTGACCTGGTGACGAATGGAAGATGGTATTTAAGAAGAAGGACCCCGCCAAGGTGAAAGCCATTGTTGATTGGCCAACACCTGCCAATATTTCAGAAGTTCATAGTTTCCATGGCCATGCTACATTTTACAAACGTTTTGTGCGAACTTCAACAACATCATGGCCCCAATCACCGATTGTATGAAACAAAGGGAGTTTCGATGGACAAGTGCAACAACACGAGGGTTTAATAGGATCAATCGTAAGATGACCGAAGCTCCAATCGTGCGCCTTCTGGACTTTGAGAAGGTATTTGAGGTGAACTGTGATGCCTCTAACATCGACGTTAATGGAATTCTCAGTCAGGAGGACCATTCGATAGATTTCTTCAGCAAAAAACTCTTTGATGCGAAGCAGCGGTACTCCATTTATGACTTGGAATTTTATGCCGTTATGCAAACTCTACGTCATTGGTGTCACTAGTTGGTTAGCAAGGAGTTTGTCCTATAATCTGATCATGAAGCACTCAAATATCTAAACTCTCTACAGAAGATGAGTGCTCGTCATGTCAAGTGGAGCGCATATCTTCAGGTGTTTTCTTTTGTCAATCGCCACAAGGCTGGCAAAGACAATTAAGTTGTTGATGCATTAAGCTATCGGGCACTGTTTCGACAAGAAACGAATAGTATTGGATTTGGGGATTATCTCACTTAATAGTAACAAAGAAAGAATGAAGAGATTAATCATCACATTTTACTCATTCTGAATATATATGATTTTTTTTTTAAAAAAAATACAAGTACTGAATGAGCTTAATGTCGATTTCGTCAGCATTTCGGCTCATATCATTTAAGTCTTCATAAGAGAAGAGTTGTGCGGATTTTCTTTCATGCATATTCCTTTATTAATAGTATAAAGGAATGTTGAAATCCCTTGGAAAGAACTGCAAAACTACAATATATGTGCTGCCCTTTAGGTTACCGCGGGTTGAGGAGTTACATGGACTCGGGCAACTCATCCCAGTTATGTGGTCTTGCCTTCTTCTCTCCCTCTCCTCTTTCTCAAATACATGTCAGAAGTATCAGTCTTCTGTCAATCCAATCCCTCAAATGAAGGGCGAAGGGGTATTTATAGGCCTTTCACACATGTAAACCCTCAAATTTGTGTCGTGGGACCCACTTTGCATTCATATCGGGCTACTATATGTATTCCTCATCTATGAGTTGCACGGACCCATGCTACTACATGTTTCTGTGCACCTTATTGTTCCTACACAACTTGATTGTTCCCGCGCAACTTGACTATTCCCACGAGACTTGATTTCTTCTTTCTTTCTTCATTTCTTTTGTTTCTTACCTCTCTTAATTAATTTTTTTTAGGCTCCAACAGATGCCCCCTTGATCCGATATTTGACCAATCATCAGGTCAATTTGAAGGATCAATCAACTGGCCTATCTGAAAATCAAGTTGTGCAAACCCACACAACTCAACGGAATCGAGTCCTGCGCAACTCCAATCGGGTCTCGATGACTATAAATACTGGACTTCCCAATCGTTTCCTCACTTCGAGATTTTCTTCAGACTAGAGCCCTCTTTGTTGCGCAACACATCCCCCCACACAACTTGTCATCCCGCGCAACTCCTTTGTACTTAGTACAATTTCTGTCCATTCTAAAACTCTACCAAAATTTTCCAAGAAGTTTTCTCACTTAGCCAAAATTTCTAACTTTCCAGACTTAGCCAATTGCTCCAACCTTGCGAAGATGGCCCGAACAAAGAGAACTTATTGTGTCGTGGACCCTCCTACTGATCAACCTTCCCATGCTGAACTTCCATCTTCTCCAACTCCTCAAATCCTTGAACCTTCTTCTCAAGTTCTTAAACCCTCTTCTTCTCCCCTTGTACACAAAGATTGTCTGAAAAAGAGGATCAAAGTGACTAAACAATGCCCGGCTTATATCAAAGAGCATGTTCTGCCTGTTTTTAATTTCTCTAATAGAATCTTGGCCGATATGCAAGGCTATCATCGCCGGAGACATAGAAGGAACTCCAAAGCAAGGACGGGAGATCGATTGGGAAACATGGCTGAAATCAACAGCCAATCTTCGCACTGACCTCACACGCTCACCTCTTAGAGAAGATACACCGCCTCCCTCTTTTTCCAAAAAGAAGCATAGCAAGTCCAAGAACAAGAGCTTCAAGAGAAGATCAAAGAACATAAGAAGAAGAAGCTTCAGAATACTTGGGATACTGTGAAAATCCAGGAGGGTATTTTAAAATTCAATAGGCCCTTTAGAGACACGCTGATAGTCATTCAGCTGAACATACATTGCCACGTGTCCATTCTTCAGAGTGAACCTACGGATAGGATGACTCAAAGCAGGATGATGTACACTCCCAACTGGTCTATGAAGGAACCAAGAATGTTGGAAGGCATTCTATCAGAGAGGGGATAGAAGCAGCAAATCGATGATATTCATCTGATGCGATTCCTCATTCCTTGCTATAACCCCCATGAACTATTTCCTACGGCTTTTTACGAAACAGTACGTCAGCACTTTAGAGATAGGAATTCTCTATGGGGAAACGAAGAGTTCCGTATGCGCGGTTTCCTGTCTTCACGTAATTATTATACTGACTGGGCAAAGGAAATTCTTAGCAAGCATTCTACTACGTTGATAGAAGTCAACCTTTATGTTGTTATCGAGGTCACTTCTGAATACTGTTGCAAAGAGCTTATGGTTTTCAAGGGATTTCTCAGCTATTGGTGTCCAATCACCAACTCCTTCCACATGCCACTGGGTGAAGTCATCATTACCCTTTGGTATTTACATAGGATGGCGGGGCTTCCGATAACGGGTCGTTTCTATGACGAATATATTCCCACTAATGCAGAGTTTTCACACTTCTCTTTTTTTAAGAGACAAGTGTTGGTGTCAGATGCTTCAGTTGAATTATTCAAGGAAATGTCCAAAATTTCCCGACATTCGGAAGATTCCTCATCTTCTCTGGCTAGCCCATTTTTCTTAAGGATTACGGTATAACTTTCGACTTATGGTATCGCATATGTATAAACTTTATTAGTATTCACCTTATTTACTCTCTTTTCTTTTTTTGTTGCAGATTCAAGAATAGCCATTCTAATGATTTGGAGAATGCACGGCAGAGGATAAGGAGTGATCCCGAGTATACTTCTAAGGGTGAGCTTGTCGTCTTTCTTTCATATTGGCTCAGTATAGTAGTGCTTCCAAGTTCTAAATGGGCCGATGCAATCAGACCTACTGTATTTGTCGTAGCAGGAGGGCTAGTAAAAGGTCGAAAATATTCCCTGGCACCTCTTGTTCTCTGCTTGTTGTATAGGGCTTTTGGTGATGTAGTGACTCATTGCCAAAATCCATCTGTCGGGGCCAGTTTCACATTCACACCATAGCATTACTTCTTAGGGTGGCTTGGTGTCTATTTTCCTTGGACATATGATGACTCAAAGAAAGCTTATGTCAATCCTTCACGCCTCCCGCTATGGCACTATTAAAAGCGATCGATGACAAGAAGAACGTATGAATGGGTAGTTAATAAGATCGAATCGACAAGTGCCATCGATTTTTATCAATTCTCATTTTCTAAGTATGTTGATGATCATGAAGCAGTTGATGATGAAGATCTTCCTCCAACTAAGCGAGCCTTCTTCATCTCAATCAGATCTAACAGCTTGTCGCTGAGGGAAGGTAGTGAATTTTGGAGGGAACCATATTATCCAAGCAGATTCGCTCGTCAATTCAGCTATGACCAGACAATGCCTGAACATCCTGAAATAGTGACCCGTATTATGAGAAGCTATGGTGTGGGTCCTTATAACTAGGGAATGGTCTGGAGGCAATTGCATGACGCGCGTATCAACTCCAAATTCACACTTCGTTCGTACCACATATCCCTGGATGAGATGGTGGGTTCACACTTCGTTCGTACTACATATCCCTGGATGAGATGGTGGGCACACCTATCTTACCTGGCTCGTTGTTGTATGGCGGTAAATTCTTCTATATGGATACCTCCCCCCAGAATGAGAAAGCAAGATCTTGTGTAGGGAGTAGGACACACTATCGAACAGGATTGTGCTCCTACCCCCGGTGAAGCTTGCATAAAGATTTCTTTGAAAGAATCGATTCGTCAGATTACACCTGCAAATACCCTCAAGGGCTGGGTAGCTCATGGATTTCCTTTGGAGCATCTGAAAGCTCGAAGAAGGCACACTAGCCAGGAAGATATTGCTGACACTACAGAAGCTTCTCAAGCCCATGTTTCTACCATTCCATCCCCGACTTTAGAAGCTGCAGGACCTTCTGAACCTGAGACGGTGTCTCCAACTGTTCCTCCTCAACCATCATATGCTCGTAGAGATTCATCGTCTCCAATCACAAGATCACAAACTCGCGCTAGATCTTCTGTCTCCCCTGCAACTATTTCCACAGAAGAACTTATCCCCATCGAAAAAATAAGATCTTCGAAGAAAGGTAAACAAGTGGTCGTTGAGGAACCAATTTTGAATTCATCATCATCGTCATCATCATTATCAGGGGATGAAGATGGAGAATCCTCTTCTAGTAACACCTCTTCTGCTGAAAATGATTAATCTTCTAATGATTCGAAAGAGGAGGGAGAACTGAATTCAAATGAAGAGGAAGAAGGGGAGGTTGACATCGGTGAAGAGAAGCATATCATTGTGACTACTAAGGTAGATGAAGAAGTGCCTCAGACAGTAACTACAGAGGCTGGCGAAGAGGAAGAGGATCATGATTACGAAGAATATGAAGATGTACCAGGATTTGATTTGACTATGTCATTCAGCAGTGACTATTCTCCTCTCCCGCATACCATATTTTCTAGTCCAATAGTTAGCACTACCATAGCTTCAGAGACTCTTCCGACTTCTATAGGCGTGGTTCAAACTGAGGCGGCTGCTCCTACTTTTGGTGCACGTTCTATTAAAACGACTAGAGCATCTCTTACACCTCTAGTTAAGACCAGCATAGTGGCACATGAGATAATTTTCCAGACAGAGCCGGCTGATACTACGACTCTGACTACAGTCGCTTCTAGTACTGAGGCTAGAGCGCCATCTTTTGCAGATATGGTTCGGATATGCCTGGTCTTTCGTCCTTTCCCGAGAGAGTGCAATCTGCGGAAGTGCCAGTTTCGGTTCCAGTGGTTTCAGTTGCAGGTATATTTACTTAATATCTTGTTTTACAAGGGTATTTCATAAGTTTCATTCTAACTCATATTTCTCTTATTTTTGTCGCAGTTCGTCCATCTTCAAGTGGTTCCGGAAGCTCCAATTCTGTTGCCACTATTTCAAACATAATTTCCTTAGAAAAGATTCCTCCCTATGCATTAGTCTTGCTGAAAGGTTCTCTATCAGCAGCCATATGTATTTTTAAGGATCCGACACACTGGCTGGATTTGGATATAGCATTGGCATATCTAGACAATGTCGCAAGAATAACGAAGATTAATATCTCTCCTTTGTGCGAATCTCTTTCTCACTTTTACGTCACACTTTGCAAATTGGAAGCTGCTCGAGACATGACTATTGCCCCTAAAATACTTGCCCGTCAGAAGGAGTTATTACAGCTCAAAGACAAGTTTTCAAGGGCTATAGCAACGATTTTCGGATATAATAAGGAATTCAATTCCCTCCAGGAACAAGCGAAGGCTTCTAAACATTCTTCAGCGATCATAGGTGAGAAGATTTTGAGTCTCAAAAAGCAGATTTCCGATCTCGAGGCTCAACAGCATGAAGTGGATTCGAAGACCAGCAAGCTTGAAGCTAATATTGAAGACAACATGCGAATAACCAATCTTGAGCAGTCAGAGATCTTGAAAGATGAAACAATGATAACTTCTTTAGAATAAGAACTAACTGATGCTCCTGATCAGGTTAGACTTATTGTTGATGTAGAGTTAGATAATACACCTGCAGAGGTTCAATTAAAGCAAGATTTTCAACGATATATGGTTGCACTAGGAATATCGAAAGACCTGTAAATTTTCATTCGCATCTACTGTAATTTCACGCTTATACTTTGACATATTGTGAATGAATTTTGGTAATCCAAAGATTTTGTGAATGTGAGAAATGACTAAATATATGTTTGTATGGTATTTACTTTATCAGTTTTTACAAGCATACTTTGATAATACGTGCGATCTTCAACATATAATAAAGTGACAACTTATTCTTGATTGTTAGTATGATGTCACCTATATTGTGTTCTTTTTGATGGGCAGAGCTAGTTTTCAATCTCAGTTAGTTTCACACACAATTTAAAGCTCTTGAGTAGTGGAGCAATCACAGTTTTTCAGATTCTTAAATAGTTGGAGTCGGGTCTTACGCAAGTGGTCTCTGTAACTCTTATGAGTTCGCTAAACCATTGCGGTCGGAGAGTTTATAAACCGCGATCCATCAGAGGGGCCCAGTGAAGCTACTAGGGTAGTGAACTCGGTAGGTTTTAGGCGCAGGGTTGGCCGCGTTAACTCTCTAGAGTTCACGAAGCTCGCAAGGCTACCTTAGGGGTACCAAATCCGAGGCAGTTAGTCCATCAATGAGGGGGTAGTTTGTTTTAGAGGCCCGTCCTCATTAGTTTCTACTTGAATCAAGCCAGGAATCTAGGGGTCTTACGCATGGTTGGCCTATTTATGGACGAGCTAAAGAGCGCACACTGCAACCTGCTTTTTCTTCGTCCGTAAGGTCAAACCTATTCATAGGAGGGCATTTCTCTCACCATCTCCCGTGGCACTGTCAGAAGCTGAACAGACGGCATTGGTCTCAAGCGTGATTGGCCTTCATGGACTTTCGGCCGCTTAGGGGTTTTAGTCGCTGGCTCTCTCCACTGCCCGCATTGGTCTAAGCATGTGATGGTCTTTGCGAGCTTTTTAGAGCCACTGGCTTCTCATTGCTGCCCATATAATTTTTTATGTATCGCCGATCACGATAGGTCTTATGCGTGGTTGGCCATATAGGCGCGCTTTGCTGCAGTAAATGATAAATTATCATTGTTGTCGTAGGACTTATGCATGGTTGGCCGTATAGGCGCACTCCACTGCCGTAAATGATAAATCGATAAATGACACATCGCCATTGCTGATAATATTTATGGTTAGAATAGTGTATCAGCTTGGCAATGATATCAGTTTCAATAAAATGGCTTTTGTATCGGCGATTAGAGATAGCGATGACGATAATTGTTGATTTAGTGATGATCATCGGCATTTGGCGATAATCGACGATTATATTGATATGCTTGAACTTAATATGATTGAGAATCTTCCTTTTTTTCATATATGGAGAAGAGTACATGGCATTGCCTTTTAAGGCCTTTTTATCATTCTGCTTATCTTGCCCCATTATAATTGGGAAGTATTATACTAATAATCTTCAAAATTAAATAATAATAATAATAATAATAAAATAAATAAATTGGCCATCTTCAAGGATGATATATTTTAATGAAGCGAGCATTGACGGGTATACTGATGCCTCGTCCATTTTGGTCCACTACTCGATAAGCTCCATTGGAGTATACATCCGTTATTATATATGGACCATCCCGTTTAAGGTCGAATTTGCCCCCTGTTCTACGAGTGACCACTATAGGTCTTTTCAACATTAGCACCATGTCGCCTTTCTTGAATGAGCGATGTTTGACTTTCTTGTCGAAGGTAGCAGAAATTCTTGCCTGATATATTTGTCATCGTTGCTTGGCTGCTACCCTTTTTTCATCAAGTGAATTCCATTCGGTCAGTCTTATCTTAGCATATTCGGCATCCGTAATTGATCGATGCACCGCTACTCTAAGTGACGCGACTTGCGTTTCGATGGAAATTATAGCTTCGATACCATAAACCAGAGAGTACGATGTAGCTCTTGTTGCAGTGCGATGAGTAGTTTGATAGGCCCATTGAGCTTCCTATAACTTTTCATCCCAATCACGTTTGTTTCCCGTAACTGTTTTCTTCAGTATTTTCACAGTCGTCTTATTGAGGGCTTCAACTAACCCATTGGCCGGTAGATAGTAAGGCGTCGCAAACGAGTGCTGGATATTAAATTTCTAACATAATTTCTCCATACCTTTATTCTTGAATGGAGTACCGTTATCAGTGACGATTCTTTTTGGGATGCCATGGCGATATATTATTACATGTCGGATGAAATTTACGACATTCATTTCTTTGACATTTATTAGCGCGATAGCTTCGGTCCACTTAGAGAAATAGTCTGTTATCGCCAGAATGTACTGTTGTCCTTTAGACGAGGGTGGATTTATGGGACCATAACATCTAGTCCCCACGCTACAAGGGCCAAGAACCTACTGATTGATGAAGGTCTTCAGGAGGTAAATGTGTTACGTCTCCGTAAATTTGACATTCATGACATCGCTTTACATAATTAATCGCGTCTTTGAACATTGTAAGCCAGTAATATCCCATTCGATACACTCGAAGGAACAAATTCCGACTAGCCTCATGGGCTCCACATTCTCCTGAATGAGCTTCTTGTAATATCTAATTCGCTTCTTCCATATCCAAGCATCGCAACAGCATCTCATTATAAGATCTCATATAGAGCACTTCATTGCATATAATGAATTTCTTCGATCTCTGTTTGATTGTAACTTCTGTGCTGGATCTTCTGGTAGAATATCATATTTGAGATAATCTAGAAAAGGCTAGCGCCAATTGTCTATCGTAATCTCCAAACATGATACAGGAAGTGCTTCAGAAATTTCATTAACGTCTTCGGATAACGGTAAGAATCTCCTTTCTTCAATTGTTACTTGAAGAGGATTCCGATCAAGACGGGATAAAGCTACGGCCAAGCTAGCTAAAGCATCTACCCTTGCATTTTCACATCATGGTATGTGCTTGATTTCGACATCATGAAACTACTCCAGTAATTGTTATGCTTGCCGGTAGTACGGTAGGAGTTCCTTCTTTCTTATTTTAAACTCCGTCGTTGGCTGGTTTATTACCAACTTAGAATCACTAAATATTTGTAGTACTTTTATTTTCATCTCGTGCTATTACCATTCCTATAATAAGAGCTTTATATTCAGCTTCATTATTGGTAAATGTTGCACCTAGTGTAAAGGAATACGGCAATAGGTCGCCCTGAGGACTGATAAATATCATTCTGGCACCTGTTCCTGAAGATCTTGAAGCACCGTCAAAATACATTTGCCAACAATTGGGCGATTCTATCATCATTACCTGTTCATCTGGGAAGTCATCACTGACTATTTCACTGTCTGTTATAAGGTGAGCTGCTAAGAAATCTTCTATCGCTTGTCCTTTCACTGCTTTTGCCAACTCATAGCTAATCGCATATTCCGAAAGCAATAACATCCATTTAGTCAGCCTTCCTGATAACATCGGCCTTGTCATCAAGAATTTTATAGGATCCGCTCACGAGATCAAGATTATATCATGAGAAAGACAATAATGTCTCGGTTTCTGCATTGTGAATATCCTTGCCAGACATATTTTCTCAATGGGTGAGTAATTGCATAATGCGCCTATCAGAGTTCGACTCAAATAATAGGGCACGATTTCCTTCCCTTGTTCATTTGTTTGCGCCAATAGAGCCTCTAATGAATTTTCTAATGCAGAAATATAAGGAATGAGGGGTTTGCCTTTCACAAGGGCAGCCAATACCGGAGGTTGTCTCAATAATTCTTTAATTGAATCGAATGCATTCTGACATCACTGATCCCATACAAACTATGTTCCTTTCTTCATCAAATGAGAAAATGGCTGACATCTTCCAGATAGATTGGAGATAAAACGGCGAATATATGCTAGTTTTCCTAACAAACTCTTTAACTCTTTTAACGTTTTTGGTGGTGGCATGTCTTGGATTGCTTTGATTTTCCCTGGATCTATTTTGATTCCTCTGTGTCTGATAACAAAACCGAGAAATTTTCCTGACGAGACACCAAAGACACATTTAGCCGGATTCATTTTTAGCAGTTTCTTTCTGAGCCAACGAAAGATCAAAGTCAGATGCTTGTGGTGCTCTTCGTGATAATTTGATTTGACTACCAGATCATCAACATAACATTCGACATGTTTATGCATCATGTCTTGGAATATATTCTGCATTGCTCTCTTACATGTTGCGACAACGTTCTTGAGACCGAATAGCATAACTTTATAACAATAGATTCCCAAAGAAGTTCTGAATGATGTAGCTTCTTCATCTTCTAGAGTCATTCTTATCTGATTATATCTAGTATAACCGTCCATGAAGGACATAACAGCGTATTTCGTTGTGTTGTCGATTAATAGCACGGTTATTGGCAACGGGAAGTTGTCTTTCAGGCAAGCCTCATTTAAGTCTCTAAAATCGACACATATCCTGATTTGTCTACTTTTCTTTTTCACCGGGAATATTTGATATCCATTTAGGATATTTGACTTCTCCAATGAATCCGACCTTGATCAATTTATTTACCTCCTCTTCTATCAGGAAAATTAAATCTGGGTGAAATCGCCTTTGTGTTTGCTTGATCAACCTCTTGTCTTTGGAGATGTTCAGTCGATGTATTGCTACTGATTTTTTCAGGCCTGGCATTTCTGCATGTGTCCAGGCGAACACATCTTTATTTTCTCTTAAGAGCTTGATGTACTGATCGGCTTCTGCCTCCTTTCTGGGCTCCTACCTTAAAATGATCTGTTAAAATGAATGGACGAATAAAACACATGCATGACTGTGGCCCCACAGACCCCCGCCAGGACCGAGTCCGCATCCATCCATTGGCAAGAACTCACTTAACATGAGTTGGCCAAAAGATGAGGCCCGTCCCCCATCAAAGAGCAGCACTTGAAAATCAAATGTGAAACATTTTCAAAGTTAAATAAATTGCTCTGTGTGTGTGACACAGCTAGAGGTGGGCATCGAGTCGAGTTAGACTGAGTTAGGGCCGATCTGACTTGATCCGGTTTTGTAATAGGCCTGACCCAAACTCAATCCAACTCGGTACCTAGTCCAGCATGCCTGACCCAATCCAACTCCGAGTCTAGCCTGGACTAATCCAAACCGAGTCCGACCCGATCACAAGTACCGACTCAGATCAGGTGCAGTGGGTATCCAGAGCTGAAATCACAACTCAAAACCTATATTCACTTGCCAAAATTGCAGCCTCTCCATCAGCTACACGGCATCTCAGAACTGAAAGTCAGATCTGAGTTTTTTTAATATATATGTATGAATCGAGTTTCGGATCGAGTCGAGTTAGTACCAAGTTGGATTTCAGTTCGAGTAGAGTCGAATTATTGGGTGACTTGAACTCAACTTGATTCGAGTTCGGATTGGACGAAGTCAACTCAATTTAAATCGACTCACCCATTCGGATCGAATCAAGCCAGATCTAAAAGAGTTGAGTTGTCTGCTGCTCAGCTCTGCACAAAGCTAACGAGCTAAACAAACTGATCATGCACTGTTGGAAAGATGACCTTACAAAGAATTACATGCAGAGATGGAGTGGTGTGTGTAGGAATAGCATAGCATAGCATGCAGCCTGATCACCTGTTGTATTTTGTACATGTGGATGCAGCTCATGTCCGTTTGCACTATAGGCCTCACCATTGATTGCAAAAACCATGACAATGTCTAAAAAAAAAAAACTCTGAAGACCCCACAATTGATACCAACAGATACAACAAGGCTCCATATAATGCTAGCCCGATGGACTGACCGAAAGCCCACTAACACACCTGTTTCCATCTATGATGGGGTTTACCAATCCATGAACCACTTCCCACGTCTACAGTGGAGACAGTAACCTACTCTTAAAGCTATCAGCCTTCAAATTTACAGAATCAACAATCTATTATAGCTAATGAGGTATTATGTTTTGCAGGATAAAAAATAAAAATACAATAAAATAAATATAACCCTCGATCATTATATTTGCAGACAAACTACACCTCATGAAACCCTGTACGAAATTTTGGGTCATGAAAAATGCAAACAGTTTCTTCCCTTGATTTGAATTTCTCTTTGCTATGGCCCACCAGAATCTTAGATCAGGGTGAAAATTCACCCCCTTAAGGTTTTATGGGATTCCGCATCTTATGGACAGTTCGGATTCGACACCCATCACACGTATGCAAAGGTGCGTAGGTGAGCATGCCTCTGTGTGTGTGTGTGTGTGTGTGGGGGGGGGGGGGGGGGTGCTCATGGGAACTACCCACTAGGTCGAGCTGTGTGGGACTCACCATGATATGTGTCGAACATCAACACCGTGCATTTGATGGGTCCCCTTTAAATTATGGGATCTTCCAAAAATCAGCCATATACGGAACTCAGGTGAACCATACCATCTAAAATCATGTGAAGACATACCTAAAACATATAAATGCACTTGGTGGGGCCCACCTGAAATTTGGATAGTCTAAAACTTGGTCTGACCCCTCATCCAAGTGGGACACACATAATGGATGGGCTGGATTTGTGAACCACATCTCGGTGGGCCCAACAAATGATTATGAATTTTTTGATGGAGGGTAACCCCTCTCAACTTCTGTATGTGGTGTGGCCCACACAAGCCACGGATTGACTTGATTTTTAAGACCTAGGCTCACCATGGAATGGTGCAGCTGACTGATGGGGTAGATGTTCGACAAGCATCACGGTAGGGCCCACACAACTTGACCTCATGGGAAATTCCCATGAGCTCAACCGCACATAACCTTTTCCATATATATATATATATATAGTCATGCTCACATGCACATCTAGCACGTGTGCACCTTTGCACATGTGACATGGGTGTCTAATCCGAACAGTCTATGTGATGCGGAATCCCATGAAACCCCAAGGGATAAATTTTCACCCTGATCTAAAATTTTGTTGGGCCATATCAAAGAGATGCAAATCAAGGGAGGAAACTGTTTTCACTTTTCATAGCCCACAAAAGTTTTGGATCAAAGTAAAAATTGGTTCGGGGGTTTCATGAGGTGGTGCCTCACGTGGACCATTCAGATCTTGGAGTCACCCGTTCAGATTTTGGAGTCACATCACGTGGGATAGTTCTAAAAAAAGTTTGGACTGGTGCAGCTGTGTATATATACACACACACATATATAGTGTGTACGGGCGACTTCTCACCGGACTATATATATATATATATATATATATATATATATATATATATATATATATATATATATATATATATATATATATATATATATGGGTTTAGGTACTATGAGCTCGAGCGCACACCAAGGGTTTGTGAGGTCGAGCTGTGTGAGCCCCACCGTGATGCGTGTCGACCATCAACACCATGCATTTCATGGGTTCCCTTTAAATTATGGGATATCCCAAAAATCAGCCATATATGGAACTCAGGTGGGCCATACCATCTAAATTATGTGAAAACACCGTTAAAACATATAAAAACACTTGGTGGGGCCCACTTGAGTGCTTCATGCACCTGAAACTTGGTCTGAACCCTCATTCAAGTGGGACACACATAATGGATTGGCTGGATTTGCAAACAACATCTCGGTGGGCCCTCAAAAATGGTTATGAATGTTTTAATGGTGCACGGCCCCTCTGCACTTCTGTATGTGGTGTGGCCCACACAAGTAACGGATTGACTTGATTTTTGAGACCTAGGCACACGATGGAATGGTGCATCAAATGCACAGTGTTGATTTTCGAAAGGCATCACGGTGGGGCCCACACAGCTCGACCGCATGTGACGAACGCGTGCGCTGGAGCTCATTGTACCTTTTCCACACACACACACACACACATATGGGTTTAGGTACTATGAGCTCGAGCGCACACCAAGGGTTTGTGAAGTCAAGCTGTGTGGGCCCCACCGTGATGCGCGCCGACCATCAACACCGTGCATTTCATGGGTTCCCTTTAAATTATGGGATATCCCAAATATCAGCCGTATACGGAACTCAGGTGGGCCATACCATCTAAATTATGTGAAGACACCGTTAAAACATATAAAAGCACTTGGTGGGGCCCACCTGAGTGCTTCATGCACCTGAAACTTGGTCTGAACCCTCATTCAAGTGGGACACACATAATGGATGGGCTAGATTTGCAAATAACATTTCGGTGGGCCCTCAAAAATGGTTATGAATGTTTTAATGGTGCACGGCCTCTCTGCACTTCTGTATGTGGTGTGGCCCACACAAGTCACGGATTGACTTGATTTTTGAGACCTAGGCCCATGATGGAATGGTGCATCAAATGCACGATGTTAATTTTCGAAAGGCATCACGGTGGGGCCCACACAGCTCGACCGCATGTGACGAACGCGTGCGCTCGAGCTCATTGTACCTTTTCCCTATATATATATATATATATATATATATATATATATATATATATATATATATATGGAAAAGGTACTATGCTCTCTAGCTTATGGGAACGTCCCATGAGGTTGAGCTGTGTAGGCCCCACCGTGACGCGTTTCGGACATCTACCCCATCAGTCAGATGCACCATTCCATCGTGGGCCTAGGTCCCAAAAATCAAGTCAATATGTTACTTGTGTGGGCCACACCACATACAGAAGTTGAGAGGGGCCGTGCACCATTAAAACATTCATAATCATTTTTTGGGCCCACCGAGATGTGGTTTGCAAATCCAGCCCATCCATTATGTGTGTCCCACTTAGATGAGGGTTCAAACCAAGTTTCAGACGTGCAAATTTCAGGTGGGCCCCACCAAGTGCTTTTATATGTTTTTGGCATGTCTTCACATGATTTTAGATGGTATGGCCCACCTGAGTTCTCAGATACTGGTGATTTTGGGATATCCCATAATTTAAAGGGGACCCATCAAATGCACGGTGTTGATGGTCGACACGCATCATGGTGGGGCCCACACAGCTCAACCTCATGGGAGCTTATAGTGAGCTATATGCGCTCGAGCTCACCATAAGCACCCATGAGGTCAAGCTTTGTGGGCCCCACCGTGATGCGTGTCGACCATCAACACCGTGCATTTGATGGGTCCCCTTTAAATTATGGGATATCTCAAAAATCAGTTGTATACGGAACTCAGGTGGGCCATGCCATCTAAAATCATGTGAAGACATGCCAAAAACATGTAAAAGCACTTGGTGGGGCCCACCTGAGTTTTGAATGCTGCTGAAACTTGGTCTGAATCCTCATCCAAGTGGGACACACATAATGGATGTGTTGGATTTGCAAAACACATTTCGGTGGGCCCAAAAAATGATTATTAATGTTTTAATGGTGCACAACCCCTCTCAACTTCTGTATGTGGTGTGGCCCACACAAGTCAAGGATTGACTTGATTTTTGAGACCTAGGCCCACGATGGAATGGTGCATCTGACTAATGGGGTAGATGTTCGAAACGCATCACGGTGGGCCGCACACAGCTCGACCTCATGGGGCGTTAAAATCAGCTCGAGCATATTGTGTGTGACAGTGTGTGTGTGTGTGTGTGTGTGTGTGTGTGTGTGTGTGTGTATATATATATATATATAAGCTCGACGCCCCATGAGGTCGAGCTGTGTGCGCCCCACTGTGATGCGTTTCGAACATCTACCCCATCAGTCAGATGCACCATTCCATCGTGGGCCTAGGTCTCAAAAATCAAGTCAATCCGTGACTTGTGTGGGCCACACCACATGCAGAAGTAGGGAGGGGCCGTGCACCATTAAAACATTCATAACCATTTTTGAGGGTCCACCGAGATGTAGTTTGCAAATCCAGCCCATCCATTATGTGTGTCCCACTTGAATGAGGGTTCAGACCAAGTTTCAGGCGCATGCAAAACTCAGGTAGGCCCCACCAAGTGATTTTATATGTTTTAACGGTGTCTTCACATAATTTTAGATGGCATGGCCCACCTGAGTTCCGTATACTACTGATTTTTGGGATATCCCATAATTTAAAGGGTACCCATCAAATGCACGGTGTTGATGGTCAAAACACATCACGGTGGGGCCCACACAGCTGGACCTCACGGAAGCTTATCGCCAGTTGGAGCGCATTGTACCTTTTCCATATATATATATATATATATATATATATATATATATATATATATGAGTAATGCTCACACACAACTAGTTGGACCTGACTTTTGGTCCAACTAGCTGGGCATTTAATGAAAAAATTCCCCCTTTGTACAATGCATAAACCTATATTGAGGGATTTTAGAATGCATGTCATAGTTAAGTAAAGTGGCATATTTGCTAAGATCTAAGCCATTCATCAGTTAGGATCCACTAAGGAGAACTTATATAGGACAAAATTTAGATCCATTCATCTTTCCAGTAGACCACGCCAAACTAAATAGTTTGGAAGGTGAACTTTTCTTTATCAACTATTTTCAATTGTGTGGTCCACCCGAAGCATGGATGGGCCTAAAATTTGAGCCTAGGTGTAAAGTGAGATGACTCATCAGATGTTCAGGGTAAATTTAAAATTAACACCATAGTCGGCCTACCTGAATGGGACACTCTTTTACAAAGCTGCGTTCAAATCACTCGTGGATAGGCATCACGAGGATTAATTACCAAAACAACGGACCCGGATTTCCTGCAAAAGCGCGCAAGGATGCTGGGTGGGCCCTACCGATATGTTTGTGTGAAATCTATCCCATCCATCCTTTTTGAAAGATAATTTTAAGATGTGCAACCAAAAAATAGATGTATCAAGCACTCAACTGGGCCACACGACAGGAAATAGTTGTTATTCAGTGAGCACCGTTGAAACATTTTTATAGCCATAAATTTCTGTATCAGGTTATATTTTTAGTGTTTTCACTTCATCCAATTTCGAATGACCTTATAAAGGGTTTGGATTGCATATAAACATCAAGGTGGGGTCCAGGAAGGTTTCAACGGTGGGAATTTCTTTCCCCAATTTCCCGTCTCGTGTGACCCCTTTGAGGCTTGTATCCACCTCATTTTTGGTATAACCTCCTAAGATGTGTTCGCAAAATGGATGGACGGAATAAATTTCTCACATACATTGCACTGGCCCCACCCGGCATCCTTGCGCAGGAACTTCCTGCAAAAGGCCTTCGCAGGAAATCCTCGTTCACAACACCACCTCTATGCCAACATTACGAGCATTAATTACGCCAAATGGTAATATTTTGGGAACCGGTACCACACGCACTCCCACCTCAGATTTTTTTCACGGGCCCACTCTTAAATGTACGTAAGATCCACTCCGACCATTAAACATGTAATCTAGTGAGAGGCTCAAAGCAAAGAAATTAGGCTAAACAGTGGTTCAGATGGGCTACACCAAGAGGAACAATTAGGAGGGAGACATCCGCTCTTAATTTTTTTCAGGGCCCATCGTAAAGAAACTATGAAATCCATTCCAGTTATTAGATATCACACCAAAATTAAGCCTGCGTCCCAAAAATGAAGTCCATTTATGATTCATGTGAGCCACAAAGATGGAAATAGTTTAGAGGGTGAACCTTTCGGTTTACACTATTTCTAATCATGTGATTCACCTGAACTAAGGATAGGAATGAAATTTCAGACCTTGATCCAACATGGGGTGACATACCTAATGGACGGGGTTGATTTTACATTAATGCAATGATGGGCCCACTCAAGCTCTGGACCCTTTTCCATGCCAAAATGTAATTAGTCTACCAGGGAAGCATTTACTTACATTAATTAAGAGAGTTTTTTTTTTTCATTAAATGTAGAATGGACTACACACTTATTATAAATTTGGACCATCCAACTAAAAATCAGATCTGTACATTAGATAAATGACATTATCAACTTGTTAGGGGCTAAAAAAAAATGATGATCTTATGATCAAACATGTCAAATACTTATGAAAGTAATGGGTTGTTAATAAAATAGTCCAATGATCTAGATTTAACATGCATACTTGTACTTTTCTTTAAAGTGTAGTTTCTTAGTTTTTGGCATATAAGTTCTCCTTAGTGGATCCTGACTGATGAATGGCTTAGATCTTAACACATATGTCACTTTACGTGACTATGACATGCATTCTAAAATTCCTCAATATGGGTCTATGCATTGTGAATTTTTTCATTAAATGCCCAGCTAGTTGGACCAAAACTCACGGTCCACCTAGTTGTGCGTGAGCATCTCTCTATATATATGCACCAACTACGCCCCTGGTGTACGGGCGACTTCTCACCGGACTAAAATACCCCGCCATTTCTTCGGAAGCGGATTGGCTGGTGTGCGAAGACGAGCGCTGACGCTCCTCAAACTCCGAGTTGTACGAACGGTTCAAAAGAGGTCAAAATTATACGGCGCACAGTTATGTATTTATTATATCCATAACGTTCATCCATATTGCGAGATCATTTCAGAGTCTTATCAAAAAAAATAAATCATATCCAAAGATCAACTGGACCACACCACAAATAGCAGCAGAAAAATTGAATTTCACCGTTAAAACTTTCATAGAGCCCACCGTAACATTTACTTTCCATCCAATCTATTCATAAGGTCACAAAGACTGGATGAAGAGGAAAAATAAATTTCATATTAATCCAAAACTTCTGTAACCCCTAAAAAGGTTTCAATGGTAGACGTTCAAATCCCCACTGCCTTTTACAGTGTGGTTCACTTGATAGTTAGATTTGTCTTATTTTTCGTCTCAAGCCTTAATATGAGCTCACCAAATAGATGGACGGTTTGAATATAACACAAACCTCATAATGGGACCCACAACAGCAATGAGGATTTCTTCAACAAAATAATAATAATAATAATAATAATAATAATAATAATACCGCCGGATTGCCACGGCATTTATTTTTTTTTATTCATTTAACCATATCGCGGCAAGTGATAGTAAATATGTATATGTAAGCATGTAAAAATATTTTTCTCTTTCTATTCATTTATTTTTTTATTCATTTAACAAGCATATCAACCTGGTTATTTCCCAAGATTCCATCAGGTTGATGGTCGAAAATCCATTTCATTCACTTCGCGGTCAATTTCAATCAGTTCATGGTCAATTTCCTTCATATTATTCACTTCGCGATCAATTTCATTCACTTCACAGTCAATTTCAATCAGTTCGTGGTGAATTTCATTAACTTCGTGGTCGATTCCATACATTTCGCGGTGAATTCCGACGAATTCCCTTCACTTCACGGTCAATTCCCTTCACTTCACGGTCAATTCCATGCATTTCGTGGTGAATTTCCTTCACTTCGCGGTCAATTCCATGCATTTCGTGGTGAATTTCCTTCACTTCGCAATTTCAATTTCAATTCCAATTTCATTAACTTCATTTCGATTCCATACATGGAATTCGACGAATTCCTTCACTTCACTTCGGTCAATTCCATGCATTTCCATGCATGGTGAATTCCTTCACTTCAGCGAATTTCATTCACTTCATAGTCAATTCCCTTCACTTCACGGTCAATTTCATGCATTTCGCAGTCAATTCCAGCGAATTCCCTTCACTTCACGGTCAATTTCATGCATTTCGTGGTGATTTTCCTTCACTTTATGGTCAATTCCATGCATTTCGCGATCAATTCCAGTGAATTCCCTTCACTTCACGGACAATTCCATGCATTTCGCGGTCAATTTCCTTCACTTCACGATAAATTTCATGCATTTTGAGGTGACTTCCCTTCACTTCACGATCAATTCCATGCATTTCGTGGTGAATTCCGGCGAATTCCCTTCACTTCACTATCAATTCCATGCATTTCGCGGTCGATTTCCTTCACTTCGTGGTCAATTCCATGCATTTCGCGGTGAATTCCCTTCACTTCACGGTCAATTCCATGTATTTCGAGGTGAATTTCCTTCACTTCGCGGTCAATTCCATTCATTTCGTGGTCAATTCCGGCGAATTCCCTTCACTTCATGATCAATTCCATGCACTTCGCGGTCAATTCCATACATTTCGTGGTGAATTCCTTCATAATTCCATTCCATGCATTCATTTCAATTTCATCAATTCAATAATTTCATGGTGATTTCATTAACGTGGTGAATTCCATACATTTCGCTCAATTCCCTTCACTTCACTCAATTCCACGAATTCCATGCATTTCGTGATCAATTCTCTTCACTTCACGGTCAATTCAATGCATTTCGTGGTCAATTCTCTTCACTTCACGGTCAATTCCATCCATTTCGCGGTGAATTCCCTTCACGGTCAATTTCCTTCACTTCGCGGTCAATTCCATGCATTTTGCAATGAATTCCTGCGAATTCTCTTCACTTCACGGTCAATTCCCTTCACTTCATGGACAATTCCATGCATTTCGCTGTGAATTCCCTTCACTTCACGTTCAATTCCATGCATTTCGCGGTCAATTCCCTTCACTTCACGGTCAATTCCATGCATTTCGCGGTGAATTCCCTTCATTTCGCAGTCAATTCCATGCATTTCGTGATGAATTTCCTTCATTTCGTAGTCAATTCCATGCATTTCACAGTGAATTCCAGTGAATTCCCTTCACTTCACGGTCAATTCCATGCATTTCACGATGAATTCCCTTCACTTCACGGTTAATTCCATGCATTTCGCGGTGAATTCCCTTAACTTCGCGGTCAATTCCATTCCTTTCGTGGCAAATTCCGGAGAATTCCCTTCACTTCACGGTTAATTCCATACATTTCGCGGTTAATTTCCTTCACTTCGCGGTTAATTTCATGCATGTTGCAGTGAATTTTGGCGAATTCCCTTCACTTCACGGTCAATTCCCTTTACTTCACGATCAATATCATGTATTTCATGGTCAATTCCCTTCACTTCACAGTCAATTCCATGCATTTCGCAGTCAATTTCCTTCACTTTGCGATCAATTCCAATCCGGCACTAGTGCCGCCGAGCACTTTTTTTGTTTTTTTGGGTGGGTCCCATCATGAGTCCCACTTATACTTGAGAACACTTGTATTTAAGGTCCCCCACACGCCCAAACCCTCATCTTCCTCTTTCTTAAACCCTTTCTTTATCTCCCTTCCTAAAACCCTCTATCATCTTCTCATCTTCCAAACACCCAACTCTTCATCTTCCAAACACCTCTCTTCTTATTTACACAACCATCTACTCATCTTCCAAACACCTCTCTTCTTATTTACACAAACATCTACTCATCTTCCAAACACCTCTCTCTTCATCTTCCAAACCTTTAAGATTTCACGTTTATCAACATCAACGTTTTCTCAGAAAAAGAATACAGGTAGCCTCAAGTAGAATGGAACATGGAAGATGCAATGTGATAGTAGGATGGAGATTTAATGAAAAAAATGGGTGAAAAGAAGGTATAGGGATGATAGAGATGACTTCGGACGTGTATTTGGGTGTAAAGTAAAGAATGGAGTGAAATTGATAACGTAGGGGCATTTTCGACCTGTGAAAAGTTGTCCGTACAACAGGGGAGTATTCTTGGAAGGTAAGAATAAGTGGGCTTAGTAAGGTGCATGGCCTATAAGTGGTTCGTACAAAGAGGAAAAAAACTCAATATATATATATATATATATATATATATATATATATATATATATATATATATATATATATATATATAGGCAAGCTCACCTGCGCACCTATGCACATGCGCACCCTTGCACATGTGTCATGGGAGTGTGATCCAGACGGTCCATGTGATGCGGAATCCCATGAAACCCCCATGGGGCCAAATTTCACCATGATCTAAAACTTTGGTGGGCCATAGCCAAGAGAAATGCAAATCAAGGGATGAAACAGTTTTCTTCTTTTATGGCTCACCAAAGTTTTGGATCAAAGTAAAAGTTGGGGCTTAGGGGTTTCATGGGGTGCTGCATCACGTGGACCGTTCAGATTTCAGACTCAGATCATGTATGATGGGCCCACCAAAAAGTTTGCACGAGTTCCGTACGAACTGGTGCGCAGGTGAGCATTAGGCTATATGTGTGTGTGGAAATGGTTCTATGAGGTCGACCTCATGGGAACTTCCCATGAGGTAGAGCTGTGTGGGCCCCACAGTTATGTGTGTCTAACAGCAACACTGCATTCGATGGGTCCCCTTTAAGTTAGGGTATATCCCAAAAATCACCTGTACATGGAACTCAAGTGGGCCATACCATCTAAAGCCATGTGAAAACATGCCTAAAACTTATAAAAGTACTTGGTGTGGCCCACCCAAGTCATAAATTGACTTGATTTTTAAGCCCATGGCCCACCATGGAATGGTGCATCTGACTGATGGGGTAGATGTTTGACACACATCACAGTGGGGCCCACACAGCTTGACCTCATGGGAAGTTCTCATGAGTTCGACCTCATAGTACCATTTCACACACACACACACACACACACACACACACACACACACACACACATATATATATATATATATATATATATATATATATATATATAGTTGCTATCCTCCTATCTAGGAAATGTCTTGAAGGTAGTCCTTCACTGTGGTCACATCAACCAATAAAAGTGGGCCGCGCTTTTGCAAACCAAAACCTGGAGAGTAATTGGCATATACTTTCGTTAAGGAGGGACACATGAACAATTCAGGATTGATAGCCCCACAATTGCCAACCTGGGACGTGTGAAAACATTTGCAAAGGTATTAGCGGAGAGAGTTTCCTTTGGCAAAGGGGATAATAATGAGGGAGGGAGAAGAAGGGTACTCATCGGGGAGGAGATTTTATATGGGCCCGAGTACATAAACGGTAATCTGCCTACTGCAAGTGGTCTCTCCCTCTGTTTTAAATTGCTTGATAAAATGGATGAGGGTCAAATGGGTCTCCTTGGTATGGTCTCTTAAGCATTGTTTGGTCTTTGTCAAAAAAAAAAACACACGAATTGAGAGGGATTTCCTGGTAAAAACCCACCCCTATCACAAACTTGATTATATGACTTTTTTACTTCTTTCCAATACTAAAGACAACCAGGAATACTTACATTGGCCACACAAGTCCCTACTACTTTAATACTCAAGCCACATTATAATATAATTCTATTGACAGAGAGGAAGGAAAGTTACTGCACTGGCCTAAACTCTTGGCCATTGGGGACTCACTACCTGCACAACAAGAAAACCAAAATATCAATTTGTTTCAAATACCTGATTGCCACATCGATAGTAGCTATTGAAGAATAATACAAAACACTAGTATTTAGTGACTACTAAAACCATTATCAGGGGGTCATATAACTAGAGCAACAACATGCTTTTGGGAATATGGAGCATGGTTCATCATATCATTCAACAGCATCTCTCTACCTTGTTTCATGGTCTTACCCTGGCTATACTCTGATTGCTTGCTAGTTTTGGCTGCATAAACTGATTCTCACTGCGAAGTTATGATTGATAGACAACTCTATTACTTGGGAGATATGGTGTCTTTGCTCTTCTAGTTTCTCATGGTAAAATAGAGGAAACTGTTTCCAGCTCCAATACAAAAGCTGAGTATCATGCTACAATCTCTTCTAGTACTCGAAGACTTTCCTCTACAATCAGCATGACCAAAGAACAGACATTGAGGTTGCTCATGAAAAAGCTTTGTTCAAGACATTATCACTACCCACAAGTTTCTATAGACTGATCCATTGCTGACTTGTTCGCTAAGGT